>JANCRC010000001.1:29845625-32253750 GCA_024362995.1 Heteromeles arbutifolia | reverse complement strand
TCAAGTCGGTTCGGTTTTTTCTTTATTTTATTCCACCCGAACTTCTAAAGGTGCGCACTTTGATTTCCGTTGATGCACCGAGCTTGCATTATCGTAGCCTGCATACATCATCACCAATGATACCTTCCTATGCCTTCTCCCTAAGAGCAGCTCTAACGGGAGCTCTTGCTCGAGGGATAGGCGCAGGAACAGGCTTTGATTGCCCGAGGGAGGAAGCCCAGCGTTGGCTGGGGAGGAAGCCCAGCTTTGGCTGGGGAAGGAACCCGAGCAGGCCCGGGCACCAGGCCAGTCGATTCGTGCCGGCCCGAGCGCCTAAGATGGGTCTGAGGTCAGACGCCACTTTTAATTTTTTTTCTGTCAGGTGGGTGGCGTTCAAGCGTGCGTGGGCTCGTGTCAGGGGACAGAATGTCTAAAAAGGGGCCCGCGGCGCATTAATTTTTTGTTACAGTTGGGGAGCCACGTGGCTTCCCCAGGCCTGTTGGATTTCAACAACTACAAATTGTGGACCGTTGGATTTCCAACGGTAATAAAAATTAAAAAACCTTATTTAATATTAGCCGTTGGATCAACGGTCCACATTATTCGACTTTAAAAATTAAAAAAAAATAGTTAAAAAAAATCATAAATGTTACCGTTGTGCCATGTGGCACAATCTGGAGTGTTGGATTTCAAATTTGTTTAAATCCAACGGTATAGATTAATTAGGTGAAGAAAACATTTTAAAAAATGTAAACAATTATTAAAAATCCGAAAAAAATTTTTAAAAATTTTTAAAAAATTGATTTTACTTTTCTATAATTATCTTCTCATTATCTTCTACCTTACATCACAATTTCATATTTTCTCAACTACTTTCAACCACATTCCTATCTTTCTCTCAAAGTTTCAATCCAATTTTTTTTCCAACAAAATGACTATCGATGCAGGTACGAATTGGATGCTTATTGAAGATGTTGCGTTGTGTACTAGCTGGGTTGAAGTTACTCATGATTCGATTATGGGTAATGAGATGCAGTTGCGAGAAATGTGGAGTCTTATTCATACCAATTTTCTTGAGAAGATTGGTGGGAAAAGAACCAAAGAATCGATATCCAGTCGTTGGAAATTACTTAGCCAATCGTTTAGTACGTGAAGAGACGCCTTGGCACAAGCTAGTAGTAATCTTCGAAGTGGGGAAAATTTAGCGGATCAGGTAACAATATATTATTTATTTGTTTGTACTATACCCAAATTTACATTATAATTATTTGTTTGTATTATTTATTTGTTAGCTACTTTTATTATAATTATTTGTTTGTATTATTTTGTTAGCTACTTTGATTATAATTATTTGTTTGTATTATTTATTTGTTACCTACTTTCATTATAATGATTTGTTTTGTATTATTTATTTGTTACCTACTTTCATTATAATGATTTGTTTTGTATTATTTATTTGTTACCTACTTTCATTATAATTATTTATTCTTCCGCATTGTGTAGCAACTTCAAGCACAAGCTTGGTAAGGTGCCAAAACCAAAAGCAAAAACAAGTCATTCAACCGGTGGGAATGTTGGAATATTGTCAAAGATTGTCCTAAATTCAAAGTTGTGTCTGTCGGTCCAGAAGTTTTCATGAACAACACCCCTCTATACTCTACTTCTGATCATGCCTCGCTTGGTCATGAAGATGAAGCAGAAGAAGTGCCCGAAATGCCCCCCCTGAACAAGCGTCGGGATCGACCCGTTATCCAATTAGGCCGCAAGGTAAGAAGGCTTCAAAGAGAAAAGGCAGTGCTTCCAAGAATGATTATGCAAAGTATATGGAAGAACTTGCTAGCCAAGGTGAATTGACTTTGGCGCAGGAAATTGCGAAATTTGAGGCTGATAAGGCTATAGATGAGGCAAAAGCTGCAGCTATTGAGAGAGCATTTCAAGCTAATGAGAGAGAAAGAAAGCTACTTAGGCAAGAAAGGGAACATGTTAGAGAAGAAAGAATGGCTCAACGAGATCGTGACATTATGAACATGCCTTTAGAAGGGAAGTCTCTAAATTCTAAATATTTTTGGAAGTCGGAGAAAGCGGAAGTGGTGCGAAGGAGGCGTGCAAGAGAAGTGAGAACAAGAGGAGATGGTCCTAGCATGACAAGAGAAGATCATCCTAGCACCACAAATTGGTTAAGTGATGATGAATAAAGTACTTTTTGTAATCGGAGCCCATAATTTTCCAATGACTTTGGATTGTAATTTATTATTTATTGAATATAGTACTTTATGTTGTTTCCAATTTATTGAATTTAGTACTTTAATTAAAGTGAGAGTGAATTTATTTAATTTGGTAATATATTTATACTAAGAGAATCTTTATTCAAATGACATAAACACACCAAATAAAATTACATAAATATACCAAATAAAATTACATAAAAAAAAAACACACCAAATAAAAATAAATAAACACACCAATTAAAAACAAACAAACTAAATGAACTTAAGTATCTTCAGCTTGTTTCAATTCCCACCGGTGCTTTATCAAGTCAATTTGCCAGGCATTGTGCATACATGGCCTTTGAATTGCAGTATATCGTTGAATGAGCCTTTCATTGTAACGTCCATCCATTTCTAATGGCTCGTGTTGCACGGGTTCTTCGGTGGCTTCATGAGCACAATATATTTGTGTTCTTGAATTGTTCATCGTGTCTGGCTCATATTCATCAACGACATCATAATCGTACTCATCTTCCACAATCATGTTGTGAAGAATGATGCACGCCATCATGATGGATCGAAGCGACTCTAAATCAAACATTCTGGCAGCACCCCAGACGATTACCCAGCGGGCTTGGAGGATACCAAAACAACGCTCCACATCCTTCCTGCACCCCTCTTGACAGCTTGCAAAGTGTTTTTCCTTTGCACTTCACGGACGTGGCACTGTTTTGACAAATGTTGACCACCTTGGGTAAATGTCGTCTGCTAGGTAGTATGGTCCCGTCGTACATATGTCCGTTGACGTAGTACGTGACTTTTGGTGCCTTTCCTTGCAGGATATCATTGAACACTGGGGATTGGGCAAGACGTTGAGGTCATTTTGAGCTCTCGGAACCTTGAAAAAGGCGTGCCAAATCCATGTATCAAAAGATGCCACCGCCTCCAAAATGATACTTTTTGCTTCTTTTCTGTCCCCATAAGCACCTTGCCATGGACTTGGATAGTTTTTCCACGTCCAGTGCATACAATCGATGCTTCCAATCATCCCAGGAAAACCTCGCATCTCGGCTTTCTTCAGAAGCCTTTGCAAGTCCATGTTAGTAGGTTTCCGGAGGTATTCTGCGGTGTAGGTAGATTTGATTGCTCCGCAAAACCTCATTAGGGACTCAAGAATGGTTGATTTCCCCATCCTCGTTATCTCACCCACTTGGTCTGCATATGCTCCATACGCAAGCATCCACATCGCAGCAGTAATTTTTTGCTCAGCAAAGAGACCCATAGCACCAACAACATCATTCTTTTGCACAAAGTAAGAATCATGGTTGCAAACAGCAATCATGATTTTGTTGAACAAATGTCGTTCCATTCTAAAACGACGTCTGAAGTACGTATCAGGAAATGCACTATTACGAACAAAATAATCGTCCAAGAGCTCCGCACCTCGTCGTTGCTTGCTTCTATCAAGGTTTCCGGAACGGCTGGGCCTGGAGATCTGAACCACAGCTTGGATGACTCGACAGGAATGTGAGGTTCTGCCCATTCTTGTTTCGTCATCTCTCCTTCTACACTCCTCATCATCTTCCATCTCATTTTAGGCCACTTGGAGATTGAACATTCCTTCTGATTGGTTAAATAATTCTTCCTCTTGCTGATCGATTTCCCACATCAAACTTGAAGAAGAAGATATTGTAAGCAGAAACTATGAATAATGATACAGATTTTGATTTTGGTGAAGAAGGAAGCAGAAACTATGAATAATGATAGAGATCTGGAGAAAATTGGTGTGAGATTTCAGAGGATGGATTATATGGAGGATTTAGAAAGGATTAGGTTGTAGATAGCGTCACGTGGCATGTCGTCATTCGTTAAAAATCTGATCGAAATCTATCCTCATAGATTCTGAAAAGGTAACGACACATGGCACGACGACATTGGATAAAAATCTTATCAAAATCCATCACCAATAATTATCTTTTCAGATAATGACACGTGGCGTAACGAGAACGATTTAAAATCTGATCGAAATCTATCCTCAAAGATTTTGAAAAGATAACGACACTTGGCATTACGACATTGGATAAAAATCTTATCGAAATCCATCACCAATAATTGTCTTTTCGGATAATGACATGTGGCGAAACGATAACAATTAAAAATCTTATCCGAAATTACAAATAAAATTATTTTTTATTATTTTTGAAAAAAAAAAAAATTTATTAGGGGAGACCGGCATTCCGGAAACGAACAACCAAACTCTTCCTCTTCCTCCTCCTCCGCCATTATTATTTCTTAATTACCTCCTTGCCTTCAATCAACAAAAAGTATCATTTACCTGAATTTGTAATGGCGTCGGCCACCTCCTCCTCGGCGGCGGCTGCGGCTCCAGCTCAGCGGCTTATCCGCTTCAACAGGAGGACATCGGCTCCGCGCCAGCCTTCGCCGCCCGGGTCGCCGCCGCCGAAGAAGATGAAACCTATGGCGGAGATAATGGCGAAGGCTAAATTCACGGTGGTGGAGAGAGGCGATTACAGCGACGTTACCTGCGAACATTGTAGGTCGGGTGACCGATCCGACGAGCTGCTTCTCTGCGACAAATGCGATAGAGGCTTCCACATGAAATGCCTCCGGCCTATCGTCGCCATTGTCCCCATTGGATCATGGCTCTGCCCTTCCTGCTCCGGACACAGACGAGTAAGAAGTAGGGGATTTTTTTTTTTTTTTTTTTTTTATTTTTCCTTTGGAGTTACAATTACATTCATGTTTTTATTTATAAATTTTCATTTTCTTTTGTTTGGTTTTGGTTTTGTTTTTGGTTCAGGTTTCTCGCAGAAAAAAATTATTGATTTTTTCCGGATTCAGAAACATAGGGATCATGATCCCAAAGACACATGTGCGTCTCCTCAAGGTAAATTCCGGGACATATGGTCTTCAACGGTGATTATAGTTTTCGTCATTGCAATTCCCATGGGTTTTCGTATCATTTCTTCTCGTGGTTGGTATACATTTCATGATCATTATATTTGTTAATCTTTTTCAAAGCTCCATGAAATTTAAAGACAAAGGAAGACATTGGGTTATAATGTTCTTATGATAGGGAGTTCAAAATTAGAATGTGAGGACACGATGAAGATCGTAAACAAGATTGAGTTATAGAGTTGACAAATTAGAAAAGCTTGGAATACCAGTGATGAAATTGATTCTAAAAAAACGTCATAACATTTCTCAATGATATATTTATGGGCCATATTTATGGTATGTGTACTTTGATGGAATCGGTATTGAAATTATCCTGATTCTTGGCATACATACGTTTATTAGAGCATGGGTATTCAAATTATTCTAATTACTGACTTTCACTACGTTTGCTTTACTAACACATATGGAACTAAAAAGAAAGTGTGGATTCCACATTGAATTCCTTAATCGAATGCCTGGCAAAGTAGGAATCGTATCAATTAAGGCGTTAGTTGATCCCACGCCAATTCCTTCTTGCTCTTCCCCATTCACGACTTCTCCCATTTCAAATAAGTAAACATGCCATCAGTGTTTTGGCAACACATAATATCCATTCATTATCACTTCTTAACAAGTGCGATAAAAGTCATTATTGTCCAAATGTAGATTCTTTAATGTTAGTTCATTATTAACTAAGCAATAAATCCATGTTCCGGTGGTATCTTGATTATCAGGTTTATATAAAACTACTAACAATGTATGAACTTAATAGTATTAGTTTGGAGTTAAGACTTTTAGCATGCGTAATATTGGCTGACTTTGCTCAAAATCATAACTACAATAATTAGAGTACTTGTTTATACATACATACTGATGTAGTGCGAAGACATGTGTGCTGCTTAAAGAATTATCAGATATTTTTCATGTGAGTAAGTTTAGAGGTGAGCTGCGTGATCTTGGATTGGAAAATGAAAAATTCCAATTAGCAACACTGTCTTCCATATTCACTATCTAAGCTTCTTTTACTCGTGCATAACCATTAACCAATGTATGAACTGCTCTACGCAATACAGTCCTTTACTTGATATATAAAAAATAAAAGAGGAATGCTTTCCTCTGTGTTCTATCTCCATCCAAAACAATTTAGCAAGGAAATAAAACATTCTTGTAGTTTTCCATCGTATATAATATTTTGTCTAGCTTCTGACTTAAATTTCACGTAACTTGCTGCTGCTACTTTTTCAAAACTGCCACTCTGCAGTGAACATAGTTACAGTGCAGATTCCCTATCATTGGTCTATTTTCTGTCAAAAAGGACCAGAATAATATGTTAAGTATAAGATTTTAGTCCGTTTTCTGTTAAAAAGTATTACTAAATTATCCTGAAGTGTCCATGTTGTATTGAGGGCATATCACATATCCCCACTGGGCAACTTTATCCAAAAGAAAACCGTATGTTTTTAGTTATGTTTATCCAATAGCCTTGTTCATGGTTGCTTACTCACTTACATTTAACAATTACCTATTGAAAAAGTTAAGCACTTACAGAAGGAAAGAATGGCAAAGCCCTATTAAGTATGTAAGATGGTTTTACCAAATATATTTAAACATTTTAATATTATATAACAATTAAGTTCCCTCAGTGTATCCAGCACATTAGAAACTAGTGGTTTATTATTTCTTTTAAAGCCCTTTTTTCTTTGTTTTGATCTAGTAATAGAATCTATTCCCATGTTCTTGCAAAATAGGTAGTGAAAAGTAGAATACTTAAGATCATTACAGCGTATCCCTTTTAACTGTGAAGCAATATATAGGAGTGGAAAAAAATAGAATTATGTGCCTATCAGCGTTGAATAATAATAACGGCATAAAATATATTTTACAAATTGCAGTTCACTAGTTTAGTGGAGTTCAGGGTATGAAATGCTTTCATTCAATTGGTGAGAAAGGAAGTGGGAAGTTGGTGGGTTTTTCCATTCGTGCATCATTAAGGTTTCTGTACCGTACGTAACGAAAAGGCCAAATTAGGCATGAAATTGACTTGTGAAAATGGGCTATGATTGAAATGAATAGTATTCTAGATAACTTATTACTCTAACAACACACTAACATACATATTTAAAACACAATGCATCCTGATAACCTAGAAGGACAGTTCAGTTTGCTAACCATCTCCATTATTCGGAACTTTGTAAATTCTCTACTCTTAATTGTATAGTTTTCTTCTGTGAGCTATTTAAGGCTCTCAAACATGCATTTCTTTTCTTGCCAGGTTTATTTTTTTATTCATTCAAATCACGCTACTAAAATTTTGAAGGCCACACCCCAATAGGAAGCTTTGTAACTTTTCTACCCTTATATTCTTAGAGGTCATGCCGTATACAATATTTGATTTCTTCAGTGAATTGTTTTTAGTGATATGCTGTCACATAGATCAAAGGTGTTAGGTTGTTTCTCTCTTGCATTATGTAATTATTTTTAAATTAACTTGTGTGCTTATTTTGTTTGCTTATTTGGTTGTTATTGTTTGAATAGATACCAGAAAACGCCGGAGGCGTTCAGGATCATTAGTGTTGCAAAAGAGAAGAAGAAGAATACTTCCATTTGTTTCATCAGAAGATCCTGCTCAAAGGCTAAAACAAATGGGTTCCCTGGCTTCTGCTTTAACAGCAATGCACATGGAATTCAGTGACGATCTCACTTACATGCCTGGAATGGCTCCTAGATCTGCAAATCAGTTCAAGTTTGAAGACGGTGGCATGCAGGTTTTCTATCTCTTATTCTAGTTTCCTCAAGACTTATTAGTCACCATTTGTAAGGCCAACTGATATATCAACTCCCTCATGTGATTTAAGTACTGGCATTCTTACTATTAGATTCTATCCAAGGAAGATACCGAGACATTGGAGCTTTGCAGAGCCATGTGTAAAAGAGGCGAATGCCCTCCCCTTACAGTAGCTTTTGATTCACGCGAAGGGTAACGTATCTCATAGTACTTTGTGGTGCCCTCTTCCTACAGCACTAATCTTTAATTCATGTGAAGGGAAACAATATCTTGAATGATATTACAGTACCCTCTTATATAATCTTTTTATTCCTCTGAAGGTCTTTATTAGTTTTGCGGTGCACTGAACTATAGGGTCGATTACTGCAATGGTCCCTGAACTTGTCATCGTGTTTCATTTTCGTCCTTGAACCTTTTATTTTGTTGTATATGGTCCTCAAACAGTCAAACTCACTCTCTAGTAGCATTTTCGTCCTTTTTATTAACTCCATCCATTTTCTTTTAACTTCAGGGCAAATTTATTGGTGAAATTGGTTGAAATGATCAATGTACAAATATGAATTGTTGAAATGATAACTTTTTCGTATTTGATCAATTTATTGTCTATGTTTGATCGATACGTTGTAAATCTTATCCGTATGTCAATATTTGAATTTGAACGATTCAGCAATTGGGATTTGTAAAACGATAATTTCAACCAATTTCCCAATTCTAGAGAGGGAGTATATCCTGATCTTTCCCATATAGGAGCTTAGGAAGGACTTGAAATTTTTGTTCGTTTCTGTTATATTAAATTTTTTGGATGCAGAGAGTCCTATTTCCTCCTAATATTACAGAAAAATGGATGGATCTAACGGAAATGACCAAAATGCCACACAAAATTCAGAAATGAATATCAAACACGGAAAAGTTCAGAGACCATTACTGTTATTAACCCCCGAGTTATATGGTACCTGCATATTGAGTAGGTTCGTGTTGAATTCATTCATTTATTTTTATGTAGTTTTACGGTAGAGGCTGATGAGCAGGTCAAGGATATGACTTTTATTGCTGAATACACGGGTGATGTTGATTACATTAAGCATCGGGAAAATGACGATTGTGACAGTATGATGACCCTTCTGTTAGCAACTGAACCATCTAAAAGTCTTGTCATCTGCCCTGATAAACGTGGAAACATCGCTCGATTTATCAACGGCATCAACAATCATACCCTGTAAGCCTAATATCTTTTTTTCTTTCTAGTTCAACACTACTTGTTTGTGGCCTCCAATGAACTTCATATGATAAAACTGTATGTTTCTGTGTTTGGAATTCGGATCTATTGGATTGAGAATATCTGCATCCATTGTGGTTAAAATGTAACAAATTTTGTGCAGGGAAGGTAAAAAGAAGCAGAATTGTAAATGTGTAAGATACAGTGTTAACGGTGAATGTCGGGTCTTTTTGGTTGCTACTCGTGATATTGCTAAGGGGGAGAGGCTATATTATGACTATAACGGATACGAGCAAGAATACCCTACTCAACATTTTCTCTGAGCTATCGTCTATAGACGTTAACGGCTTACCATCTAGCAATCCTAATTGCGATTTTATTTGCTCCTAATATTCTTCTTCTTTCCCTCTTTCAAGCTTTACTTCTTGTTGCAAGGTCAATAATTTTCTTCTAGTTCCTTTGAGCCATTCATTGTAATTCCCTATAGAGCTGGCCTATTATTGGGCCCTTGGGTATAGAATTATAGAGTAGGCCAAGGAAAACTTTTCTTGGTAGTTAAGCAAACGAAAAGAGTTTTATCTTTTCGGATTATAACTTAGGAGAATTGTTATTAACACTACAAAAACTGCACTTCTCTCAATTTTCTCTGCCACGGAAGAGTGCATGATCGGATTTTTAAGGACTGCAAGTAATAGCTCCCTAACTTATTAAACGTCTTTCTTTGTAATACATGTTTTAATGGAATATTTTAGTTTTGAGTTAATTCTTGTTATTTCATGGCACCATTTTTTTAATTTTTATTTTTTACCTTGGTTCTAAGGCCCCATTTGGTATTGCTTTCTGTCACCAAAAGCTGCTGCACTTTAAAGTTAAACAATAAAAAGTGTTTGGTAAAACTAAAATATCCTGTTTATTTTAAAAGCAATGACCTCCTGACATCAACTTTTAAAAGCAGTTGTAGGTTGTTTTTAAAAGTTGATTTCATAAAAATCAGAGTTTGAGAATTTCATGACTGCCACAACCTAACACCACCACCCCCATTACTGCCACCATCGTTGCACCACTGGCACACTGAAGGAATAATTGGGAATACTTAGATCATTTGAACATACTTAGAGTTATTAGCAATGAAAGGCGGAACCTTGTACATAGGCACTCAAAAACCTATCTTTAGCCACTTAGTATTATGGTCTAGTGGTATTCCTCTTCACTTGTAAGTGATTCCTCTTCACTTGTAAGTGAGAGGTCTTAGGTTCGATTCACTCTAAAAACGATTTTGAACCACATTATTGCTAGCCTATTGTGAGGCTAAGTCCACACCCATTCCCCTAGCATAAATAATAACGTTTGTTCAAACCAAAAAAAAAAACAAAAAAAACCCTTATCTTTAACCATGAAATTTAAAGCCTAGTAGGTAGTTAACTAAGACTCAACTCAAATCAAAAGAAAAGAGATGAGATTTGTTATATCTTTGTATATTCCTCTTGGCATAGGCAAAGGCTAATCATCCAAGAGAGGGCCTTCATTCCTTTGCTCTCTTACTCTTTGGATTTGTGTTGGAATCAATGTATTAAAAGCGTGAGGCATGGGCGAGGAGTGAGGCGAAGCCTCACGGGATTAAAGGCTAATCATCCAAGAGAGGGCCTTCATTCCTTTGCTCTCTTACTCTTTGGATTTGTGTTGGAATCAATGTATTAAAAGCGTGAGGCGTGGGCGAGGAGTGAGGCGAAGCCTCACGGGATTAAATTATATATATATATATATATATATGTTTTATATATTATACATATAATTGTATAAAAAATAATACTCTGTAAAATAAACATCCATTCTCAATTTTTCATTCAAATCCATAGTCATTCAAAAGATAATATCATCTAAATTCATCATTCAAAGGTAATATCATCCAAATTCATCATTCAAAAGGTAATACAAACAAAGAAAACAATCATTCATCCAAATCCTCTTCATATGAATCAAAATACAAACAAAGATATCAATCATTCATCTAAATCCTCTTCATCTAAATAAAAGGCAGCATCATCCTCTTCATTGCCAACTCTAGATGAACTTGTAGGGTATGTCATTAATTTATCAAAAGGATCTTTCGAATCATACTCCACATTTCTTTGACTTGAGGATTCTTCATTACCCCGTTTTCTTTTGTATGTTATAGGACCCCGAGGTTGAGTAGGCTCGCGAGGAGGAGGAGTAGGCTCACGAGGAGGAGGAGAAGACTCTCTAGGCTCTCGAATGTATGAGCCACCTTCATAAATCGGGGGTGGTACATTCCTTACGGCCTTAACATTATACAATAACTCATCCTCAAGCCATGTAGGATCTTCGGGAAGAACGGGATCTTCTATCTCCCTTATCCATTCATTATTGGAGGCAATTTCTTCCACAACAATAAGATCATACTTCTCCCTCCTTTTCTTACTTCTTTGTTGTAAAGCCAAATTGTACTTGACATAGGCTAAAGCATTAAGCCTTTTGTGATCAAGTCTATTCCTTCTTTTTGTATGAATCTACAAATAAATTAATTCTATTATTCAAGTCTATTCATCTTAAGCAAAAATGACACTTAAGATACTTATAGTATATTTACTTACCATTGAAAATGTGCTCCAATTCCTCTCACATCCTAACGCACTACAAGTAAGGCTTAGAACTCGGATAGCAAACTTCGTTAACTTGGGTGTTTTATGCCCAAAGCGCTCCCACCAAGGTGCTAAAAAAAACAATATTAGTAAGGTAAGTAATTTAAGGGTTAATTATAAAAGGATATTAACAATTGACTAATTAAATCTTACTTGGTGTTCCCTTTTTCCTAGTTTGCATAGCCATAGAATCCGCAAATGGACCACGCCTATCATTAAATAAATCCAATTGAACATCGGCCTCTGCACGTTCTTTCCATTTCCCAAGCATCATATCCATGCAAGCAAACAACCCATTTCGCACTTCATCAGTATCTGAGAAATTATCCTCATACCGAAATTGTGGGTTTAAGTAATAGCCCGCCGCATGTAGTGGTTAATGAAGTTGATCGTCTCATCTACAATCTATCTTTCTCCAAATAGGCATATATTTTTTCTCCACTTTGTTAAGATCGCTTGCAATTTTCTCTTTTGCGGCATCCATCAACTCATATATAAAACCCATAGGGGGTCTCTCCTCCGAATCAACCTCTCTCAAAACACAAACAAGAGGAAGAACACCCTTAATGCAAAAGGAAACTGGACCCCAAAACTCACGATCATGTAACACATGATGCTTAGCCAACTTTGTTTCACGGGATTTTGCATAGGTACTTTCCGACCATTCTTGAGAGGTAAACAAAGCAACAAGATTTTCCTTTTGCTTTTGTAAGCTTTATAGTGTAAGGAAAGAAGTGGCAAACCTAGTGACCGCCGGACGAAGAATTTCTGAATTGTTGGTGTACTTTCTCATCAAAGCTAGTACCCATTGATACCCATATAGATACTTTGAAATACACCTAGCACGTTTGAGTGTGTCATCAAACCATGCCATCTTAGAAATATCTTCTAGCATCAAATCAATGCAATGAGCTGCACATGGAGTCCACCACACCTCTTTCCTCTCCATAAGTTTTGCCCCGACATTCTTGTAGTTCAAAGCATTGTCGGATATAACTTGAACCACATTTTCCTCCCCAATTTCTTGAATAACATCATCCAAATAGCCATACAACAAATCTCCATTCTTAATAGAGGTCGATGCATCAACCGATTTCAAGAACCAAGTACCTTGCGGGCTATTGACAAGAAAGTTGATTAAACACCTACTTTTGCCATTCGACCATCCATATCTCTTCCAAGCCTTTTGATGTTCTTTCATCATGCTTTGTACATCTGGGGCTAAGGTATTGGCTAACAAAGAAAGATTAAGGATAAACAAAGGTTCTTAGAGTGATAGCAAGCAAAGTAATGAAATCAACACTTAGAATTCAACTTTTGATTGCAGCACCCAACTTTAAACACAAAGGGGAGATTCGTACAACTTTAGGGTCAGATTCACAGTTTTGGACCCTTATTCAACAACCGACACTTATGAACTCATTCTCATTTCTTTTCAACTTTTTTTTCTTCTTTTTCTTTTCTTTTTTTTTTCTTTGAAGCATAAAACATATGCACTACTTCACTGGATTCAAAAGAACAAATTCTTCCCCCACACTTGTTTTTCTGCAAATCGTAGATCAAAAGGAATTCCCAACAAGTCATGCTTCACTATTCTTTAAGAAAAAGGGTATGAATATTCCTATACTAGGCTAGGTAGGGATAATGCAAGCTAACAAGGAAAATAGGCTAAATAAGGCTCAAAAATGGTTAAACCTACAATACATATGCAAGGGATAAGGCTTTTTGGCTCTGGTGGTAACTAAACAACTTCATTTTGTTATGCAATCAATTTTATGCTTTGAATGAAACATGCATGAGTTCTAGTATTTGGAACTAAAATGATGAAAAAAGCATTCTAAGTAGCAACCAAGCAAAGAAATAATGAGATCATGCAACGACTTTAGAAAACAAGAATATCACATATTAATAACTCTCCAAACAAAGAATAGGCTCAAGTCTCACATGGTTGTAGTATTAGTTTGAGTTTCTTCCTTCAAGCATGTTACAAAAACTGATTTCTTTTTTCTTTGTGATTACATGTGAATTCGTAAATGACAACTACAACTAAGTATTAAACAAAGAGCATATCAAACTTCCACCCATGTTTGTAACTTTCTTTAAAAGTCATGCAATTAAAAACCAAATCCTCATCATTGTGTTGGAAGGTAACCTAAGACACAAACAAGCAACAAAAACGACTCTTTTTTGGTATTTCTCAAACTTTTTCGATATTGTTTTCAAATTTTGTTTTTATGACACACAATAAAACACTTTAAAACAGTGAATAACAACATTAGTAGTGATAGGTGGTGAAATTCGAAGAAAAATCATGAAAAACAATATGTTTACCCCCCACACTTAAACTAAACATTGTCCTCAATGTTTCAAAAATAAACTTAAACAAGAAAGCAATAAAAGATAACTAGCAAACAAGAAAATCATGGCAAAGTAAAAACAATAAAGAGAAGAGTAAAAGAAAGCAAATATGGTTGTAGGAGCCAGAAATTCCATTGTCTCTTTATTTGAACACATGGGTTGCCTCCCAATAAGCGCTTGCTTTAACGTCTTCCAGCCGGACAACACCTTCATTTAAGCTTAACTATGGCCTGTGGCATGGAGTTGATCTTTGAATGGAAGGTGATACTTGAAATGATTCGGCTAATAAAGGAACTATTTTAAAACGATCGAATTTCATAAAACAGAAGGCGGATTCTGATTCAGCACATCGAGAAATGTAAGGTGGAAACTTGGGTTCCGCCACGCGACGCTGCACGTGCCGCCACAAGGTAGCTGCACAGGCAACCACGTGTCGCATGCACCAACCACCCTCACACGTTCACATGCGCTTACACGCCTGCGATTACAGGCGTACTCGCCTTCCTCACGAAGGCCTATGCTTTTGCAGGTTGCAGAGCCATATTTCAGAGCTCCAATCGAGCTTATTTCTTAGTCATTTCAGATTTCTATATATATATTTGAAGCTAGGAATGAGAGGGAAAGAAATATTCTAGTTTGAAGTCCAACGAAGGCCCGAGACGACTGGAAAAACGAGCTAAAAATGGCTTGATGGCCACGTGATAGGAGCATATTTATGCGACTTTATTAGCTTGTTTCCTTGCATTTACTTAGTTAGTTTCTAGTTATTAGAGTGTTTTAAGCTATTTTCGTGTGTTTTCAGGTCTAAATGACAAAGTTGGCAAGAAAGTGCAATTTGGAGCATTTTAGAGCAGTTTTGGGCTTGGAATGGATAGCACATGCATGGAGCAAGGTGGATGGACGTTTTTGAAGTTCAAGAGAGGCTAGGAATGTGCAAAAGAGATGGAGAAATTAATTCAAGTCTTGGAAGATAAGGAATCAGCTCAAAAGAATGAGACATTATCCAAAACATTATCCAAACAGTCTTATCTTATCCAAACCTTATCCTAACCTTATCTTATCTTATCCTATCCTAATCTTATCCTACCTTAATTCCAGTTGCAAGGGGGACTTCTTTTCATATTAGGATGCCTAAAACCTGATTTCTAGAAGCCCTTATCATTTCCTACAATGGTGCCCCACCCCCTCTTTCCTTTCCTTCTAGAAACCAGCCACATTACCCTCTTCTAGAAGTCTAAGAACCTGCCGCACCCTTTCCTTGTCCCTGTTGGTTTCTGTTAGCCTTTTCCTTGTCGGATTGGAATGCTAAATCCTTCTCCTCTACAACCTTTGTGCCATGTGCCCTAGCTATATATATATATATATATATATGTAAATATTGTGCCGCACCTAGCGGGGAATTTTAGAGAGAGTTTCAGAGAAAAATACATAAGTGCCGCAGCTTTGGAAGGAAGGAGAAGAAAAGCTTGGAGCAGTGCATGCCATCCAAGGCCATTGGAGGGCTGGAGCGTTTCTGGGTTTATTCTATCCTTAGTTTTGGTTCAATGTTTATTTTAGATTGCTTTTCAACTATGTTAGACATGTGGAACTATTTTCTTTTTAGTTAGAGGTGAATTCGAAGCCATGAACATATATGTTTGATATGAATTGATTACATCCAGTTATTGTTTCATAAATCGTGAATGTGATTTACTTATCTGTTTGATTGATAACTTATTCTTGTATGTTGATTGAGGGTGCACACTTAGTTTGCATGCATGAATTTGGTGCTAGAATATAAGGGAATTTCACCTAATCGTTATGAACTTATATTTACAAGTAGTAAAAGTCGCTAGTCACGATTGTGTTAAGTAAATCCTAGGCAGGAGTATCATGCTTTTCATAGTTACGAATGCCTTGTCAATGCTTATGATTTTCATGGAACTTAATGATCTTTTATATGCATCTCTATTATGCTGTTCATGTAGGGAACTTGATAAGAATAATTTGGTTGCCGGTTCGTTCTCCATCCAATTCAATGAACTTAGGAAAATCTGAGAATTAATTAGTGCTGTTCACAATTAATTTGGGGCGTTGTCATTCATGGTTTATAGGAAGAATAACTAGAAATCGATTCGTATGCATATGTGTCATGTGTGGAGAAGGACCCTCTAACTAGCCTTTCACCCTTTAATTCACCCAAATTCGTATCTTTTAAAGTTTGTTTCTTTAATTTGCTTAGTTTTAATTAATTTCGTCAAAAACAATCCCCATTTAGTATTTCGAGTCTACTTAGTTTAATTTTCGTCCAAATCATCCCCTAGTACTAGTTTTGAGTCATAGAAACTTAGTTTGTGTGTTTTGAGTCATATTAGCTTGTTTTGAGTTGTTTAAGTCTAGTTTTCTATTTTTAAGTCTAGTTAAGTGTTTTAGAGTCTCAATTGGGTAGATTAGCATCCCTTTTAATCCCCGGCCTAGAACGATCCCTACTTACATATACTACAATCATAGGGTTTTAATTTGAGTGTTATTTAAGTTCACATCACCACGGTTCGATTTTCAGAAATTTAGGGAAATTCTTCCCCGGGTTCATTTCATGCTAAACTGTCACCAAAGCATGTATTCAAGGTCAGAATCAAATCCAACAACAAAAAGGGAAGTGGTTTACAAAACCTGAAGCTTACCTTAGTTGTGAATGACTAAAAATCATCGAAGAAGAAGTGAATAGTGGCAGTATAGGTTTCATGGCTGTTTTGAGTTTGTAGAGGAAAGACGAGAATGCTTAGGGGAAGTTCAAGGTCAGTGGTGACTAACTGTGAAGTCTGCAGCAAGTGGTTGGTGTGGTGCTTCATGCAGAGCTCGCCGGAGGGGGTGGGCAGTGGCGATGGTGGTGTTCTGAAAGCAGGGAGAAAGTTTGAGATGAGAAAGAGTGAGAGATGAGGGAAATAAAGAGTTAGAAAAGAGAGATGTCCCAAAAAAAAAAAAAAAGGAAGGAGGGGAACACAGAAGTGAGAGAAGAGAGTGGGGTGTGGGTCCCACTCGGCTCACACTACAATCCCATAAAAGACAAAAAGAGAAAAATATCTCCCAAAAATGTGAAAAAACCAAATCGCCCTTCACGTTCACAGTTTCGTAAAATTTTCATCGTAACTTTGAATTCAATTCCGCTTACGCCTACACGTTCGTACCGTCGAGTACTTCGAGAATATAGTAAAATAATAGCTTATACGCATCACGAAATGATGGTCAATGAAAGTCAACAATCTCGCCTCTAGGGGCATTTTCGTTAATTCAGTCTTCAAGAAGTAGAATATTGTAAAATCAAGGACTGGTCCTAGCAGTTTATTGTTTACGCCTACACGTTTGTCCCCTGTTGGGGCCCAAAAATGTCAGACACCAATCCAACCAAGTCTCAAGGCCCAATTGTCACGTAAAGCCAACATTCAAGCCTAAACACATGCCAAGGCGCGGGATCGATGAGGAATATATTTAGCAACATGCCACAGTGACTAAGCTGTATATTCACGCCATGCTTCCTTAGTCACTATTCATGCTAAGCCCAAGTCACATGTTCAGGCTTGTCATGTGGATTGTGGTGTGGATGGTTACGGAAGGTTATCGGGCCTATGTGGAGTTAGGGTCATGGAAGACTTTAGGCTACTTGGGGGTCCAAAAATCCAAGCCCGTACCCTTTATATGTCACGCAGACATCATTGAGAGAGAATTAGCCTAGTTTACCCTTTTACCTAGCACCAAAAATTTGATGTGATATAAAATAGCACACAAACTTAAGCCCTTTTGTTGACAATTGTAGTAGATGTGTAAGTAGGGATCGTTCTAGGCCGGGGATTAGGAGAGATTGATAATCTACTCAAATTATACTCTAAAACACTAAACTAGACTCTAAAACAAAAAACTAGACTTAAACTACTCAAAATAAGCTAAACTAACTCAAAACACACAAACTAAGTTCCTATGACTCAAAACTAGCACTAAGGGGTGATTTGGGTGAAATTTAAACTAAAATGACTCAAAATACTAAATGGGGATTTGTTTTGACGAATTTAAAATTTAAACAAACGAACTTGTAAAACAAACTTAAAGGGTACGAAATTGGGGTGAATAAAAGGGTGAAAGGCTAGCTAGAGGGTCATTCTCCACACATGACATATATGCATATGAATCGATTTCCAGTTATTATTCCTATAAACCATGAACGACAATGCCCCAAGTTAACCGTGAACAGCACTAATTAACCATCAGATTTTCCTAAATTCATTGAATTGGACATCGCATCGCAACCAAATTATTCTTCTCAAGTTCCCTACATGAACAACATAATAGAGATACATATCAAAGATCATTAAGTTCTATGAAAATCATAAGCATTGACATGACATTCGTAACTATGAACAGCATGATACTCCTGGCAGGAATTTACTTAACGCGATCGTGACTAGCGACCTCCACTACTTGCAAATATAAGTTCATAACTATTAGGTGAAAATCCCTTATATTTTAGCATCAAAGTCATGTATGCAAACTAAGTATGCATCCTTAATCAACATACAAGAATAAGTTATCAATCAAGCAGTTAAGCAAATTGCATTCACGATTTATGAAATAATAACTGGATGTAATCAATTCATATCACATATATGTTCATGGCTTTGAATTCACCTCTAGCTAAAACGAGTTTAGTTCCTCATGTTCACAATTAAACAAAGACAATTAAATTTAAAAATTGAAAACAAAGATAGAATACACCTGGAAACGCTCCAACAATCCAAAGGTCTTGAATGGCAAGCACGGCTCCAAGCTTCTTCTTCTCCTTCCTTGCAAAGCTACGGCACAAAGGGTTTTTCTGATTTCTGGCTCTCTTGTGTATGGTGTTTTAAATTATGCGGCACTATGGTGTATTTATAGGTTGAAGGCACGACATAAAAGTTGTAGAGGAAAAGGATTACACATTCCACTCCAACAAGGAAAAGGATATGCGGCAGATTCCTAGAGGGAAGGGATAAGGTATGCGGCATAAATCCAGGAAAATGGGCTTCTAGAAACCTAATATTAGTTGGTTTAATGTAAAATTAATTCCCCCTTGCAACTGGAATTTAGGTAGAATAAAATTAGGATAAGATAAGGTAGTTTGGATAATGTTTCCTTCTTTTTAGCTGATTCCTTATCTTCCAAGTCTTGAATTAATTTCTCCAGATCTTTCGCACATTCTTAGCCTCTCTTGAACTTCAAAAACGTCCATCCACCTTGCTCTATGCATGTGTTATCCATTCCAAGCCCAAAACTGCTCTAAAATGCTCCAAATTGCATTTTCTTGCCAACTTTGTCAATTGAACCTACAAACACATGAAAATAGCTTAAAACACTCTAATAAATAGAAACTAACTAAGTAAATACAAGAAAACAAGCTAATTAAATAGCATAAATATTCTCCTATCACAAGCCAACTCTCTTAGTTAGGACTAAACTTTATTCTTACATTAAATGCATGTTAAGCCCATAAATTCAGGCATTTAATTCTAAGGAAAGTGTTGAAAAGATGCCGATCATAAGGGTTGAAGATGAACCCCAAGAAATGCCCCTTTGGTGTTTCCTCGGGCAAGTTCCTGGGCTTCCTAGTGCATCAGCGTGGCATCGATGTAGGTCCAGACAAGGTGAGCACCATCAGAGCCCTCACATTACCAACGAACGCAAAAGAGCTGAAAAGCTTGATGGGGAAGCTGTCCTACATTGGGCGCTTCATGCCAGGATTAGGAGCAGCAGCATATGCCATCGCCCCGCTGCTCAAGAAAAGGAAGGAATTCGTGTGGATTAAGGAATGCACTCGAGCCTATCAACGGGTCTAGCAGCTAGTGACCAACCCTCATACCATGAAGGCACCAGTCCCAAGCATTCAACTCAAGCTCTACTTAGTCGCAACAAGCACTATTATAGGAGCTCTGTTTGCCCAGGACAGTCCAGCTAGGGAAGAAACACCAATCTACTATGTTAATAGACAGCTAAGAAGAGCCGAAACCCACTATGAGAAGACGGAACGCCTCTGCCTAGCTATTGTCTACACATCATAACGGCTGTGCCATTATTTTCTAGCCCACAAGTTGCACCTTATGGTAAAGTTTAACCCGGTAAGGTACTTGCTCACTAGACCTATACTATTTGGCCGTTTGGCTCATTAGTTGCTCCAACTTTCTGAGTTCGATATTATATGTGTGATGCCTAAGGCTATCAAATGCCAAGCTGTGATAGACATGCTAGCATTATTTTTCGAATAAGAAAATGCCACTATTTCCAAGGAAGTTCTTGGTGCGCTACCAAAGATAGCTGCCACCACTGTGGAAAAAGAGCCATGGGTCATGCATTTCAATGGTTTTTCCACAACCACGGAAGGAGGAGTTGGCGTTGTACTTGTTAATCCAGAGGTCCTAGCTACTGCCCTATCTTTCAAGCTCAGTTTTCCATGCACAAACAACGTAGCTGAGTATGAAGCTTTCGTCATAGGCTTTTCCACAGCCAGGTAAATGGGCGCAAGGAAGATACGAGTCGTAGGGGACTCAAATTTAGTCCTGAGCCAAGTCCAAGGAAGCTTCACAGTGAAGGAAATAACTTTGGCACCATACCGCACTATGGCCGAAAAACTCATGGCAAGCTTCAAGCAGGTAGTGTTGGAACATAATCCTAGTACAACCAACAGATATGTGGATGCCCTAGCCACACTTGGCTCCAAGCTTACCTTCGTCGAATAACAACCCAACATTGATGTGATTAGAAGGGAGGCCTCAACCATTGATGCAACTTTCCCGGAAGAAGCATCAGATGATGAAGATTGGAGGGAAACCGTTAAAAGTGAACTTTCTAAGCCAAGCGAAGAGCTCAGCATCAAATGCCTTAAGGAGTACACCAATGTTATTGGGATACTCTACAAGTGTCTGCCCGAATGAATGCTAACTCGATGCTTTGGACCGAAAGAAGCATAAAGGCAGTTGCACGAGATCCATGATACCACATACGAAGTTGACCAAGTTGTGAGTCTCTACCGCTGACTACAAAGAAAAAGGTATTACTAGCCCGACATGAAGCCATAAGCCACATGCATCCAAGCCGAATGTCTAAAATGCAGCAGAATGTTCTCCCTATGAAAGGCATTTGTAATTTCTGTCACTGATGACTGGAGGTCTCCATACCTGACATTCTTCATTGATGGGGCACTGCCAAACAATGTCAAGGTTACACACAAATTAAAAAGCACAGCTAAGAGGTACTTCGTAGATGGGGTGACTCTATACCGAAAAGCATTCAATAGGGAACCACTGAGATACCTTGAGCCATCTAAATCATCACAAGTCATATAGTACATTCTGGAGAATGTGGCGAGTACCAAGGAAGGAAGAATCTACACAAGCAGTTACTGAGCCTAGGATACTACTGGCCAACCATGAGGGAAGACATACAAAACATGGTCAAGCAATGTTATGCATGCCAAGTTCATGGAAACTTAATCCACAATCCTCCAACACTACTGCAAGACATGTGCACCCCATAACCATTCCACACTTGGGGGCTCGATTTGATAGAAACCATCAACCCAGCTTCCGAATGCCACATATAGATCCTAATATCCACTGAGTACGTCACAAAGTAGGTGGAGGCAATCCCTCTCAAGAAAGCGACAGGAGCAGCAGTATCTAATTTCATCAGGGAATGCATCATTTGTAGATTTGGGATACCTTACAAAATAGTGAGCGACAATGGCACACCTTTTGTGAACAAACAAGTAAGTGCCACACTTAATGCTTACGGGATCAAACACTGTCGTTCCAAGTCGCAATATCCCTAGGGAAATGGTTAAGCTGAAGCCACAAACAGAACGTTGCTAAGGATACTAAGCAAGATGGTACACAACTACACTGAGGATTGGAGCACACATCTCCCAGACGTCCTATGGGCCTATCGCATATCTCCAAGGAACGCTATGGGTTTTTCCCCTTACTCATTGGTGTATAGGTCTGAAGCTATTTTCGATGTGGAAATGATGATGCCCACAGCAAGAGTTTCAACATTCAACGATGTGGAATGGGATGCTGCAGCATGCGCAAGTTGGAGGTGGAAAGACCTTGAGTTACTCGAGGAAAAAAGAGAGAACCAACTAGGAAAGCAGCCCTATACCACCAATAAGTTACCAAAGCCGACAACAGCACATTCAAGCCACTTAACTTCAAGGAAGGAGATCTCGTTCTTAGGACAGCCGAGCATATAAGGAGGCAAATCTCTGGACCTTCGAAGTTCGCCCTGCACTAAGAAAGACTTTTTGTGGTCAAGGAAGCCTACTGAAGTAGTAACTACTACTTGACTTCGGTCAAGGAAGGTATGCTAACGGAACTTGTCAATACAAAGTGGCTAAAGCTGTATTACTACTAAAACGATCATGCTTATTTTAGAGGAACAAGCTCCTTCTATGCAATGATCATTTTGCTTACTCTATGAGGCCTTGTAAAGCCATGCAACAATTGATGTACCCCAATTTTAATGAAATGAATGAGCATTTTGTCAAAATCTTTGGTACATTCGTTTCTTTACATTGGCAAGAGTGACTAGAAGGATTTCTTCTAAACAAGCTATAATAGTAATCATGCCAAGGCAATAAGGAAAGCATATGCCAAGCAAGCTGCACTAAAGGGCAAATTAAGCTAAAGCTATACTTATGCAACATGCCAAGCCTATCAATGCCATGCAAGCTGCTCAATGGTTCAATGCTCATGCAACATGCTAAGCTTATCAATGCCATGCAAGCTGCTCAATGGTTCAATGCTCATGCAACATGCCAAGCCAACACGCCATGCAAAACCATTGAGTCTAGCAAATATACCTTTTTCAAAGTTATACTTATGCAACATGCCAAGTCTATCAATGCCATGCAAGCTGCTCAATGGTTCAATGCTCATGCAACATGCCAAGTTAACACGCCATGCAAAACCATTGAGTCAAGCAAATAAACCTTTTTCAAAGCTATACTTATGCAACATGCCAAGCCTATCCATGCCATGCAAGCTGCTCAATGGTTCAATGCTCATGCAAAATGCCAAGCCAACACGCCATGCAAAACCGTTGAGCTAAGCAAATAAAGTTTTTTCAAAGCTATACTTATGCAACATGCCAAGCCTATCAATGCTATGCAAGCTGCTCAATGGTTCAATGTTCATGCAACATGACAAGCTAACACGCCATGCAAAACCATTAAGTTAAGCAAATAAAGCTTTTTTAAAAGCTATACACATGCAGCATGCCAAAGCCTATCAATGCAAAATCAAGCCAAGCAAGGAAAAACTTTTAAAATTAGCTAGCCAATCAATGCTAAGCAAGTCAAGCTTTCCTGACATGCTCTGCTTCCCTACGGTAGCTACGACATATTTTCCATCTTTCCTTAGGGAAACGCACTGACAAAGTGCCAAGCGGCAGGATCAACTATTTCCCCTAGGAAAGCAAGCAAAAGCTCAAGCCTATGTCTCAAAGCCTAAACAAAATTTCATCTAGCAAATTTTCATGCATTCGAAATAAAAGAAAGCCAATGTCATTGCAAGATTAAATAAATTGCAAGCATCATGCTAAGTTCAATGTCAGCAGCTGAAGCCAAAGATAAATAAACAAAAGGCAAAGTAAGGCGGCCTTATGGCCATTGTTCAAAAAGCGATAAGCTAGCTGTCCAAAAGCAAATTACAACAGAAAGTAAAGGTAGAGTGAGGAAAGCAAATGTCTTTATAGCTCATTACTACAACATTTCAAGGTTCATGCTCTGCCAAGAAAAAGAAGCCGAGAGTTAGAAAAATGCAAACAGTCATGCAAAGCGCGCAATCATAGAAAGGTGAAGAGTTAAGCTCAGAGCACCATCTTTTGGAGGAACTGCTAGAGGTGCCAACATGCAATTGATCCACTACAAGTTAAAGGGAAGCTGTTATTTCCTTGGACCTCCCACGAACCAACTTCTTTAACTTGAGCTTATCAGACTCTAGTTCCTTACGCTGCAGTTCGAGAGCACACATCAAGTTGTTGACTTTGATGAATTGATCCAAGACACCCTTTTCTTTTTCAAGCCAAAGCCTAAACATGGTATTATGCAACTCTCCCAGCTTCTCGACTAGGGAACTCACTGGCACACCCAAAGCTGCCACATCGCTAATCATATCCTGCCAACATAGCGGCATATGCTCTATGATTTCCAATAAGGAAGTATGCTCCATGCCATAAAGCAAGGTCCCAAACTCCACAAAAATCATTCCGTGCATGAAAAGAAATAAACCTATCAAGCTCACATCTGCATCGCTGACATGCTCGAAGAACCTGCCTAGCGCCTCAGCTAGCACAGACTGGACCTTTACTCCCCTGAAGTCAACCCGAGAAAAGAAAGCTTCACCTGAAGGGATTAAATTCCTAATCAAATTTAATACACTGGCTTCATTGGCAATACTATGCTTGAGCTTCACGGTGCCCACTCTTTAACCGATGCCTATTCCTTAAAGGAAAGACCTCCTCAAGAAAAGCTGTAAGCTCGAGAATAACGTCACTGAGGGTTTCAACATCTACTGTGGCCCCTATAATAACAGTATTCACCTACGAGAAAAGCAAAAAAATATGAACAAGTAAGGAAACATATCAACAAGCAGAGGCAAAGTAGCACAACGCACGGAAGCTATCCAAGGTGGAAGGAAATCCAACAAATCAACATGCTTATACATGCGCATGCAAAAACGCAAAGAAAACATGCTAGGCGAAATTTAGTTACTTCCTACATACACATGCAAGCTTAAGCAAAAAATTCAAAGGCTTAAGAGGAAAGCTGACAATAGCAAATTCACACAAAGGCAAGCACCAACGAGGAACGGGGAGACATACCTCTATGTCTTCCGCTTCCACCTGAAGGTCATCATTCAAAAATTTGTCAATTTCATCGAGATCAGCATCCTCTGCTGCCTTACTGTCATCCTTGCCGCCTTACTGTCATCCTTGCCGCTTAATTCTTTGCCACTGTCTTCACCTTCTGTGTCATTCCCTAGAGAAACCTAAGGATGTTCTCCGCTCCTAGGGTCAGACTCAGCACTTGTATTGCTAGTTTCCTCAACGGCCAAGCCTTCACCGGCTACCTCATCGCCATCAGTTTCCCCAAAGCTCCATTCTTCCTCACTCACGGCAGTAATATCGAGGAACTCAGGAGGATTGGGACACTTCTGGTTTTACAAGCAGGGCCAGCAGGAGCTTTTTCCTTGGCAAAAGCGTTGGCTGAAACAAAAGTCATGGTTAGCATACAATCGCAAAGCAATAGAAGCAATGAGCAAAGAAATAGCCCTTACCAATCTTTGGCTTCATTGAAGAACCTTCACTCTTCGATTTCTTCGGAGTAGGGGAAACATCAAGCTTGCTATTAGGTGAACCATCCTTCACCACTCAAAGCCTAAAGTGATTTACTGCATCATCTGAGGCACAACATATAAAGCACTGAGAAAAGCATGCAAAAGGAAAATTAGCAAAAGAAGTTAAGCTAAGAAATATACATGAAGCTGCTTTCTTCCCTTAATTTGCAGGTTTTCCTTCACTTGATGCCCTACTCTTCTTGGTGTTCTAGGAAGAATTACCTGAAGGGTTATTTTCCTCGGCTGCAGTAGGGCATCGGCACTTCAAACCGAAACTGACAGCTATAGGCTCTAGCACCAATCTGAGATGGCTAACAACGCTAGGAGACAACCGTAACTGCTTATCACTGTGCAATTTAGTAATGGCAGAGAAACACTTCAACCAATAAGTAGCATAGCCCTTGGAGATGCCACATACCCGGGTCCAGTTAGTAATATATTGGAAAAGGCGAAAACATACTGGAGACGCATACATATAACTCCAACACAGATTATTGAAGGAGGCCTCAACTTCAACAAGAAAATATATCAGCACCCCTTGTTCAAAACCTAGTTGGCGTCGCACCTGGAAATGAGAGCATACTGCACTTCTTTCCTCGTTATCTTCCCCTATAAAAGGGATTGAATGAACCAGCAAAGCCAACAATTTTTCGATGAACGAAGAGAAGTTCAGATTTTCTTAAAGATGAATTAACGTCACACTTGAATCTTCATCGTAAACAACATCAGTAAAAAACATCACTGGGGCAAAACCTTCAAAGACTGACACGTATAGACAAAAAATAAAGATGTTCACGTCATCTAGAAGCTTCAAGAAGTCCTGTTTTTCGCCGAAATATTCCCGAACCAGCGAGAGCTTCTCAGGCAAGTAAGAGGAAGAGTCAATAACATAGCGGTTCTTCGCTGAACCGGAAGGGTAAGAGGTTATCTTCAGACCCTTGACACGCTCCCACAAGAAGATTTGTAGAAAGCTAGCACAGAGGAAACTTTTCAACAGGGCACTACCCCCAACCTACTCCTCCAGAGTATGAAACTAATCCAATTCACTGTAGAGAAGCCCAAGGAACAAAGAAGCCAACAGAACCATATGGCCACGTGCAATCGCCATGGCCCAATGAATCACATGGCAGTTAAAGGTATATTTACTATCACAAAAGATAAAGTAGCATAGCCATAAACACAACATGGCCTTGAATAGGCAATTTGGTTCTTGTTTCTTCTGCCAAAAATGCTTGATCCACTCGTTGCAGCGAAGGGCCTTGCCTAGAGAAGTAGAAGCACCATTCTTCAAAACATCAAAAGTAGCAATGTCTGCAAGAGGAATAACATAGCGGAAGGGTTCCACATTACCCACAATCGGATGATGCATAATATTGGTGACATCTTCCAGAGTGGGAATAAACTCTCCCCAAGTGAAAATAAAGGTATGGGTCTCTGTACTCCACCTCCTAACCACGTGTCGAAGAAGTTCAGGCTCAAGGCGGACAACATGCTTCTTAGTCATGAAGACGGCATCCAAAACCTTAGCCCTTGTCAGGGTCGCACACTGGTTTGCAAAGCTAAGCTTAGCATTCACCCAATCTGCCCAGCCAGTGTCCTCACTGCAAGAGAACTCAAAGTGGATCGGCACAGCAGGAAACAACCCACTCTCAATCCAGCACTGGGAAATGCGCCTTGGATTGATAGGAAAGACAGAGTCTAAGGAAGGCTTCTCCTCCTTGAAAGCAAAACACAACAAGGAATCTACCCCAGGAAAATAAGCAAGTGCACCCCAGGAAAGCAAAAACGTACGTGCATAAAATTCAAAGCCTTTCATGCAAAATTCTAAGACTTTAACATGGGACTATTTTCATACATGTTATCACGCAAAATACATGCATCTTTTCCTACACATGCCATGCTATCAAAGCCCTAAAAGATCTAAGATCTAGTCAGGGAAAATGTGTTATACGTGTACCCAAGCAAAAATAAGTTATACGCAGTCAAGCTAATCATGCCAAGCGGATCAATGCAATTGATCAATCGATCCTGCTCAAGCATGCACCAATATGCAAAAAAGCTAGGTTAAATGACAGTTGCACATTATACAGAGAAAGCAAGAAAGAAATCACATAGGGCAAACACACTGGTTTCGAAGCAGCAAGACTACCTAATGAGTAGAGTTTGAAGAAAAGAAAAAAAATTCAAAAAAAGGGTCCAGGGAAGAATTTCCTGACCTAAGCAAAGCCTTGTCGCAAAGCACAGAGAAACACGAACGAGAGGACACAACTCATTGCAGAAAGCAGAGAAGAATTTGGAGAGAAAAGTAGTTGTGAAAAATTTGAAGAATGAAGGAGAATTAAAGGAGAAGAGGAGGAGCAAGGACAAATTAAATACTTGTCCTAGGGAGAATAGCAGCTTATAACTGTTACCAAGTGGAGGTGGGGAAATACCCAGAGTTTCTCCATATGATTGGACATGCACGGGAAGCAAATGAGCATAATGGCAGGGATTTATCTGCTGCCACGCGGGAAAAAGAAAAGTCTCATCAAGAAGCCCACGTTCAAAAAGGAATCCCTTGGGCCTGAGGTTGATTATTTAGCCCACTCAAGGTTTCTTATAGCCCAAATAATCAAGGGGGCTAATGTTGGTGCCCAAAAATGTCACGCACCAATCCAACCAAGTCTCAAGGCCCAATTGTCACGCAAAACCTACATTCAAGCCCAAACACATGCCAAGGCGCGGGATCGACGATGAATATATTTAGCAACATGCCATGCCATAGTGATTAAGCCGTATATTCACGCCATGCTCATGCATATTCATCACGCCATGCTTCCTTAGTCATTATTCATGCTAAGCCCAAGTCATATATTCGGGGCTTGTCAAGTGGATTTTGATGTGGATGGTTACGGAAGATTATCAGGCTTACATAGAGTTGGGGTTATGGAAGACTTTGGGCTGCTTGGGGTCCAAAGATCTAAGCCCATACCCTTTGTATCTCACGTAGGCATCATTGAGAGAGAATTAGCCTAGTTTAACCCTTTCCCTAGCAAGCCAACTCCTTTAGTTAGGACTAAACTATATTCTTGCATTAAATGCATGTTAAGCCCAGCAAGTTAGGCAATTAATGTAGCCTGCACAGACAACCAACGCACGAAAGCCTTGAGGCGCTCTACCAGAAGTAGCGATTGCGGAAGGTCGCCCTAGGAAAGCCGCGTCTCTGGAAGAAGCAAATTGTAGGTCTTAATAGTGCAGCTATCTTACACCAAAATGGGAATAATATGAGGGCTATCGAGAAAGAAGAGAAAGACCAAGCCACAAAGGGAGGTTCATTTGAAGCCTAGAGAAAAACCCTTCATCTACAAAAGGAAGGAGAAAAACCATTAGAGGAAGGATTGGAAGAACACAGAGTAACATAAAGAGAGATAAAAGAAACCCAAGAAGAGAGAACGACCCAGGAAAAAGCCCAGAGAGTTTCATTTAGCCTAGAAACACACTTCAAGCCTTAAGAATCACCATTCATGCAACCTTAGTAATTCCTACAGCCTTCCATCAAACATCTCAGCCATTAGAAGCCTTACTATCACCCTAGGAAAGCCCAAATCATGCAGCTAAGAATGTTGTGCAACCATGCAAACCATGCAACTATGCAAGTCATTATCTTGATCATTCATTCTATCTTCGAGCCTATGATGTTATTGGGGTATTTCTTAAGACAAGCTAATTTTTTTCGAGATATCCCGGGACTTGTTACGAATCCGTACCAAGGGAGACAAGAGGACATTCTCAAAGCCCAAGTCCACCTCGACCTAAAAGTCCCCCAACATCCCCTTGCTTAAAGAGTACTACTATTGGAATTACCAATAGAAGAACCAAAACTATACCCACTTCCCATAAATAACCGTTAGTATCTTGGCCTTCCAACTGGAAATGATTCTCTGATATTTCTGGATCTCAAGTTACTAGGACCATTCTGACTTGGCCAATTCTATTATTTCTTAGACTATTCGATACTCAAAGTCGTCTGATAAGCGGCACCATATGTCTCACAATCAAAGTTCAATTAATACCCCATCAATTGGCTGTAAAAGCATTACAAACTATTGGATACCTATGATCGCATACCAAATCTAGTTTGTCGACGTCAAGGAATTTGTTCGAACATTGCTTTAACATGGACACATGAAAGGATTTGGTAAAACATAGAGAACCATAAGGTGCGATAAATAGGAATCCCCAAAACCTTATGCTCTGATATTAAACTGACACACCCTGACCCCGGTGTCCAATGGACACTATAACCAAGACGTGCTGGCCGTCACCGGGATGGGTGACAAAGCCATGATGTGCATGAAATCATAATTGAAATTATTAAATACTAAAATCTACCAAAAATTCGGCAGAACTTCCCTAAAATAAGGATAAGCCTAAATCAAACCACATGCAGGTAATCACATTTATTTCAACACATCCTCAAAGGGCCACAGTTAATGGGTCTCCGACCTTTGATCACATGCATGAAAATGGGTTTAAAGCATTTACCCAAATACAACCTCTATGAATATGTTGAGTAAGTACAGTACTCAGTGGAATATGTCAGAGCTGCTGGAAAGTACCTCGACGTCAGATATGATCACTACTGCGACTATTGAATACTAAGGGGGACAAAACATACAAATGTACGTGGAAGAAAAATAAAGGTTTCTAAAAGAATTTTATTTTCTGAACATACTAACCCCTTGTTTTGAAACACATATAATATTGTATATAATTTCTAAAAAGCTAAGACTACCATAAAAACTGAAATTTGATATATACATGTATACACTGAGAGCTGATAGTTACATATATACTGAGTTGATACTTACCAATGACACAGTATGCAATATCTCCATTAACCGTAGCTAGTGGAAGCTGGATAATATAATTATGTCATTTCGAGTAATCTCTAGGCAATGACAAGCTCAGAATATTAATCATGTCATTACCGAGTAATCTCGAGGTAATAACAAGATGAGAGTATAATTGTGGTACCCCAATACACGCGTAAGTTGATATATATATTTATATATATATATATATATATATGTATATATATACATATACATATATATATACATATATGTATATATGTATATGTATATATATACATATACATATATATATATACATATATATATATACATATATGTATATATATATGTATATGTATATATATACATATATATATATATATAATCATCCACTAGCCGTAGCTAGTGGAAGCTGAAAATTTAACCATCCACTAGTCCTAGCTAGTGGAAGCTGGAAATAAAATCATGCCATTGTCGGGTAATCTCATTGTCGGGTAATCTCTAGGCAATGACAAGCTGGAAGGATATGTTCACAATGTAACAAGCTGAAAATACTCACACACATGCAAGTTGTGTCCTACGACCATGGACGTGGTAAATCTGTATGGGGTATGTGTGCCACAAGATAAGTAATAAAGAATCCACCGTTCATAAAATCATCATCGTCATAAATAATAAATCTGGTAGTAAAATCTTGAAACTATCTAACTCGTAAATCAGAAATCATAACTCTAAAGATATTATCATGAAATCGTAAAATATAATTGAAATTCATTTTTGTCTAGGCATGCTTAGAATTTGGATAAATAAAACATTTTTGAAACAAAAGTCCACTCACTGGTCATCAAGGAAGTCTTCCTCAGGCTGGGTTTGTCCCTCTAGGGCCTCTGGAACTGCTTGCATTTAAGTATATAAATGACCTATTAGTAAAATTCATTAAAAGGATTGAATTTAGAAAAATGGAGTGTGAATTTGAAATCCGAGCGTCGAATTACTTTAGAAGGGGTCCCGGGCTGAAACTCAAAAAAGTAAGCAGTCAAAATAATGATTTCTTAAAACCTTGGCTTTTCGTAACATAGTATCCCCTAGTTATAAAATATGTGAAGTTTTCAAAATCATATTACGGATAAGAAAGAAAACCAAATCAGTATAAAAGCAGTTATGTTAAGGATACGCGTGAATCACATATATCCAAACATTGTAACATAATATGCTCATAAAAAAAGCAGACACAAGTCCATGCAGAAAGCAGCTACATGAATAGGCTGGGTGTAATAATCTACACTCGATTACTACATACACATGAAGCTAGTGCTAAGCGCGTCACATACGAGTTTTGGATCCAAAAGCAAGTAGTACATACTACACCTACAATAGATCTAATATTAGTGCGATGTGAACATACACGTGAAGCTGGTTCTAACACGAACAAGTACTACAGAAACCTGTGTAAGCATGTATGTAAGTATATAAAATATGTATGATCATGCCATCATAATTTCATAAATCTCGACATCAACAGACATACTAGTATCTATGAGTAAAAGCATGGCATGAGGTAAAAAAAATATTGCATCGCAATAGTTATGGAAACTATATATATGATATACATCCGAAAATAAAGCCCACTCATTGATACGTCGTCGTGTCGTAGCCGCCTTGCCTTGGCCCTTACTTGGCCTCTGAAATCCTCGGGATAAATGTCTTCTATAAGGGAAACCACTATACTAATCATTAAGCTACTCAAAACTCGAAAATATTAGGGAAAAGACTCGAAATTCCCTTGTTTGCTCAAAACAAGGATGTACTTAAAAATAGGTATATGCGTCCGCATGGGCCACCACGCGTCTGCACGCGCTGGTATCGGTGGCAGTCACTGGTGGTGCAATATTTCATCATGGTTGGCCAAAATTTTCCAAATTATGGTCACTAGACGAAATATTCCGTTGGCATCAAACAATATTCAGTTAACGGAATACTCCGTTTGAATCTCGTAGGAATATGGATTTTTTCCTGAAAAAAAATCACAAAACTGGTTAGCCTCATTTCTCATTCATTGTTCACGTAATTTATGTCAAAATGAAGCTTGGAAGATAAGGAACAAAGTTTTACCTAATAAGAGTTCAAAAGATGGTCGAAAATGGTTTGAAATTTGCCTGAAAGTCTCGGCCCGAGATTTTCGGTTCTTCTCACTTCAAGTGGATCCTAGCTCGAAAGTTTCGAATATGAATCTAAAAGTGATGGTGAGTCTTTTGGCGGTGATAATCTCATCCAACTTGATGAGATTCAGCTGGAAAAGCTTGTCGAATTTTCTACAAAACTCATTGGCAAAATGCACAGTTAAGGTTTGAGTTGAATCTTCGTTAAGGTTCGAGATTCAGTGACATGCAAAACAACAAAATAAAACAGTAAAAGTATCCAAAAAGTGTGAAAGTTACTAAAATGCCATTGATGTTACAGTTTTGTAAAACCTTCATTTTAAACCAAAATCCGTTTCGCTTGCACTTACTCGTTCCTATCCACGAGTACTACAATAATATGGTAAGAAAGAAGGCCAAATAAGAAATGAGCTCAAATGTACAGATATGATTTCCAGTTAGCAATTCCAGAGTATTTTTGTAATTTCACAACTTTGTGGAATAAAATACAATAAAATCATGAACGTGTAGTAACACCAACTAACCCTTCCTCCGGCACCACAACAGTTTTCATCAGCACCACCCCCACTACAATACATTTATGGACATGGTTGTGTATAAATACCATCCAAATTAAAAATATTGTCAATTTACCACTCAAACTCTATACGTTTAGTGAAGGTGTACCACCTCTGTCAATTTTTGTTTGAAATTCCGTTGAAGTCATCATGTCTTGCAGACATGATCACTTTTTCATGCGTATTTCGACCACCCTACTAGACGACTTCTAGTAAGAATTTCGTTGGCTGTCGTCTTCAAGTAGGCAGAAGATATGTGTCTTGAACTTAGTCACTGAATTCGAGGAAACAGAACTCTTGAAAAAAGTCTTACATAGATGATATAATTTGACTAAATTTAACAAAAAGTAATGTAAGCAGTACATTCACATTAAAACATAAGTTTTGGTGGTAAATTAGCAAGACTTTAGTTTGTACATCAAATTATGTCGGGGTGAATAAGAGGTTTATGATAAAAAAAATAATAAAATAATAAAAAAACCTCAGGTGGGAGGGTTTAAGACTTCTCCTCTTTGTTTAAGTTGAAGGGATAATATGATTTTAGATGGGAAGAGTGTCACTAATTTTTTTTTTTTTAACAAACGATATTATCTACGTTAAGAGATAAGAAGGTGGGTTTAGTCTCACAATGAGTTGGCAATATAATGGTTCAAATTCACCTTTGGCCAAAATCGAACTTAAGACTTTTCCCTTACAAGTAGAGAAGAATAACTAAATCGTACTACTAGATGACAAAGGTTGAAGGCTTCTTCTCTTCTTTTTATTTTTTATTTTTTATTTTTTTATATTTTTATTTTTTAAGTACAAACTAGAATCTTGTTAGAAATAAACATTACGAGCGTAACGGTCAAGTTTAGGGGATTCTATGCACGTGTTAACCAAAGACATGATCTAAAAAATGTTTGAGGTCAAAAAAGGGTCTTTAGGCCATCTCCAACCAATGGTTAGCCAGATGGCTCGTTTTAGCCCTCTGGCCCTCTAAGATCCTCTAAGATATTAATATTTTAATAAACAGTACAGAGCCATATTTGCCTCCGCCTCCAACCGAGGGCCAGAGGGCTCGTTTTAGCCCTGTCACAAAAAACCGTCTCCAATCGATGGCCAAAGGGCCATAAGGCCAAACATAATTTAATTTAATGTTAGAAAGTTATAGGAAAAAAAAATAGAATTAAACAAAAATATTAAACAAATTTTGTGAAATAGAAGTGAAAAAAAAATAGAATTTAAAATAAAATGAAACAAATTTTGTGAAATAGAAGTTATAGGAAAAAATGGAATTTAAAAAAAATATGAAACAAATACAGGAAATAAAAAATTAGTGTCGGTTATAACGAATACCAATTCAAATTAGTATTAGTGTTGGTTATAACCGACACTATTAAAATAACCTAAATAATTACCGTCGGTTATAACCGACAAAAAAAAAATATTCCAGCCAGCCTGGAGCTGGATGGAAGTGGCCAGCCATTTGGCCCTCCAGCCATCTCTGATTCCATGGGGCCCTCTCAGATTCCACAGCCCTCTGGCCTAGCCCTCGGTTGGAGACGGTTTTCGGGCTATTTTCGGCCCTCTGGCCCTCTAGACTCTCCGTTTATAATCGTATGGTCCCAATACGTTAGTTTTTATGGAAAATGATCCTTGCCGGATTCTTTTCCTAGTGATCCTAAGGATCCCGCGATCGTGACCGTTCATCGTATATCGTGTGGTCAGTTTTCGTTAGGTACTATTCATATGTCATTTTAAATTTTAAATTTTGAAATGATTTCTGACCGCACGATGTACAAAAAATGGTCACGATTACAAGATCCTTTTCCAGTTTTTAAGACAAAATTTGCTGACGAGTGCTTATTTTTATTTAAGGAAAATATTAAACACACAATTGTTCAGTTTCTCAAACACCTATATATAATCATGTCAGTTCAGTTATTTGATTTATTTAATTCGATGACTAAAATTAAAAAATGGTGGTGAGAAGCTAGAAGTGATGTGTGAAATCAGCTCTCTTTACTTAAAAACAAAATCCGAGTGCAAAGTGATAGTAGGATAATCAGGCCATTTATCCAAAGGGATTCCCATTTTTCGGTAAAAATGGGGACTGGTTGTTTTGCCTACTTCATGTCGAATTTCAACGATCCGAACCATCTACATTTTGTAAGTGTCGATTTATAAATCATCCTTGCAAAAATTCAATTTAATCTGAAACCATTTGTCTATTTAATTATCACAATGAAATTTCATTGTTTCTGGTAGAACAAAGTGTTTGTCAATTTATTTAAACCCAATTAGATATCTCAAATATTTCTAATTTAAGTAATATTTTGCAAGGATCATCTAAATTGATAAATGCACGGTTCAGTCCTCGGTCGTTCATTGAATTTTAAGCCCAAGTGGATGATCTACCGAATTTAAGCCCAAACCCATAACCTAGCGTTTTTCCATTTCCAAGGTCTCCTCTGTTCTTTTCACACTCTCAGTGTTCGAACGCGAGGCTCGCGAGGGAAGAGGATGACGAAGTTCAGGAAGCTAAACCGACCCACGGGTCACCGCATGTCCATGCTTAGGTACCTAATCTCACAGCTTTAGCTTTCGAAAGCCAAAATATTTATGTGATTATTTATTTATTTTTCTAAAATTGAAAGAATTATGGTGGTTTGATGCGCAGGACGATGGTGTCGCAGTTGGTGAAACATGAGCGCATTGAGACCACTGTTTCCAAGGTACCGCTTTCTCTTTATCTCCCTTCTCATTTTTCTATTTACATGTTGGGATTTTCCCTTATTTTACAATTTTAGGGGTTTTCTGGGTTTAGGGTTTTAGTTAGTTTCTTGACTGAAACAAGCAATCTGATTTTATATTCTGTTCTGTTTTATGATTTTGTATTCTTTGTGATAATTCTATTGATTTTTTTATTTTTTATTATTTGGTGCCTGAACCCTGATACATTTTTGGTGCCATGGTCCAACAAAGTTATAAGGACAAAAAATTTCAGCATAAGCTTCGGAGTTTCGGGAAATTTGAATATGGTTAGAATCAACAAAAAGTTATTAACTTTACGTCTAAATGTTTTGTTTGTTCTATTTGCAGGCCAAAGAGATCCGACGCGAGGCTGATAAAATGGTGCAGCTTGGAAAAGATGTATGTATTGATTCTGCTATAACTGTGTTAAATATTACATTTGTGGGTAGTTTCTTACAAATCTCTACATTTTTATATGTAATAATTGTTTTTATAAAATGAAGTTTTCGTTGACAGAGATTTATGTGAGCTATAGTCCATTGAAGAGATTCTTAGAGTGACTGTTTCGGTTAACTTATTGGCCCTGCTTCTCTTTCAATTGCAGAAATTAATAGGTTTGAAATAACCCACCTTCTGATTTGTATATGGGGAGCACGTGCTTGAGTAACTCCTAGTTGCAAGTTCGTAAATTCTTTAAATTGTGATGTTATTTCAATTAGATAGAGACTTTTATGTAATCTTAGATAGGCCAACATGAGATTGAAATGTGAGGTTCAAGTATTGGAGTGAGGTTGAGTGGCGTGAATATGCTCATGTTATCCTTTCTCAAGGGATCAAGTTTGAGATTTTTGAAGTTCCAAAACATGTTAGGTGCTTTTATTTGGTGGTCTATAGATGTTCTGTGGACTTCCAAATAATCTCAAGATAGTGAATCTTTGATGATTCAATCGCCCAGTGTTCTTTAGTTGTTGGGTGTGAAACATAGTGAATGTTTGATGATTCAATCACCCTTTGTGCGTTTGTTGTTGGGCCTTGCATCAGTTTTTTGATGAAAGCCTCAGTAGTTATCTGAATGAAAAAAGGCTAGTTGGACTATTGTTTGGGTGAAAATATCTACCGAAATGGATATGTTAAATTTGATTAAAGAGATTACATATACCTTTTTATTTTCTTTTGGGTTTGGGAAAAGGGGGTGTAATTGCAGGATGTGAACCAGCATCTGCCAACAGAATCTACAAGCAAGATAGTATCTAATTGAAATCCAAGAATACCCAATGCCCAATAAGTCATGCCCCATAGAACCCATACTGTCAGTCAGCTGTGAGCTTCATGATAAATATTGAAAGTCTTCTATATTAACCAGAACTTGGTAGTTTGATACAGTCCTTTGACATTCGCGAGTGAATATTTTTATGTAATTTTCTTTTTTATCTATAAACACTTTATGAGGGTATTTACCAAAGTTCTAACTCAACATTTGCTATATGAACATGATGAATTGGAGTTTGAAACATGCTTAGTTGTGCGGTGCAAAGTTCTGGAAATATCTTTACCGTAGATGCACATTTTATGGATTTTTATCTCATGTGATTCTTCTCTTTCAATATTGAGACAGGGCTCCTTGTGTGCCGCAAGGCGGGCTGCTGCTTTTGTGCGTGGGGATGATGTACTTCACAAGCTATTTACAGAATTGGCTTATCGATACAAGTGAACCTCAAACCCCTTGTTTTTTTTAAGTCTTCCATATTTTCATTTGTTACATTGGTTGGATATTATTTTACAGGGATCGAGTAGGCGGATACACAAGACTACTTCGGACTCGTATACGAGTTGGTGATGCTGCACCTATGGCCTATATTGAGTAAGGCTGCTATTTATTCGTTGACTGACGTATGTTTGTCAATCTGGCCAATTTAAAGACTTGTAAAGGTGGTAGGTTCTACCCATGTCCAAATGCCCAGCCTAAGTAAAAGAGTGTAAGGCAACCCCATTTTAACCTTTGGATATAAATGGCCCATTTACGATCGTATAGATTTGAATATATAGGCATAGACAAATCCACCCATTCAGAACTGATCAATTCAAATCCAAAATAAAATCAAGTGAAGCCAAAGAAATGTCAAATGAAATCAACCACCAAAATGAATTAGTAAGAATATTCTCCAAAAAAAAAAAAAAAAAAAATTCTTGAGAAAAAAATCAAGGGCTGTTCAATACAAGCTTTTTTTTGGGCCTTTGGCCCTCATATGTACCAAAAGAAGGATATGTATTGGGAGTATGATGATTAATATATAATCTGAGCGCATTTGGTGTGTGTGCATGCCTTCATTTTATGTCGGTAAATGGGCAAGAAGTGTTCCTATTCATACTGAAAGAGTAGGAGGCTTCTGGAAAATAAAGCCAGATTGTAAATGGAGAAATGGTAATTTTGCATTTCCTCTGTAACTGCCTTTTTTGCATCTTTGTATGCTCGTCTGCCATTCCGAATTCTTTTCTAGTAGTGATTGTTTTGCTTAAAAATTTATGCGGACATTGAGTGTCCAATATGTGATGTGATGTGATGTGATGTGATGCTTTCTAAATGTTACCCTCACCGTTCTTGGGATGCAAAAGCAAGAGGAAGAACACCCTTTTCATGGAAGAAAATGGGTATTGAAAAGCATAAGCAACACGGTTTACTTGTCTAGTACACCTACCTCATTGATTAAATAATGCACTTTCTTTGGTATTTTTGATAATTTTTTTGTAGTAATGAGTGCAATTCTATCAATTAGATATCTCTAGTAGCTCACAATGGTTCATTGACTGTTTTGATCAATACTGGTTGATGTTGGGCAACATTTTGACCATGTGTTGGCATACTTGTATAGGTTCATCGACAGAGAAAATGAACTGAGACAATCAAAACTACCAGCCCCTCAACCACCACAGAGAGTTCCTTTAGATCCTTGGGCAAGATCCAAGCTTTGCAAGCAGTTTGCACCTCCTAAAGAAGATAAGAGCTCTGATATTTGATTTGCTGTATTGAGACTTTATTTCTGTAGTTTCCTAAGTCGCCGATATCTTATGATTCCGTCGAGAGAAAGTCTTCGATTTCTCGTGGTTCTCCTGATAGGAAGTCTCTGATTTCTTGTGAATCATAGGCGCAGATTGTTCTGATTATTGGCATGCATCATAATGCAATGATATACCAATTTGTAAGTTGCCCTTTCATCAAATTGCTTAGGAATGAACAGTTGTGTGGGACTCGGTATGCATTTGGACATGGAGTCGAGAAGCTGATGCACATCAATTTTTATTTTTTTTGTCATTAAAAGAAGTTGATGGATCACTGAAGTCATCATTGTGTGCATGTGGCAAACAAATTTTCAAGCATGTCATCTGTTTGTTCAGGAATATTCTTGCTCGCCACCCTTCAGTGAGGATGATGCTCGCCACCCTATTTATTACTATTAGATGAGTTTAAATTTCGAGATTTATTTAGCAGATTGACACAAATTTCAAAATTTCAAACTATCCAACGATGATAAATAGGGTGGTGAGCGAAAATGCACTTCGCTTGTTCTGCACGATAAACTTTTACGTGTCCTTGTAATACTTGTCACGTGGTGGATTATTCTTTGTGTTATCATATTGATGGCCGATAAGGTTGACATGTCTCAATTATAAGGCATATTAAAAATAGGGTAAAATGCGGTTTAACTCCCTGAACTATTACCTCGGTTGAAATTGATCCCTTGAACTATTTTTTTGGTAAATTAGTTCCTGAATTATTTGAAATCAGCCAATTAACCCTTTGTCGTCCATTCATGATTTTGCCAAATTCAAGAGCAAATTAGTCATTTTATCATAATAAGAAAACATAAAAAAACCAAACGTTTTCATAACATACCATTTTCTATTGTCATGTGTTCATATGTCATAATTTTATTGGCAATTATAGTTGACAATTAAGAATTGATGATGAAAAGACTAAATTGCCCTTGAATTTAACGAAATAGTGGATGGAATCTACCGACAAGGGATTAATTGGCTAATTTCAAATAATTTAGGGGGTTAATTTACCAAAAAAATAGTTCAAGAAGTCAATTTCAACTAAGGTAATTGTTCAAGGGATCAAATAACAGTTTACCCTTAAAATATATATGATTTGGTAGATAAGGTTGATATGTCCCAATTATAAGGTATATTAAATATATATGACATAGCGGGAACGTATGATTGAAGGATCGATGCGCGTCAAATCTAATAGCTTAATTTGAAGGACTAGGATTCTCTCCCCTCCTTTTTCCATCATCTTCCATCTCTTGCTCTCATATTCTCTATTTTGTCTTTCTCTTTCTATAAAAAATTAATATAAGATGTTGACGTGGCTTAACCGTAATCGTTCAAATAGAAGGGAAGGGAAGGGGAGGGGAGGGAAAAAAAGAGGGGTGATAATCCAACTCCTAATTTGAATTCGATCAGGAATTTGAAATTCACTAGAAATAGAAAAAAAATTCTAAAGTTTAATTGATAGTAATATGAAACCTTAGGAATTCAAATCATCTATTAACCTTTGAATTGTCAATTCTCCAATCATTTTCTTCATTAAATGTTGTTTCCTCCTTTTACTTTCATTGCATGTAAAAAAACGTGATTCTTGTCCTACATTAGTCTCTCCCACTTGTAAACAAGTTAATGTCGAGTTCATTTTGAAAAGAATTAGGGTTGACATGAATGTTCTTGGTGTTTAGTTAGAATTACAAAGGAGCTAATACCATACAGAAGATTAGAATATGCAACTTGATAATCTAACCTCTTCTTGGCTGAATCTTCTTGCATCCAAATTCAGTTGTTTCCTAACTCTTACAATTTAATTCCACATTCCCCTGTTAAGCCCTTACCAAATCAGCTGCCAAATCAACTTTATCCACAACCATGTCAATCATAATATTTTCAGATACGACAATATTTTGATTTTCATGGAGATATTCTTGTGGGATTTTAATGTGCATGATATTTGATTCTTCGATCTTGTTCTCTTTTCTCATATTCCTCTCCACTTGAGAAGAACTCGACCTCTAGTTCTCGTGTTTGAGATGCCTCTAATTTGGTAGTTTGCTGCGCATCTTCTTTTTGTCTCTCATTCACCAACACTTGTGGAGTTTCTTCAGGATATCTCCTTCAACTTTGACGGGAGCAACTACTTTTTTTTCTTCAACGTCTTCCTCCATCTTTCTTGGCATATGGGATCATCAAATAATTTTTCCTCCACTACTTCTTCTTTGAAAATAGTGTTTTACGTTCTTAAAAGATACAAATCATATTCAAACGAGACCTATACCTTTACAATAACTCTCTCTATCCTACAGCAAGATCGAATATGATTTTTTCCTTCTTTCTTTCATGCCTTTTACAAACCATCCAACTTTCCACGTAGCAATTAAGAGTGCGTTTGGAAGTGCCCTTGACATGCTTAAAATCGTTTTTTGTTGAAAGTGTTTTTAGAACAAATCATTGGTAAAATACTAGTGAATTTTAAAAAAGTACGCTTTCTGCAAAAAGCACTTTACTGATGCTCTTCCAAAATGACTTCAAGTGCTTTTAGAACCTAAAACATTTTCTCCAAAAGTGTTTTTCAATTATTTTAAAATAACTTACAAACGAACTATAATTTTTCGACCCTCTCATCCAATCTTTGAATTTGTGGGCTGTATTATTTTGTTGGGCTCCACCATAGACAGGAGAAATTTTTTTAGTGGGTCGAGTACACGGCCTTGTACACCAAGGGTGTAATATAATTGATTGAAATTTTTTATTTTTTAAATTTACAATCAGTTATATTATTATACTTAGTGCATCACATGTTGGTTAATAGCCTAAGAATAAAGCTTTGTTTTTTAAGCCGGCCCACAGTAAAAATTGAATTTTGAATGCTGTGTGTGTAGTGTGGAGACGGAATGTGAGCAAGGAAGTTTGCTTGGTATAAAAATCTCTCATTCTTTCCGGTTACTCTTCCCTCTTCCCTCTTCCCTCTTCCCCGCCGTACTCTCGTAGTCTTTCCAGAATCCAGATTTCACACACTTGTTTTGACAAAGGGAGTGATTCAAATATGGCAAACTCCTACAGGCGGCGGAGGTCTCCCATCGCCCTCTAGGGTTTCTCTCTAATTTCTGTAAGTACTCTCTCTCTACTCTTCAATTCCTTATTTAGGGTTTCCCAATGATTCATTTTTTTAACGTTTCCTTCTCTCTGTTTCTGTATGTTTGTTTTTTCAATTCAGTGAATAGGGTTCTAGGGTTACATTTTCATTCAGCTATGTGTTTGTTCTTTTAATTGTACGAGTGAGAATCTTACTGTGTTTTGTGGGTAATTGAGAATTTGAGTTGGGTTTTGTTGTATCGTAGAAGAATATGAGCTTTTATGCCCCAGTATAATTCTACTGTTTTACTTCGTGAGTGTGATTTGAAGTACTTGTGGTTGCTTAATTATGTATTTCTTGATAATTTGTATGGCTCAATTGGTGTCCTGACTTCGAACAAGTTAAGCCGAGTCACTTTTTATTTTTATTATTTTTCGTTTAAATTGTATTGCAGCTCTCATTTCACACAACAAATGCTCCTATCAGATTTATATAGACAACAAGCCCTACTCGGAAGCCATCGTCCCGTCTTTTGACAAATCACTATACACATTCAAAAATATTGACACAATTTTTTCATCAATAAGTAAATTAATATTTCTTATGATAAGGGTGTACATGTTGTTTATTGAGTTAATAAGGGGTGGTGGCATTCCTTTCGCCACTTGTGATTAAATTTGACAACAATTAGTTACAAATTGGCGGTTTTAGAAGATACAAAGGTTAATTTCTTGATTCGTCAATTGTATCACATCATTTGTCTCCAACCACATAGAGCGGTTGTTTTTTTCTAATGACTAGTTGATCTTAAATTAATTCAGTTAGTCTAAGAATGAAATACCTTAAATTGTGGCATACCTTCATCTTCAAGGCAAGAAGAAGAGAAGAAGGGAAATGAGAAAATAGAAAATAAAAAAGTTAAGAGGAATAGCATTAACATAGATAGAATAGAAAATTCTCTAAGCCGCATGGACTATTCTTCGTAAGTCAGGAGTCGTCAATGTCAAAGTTGTTTACTGACGAATGGTATATATATTCTCATTTCGCACCATCCCTAACCTTTGTCCCACTGACACGCAAACTTGCTTCACATGGTCCTCATCTTCCGCCTTCTAACTACAGTGCCAACCTCTTGCAAAATCTTCAATGGCCCTTTTTTTGTCTTTCAAAAGAGTTGACTGGCCCAGCTCTATTTGCTAGCCCCGACTGAACCCACCCGAATCTCGCACTAGTTGTTCTGCTTCTCAATTCTCTCTCGTATCATAGACCCTCCTCCTCCTCCGTTGCAAAACCCTCAAGTGCATTCACTGCCGTCCGATCTAGGGTTACTAACTTTCAGTAATCGATATTCAGATGCCAAAATCAATTCCATTGACACACTCCAAGTACTTTTTTCACTCCCTTTCCCTCATGTTTGTTCCCATGGAAAATTTACTATACTGGCGTTTTAATGTGTTATATATGTGTGTGTGTGTATTGAAGGATAAAGTACTTACTCGAACATGTTTTTGTTTCTCTTATTGTTGAGATAGAAATTTGATTGCAAACAATAAGGGAGAGATAATAGGAGTGTTGTGGAAGTAGAAGAAGGGGAGAGTAGAAGGAGCAATGCCGATGGGGTTGGGATGGGTGGGTGCCATTTTGGTAGGAGCTGGCTGGCTTGCTTTGGGGTATTGCTTTGGCGCGCATTACCCTCCTGCTCGCATTATTTTCTCAGCCAGACTCACTAAGCAAGCTGCACTTGCCAATGATTCTAATAATGGCAAGAAGAAGAAGAAGAATAAGCAGAACAAGGACAAGCCCAAAGACCCTCTAGAGATTGAAAACCTCGCCGACATTCTTGAAGATTTCAAAATGGTATCGCTTTAAGTTTCATCTTTGTCTCTTTTCCTCTAATACTTGATGATTTCAAAACACTGACTCGCGGCGTTATGTTTGACAATATTGGATTGCTCCACCTATGTTTTTAGTTGTTTGTTTCCGTATTCCTTTAGTTTGTGGCAGGATGTGCCTGTGCGACCTATTCACTTTCTCGATTGTTTTCTTCAGGTTTTGGTGGTCAGGAATGATCTAAAGATGGGTAAAGGGAAAATTGCCACTTAATGCAGGTAGCTATAGATACTTTTTGCTTTCCTTTTTTGTTTGGTGCACTAAAATTTCTTTATCTGAATGTTTATGTTCATCATTTAGCCATGCGACTTTAGGCCTCTATAAAAAGGTCCTCCATCGAGCACCAAAAGCTTTAAACAGGTAAACCAACACACTACTCTGTGATTTTTTCTCTATCGAACAATGTGGGATTTTACATACCTTTCTTTGTTTCATGTAATGGTGTTATTTCAATCTGCAGGTGGGAGATGTGTGCTCAGCCTAAAGTTGTAGTGAAAATAGAAAGTGAAATAGATATGCTAGTTTTGCAAGTCAGTATTATATACAAGGGTCTCAGTTTACTACTTTGAAGTTTTTTGATTTTCAACCTTTCCTACATCAAGTATTTTTCGTCCCAGTTTGGTACCTAAAGTCATAATTTTGGGACACTTTCATACATCCGTTGAGTTTTCTGTCAAAATCTCTTTTAACTGATGACGTGGCACCCACATGGACAATGACGGGGCGCCACGTGTCAATATAAGTGTCCACGTGGATATTAAAAAAAAAAATTTGTCTTCCCCCTCCCCCCACTTCCCCATGCCCAGACCAAAACCCACCTCCAGATTCGTCCTCTTCACCCTCACCCGTTTACTTCATTTCCCAACCCCATCAAATCCTCTGAACCCCAAAATTTCGCGGCAGGCGAAACCGAAGACAAAGAGCAGCACCATCAGCAGCGGTTCCGGCTCCGACGTCAGGAGGAGCAGCGACAAAGAATGGAAGAGCAAGAACGGGAGGACACGGCGTCATTGGTGGGTTCGGGTGTTCAATCTGGACCTTCGATCGATGACTCAGAACGCAATTTGTTCGGATCCAACGACGTTGACGCCTCAAACCCCGAATGCCTTAAACAACTCCAAATTGGGTCTGATTCTACTGTCTAAATCAGCCAAAAGCAACCCGGACGTTTGGTATAGCTTTTTGATGTGGCTCCAAGTCAGCTCGTGAGCTCTGAACAGACTCAGTACGGAGTCAAGGTTGTCGGTGGCTGTGGGTTCGAACTGGAGCTTCATGGATGCAGAAATGGTGGAATCTGGAGACAAATCACATGATTTTTTGAGGTGGGTGTCAGAAGTGGAGGTTGGGAAATGGAGTAGGAGTAGGAGGGCGAGGGTGAAGAGGACGCATTTGAAGGTGGGTTATGGGGGATTTTACAGAGGGAAGTGGGTTTGGGGAAATTGAATGGGAGTAGGAGGGTGCGGGGGAAGAGGGAGGGGGATGACAAATTTGTTTTATATTTTATTTTATTTTAATTTTTATTAATTTATTATTATTAATTTTTATTTTTTAATATCCACGAGAACTTATATTGATACGTGACGTCCTGTCATTGTCCATGTGGGTGCCACATCATCAGTTAACAGAGATTTTGATAGAAAACTTAATGGATGTATGAAAGTGTCACAAAATTAGGACTTTAGGTACTAGATTGGAATGAAAAAAACTTGATGTATGAAAGGTTGAAAATCAAGAAACTTCATAGTAGTAAATTGAGATGAACCCTATATACAAATCTCTCTATATTTTCGGTGAGTGCAACTTTATGGTTGATGTAAAAAACGTTGTAGGTTTTGACAGGAAAGGGCTAAATTGCTAAATTTACCGACACACATTACAATTGATGCTGGCAGGACTCAGATTGCACCAAGTGAGTTGCTTACAATTTCTATAGCTGAGGTTAATCTGGATTTTAATATTTTATTGCCAATCAAATTAAACACCATGTTCACTCACAAAAATTTCAATATATTACTGAGAAGAATCTGGATTTTAATATTTTATTGCCAATCAAATTAAACACCATGTTCACTCACAAAAATTTCAATATATTACTGAGAAGTGGAGGCTTTCATCATCACAACTTGAGAAGGATTGAATTAAGTGGATCAGCATAATGCTCTCGAACAGTGGGAGTTTCATTATCTTTGAAGTTTTTTAAGTGTATAATCATGTTGTTTTCTGATTACTGCTGGTAACAGATATGCTGTAACTTGTTTTATTTGTTCCCCATATGCGCCATGAAATTTATATTCTTCACTAGTTCTTATTCAGTTGACCATCCAACGTTACTTATTTGGTCCAATGTTTTCTTCCAGATTCAAGGACAGTGATGGCTATTCTTGGTATGTTTGTCTTCTCCATTATCTTGTCTTTTGATGAGCCTTTTTTAATTTGTACCCAGAGATCACTTACGTATAGACGGAATTTTGTAAGTCTTTTAAGTATAGTCCCCATGCGCATGGGGTTGTCGACGTAGATTGGGAGTTTGGGAGTTTGGGAGGCCAAGCCCCCCTATATTATGTTGGTAGGATATTGTGTAGGAGAGATTTTGAGCTTGTGAATGTAGCAAACCGAAGTCTTATGTCTGACAAAACCTTCAAAAAATATCGAAATGGAACTTTGATTTTCCCTCATTGCTTTACCGCTACTTGACTTATTCCAAATTTCCAACATACTCATGTGCAGGACCTGTTGAAGTCGTTGATGATGTAACAGGTGGACTGAAGCTCTTGTAGTTTGCTTGATTTCAATGGTGTTTATCTTATTGCAATGTGAGTTTCAAGGATAAGAGTCGAGTCATTGCCATAGGCAGCAACATCAACCATACCGGAAGAGAATCGTTCCAAGTTCATATTCGAATATCCATTATTTGAAGGACCCCGACATAGAAATCCTCATGTGTCCTATCCCAAGGATTGATTATGATGACGAAAAATCGCTGAAACTGCATTATTTATTATCATTATGAAACTTGTACCGTACTAATGTAAGGATACTTTTTTTCGAGTTTTCCATTACTTGGCAGAGAAATTGAATTCAAAACATAAGCGATGTTCCTGGTTTTGGGTTTGGTAGCATTGTCCCGTCATCTTATCGATGTTTGGTTCCCTTAACTCTATTTTCTTGTTAAGTTGTTGGACAATGATAAAAAAAAAAGCTTTGTAAGACGACGTTGCGAACGTAACGTATATTTCCTAGAGATATTGGCTGCAACGTATACTCCCTAGAGATATTAGCTGTTCCATTTTACATGATTCTGATAGAGCACTAGAAGCATGGAACGGTAAGCGATTCACAAATTACAACTGCAATTGATCCTCCGGCCATCACCGTCTCCATATTTGCTGTTTCTTTTTCTAATATTTTTTAGCAAGGAAGCAGTATTTATCGAAATCAAAATAAACAAAATAATAATAATAATAATAATCGTTGCCTGAGAGTTTCGAACTCTCGCGGGGGATCACCATGCACTTAGCAAGCACACGCCACTCGGCCAAAGCGACTGTTGATGACGAGTGTTGATGACGTTATATTATTCTTTATTCCAACAAGTAAACCAACATCCGAAGTTGAATAAGCTAGAGGTGGACAATAAGAATTTCTTGTGATGATCATTACGTATCAAAACACAAACACAAAAATGAGAATCTCGTCATTCTTTCAACTTCCAGTCAAATAAATAGAAAAATCACTCAAAAATGATGTTGTCTTATAAATAGGCAAAAGTGAAAGTGAACATTTGTTAGAGGTTGAAGTGGAACGAGAGTAATGAATCACACTGTTTATTTTCGTAACTGTATCAGACAATGAATGCAGGTAAAGTTAAAAAAAGGGGGAGGGGGGGGGGGGGGGTGGGGGAGAGATTGGGATTATTACTTTCTACTTTTGATCCTTGTGTAAAGGAAAGAGTTGGCACAAATTGTTTACTGATATATGTAGATAGAAAGGCGGGAGGTAATCTTTATATTACAAGAGGTAATCTTTATATTACAAAGGTCCATTTATATAGGGAAGCCTTACATCCGTACGAAACAATGGTATGAATGAAGGAGGAGGATTGTCTGCCCTCCCAGTCTTGGTGCCCTCCAATGCCCTTCTGTTTGTGTGGTCATGGTTAAGTCACGTCAATATTTTGTATTACTATTCATTTTTGTCTTATTATGTCTATAAAAAAAAATATATAAAATGTTGACGTGGCTTAACCGTGACCACACAAAACAGGAGGGCATGGGAGGGCACCGGAACTGGGAAGGAGGAGGATTGTCTGCCCTCCCAGTCTTGGTGCCCTCCCATGCCCTTCTGTTTGTGTAGTCACGGTTAAGCCACATCAATATTTTATATTACTATTCATTTTTGTCTTATTGTGTCTATAAAAAAATAATATAAAATGTTGACGTGGCTTAACCGTAACCACACAAAACAGGAGGGCATGGGAGGGCACGAGAACTGGGAGGGCAGACAATCCTCTTCCATGAGTGAAAAGTCATCATTCATGTCAACAATTCTTCTCCCTAAGACTTTTCCACCTAAAGCTTTCGATTCTTGTCATCAACGTCCATTTTGGTGGTATGTTGGTTTGCTTCTTGCATTCATATGTGTGGCATTCACGCTATATTTCACAACACTCTCCCTTAGATGCCCATATATCAACATCAGTTGCTTCATTAAAACCTTGCTAAAAAAACCTAGTGGGAAAAAATTGTAGGGAAGGAAAAAATACAACTTTGCTTGGATTATTAATATAGTGCTAAGTTTGTTTATGTTGCCTTGTTAGAACCTTAAATCCTAATCGAAGGAAAAAATACAACATGCATGTATCCTGGATGCTCCCCCCTGATATATGTATCTCCCCTGATTCCGCATTCTTCAATTTAATTAATTAATAAGCCGGCATAATCCTGGATGCTTCCTCCTGATATATGTATCTCCCCAACTTAGGCGCAAGTTTCGTCATTTTACAGTGGTTATAAAAGCAAGACTATAATTGATGCTACAGATGGAGGAGCTATGATGGGAAAAGCAGAAGTTGAGGCTTACAATATGCTGGAAGTGATGGTTTCTAATAGCTAGCAACGAGGGATCAATGCCAAAGGAAGCCGGAAATTATGAGATTGATGCCATTTATGTACTGACTGAGCAAATTTTACACAGTATTGTACTTATAGAGAGAGGCCGTTTTGTTATGTTGGGCTCCATAAATTGGACTTGTTCGTCAATAGCCCAAGTAAAAAGCTCCTCTTCAAGCGGGCCCACAGTAAAAATTAACTTTTCAATGATGTGTGCTGTGTGCAGACAGATTAAAAATCTGTCATTCTCCTCGGTCCCCTTTCGTCTCCCGCTTCCCTCCTCCCTCCTCCCTCCCATCACACTCTACGGTTTCTCTCTAATTTCTGTAAGTGCCCTCTCTTTACTCTTCAAGGTTTCCTAATTATTTATTTTTTAATATTTTCTTCTCTGTTTCTGTATGGTTTTTATTTCAATTCAGTGAATAGGGTTTAGGGTTACATGTTTTTTTTTGAGTTCTTTGTGTTTGTTTTTTTTAATTGTATGAGTGCAAATCTTACTGTTTTTTTTGTGGGCAATTGAGAATTTGAGGTGGGTTTTGTTCTGTCGTAGAAAGATTTGGGCTTTTATGCCCCCAGAATAATTCTACTGCTTTGTGAGTGTGATTTGAAGTTCTTGTGGTTGCTTAACCATGTGTTTCTTGGTAATTAGTATGGCTCAACTGGTGTCCGGACTTCAAACCAGTTAATTCGAGTCAGTTTTTACTTTCGTTTACTTTTCGTTTCAATTTTATTGAGAGGTGGATTGGCCTGACAATAAGTTAGTTTTAACTAGTTTCAATATATATGCTTCTAGTCGAATATTATTGTATCTAAAATAAAGCATGGAGAGGTGGTGATCATTGTTTGCCCTTTACGTTTCAAATTTATGTTGGGTCAAACTGTCAAATGATATATGGATAGGTAGAGATGTGATATGCCAAGCAAATTATATCTTGATAAATGTGAAGGAGAGAAGTTGAGGTCTTTTGAGCCGTAGCAGATACGAATGTAGGGAGGCTTATTTTTCTTTGGCACCTTTCTATTATCTGGCTATCACCTTCTTAAGAATGATTTGCTTTCATTCTGATTTTTTTGTTTGTTTCCTTGCTCTTTCATTTTTTTTTTTACTTTCGTTCTGTTATTCTACTAGCCTAGGCACCTTGATAGATGGATCTAGCGTAAACTTTAGATCTATGTTACTCAAATAGAGTACATTTACCTGGGTGCTAATATCTAGTATAATTTTCTGCAGTAATTTCATGAGGGTCACTGCATGGAGGGATTACCAATTTCGTTGAAAAGTAACTGATTGCAATAGCATCCTTACGAAAGAGCTACATTGGGATATAGTTCATATTATTCGATAAGTTCTTAGACTGGAGGTTGCTCTGAAAGGGTTTGGGAATAAAAAAATAGAATTACTTCATAATCCAACAAGTTAGAAGAGTACTCCTCAACCTTCAACTTTGATGCCCCTGATGCTAAATGTTGATCAGTGTTATGATGAAGTGAGGGAGGAGCTTGTTAGCATAATTACTGAAAGATTACAACCTTCAAAAGTTGATTAGGAATAATTGTTGATTGAGGAAGATTCTGCATATTTGGTTTTATCAAAATGTCACGAGTGCATAGAGATGTGATGCCTTCATGTAACTTTTCAAAAGCTATGCAAAGGCGATCGTTTACGTGCTTGAAGTTGAGCATGTGGCTAGTTGGTGAAATTTATTGACTTGTTTGGAGACAGACGTGAGCATATCTTCATTCCCTTGTGGTCGCCATCAATTTGGCTCGGGGCTTAGGAAATTGCTGATTATTCTTCCCGGTTTTAAGGCTAGGTGTTTTTCGTATCTTGATATTACAACATGGTAACTGGAGTCAGATGAGAAGTATTCACGTAGTTTGAAATTTGGGGTGTTTTTATTTGAAGTCTCAAACATATCAAGGTCAATGTCATGGCTGATAATATCATTCAATAACCATGAATATTCCTATTTCATACATGAGCTTATGTGTCCAAATGAGCCTCTTGCAAATGTAAAGATTAATATATTCTTGATAGTAGCCTATATTTGACCCATTGGTCACTAGTCTAATTAATCTTGATCCAATTGATAGAACTGTAATTTGAAACGATTGGATCTTGTCCCAGATCCATGCCAAGAACTCCTTTCAGTTGAGCTATTTCCTTTGTCTTTATTTGAAGATACAGGAGAAAGAATAGATGCACCAGAAGGATCTTTAAATAAAGTGTCACTCCTGATTTTCTGTATGGTCGTCAGGGTTGTAAAGGGCTTTGAAAATTGTATTGTTCCAAAAATTTATGTTACCCCAAACATTGAATGGTTTTGCCTTAGTGTCTCTCTGACTTCTCTGTTGGAAGTTACTCCATGCAATTCGTGTTATATCTAAGACACAGGACAAAGCCTTACTTCATTAAAACAAAACTCTAGGCTGTTTTATTTTCCCGTTGACAATTTCATTCAGCCTATAACTTCAGCTGACGGTAGCCATCACTCATGTATGCCAATAATATTATGTGGGATTTTGATGTTTATGAAACTATGAAATCATCTTTGAAAAGGAGGATTGATATACCACACAAGAAACCAGGAAAAAATTCTCTCCAATCCCCTATTTTGAAATTCACTGTCTGGAAAACCGTTTTTGAAGCTTGCTTTGGGGTGAGGTGTGAAATCTCCTTTCCCCTATTTTGAAATTCATTGTCTGGAAAACCGTTTTGGAAGCTTGCTTTGGGGTGAGGTGTGAAATCACCTTAGGCCTGTGGTCGTTTAGTAGAGTGCGTGGCCCATGCATGTGTCCGGTGCGAGGTTAAGCTCTGTAACCGAATGCAGCATTTCTTTTAATATATTCAGCCACCATTGGTGCTAAATGACCATAGTGTTGCTCTGATTTTTACTTATACCTAATTGAATAGTTCATATACCCTCAAGGCTCACGCCTCAAGGCTTTAGGCTTAACCTTGTGGGGACAAAAAGCTTTTGAAAACATTGGTGGAATAATTAACTTTGGGTTATTTGGATTCTCTGCTCCCTTAGAAAGTTTAAAATAAATATCTCTAAAAGCAAATAAGTTTCGGAAAATAACTCAACATTAACAATTACTTGTCTTTGACCTAACTAAGAGACAAAAGTACCTGTGGTCCTCTCCTGCTAACTATGTTGTTTAGTAACTGGAATCATCTTCATATCTATTCTTCACCATAGGCCTGTACGAAGCATTGCCTCTCCCTTGTATTCTACCTCAACACCTCTTTTGTTGGAAGTTTGTTGATCAATTCCACCAGATTGTAGTTTACTTCATCTTCAATCCTAAACACAAGACTCGAAATGATAAGCGGGAACTAGACACAAGGCATTTTGTTGTGTAAAAAATTGTCTTCTATGTATGTTTTTCCTCGTATCTGTTAACAATGTGAATCACACCAAATGCATAGCAGTATTGAATGGTGATTGTAAATCGAATTCCCACAATGTGGTGTTTGATGCTTCAACATTTGACAATAAACTTCTTATCATATTGCTTGTTTCTTGGATGTCAGGACACACCAATTTAAGTATAGAAACAAAACAGATAACTGTTAACAAAAACATAGGGTTATGGCATATGATATGCCAGTTCTAAAAAGATGAATGCTTGGGTAGTTTAAGTAAGAGAAGGTACCACTTGCAATATTTGATAAGCGTAAGTTGGTGTGTGTGTGTGTGTGTTTGTGTGATGTACACATGGCTTTTGTTTTATGGGACTAACTATACAAGGCTTTTCACCAGCGACATAAATGTCCAACTTTTCCCATGGGATAAGTTGATCAATACATGTATATCATTATTACCTTACCTGTCACGTTCTTGTTCTTAAGAACCGGACACATTTATTTGAAAGAACTTCTATCTCGAGTATGGACCTCCCTGCCATGTGTCAGGCTGAATGACAGGCACTGTCCCTCTCTGCTCCAAACAAAATATTGTGTTTTACAAATAAAGGGTGTATAAATGTATAGAACTTACTACACATGTCATGCTTTATCTGGACAGTCTCCATGTACTCTTACATTTCAATTTTTTTCTACTATATGTATTTGTCTTCTGCATCTGTATTCTCTTTGGTCAATCTAATTGAAGTATGATTTTATTCCATTTTAGCTGTTATTAGTATCCAAAATTATCAACTTGCATTCCTTTTTGCAAAAAAGTTGAGGGAGGAGTGCAATGACTATTTTTTTAGTGCTAACAGAAATGCCCTCAATTTTTTGACAAAAAAAATTGTTATTAAACGTAGCTGAGACTGATAATATATTTTTAGTTCTGGTCATAGTTAATGGTATAAAATTTTTGTTTCATTGATTCAGTTTTATTGTTTCACATGTATATTTTGTCTTGTTGGTAACATCAATATTTTATACTCTAGTAGACTTAAATTGATACTAAGAAAGCGTAAAGAAGCAAAAGAGTGATCAGGAAATGTAATGAGATTGATTGATTTTTTCAATGCCTCCAGATTGTACTGAATAAGAATAAGTAAAGGGTATTGATTTAAGACTGGGAGAAATGAATAGAAGCAGCCGAAAGCGGTCTTCTAAATGGGATTTGGTGGAAGAGCCTCAGTTTGAAGATGCAAATATGCAGGACAACGGTTGGATGGGAAAGGCAGGTAGGCCATTTCGTCCTAAGGAATCTGGACGTGACTGGCCTTCTCCAGAGACAAATGATCTGCAGAGACCTAAGCATGATTTGGATTTGCCTTCCAGGGAACCCTTGCCCGGAAGCAGAGGTTCACATAAGCATGAGAGTATGAATAAGAGATGCAATAGATACATGGATGACTCTATGGTGTGGGATGGAGATGAAAATTGCAGCACAAGGATGTCTCCTGGTTTTGATGACCGGAGAGAACATCGTAGTCAGTCCCCAAAAAGTGGTTGGAAAAGGTCACTGAGGTTAGCCTTTTTTTTACTCATTGTCAGTTTCTGACTCACTTTTTCTTTTTCTTATGTTAATATATAATCGAGAGAGCATTTTTTGACACATATAACAGTAGAAGCTGTTGGTGGATGTCATGTGCAGGGGTAGGAGTAGAAGTAGAAGCAGGAGCAGGAGTAAGAGCCAGAGCTGGAGCAGGAGCCCTGATCGTGGCTATAGGCGGGAATCACTTTTCCTCGACAGAAATAGAGGCAGGCCAGGAATTTCAGCTCAATTGTGCAAAGATTATATGACTGGGAGATGCAGGAGAGCTAGTGATTGCCAACTTCTTCATGAGGGTAATCCCAAGTATGATGATAGCTGGGAAAGTCGACACAGGAAACGTGGTGCTTTGAGATATGCTAGTCCTCCTGAAACTACCGAGTACTACCCATTAAAAAGTGAAAGATATTCTGTGTTTTGTAGTGATTTTGTAAAGGGGAAGTGCCGCAAGGGTGCCTCTTGCAAGTTCGATCACCATCGTCCTTCTGATGGATTCAGCAAAGGTTCTACAATTGAGAATACGAGAGAAAGGGAAAATGAAAGAAGGAACAGAGATACTTCTACAGAGCGAGGTGCTGAGCGTGTACCACACAGAAGTGGCGATATTCCTTGCAAATTTTTTGCTGCAGGAAATTGTCGAAATAAAAAGTATTGTCGGTTTTCTCATCATATTCAAGCTTATGTAAGTCCTGAAAGAAAGTCAAAGGATGGCCGGTGGGGCCCGGGTCACAGTTTAAATGATGCAGGCCCAGCATGGAATGGTCCAAAATGGAGTGATACCGTGACTCTGTCAGATGCCCCAATGTTGACTGTAGATAACAGAAATATTGGTGTTCCAGAGGTACGGTCTAGTGCTTGGTCTGTGGATGATAATAGATGGGGTTGCGATCGGAACGATGAGAACAAAAATTGTGCTGACCGTAATGTTAGTCATGAAGCAGCTGAGAGGAATGAGAAGGATGCAAATCTGTGGAAGGAAGATAATTTGGGTGCTCGTGTGGATCTTCCCAAATCAAGAGATACTGAAAAATGGCTTGGTGACATGTCTCCTGATTGGAATTACACGGTGCAATCCTCCAACCATGTTGGGAAACAAGAGCATGGTCGCATTACGCGAGGTTCAGAACCTTCAACTCAGGTACATGGTGCTGCTTCAATTATTGAACCAGAGATAGCTGAAAGATCTGATTTTCTGCAGAACAAGGATCTAAGGGGAGATGGAGTTATTTCCTTGCCATATGACAATAGGAATGCCATTGAAGAACCTTCTAGTTTTCGTAATAACCTAAGTATTACTGCAAATATCATGGGCTGCCAAAGTTTTGACAACAGTGGCCAGAGTTCAAGTGCTTTTCCTTTTTCAGGATTGAGCACAATTGGGCAAAGTCAAACGCTAATCCCAGGCAGAGGAATTGTAAAAAGTCCGCATGATACACTGTCCCCGGAGGGTAAATCTGTGAACAAATTAGATATAGGTGATGCAAAAACTTCACTAGTTGATGGAATTCCTCAGGTTCCAAGTTTGGTTGGTGGTAAAGAACTTAAGCAACTTACCAATCTTTCAGCCTCTCTGGCTCAGTTACTTGGAAATCGGCAGCAACTTCCACAGATTTATGCTGCTTTAAATTCTCATAATGCAGTGAGTACCCCACCTCTCCTTCCCAAATCCGAAGGATCTTCTGAGCAGCTTTTGGGAGCAACTTTTCAGCCCGATCCAGCCATGTTATCTCATAAGCCGTATGATCCTATATGTGACAGCATAGAACATAGAATTATTAACAATCAAATGTGCCTTTTGCCAAATAGTGCTGGAAACACAAGTGTTGATGGAAAAGTAGAGAAACTGTCATATGTTGTATCTCCATCGTCTTTACCTGGCGGAGCAAATACAAACAATTATCATCAGACTAATAATCCAGTACAAGAACCTACACATAAGAATCACCAGTTAAGTCAGCTGGAGCGTGGTGCAAAACCTGAGGTTGTCAAGGGAAATGGTGAACTCGGGGCCGAGGAAATCAAGAGCGATCAGGAAGAAAATAATTCCCCAGTTAATGGTCCCATGGAGGTCACAGAAAAAGATGGTGCTGACGGGGGCAAGAAACTCAAGGAAGTGAAGGGGAGTCGTGCATTCAAATTTGCACTTGTGGAAAACGTTAAGGAGCTTTTAAAACCCTCATGGAAAGAAGGTCAAGTCAGCAAAGATGCTTACAAAACTATAGTGAAGAAGGTGGTTGATAAAGTGACCAGTACCATGCAGGGGGCTAATATTCCCCAGACCCAAGAGAAGATTGATCATTATCTATCATTTTCAAAACCAAAGCTTACTAAACTTGTACAGGTAAGTGCTGATTAGTGTTGAATGTTGATTAATTCATTCTAGCTGCATTCTCTCTTTTGTTTAGGAATACTTCTTTGTTGGCGTATGTTTTTATTCTCAAATGAAATACAGTTTTAACAAGTGTCTTTTTCCCCTGTACTGGTTCTGGTTTTAGGTTGCTAGTCCTGTGGATGAGTCCATTGCTTTGTACTTTTTCTTTGTTCTTATTGGAAATTTGTTTTCGATAAAAAGGGAAATATTTATCATACATCTGAACTCCCTTTTTGAACGTATTTCAGGTCATGTTTTCCTTCTATTCCTTCTCTAGCTTCTCTCCATTTACCCACCATTGTGAGTCTGTGATTTCTTATTTGTTTTTTGTTGTGTCTGTAGAAAGGTGATAATAGGAGTTTTTTATTCGTTATTTCGCAATAAGTTAGTCAAAATGTAGTCTTCAATTTGTAGTCATCTAATAAGTTAGTCAAAATGTAGTCTTCAATTTGTAGTCATCTCAACATTCTTGTTTAATTAATAATATTCTTAATTTCGTATTTCATAGTATTATATATCTGTTTGTTTGTTGATTCGTATGTGAACTTTGATTTTGAACTTATTTATGTTTGTCCAACACAAAAAACAATACCAAGCCAAGAAATAAAACTTGAATAACCGGGTTCGGGATAGAGGTCAAGGCCCTTTGCTTGTTTGGTTGGAAGGTGCAACGACAATAAAGCACCAAGCACATTTACTTACGTTAATATTAATTAAAAAACACAATGGATGTGACTCTTTGATGTTTTTATAAAGAAATGATATGTCACAGAATCCATGTATAGGTAACATACAGATTTTTCTCTTGTGCCGAATGTGGATATGTAATCGATATGTTGTCGATATCATCAATGCTTTCATAGGAGGATACTAAAGCAAAACAAAAGACATGTAAACTTAACGGATAAATAAATTCTAATCCTTGATCCACAAGAAAACTAATAACTCAAATAAAAACCCTAAATTCCAACAATTAACTGTAGATATTATACTTGTTCAGAATTCAACCCATGTCTAAACGTATGAGGTCCATGCATGTTTCCATTCAAAATTCTTTTACTTAACCAAGGCTGGAATAGTAGGGGCGTGTGCAATTGCTTCGTTCTTTTGTTTCTTGACAATGTCACATTTAGACTTAGCTATGTAGTAATGTGGCACCTCTGTATAGTTGTCTGCATTTTTGTTAAATAAGGTCACATGCAGCTCCCATGACCATTTTTAAATGATATTCCTAACTCTTACCTCTCTCTTGTTCGCTTCTCCATCCCCTCTCTTTTCTGTACTCTTTTCTTTGAAAAAAGAATTTGAATGGGTGCTTGAAAATATCAAGCTCCTTCTTCTCCATTTCTCTACTCCTCCCCCAGAGTGTCATCACTCCCTCCCTTCGAAACCCCCTGCTCTCTAACATAAGCTTGGATGCATTTGGGTATGCGGAGAAAAGTCCAGGGTGTGTCTATAGACATATTTCACGGAAAGTTGGGTGGGGCAAATTCTTAAATTTTTACATTTTTCTTTGCCGGTGGCAATTCTGGTGGTTTTTTGTGCAATCCCTACCAAAACTTTTCTTAAGTTGAATTTGCATTGTAACTAGTTTCTATTGTGTCTGATGATATGAAATCTTACTATTTTTTCATGTTAAGAAATGGTTGGTTCTGAGTTATGCCGAAGGGGTATTTTTGAGATTTAAAACTCATAAGATGAAGGCAGCAGCGTGTGACATCAAAATCAGAAGTTTTGGAATGTAGTGTTCATTTGAAGTTGATTTTTTTTTTCTTTTTTCCTCTAATGTCTTGCTCCAATACAGCATTACACTTTATAATTTCTACTCCTCGGAGTTTAATATGTGGATACTAGTTTGGAATTGATATAACTAGGCTGTTTCTTCGTTTTCCACTTTGACGCTTTGCGTACCCTGTTTATCATCTGTTTCCTCTGTTACAAATTTCCGGTAGTTAGTAGATTCTGTGGCAATGTTTCTTACAGTATTTGTATTCACTTTTGCTGCAGGCATACGTAGAAAAAATGCACAAGGCCTAAAAGAGAACAACTTCCGTTTTTTCACTTTCCTTGTGTCTTACAAAACTCCGCCTGACGCTCCTGGCATGTTTATGCTCCGGCAGCCTTTGCGTATCTTAGGTTTGTTTTTCCATTTTCCTTTTTCCGGTTACGTAAGACATCTTAATATTTTTTAGCATTCCCTTGATGTATACTATTTGGTGCAAGGATAGTGAAACTCTTGGACTAAGGTGGGCATATGAGAGATTAATTATTCTTCCTCATGTGCGTTATGTTGGTGCGTCTTTCTTTTGCTTCTTGTTAAAATGGGCAATTATTATTTTTTGAGGAACATGTCGTGCAGCTTTGAGTAACTGTGCCTTTAGTTCTTTTAATTGGACATGTTTTTCTTTTGGTGTAAATGAGTATGAATTGTAGCAAGACATGGCCGAAATTTGGTTAATTCAGTCTTATGACAGCTTTTGACGTAAATTTTGCTGCAAGCTTTTCCCATAGGTTTAGTCCCTCGACTACATTTACAACCCTAGCGTATTTCGGATGCTTGAAGGCCCTGCTCACCTGAAGCGATTTAGAAAGATTCTTCATTATTGATGGTGATCGGTCATGGTATCCATAGCGTTGCTTCTTTTTTGGCCAAATCCAAGTTTTGTTTTGCTTCTCCCTGTCATCAAGCCTGCTCGACTTGACTCTTTTCCCTGACCCCCGGCCTCTCACTTTGTTTCCTTCTGTATCGCCGCTTGAGTGAAGACAACCGACCGCCCTGACTTTCCCAAATGACCACCACCGGCCCTTCTCCTTTTCGGGATTGGAGTTTTCGTGTCGTTTCAGTCGTCGTGGTTGACGGGGAAGAAAGAAATGAATGAATGTTCTTTTGGGAAATGTAGTATAATACACGTACTGAGACGAAAGCTAAAGTCAGTCTGCTTTTCCCATAGGTTTAGCCCCAGTTTGGGGTTGATGTGATTTTAAAAAAAACTGCTATGAAAAAAAGCTGGGAGAGTTTTTGGTGTTTGGTAAACATTCAGCTTCAACTTTTTTTTCACAGTTTTGGGTGAAAAAAAACCAAAAACAAGAAGCTGCAAAACCCAGCTTTGAAAAACCGGTTTTTTTTCACATCTGTTTTACATAAAAGTTTACCAAACACTATAATACTGCTTTTTTTTTTTTTTTCAAAAGCACTTTTACAAAAAAGTTTACCAAACACTCTGCTACTTTATTTCACAGCTGCTTATTATCACAGCACAGCAGAAACAATTTTTTTTCAAAGCATAGCAATACCAAACCAACCCTTAGTCCCTCGACTAGATGTTGTAGACTTATAAGGCTCGGTTGGGATAAGGGATTATTGGAAGGAATAATCTTTTAAATTCAATTCACATCTAATCCTTTTTCTAACCTCATCAATATGGAAAGCAATTCTCCACTACCTTCAATAGCTCAACCAGAGTTTCAGTTGAGAATTAAAGAACCTATTTGGTAATCTTCTTGGATTTAATTTTTTGTTTGCAAAATTGGTGAGTGTAGCTAAATTATTTAGGCCTAATTACATTTCACATCCTTGAAGTTTGGGGTGATTTTGAAAATGGGTCATGTAGTATCAAATTTCTTATTGAGAATTGTTATTGGCACTCAAAAAATCTCACCAAACTTTCTATATTTAAAAAGAAAAGTACACTTTGAGGAATGCACATTAAAATTTTTGAAGTGTTAATAACAGTTCCCTTCTTATTTACAATATAAAGTATTAAATTTGTATCAATTTATGCCTTTGGTAGGATCAATAGTTTACCTTTCATTAAAGTGATGATTTGTTGAGTGTGAGATCTTTTATGGGAGAACGTATAAGTCACATTTGCACCACATTCACACAAAAAAAAAGTCATCAATTTAATAAAAAATTAGATATTTAGAGAGGCAAAATGTGTAAATTGGTACAATTTCAAAACTTCGAACTTCAAATTGCAGTGTGAGAAGATTATAATCTTGTGGCCCATTTTACTAATCACCTCAAACCTTTAAAGGTATAATGTAGGTTGCTCTACTGAGGCCTTCCCCAATAGAGAAAAAAAATGTGTGATATCAAATATTGAACTTATAAAGAAATCACACTCTTATAGTGGACTGGAAAATTTAAACGTGATACCTGTGATTCATATAAACTAGTGAGTTCTACATGTGAAAAAAGAGAGAAAGGAAAAGATGTCAAATTAAATATGAAAATAACTGGGACCCGTTATCTTTTTTATATGTTTTTCAAAAATCAAACGACTCAGTCTTTGAAGTTGTCAATGGATCAAATTTTGAAGTCAAATGGACGACCCAGATTACTTAGCCGTTGTCTTTTGAGATCAATGCTGCAACTTTCGCAAGTTTGTTATTGTGTGTTGCTACGGTTTATGCTTGTGGTTTCCTTTGAGCATAAAAATAAAAATATGTAAAAATAATATAATTTTAGCATCACCCAATTAAAATTGTGCATGACTTAGTTTGGTAAAAAGTATGATTCTCATAAATGTTGAATTCACACAAGTGTAGCAGTGATAGGATCACAAATCTCAGGACCCTATTCAACCTGCAAGCAACAATAGAAATGGCAAATGAAGAAGATGAAGTAGAAGGGAGCGGAGCTCTAATATATTTTTTGTGTTTGTATTTTTGTTTGTAAATTCTGTTCTCCTCCAATTCAGGGAGCACAACTCCTTTTATGGACTTTACACCTTTAGTGCCAGCTGGCATTTCTAATAGACTTCACTAAATAACAGGAATAAGCCTAACAAATCCAATATTAAACTCCTAATAGTGATTAAGCCAATCACTAAATCCTAAGTTCATAACATTGCCCTTCCCTTGAAAAACAACGTTGTCCTCAAGGTTAGGTGAAATTCAACTAAGGAATCTGGAACTGTTTGCAGTGAAATTCAACTAAGGAGTCTTGCAGACGAAGTGTGGATTTGTCGTTCTTGGAAGGAAGGTGAGAAATCAGCTGAGCCATTACTGCTTGTGGGTAGAGTTTCTGCACTAGACCTTCCTCTGTGCTCAGTAGCAAGGTGGTTGAAGGCTCAACATTGGGAGCTAAGGAAGAAGCATAAGACCACCAATTATGAAGCATAAGGACTTGCAGCGCCACACTTGTGAAAAGGCATGTTTTCAATTCAACTGCAACCACTGCCCTTTGTTGAACATCAAAACCTTTCAATGGTAGTTCCCTTAGGAAAAATAGATTCTCAAAAGCACCCATTCGCTTGCCGTCCTTGTACTGAAAATAGAGTATGAGCTTGGCAGCTTTAACCGATGCATCTCCTGGGTCCCAAACAGGCCAAAAATCCAAGTTACTAGTGAACCACAAATAGAATTCAGCATGTAAATCAATTGCCAAGGCACCAAAATTGCTTTCCAGTTGACCTTCGAGAGAGCATACTAAATCAAAATAGGTGTCTATAATGCATTCACTCCATCTCAAGGCATGGTCTAACCCACTCAGAAATGGACCAAAAAGCAGAGGGAGAATGGTAATTTGGAAGACACTTCCACACGAACCTATATCAGGAAAGTGATGGTCAACCCAATTAAAAAACTTATCGCTACTAGCAACTATAATAACGTTTTCCCAAAAGACCTCAATTTCCATTATATAGCCTGTAGTGGTTGATTCATCATCCCTATTCCAAACTAGGTTCCAAAATGGCTTGAGCATCTTCCATAAAGTGGCAATTTGAAACTCAAAGTTCCTATGAGTAGTCAATTGCAAGATCTTAGGCAACATGCATTCTGCATAACCTACTCCTAATTGCAACATGTGGACAATCTCCTGGCTTGTGATGTTCCCATTATCATATTCAAGCTTTAAGAACTCATGAAACCTCTCAAGTGTTTGGTTCTTCCTCAGTTGCATGCAAAACAATTTTGAATGCCAAGCTTGATCTTCAAGGTACCAAGGCAATGGCCTAATAGGCTGTAGTTCACCCCCTTCACTTACCACAGATTGCAGAGAGATCATAAAGTCATTCTCCGACTGCCTTCGGATATCCCAACAAAATTGGCTGCTTGGACTGATGCTAAAAGCAGCAGACAATGGCTTTTGAAGAACCTTGGCTGGCTTTTGAAGAACCATGGCTAACAAATTTAAGCAATTTTGAAAAGCTGCATTGGATGCATCCCACTCTTCTAGGTTCACTATCCCTAGGAGTGATAAAATTGTCCCACCTTGAGAAGACACTGCCACAATCACAAGTGCACTACCAGTGATACGAAGGGCAGGGAGATTAATGTAACAATCTGAGAAGGCTTTGGAAGTCAGGACCACCAATTTGCTTTCATCATGAAAAATATGCCAGGAAGGTACTGACTCAACCATGTGGTAACTCACACAAAGAAGCCATTCCATCTCTCTTGGCCATATAGCTTCTAAAGCATGCATATATGAAGCGGCTACAGTGCCTCCACCTACATTACTTGACTGGAAGATTTGAGAATCCACCATAGAGCCAGTACATGGTTAACAAGAGTCTAAAAAATTGGGGTGGCCTGGTTTCTCTCCATTGTGGGTTTTGAAACCTTCAAGCATCACGGCAGCATTGTCTAACATCGATAGGTCATGAGGCACCAAAAGCACATGTACATTTGCCCTTCCTCTTTTAGACATTTCATCAAACAGTTCCAATGCATAAAAATCTTTTTTTCACAAATTTTCCCACAAGATACCAATTAATCCATCCATTAATTTCAGTCAATAAAACATCATAAATGACCATAATAACACCAAGATAATACGCCAGAATAAATTGCAAAAGCCAATGCCATTTGGCCTTCTTGATTGACAAATTGAAAATCAATGATTCCAATACCTCATGGCGACTTTTTGTTGTCCTCGTATTTGTTTCCTTGTCTGCCAGTTGAGAAAGACCTACAGATTTAGTGGCTCGTGCAGTTCTGAGAGGAACACCCAGACCTTGCACACTTGCTGCAATGGGCATGGCTTGCTTAAGATCTCGTAGTGGAACTGTGGCTACTACTGGATTGTTCAAGTGTGGCTTAACTGACGAAGCTACCATTGCTTGCAACAACGGTGACGACGAGAGCAGCGGCGGAACATAATTGACTTCAATTGTTGATGGAATTTTTGGTGGATTGCTGTCTCCTTGAAGTTCGGGATGACCGAGATCGATTGATTCAGTGTCATCGGAAATCATTGGGGCCAAATCACGATGGAACAGAGAAAGTTCATGGCGGACGGGTGCCAGAGCGTCACGGAGCGCAGCACGTAGCGAGCTTCAAGGAAGTCCAACGTAGCTGAAATGCGCGTGTCCATGGCAGCAGGACGAGGGGTATTGGATTGGCAGGCAAACATGAGGGAAACCAGGAACGAGATGGCTGATACCAATGATAGGATCACAAATCTCGGAACCCTATTTAACCTGCAAGCAGCAATAGAAATGGCAAATGGAGAAGATAAAGTAGAAGGGAGCGGAGCTCCAATATATTTTTTGTGTTTGTATTTCTGTTTGTAAATTATGTTCTCCTCTAATTCAGGGAGCACAACTCCTTTTATAGACTTTACACTTTTAGTGCCAGCTGGTATTTCTAATAGACTTCGCTAAATAACAGAAATAAGCCTAACAAATCCAATATTAAACTCCTAATAGTGATTAAGCCAATCACTAAATCCTAAGTTCATAACAAGCATTAGTGTTATATGTATCAAACGCAGGATGCCTGATTTCAATAAATACATATATCACACTTACTCAAACTAATAAGGAATTTGACTAGTCAATGTTAGTGTCCTATTTTGTTTAGGATTGTATCAGGAAACTGGAGGTGCACAAATTCTTGTCTAAAAGGATTAGGAAAGAATTATGTTTTTTTTTTTGTACAATTTAGATTAGGAATCTTAGAAGCCTAATTGGAATAGGAAAGAAGCTTACTGATAATGTTAAAAAAATAAGAAAATTTTACTTTTCATTTTTAAACAATAGTGCCAACTTATCTTATCATGGTATTGGAAACTAGGTGTCTTTACTATTTTAACTAGGTGACTTAGTTTCGTCAATTTGCAATGGTTTGTAGCAGAAGGGGGAAGAACCTTGAGGAATCCCTTCTTCTCATCATAGGTAATTCTCTACCCAATCGGCTAATTTACGGGTTAATTTATTTGCTAATTAGTTTGATAATTTCTTTCTATCAATCTCGTCTTCTCACCGCTGCTTCCCACTATAAATTTTTCAATTTCTTTTCGCTGATTAGGGCTTTATTTCTAGTTTTTGATTTGTTTATCTACAATCTTTGAGGTTATTTTATAACCTTTGATTTGTTTTGCTGGTTTTTTGAACTGATTCCAAGTTCAAGGGTTAGGGTATTAAAAAATTTGGAGCTTTTCTTGGCTTTGTTAAATTAGGTTGGGGAAAAGTCAGTTTGTTTTGTTCAAGCTCGGTTTTCCACTCTGGGTGCGTCCTTTTAAATCTCGAAGAATTTCTGAGGTAAACTGAGTTCTTTTGTTAATTCTGTTTGTTTTGAGAGCTCAAAATTATTGATCAATGAAGTACATGGTATGAAATTGTAGGGGTCTTGGGAGACCTGATTTTAGCCGTAATTTTAATTTTCTGTGTACTTTGATTAAGCTGGACTTTTTTTGCTTGTTTGAAACTAAGATGTCCCCAGACAAGGTCCTAAGCAATTTCTACAGTAGGCACTTTGATCAGGTTTTTTGCTGCAATCCCACTGGTAAAGTTGGTGGGGTTTGTTTGTTCTGGAACTCTTCTTCCATTAATATTACTGCTTTAAGCTCTTCACCTTGTTTTATCCACTGTGTAGTTAAAGATTTACATAATGATAAGGTGCAATTCATTACCTTTGTTTATGCTTATCTTCATAAACATTTACAAGCTAATCTCTAGGATCAAATTTTAGCTCATACACCAACAATCCATCCTTGGTGTTTAATTGGAGACTTCAATAATATTGTGGACTCCACTAAAAAGCTGGGGTGCTGCTCTAATACTACTATCTACATGAATAACTTCATTAATTTTCTAAATAGGGGTGACTTGATTTCCCTAACTGCCTCATGTGTTCCTTATACTTGGACCAATGGTCATAGTGACAACACTAGAATTTATGAGAGACTTGATCATGGTGTTGCTAATCCTCAGTGGTTGAGGGGGTTCCATGACTTTTGTTTACATAATTTTCCTATCTTTGGATCGGATCATAGTCCTATCTTACTTACTAATAATGTAAACCCTATTACAAAAGGCTCTTATCCTTCAAGTTTGAAGCTATTGGTTACGTCATCCTAATTTTAGGAATTTTGTCAAAAGTGCATGGACTTGTACAAGTATTTCAAGGCCACAAAAAAAGTTTGTTGCTTGTGCAGGGACATTCAAGTATTTGGTAAGGAAGTGGAACAAAGAGACCTTTGGTAATGTCAAAGATCATAAAGATAAGCTTTTAACCTCTATATGTGATATTCAAAATAAAATTATGAGGGATCAAGATAATTCTATAAGTATGGATGACAAGGTTAAAATTAGAAGTGAGCTTAACAGAGTTTTACAAGAAGAGGAAATTATGTGGGCTCAAAATGCTAAGGTTAAGTGGCTTCAATTGGGAGATAAAAATATTAAATATTTTCAAACGGTGGCTTCTATCCCTAGGAAAAGAAATGAAATAAATTTTTTTAAAGATGGTAATGGTTTCTGGTGGAATTATGGGGAGGGTCTAGAGCAAGTTTTTGTGCAGGAATTTAAACTGCGTTTTCTTGTGATAGTTCCCCTTCTCAGAAGATATTGGCTACAATGGTTGATATCATAACTCCTTGCATTGATCATACGCATAATATGCAACTACTTGAATGTATTTCAGATGAGGAAGTTTAGGAATCGGTGAATAGCATTGGTGTGTTAAAAGCACCTGGACCTGATGGTCTTTGTGTTGCTTTTTACCAAGGTTGTTGGGAAGAGGTTAAAGATACTATTATTCCTATGATTAACGATTTCTTTCATAATAATTCAAGCCTAAGGTTTATTAATCACACAAATATTGCCTTAATCCCAAAAGTGGATAATCCTGAAACTATGTCCAATTATAGACCCATTGGTCTTTGTAATGTTAGTTATAAAATTATAACAAAAATTATTATTAAAAGGCTTAAGCCTTTGCTTGACCTATGCATTTCTGCTAATCAAGGTGCCTTTACTATGGGGCGTTCCATTCAGGATAATATCTTAATTGCCCATGACTTATTTTCTAGCTTCAAGGTAAAGAAGGGCAAGACGGGGACCATGGGTGTTAAGCTGGACTTGGAAAAAGCCTATGACCTTTTAAATTGGGATTACATAAGGTATGTTCTCATTCGATTTGGTTTTAATGAGAAATGGATCAACTTAATAATGGATTGCATTACATCAACTTCCTTCTCCATTTTAATTAATGGCTCTCCGCATGGTTATTTCTATCCTAAATGTGGCATATGATAGGGTGAGCCCTTATCACCTTACATTTTCATTTTATGTATCGAACCGCTTATTAGACATTTTAATCGTTTGGCTTCTACTCCTAAATCCCATGTGGGAATCCTATCATCCCCTGGGGGATTTAGAATTTCAAACCTAGTTTTTTTTTCTTCAGATGATTGTCTACTTTTCATAAATCTTCTATTTATTTTTCGAATAATTACTATTAACCAGGATAAGAACATTATTGTGAATATCTTGAGTATTCGACATAAAATGACTATTGGGAAGTACTTAGGGATCCATAATATAGTTTTTCGGAAGGATCCGATTAACGAGTTAGAATTAATTAAACGACTGAAACAAAAACTTGCCGGTTAGAAAGGGCAAACCCTTTCCAAGGTCGGGAGACTAACTCTTATTAATTCTAATCTCACCGGGATGCCGAATCATGTAATGTCTTGTTTTAAGTGCCCCAATAGGGTAACAACGAAAATTGATAAAGAATGCTTAGATTTCTTTTGGGGGAGAAATACTAAACTCAGACCAATGGCCTGGAAGAAGGTTTGTTCTCCGAAGAATCAGGATGGTTTAGGAATCAAACGGATTGATCATTTCAAGAATGCTTGTTTAGCCAACTTAGGTTGGAAAGTTTTAACCAACAAAGAAAATTGGTCGGCTGAAATAGTCAAAAGTAAATACTTACGTAAGTCTGATTTTTTAAATTTGAAGATTAAACAAAACTACTCACTTGCTTGGAAAGACATTCTTTCTAATAGAAACATCATCCATGAGGGAATGAAATGGATTGTGGGTAATGGTGAAGACATACTCTTCTGGACTCATCAATGGGTTTTTCATTTAATTCTCGTGAATGATAGAAATAATATTGATTGGAATCTTAAAGTAAGCAACTTAATAGTTCATAATAGTTGGGATAGCATTAAATTAGCTACTGTAGTTAATGGTGATATCGTTAGAAAAATTTGTCGCATTCCCCTCCCTCTACAAGAGTTGAATGACAAGTTAATTTGGGGTTTAACCAATAGGGAACTTTTCTATTAAGTCTACCACCTGGCTACAAAATCAAAACAATCACTCTAGTAATCGCCTTACATTGTTAAAGAACATGTGGAAGCTAACTATTCCTCCTAAGGTTAAAATGTTTGCTTGGCTTATGATTCAGGAAAGATTGCAAACCAGAAAATGTTTAAGTCGTTCTATTAAAAATATTGATAAGTTATGTCCGTTATGTAATACAGCCAAAGAAGATCAATGTCATCTCTTTTGTAATTGTGTTTTTGCTACTAAAGTTTGGAGCACAACTTTTGGTATTTTTAATAATGGTAACATTAGTACTAATGCTAATTTTTTTTATTGGTTGGAATCCTTAAGTTCTAATGATAAAGACGACATTTTTTATCTTAGTAAAGTAATTCTGAACTGCTGGCAAATCTGGATGGAAAGAAATAACTTGGTGTTTAGAAGTGTGCCCCCAGTCCTGGCGCATTGTGTTTCTATCACTGGTAGTGTTGGTTCGGCTTTTCTCAAGGCTAATGGGAAGTGTGACCCCAAGGAAAGACTGATCTTTTCCTTTATTAAATGGCATCCTCCTGACCAGCATGATGTGATTAAACTCAATTTTGATGGTTCGGTTTCGAACAACCGTGTTGATGTTGCCTTTGTGCTCTGTAACAGTAATTCACATGTGATTGGGACGGGGGCTCTTAATCTTGATGGCGCTACTATTTCGGTAGCAGAAGCGATGGGTTTGCAAGAAAGGCTCCACTGTGCTAGGCGCAAGGGTTTCACTAAAGTGATGCTCATCATTGAAGTTGTGCAGGGTCATTGGTGGATTCCTTGGAGAGTCAGCTCTATCATCAATGATATTTGTATCCTAGCTTGGTCTTTTAGTCATGTTGACCGGAAGCACATTTTCAGGGAGGCAAACTTTGTTGCGGATGCTTTAGCTCACCTTGGTCTCTCCCTCTCGAATCCTCATTATTGGGATTTCTGCTTACCTGATATTGCTCTTCCTGCCCTTAATTTTGATTGTATTCGAAACGGTTGTACTAGAGGTTTCCTGCTTTAATGAATTTCTTCTTTGCATAAAATATATATATATATATATATATATATATATATTTGAATAGGAAAGAAAGTGTACTTTCCTATCTCATGTAGAATAGGAAAATGTAATTAAATTATAAGATGTAAACCGCACCCTGTACTTATAAATAGGATGCAGTAAAGCTGAAAAGCACATAGAGAAAAACAGAGAGAGCCGAGAGAGAAGAGAGGTATTAGTTATAGGGTTTGCAAAAGTACTGTATATATACCCTATTATTAATCAAAGAAGCTGTGGTTTCTCTACGCAGAGAATTCACAACTGGACGTGGGAAAAAGTTATGTCGGACCAGTATAAATCTTGTGTGTTTCTAGTTATCCTCTGTTGATGCACAAAATTAATGAGACTTTGGAATAATGTAAAGTTTCAAGTTTGTGACCTTCGCATGGTTGCCCCAGTCACTAAGTGTAGGTAAATATGTAAAGAGATAGATATAGGGTGGCAAACAAAAGATGTACGTGGTTCATCCTAAGTTGGGCTACGTCCATGAGGGTAGATGAGTTCACATTAAGGCCCCGTTTGGCAGCTCGGACTGTACTGACTATTTCAGTCGGATAGGATAAATAGTCATCGGATAATATTGACTAAATTTGTTTGACATTTGGTGCAGTATCAGACTAACGATCGTATTATTTATATTATGTTTGGTACTATACCAGATATGAGGAATTCAAAGTATTATTACTTCTAAGATAAAAATTGATGATTAATGGAAAAAGATGGAAATTTTTTTTTACACATTCACGACCACCAAATGGGTCAAATTAAAAAAGAACAAAATCTTCCTTTATTTAAATCAAACTTAAAATTAAATTAAAAAAAAAATTGAAATCATCTCTTCAGTCTTGTCTTCCCCAGACCCTCACTCCCCATCTCTTTATAGTTCTTGGAGCTACTGTCAGCATTGTCTATAAAAAACCAAGAACACAAAGTGAGTAACGGAGTCAACTCAGCTCAACACCAAAACTCAATAGCTCCAGGAAATAGGAAACGTTAAGAAAACAGGATCAGAAACGCTATCGAATCGAGCTTTGAGAGCACAAGCAAAGAACTTAAGGAGTGGATCGGACTCAGAGACTTTGATGTGCGACAGCCAGGCCTCGGGGCTCTTGTAGCAGAGGAAGACATGGCGCCCGCAGGCGTTAATGGTGCCGTCAAGAACGATGACGATGAGAACGATGACGGCAAGAGGGACGACGACAAGAACAACGACAATGAGATGAGGTGTCATGGAGAACGAAATGCGAGAGAGAGGGAAGGGAACCAGATTAATAATCCACTCATTTTGGAAGGGTTTATTATGCAAGTGTATACTCTACTAAATAAGCAGACTGACTATATTAATCTGACGACTATTTAATACGAGAGGACACCAAACGACCGGTTCCGTATTATTAGTCCTATCGGATCCTTTATACGACTCACCAAACGAGGCCTAATAGTGAAGAGTTTACACAATACATAGGTTCAAGCATAATCATCATTAGTGAGTTCTAATGATAAGTTTAAGTACAATAATGGCACTAGGGGATAATTGTAGGAGAATGATATTCTTTTATTATTGAGGGGAGTTTCTGACTTTCGTCTGCGGTCAATGTGGGAGTTTAGGAGTTTAATTCTGATGTTGCCATGTGTCACGTTGTGATTGGCCTCCTAGTTGGAGAGAAACACTTATGCTTCGGCAGGAGTAACGCAACATGAATCCTTTAGTAGGTCCTTGAAGGTATGAAGTTGGTCAGTGTTTGGTAGTTTCGGGATTGGTGAAGTATGGTACAAACAGTGCTCTCAAGTTCTCGAGTGAGGAAAGTTTCTTAGTTGGAAACTTGGAAAATCCAAGTCACTTAAATAATTACGAAACTTCTGAGTACCGAAGTGTATTAGCATACAGTGGGAGTCGCCCAAGTCTCCGTTGTTGAATGAGGTACCTTAGTCTTTGCCGACTCATTCAGGAATAAAAAAAATTTGAAAATTTTACACTCATCTTTATCTTGTATATACTTCAACCCAAGTGACTTCTTGATTAGGCCTACATGCCTTTGTTGTTGGGTCAAAATAAGCAGCCAAAAATATGGGCCCCAACCCTTTTTTGTTTCACGCCCTTAGAGCAACTCCACTCATGGAGCCCTCCCCCTGGCAATCCACTATTCAATCCACCCTATTGAACAGTAACTGCCTTTAATGAATAGTAATTGCCATTAATGAACAGTAAATTGCCATTTGCATCTCCACCCTTGGAGCCCTCCCCCTAGCAATAGGCAATAAAATATTAGTTTTTTTTGTTTGTTTAAAAAATACAAAATAAAATTATTTGTAATGTCGGATAAGAATTTTTAAATCGTTCTCGTTGCGCCGCGTGACATTTTATCCAAAAAACAATTATTTTTGTGATGAATTTCGATAAGATTTTTATCCAATGCCATCGTGCCACGTGTTGTTATCTTTTCAGAATCTTTGAGGATAGATTTCGATCATATTTTAAATCGTTCTCGTTGCACCACGTGTCATTATCCGAAAACATAATTATTGGATATCGATTTCGATAAGATTTTTATCCAATGTCATCATGCCACGTGTCGTTATCTTTTCAAAATCTTTGAGAATAGATTTCGATCAGATTTTAAATCATTCTCGTTGCACCACGTGTCATTATCCGAAAAGATAATTATTGGAGATCGATTTCGATAAGATTTTTATCCAATGCCATCGTGCCACGTGTCGTTATCTTTTCAGAATCTTTGAGGATAGATTTCGATTAGATTTTTAACGAATGACGGCATGCCACGTGGCCCTATCTACAAGCCAATCCTTTATGAATCGTCCATATAATCCACCATCAATCCTCACAAATCTCACACCAACTTTCTCAAGATCTCTATCATTATTCATAGATTGTAAACTGCATATTCTTAGGTTTTGAGAAATGAGTGAATGGTTTCATGACAAGAAGAAGGTTGTTAGCCAAGATGTTGTCCTTGATAAGACAACTATGCCTATAAAGAAAGTCGAGAACAGTAGGAAGAAGAAGAATGATGCTGAAATAATTAAGTAAGGATTCAAATTTGAGGAAGATGAAGCTCATGTGGAGTTAATTGAGTAAGGATTCGAATTTGATGGTTCTCGGGAAGAGGAAGAACATCGACTTCACTGACTAGGTAGGAATCGGGTAGAGCAAGAAGCTGGGAAGATTGTAAACACTCAATTCCCCAGACATCCCAATCGAACTCCAACCCACAATTCACCTGTCCAGAGAAGTATAACATTGAACAAACCCACTTGAAATAAGAAGAAGCCTGGCAGGTTTGGATTTGACCAAGGCAAAGTTAAATATGCTCTTAACATCAATCAAGGACATCCAACTACTTATCAATAGGTTATAGCAAGTGATAAGCGAGACAGTTTGATAAGTGTTATGACAGAAGAAATGGAGTATCTTTACAAGAATTCTGTTTGGGAGTTGGTTTCTAAACTCAAAGATAGAAAGCTAGTTGAATGCAAGTGTGTGTTTAGGAAAAATGAAGGAAGGGGCGAATTATGCTAAGATCTTTTCACTCATGGTCAAGCATACTTCTATCAGATTGCTATTAGCAATGGCAACACAACATGACATGGAGATTGAGCAGATGGATATGAAGACTGTGTTTCTTCATGGGGATCTAGAGGAGACGATTTTCATTGCTCAACCAAAAAGATTTGCCCAGTATGGGAATAGAACCTAGTATGTTAGCTTAGGAAGTCCCTGTATAGCCTGAAGCAGTTCTAAGACAATGGTTCAAGATGTTTTATTCCTTTCTGATGAAGATTAATTTTAGGAGATGCTTCTATGACTATTGTGTATACTATCTTGTATTCCAAGATTGGATGATCATATTGCTGCTACTATATATGGATGACATGCTAATTTTTTGTAAGACAACTCTAGAATTCAAGACTTGAAGAGATGTTGAGCGAGGAGTTCAACATGAAGGATTTAGGTGCTGGATAAAAGATCCTTAGCATGGAAATTCAGAGAGATAAGACCGGAGGTAGGATCTGGATATCACAAGCCAAGTATATCCATAAGGTTCTTAAGAAGTTCAACATGCTAGAAGCAAAGGCAATTTCAACTCTTTGGCGGCTCAGTTCAAATTAAGTGGGCAACAGTGTCCTAAGTCTGAGAAAGAGAAACAAGCGATGGAGAAGGTGCCTTCTGCTAATGTCGGTAAGGAATTTGGCTCATCAATCTAATTAGCGTCTTATTTTGTTTACGATTGTATTAGGAAAATTGAATGTGCATAGATTCTTGTCCTGAAAGGATTAGGAAAGAATTAAGTTTTATTGTACAAATTAGATTAGGAATCCTACAAGCTTGGAAAGAAAGTGTACTTTCCTATCCTATATAGAATAGGAAAACCTAATCAAATTATAGGATGTAAACTGCACCATATACAAAAAAATAGGGTGCGATAAGGCTGAAAAGCATAGAGAGAAAAAACAGACAACCGAGAGGAAAGATGGGGATTAGTTCTAGGGTTTGCAAAAGTAATGTATACTCTATTATTAATCAAAGATGCCGTGTTTTTTCTACCCAAAGAAATCACTACTGGGCGATGCCACCACTCGGACTCGAACCGAGATGAAAAGTTCTATGGAACCAATATAAATCTTATGTGTTTCTAGTTATTCTCTAATTTGCTAAGTTTAGTCTATTGATAGATATATACCAAGAGCAAGATCCAGGAGAGGAATGTCAGATTTATAATAGTATACTCCATTAGTTTTGAAAACAAAAAAAGTTAAATAAGAAAAATACCAAACAATCTTTAATTTCTGCATTAATGCATGTTGAATCCTACTTGACACATATACACGAATTGCCATGCCTATATAGTATTGGCAACCCAATCCACAAAAGAAAAACCAACATATTGATTCGACCAACAATAAAACTTGATATAATTAATGTGGGTAGCCTAACGAAGTCTATTATGTTTACGTGAGATTCGCTATAATATTTATATGTATTTAATATAATTTTTTTTCTGATAGAAAAGAGCAGAGCGTGGCATTTACTTTTATAAAGTCCGTATAACTTCTTAAAAAAAGATTCATTCTTTATGAATAAAGTACCATTCAAAGAATGCATTGCCTTTATTAAAGAGCAAAGCCCCCAGGGCAACACGTTTGAGTATAGTCAAATAGAAAGGCCTGATAAGTAGCCACATGGAGAGTTCTATCTCAAACATGAAAATCATTAAAAGAATAACCGACACTAGTGATGGCTTTTGTCAGAAAATTGGCCTTCTTGAACACATGCTTCCAACTAATGTCCTAAAAAGACCTAGCTAGCCACCGAACATCATCTAGAATGGTTTACAGCCTCCGGGGGGGTATTATAAAAGCCACATATAGACTTAATCACAAGTTTTGAGTTACCTTCAATAACGATATGTCTAAAACCTCTAGATTTTGCCATCCAAAGGCCATCTTGTAAAGCCAAACACTCCGCGACTGAAATGGTATTATGTCCAACACATCGAGCCCCAGCCACGATAAGATCACCATTCTCATTTCTAACCACGAAACCAGAAGCCGCTCCCAGACTAATAATAGAGCCATCAAAGTTCAGCTTGACAAATCAGCATTCGGATGGGACCACCGAATGGAAGTGGGGATCCTACTACACCTTCCAGCACTACAATTAGGGGTTTTTTTGATTGGCAATAATTTATCCCCTACCCATATTGAAAGCAGAGTTAACAACTCTTGAACAGTTTGGATTTTTATTTTGGAAAACAACAAGGTTTCTTTCTTTCCAAATCTGCCAGCAAACTAGCAAAGCTTTGTTTAGATCAGACAAATCATCCTCACTCTTATGAGCTAGAGATTGAAGCCAATCATTGAAAAGAAGAGATTGATTTATCTTTAAGGAATTCGAAATAGCAGGATTATTCCACACTTGACCAGCAAAGTTATACTTAATAAAAAGGTGACTCCTGCTTTCATCTTCCAAATTACAGAGAGGACAAATAGTTAGAATATTATTAACATGCCTGAATAATATCTCTAGTGTGGAGCCTTCCAAGAATAAGAAGCCCACTAAAAATTTTAACTTTTATGAGGTAAATTAAGATTCCACATTCTCTTCTAAAGGTCCCTAAAATTAACATTATTGTTGACACAATTTTGAATCCAAGTTGTAGATTTAATTGAAAACTTACCATTAGCATAATTGTGTTGGGGAACCAAGGGCAATGGAATACTACAGATTTTGTTAACAATGTCAACATCAACAATAGAAAATAGCAGATCTCTATCCCAATGGCCGTTATTAATAAAATGACTCACTTTTAAACTCTTGTCAATATCATTCAGTTGAGTTATAGTCAAAAGGTTGGAAAGAGGGAAATGAAACCCCAATTATGGGTAAAAAAAAAAAAAAAAAAAATACATTCTTCATTTCCCACCACCCACCTCAGACCCATTTTGGCAACATCCCTAACTTTACCCTTCCAAGCACAGGAATGGTTCTGTTTTATCTTGGTGTCTAAGAAATTCTCGTGCTTTAAATACTTATTTTTGACAATTTGAACCCACCAATTCTGATCATTAGTAAGAACATTCCGACCTAGTTTAGCCAAGCAAGCATTATTAAAATGAACATTTTTCCTAATACCTAACCAACCCCCAACCCCCCCCCCCCCCCCCCCCCCCCCCCCCCAAAAAAAATCTCTTTAGAACAACACACTTTATTCCACGCAACAGGTACAAGCTTACAATCTTTTACCCACAAGAACCTCCTACTTTCTCTATCTATAACTTTAGTGATCATCTCAGGACACTCGAAACAAGCCATAGTGTGATTAAGGACACCTAACATGTTCCAACCGGATAGCTTATTTTGAATCTTATGCTGAATTTGGAAGATATTGACAATATCACTCCTAGTATGACTAAGAGTGTTGTCTGAAAAGTACAAAAGAAGATCTATAAAAATTAATTTCCTGGCCTGGAGCATTTGAGAACTCATTTAGGGTCTTTGCAATATTTCTAGCAGCAGTGCTAGTAGCTTTAGAAAAAAATAAGACAATCATTAGCAAACATCAAGTTTGTAATTCTAAAACCTCTAAGGGCAGTTTAACATTAGTTATGGGAGTTCCTTCCATCTTGTCTAGGTGTCTAATCAAGGGTTCCATACAAAGAATAAATATATAAGGAGATGCTCTGTCTCCTTGTCTAATACCTTTAGAGGGATAGAAGTAACCATATGCGATTTACAATTAATAAGGATAGAGAAGGAAGTAGAAGTTAAATATTCCATGATTAGACTAATCCGGTGATCACTAAAACCAAACTTAACAAGCACAGTTTTAATATAGTCCCAACTAAGGAAGTCATAGGCTTTTTCTAGGTCAAGCTTGATAGCCATGGCACCACACTTACCTTTCTTACCTTTGAACGAGGAAAAAACTTCATGAGCAATAAGAATATTATCTTGAATAGATCTTCCCGGAGCAAACGCTCCTTGGTTCTTAGAAATGCAAATCATTAACAACGGTTTAATTCTATTAACCATGATCTTAGTAATAATCTTGTAAATGACATTACAAAGGCTAATAGGTCTAAAATTAGAGGTCAGCTTAGGATTCTCCACTTTAGGGACAAGAGCAATATTAGTATGGTTTATTAACCTAAGACTTGAACCATTATTGAAGAAATCTTTAACCAAATCTATAATTAAGGGCCCCACAAAGTCCCAACAATTTTGGTAGAAAGAAACACGTATACCATCAGGTCTTGGAGCTTTCAAAGCTCCAATGCTCTTAGCAACTCAAGGACATCATCCTCTAGGACAGGTTTGTTCAGCATAACATTTTGGTCTTCATGTATGCAAGGTTCGATGATACCCATAAAGTTATCAAGGACAGCTTGCGAAGGGATGGAGGAAGCAGAGAACTTAAGTTTGAAATCTTCCACAAAAACTCTTTCCATTCCTTCACCCTTCCACCACCAAATTCCCTGGTGGTCCTTTATTTTAGTGATTTCATTCCTTTTCCTTCTTATATTGGTCACCGTTTGAAAATACTTAATGTTCTTGTCTCATAGTTGAATCCGATTAACTCTTGCTTTTTGGGCCCAAAAAACTTCCTCATTTCTCAAAACTTGACTTAGTTGGTTTTTTGATTGCTATTTTTTTTATTTATGAGATTACTAGAACTAGACACATTTGTGATTTTCTGTTGAACACAATCCAAGTCTTTGAGAAGAACTTTCTTCTTCTCAAATATATTCCCAAACATTTCCTTGTTCCATCTTTTAACAAGGACCTTGAAAATCCCCAAGTAACCCCTAACCTTATCACTAGGGTTACCAAAGATGTTTTCACTCCATGCTTTAGTCACAATATTTTTAAAATACAGCTGAGAAAGCTACATAGCTTCAAATTTAAAAGTATTAGCTCCTAACACTCCATCATTATTATTACAATTAGCATCCAACAAAATAAGACTCTGATCAGATCCGAAAATATGATAGTTATGGAGGGTAGCATTTGGAAATAAATTTAGTCATTTTGTATTAGCGATAGCCCTACCTTATTTTTCAAAAATGATTGTATTATCCTTGTGATCATTACTCTAGGCAAAAGGCACACCAGAGGCAGAGATAGAAATTAATTTTCCTTCACTCAAGAACTTATTAAAATTTACCATGTGGTTATTAACATTTCTGTCACCTCTAACTTTCTCTCCAAGATTCATAATATTGTTGAAGTCACCCAGAAGAATCCAAGGTTGATTAGGGTTATTACTTGAGGCTAGATTGATTATATCATTCCACAGTTGAGGTTGGAGATTTTTTTAGGATAGAAATACACACAAGTAAACAAGAAGTAATTATCAGTGTGTTTATCCGTGACTTCACATTGGATGAATCTGGAATTATGGGCAAGCACATTCATATTAATATTCAAATCGTTTCAGAAAAGGTAAAAGCCACCGACCCTACCATCACCATTAGCAAAAAACACATTAGAGAACCCCTTAGAAAATAAAGGACTAAGACCTCTATCTAGGTTAGAATTCAGTTCCGTAATACAAAAAACATCTAAATGACCTAAACAACAAAGAAAATTAAACTGAGAGGCAAAATCAGGCCTGCCTCAACCTCTACAGTTCTATAACATCGTCTGTATCAGTCAACATCCTCCAGATTGTAGCTTGGTCCTGCTCCTCCTTTAGCCTAACTTCGAATCCTTTTCCTATTACCTCCAGCCTGCACCTGCTCAAGTTCTCTGTCCTCAGTTTCCATAAATACCTCCCCATCAACATCAAGATCAATGACCTCCTTAACACTCTTGCCCTTACTACCACTTTCTTTAGCCTTCTCAGCAACAACAACCTTATCACCAGAATCCCTAGTTCCCAAACCCCCATTAACCCAAGGGTACCACTTAGACACCAGATCTACTCTCAACACCCAGGTTCTATTACCCCTAACAACATTCTCATAGCTTTTGCCATCTCTGCGAGCTAAACCTCTTTCCCTATTAGCACTCATGCTTCTCCTTAGAAGAACAGTATGAAGGAAAATTTGTGAAAAACATGTTCATTTGAGCAACATCTATGGCATGCAATTAACAATTAAAGGCGGAATCATGCTTGTATGCACTCAAAACAAAACATTACCCATGAAATTCAAAGCCTAGTAGTTATGGTGAACCATGACTCAACTCAAATCTTAAAGAAAGGAGTTGAGAAACTTTTATACCTTTGAAGCACCTCTTTGCTTAGCAAAGGTTAATCACCCATGTGAGGGCCTTTTTTCCTTTGTCTCCTTGCTCCTTGGCTCCATGGATATGGATGGAAGAATTGATTCTCCAAAAGTCCCCAAGGTAGGAGACCTCTAATTTTCGACACCAAGGATGGTGAAGGAAGAAGATGAGTGACCTTGGAGGAGGAAGGATTGCTAGCTAATCCCCTCCAAGGGGGCTGTCCTCCTAGAGAGAAAGGGAGAGAGATGTTCTCTCCAATTTTCTCCAAAAGAAACCCTAATGATGAAATGGCTATAAAGTTGCCTTTATACCTCATCACAATGGAGTGGCAAACTTGCAATTAAGCCAAGTTCACTACCCCTCTCTATATGGCCGGCCACTTAAGGGTTTATTGGGCTTTCAAGCCCTTTGTGTTTTCAAGTTGTCATACATCTTGAGCTAATGGGCTTGACATTCAAATCCCATTGGGCCTTGCGGCCCAAAACTAACCCGAGGTCTATAACGAACTTATTCGTTTGATTAATTAACTTATTAATTAATCCTAGCCATAAATAATTAAACCATTTAATTATCCTTACTCATCTTCGTTATATCCTTCAATCATTACCTTACACGGTGTGCGATCCATTAGGTTCCTTTTAGCGAGGCAGTGGGCAATTAGAACTCTTACTAATCGATTGTGAATTGAAACTTACTTTCAATTCTCCCTTTAGTGATTATACATCTTCAGGGCTTCCACAAGCCATAAGTGACACCTAGCAGTATGTCATGGCTACCCAAGCTAATCAGAAGAGGTTGGAGAACCTATTCAGTTTGGGATTACAATGCAATACGGTCTTTCTCTAATACAATACTCTTGACCACATTGTTTGGTTTAATAGTTTATTCATGTCTACTATCCAATGTGATTCTCTTACTTATATGATTACCTTGAATGTGATTTGGAACAAATTCCTAAATCTCATTCATACTCTGGCCAGAGATTCTAAATCATATCATAGAGTATTCTCCCTCAACGTTTGAAGGTTAGAGATCCCTTGTTGCGCATTCACTTGCCTCCATGGCTAAGTGGCTTAACCCCAACTATGCCGTGGACACCCTCTGATGGAGTGACTTTGACATAGCCAAAGATCAAGGACCTAACCACAAGACAACTATGATGCCTCAGGTCAAAGGACTACTTTGCATTATCCCAACCAGGAGTTCTCATGTGACATGAGTATGAGAACTCCTCATTGATCGCGTTCAGTGGACTCATTCTCTATTGAGCACCTACGTACTTATCTTGGTGTCAGTCACACCATTGACTCGAGACCAGTCACTCTCCCTAAGAGAAGACATAGGACGTACTGATCTTAACGGACTGTCAATGCCCAATTGGCAATCCTATGATCAGGAACTTTTAGGATATGTATTCGAAAGAGAATGGTCTCATGAATCTAACTTCGTTAGATCACATTCTCCCTATTACATATTCCTTGGACTTATCGTTTAAGCATATAACATTTATATGAGACGGCTTAAAACAATAATCTTTGCCCTTTATATTAAACTAGATTAGTTTAACATGTGAAATGTCCGTAAAGTATCATCATATGATTGGTTTTAGGGCACATTTCCAACACAGTATTCCAGCTCTTTTCCTCTTCATTATGCTCCTGGACATTCTCACACTGAACTGGAGTTTCACCCTTACCAAAACCAAATTCATCAACAAAGGTAGGTTATGGAAACAACAACATAACCCCATCATGGAGTTCACTCTTGGTTTCTTTGCTGATAGGTAAATCAACAGGACACACCAGCGGCTCATCATCAAAATTATATCCACTAGGAGACAGTCATCATTGTCTTAGTCAGTTGGGCAGGAATGCCTATTAGCTCTTTTCCTTCCGCAGTAAAAACAAACTTCAAAGAGTTTTTCATAGCTCAGTAGAAAAAGACATTTTTCATCATCATCACAACGAGAATCTTTTTAAGTGGCAGCCTCAGGTCCACTTCAAGTAAAACCCTAACAAACAAGCCATTTAGACTAGACAGAGTTGTCTTATCCACCCTGATCAAGTTACCCACATGTTGAGTAATCACTTGTAAAATTTCAGCATCTCTGTGTTGCACAGGAACTCTAGGAATCCTCACCCACACTCTTAGATTAGAGATAAGATCAGTATCACGAAAATGGACACTTCACTTCTCCATATAAAAGATATGCCCCCAAACATACCCGGACCTATTAAGCAAATTTCATCTCCTCCTCATCAGTAAACTCAATAGCATACCACCTATGCCCGAAGTGATCCAAGTAAAACAGGTTCTTAACTCTAGCTCCCCAAGTTAATCCCAGCTTCCACTTAATGGTCCTAGCATCTAACTGGTTTCCCACCAGCTTACCCATAAGAACTCTAATCTCTATATACTTTATATTAAGATTGGAATAAAGGTTGGTGGACACTCTAGTAACACCATTTTCTAGAGTGAAAGTGCCATGAGCACCTTCAACAACCACAAGGGGTTGACCAGGGAGGGGGTTGGCAACTTGTTAGCCCAATAGGGAATTCTCTGACTGGTTGGGATATGGGCATGCCTTGAGGAAAAGGCTTCCAGTTGGGAAATGACTATCATGGTTGAAAAGGAGAAGTTCAATGAAAAGATTAAATTAGTTGAGATGAAACTTAAGCTAAAAGACCAGAGCCTATAAATGCTGAACAACAAGTTGCTCAAGCTACCCCAAAAGTAGTAAGAAAACAAGAACTGAAGATAAACAGTCGCACACAAGCACCAAAGCATAATAATTAGCAGGTAGCTAAATCCAATCTAGCAATTAAAATTAGCATGCTCAACCTCGAAAATAAAAAAATAGAGCCGCAAAAACACGAAAAACCTATCTATCGCATCCAAGAAATCATGATTAAATCTATAATCCATAAACCCAAACAAGTAATAGAGACCATTTAGCTTCTCACTAGCTCTATAATTAACATAGCCAAATTTGTACCAATAAAAACCAGGACTTACCTCGAACGCCCATCCTAGGGAGTCACCCAACTTATGGCTACGGACATGGAATTGCGTCATCATCAACTAATAACTTCTTGGGTATTCCCCTAGCCTCTTCAGATTCACAATTATTTATTTGATGCAATTGCTCATTCTTCTTCCATAATGATGCGAGTTATCCACCCTAGAAATCTCTTCACACGAAAGGAATCGATTCTGTGCAAAAGTCGAACCATCTAACCCTAATTTTCTACTGCAACCAACACTAAGTGAAATTTTCACCCAACCTATTAGCAAACTAGTTAACCAAGGAACAACTAATAAGTTAGAATTTGCAAGAAAACACCAAATGGCCATGAGAATTGAACGAATTGGAGTAAACCCTAACCCTAGAAGTTTTCCCCTTTTCCACTCTCATTCTATTTTTTTTTGGGAAATTTGGAAAAGTAACCATATTTTAGACTCCATAATAACCATCATTTTAATTTTATGATAATTCTAACCAAAATTTGATGTAAAAGTACTAATATACCCTTAATGACAAAAAAATTCCCCATCACTCTTAACCATGAAAAAACAACAATTAATTGAGATCTTGAAGCATAAAAGACGTAGCCTCTTGAATACTACCCAGTACCCCTACTCTTGAACCCCTCCATTTTCTACACTCTTTTTTAATCAATATATATGTATATAGATATAGAGTAGATATAGATATTCAAATGCAATCATAGAACATGAAAAATGAAGATAACCCAGTAAACTAAACATAAAACCATGATATGAAATATCAAAAAGTTGATTTAGGAATTGGAAGCTACAATTGACCAACCATTTCATTGTTTCTTAGACAATTTGAAAAGGCTGTTGCATCCTGCTGCTTTTATTTTTTTTTTTTGTCAGAACATCCCTCCTGCTTAATTATGCAAAATTGGCAAATGTTGCTCTTCTGGTTTAAGGTGAGAAACTAGAAGGTTGCCAGAGAGTTTAAAGGAGTTTTTGTTGTGAGAAACCCTAATGCTAAGGGTATATTAGTACTTTTACATCAAATTTTGGTTAGAATTATCATAAAACTAAAATGGTGGCTATAATTCTATATATGGTCTAAAATATGGTTACCTTTCAAAATTTCCCTTCTTTTTTTTTTAATATAATTATTATAAACGTCGAGTTAATATTAAATATATATAAGTTCATATTTATATCAAAAGGTAAGAAAGTGAATATATATATATGTTCATGTTTATATAAACGTCGAGGTAATAATTGTATTAAATATGTATAAGTTTATATTTAAATCAAAAAGTAAGAAAATAAATTTTATATATATATATATATATATATATATATATATAAGTTCATATCTATATAAACGTCGAGATAATAATTGTATTATACAATCCTCGACCAAAACAAAAAAATTGAAATAGACATAAACTTTGGCCGTTTATGCTTTTGCACAAAACAAGTTCCTGACTTCATATTTATATTAATTCTGCCTATCAGCAGTAACCGACAGTGTCATACTCGCACTTAAATTTTCTTAGACCTATTCATGAAGCTTGGAAATTTGAAATAAACATATACTTTCGCCGCTAAGGACATGCAAATAACGGTCACAGTCTCGCACTGTAATTGTATATTTTATTTCATCTTCCTTTGGCTTTTTGAGGGAAAGCAAAGAAAGAAATTGATATCCAGATTTTTTTTATTTTTGTTTTTTAAACAAAAAGAAAGGTAAGAAAGAAATTGATGAATTAGATAATAAATAGGGGATGTGAATCTGAGTGGAATAATGACCACCTATAAACAGAGACAAAAAGAAATGATGTTTGTTTCCCACCACACTCTCCATCTCCAACTTTCACAGGGCCAAGCCAACCCTAGATATTATTCTATTTTCCTACGTATTATGCTGACATCATAGGCACGTTAGCCCCACGCCAGCAATAGTTAACCTAATTATAAAACGTCTCACTCCCACAAATTATATGTACATTTCTATATCTCTTCCGTTCTCACTTTATTCTTAGAGCATTTCCACCCAGTCAATGTTTGCCATGACAAGGGACCAAATCCACTCCAAAACCCCTTTTTCACCTATCTTTCCAAGTCTGCGTAGTTTGGAGCCTTGACAGCAGCTCGGGCGTTTCTACCTCAAATCAACCCATTTTGGTAGACGTCAACCATATTTCTTGTTTTCGTCAAGAGTGCGTTGGAGGTGTTTGACGGGACAAAAAACAGGACACGTGAAATATGTGGCGCTATCATATAAGGTTGAAGGTAAGATAAGGGCATGTGACTCGATAATAGCGACATCTTAATAAGATTTCTCATAGATATGAACATGTGGCACAGCCACATAAACATATTCTAAATTAACTTCAATCGTTAAAGATTTATTAAATAATTGAATCATAGATGAAAATAAAAATAAACTATTGCGCATAGTAAGTATTCACAATAGGTGGAGAGTGATAAAAGATTAGCTAAGGTAGTTCATTATTCACGTGAAAAAGAATTTCCCCAACCCTACTCCTAGACCCAAATCCACCCAAATGAGAAACAGTTTGTACATGGTTACAATGCAAAGTTTGTTTTTTGTATCACTTCTTTAGGAGAGACGAGACATCTTATATTGATAGGTCCTATGACTGTTAAAGGGGTGATGCAATATTGTACACAAAAGTATGATTTAACATTACTCGACTCCTTAAGTATACATTACAACCGCAGATCACAACATTTAAGGAATACCCAAATCCAAAACTTTACAACTCACAATAAACAAAACCAATGTAACTCATAAACTTAAACCTTGGCTGCCACCACGAATGGAAGTCGCGTTGCCAGAGAACTCATTGCATCTTGCCATAAAGAATAAGTCTTATTTTGACTTAGTAGGCAAAAAACATACATATCATAACGAAGACTGATAGATCAAAGTTTAGCGAAAATAAGAGATATATCAAGGGGTGAAATTGGCATGAAGGAGAAGCAGAAAAGCAGTGGTGGGGAGCTCAGATATGGGCATGCATCAAATCAAACCACCACGAGGAAAATTAGTGTAATTCTATTTAGACACACAAAATTGACTCTATAATAGAGTTGATCTTTGTATTGTATGTAGGACTCACCAATATTATAATATGTGTCAATAAATGTGTAAGTTTTACAAATCCAAATAACATTGCTAATAATTATCAAGTGATTAACAAATTTAATTATGAAGGTCAAAGCATTTGAAGTCCAACATTTCTATGTCATTTCAAATAAGTAATTACGTAACCATAATCTTATCTTGCATGCTACATAATACATCATTAAAACGTGAGCGTTTGTTGGAATGAAATCATTTCTTCATATGGACTACAAATCAATTATATCACTACATTTCTCTAATGATTACCTTCGTACCATGATACTGCCCGTCACATATGAATGAGTCACAATGTAATTGTATTCATTTGATGAGGCCATCTCCAAACTAAAATTTGGACTCAAATATTATATTTAAGTTAAAGTATAGCAATTGTTTCATGTACATACCCAATCCGGTGAAACTTTAACTTTGAGTCAAACTGAAACATATATTCAACTATCTCTAATGAACATACTCAAATTATTAAGACATAAATTTGAGTTTTTACTCCATCGAACATACCGAAATGTTTAAACTTAAAATAAAAAAACTTAAATCTCATACCCACCCTCTCCACATAACACCTTAAATTTGTACACTAAAATACACATGTCTAACTGTAAATTGAAAACAAAATTTAAAACACAAACTCATCTTCACCGCGGATAATTTTGGTGAGTACTACTGAAAACTTGAACAATTTCGACTTGCAGTAGTTACTAACTTTTTGAAGAATTTTCAGTGTGGACCTGCTGCCATAAAATTTCAGTAGATTCTAGTTGTAAAGTTGAATAGTTTTGTATAGACATACCAAAATATTTTCATGTTTTCGGTAGAGCACTGCTGAAAGTTGTATATTGATCACATTGTACGATCACCATATTATGAGCATCTTTAAAGTTGATACATAATAGAAATTATATTAAGCGAAACTTCTTGTGAAGCCTTCCAACTAATCGATTCCATGTTCCACTCACAAATTAGATCTAAATTGTGGGGTGTTCAATAAAATCACCCATATGTAATATGTTAATCATTTTATCTTAAGTTTAACAAGAGGATGAAGTACAAAAAGGCCATTATTCTTAAATTATAGTTGGGAAAATAATTAATCAGCAGATTGCTAGTATTATGCCAATAAATCGATTAATAAGGCCCACCAAACATTTCTAACTTAGGAAGAAACCTCAAAGGCATTGAAAGATTACCAAGCCTAATTGAAGAGATGATAACAATATCATACGGTGGTTTGGAATTTGAGAAATTATGTGGTAGACATGGGGGTTGGGTGAGGCATAAACAAAAGTAAATAGCAAAAGCGAGATTAGAAAGGTAAGAAGCTTTTTCTCTGCATAAAGTCAAATAGGGCCTCTTTCACAAAAAATCGTAATGATACCTTCACGGCGATGCAGAGGAGGTAGATTTGCACCCAAGATTCATCATCATTACCTCTAATATTTCTTTCTTTTTCGTGCCCCTAAATAAACCCTACAAAAATAATCCAGAGAAATTGATTAGTTAGACATATGAATTATAACCCCTCTCACTTTCATATATCCTTTCTTTTTGAAAGCTTTTGCAGCGAGTGATTATTTTCACTTGTAGTTGTATGCACACTTATATTTCAGATCTTTTGTTCTATTTTTTTTTGGGTAAAAAGATCTTTTGTTGTATGCACACTTATATTTCAGATCTTTTGTTCTATTTTTTTTTCGGTAAAAAGATCTTTTGTTCTATTATTGTGTACTCATCTATATGTCCACTGTCGGTTCCCTCCAGTCAAAATAAAAATAAAAATAACCCTTCATTTTTATGCTTGAGGGAGTTTCCATATGCTCTCCATGCAACCAAATTAAACGACAAACTTTGGTAATTAAGCAGGCAACTAAACCTTGTAACAACGTGAAATTTTGGTGATTAAGCATACTAGTCCTATATTGTTGACCTCCACAAAACAGTGAAACTCCACTAACAAGGACTTGTGAGACATGTATTTTCCATGCTTTTGAGGTCAAATGGCAACATGTGTTGCACTATTTACTTATTTAGTACTCTATGTGAGCAGGACATGCTTAGTTTGAACTGATGGTAGGAACCGGTTTGGATATATTTGACCTATTAACGGTTAACTTTATTTAATATAACGTAAAATAACCCTTGTTAGTGAAGATGTAATCCTAATAATTCAGTTTTTAAATAGTACTTAGGAACTTTATCCCATTGTGTTCCTGTTCAAACTCTGCATCTCCCTTAATAAAGTTTCATCTTTAAATTTGAAAATATTTCTTTTGGGTCGAAATTGAAAGGGTCTTTAGAGACACAAAAAACAAAACAAAACGAGATAAAAAAAAAAGTGTCAATAAGACAGTCCACATTTTGTTGAATACACCTTACTTAAAATTTAGGATTTATGGACTTATATGTACTAATATGAAATGCTTATTTAGGCCCTATATATTTTATGAATACACCCCAAGGCATTTCTAACGTTAGATAACTTGCATCCTAAGGTTCTTTTTCTTTAAGTTCTCAAACCTACTCCATCCTTCACTGTAGAACAAAACCATATAACTATAAAAGGACAACACGTTCATGAAAAAAAACTTGTTTTAATGAATAAAACATGAAATCGATTGATGGAGGCTCCACACAAGTTATGAATTCATATATATATATATATATATATATAAAATATAAAGATGACTTCATATATATATATATATATATATTATGACTGAAAATAAACTTGTTTTAATGAATAAAACATGAAATCAATTGTTTGGAGGCTCCACACAAGTTATGAATTCATATATATATAAAATATAAAATATAAAGATGACTTCATATATGTACACACACACACATATAACTCCCAGTACAGGTTTTCGGTAGGTCTCTACTGTAAAGACGATGATATTTTGGTAGGTTTCCACTGAAGAGGTGAAGATAATTTCTGAGAATACTTGCTGAAAATTGAACTGTTTCATGCGTTACTTATTCTTAGTTTAGAGCATACTGACAACATACACGGCTACTTCTCTAAGCATTTACTGGAAATTTTATATTATTTCGGCAAATATCTGTTACAGTTCGGTGGATACTTGTTGAAATTTGTTTAGTAAGTGTAGTGTGCGTGTAATTTGGATAAGTAATTAAAGTGAGAGGAGGATAATATTTAATTTAAAAAGAGATGTTATTTTTAGTATGTATGATGTATTAATTCAATGCGTGGTGTGAATAAAACAGTCCAAAAACAAAAGAGGGGAAAAGTAGCAAAGGGAAAGTGGTAGTCATGTGTTGTTTATAGGTGATTCCTTTTCCATGTATATATCCTTGAAGTTTGAGTGAGACCCTCCTGCCTCGCGGGTGCTTTTAATCTAAACTTTGCGTATGGTTGTTTCCCAGATAGATTTACTTGGATTATCATCTCCCTACAAGGCTAATAACCTTAAATATATTTCTTATCGATCCTCTACACCATATATACAGGAAGAGAGAGAGAGAGAGAGGGAGAGATAGATGGCATCTAGAACGTCCCAGGCAGCCGTTCTCAACCACCACCACCTTCAGGAGCCGCTGGGTTTGTTTGAGAATCAAGAGGGAGAGGGTTGTAATACACAGATGGATTTCTTTCCTTTCCCACAAAACTTGACCTTTTCATCGTTGCCCTTGATAGGTCACCAATCTCTCAAAGGCGGCTTGAGCACGGCTAGCATAGCTTCTGATGATGCACCTTCAACTACCACTCTCTCTGAAACCCTAGTCCCCCGGCCATCACTTACTCCTCCTCTGAGGCATAAACAAGATCATAACATCACTACTAGTTCTGAATTTGGTGGAGGAGGAGGAGGAGGAGGACCCCATGGCCATCTCCTTTCTCTGCAAAGATCCACCGCAAATCTCTGGTAAACTAATATATAGTATATCACACTTAATTATTTCCCCTTCTAATTAATCTCCATGCACTCTTCTTGAACATTTTCTTTAATTTAACACCTTATAATTATACTTTTGCATAACATGCACTACTATTAATCATGTCAATATGTATTGAAACCATTTCTGTGTATTTATATTCTAGGTCATGGGGAGACGTGAGTGATGAGTACTGCCTGAGCAGCAAGAGATCAAGCGGCGGAGACGACAGCCATCATCCTTATTTAGGAGGGCTTTCGGCAATGAAGATGAAGAAGATGAAGGCAATTAGGAGGAAGGTCAGGGAGCCTAGGTTTTGCTTCAAAACCCTGAGCGATGTCGATGTGCTTGATGATGGTTACAAGTGGAGAAAGTACGGACAGAAAGTGGTAAAGAACACACAGCATCCAAGGTATAATTGCATAAATTCAGATTGTACTGATCATTTTCCTCACCCTTTTCCTTCCTTTTTTTGCTTTAATCAGTCCAAAAAAAAATTTAGTTGCATGTCTCGTTGGAAATATTAGCTCTACTGCTTGTACCCATTACACATGATGTGTTCCCTCTTTTCTCCTTTTTCTCTCTTTCTTTCTCTCTCTTTTATTATTGTCATTGGTATCATTGTCTGTCATCATTAGGCTTTTACAGGCTAGGCTTGGTGCTGGAGATTTGATGGTAAATGTAGCCATTGCAAAAGCAATTTCGAAAAAGAACTATAATTATTACTACTCTTCAAAGATGAAATTCATATGATATAAAATTCATTATAGTGTGCAAAGATTGATCAATTATACAAAGTTTACCAGTTAATCATCATATATATGCCAAAGCAGAATAATTAAGGGGGTGGATTATATTGGGGAACCGGAAATGACTTTTTCATGAAATATTGAATTAATGTACCTTCCACAAATTAGATTCCATTGAAGAAATCTGTTCAGTAACTGAGTAAACAAATTTGTCTAGGATACCCAATGACATACTAACTTGTGTTAATAATGAGTGATAAGGCTTAGGCTTATTACTTAGGATGAATTACCTTAAAATATAGAAAGATATATGTATTATATTTTTATTTAAAGAAAAAAGGCTACCCGGGCTATAGCTCATGGTAGCCCTCATGCTGGTGGAAAGAGGTGGAGAAAATAGAGCATGAATCAAAAACATAATAAGAAAGAAAGAGATTAAGAGGTGGAGAAAATAGAGCATGAATCAAAAACATAATAAGAAAGAAAGAGATTAATGTGAAATGATTTTAGTTTGCATGTATGTCTCCTTTTACGCACCACCACTGCATATACTTCTTCTTCTAGATCCTCCCATTTGTTATATTTTTCTTTCTCACTATCTTGCTTTTTCAAAGTTTGAGACAAAAATATTACCAAATGGCCCAAAGTTATATCGAAATTTCGGAAACTATATACGTATTGCTTGAATGGAAAAGTTCTCGTTCTCTGAAAACATTGCATGGCTCTAGTGCATGCCTGTGTACAGACATTCTAATGATTCACTGCAGCTTCAAATGTCAAAATATATGCATATATATAAATTTCTCCTGCCAGTGTCAATCGAGATTGTTGATCTTAGTTAATCTTGTTTAAATCTGTGCATTGCACACAATTCAACAGTCTGTCAACTTATAGTATAATTTGTCAAATTATTAGAGAAAAGAATATTACCTTAATTACGTATATTATATGACATTTTCTGAAGCAGTTTTGTTTTATTCCTTTTATATTGGCATTGAGATTCATGCCCCACTTTATCACCATAGGTGTTGCAATTAAGTGCAGCAAAATTCTACAGATATGATTTGAAGTTTGAATGTGTCTATATATAGCCTGCATAATCATATGTACATAGGCCTCATTTGTTGAATTGTATGGTCTCCTGTTTTCTTCAGGAATGATTAATTGTGGTGTTCAATTATATTGTATGCAATGTCTTTTATTTTTTGGAAAGCAATGTATACAATGTCAAAAGTAGGAATAATGATTGACATCTATTTAGAATATCTTACAAATATTGAAAAACCCTACCCCAAGCTGAACTTGACAAGGATTTTTTACTGTTGATGAATAATGAGTCAATAAATCCACCTTTAAAATGGTCTGTCCAAGTATTTAAACTTTTCCATAAGAGTTAGGTGTGTTAAGTTAGATGGAGCAGTTTGGCAAAAATAAAATAAAATAGATCATTATATTGAACCTCAACAACGGATCGGAGTAAAACTTACGGCCTTATACTTATAAGTGCAAGAGAATATTATTGAATCATAGTACTTAGTGGCTCAAACCGTCTAGGTTTTAGGAATAGCAAGAGTTGGGAGAAAGTAGGAAGAGAGTTTTAACTTTTATTTGACGTGTTACAGTATTAGTGGACCATTTAAGAAGACAATATATTTGGATATTGATTGATTAGTACCCACATGTTGTCCTCTTTGAAATACAATGTTAAGTTGGCCCTATAAAGGTGTCCCTCAAATAAGCTTATACGAGAGATATGTCGACTAAAGCTCACTATATATTCAAAAAAGATATCTCATTCAAAAAAATAACCCAAGTCGTGGTGATATAAGATTCTTATGCTACGGGTTGACTGACGACTTAGGACTTGTTTAGAAGTGATTTCAAAATGACTAAAAACATTTTTGGTGAAAATACTTTTGAAACTAATCCTCAGTAAAAATCCAAGTAGATCCTGAAAAAGCAATTTAAGTGCAGTTTTCAATTAGAAATTAGTTAGTTTGCTGCTAGGGTTAGAGAGCTCATAAATAAAAGCTCATCTGTCTATAATCTGCTCATTATGTAACACAAAAACATAGAGAGCACTTCTTCCATTTCCTCTCAAGGTTCTAAAAGGTACTAGTCGGGCAACATGTATAGAGACCCAGTGCCTAGAGGCCTTTTTTTAACCCTAATTGAATTTATTATATAACATATAAATAAATGTCTACTTATACTTAAAAAAAAAATATAAATGTATTTGAATACAAAAAGGAAAGTATTATTGACACTCCAAAAATCTCATTCTACACTCCTCACAAGTGTATTTTTCTTTCCTAATATAGAAAGTTTGTAGTGTAGAATGTGATTTTTGGAGTGCTAATAACAATTCCCTACAAAAATTGCAAAATAGAATGACACATAAATTTTAAAAGTACTAGAGAACATGGGGAACAAGCATATATAATGATTGTTCATCCAATCCAACAAGTCTTTTACTATCTATTTAAAAAATAAAATGCAAAGTGGAAGTTATCTATCTTTTGTTTAAGTTAGAGTCTCGACATAGGTGGGCTAGACCTATTTTCTGTCTAAGTTAGAGTCGCGACCTAGGCGGTCGAGGCGGGTACGTAAGCAGGCACTTAGGCAAGTATAGGCGTCATTTCTTATCTTTTTAAATGCCGAGGGATTAATCGTGATGGTGGGTAGCCCCCTAGCCGGGGGTTTTAGAACACTGTCTCTATCCTTTGATCTTTCTAGATATTCTCTCCATTTCACTACCAACTTTAATTAAATTTGTATCGTTGATTATTGCTTAAATGTATGGTTTACTAGTTACTAATATCATTGATCAGATTAATCAATGAGTAGATGAAGATTTTGAGTAAGAGTTTGTAGGGAAGAAAAATTAAGATTTTGTAAAAGCCGATAGTCAATAAATTGAATCATAAGCAAACATGTGCAACTTTAGCCTTCAGGTGAGTCCTGCATGTATTTAATTAAAGGGAAATCGTTTTTATTTTGCTAAAGTAACCAGGAATCATATTTTGACTTGGAATTTCGATGTTAAATAGGTCCTATAAGTAGGTCCCCTGAAAATTTTAAACCTAACATACTACTAACCAGGGCAGTTGAAGAACTTTTGACATTTCCCAGACCTGAAGTGCCATTAGTCTATAGCACCAATTATTATGAGAATTTCACTTGTTACTGAACTATGTACGTTTTTGTTTACTGAATTGCAGGAGTTATTATCGTTGTACGATGGATAACTGCCGCGTAAAGAAACGAGTAGAGCGATTAGCCGAGGACCCGAGGATGGTGATCACAACGTATGAAGGGAGACACGTACATTCTCCGTCTCATGATCTTGATGATCAAGATTCACGATCTCCGTCGCACCTGAACAACTTCTTCTGGTAGCTACCCAGACTGCTACTTACTGCTGTATATTAACTCATAATAGCCTCATGAGCTCTCGTTTTCGTTTTTGTTTTCAGTTCTAGTTTTTGTTTGGTGTTTTTTTTTTATTATTTTTATTATGGATTCAAACGGTCACCCGCATATTATACCTAGCTTGCTGCACTGTGGTTGTGTATGCATGTGTCTTTGACTGCATGTATTTGAGAAATTTTATGTGTATGTGGAATATAAGACGGTATATGAAGTGGAGGGACATCGAAAAATATATTCTAGATGTATCAATCATATCATTCACCTATATTATAATAATACATCGTATATCACTTTATGTTCTGAGTACAATAAAAACTTATCAATGCATTGGAGATCCATAATTAACATGCATGGGCTTCGATACCCGGTTTTGTTCGATAACCGGTTTTGTTAAGCCTCTTATTCTATGCGCTAATGAAAATAACACTATTGTTTCTTTTACTCCCAACTTTTGCACAGCTTTCACCATTTAATTAATATCGTTCTGAATCTTCATTCATGGATTTTACTCTGTAAAATATTCATTTGGGGTTAAGATTTCTTCTAAGAGCGATTGTGGAAATTGAAGAAAGTTAAGGTCGTATTATAAAACTACTTGACAATGTTAGAAATGACTCAACTTTTTATAAGTCTATCATTTGTTTTCGTGATCCAAGATAATTATAACTACATGTCATTCTATCTTAATTCAACGGTACATGAGAAAGTGAAACAATAAATTGTTTCTGCATTAAGATTAAACTGTGAGTGATCACAATTTTCTTTTGACTTTAGGTTCTAGTAGAGGGGACTAGGTTAAACATACGTAAGGTCATATCCAATGGAGATGGCTACAGGGCCAGAATATGGCCTGATTTAGACAAAAATCAACTCCAACTAAAGTCTGGGCTAAAAATCAATGGAAGCCATCATGCCTGATACCTAGCCCGTTTGCAGGGGACCAGCCGCTGTTACTGCAATCTACCATGGATCCAATGGCCAGATTTGAATCCCAACGGTTAGCTGACAAATAACTAAGGTTGTTAGGATTGTGGTTACACAACTAAAAGGATAAGAAAAGTTAGTTAGTTTCTGGTGACTTAGCTATGAAACTAAGGTTGTAGTATGAATAACAGTCTCTCTGTAATTCTCATTCAATCAATACATTCATGGTAGTTCATTCTTTGTTTTCTCTCTCTCTCTCTCTCTTCTTTCTTTCTTTCACTACATTATTGCTTTCTTCTTCCTTTCGAGATACTTAACTTAGTGTTAATATGGTATCATCATCGGTGGTCGTTCCCTGGTGGTTCTATGTTTTATGTTGCAAGATTCATCCGATCGATTACAAGTTTTTTGCTGTTCGTGGAGAAGTTTTGGGGTTCAAATTCTGCAATTTCAACAAAGAAAGGTCTGTGCACTCTCACTATTCGATGTTTTGTGTCAGTGGGTTTTCTTTCCGCAAGATGAATTGTCTGCTTATAAGGTCGATTGCCATTATATTGTTTGACATTGCGATGGATTATAAAGTTGATAGCCATTATTTCTGGATTTGTGTGTGATAATATACTCCATTGAAGGCCAATTGCCGGAGTATGCAATCTTGATTGAAGGCCGATAGCCAAAATCTTTGTTTCCTGTAAATTGTTTCTCTTTGAAGGCCGATTGCCGAAAAAGGTTTCTGGTTCTTGAAGTGTTTTGGGTATAATCTTGATCTTTGTGAGTGTTTTGGAAGTGGTTTGATAATTCTTGGTTGTGCAAGAGGTAGAATCTAGTGCATGTAGTCAAAATGTCTGATCATATAGTGGAATCTATGAAAATTAAAGGTCTTCTAGGAATGCTAATTGTAAAATTGCAAGATGACAACTTTGTTAAATGGAGCTTTCAGTTTCAGTCAATCTTGCGTGGATATGATTTGTTTGATTTCTTTGCTGGTGATAATCCATGTCCACCTAAATTTGTTATACATCCTGAAACTGGAGTTACTAAGGAGATTACTGCTGCATATAAGAATTAGGTGAAAAAGGATATGGCTTTACTGAGCTTGTTAATTGCTACAATATCTAATGATGCCATACAACATGTTATTGGCTGTAAAACCTCACATGAAGCGTCGATTGTTCTGCAAGATCGCTTTGCTTCTGTGCCTGTTTCACGGATCAACCAGTTAAAAACTGAGTTTTACATTACACAAAAAGAAGGTGATTCAATTGAAAATTTTCTGTTAAGATTGAAAGCTATAAGGGATTAGTAATTTCTGCAGGAGAAATCGTTTCAAACAATGATCTTGTTATTGCTGCATTAACTGGTTTGCCACATGAGTTTGATATGATCAAGACAGTAATATTGGCAAGAGAGACTCCAATCTCTCTAAGATTTTAGGGCACAACTTTTCAATGTTGAGTTGACTATTGAGTCTAGGGTTAATTCTCTTCCTAGTACCATGTCTGCAATGTATATAAATAGTGATAGATCTGTTGATCACAGTAATGGTACTAATGGGATTTATCAAGGTGAAAGTTCAAATATGGGAGCAAATGGCTTTCAGGGAGGTTTTGGAAGGGGTTCATATCAAGGCAATGAGACTTATTAGGGTGAAAGTTCAAAAATGGGAGCAAATGGCTATCAATGAGGCTATAGATTTACTGGAAGTAATCACAGTTCATTCAATCCTCAGACCAATCGTGGTACATTTAATTCAAACAGAAGTACTTATGGAAACAATGCTCAAAAACCATATTTTGGTAACAAATTCAGAGGGAATAACAGTGCTTTTTTCTTCTTGTCAAAGCAAAGGCCCACAGTCAGGTTTTCATGATCAGTCTTCAAATGGTGGTTCTAAAAATGTGACTACTTGGTAGAATTGGAATGGTAATATCAATTTCAGATCATCGATAACACTGAATGCCAAATATGTTCTCAACGAGGTCACACAGCTCCTAACTGTCATTCTAGAAGTGTCAATGGTTCCAATTCTAATCAATACCAATTATTAGTGTGTCAAATATGTGGAAAGAAAGGTCATGCTGCTCTAGAGTGTTATCACAGGAATAACTATGCATTTCAAAGAGCTCCACCACCACCACCAATAATCACTGCAATGACTGCTCAAGGAACTCAAGGTTTTTCTCCAGCAAGGAATGATCAATCACCTCAAGGCTTTTTTGCTGCAGATACATGGGTGTTTGATACTGGAGCTACACATCATATGACTGCCAATGTCAATAATATGAATCAAGTCAAAACTTACAATGGAGATGACAAGATAATCATTGGAAATGGTCAAGGTTTAGATGTGAAGCATATTGGTTCAACTACTCTAGTCACTCCATCTCATTTTCTATATTTGAAAAATGTCTTACATGTTCCTAATATTACTGTAAACTTATTGTCAGTGAAGAAATTATGTCATGACAGTGGATTCTGGTTTATATGTGATTATCTTGTGTTTTATATACAGGACAAGGCAACCAAAGTGATACTATACCAAGGAATGAGTGATGGGGAACTTTTCACCATACATTTGACAATGTTTACAAGGACAAGTTCAATCAATAGGTTGCAAAAGGAGTTGAAGGCTGGATTTCTTGGGAAGACTGTTAAAATTGCAATATGGCATAAGAGGTTGGGGTATCCTTCTGAAGAGATACTGGCTGTTATGTTGAGATCTGCAAAAGTACCAGGTAGTGTAGATATTTCTCAGTCATTATGTTCTTCTTGTATTACAAATAAGATATGTAGACAACCATTTCCTGTAAGGCAAAGTAGAGCTAGTTGTATGTTTGAAAAAGTGCATTCTGATGCATGGGGGCCTTATCCAAAGACTTCAATAAAAGGATACATATATTATATCAGCTTTATTGATGAGCATTCCAGATTTGTGTGGATTTTTCCTTTGATTAATAAATCTGAAGCTCTATCTATGTTTGTGAAATTTCATGCTTTTGTATTCAATCAGTTTAATACTTCAATTAAGTGCTTGCAAACTGATGGATGAGGAGAATATGTCAGTAAAGGATTTACTAGTTTTCTGGAATCAAGAGGGATAATTCATATAATTTCTTGTCCTTATACTCCTCAACAAAATGGTATTTCTGAGATGAAACATAGGCACCTAGTAGAGACAACATTGACTCTTATGGCTGAGGCAAATCTACCTCCAACTTTCTAGTTTCATTCATGCGCTTATGCAGCATTGCTTATAAATGGAATGCCTTGTATGGTATTAGAGATGAAATCTCCATATCAAGTACTATTTAGTAAAATCCCAGAAATACAGCATCTAAAAGTGTTTGGCACAACTGTTTATCCTTTCCTCAGGCCATACAATTCAAACAAACTACAAGCAAGGTCAGTGCAATGTGTGTTTATAGGTTATGCTATAGGGAACAAGGGAGTAATTTGCTTCACTATGACAACTAGAAACTGATCTTATCCAGACATGTGATTCATGATGAGTTGGTATTTCCTTATAAGGTACAATTAACTACAAGGGCAACTGGATCACAACAGGTCAAATCTATGGTTTAGAGACCTGTTCTGATTCAAATGCCTATACCTAGTGTGTCTCACAGACCCCAAATGGAGAATAATAATAGCTATTAAGATAACGTGTCTGTTTCAATGTTTGAAAGTAGTGATGCCACCAGTTCACATGCATCAGCCTCTTCTTCAGATTCAGGTTTCAGGTCTAGTTTAATATCACAAGATAATTCATTACAACAGACACCAATTTCACATGCATCAAATTCATAGACATTAAGCTCTTTTTCAGAATTAAGTTCTAGTTCTAATTCACTATCACATGGTGCTTCTTCAAAACTAGAGCTTTCTCCCCTCACTCCCACTCATTCTGGTATGTCGCAGATGTTGCCTGTCCATCATGATACACAACTTGAGGTAATACTTCTTATCTCAACCTTTACTTTATCTAATATTGATGTCTCCAAAACTGCTTCAGTGCATCCTATGATTACTAGATCAAAGAGTTGTGTGTTACCACAAATGAGCTATAAAGGATATCTTGCTGCCTTACCTGAGCTTCAATCTTTGCAATTAACTCCAGATGAGTACTTTGGTGGAGGGTTTTCATTCTTAGCTAGTTTTGTTGATGCTACTGAACCAACAACTTTTAGAAAAGCTGCATCCATGCCACAATGGTAGAATGCAATGCAAGAGGAATACAATTCTCTTAGGGCTCAAGGAACTTGGGAACTTCTTCCACCACTAGTTAACAGATCAATCATTGGTAGCAAATGGGTGTACAAACTAAAAAAGAATCATGATGGATCTATATCCAGGTACAAAGCTAGGTTGGTGGCACAAGGTCTTTCACAAGAACAAGGAGTTGATTACTCAGAAACATTTAGTCATGTGGTTCGACATACAATAGTGAGAATATTACTAGCATTGGCAACAATTAATCATTGGGAGTAAGATAGTTGGATATCAAGATGGTGATATTCAAGAGGAAATTTACATGAAACAACCTCAGGGATTCGTGGATATGGCCAATCCATCTTATGTTTGCAAGTTAATCAAGTCATTGTATGGTCTTAAGCAAGCTCCAAGAGCGTGGAATTCCAAGTTCACAAGTTACTCACCAGCAATGGGGTTCAAAGCTTTTTCTTTTGATTCCAGTTTATTTGTTAAGCAAAGTGATAGTGATGTTGTCATTCTACTCTTATATGTAGATGACATTATACTTACTGGATCAAACCCAAGCAAGGTGCAAGGTGTAATCACAGAGTTATCTGAGGTGTTTAAGCTTAAAAATATGGGAAAACTGACTTATTTTCTTAGTCTGCAAGTTAACTACAAGAAGAATGGGGATATTTGTGTCAACCAGTCTAGGTACATAAAAGACTTGTTGCATAAAGCTGGTATGGAGTCATGTAAACCAGCATCTACACCATGTAAACCTCACAATCCATTGCTAGTTACTGAAGGCACAGTGATGACTGATCCAAGTTTGTATCGCAGCATTGTTGGCTCTCTACAATACTTGCCCTTTACACGACCGGATATTGCATACGCAGTGAATTCTATATGCTAGTTCTTGGCTTCTCCCACAGAGATACATTTTGGGGCAGTGAAAAGGATCTTGAGATTCTTAAAAATAACTCTACAAACTGGTATAACTTTTTCAGCTGAAACTGCAGTGGGAATCACAACGTTTAGTGATTCAGATTGGGCTGCAGATTTGAACACAAGGAGATCTGTGACAGGTTATGTTGTATACATTGGCAACAATCCAGTTTCATGGTAATTAAAGAAGTAGGATTCTGTATCACGAAGTTCTACAGAAGCTGAGTATATAGCTTTGGCACATACTGCAGCCAAGGTATTAAATATCGGTAATATCGGAAATATCGGTAGTCCAGAAACACGGAAATATCGATGGAAATATCGGGATAATATCGATATCGATAAAAATTATATGGAAACCACGGAAATTGTAAGAAAAACTTGGAAATTTTTATTGAAACTTTGCAGGATGTTTATTTAGTCAATTATCTATTAGTTTATCACAAAAAATTGGAAAGAAATGCATTGCATGATGGATTTAACATTATCAAGTTGATTATATAGCGAGCTGACAAACATTGTGAGTGTAGAAAATATGTAGTAATTAATGAAAGTAAACATATTTTTTGGTTCTTTTCTTACAAAATTTTTGGACTTCACGTGTTTTGGTTCTTCTCTTATAGAATATTTGGTCTTCACGTGGAGAATATTTGGTCTTCTCTTACAGAATATTTTTTTGTTCTTCTCTGACAGACATACAAAAAATCGTACACACACAAACACACACACACACACAAAACCGTGCACAAAACCGTGTGCCAAAACCGTGGTTTCATACAAAACCATGTGCCAAAACCGTGTGTGGCACGCACGCAGTCTCGATCATTCCACCCCGCACTCACGCACCCACGCACCCACCATCCCTCTCCTTCTTTCTTCCGGAGACCAGATCCCTCCCTGCTTCTCTGTTCCCTTCCTCCCCCCTTCCCAAATCCCTCTTCTTCCCCCCCCCCCCCAAATATTCTTCCTTCCCCACGCCCCCTCCCTCCAGATGATTATTCTTCTTCCCTTCCCCCCTCCAGATTCTTCTTGTTCCCTCTTCCCCTCCCCCCTCCCCCCCCCCCCCCGCCCCTGGGGATCTTCCTCCCCCACGTTCACGTCCCCGTATTCCCCCCCCCCCCCGGCGTTCACGTTCCCCACCCAAGACACCAGGATCCCCCCCAACCCCCACAGTCCCTCATCCTCAAAACGCCCTTCTGCTGCGGATTACGTTCTCGAAGCCCCCTACCCAAAACACCAGATCCCCCCCCCCAACCCCCACAGTCCCCCATCCCCAAAACGCCCTCCTCTGCACATTACGTTCTCGAAGCCCCTGTTCTTTCCCCAACTTCTGTGTTTCACATTCCCACCCCGCGGCCCTTCTCCTTCAACATATCGCGATAATTTCAAAAATATCGCGATATTTTGACGAAAACCAGTTGGATAGTAATTAAAATATCGGCACCGTGAAAAACCGATAATATCGGCGATATTTCGCCGATATTATTGGCATTTTGTTCCTTGACTGCAGCTGATGTTGCTTGGATAAGAAATGTTCTTAGGGATACGGAAGTTGTCTTACCTTTTCCTCCAGTGATATAGTGTGATAACAAATACGCAATTGCATTAAGTGCCAATCCAGTTTTTCACTCAAGGGTCAAACACTTAGACACAGATTATCATTTCGTACGGGAGAGAGTTCAAAAGGGAGATTTGCAGGTTCAATATTTACCTACTAAAGATCAAACTACAGACATACTAACTAAGGGCCTACACAGTCCTTCATTCTTAAAACATTCATTCAATCTCAAGCTTGGAAACCCAGCTGAGATTGAGGGGGGATGTTGACAAATATGTACACATTAGCAAGAGATGGTTTTGCCAGATGGCCTACACATCAGCTAAGGTTGTTAGGATTATGGTTACACAGCTAAAAGGATAAGAAAAGTTAGTTAGTTTCTGGTGACTTAGCTATGAAACTAAGGTTGTAGTATAAATAACAGTCTCTCTATAATTCTCATTCAATCAATACATTCATAGCAATTCATTCTTCGTTCTCTCTCTCTCTTGTTTCTCTCTCTCACTACATTCTTTTGAGAAGGTTTTCTTTACTTTCTTCTTCCTTTCGAGATACTTAGCTTAGTGTTAATAACTTGAACTCCTTTATATGTAAATCTTACGCTTATAAATATGCACTCTAATAAGAAGGAAATGCACCTTGATTTCTCCTCCACTTTCTCTATTGTCTCTTTCTATTCTCTCTTACTCTCCATTTTATTTCCAATATGTTATCAACACAAATGTCTGATGTCTCTATGTATTCTTTAAATTCTTTGCTAAGAGAGAATTACATACCACGATAGTAAACACAACTTGGATGGTGTAATAATTCATTTGTAAATTACCAAAGTGTGTGATGTGGCTTTCGCTCATGCTATTATTTGTTCTCTTTTATGCACAAAAGCCTCCATATTTTTTTCTTCTACACGATATGATAAATATGACCATGAATTGCAACATGTGTTGATCAAACATGGTATGATATTGATATATACGATTCCTTTCAAGAGTCATCAATCATTCATAGAAATATTTATGTTTTTATATTTTTCATTTGAACTAGAGTCATTGCGTGGTTTAAAGATTTCCATATTCAACATTGGACATCATAATGCTCTCAATTATTCTTCCTTGGTTGTGTTTGACTCTTATTTGGCACAGTTTCCTTTCACATATAATATGCATAAGGCCTGATGAAGCCGTGTTAAAAGGGAAAAAAAAATGCCGTATGATCTAATGGTTCTTTTACTCTTATTTGGCACAGTTTGGTTCTTTTTCTTGTTTTTAGTATCACAATTTGCTGTCAACTAATAGTTTTCTTATTTCTTTAAGTATCACGTTTATTGTCCATCTTGCTGTTTCAACTACATCATAATCAATGAGACAAAGTAATCAGTTATGTTTATAAATGTTTAATAATTAAGAGTTGACCGATGAATCTATTGATTCAAAAACGTGGAATGGGTAAATGCCACAGATGATGAATTGATTTCTTACTTATGTTACTCTATTTTTATTAGTATCGTCTATAATAATTGATGAATCAAATATTTTCAAGCAGAAGCAAGTGGAGGAAAAGGATTTTTGATACTTGCTTGATTCTAAGTATCTAGGGGTTTAGTGGGTTCTCTACTATATAAAGAGCTATAAAGAATCTAAAAGGGTCTTTTAAGAAGCCTTAAGGATAAAGAAAAAAGAAGTAATAAGAGTCTAACAAGGATTGCTATGATAGAAGAGTTTCCCGGGCCTTTTATCATAGCTTCTGCTCGTTGCATACCTTGATCCACTACCGTCTGAATAACATTTCCTGCTACAATTTGAGCGGCAAATGGGCGCTTCATATTCACCTGGAGTTCACTCCTATAAATATAGCCATCCCTACCCCTTCACGTCAATCCCACGAGCCTCTTATCCATTTTCACCACATCAAGGTGGCACTCTACCGCAAAGTTATATCCCTTCCCTTGCCTTGCCTCCCATCGAGAAATAGAACTAACTAATCCTAAGGTAAAGGCTTGAGACTTCTACAAATAGCTCTTAATGCCACATCTCTTCCAAGACCCGGGCCTTTTATCTTAACTTTTACTAGTTGCATACCTTGATCCACTACTGTCTGAATAGCATTTCCGGCTGCGGTTTGAGCGGCAAATATCACATTCTTCCTTTCAGAAATGGAGGATTAGAAAAATCCTATTGATTGCAGCTTTCTTCAGAGCTCTAGGAAAAGCATGAAAAAAAAAGGCTCAAATGGTACAATCCCTCCGTCACCCCAAATGAAAGGGGCGCCATAACACCAATTGCTACGGGAATACCATTTTGTTGACCTATGCTAGAAATTACTATCGTGGGGATCTTAAATTTATGGAGTAAATCGTAGCAATGATCCCTCAACTTTAACCCAATTGGATCAATGGTCCCCTCAACTAAAAATCCATTACTATTGGTCCCTCAACTCATCAAAACATGCAGCTATGGTTATTTTCGTCAACTCCGTTAAAATGAGTCACATGTCATGCACGTGAGACTAAATCAAAGGGCAATACATGAAAAATCAAATAAGAAAAATTGTATCAATGGTCCTTCAACTTTATTTCAACTAGAGAAATTGTCCCTCAACTTTAACCCAATTGGAGCAATAATTCCTCAACTTCAACCCAATTATAGCAATGGTCTTTCCAACATAACTAATTTTGATAGCATTTTGACGGAGTTGACGAAAATGATCATAGTTACACGTTTTGATGAGTTGAGGGACCGATGGTAATGAATTTTTAGTTGAGGGACCGATGGTAATGAATTTTTAGTTGAGGAATTATTGCTACGATTTAATTACTCTTTTATGCCAAACTAATTAATATGTGCCATGTACGTTTTCCTCTTTTCACATTTCATATTTCATGGTGGAAAATGTAATACAAATGAGAGAAATGCTTAAAAAAAAGTTTAGTGAAATGCGAAAGGGACTCTCTCAAAAGTGGAACTCTCTACTGTTAACTACATTGCAAAAGCTGAAAAATTGATACAGTACAGAAGAAGAAAATGATAGAGAGAGAAACAAGAGAGATTGTAGAGGAAAATGAAAGCTCTTGAATGTATTAATCTTTCTGATACAATAGTTCTAGCTATATATACAAACACACTTAACAACCAAACAAACTTCTAACAAAGCTGATAACTCTATACATGAAATGAAGTCATCTGTTCATCGCCATCCAACATACCGGATAGTGACACATGTCACTTAATATCTACAATCTCACAGTTTAACGTCAATTATCATGCCAAAATTATAAAAATTATGCAAACAACATGAGGTGGCAGGGAGTCCCATTTTTTATAAAGTCCCCTTAGCATTTCTCTATAAATTTGCAATTCTATCATATCTACTGTTTTTCATGGTGAGGAAAACCTTAATGTAAGCAATTCTATCATCCTTTCTTGTACCATGCATTTATTAAACGAAACGCATGTAGGATGAGTTTAATCATCGGATCAAGGTGGTACACACACATTCTTATGATAATGGATAACAAGTTTTTTTGGTGTATGGACATCAAACCCTGAACTACGAAGAACAAGGTTTTCTCCTACTCATAGAAGTTCACATGGAATTTCCTTATATGTTGAACCGTTTGCATTTATTGTGGTATTTTCAATGGAATTCTTATTCATTTTCAATGGTATAAGTAGTATTTTAATTAGATTTATTAATAAATTTAAATAATAAACTTAAAACTAATAAGTTATTGAGGAGGCTATATATATATATATATATATATATATATATATATATACTTTTTTTTGTTTTTTTTTTTTTTTAACAAACGATATTATTAACATTAGGGGAGGAGTGAACTAAGGCTTATAATGGGCTAGCAATAATGTAATTCAAATTCACCTTTGGCAAAAATCAGGCTCAAAACCTCTCACTTACAAGTGAAAATGTATCACTATATTTAACCCATTTAGTTGGAAAAGGTATATGAATATGACCATGCTTAAAACTTAGGCGTGGGCTCATAATAATAGGCAGGCATGCGCTGAAGATATGACATGGGCAACATGGTGCAAAGTGTTGGACTGTGACAGCCAGCTTGATGGCTTTGGGCTTGGGCTGGACATTGTGTAGCCTTGCAGGCAGCTCCAAGAGGGCTTTACGTTCGCCAGTGATTTGAAAGTGAAGGAGCTAGGGCGCGGCGGGCAATTCATGCAGGAAATATGTCTTAAATACCTAATCATTTGATATGATTTTTTTGTGAAGATTTCATGTAATAATTGTATTTTAGAGTTAATCAAAGGGTGCATAAGTTGTTGAGAATTGATTTTCAATTGAAGTGTCGGGATAGGAATTTAGATGTGTCATTTGGTGGAATGACAGATCGAGAGAAGCAAAGAAGCAGCAATGGAGAAGTCAGGCAACAGGTCGGTCTAATAGGTCAGAGGTTGTAGCTGAAATCGTGCACAAGTCTGGACGACTGAACAACCTAACAATAGTTTGGTCGGCCCGCTTTTCTTGAACTCTATGTGGCCTGGCTGTGACTTGTTTGACCCGAAATTTCGTTTCTTGCTTTAATTTTTATCATAATCCTAGTTCAGATACTATATAAATAGACATTAGAGAGGTTTGATATTGCAACCCTTTTTAAATTTTCAAAGACCACTTTCCTTTTGTTTCTTTCTTTTTGAGTACAACGATATATTCTACATTAAGGGAATGAGGAGTTCGGCTATGCTACAAAATGGACAACATAATTTAGTATCGAATTCACCATCTACAAGATTTGAACCTACAAAATGGACAACCTAATTTAGTATCGAATTCACCATCTACAAGATTCGAACCTAAAACCTCTCACTTATAAATGAAGAATAATACCATCAGACTGTAGTACTGAGTGGCAAGACACTTTTCTTTTGAATTTATGGTCTTTATTTATTTATTTATTTATTTTATAAAATAGGATTGGGAGTGCATGCATGGGCTGCTTTGTTTTTGGCTAGGATTCATGAACACACCCGAGAGACACATGTAAAATAAATTCAAGTGGCACAAATAAAATAGAAATACTTGGTTTTGCCACCTTGATACAATTGGAATTGGACCGATCGTAGGAGTTAAACTATTAGCATTTGACCCAATAAAACTTATTTCTTCAAAATGATTGATGCTTGTATTATACTATTGCCATATGCAGCTGGCAAATTGATAAGAATTCAGTCCACGAGCACAAAGGGTGGCTAATAACTTATTGGAATTCTTTTGATTGGTAGAGCGATAGCATTTAATGTGTTAAATAATTAGTTCTTAAGAAGAGAAAAATCGTAAAAATCAAAGCTTACATCAATGTTGATAAGCATAATTGCTTTCTATTATTATAGTAAAGCGCGGCCTCAAACTTCTTGTAGTTCTTGTTTGTGGTATAAATTCAAAAAATAAAGGTGTTATTGGCAATGAAGAAAGAAAACCCTATTTAAATGTACGAAAACTCTGGAACTGCACAATTCACAAATAAATAAATGACAAGAGAGCATTTTCTATACTCTGTTTGATGTAGCAATGGAAAACTCAGTTTTTATTTAAAAATAAATAAAAGAATTGTGTATGTGTACATACATGTCTATATCATGGTACGATACTACGATGTACGTTTTACGATTTCCCTAAATTGTGTGTGTCTATATATTAAGGATATGCTAATTAATGACAAGTTGACAACCATCGTTTAGTTATTAATTAGTAATTACCCACACATTTAATTATTAATCTAACCTCTTGTCACACGTGTAAATTCATTCTTTTTATTTTATTATTTAATTATTTTAAAATATATTATTTATTGTTTACCTTTTTTTCAAATTTTCTTTTTTAATTATTATTGTTTCCATGGAAATATATTTTAAAAATAATAAACTTACCAATCACCTATAGGCCCATTACATGGGTAGTAGTTTTTTTTTTTTTTTTTCTTTTGAATTTGTTTTTTCTTTTGAAATCCTAGTAGAAGAAGGGCAATTTTGAAATTATGAAAGCTTCATCCCTTTTATTTTTTCTTTTATATATATTGAGGGTAGAGTTATTCACATGCCTCATTTTATCTTTCATACACCTTTGTTATTTTGTCCATTGATCTTCATAAATTTATTTGATCCGACGGCTGAAAATCAAGAGAGGTGTTGGAACCAAATTCCCGCATCGCCACAAGTGATAGAGGTGCACAAATCCGAGTACCTGTAAAACAACAAACAATCGTGAACAAGCCTGGAGGGTGTGTGCAGGCCAAAAGCTCTTTGAGGGTCAACTTTACAAGCAAGTATAAGACTTAAGCAGTGAGTAAGAGAGTTAGAGTGCGATGATTACGTTACTAGAGATGAACCCTAGAATGGTGTATTTATACTAGTCAGGAAATAGACCTTTTTAGGATATAATATTGTATTAAGCTGGGAGAATCCGAAAATATATCTAGGAGTAGATATTGCATCTTCTTCGGAGTGTGATTACTTGGGCACATGCCAATTTCTAGATAATAGGAACTCCAAGATATTAGGAAACCTGACTGATTCCGTCCTAGATTAGGTTTTCGTATCTTGCGGAACAAACATAATCATTTTCATCGAAGTCGCTTGGACTTCGCCCACTACTTCGGAACAGGATGATGGTGGCACCACTGCTCCATTAATCCAACTCCACTCGGAGTTGTTGAGTCTATGACCAAACTTTTTAGATAGTTGTATTCTGATCTGCCTTACTCCGGCTTTAGAAAATCATGGTCCCACAATTGCCCCTAACTATGCATCTGAAAGGAACATATTCCCCTTGAGGATGGATAGTTATCCAAAGACCATGCCTTTCAAAGTAAGTTGGAATATGCACTGTTTAGTTTTCAATCTTCATTAGGTGATCTATTTCTAAGACGTTTCGGATTCAAACGTTTTGTCTCGAATATCCTACCATAAAGGTCGCAATGATGAAGTTTGTCTTTGTTGCATGTGCACGTAAAACGAGAAATTTCTATCAATTGAACCGTCCAATTTGCTAATCCCAAGTGAAGTTGGTTTGCATCCAACGGATGGATGACTCCGCATCGCATCACTTATATAACCTCAAACCCTTCTCTTCATCTTCCCAAAAATCCCCAAATCACTTAAGGAAAAAAGCTCTAACTTTTTCACTCATCCATTAAAAAAAAATTTAATCCCTTTAGTCTTCTCTAATGGTCGCGTCTATGAGCAGAACTTCAAAATCATCGAAAAATTCTTCGTAGAACCTTCCATTGATGAGGGTGTGTAGTTAAGAAGAATGACTAGCCTTTGTTTAAAGCTTTCTGGATCTTCTAAACCAATGTAAGGTTTGGTGGGTACCTGAGCACAACATACAAGCTGATCACCCTACCTTATATGATCATCGGGGTCCCTGCACCAGAATCCATCCATGATTTTTGGACTTAGGCCTTAGATTTCCTCTATCTAATCTCTTAAAAGGCATCCTGATTAGCTACGACATGGTTATTTGTGACATGGCCCCGACTGCCTTCAGGTTCATTACATCTTTTGAACTACTTAATCATTAGTATGAGATTGATCTTGGATTTCAAGAATTCATGATGATGTACAAAGCACGAAAAAACTTCGATGGTCATTATTGCTTCATGCTTAAACCCAATCTTGTTCAGGTGCCATACATCTTGGATATTCTTTGGCAGGATTAAGATTGGTTCAAGGATATCTTGGTAGTCAATGGTGATTTGGAGGGTGATATCTCAAGGGTCAAAGTCAGAACATCCCTTCTCCTAATCTATGTCTCAACAATGACCTGGAAAATATTGGCATATGTCGACCGGAGTTAATCAATTGGGCAATGCGAATCCTTACTAAGCACCGTAGTTGGAACTGGCTGACTTCTCCAGTTTGATTATCAGATCGTAAGAAGAATGCAATTATCAATCATTACTCTAAATTTCTCATTCTGGATCCCAACTGGATCAAAGTTAAAGAAGTTTATAAGGGGATTGATTTCCTTAAACCTAAAATTTCTCAAACTCTAGCAAAAAAGAAGTGAAAGTAGTCCAGCATGACTTCCTCAACGTTGTTAACTACACCTTCTCAAATACTACTACCAATAATAGAAGCGATACCCGAGAATCCTGAAAAAAAGGAAGAAATCAAACTATTGAGGAGAATGAGACATCTTGCCACTCTGACAAACGCAAATCCAAGACATCTGCACTATAACTTTTCATATGAGGGTTTCAACCTTCTTCATTTCTGTCTCAAGAGTCGATGCAGCAGCAACAACCTGAGTCTGAGCTTGAATCTTCATCTTTGCAATAGCAAATAGCTCTGCCCCCTCGCCAAAAGGAAGTTCAGTCCTCGAACCCCTTCTAAGCTAGTTTCGATACCTCTAGTGACAAGGACTTTACCTGAGCCCATTAAGATGCCTTACAGAACTAACAACCATTTGACAACTACCAGAATTGAACGACGAGTGTAGTTTCCATTTATGATTAGGCCTTCAATAAATCATATTGTCTTCCCAACAGACTTTGAAACGCGGATTTCGCCTGAGCTTTACTTGGCGTTACAATTGCCTCTACAGACTACAAGGAAGTCTATACATCTTTTGAGGATGCCATGATGCAATGTCACGAAAGCCGATATGAGGTAACCTTTCATTCTATTTTTGCATAATAACTCTGATAATTTATCTTTCTCTTTTTTCACTTGCGTTGATCAGGCTTATGTCTGGACGAATGTGGCAATCTTTTGCCAAGATGAGCAAATTTGTTAACTTGAGCGATCTTTTTTACATGAATCAGAAGCCAAATTGCAGCTCGAGCAATTGTTGCAGGCTCAATCAGCAGGACTAAAGAGGTTATAAGCGGAGTAACTAGCCACGAAGGAAGTTCATCAGCTAGAAGTGGAGAAGTACATTGATGAAGCTACTTTCAAGGAGATTAAAGCAAATGAATACAAGGAAACTCTTGCTGAGGTGAGGTAAAAGTTAGATCTAGAACGCAAAGCCAAAGTTGAGGCGGAGCAAGCTCTGGTACACCTTGAAGCTGAATCGAAACGGGTGTTATCTTTGGAGTGGAAGGCTTGGGAAGAGAAGTGAATTGATCTCCAATCAAAGGTGGAAAGACTTCGCCGTGAGGTCAAACAAAAAGACAGCGTGTGTTTTGCAGATTTTCAACAACTTAAGGATGAGTATAAGTCTGAAATAGTAAGTCTTTGTGCATCTCACCAGAAGATGTCTGAAGATGAGGACACAGAAGGATACAACTTCGGATATTTCTCAGGCTATGGACCACTAGACCATCTGAGAGGTTGGGATGTCTACAAGATTCTGAAGGAAATCCAACAAGCTAACTTCCTCGTTAGAGAATAATTGAGGAACAAGATTTCTGACTTGAAGGTGGAGCAAGAAAAGGAATCTACCTCCAATGATAATCCAACAGCTAATGCTTCCTTCAACTTTTGCCAAAGGCAAGGCTGTTGCCAAGATGGATTATTAATAATGTTCGCATTGGTTTGTTTGATTCCTAGGATGGAGGCTTTTCCCATCCATAACTTGAACATATTTTTGTTCCTAGTCATGAGACTTCGCATTTTTCTCCGCACTTCTTTTTGTGAATGAATAATATTTTTTTCAAATGATGTTTGTGTTTTCAGTATAGTAGTTCTTACCCAAGTGATTAAGTGCTCAGAACTTTCCATCCTTTACTCCTATGTTGTTGAATATAGTTTAATCTGACAATCTTTTCGAAGTAAGCTAACTTCGAAGTGATGACCGACAAAGCGGAACACGAGTAAGCTTGTGGGCCTGAGAAAAAGCTTGAAGCCCCTATCAGGAGTAATGATTTGGAAAAACATTACCTCCCAAAATTAGTGCCCATAAAAATTTCCATCGTGATAGTCTGAGTACCACCTTAATCTGGTACCAGGTATTAAACCCATGAAAAAAATTTTGCTTTGCATTTGCCTTATGCATTGATCGGATTAAGGGTGGGACAGTGTCGTCTTATATCTAGAATGAGCTTCATCTTTTGTCTTCATTTTGTTTGTTCTTCTTACTCCTGTTTCAAAGTTAAAGGTCTAAATATCTACAATGTAAGGCTAAGGGAAGATTTCTTCCTTCGTTCGAATTTCCTATCCATCCTCAAAGAGTCTTAAATGAAAGTTCTTTGAAGACCCGGTCACCTGCATGCTGGTTGGAAACACCTTTGTAATCTTTTTGTCAGATTTAAGCGTTTATCATCGAACTACCTTAGCTAACTTGGCCAAAGAATTTCCACATACAAGAGCTCTATTGGAATAAAATTTCTCTTGGGGATTGCCTAGTCTGGATTCCCCCTTCGGACCTGCTTAACACATGGTGTAGTGGAACATACTTGAACTGGTACATTGGTTCGGGATAGAAGTAGTCGTACTTAGGGTCGGAGTTTAGAGCCACTTTCAGATGGTTTTCTGATTGCCCTTTAACGATTTCCTCTAATGGCGTAAAGCCCACGTTTGAATGTGATACCACAACATTTCTAGTTGTATTGTCTTTCCGGTGGCCAGATGATGCACTGAACTTCCAAGTCAGGGTGTCATATGCCCGTGCCCGTTAACGATCGTAACCGCACTGATTACGGCTCAAGTCTCTCAAGTTGTTAACCAAACAATACGGGATAGGCTAAAAAAAACTCCTTTGACATTATTACTTTGAAGTTTCAATGTTGTGCATTGCTAAAGTGATTGAGGTATTTTCTACATCACTGAAAACAAAAAGAAAGAAGAAACGGATATTTGATCATAAGATAAACAAATTCCAAAAGTTCTTAATTAATAAGGGAAATATGTTTGTTTAGAAATGGGTATGATTCAATCTGGAAAAGATTGCCTACTTATCTCTGGGAATGAGAATCAAATCACTGGTGTAGTTTTTACAAAATATAATATAACATAAGTATTACATCAGAGATCATGTTTGACAACAGCCTATGAGGGGTGTTAAGGAGATGAGTTCTCCATAGACTTGTCTTTGCGTAGACGGCAGCATCGCGATGAGTCCAGAATGGACAGCTTACATATCCCTGGGAGGGGAATCAAGTTAATTTGAAGGTGCCTATGGGGATCCCACCTCAGTGTAGTGGGGGCTCCCTTTCTTGACGTTGGTCCGCCCGCTTCCTGGTAAGTTCCATCTAAAGTGAGGTAGCAAAGTAGCTGATGATAAGTTGAGGGAAATGCTCTCACCTTGTGCAACCAGTTCTGGCCAAGAATGGCATTGTAACGAATTGGGCGGTCCAAAACATGAAAGGTAACCAGGTGGTTATACGACTATGCCTGAACCGTTAGTTTCATCGTTCCCAAAAATTGGATACGAGCCCCCATTGAAGGTATGAAGTGTATCCTTCCTCTTGTTGATGTTGTTGAGAATGTCATTATTTCGGGTGCACCTTTAAAGATGACATTTACTTCTAATCCATTATCTACCAGGACTCGGCTAACCATAGCATTAGAGATATGTACCTTGACAACAAAAGCGTCGTAAAGAAGAATGAACAGCTTCTAAGTCTCGGTTAGAGTACATCAAGATGTTAAGGTCGACAGGTAGTAGTTTATTGATTGAAGCCATCATTCGAAACTTTCTGCATACTGCTTTCCTTCCTTTTCACGTCCTTCCTAAGTGTTCATGTTCTCCATATACGCAGTTGATTATGAGGAATAGTTCTTTTCCTAGGCATTAGATCAGGTGAAAATCTTGAACCCTCATACGCTTCATGCATCGCATTTTAAGAGCAAGTCGTTGGGATCGTATGTCTGGGCTCAGATCAACGATTCTTGTTGGGGTCTGAGCAAGTGTTGTCTGGATCATTGGCTCCTTAAAGCAGGAAACAACATCTTCGAGGGCTTTCACTCACATCTCGAGGTTGGTGAGTATTACCTGTTCCTTGGCTCATTAACTTCTCTAAAAGTCCTTAACAAACGCATGTATGTGCAACATGTTTTCCTATCCTTGGTCCATGAATGAAACACCTTCGTCGTGGGGAAAGATGACATAGTCATAACATAATCGTTTGAAAAGGGCCTCCATGGGGTAGAGTGATTTGGTTGAGATGAATATAAGTTCACTATCAATGAAAGCACCAATTGTTGGAACCCGCAGGTGGTGGAGATGCACAAAGTCGAGTAACCTGTAAAACAACAAACAATTATGAGCAAGCCTAAGACCAGTAGGACGAGGGAGGGGTGTGTGTCAGCCAAAGGTTCTCCGGTCAAGTTTGTAAGCAAGTATAGGACTTAAGCAATGGACAAGAGAATTAGAGAGCGATGACTGTGTTACTAGAGACAAACCCTAGAAGGTTTATTTATACCAGTCGAGAAAGAGACATTTTTAGGATAAAATCATGTATTAAGCCAGGAGAATCCTAGAAGATGTATAGGAGTAGATATTGCATGCTCTTTGGAGTGTGATTTCTTACGACACACGCCAATTCCTAGATTGTAGGAACTCCAAGATATATAGGAATTCTTGCTGATTTCGTGCGGATCAGGTTCCCATATCATGCAGAATAAGCAATGGTCATTCTTAGGAAAGTCGTTCACACTTCACCCACTCCCCGGAATAGGAGATGGCTGCACCACTGCTCGCTCCGTCAAACAAGCTCCGCTCAAAACTGTTAAGTTTATGACCGGACTTTTAAGATAACTGTATTCCGATCCGACTTACTTCAGCCCTAGAAAATTATGGTCCCACAAAAGATGTTGAGAGGTAAAAATGAGTGTATAAATAACACCACCATTTCTCAAATTATTAATAGGGAAACACCTTGTTGAAAAATTGTTGAATGGATGTTAGCCTCCAATAATAGAAAGTGGTAACCATATCCAGTGCGAAGGCTAAGTGCAAGGAAATGACTAAGGTAGTACGTCAGTTACTATAGATCCAAAATATAATGTGCGACTTAAGTTTCAAACTGACGAGTAAAATGAAGTTATGTTCTGATAACAAAGTAGAGTTGCCATTTTTCTATAAAAGAAAGACGTGCGGAAATCATTTATTTTATAATTTGCCAATATTTATAGTTTCTTTACGCTTGCTTTCTTTGTTTGTTGAAAAGTAAATTAAAAATTCTTAATACTTGTTTTGTTCAAAAATATTTTCTTTAGAATAATACAATTCCCACCATCCATGACAATTATTCTACTCTAAAAGAAGATAAATTAGGTTATGGAACACTATAAGTCAACCATTAGCCAGGTGTCGAAGTTATATTTCATTTATAATTGAAAAATGAGATTAGTACTTAATACTACGGTTTAGTAGTATTCATTTTTACTTGTAAGTGAGATGTTTTATGTTCAATTCTCGTCAAGGGCAAATTTGAACCACATTATTGCTAGTCCATTATGAGGTTTAGCTCACTCCCCTATTCTTTTAGTGCAGATAATATCGTTCATTTAAAAAAAAAATTGAAAAAAGGAGATTAACGTATTCTTAATTACATTCTTTTGTTCAAGATATTTTGTTAATCACAATTCCTAATCTGCATGACAATTATGACAAAACAAGCATATAAATAAAAAAATTGAGCAAAAGGAAGACAAATAAACATAAGCACGTGAAGCCTACTAACTTGTACGTTAACCTTACTTGTCTTTATGAAAAAAAATACAACCGAGTGTGTTAATCATACTTATCTCACCAATCATTCATGTTTTAGTCACATACTTCCAAAATAACATCATGAGTTTGGTTCGTGATTCGTAATTTAATAAACACAATCCATTAACTATCATATGTTTCATCGTCATGCGTTCATTCACATATCTTTAGCATTTTGTCGTAAGAATAAATATCTTGAAATAAAGTAGTAAAGTGTTTGATAAACTATTTATAAAAGTACTTTGAAAAAAAAGCAGTGTTATAATGTTTGATAATTTTTTAGGTAAACGAGTTGTGACTTCGTAAAATAATAAAAATGAAGAAAAAAAAAATGTAATACTGAATGTACTATTAATTTAATTCTTTATAAAATAAAGATCAATTATTAAATATACTTTTTTAAAAATCTTAACTTAAACCTACGACGAATACAAATTAGTATGACAAATTACCTCAAAATATTGAAAAATTTCAAACTAATAGCTAGGATTCATTAGCACAACACACCCTTCTCCTCCAGTTGCGCAATTCATTTGCTTTGCCTTCCTCAGGATCATGGCCTTTTCACTTTGTTCATTATCTTAATTGATCTGAGTGAAATCACGATGCAAGGTCAAAAGAACACCTCAGGAATTCATTCATGGCGTTTAGCGTCTGGATTGTGATGGCTCTACTTCGGATGTTTATCCCGAAGTGGCCTCCATCCCCTTATTTGCCTGCGAAATGAAAAGTTAACATTTTCAATTGTCAAGAGACAAACTTAAGGTTGGCAAAGAGTTTTAGTATATTAGACTCATCAGTTCGGTTATCATACGATAAATAACTGCCCCTTTTTTTGAGCCAAGATTCCAGTAAACTTGGCTAAGACAATGAGACATTTATATTAAAGAGGATTTAGATTAAGTCACACAATGAACTAGTTATAACAAATTGATATTAAACTCATTATCGACACAATGAACTAGATATAACAAATTGATATTAAACTCATTATCGATGAAAAGTCAAACTTAAGATATTTTATTTACAAATTAGAGAGGGAATGCCATGAGAAAAGACTCTTTTTCCTTTAGCTTCACTAGGGGGTTTCTTTATAGAGCCCCTCTTACATTACTTGTATTTTTGTGTGATTTAATGAAAGGTGTTGTAGGTATAATTTACTGAACAATTATGGAGGCCATAGAGAGAGGGGTGCGGCAATAGTAGAGAGAAAGAGAGAAATGCGTAATTGTGAGGTGTGTTCTATTCCACCTCATTGTGCCTTTATTTATAGTAGTAAGGAAGGTTAATTCCTTACCCTTTTAGGATTACAACTCTAATAGGATATTAACTACTAAAGGGAATATTCAAAGATATCCCTAGGATTTACACAATCACATTCCTAATCTAATAGGACTGCAATACTCCCCCTTGAGTGTGTAAATACTTAAGTGAATGGCGCATCAGGTCTTCAGCGATGAAGTAAGTACAGTTGATGAAGTTGTCGGCACAATGAGCGAGTGCGAGTCTCAAATCAACAGAAGAATGCATAAAAGGTAAAACTCACAAAACCTCGCTATGGTAAAACCCAAGGTGGGAGAAAACCCATAGGCTAAGGAGAAAAGTGAGAAGTTGCATTAATTCAAAACTATACGTCTTTTGAACGCAAGTAGAACAGCTCACAATGGTATGACTAGCCCAGGATGGGTGCCTCATTAAAATCTAGTTAGGTAGCAAAAACCCAATGGGAAAAATGCTCCTAATCGTAGGGAAAAAAAGTACATTAAGATCAAGTGAGTATACTTCTGGATACTTCTCCTGAGTTTGACAAAACTTCCAAATGAGAACTACAAGCATTGCATACGAATAGTTAGGCATACCAATTCCTCGGACAAGCTTCTGGAAGGTTGACTTCGGCAGTGACGTCGTGTAGAGGTCGACAAGGTTGTCTAGGATTGGCTTGCATGACTTAAATCTCCTGATGCTTTGCTGATGTAGATTTAAACGCAATATGTCTTGGTGTTGACTTCGTTGGTGTATCATGGCTTGGTTGGGTTGATACATGCGGCATAATCTTCATGGATAGTCGTTGGGACTCAACGATGGATGAAAACAACAAGTACTTCGAATATGCCCAACTGAACTCCTAACCATGTCTCACTTGTGGCGTAGTGAAGTGAGGTACGTCTTGGAACGATTCAAAGATTTCGCAACTAAGGTCATATCGTGGACCTCCAAGATATTGCGATATCTCTAACGGTAAAAACATAAACATTTGGGGATTTTGCCTTGTGCGGGTTTGATAAGTAACCTGCGTTAGCATAACAAACAAGGCAAGCATCATTTCGAGGATCAGGGGGGTTGGATCCGCTCGAGATGAGTTGGGATTTGCCTAAATTTGTAGTACCTTCCGGATACGTCTTTAATACCAATTCAGTGGTTGTGTGTAGGCGCGGTGCTGCAACTTTACTAATATATCAACAGCAAAGGAGATATCCTGTCTAATACAAAGAGCTAAGTACAACGAAGCACAAAGTTGAACTTAGATATGAAATTTCATATTTCATAACCTCTTCAAGGGTCTCATTTGCATATAACGTATGGATGATCATAGGTATACTCAAAAGTAACACTGTGTAGTTTGACTGGTAGACCAAAATACCGTCAGAACAATGCTTCAACTTCAGGTCAAGGCATAAACGAGTTTTCCTAAGATCCTTCGTCTCAAAATTCCATCTTCAGATGCGAGGCAGTTTTCTCAAGCTCTTCTACAGTCTTAGTGAGATTCGTGTTAACGACATAAACTGTAACTCTAGCAATTCGGAATAAGACTTCATAGTTTAACACGCAAAGGCATAATTCATATCCCTGACTAATCAAATAATCACATAGACGGGTATACCACATCTATCAGTGTGAAATCCTATTCCCGGATTTCACTGTTATAATCTACGTATTTGTACTATTGAGATTTAATATTATTTCTCGAGAATTTATTTGAAATTGTTTGGATTTAGATTTTAATTAAACTAGTTACGAAGAGTGAAGTTTGGAAAATAATTATTTAAAAATTTGTTGACCTTTTGAGGTCACAAGTAATGTTTTCGAATAGGTCTCGAAGCCACGAGCGCATAGGCGAAAGCCGTTTGCGAGTTCGAGTTATAACGGTATAGTTACGGATGTTTGAAGTTGTGAACTATAGATTGTGGGAACTATGTAATTCCCACATGTGGGTTAAAGGTTAAGTGAGCTTAATAAAGGGGGAGGGACCATTTAGAAAGGGGGAGTTTTTCAAAAAAAAAGAAGGGGGGTCTGATTTTTGACCCGTTTTGGGGCGTTTTCGACCCCTTTAACCCACAAACTTGATCCGCTTGTATCTCCTTCATCCGATCTCCGTTTTGGGTGATCTTGGTGTCCATAGAAAGCTCTTGACGAGCCCTACAACTCTGTAGTGTTAGATTTTCCATTTTCTTATTCATTTTTCCAGTTCGAGGCAGCAAAGTTCCGTGGGTTTTCCGGCGGTTTTGTCATTTTTCCGGCGATTCCGGCAATCATTTCCTCCAAGTGAGGTATGAAATTTCATCTACTCTTCATAATCTTCAAGTTGGTATGCTTAGTTTGTGCTTTTGTATTCATTTTAGAGTTGGGTGTTTAGAACCCTAGAAATTCGGTTTTCTCCGGTGAATTTGGGCCGTTTCCGGTTAGAATTTGTTGTCGGCCTAATTGTGAAAAGTGTTTCCCTTGTTGAGCTCTAGCTACCACGTAAATTTGAGATTATTTAGTTGATGTTGAAAATTTGGGGTTTCTAAACCCTCCACCTTGAATACCCTGCGTGTGGCGGTGCGTGGGACCGTCCACGAGTATTGTCTAAGTACCAAATACCTTCTAGTGACCCTATGAACTTATGTCTAGCTCGGTTTCTCGAAATTCAATTGTTTGGTGTGGTGGTCAAATTGGACCGCCACTTGTTTGTATGATTGATGACAATCCGATTGTTGGACCATCGTTCAATTTTGTGAACACCCTAATTATCAGTTGTTGGACCTTTGAGAACTTACAGATTGGAAATCCGATGAGCGGATCTTCCGGATTGAATAACCTTAGGTTGTTGACCTTAATGGACCTACCTTATCGACGGTTGACGTTCTAGTCAGCGTGCTCTACTCTAGAGTGTCGTTTATCTCTAGTTTGTTGTTGAGGCTTGATGGAACTTAGTTGGCTCATTTCATTGACATGTCGTTCCTAGTTGAAGTGTGTCTCGATATATGTATGAGTGGCATCATATTGAGTTATACTTGTTTATTAAATGTGCTTTCTATTGAATGGTTATTTTTATTTTAAGTATCGATCTATGTTTATAAATTGTGAATCAACTGTAGCTTGGAAACGTTAATGAAATGTGGTTAGATATGTATGGTTACTAGTATGAAAATGGTGAGTGACTATAATATATGTGATATTGGTGATTACCTTGTTTTCGTAATTGTTATCCTGTGTGGACATGACTTGGTGTGTTTCTGTTAAAATGTGATTCCCTTATAATTAGCCATCGATCTAATTATATTAAATGTGATTTGATTCATGGATGGGTAATATTTGTGGAAAGTGATTCGAATTGCAGATTGAAATGTTTTGTAAATTGAGGGCTAGTAGTGGACTTGACCCTGCTTGGTTAATCCACATTGGGGGGTCATTAGTGGTCCTGCTTGGTTAATTCGCATTGGGGGACCATACTATATATGGATCGCGCTTGGTTAATTAGCGTTGGGCGATCCTCATGGCCATTTATAATTAGGGGTGATCATGCTTGGTTAATCCGCATTGGGTGATCACTGCCTAACAGTTCTGTAGATGTGACTCTGCTTGGTTAATTCGCATTGGGGGGTCACTACCTACTTGATTATCTTGACCCTGCTTGGTTAATCCGCATTGGGGGGTCATTAGTGGTCCTGCTTGGTTAATCCGCATTGGGGGACCATACTATATATGGATCGTGCTTGGTTAATCCGCGTTAGGCGATCCTTATGGCCATGTATGGTTAAGAGTGATCATGCTTGGTTAATCCGCATTGGGTGATCACTTCTTAACAGTTGTAGGAGTGACTCTGCTTGGTTAATCCGCATTGGGGGGTCACTGCCTACTTGGTTACTTTCCTAGGGTGGCTCTGCTTGGTTAATTCGCATTGGGGGGCCACTTCCTGTTTGGTTACTTATGTAGGCTTCGGCCGAACTGCGTCCCCCTAGCCCTAGTTTTTAATGTACATACGAACGATGGTTTTTGAGAATCTTGTGGTTTGAATTAGAGAAGCCGTTGGATGTCTGGGTGACTCCTTCAGAGTTTTCTGCGACTTGATTATGATTTCATAAAGCATGATGCTATACTTGATATTTTGGTTCCATTTAGCGATCCGGAACCCGCTGTGGTTGGATTCCGTTGAGTGGTCCGGAATCCTTACTCATGCACATTCCTAAGGGTTAGTCTAGAATCCAAGATTCGAGTGAATGGGAATTATCCATAGACCTTGTAAATCTAAATTAGATTTGCCATGTTGTTACTTATAATCCAAGTAGGGAAATTATATAGAGTTCTTTAACTAAATACATGAAATGATATGTTATCGTATTGATTGATTAACGTAGTTAAATGCTAAGATCATGCATCCTTGATTCATGAATGGATTAATTGACGAGACTGTGGAATGACGTTGGATATGATTGTATTATTATGATTATTTTAGTGATCAATGTGGTTTGAGAATAATAATGTGCTTCGTTGGTTATTGGTTAAGTTACATGCTGTGGATGGAGGTATCACGTTGAAAACATAGTGATTTATATGATGGATGGAATGGAAACCTTGAATGTCATGTGGGTTTGTTATGTAACCTTGAATCTAGTAATTCATGCTTGTTAGGTTCTAATAATTGATTGAGGAATGCTATGCTTTTTTTATTTGAGCGTATTGTGTTAAACGTCGAGGTGTAATGAATGATGAACTACGAATGGCTTGATCCCTGTTTAGGGTACGTAGGCAGTCTAACGAGGAGGTTAGATGCATCCATAAACTATGCAATTCGATTCTCGAGTTGTGTTTTGCCATGTTCCGGAGGCGGGTTAGGTTGAGATACGGGTATTTGAGGACGCCACGTGTCGATCCTAGACGTATGTCGGGATTGGGGCGTGACAATCAGGGTACTTTGATCCATAAGTAAATGCCTCAAACAAGTTAAGAAGGTGTTTCGTGGTTTAGAACTATTTGAACCAGTCCATGTAATTCTTCGGGAACTTACATGTAAATCTCTGTATCTATATCCCCATGGAGAAAATACTAACCACATTTCATAATGCTGCAATCAATCACATGACGTTTGAGAGAAACATTACATTGTAAGGCGTGCATCATATCGCACTATTTCATTCATCTCATAATGCTTCATTTCCCACTTGTAACACAACAGGGTTACCTTGGGCAGTGTAGGAATGATAGGTCCAAAACACACTTTGGTAAGGAATTGGACCTGGATTGTAATTTCGGTTGTCCAATCAGTTCTACATTGTCACTTAATCAACAGAACATTGTTTGATATCGTCGCTTTTCATTTATGTCGGTAGCTACTATATAAGTGAAAACATCATTGATGGTAATTTCATTTCAATTCCATTAACTCATCCAAACTAGTATAATGGACCAAGAACTTCAAGTATCAAGAGTAATCCGAATTAATTTCCAGATTAATCTCATACGATGAAAATGATTTGAGACAGTGATCAAGTATAGATTCATTTTGTGTCGTGTCTTCCTCTTCTAGGGAAGTGAATCCTACGAACTGAGTGATCTGTCGTGCTCAAGGCCAAGACAGATTGATTAGTTATCCGCCGGTGTACCGGACTGTCCAACAGGGGCAGCACACCTTCCAGGGATGTTGACTCGATGTCCGTTAAGTACGCCTATCCTTGCAGGTATGTTTGCAACTGGTATATAATCTCGTCACTTTAGCTAGATCAGAGGAATGCGTCTGGAGCAACATTCTGAAAGCTAGAATTGATCGCACTTGCTTATCACACTTATGCGGTATGGGGATCGAGATGAGAAATAGTGGGCAACGTCCATGCAACTTCGTGCCGTTCTACAAGAACGTTGATGTTCTTATCTCCCTCTGACGGCGGGAATACTGTCTCATTAAAGTGACAACCCGCAAATAAGCAGTAAAGAGATCACATACATGGGCTTTAAGAGAGCTAGTGTGAAGAAGAATCATAATTGACAAAGTTTTCACAGCCTTCGTTGAGGACCCATATTGGTACATTACGGCGGCGCAACTTGGCACATGGAATGCACACCCAAATGCGTAAATACGAAAAACGTTAGGTTCGTACCCAATAACCAACTATAACGTCAAATAGGTTAGGTGGCAAATGGCCTCAAGGTGGACCAACATAGATGCGTACAAGATTGCATAGCCCTAGGCAAAAACCGAAAACTTGGTATGTTCACCAAAGGTTTGGGTGATCATTTAAATTGTGCTTTATGATCACTATGCGAGGCTATTTTGGGTGAACATGGGAATTCGATGTTCAATTATAAACCCAAAATACATGCAATACTTTATCGAAAACCGTCGATATAAATTCTCCGGTATAATCCAGTCTCCTGGACTTTAAGGGATAAGTAGGGTGGTGAACCTTTAAATTGGCCAAGGGGTTTAGCAGCAATGTGTGTGGATAAATATGTGACCAGTTTGTTGATTCATCAACCAAAACCACAAGTATTTATATAGTCCGCATTTTGGTTGGATTAGTCCACATATATTCCCTTGAATCCACTATGAAAATAGAGTCTTTTCGTATCTTTGCGAGGGATGATATAAAAATCAAATTTCCCTAATGAGCAGGCTTGGCAAAGTGTGCTTGTAGGCACAAGATCCTTACTTGGGGTAAGGAGATGCGTCGTGGCATCGTTGTTCGACCTAAGCACCCCAAAAGGTCAGGCTAAGGCAAGTAAACTGTTCAATCACCAAGCTCCAGGCCGGCCACATGTGGTGTCTCCCCAGTTGAGAGACAACCCATTGGCCCCAAATCAAAGCTTTAGGCTCATTTTTGGAGGTGGTGCAAAGATATTTCACTCTATTTTCTTTAGTGGTTTCATTCATGATCATTGTTAACTCGAATATCCTTTAAAACTCAAAGACGGGGAGAATATAAGGTCCCATAAATGGCAATTCAGTACCATTCATACAACGAGGACCGTGCCAATGCTCTTAATCAGGTTGGATAGACCTAAAGTCGTTGCTAGAGATGTGATTTAGGTGTAAAGTTAGTGTGCATAGTATCACATTCATCCAGACAACTAACTTTCCCATATTCCTACCTAATCACGTGTTTAATTGAATTTGGTCACATGTACACAAGAAACATGATTCAATTAACTCATATTTGAGGAAAATATCAATCAGATTATCCATAACTTAAAACATACACCAAACTTGAATCCAATAACATGGAAAAAATTTCACAAAGTAAACCAAAGTTACTAGGGTGGATTTTGCCAACAAGGCCATTCATGTCAAAATTCTGCTCTTCCAACGATGTTTGGTGAAGCAAAATTAATCTCACATATTGACTACGAGAATGGTACTCCTTAACGACATTGGTAGAGGCACGAACAAGTGCATAACCAATGATCTATTCCATCGAGACGGAAGTAGATTCTGCAGAGTTAAGGTTGGGAAAACTATCCCTTATTTTTGAAGTTTTAGGTCTTAGGTGCCAAGGATCACGCTTCTAGCGTGATGCCACACCTTGGTAGGCCCTGATTCTACCATATGTTGTAAAAACAAACTAGAAATTAGATTGTGAGAGAGACAAACCCGAATTGGGTTCGATAATCTCCAGCCGAAGCTGAAAGGGTATGTTTAGTAGGGTCTCTGACGAAGTAGAGTAGCACCGTTCGGTGCACCTCTGCTTCAGCAGAGCATGCTCTTCGGTGCATCCCTGCCAAAGCAGGGCATCACTGTTCGATAAGCTTTGATCGAACTAGGTTAAGCTATTCGGTAGACTCCAGCCGAAGATGGGTCTATACCTTTCTTTCACGTTTGTGGTAGTAATTAGATCCGAGAATTTGGTAAACTTCCACTTTCTACACTACTGTTTCAGGAGTGAGTTAGAAACAAGGAAGGACAAGACATGTATTCTCCAGTCAAAATTCGATCGGATTTATAAACTTCATAATTGTACTCATTCATGGACATAATCATGATGTGCTTCAGGCAATGTCTTTCATGATTAAACGGGTCATAGAAGCGAGCCAAAGAGCCATGGAATCCTCGTTCAGGAGGTACTTTTTTTGTAATGCTTCGGGCATAAGTCTTCGAATGAAGATCATGGTGGAGACTTATTCAGCTCTTCCATGCCATTGTTGGCTTCAATGGTTTCTCAGACATAAAGTGGTTTATATTAGAAACGTCCAAATAAGGGAAATCGAACTTGTGACGGTTCGACAATCCACTGAATTGCAGGGAACAAGATTGTGATTGGTGCTATGGGAATGAATCATCCATAAGCATCAAAGTTAGAACATTCGAGTTCTAAGACATGATTTTCATGAAAAGCGTCGGGTTTCATGGGTGTATTTTTTTATGAAAACTTCTGGTTCAAAGGCACTAAATTTGAAACTACAAGTTCAATTTAGTTTATGGACATTTAGTTCATAAAGAGAGGTTCCTGCAAGAACAGAGAATGCAATATGCTGATTTAAGTGTAGTGGATTTGAGTTGCTTCAGGAACTCAAGTGTGAGCGCTTTGGGACTATGAAAAGATGTTACGGTTCAAAGAAGAAAAATAAATTATTGAATCGTTAATGTCCAAAAGTGATCTTCAGATCAATAATTTTGGATTTCTTGTCAAATTAATGGTTTGATGGTCACTTTTAATTAATTCAATAGATCGGGACCATACGAGGTCGATCGTGGAAGCAAAATAATGACATGCAGGTCTTATTAGCTTCAATTGGCGATGGGCCAAGTGAATTATGGCGTAATTATCGTTAACCAAAAACGTCCCGAAAAATATATGGGTATAGTTATGAAGCGGAGATACCAAAAAAAATGGCATTGGGTCGAAAAAAACAAGCCAAAAATGGCTTGGGGCTAAGAAATAAAGTCAGCTCAGCACTGAAATTGCTGGCTGCTGCTTTAATTTGTAAAGCCCAGCAGCTGCAAGTTGCGGGTTAGGCCATGTGGGGTTGCTGCAGGCAGCCCAATATCCTGCAAAGGCAAGCAACCTACTTGACGTAGTGTCACGGGCCGAAGGGATGCATTGTCTGGCTTTGGGCTGGTGGGTGAGAAACCTAGCGAGGCGCTGGCTTCTGGAATGAGGTGCGAGCCGTTCAAAAGATGAAGCCCAACAAACTTTTGCTGGCTCCTGGTGTGGGCTGAGGGATGCAAGCCCAGCTCGCATAAAAACATCTTAGGCTAAAGGCCTGGTGGTCTCACACACCTATAGCAGAGCCCAAGGATCCAAGTAGAAGGCCTAAAAATGGTTGCCCAGTCGCTTACCTAAGCTTCAGGCTTGGTGCGTTTCGAGGCTGGGCTCAGCCGCAAAATTTTCCCTAAATTTTAATTTGTTTTTTTTGACCATCTTAGGGTTTGAAAAACCCTAATTGCTTCTAATTTATTTCGATGCTTTGACTCACAAATTCCACATAGCAAAATTGCGTAATGCATGAAACGTGTATATATATATATATATATTGATAAATATATAAAACATATACAATATATATATATATCGAAAGGTAAATATAAATGTAGGGGGTTCATGCATCATGGGGAATGTTTTCATGCTTCATGGTCGTTTCAAATATCTTCCTTTCTTTTAAGCGTACCTGATTGGTAGAAAGCAACAAAAGCCTTTCAATTTGTAGAAGATCCTTCTCAGAAAGCCGGAATTGCATCTCCAATGCGTTGTATCACATTCAACACACAAAAATTAAATTGAACCAATAGCGTGTAGATCAATTCAATAAATTAATCATAAGAAGAATGATTAAACGTAATACTCCCCTGATTGAAGATCAAACTCTCTTTAGCGCAGTGTCAAGAGCGTGTTGATAAAGTGTTGTATGCATAATTTACTGAACAATTAGGGAGGCCATAGAGAGAGGGGTGCATCAATAGTAGAGAGAAATGTGTAATTGTGATGTGTGTTATATTCCATCCCATTGTGCCTTTATCTATAGTAGTAGGGAAAGTTAATTCCTTACCCTTTTAGGATAATAATTACTAAAGGGAATATTCAAAGATATCCCTAGATATACTAGGATTTACATAATCACATTCCTAATTTAATAAGACTGCAACAATAGGGATTTTTTTTTTTTTTAAAGTAAATGACTCCTGTAAAGTAAATATAATTTACATCTATTATACTCACCTCATTCTTGAAATAAAACTCACTTAGAAATAAGATTTAAAAGACCATAGGCTCTAAGTGCTTGTTAGGCGTCAGGTAAGGTCTAGCGTCTAAAAGACCAGGCAGGCCTAGGCAATTTTACATGTAATTTAAATTTGTGGAAAATGTTGTTGGCACTCCAAAATCTCATTGTGCAGTCATCACAAGTGTATTTTCTTTATAAATGCAAAAAGTTTGGAGCGCACAATGAGAATTTTGGAGTGCTATTAATAATTTCCAAATTTATTATACAACACATAAATAACTGTCAACTTAAACTTAACAAAAAAGATACGTATTTGTCTTGGACATAAATTGAAACATAGAATAATATATAAATTATAAAGTTTTAAAACATATTGCAAACATGAAGATCAAGTATATCTTACAGTTTATTGAACATGTAAAATATAAAATGAAAGTTATATATTTTTTGTCTAAGTAAGAGTCACGACTCTAAGTCATTTTGTACTCGGTAACAATAAGCCATTTTCTTAAATAAATAAAAAATGAGTAAAATAAGTCACAAAACCATCCAGCCCGCCTAACTTAATTATGCCCGTCTAGACAGTTTAACTGGGCGCCTAGACAAGTTTTATGTTCTCATATAGAGAGAGGCACTTTCACATCTTCTTAACCGGAAACGGCTGGGGAGAGGAAAGGGGTATCAAAAAAACATAAAAGTAGTAAATATAAATGGATATAGTGGGTTCCATCGCTTCTATGGGGAAGGGACAAAAGAAACATCTTGTTCTTTCTTCAACAATTTCTGATCTCTAGTGGATCTCTCAGGAGGATTCGAACCCAGATCAAGTTCTAACCATCTATCAGAGAAAAAGAACGACAAAAGTCCATAGATCGCCTAATTGACACCAACGAGTAAAATCTCCTTGTGCTTCAGGACCCCACAGTAACAACAATGAGTGCGCTCAACGGGGTTGGAATAGCTGTTGGGTAGTTAGGACCACTGGCAAATCCATATAGGGACCCAGAAGGTCCCGGGACCCTTCGGAAACCCGAAGAAACACTTGTGATCGACCTTCGGGACCTTCCAACAATTTGGGCAGGTGCAGTGGAGAGGCTTGTTGGCACCCAAGTCTGGGTATGTGGTGGAAGAGGTCCAGTTGCCGCTGCGCTGTTCAGTCATCCTGCAAACCAAAATAAGAAGACGAACGAAACGGTGTGTTTTGGCTAAGTGAGAAGAACAAGAAGGCTACTTTTTCTTTAAATGAAACGGTGTGTTTTGGCCATGTCGTTTAAATTAAAGGGTGTGCTTTCATACACGGTTTGAAAACACGTGTTCGACTTTCACAAGTGTTTATGTCTGAGTCATTTAAATGAAGGCACCCCTCGACATTTTTTATTAAATATATAGAAGTGTTTGACTTTCAAATTCTGTCTGCAATCTTTTTCTCCACCACCATTTAATTCCCTTTTTTTCTAAATTTAAGGATTTTTTTTTTTTTTTTATTTGAACATACCTTATTATCTAATTAAGGGGAAAAGAGTTTGACTTAGCCTCACAATGAGCGAACAATAATGTAATTTAAATTCGTTTTAACGAGAATCAAACTTAAAACTTATCACTTACAAATGAAGAAGAATACTATTAGACTTAGTACTTTGTGCCGAAGTTTTTAAGTAAGTTAAGTAAGTTTTTTTATTTTAATCTAAATAAACATATAAAATGTTAAATTCATAATAGAGTATAATTTTTATTAATTTATTATGATTTTTATATTGTTTGTTCTTTCATATTTTTTAGCTTCATCAAGATATGTTTTTTATTTTGATTAATGGATATGCGTATAATTAGAAATACAGAACGATATTACATGTGAAAATCATCGTCAATTAATACAAAAACTATAAATGAAAAGTTGTAGTTCATCGTTTAATTATTTAATGTTCGTCTTTTTTCTTCTTAGTGTTTTTAAATTAGGACCACCCAATATTAAAATCCTAGATCCGCCACTGCTTGTTGCCTCCATGGATGTGCAGGCAGCAGTGCTTATAACAAAGAAGAAGAAGAGGTTTTTATTTTTTGTTTTAAAAGACCTAGCCAAATCGACAGCGTTTTTGAGCCAGGTCATTATAAAAAATTTAAAAACTAAAATATCTTTGTTTTCTCTACAGAGCCCGAGAACCCCAGTCTTTTCCAGTATCCCCAAATTATATTTAAGAACTCACAGCCCCAATCGTCGCGACCTTCCAACTTTAAACCCAAGTTACCCTATTCCCCACCACCATTTGCCGTTCCACCACCCTTAGCTGCCTAATTTTATTTCTTCCAAATTCATATAAGTTTTTTTAATCCTAGACTCTAGTCCCAACTCCCAATTAATAATATATATGTTACATTAAATTTTTTTTATCTTTGTAGAGTCACTAAGTGTGTTTAGTTGCTGAGGAGAATTTGTTGGTTTTATTACCTTTGAGATTAATCTTGATTTATTTAATGAACCAAATTAGTCTAATTTTTTTTTTTTGAGCTTTTATGTTGGGACCCCCCTAGCTTGAAATCCTGGATCCACCACTGGTTAGGACACATGTAAATAGGGGCAAGAAAGTTCTATGGAAAAATGACGGTTCGATTCGATGTTGTTTAACGGGGAGTTACAATACACATGTAGGCTAAGTAAATCAATAGACAGTATTGGTCCTTTTGAAAATACCAGTACACGCTCTTTCTTTATTTTCTAAATGAGTAAAAAATAGGTACAATCGTCTAACGTCTGGATGATTTTAAACGAAGGCTTTCAAAACGGAAGAGGATTCTCTTATCCTTTTTTCCCATACACTTTCATCCTCCCTCTGTTTGTGTTGTCACGGTTAAGCCACATCTTTTTATCTTATTATCTATATAAAAAAATTAATATAAAATATTGATGTGACTTGATGAAGGTGTATAGGAAAAAAGGAGCAGCCTCCCGGAGAGAAATCCTCCTCCTTTCAGAACACGGGTTTGAAATAACTTAAAAGAAAGAAACATGTAGAAAATAAAATGACACGTTAGGCATGGGGGGTGGTGGGGTGGGGGCATTCCAAGTCAAGATCTCACATAACAAATTGATAATGTTGATGGAAGCACCAATTAATTATTTGATTTGTTAGTTTCTAGGAGGGGTAGTAGTAGTAGTAGTAGGGTTTTGAATAAAGCTTAAATTAGAGAGGTACATTTTCCCAGCTGAACCGAGAGCACGTGCGGTGCACCATTGCACGCACATTGTCGATGAGAAATGGACAAATTTTAATTGTTTTAATGTGTTTAAAAATTGGGTTTTGGAAAAGGGGAAGTCATGAAGGAAACGTTGAATGCAATTTCCACCAATTTTGAGCTTACAGTGCGCAATTATGGGAATTGGGGAATGGTCCACTCTGCACGTAGATGTGATTGATGAGTCCAAATCTGCACCTAAAAATTGTGCTTTTGATTTTATTAAGCATGTCAACAGTCACACCCAATCAAATCAAGCTTCAAGTCTCGAGTTCCAAGACATGCTCAATAAAATCAAAGACACAGAAAAACTACATGGATTTTTGGATGCAGAAAACTCTCTCTTGTGATTGATGGAATAGGATCCTAACGGATTCACTTTATGAAAATTTTACATATCAATTCATCTTATTTGTTCATTAGTTATTTTATGATCAGAAATTATTTTAAATTTTTATTTAAAATTGAACACAAATAATCTCTAACGAAATATGTTCACACAATATATTATAAACGCATAAAATGAAGTGATATCTAGAGTCCTTAGAAGATATGGAGAAATCCTCACCCATGATTGGTGATAGGGAGGAAGAGCTTCAAATTCATGTCAAATTAAATGCTCCTATTACCACAAACCATTTTTGCATTCATATTCTTACTTACATCTGGCCTCTTTTTTTTTTGTGGGTTTATTTTCATTCAATGTTACTTTACACTTACTTGAAAGAAAAATGAATGACTAATATTAAAAATATAAGATTTAATAGTCGTATAAATCAAATTTAATATCTAACACCTACACCACGGATTGCTACATAACATTAAAGCAAATCTACAAACCTTTCAAGATTTTTTCCTGGTTTTAAAGATTTTGGCATTTGAACTTCCAATCTGCCCTCGAAAGTGCGAGTGTCCACTCCAAAGTGTTTCATATGCATGTCATGCGACTCCAATTAGATAAAATACCAAAAAAATTTAAGTTCGACAAATTGACAGTTTTTTGTGATTTTATGGTCTTATTGTTTTTTTCTTTTGAAGTGAAATTTAATTCTTACTTGAGTAATAATTCATAAATTACTGAAGTAATATTTCAAGAACTCCTTAAATAATGTATTTACGTGGCCTAAAATTATAGGCATGTGGTTGGGGGCTACCATATGAGAGAGAGAGAGAGAGAGAGAATGAAACCAAATCAGGTAGGTCAGCAGGGAAAGGGCCAAAACAGAACTGAATGAGGTCACAGACGCAACAGCTTGTTTTGAATTTTTTTTTTTTTTTCTTTCAAAAGATAGATTTTGTTAGGTTAGAAGTTTGATTAGTCAGAAAACAGATGCCGCCATCATGCAAGTCCTGAAAGAGAAGTAAATATAAAGCAAAAGCAGCATGACAACCGAATGAATTGAAAGCTGAAGCTGTGTAAAAGAGATGCAAATGTAAAGCAAAAGCAGCATGACAACCGAATGAATTGAAAACTGAAGCTGTTTATATACACATTTATAACAAGAAGGAAGTTAAACAAGAAGAAGAAGAAGAAGAACCCTTCTCACCTCTCTCTCTCTCTCTACTGTATAACTAACAACATTACAATTACATACATTAAATTAGCTGCTCCATCCAATTCCAACGCATTTTCAACTTGTAAACAAGAGGGAAACAAAATTGGGGCAGCTTCTTTCTTCTTTCTTCCAGTACAATTCTCTTGAAAAATCGGCCTTTTGCCTATCCCGGCCTATTGCTTGCTTTCCGGGACTTCTTTTATGCTCATCTCTACCATTTCAACTCCATCGTCGTCCGTGGCTATCGTTGATCGGGAGTCCATCCCAGACCCGGCTTGGATTTCCTTGAACATTGCCATCACTTGGATCATTGTCGGACGCCGCCATGGCCTGTCGTCCAAACAAGCACAAGCTACCTTCAAGTGCTGTAAAAGCTCAATCTCAAGGCTTGCGTCCTCTTTCATGAGCTCCGGATCAAAAACATCACTTATTTTCAATTTCGCGTGTTGTTTTACCCAACCCACGAGATTATTGTCGCCAAAATCTGCTGAATCTGTAGGACGTCTTCCTGTTAGCAGCTCAAGCAATACTACTCCATAACTATAAACATCACCTTTCGTGGAACATCTAAAGCTCTGGTAGTATTCAGGAGGGACATAACCAGGGGTGCCTGCTAGAGTGCTCACACTCAAATGGGTGTCCATTGCACTCATAAGCCTTGCCATTCCAAAATCGGAGACTCTGGCTTCCAAATTTTCATCCACCAGCACGTTGCTCGATTTCATATCCCTGTGAATGATGTGTGGGATGCAGTTGTGGTGAAGAAAGGCCAGTCCCCTTGCGGACCCAATGGCAATCTTCCTCCTTGCAGCCCAGTTCAACTTGATGCCAGCTTTCTTCGGTTCATGTAAAACATCATCTAAGCTTCCATATTTCATGTACTCATAAACCAAAAGCCGTTCTTCTCCTACTTTGCAGTATCCAAGGAGGGGGACAAGGTTCCGGTGCTTGATCTTCCCTATTGTTTCCATTTCTGCAGTGAATTCGCGATCACCCTGTCCACTGATATGTATTAGTTTCTTTATGGCTACGACACTGCCATCTTTCAATTGGGCCTTGTATACATCACCAAAACCACCTTTGCCAATAAGGCTGTTATCGTGGAAACCATTGGTGGCCTCGAGAAGATCTGCAAAAGTGAGCTTTTGAAGGGGCTTCTCAAATGTCGCAAGGTTGATGCTTAATGCTTCCCGGGCACCTGTTAGCTTCCAGCCATTGGCAGTTCCTGATTGGTTACGACTGTCGATATAAACATCAAGGGCCGATTCCTTTTTTTTTCGCCTTTTCTTGGTTTCAATGGCAACAATGAACAAACCAAAGATGCAGAATAGTGAGATGAGTAACCCCATTGCCACACTGCCCGCCAGGGATGCTTCTCGTCGATGAGACTTTTGATGTGCATTTGCATTTGGCCCCAAAGCTCCCCCACATGAAGCCAAAGGATAGCCACATAGGCCAGAATTGTTGGCAAATCTGTAGGCAGGGAACGTCTCTAATTGACCCAACCCTGGAATCATTCCAGACAAAAGGTTGTTTGATAGATCAATCTCCGTTAGCAAGGTAAGGCCACTCAGAGCCGGTGGAATAGTCCCCGCAAGGCTATTGCTAGAGAGATCAAGAATGTTAAGGCTGGTCATTTTTCCAAGCTCTTGTGGGATTGAACCAGATATATTGTTATGGCCCAAATTCAAAATATAGAGATAGTACATGCTCCCAATCTCTTTGGGAATGCTACCGGACAAGGAGTTATGCGAAAGATCAAGGAAAATCATAGAACCATTATGGTTAAACGTTGGTTGGAGAATACCTCTGTAAACTCTAGTGAAGTTGCAGGGATTTCTTGTCGAAATCCTGTTCAGTTGCTCAGCTCTGATACCTGCAAACTCGAGCAAATTTCCTGCTCCATGGCACTCCTTGCTACCATCATTCTTGATATATACATACGTTTTGGAAGCAACAAAATTCACTGCAATGTTTCCGGATTGCTTGAAAAGCGAAGGAGGGATTGTGCCATTCAACAAGTTGGTATTGAGATCCAACCATATCAAGCTCTTACAGTCACCGAGCTCCGGGGGAATATTACCAGAGAATGAGTTGTTACTGAGCTTGAGTATTGCTAGATTTGGAAGCTTCCCAATCCACCTGGGAACCTCACCACTCAATTTGTTGTTCGCCAATGAAATCCAATTCAAATTGGTGCAGTTGCTTAAACCGATGGGAATCGACCCCGTAAGGTCGTTGAAGTCCAGAATGAGATTCTCAAGCGACCCAAGGTACATCAGCTCTTGTGGGACTTCCCCACTCAGCTGGTTCAACCAAATGATCAAATCGTGAAGCTTGGACAACGACCCCAAGCTCGAAGGGATGGTGCCCTTGAGATAATTGAAGCTCAAATCAAGAGAAACAAGCTGAGAACAGTTGCTCAAAGACGGAGGGATCGTGCCGGTAAACAGATTGTTCTGAAGGTACAGCTCCTTCCAGCGGTTGCTAGGATCCCCGCAAAGCCCAGCTGGGATTGACCCAGACAAATTGTTGGAGCTGAGATCCAACCTCTCCAATGTCGCGAGCTTAGACAGAGAAGTGGGCAGAGGACCATAGAATTTGTTGAAAGAAAGCGACACAGCCTTTAAGTTGGTGAGCTTCATCAAAATCTCAACGGGCAACTCACCAGAAAAGTTATTGGCGGATATGTCCAGCGATTCCAACGAAGAACAAGAGCTCAGTGCATCAGGAACCGAACCCGAAAGGCTATTAGCCGACAGATCGAGCTCCACAAGCTCTGCACACGAATCCATTAAGCTCGGAGGAATTATACCTTGAAACCTATTACCTCCAAGGGACAGGAACTTCAAGCTGTTGGTGGGCATGGCCGGAATCGGACCGTCGAAGTGGTTCATCGAGAGGTTCAAGAAACTGAGCTGCTTGCAGGAGGAGATAGCGCGACCAACGTCGCCAGAAAACTTGTTGCCAGAGATGTCAAGGTGGTCCAAAGCCGAGCAATCCCCGAAAGACGGAAGAGAAATGGAGAAGTTGTTGGAGGACAAGTCCAAGTGCTCCAGCTTGCTGCAGGTGGACACAACGCTCATCTCGCCGGAGATTTTGTTCCCTTTCAAAACCAACCTCTGCAAGTCACCGCAACCGTCGGATAACATCCAACGGACGACGTTGGGGCCTGTAATCTTGTTGTAAGAAAGATCGAGAACTTGGAGGGTGCAGAGGGGGAAGGCGGAGGAGGACGGTTTGGTGGGTAAAACGAGAGAGTTTGAGGAGAGGTTGAGGAAGGTCAAGGCGGAGCAAGCGGCGGCGAAGTCGGGGACGTCTGAAAGAGGGCCGGAAAGGGAGTTGTGAGCCAGATCTAAGGAGGTGAGGTGAGGGCTGCACTTGGTTCTGGTAGGGAAGTGAAGGGAGATAGAACCGGAGAGAGAGGCTGAATTGAGAGAGAGAGATTCAAGGGAGTCGAGGGTCATGAGGAAGGTGGAAACAACGGTCAGATTTGTGGCGAGGGAGACGGAGGAGAGGTCTATGGAGGAAACCCTGGTTGCTTTGCAGGAAATACCAGAAAAGGAACATGGGTTTTGGTTGGGGAGCCAGTTGGGGAGGAGGGTTGGGGTTGGAAGGGAGGATTTGAAGCTGAGGAGTTGCTGGGTGTCTCTGTATGAGGAGGAGGTGGGCGGAGTTGCAGAGGTGGGTGGCAAAGGGAAGAGGAAGAGGAGGAGGAGGAGGAGGCAGAAGGGGAAGGGGAAGTGAGAAATGGACTTGTGGGATATCATATTTTGGGTTTCGAGGTGGTGGTGAAAGAAGAAGGGGTTTGGTTTTAGGTTCTGAGGTCTGCCATGAGAGAGAGCTCAGAAGCTACAGCTGCTAGTTTAGAGAGAGAAAGAGAGGAGAGAGAGGAAGAGAGTCAAAACTCGGACAAAGGAACGTAAGAAGAGTATATATCACGTGGACACACACAGGGGTTGCTCGAGACCGAATCTTCTGCACCTAAAATATGTTGTCCCAATAAGTATCTGATATCTATTAAATATCTTAATTTTTCTTAATTTTGTTATCATGAATTTAATAAATATCAGATACTTCCCATTCATTTTAGGTGCAGAAAATTTGGTGTCGGGTTGCTCACATGCCATGTGACTCTCTCTCTCCTCCTTCTCTCTCCTCCGTCTGTCTGGCTGTTTGTCCGAATTTACACTTTCTCTCTCTACTTTTTTTTCCTTACAAAATCACTTTTTAATCCGACTACTGCTTTCGTTATCAATCATTCTTTTTAACTCTCGGTCTATTTATTTTGTCGTTTAGCATTATGATTCTTTTAATTTGTAAGTAAAAGTTTTCCGTTTAATTCTGGTTGAAGATGAATTAAAATTATTTTATTACTAATTTATTGTGAGATTAAATTTATGCTTTTTCTCATTTTTAGTTGAAAAAAAAAAAGAAGAAAAACTCTCAGTTTATTTTATTTCTGAAAATTTTGTTTGTTTGTTTTGAGTAAGAGACAGGGACGAAGAGATTTGAAACTCAAAGTACGTGTGTTTAGTGAATAAGATTTGTTAACTAATAAAAAGATAGATTATGCTCTCTCCTAAAATGATTAACTATAATTATCACGCTCTCCTTGTCTTTGTCTCTCTAGCTTTATGGCTTTCTGTGTACGTGAGAGAATTCAAATGAGAGCAAACCAGAGATCGATCTATATATCTATCTATCACTGTCAATTTTGTTAAGATTCCATCTCTTGATTTATTGGGTCTTTTTAATTAGGGGATCTGGTCTTATATTTTTTTAATTAATAATTTTGTTTGCCTTTTTCTTATATTAAGCTAAATTAAAGAAAGGGACAAAGTTTGAACTGAGAAGGACGCAGTTGTTTAAAAAAGAAGACCTTGTCCGCACGTCGATTCGCCACTTGCAAACATGAAGAGAAAAAAAAAGCTCATATAAAGCATTGGATTGAATCACCATATCCATTGTTTAGGGTGAGTGTGATCCGCTTTCACATCCAAGTTTTTTTATGAATAAAAATTAAAAGTTACACCCAATTAGTGGATATACACTTAATTCTCGAACCACCCGGAAAAAAAAAAGAATAATAAAAGAGAGGGGACTTACACCTCACCTCTTGAGAAATGAAAAAAAACATTAAAAAAAGGAGAAGGGTCATAGAACCGAACGCCTCTAAAATAAAGTCTAAAAGATAAAATATTTCAAAACAAAACAATAAGAGTAGGAAAATCTATAGGTCTCAAAAAATCTAAGTAATGAAGTTGCATTAAAATCAAGAAATAGCCTGCTACTAGTTGTCAACCCAAGATTAACATTAACAAGCTTATCGGTATCATCCTTAACCCAAAGCCAAGGTGAAGGATGCCATAAAAGTAAAACAAAGCAAATATGCACTTGGACCAAGGCCAAGGTGAAAGATGCCACAATTGTACGAAGGGATGCATGGCTAGTCTCAGGCCATTAGCAAGGAGTCGCTAAGACAAGTATGTAGGTGTTTAACAGAGATTAAGTTCATTGAACACGATGAACGCTGACTTCTTGCATTGTGTGATATTTACATTTCAATCAAGCAAGTCCAAATTGCAATTATGCAAATTAATCCTTAGACTTGAGACATCAAGTTGGCATATGGATACGTCGGTGACTTCGTTACATATACCATGCCAGAACTATAAAGGTGCTACGTTTGGGTCATCCACTTATTGATAGTGGCATATGAATGTACAACAATAAACCTATAGCTTTCTACAAATGAAAGTAGAATATTCTATCACGTAATCAAGGTATCCTCAGCCGGAGTACTAAGTATGATCGCAAGTAAAGTCTTGATAGCTTGAGAATAGATTGATGTATGTAAAAATGATCACATTTAGGTTTAACGTAGACTATCTATGCCCAGGATATGCCCCGATAATGTGATTAAGGGTATTGTTTACAGAGAGACTGTATGGTGTTGTAAGTTTCAATTAAATATGTTGCGACCTGTCCCTGAATTATAGTATTTTAATCCTCAATGTGTTAAATGACCAAAATGCCCCTGTTGGGTATGTGTTGACTTAGTAGTTGGGACATATGTGGCATATTTATTTGGATAAATTACATTTTACTGCCTCAACTTTAGGTCACATAACAAACTCATATTTACCATTTAAACATTGAAATGTCATACATCAACTTACGAATTCGTTGCAATTTTAGACCTCCGTTAAAAAATTCATTTTTTTATCTGTTAACTGCTAGCGTGGCAAGCGTAAGTCCCACATGATTGATGACATATCATCAATTTTGTGCCATGTGGCAAAAAATGATTTTCTAAAACTTTTAATGATTTAAGAACAAAAAAAATTAAATTAAATTAAAAAAAAATTATATTAATTAATTTAAAAAAGATTGCAATAATAAAAAGAATTGAACAACCATCAATCTCAATATCATAATACCGCAACAACTTCATCTCAAACCCAAATGCAATCTCATAAACCCTGCACTCCACCTATTCAGGGTCGCCCCACCCTGACATGTCATCTTCAACTCTGTTCACTTTCCCAACAGCACCGGCTCTAACTGCACCGACTAGCAGAACTGGGCTCCATTCTTGACAACACCATCGTCTCCCAGCAACCTCACCCCCTCTACAAACTCCCTTGACGGGGGAGGAGGATCTCGAAAATTTGACAAGCCTCGATGTACTATGGCTCACAGATTGCAACTTAGTCGGCGAGATTCTCGACTCGGTGGGTTGACTAAAAAACCTCAAGAAAATTGTCGAAATTGGCCTCTTTAAATGCCTTGGCGAGCTCATCAACCTTGGCGAGTGTGAAGTTGTCACGCCCCGAACCCGACATATGTCCAGGATCGACGCATGATGTCACCCAACATCCGTATATCTAACAGATCCCGCCTCCGTAACTCAAGATCCAACTGCGTAATAATTTTTCATATGCTTTATGGCTGCACCTAACCTCCTCGTTAGACTGCCTACATACCCTAATCAGGGATCAAGTCATTCGTAGTTCATCATTTCACTACACTCAAATATTCATCACATAACCGCCATGTCTCAACATAATACATAATTCAACGTGTGCAGCATCTCAAGGAACAATCGACGAAGCGCAATAATAATCTATAGCCATATTGGTCAACGGTCTATCATAATCATAACAATTACATCCAACAACATCCAATAATCATACCGAATAATAACATGTATAATACACTGAAATTGAGGACTAGAGCGACACAGTTCGGCCGAAGCCTACATCTCTGAAGTTGAAATCAAATCCGAGGAACCAAGACACCAAAGGGATTCCGGACCACTCAAAAAAATCCAAACCAGGATATGATTCTGGACCATCACTCAACGGAATCCAAGTGGATACGATTCCAGATCATCACTCAACGGAATCGCGGAGTACAATGCTTATAGAACCACTCAATGAAATACAAGCTGGATACGATTTCGGACCATCACTCAAATGAATCCGAACCAGGATACAATTCTGGACCATCACTCAACGGAATCATAAAGTACAATGCATAACGAACCACTCAATGAAATCCAAGGTAGGATACGATTCCGGACCATCACTCAATGGAATCACGGAGTATAAAGGATTCCAGACCATCACTCAACAGAATCTAGACAGAGCAGGGAACCAGACCTCTCAACGTAACCCCAGGGGATACCTATTTCCAGATCATTCACCGGAACCTAGTGGAAGGCCAAGGGATATAACAACGGCTTGAATAAACAATACAAGAACCAAGTACTCAATTTAGAAGGGCTGAAACAAAAGTGATGTAAGGAAACAAGTGTCGAAGCAACCAACCCCATGACAATGGGTTTAACGGTCCACTACTAGCCCTCACATTTCATCACATCAAGCCAATCATACAAATCAAACCACACATTCCACAACAAGTTCAATACACAAGTCAAATCACATAAAATAAACAAGCATATCGCCATATAATGTCATCATTACGTAAATCGAGGAGACACGTCATCACAATGAGCCCATCAAGCTCCACAAAATCCTAACTGCACTCTAAAATTGGCAACACGCTAGAAGAACTCATGCTAGTTGACTAAAAAGTCAACCATTGATCAAGGTCGAGAGTAGGGTCCATAACCCTATAAATCTAAGTTGGAAGATCCGCCTATCAGATTCCTGATCCGTAACTTCCCAAAGTCCACGTTATACTTCTAGAATAACATACTAAAGTCTCACTACGATCCGACGGTCGGATCTCCGCCAATCACAAATTTGAGTGGCGGTCGACATTTTATTTTTTTGAACTTACAAAACCTATTCGAGAATATCCGTACGTCAGATTCCTGATCTGTTAGTTCTAGCTATCCTCAAATATTATGTTCTATAACGCATCAAAGTTTGGTGACAATCCAACAATCAGATCATTGATTCATATTTTGATCAAGTAACATATCATAGTGAAATTAGGTTCAAACGATCAAACCACGTCATACGAATATCAAATACAAAATTAGGACATCAAATTGAACTTAGAAAGGCATCGTTGGCCCACTGGCCACGCGCCGCCGCGAGTGGTGGTCGACCGCCCCGACTCGTCGGAAAATCCAACTATTTTAAAAAATTACCAAATTTTACAGGCAAGTAGATCTCAGTGAGGGGAGCAATTTTCATACCTGTGACCAGGGCCAATTTGGCCTTGAAAATCCTCAATTCGCCACAGACCTGCCAGAACCCTAGAAAGGGTGAGCTCTCCAGTGCTCCGCCGCCTCTAAGGTTGTTTGGGCTTTGTTCCTGGATTCAAGGAGAGTCTAATGGTGGTAAAGATCGAGGGGATTTCATTAAAAAAATGGCGGATCGCCATCAATGATGTCGTTGGCATCGTGTTTCTTCTTTCACAAAATTGAACCCAAAAGCCCTCAAATTTGAGCTAAGATGGTAGATAGGGGGTTGTAGAATAGGTTGTAGGTGATGGAAGGGTGAATTTTGACTGAACAATGGTGGAAATTGGCCAGAATCAAACCGGGTCATCGCCGAGTACACGAGTCGGCGGGTGAGCATGTTTCGCCATTTCACGTCCTCTCTCATTTCCCCTCATTTTCCTTTTTTTGATTGGTCATCCCCCCCTCCCGACGCCCATCTTTTCCCTCATTTCTCTCATTTTTCTGCTTTCTCTTCTTTTCCTTCCATCATAGCCGTCCATCTCCCTCATTTCTTTTCTTTTCCCTTCATCCTAACCACACATGTGGCAATTCCTTTGCTTCAGAAATCTGGGGCCTTCTAAATGAGGGCCAAATTACAAAAATGTCCCTAACTTCAAACGTTAATAACTCTTTCATTACAACTCCATTTCACGAACGGTTTACGCCTATGCGTTCGTGAGATCAAGTTTTATTCGAAAATATAAATTGTGACCTCGAAAGGTCTACGGATTTTAAATAATTAATTTCCAAACTTCAAACTTCGTAACTAGTTTAATTAAAATCTAAATTTAAATAAATTAATATAAATTCTCAAAAAATAATATAAAATCTCAATAATGCAGATACATAGACTATAACAGTGAAATCTAGGAACGATATTTCACATAAATTGTCAAAATTGTCCTTGAGCTTTTGCTGGGACTCTTGGCCATCGGGGTTTAGGATAGTCTTCGACAAGTGAGAGACTGATTTTAATTTAAATGATAGATTTTTTTTTTCAATTAAGTTTAACTTTAATTCTTTTATTAATATTTAATTAATTTTTAATATAGCTGGGCGAGGGAGTGGGCCCCGCTCTTACCACGTTAGCAGTTAACAGATAAATTGACAGATTTTTTAACAGAGGTCTTGTTACGGCCCCTCCCGAATATTATGGTTTTTATAATCTTAAAGCATAAATTTACGAAAATGTCCTTCGAGGCGAAATCATGGACTTTTGTTGACCTCGTATCGCGAGATGTATAACCCAATCAATTAGAGTATCCTTGTAGTTCTCGCCGCTATGAACGCATGAGCGCGAGCGAAATTAAATTTAGAGTTAGAACGAAGATTTTACTGAATTCGAAACATAAGGGCATTTTGGTAATTCTATGATTTGCGAGATATTTTCCCATTTCGTTTTTTTTCTACCCTTGTTTGGTGAGCCAATGGGGCCCACCTTTGCCTTGTTGTCTAGCGGCTCTCTCTTTCCCGTAACCCTCTCACTCTCTCTCACTCTCTCTTCTCTCTTCTCTCATCTCTCTTACCTCTCCGTCTCTATGTGAACCACCCTCCCCGAGGGCACAACACAAACAAACAACAAACAACAACAACGAAAGCATCACCTCCATCACCATGAATCTAGAAACGATGGAGAACCCCCCTTCCCCCCAAACCCCTTCCTCCACCACTGCACAATGTTCTTCAACATACAACCATTTCTTTGGTAAATTCTCGCCCCCTCTAGAGAAGGTAAGTCCTTAAAACCTCATGGATCGTGTTCTAGTATTATATTAGGGTAGTTTTAGGCGTTAATCATGTGTGGACGCATGGGAAAACTCGAAGGAATGTACTAATACACTTTCTGGAAAAACCTATACCATGGCCATTTGGCTACTTTCCTGTCACTATTTCAGGCAGCTCCGACCTCCGTTGAGTCTCAAAATGGTATAGATCTCTTCTCCACATTTCTAGCTTTACATAGGATCTTGAATCACTCAATTTGGAGTTGTATCGAGCTCGGAATGAGCTTTGGAAGTTGGAATAAAATCTGGAAAATTTCTAGAAATCGGGGAAGAAATCGGGGAAGGCGAGTATAGCGTACACACAAGCGCGTGGTGCTGCAGTACCCAGTGTGTGGAGCACATGCTCCTCCACCAAAGGTACTATGCTCCGTCACCGTGCACGGCGACGTCGGTGATTTTTTGGGCCAACTTTCTGGCGACCCAAATCGGCGTGCGGAGATGCGTAGCCTCCCAGGCCGCCGCCCCGTGGCGGCGCATAGAGGAACACGAGGTCCCTCCTTAGGTTTTTCGACGTCCTGAATCCGAATCCGACGTCTATTTTCCCAACTTCAATCGTTTTAGTAGGTTTTATTAATTGGTCATTCTATGTGCTTAGGTGCGTTTGTTATTGGCGATCCTTTCTCAAATTACATGTTTTTATAAAACATTAGGCTTGCATGTATTTCATATTTCATGAATTGAGTATGTTTTATATTATGTTTTACGAATTTCTATATTTATGGTTTACGGAGAATTTATGATTTATTTAAATTGCTTTTACAAAATATTTATGGTTTATCTATTTACCATTCATAAAATGGCATGTTTATAGAAATCACGTTTATGGAATTTCTTATGATTTCAGATGATGAGATTTTGATTATGTTTTTCAGTGCTTATTTAGTGGGTAATCATATAGCACATACACACAACATGAGTATGTATACGTCTATGGCCATAGGACACAGTTGAAGATATTTATGACATACTCCCAGCTTTACTGGCAAAACCAGTGTCGGATAGCTTCACTCGCCACGGCTAGTGTCGGTGTATTATGTATATATTTCTTCTCTAGCGTAACCCAGAGTCGTACAGCTTCATCTTCGGGTGATGGGACCTACCATATTTATTCACTGGCATAACCCAGTGTCATACAGCTTCACCTTCGAGTGATGTTTATGCCTTCAAGCGACTATGATACCGCTAGTTGAGTACATCATTGTTTTGATTTACAAGATTATTTTGATTTGCCCTTTTATTGTTTACGAACATTTTTGGCATGTTAGAGGTTTTAGAAAAACCTATTTGTAGTACTATATATATATATATATATATATATATATATATGTGTGTGTGTGTGTGTGTGTGTACGTTTTTTTTTTTCAAAATAGGGGGTTAGTATGTTCAGAAAGAAAACGGTTTCTTGCTATTACTATTATTATAAACTATGGTCTGCTAACCTTTTGTTTTTGCGCCCCCTTTAGGATTTAGAATCGACGCATACGATCCCGACGTCAGGGCACTTCCACATTGGTATCTTCAAGTCTTCTCAATATAGGACCCCTCTCCTTTGTTCGTACCTTTTTATAATAATTCTTTCGCAGTATTCTTGATTAGTTGTATACTCTGAACATGTTCATGCATTTGCATATTTCATTATATTTAAATTTACCTATTTTATTTACATTCGTTCTTCCTTATAACTTGCATGCATGTTAATATGTCTTCGTCACCCTCGGCTGTAAGCCAGCATGTGCCCATCCTGGTATTTGGGGATATCGGGGTCGAGGCATGTCAGTTTGGTATCAAAGCATGGTTTGTTCAGAGCATACTTAGGATCTTCTCCTACTCTAGTAGTGTGTTGGCCTTGATATCATTTGGATGTCAAGGCTTCTGTTTATTGATGCCCTTCGGCACATTTATGCAATCCTCATTATGCCTGAATAGTCACATCTTATTTGAAGTATAAGAAATTCGTGTTGAGATTGTACCTCAAGTTTGACGTAACTGATAGATGAATGACTTTCAACATCGGACCGATACTTTGCGTCATGTGTTCCCTAGGAATAACGGGCAAAGTCGAATAGTAAATTCAGGTACCTATGTGTTTTTCTACTGAGGTTGTTAGCAACTACGTTTGCATAATCGGGCAGTACGTGATGGTGCAATCATAGACTTTGATAAATCCTATCAATTATTGCTGCCAGAGACTTAGCATTTCAAGTGAAGATATAACTAAGAAGTTTACGAGGTTAATAAAGATTTTACGCGTTTTTCCACAGAGAGGTGTCATTCGGTTTTCAAGCCAGGATGGTTGTTGTTGACTCTAGGTAATAGATAAGATAAACCCTTCATGCAGTTCCAACGTCGAAAGGCATAAATGTTACCCAACCATGCTGCATTAGCGCATAGTTACACGTTCGATAAAACATCACCGTAGGATTCGAAATTGATCGACGTCAGCGAAAGATGTTAGAACAATGGTCAGGTGAGACAATACTTCAGTTGTCAAAAATTTCGTTCACACTCAACATCTTAACAAAACTGACTTGTTTCCTAGCCGAAAATGGGGATTGGGTTATGGTAAAAGAATCGTTGGCAATTGTCGGTATAAATCGACAAGACCAATGGTATTTAGTAATTCACGACACTCGAGAGGATTTTCGATTTCCAACCATCACAACTTTGGATTTGGTAAGAATATCTTATGCTACGCTTACGTCTCCCAAGAAAGGTACGAAATCTAAGTAAGATCGACATTTGAGGAATTTGGTATAAAGCTGGCTGTTGATGTTTAATAAACTGACCTCGTGGTTGAAGTAGATAAGGATATTATCAGTGTAACAATCATTGAGAAATTTTTTGAGGGTCCACGCAAATTCCCTCAGCGAAAACAAGAAGCCTGAGGAAACTGATTCGGTCTACCCCATAGGTACATGCTAACTTCACCTACAATTGGTGCTTCCCTGATTTTCTCCAACACGAACTTCGGATGTTTTAAGCAATCTCCTAACAATGAGTGGTGCGCTTGGGGGTAATGCGTGAGGTCGAACAAGGCGTAAATCAGACGATCTATGCACATTGCCACAATGAGTGGTAAAACGGTATTTGTGCACCCTCAGGAATTGCTTGCTTGCTTATCGTGACAATGGTGAGTTGTCGGTATTGAGGGCTGCAAACTATAATATTGATGGCTTTATCATTGGGTTCGTTAAGCAAGTAGAAAAGTAGGCATGTCTACGGTAGTAACTACTAATTAGTTATCGTTTGGACTCGACCCAACGACACACACACACCCATTCTTAGAGTACGTGACGTTAAGAATGCTTGAGCAAGGCCCATTTTCATTTTCGGTTTTAATTTTCAGTGAAAATATTTTAAATTACATTTTTATGTTTATATATATGTATTTTTGTCATTACAAATTTTGTGTGAGTCATTTCCACTTTCAGTTTTAAATCCAGTACAAGTATTTAAATCCAACGTTATTATCTATCTATTTTTGACGTCATCTTATTATATGTATATATTTTTGACCTTATGTTATTACATAATTATATATATTTTTTACTTTATATTTTTATATAAGTATTATACTATACTATTATATTGAGGAATGAAGAAGGTATGAACTTGGATGCATGAAAGAGGAATCATGAAATGAATTCCTAAGTTGATATATAACATTGCAATGTTCAAAATACGAGGCATGAATTTGCTACATGACCCAAAATTAAGGTGATGAAACATAATTTACCTTTTTTTTAGTATATTATTATAGTACTCGTTATTATGAACGCGTAGGCGCAAGCGAAACAAGAATTTGACTTAAAACAAAGCTTTTACGGGTCGTTAAATGCAATGACATTTTTGTAAATTCCCTTCATTTCTGGAGGATTCCAATGTTTGCTAGTACAATGGGACCCACAGTCATTTTTTTTTTCCTTTTCTTTTTTTGGGGGGGGGGGGGGGGAAGGGTGGGGAGACTTTCTAGAACCCTGATTTCTCTCTTTCTCATCTCAAACCACCACCTTCATTTCACTGACGTTAAACCACCAAATCACATTCACCAGTGTCACCAACACCTCTTAAGCACCATTAAACTCATAGTTCAACGAGAGAAGCTCGAACCCAGCGAGAAATAGAGCTGGAGCGAAATTCCAGGATTTTTAGGGCTTTTTTCCGCTTCAGCCACCACTTCAACCTAGGTTGGTTAATTTTGAATGCTTCATTCATTTATCTTCATTTTGATACAAATTTGGAGCGAGTTGGTTGAGTTTTGGCTCAAAACGGAGCCTCTGATATTTGTCGGTGAAAACTGCAACCTCAAACCGGCTCTACTCGAACCCAATCCGAATATTGAAAACCAGATCCGACCCAATCCAAACCCATATCCGACCCAACTCTTTTCCAAATCTAGATCATAATATTTCATTAGTTCTAATGTAATATTCCACTGGCATTGACAGTTAACTACTTTCAGATTTTGCCTCAGGACCCTTCCCAGGGTATTTCGATGCGCTGATTCCAAATTTGACTCCGTTTCTTCAAATTTGATCGTTTGAACTCAGTTCCATGATTCACAACCACTTGAATTTGTAGTTGGCAAAGATCCATCGGTTGGATCATTATGAAATTGTAATATATTATTGTATAAGTAATGTGTTAGCCTTACGAACTTATGGGTCGGAAATCTGATGTGCAGACCTTCCGAAATAAGAATCATTAAGGTGGGTGACTTTAGCCTAAACCATTTTGACTGAGGGTTGACTTGTGGCTAACATGTCCTAAATAATTCGTGAGTATTCACATTAGCATCACTAGAGACCCAATAAAGCCTAGCGGGCAGAATCTGCCCATCATCACTTTATTTTTTCATTAAGTGAAACATTCATTTCTACTAAGTACGATATCCAAACATTTGTGTAGTGTATGTTGAATTTCTCATATGAAGGATGAACTACGATTGAGTTGATCCCTTCACAGGGTACGTAGGCAATCTAAAACGAAAGTTAGATGCAACCATAAGATTAAATAAAAATAAATGGTGTATCATGCCTCCAAGTTCAAGATGTGATATTATTGAGATTCATCTAGTTACAGTTTTTATCAAATTGACAAAGACAACACTTCTCAAAGGGTAGCAAGCTGGAAGTATGAGTAGCCTATTAGTATAGAACTATCTTTGGTATTAATACTACGGTGTCAGTTATGTTCATGGAAAAATAGAAGATGTGAATTGGTATCAGCTCTTGCAGTGTATAGTCGTGTGGTATTCAACTTACATATGTATGGTTATGTTATTCAGCTTGTCCATTTTATGGACATGGTATTCTGATTACACGTGTATGGTTATATTATTCAGTTTGTCCATTTTATGGACATGGTACCTAACTTAAATATGTATGGTTATATTGTTCAGCTTTTCCATTTTATAGACTTGGTATCCAGCTTACATGTGTATAGTTATATTGTTCAGCTTGTCATTGCATCAAGATTACTCTGTAATGACATGGTTATAAATTTATACTTTCAACTTGTCATTACTTCGAGATAACTCAATAATGACATGATACATAGTTATATTCTCAGTTTGTCATTGCCTCAAAATTTCTCAGCAATGAAATGGTTATACTTTCAGCTTACACTGATTATTACTGGTGTATGATTCGATATGCCATACCACTGGTAAGCAATAGCTTAGTGTATACAAGAATTATTAGTAGTTATTGTGAGCATATTAGACGTCAAGGCATCTACACAGGCTCTGATATTATCTCACTTAGTAGGATACATGCTTCGCTTTATCTGTAATACTAGTATTGGTGAAGTGTGCTATGTACCTATATTTATGTTTGTAATAGAAGGTCAGAGACCCATTAGGTGTGGCCCTTCGGGAATGTCTTGGAATAAATGTGGTTGTTTATATGTGGTTTAATTTGGGATTATCTCTACTTTAAGGATGCTCTGCCAAATATTAGGCATATTTTAAGAGTTAAAAACTTTTGTGATGATTTCATACATATCATGGCTTTGTCATTCTTTCGGGTGATGGTCAGCACGCCTCAAATTTAGTGTCCACTGGAATTCGGGTCAGGGTGTGTCCAAATAGGTTCCCCTAATACATTCTATATCATTAGGTGTCACTTATAGTCAGTGAGAGTCCCTTGAGGTATTTATCCTCATTAAGAGGGTGAACCAGAATTTGTGGCCTTTGACCTAAATTTTTAGTAATGACTGTGCGTAAAGTTAGCAGTGCCTTCAGTGGTATGTGCCACTAGTTAAGCTGTGTTGTGGTTGTAAGCCAAAAAACGACTGGGTATCTACCCTTGACTTCATAGGCAATGGAGGAACTAAACTTATGAGAAGCTCCAACTTTACTCTCTTAACTCTTTACCAACTTCGTGAGAAGCTCATCAAGTCGAATTGAGTAAGGTCTGCTCTAAATTACATTCTATTGATAGCCAACCTTTTTCAAATTCCACTCTTGCAGAAAGATAAGTTCTTGCTCAGTAACTTGAATCCCTCTTGGCCTAAGAGGAGACCTATTGGAGACAAAGGTCCAAGACCAGTTGAATGCGTGATGGTGACCGGAATACCAAATTCTTCCATTGGAGGGCTTCTATTCGTAGGAGCAATAATCGTCTTATCAGTTTAAAGGGCAGCAATGGTGTCTGTTATGATCATGATGCGAGAATAACAGGTATAGTCACTGATTATTTTTCCGATATCTTTGCCTCCACCCAACCCACGAACAATGGAGAAATTTTGGAAGCTATTGAACAACATGTGACTAAGGACATGAATAATTCCTTGATGCGGGATTTTGGACCTAAGAAAATCAAAATGGCTATCTTTCAAATGCAACCATCTACTTCCCCTAGTCTCGATGGCCTCATTCTCCTGTTCTTTCAAAAATCCTGGGCTATTGTCGGAGATGATGTGACACGTGCGATCTTTTCTTTCCTCAATTCCGGTAACCTTCTTAAGAAAGTGAACTACACCTATATTACTCTCATTTTGAAGGTGAAGACCCCGAAGGATATGACTTAGCTCCAGCCTATTAGCCTCTGCAATGTACTCTTCAAGATAGCTTCCAAGGTAATTGCGAACTGCCTCAAGCCATTGCTTCAGCATATGATCTCCCACCACCAGAGCGTCATTGTCCCCGGCTAACAGATTTCAGATAACATAATCCTGGCTACGAAGTTATCTCACTTTATGTTCAAGCGCCGCAGGGGAAAAAAGGGTTTCTTATCCTTGAAACTCAACATGAGCAAAGCTTATGATTGAATTAAGTGAGGTTATTTGAGGAATATTCTTCTCCGACTCTGTTTCTGCTGTAAATGGATCGATCTGATTATGACTTGTGTCTCAACAGTTTCTTACACCTTTCTAGATAATGGCGTTCTAATATGATATCATCACCCATCGAGATGCTTGAGGCAAGGAAACCCATTGTCCCCATACCTGTTTCTCCTTTGTGCAGAAGGTCTTTCGATATTGATTGCCAAAAAAGAACGTGAGGGACTCATCCAGGGTATTTCTATTTGTTCAGGGGCTACCCACAGCACTCATCTCTTATTTGCGGATGATAGCTTCTTGTTTACAATAGCTACCATGGATGAGTGCCACCAAATTTTGCTTATTCTCCGCAGCTACGAAGTTGCCTTAGGCCAAATGATTAATCTACACAAGAGTGAGGTCTCCTTTAGCAGAAATGTAAAGAGAAACATGCATGACTCTATAACCTTCAAGCTTGGTGTAACTCGGGTGGCGAGACATGATAAATACCTGGGTTTACCGATATTTATGGGGAGAAATAGGAGACAATGTTTTAATTTTATCAAAGAATGCCTCTGGAAGCGTCTCCAAAGTTGGAAAGGAATACTCTTAAGCTCGGTGGGTTGGGAAATCCTTGTCAAGGTGGTTGCTTAGGCAATCTCTCTCTACGCCATGAGTTGTTTTCTTTTACCTAAATATTTCTGTGATGAACTTAATGGTCTTGTTGCACAGTTTTGGTGGAATGGATCCGATGAAGACAAGAAGATCCATTGGTTGACTTGGGACAAGCTTTGTCTTCCCAAATGTGATAGGGGTCTAGGCTTCAAAAATCTACATGATTTCAATCTCGGGATGCTTGCCAAACAAGGTTAGAAGCTGTCAACTGAACCTAACTCTTTGGTGACACACGTCCTTCGCACCAAATATTTTCCCTCTTCCCTTTTTTTCCAAGCAAAGGTTAAGCTCGGTGACTCTTTTGTTTGGAGAAGCTTATGTGCTAGTAGAGAGGTGCTCACTAGGGGATCGAGATGGCAAGTAGGCTCTGGATAAAATATTAACATTTAGGATGACAAATGGGTTGCTTTGCCGTCATCATTTCGTATTTTCTCCCCCCAAGCCTCATTCCTGCCCCGTTTCTCTGGTCAGTGATCTCATTAATGTGGAAAAGAAATGTTGGAGAACCAATGTCATAAGGACTTTATTCTCATATTTAGAGGCCGACCTCATTCTCTCTATTCCCATTAGCCATCGTCTACCAGAAGATAAACTCATTTGGCACTTCGACAAAAAAGGTTTATTTTCTGTGAAAAGCACCTACCATGTGGCACCTGACTTGGTTTCCAGCAGGATCAATCGGGCTTCTTCCTCAGGTTTATCTGACATTTCTTTGCTTTGGAAGAGGATCTGGGGAGCCAAAGTCCCGCTGAAAGTTCGAATAAACGCGTGGCGTCTTTGCAAAGACATTGGCTAAGTACGAAATCCAATCTAGTAAAGCGTCGCATAACCTCTGACTCTCTATGTGTACTCTGTGGCAGTGTCGGCAAATCAGGAGTCCATATTCTTTGTGACTGCCTTTTTGCAGCCTATCTGTGGAGTTTCTCTCCTCTGAGTCGTCTACCTTGTGGCCCCTCATTCTCCTCACCTGTTATTGGATGATGTATCTCCTTCCCAAACTTGACAAGCATAATTTTGATTTAATTCTGATGCTCTCTTATGCTATTTGGAGCGCTAGGAATATTATGCTTTGGTCAGGTAAATGTGATCCCCCCTAACATTGTGGTATCTCGCACCATCTCCTGGTGGCAAAACTTCCAACTTGCCTCCACTCCTACTTTCGCTGCCAGCCACTCTTCGGACTCATCAACTGTGAAGTGGGTGAATCCCAGGCTTGGTTTTCTGAAACTTAATGTGGACAAAGCTTGGAATGCAAACCATCTCATTGGTGGTGTAAGTGCTGTTCTCCGAGACAATGCGGGCAATTTTGTAGCAGGCTTAGCTAAGTATTTCCCACATGTTCCTTCTCCTCTCTTTGTTGAGGCTTTGCCGGTCAGGGAAGGTCTTGTCTTGGCGTCTTCCAGAGGTCTTCACAATATAGTTATTGAGAGTGATTCGCTCTAGATCACCCAATATCTCTGATCTTCTTCATCAGACCTTTCTCTTATTGGTCTCATCATGGAGGACTCTAGAAAGCTTTCCTTGGGGATCACTGGAGTTTGTTTTACCCATATAAGAGGTCAAGCAAATGAAGTTGCTCATCGACTTGCCCGTTTCAATCTTCGTCCAGCAACCCTTCATGTGGTCTGAGGAACCACCGGACTTCATTTTAGATGTTTTATTTGCATATTGTAATTCTTAGCAATGATTGCTCCCCTTTTGTAATATTTCTTCCCTTACCAATATATCTCTCTATCACCCTTGATTCAAGGAAAAAAAAAAACAAAAAAACAAAACTCTTTACCAACTTCACTTCTCCTGAAGTACCTAAGGATATATATGCTTGGATGATTGGATCTCACAACTTCACTTGTCGTTTTCTAATTTTAAGTTTGGCACTGCTTGTTTGTTTAAGTGTTAGAAGTAAATACTTTTTCAATGACGACGTGACATAATTTAATTGTTGTACAAATATCATAATTGGAAACTGTTCATTTTTTTTTATCATCGTCTAAAGATCATTATCTAAAAAAATGTATTCAACTTGGAGACCATTTAGTCATATGAATCAAATTATTGATGATTCATCACGAAGGTGTAACTTGTACCACAACCGTCAATTTGTTTGGCACATATGGATGTGCTAAACGGTCTCCAATTGTTTGAATTTTTCTGGAGATGATCTTTAAATGCTGACAAAGATAATGAACGGTTCTTATTTGTAGGGTGAATGATGCTAAAGGAAGAATGACTCTTTTCATGTAAGGATCAAGTATTATCCTTTTAGTTTTCATTATGTATACTCGAGAAATAGTGAAAGTATATTAGAGAAATGAGGAATTGAGAAGAAAGGAGAGAAGATGGAGAATGAAGTTAGATAAAAAGAAAACGAAAAAATAAAAGTGAAAACAACTTTAAGTATTTTTAATTTTTTGCTTTTTGTTTTCATATTGTGTGTTACTTCTCCTTGCACATTCCCTTCACATTTCTTCTGCCAATCTTCTTTTACTCTTTTTTTTTTTTCATTCCTCAGTTCACACGCACTCTTTTTCTTTATTTATGACATAGAGAATAAATAAACTATTTGAAAAATAAATTCACATTCTTCAATACACCATTATGATTTAGAAGTGTGCTATCCACACATCATCTTTTTGTTTCTCACATTCCTTTGTTAATTTTATCTTTGATTTTCTTTAATTCATTTGACTCGATGACCAAAAATTAGAAAGGTGTGTAAGAATTAAAAAAAAAGGTACGTAGATAACACACCCCTATGAATTACATTTAGAAATTTCAAGATGATTTTCTTTCAGTGCAGGACAGGAGTGCAAAAATAATGGCAGAAATGCCTAACTGGAATTTGCACACGAACAGTGAAGTTGGTGAAGCACCAAATTAAATACATCAATGTCAAATCAATGCCAGAATGCCCTGTGTTTTTTTTTTTTTTTTTTTAAATTTTTATGTTTTTCTTCCAGTGCTGTTGCGGTTAGCCTGTTAGTGTTTGTTTGGTAGGCTGGTTAGCATATGTTCTGACTAATGCAAATGAGCTTGAGTTCAGTCTATTATTTATTGTGTCAAAAGTAAGATGGACAAATCTAGGAATGATTGATTATGTATCCACAATAGAGTAAGTTATTTAACATATCTTTATATATGAGTTACAAGTCATGTTTTACATGTCCCTATCAATTCAATCCTACCACTGAGATTCAATCCTATTTAGCCTACCAAACGGACTCCTTAGTGTTACTATGTACCCAAAACCATGGACCAAAATATTGAAAATATCGGCGAAATATCGCCGATATTATCGTTTTTTTGGTCCGACGATATTTTGGTGACTTATCCTCTTATTATCGTTAATATATCGCAATATTATCATAAATATCGCGATATTATCGATAATATCGCGATATGAAATCCAAAAATATTTTAAAATTTCTAAAAAGTCTCAATTTTGGGCATAGGGGGATTCGAACCCCTCCCATTTCATTTATTCAAGACCTTAACCACCATATCACTAATGTTTTTATGAAAATATGCTAAAATATTTACATATATGGTTTTGTTTTGAATTCTTTTTGCAAGAAACAAATTTGCACATATTCCAAATTTTTTGTGGTATTATATTTTAAATTGTGTCAATTAATTACCTAGTCAATCACATGTGGTTTTTAATTTTTCTATTTTTTATTTGGTCACTTACATGTAGGGCTGGAAAAAATTCCCGAAAATCCCAAACCAAACCGAAAAAGTCCCAAACCCAAACCGAAAAATGCCAAACCAAAACCATCCCGAAAAATACCAAAATTTTCGATATGGGATTGGTTTCCAAATCCCATTTGTTTGGTAATCCCGAACCCCTCAGATCTCATTCCTGTTGGGATAGAATCGAGCGACTCATAGAAAGAATCCGAGACTCAATCTTCAAATGATTTTGCTTATGGACAACGTCAACCATCTCGGATCCATATGGGTGGCATGTTAACAATTACATGCAAAACTATTTTGGGGATTTATCATTTGAAGACTACTCTTCACAATACACTTACTCTACACATGGAGATGATGAAGATAGTGAAAATTTTGAACCTCATAGGAACTCTATGTGGTACTAAGTCACTCATGTATCTTACCACGCAATGTATAAAGTGTAAAATATTGTACTAATTCATTATATATAAATGATTATGGTGTGTTTAAACTTCTTTCATTAATTACTACATATTTTCTACACTCACAATGTTTGCCAGCTCGCTATATAATCAACTTAAATCAGTTAAATCCATCATGCAATACATTTCCTTCCAATTTTTTTGTGATAAACTAATAGATAATTGACTAAATAAACATCCTGCAAAGTTTCAATAAAAATTTCCAAGTTTTTCTTACAATTTCCGTGGTTTTTATTCAATTTTTATCGATATCGATAATATCCCGATATTTCCATCGAAATTTCCGTGTTTTTGGACTACTGATATTTTCGATATCATCGATATTTAATACCTTGCCATAGTCTAAAATATCGAAATTACCGGCGAAATATCGCCGATAATTTCGTTTTTTTCACATGGCGATATTTTCACACATATACAAATAATTATCGTCATAATATCGCGATATTGTCGATATTATCGACAAAATTGCCGAGGCTCCGTCGTCGGAAAACTGCAGCCGACGCTCCGTCGTCGCAGCTGCCAAGATCTGCGCCTCTTTCTACAATCCGCGCTCAGACCTATCCAAATCCGCAATCCCTTCTCTCCAGATCCCAAAACCCGCTCAGGTTTGATGGATCATCTGCCTTGTACGACCTAAACAAGGCCTCCCCTTGCCTGATGGTGCTCGCATGGATGTGAGAAAGGGAGGAGGAACGGTCCACAGGTGGTGATGGTGCTTGCCGGAGTGTGCGCCACTGTGGTGGAGGTCACGGTGGGGTGTGGGTGTAGGTGTGATGTGTCTATGCTCCGGGAAGGAGAGTTGCAGAGATGAGGGGAGAAGAAACAAGGAGAGGAATGAAGGAGAAGGTTCGAGGGATTGGAGAAGGGGGAAACACGGGGAAGTGGGGTGTGTGTGTGTCTGTCTGCTCGGGGAAGGAGAGATGCAGAGAAGAGATGGAGAAGGAGAATCGAAGAAGAAGAAAGAAAGAGAGGGAAAGTGTGTGCGTGTGTGTGGAATGAGGGAGAAGGATCGAGAGATTGTGTCTGCGTGTGCGTGTGCGTGTACGTGTGCGTGTGCGTGTACGGGCTCGTGTGCGTGTGCGTGTACGTGTGCATGTGTGTGTTCGTGTGTGTGTGTGCCGTGTGCGTGTGCGTGTGTGGCACACGGTTTTGGCACATGGTTTTGTATGAAACCACAGTTTTATGTACGGTTTTATGTGTGTGTGTGTGTGTGTGCGCGTGTACGGTTTTGTGTGTGTGTGGCACACGGTTTTGTATGAAAGAATTGGAAGTAAGTTTTGTGTACGGTTTTATGTGTGTGTGTGTGTGTGCGCGTGTACGGTTTTGTGTGTGTGTGGCACACGGTTTTGTATGAAAGAATTGGAAGTAACTTTGCTCAGAAGAACCAAAAATTTTGTCAGAGAAGAACCAAAAAATATGCTTACTTTATCTTCTTCTCCACGTGAAGACCAAAAATTCTGTCAGAGAAGAACCAAAAAATCTGCTTACTTCCAATTCTTTCACATTCCCAGAGGTCATCACACCTTTTTTTAACCCTTCGAAAATTGAAAAACCTCTATTACACCTTTTCATTTCTTCTTCTTCCCTTAGCCCTTTCAGAGCCTTTCCAGAGCCCTTTCAAAGTTTCAATTGAATAAATGGATCTGCAACTCACGCCACTTCAAATTAAATGTTAAATACCTTCTTTGTCTCTCATTTATTCACAGACGGCAAGCTGCAGAGGATCGTCGAGGTTTTGCTGCTACGTACGACATCGAAAGTTCCAGATTTGTTACATTTGTGTAATTATTATTTTATTGTTGGTCCACGCAGATTCTATTTGGCCTTTACACAATGGGTTCCATATTTAAGGTAAGTTTACAAACTTACATGTTAATTTTTTGAAGTAATTAAGTAATGTTGTATAATTATTCCCTAGGATAATTTTAATATGTTTAATGTTATTTATTATTTTATTATCAAATTGGATTATTATTCATTAATATTAGGTTTTATTATTCCATATTATTTTTATAATTACGTAAATTCTTACAATCATTTTCTTTACTTCCTATTTAATTATTCTGTAGAATAACTTTATTATTTAGGTTCTCTTATATAACCGTCACTACTATATAATTTTTGGCCAAAAAATAATTGCCTAATTTCCATGAAAAATAAATATAGGTACGTTTAAGATGTCTAGTGGAGTTACTAAACGTGATCCAGCTTGGGAACATGGAGACCTAATAGACGGAAACAAAAATGGCACAATTTGCAAATATTGTGGTCAGGTAATGAAGAGTGGCAGAGTGACACGACTTAAGTACCATCTTAGTGGATTAGATCCGGGAAATAATGTCCAACGATGCGATAATGTCCCCCCAGAAGTGAAGGCATTCATCACCACATTATTAAAAAATAAAAAACACCAGAAGGAAAAGAAAACACATGGAATGGAAAATATTCGAGCTGGGCTACGAGGAGAAGTCATTGGCCAAGCGGTTAACAGTGATGATGATGACGATGAGGACGAATGTGATGATGACATGGGACCTGAAGAATGATGCAGTTTGAAACAAGCATTACGTGCCTCCAAACAGTCAGCATGGGAAAGAGAACACCTTCATAAAATTCCTAACAGAGCACAAGGTTCCGGGACAAGTGGTGGTGCACAAATGAGACGGGGAGCAAGTGTTAGAGAATCACAACCAACACCACCAATAACCCCAAGTTTATTTAAGTCATCCAAAGCACGTCAAAAGAGTGTTTGGAGTTATTTCACTGGAGGTAATCTGAAGGAGGGAATGGGGCGTCTAATTAGCAAGTTCTTTATCTATGAAAATGTCCCTGCTGAGAAGGCATCATCACATCATTTCAAAAATATGGTATTAGGATGTCAATAGGCCGGTGTTGGAGTACAACCTCCCACTCCCTATGAGGTAAGAAACAAATATTTGGAAATGGAGTATAAAGACATTGGCGGGTATGTTAACAAGTTGAGGTCAAAGTGGGAAACTAATGGTTGCACAATCATGTGTGACGGACGAACTAGCCCGACCAGATTGTCTATCATAAACTTCATGGTATACTCTAAGGGAAAGACGATTTTTTTGAAGTCCGTTGATGCTTCAGACCATATAAAGAACTACAAGTATATTTACAAATTATTGAGGGATGTAATCATGGAGGTGGGAGAGCATAATGTTGTCCAAGTCGTGACCGACAACGGCTCTGCATTTGTCAAAGCTGGAAAAAAGTTAATGAAGCATCATAATGTGTTTTGGACATCATGTGCAGCACATTGTATTGATCTCATGTTTGAGGCAATGGGGAAGAGAGAGAATATTGCTAATGTCATAAAAAGAGCTAGAATGATCATAAATTATATTTACAATCACGGTTGGTTGTTGGCAAAGATGCGTGAATTTTGCAAAGGAGAAATTATTCGTCCAGCTACCACTCGATTCGCCACCAACTATATTGCATTAGACAGCCTACTTAAGAAGAAAGCAGGTTTGAAGAAACTATTCACTAGTGACGATTGGGCCAACCACAATTTCAGCCGCTCAAATGCAGGTCGTATAGTGGAAAGTATAGTGCTTGATCATGCTTTTTGGACTCAATCAGAATATGTGTGCCAAGTGTTTGAACCTCTTTACAAAGTTTTACGGATCGTTGACACAGAAGTGTATCCTACTATGGGGGCAATATATGAGTTGATGCGTGTAGTGAAGAAGGACTTGGAAAGAAAACATAGTGCAAGGTGGGTCATAAAGATAATTGATGACCGATGGTATAAAACATTCTACCACGATTTGCATGCAGCAGGTATAAATTATGTCATAATTTGCAATTCATTTCTTTAGTTGCATAAGTATTATTTCTCTTATTAGAGTATGTGTTTCTTTGAACAGCATATTATTTGAATCCTCGATACCAATACAGACCTGGTGTTGGAGATGATGGTACCCTTATACGTGCTGTACATAATGTATACTCTAAATTAGACCCTGCATCACCAGCAGTTGGCCAATTTGGAAATGGGGTACACAATTACTTAAATTTATAATAATTACATTATTGGATTAAACTAACACGATTTATTGTATTCAGCTAACATGGTTTAAAGATGCAAGAAGAACTTTTGGAGAACCAACATCAGTTGCTGCTCGAACAAAAATGTCTCATAGTGAGTGTAAACATATTTCACTATCAGTTTATAATAGAATTTGTTGGAGTTATTAGGCTTATCAACATTGTTTTTCATTATAGCTGAATGGTGGATCATGTATGGGACTGATGCACCAACTGTGAGAAAGTTAGCAATCAAAGTATTATCACAAACAGCTTCCTCATCTGCTTGTGAAAGAAATTGGAGTACATTTGCACTCATACACACAAAGCAAAGAAATAGGTTGGCTCATAGTAGGTTGGAAAAATTAGTTTATTGCTACTACAACGTGAAGCTTCAAATTCGAGATAAGGAAGCAGAAATAGATCATGTCGACCGTGGTAACTCACTAGATGTGTTTGATATTGTTGCTGAAGATGATGATACAGAGGGTAACCAACTTTATCAATGGATTAGACCTCTTCATTTAGACGATGATGAAGGCAACCCAACTCAAAGAGTTGCTGAAGAAGCACGTAATGAAGGGATAAATGTAGAAAGAGTATTAGAGGAGGAGGTATGATCTAGCAGCGCTGACTCTTTGGAAGAACTTTTGCTCCCAAGACCAAGAAACACTGGAATTCCACCTTCTTCCAAACTTCACGCATGCAACACAGGATGAGGACCATAGCAGTAGGTGGGCAGGACCAGGAATTGGTGCCATAGGGAAGGACTATACTTGTAGAGAAAGAGGCAAGGGAACTTTGTCAAGTCAAGAAGATGACTCGTTATCTATAACTTCGGACTCTGTTGGAGTGGGAAGTAGTAACTATGGTTATACTCATAACCAACCATTTCCATACCCTTCATATCCCATTCCTGTTGGGATGGAATCGAGCGACTCATGGAAAGAATCTGAGACTCAATCTTTAAATGATTTTCCTTATGGACAACGTCAACCAATCTCAGATCCATATGAGTGGCATGTTAACAATTACATGCAAAATTATTTTGGGGATTTATCATTTGATGACTACTCTTCACAATACACTTACTTTACACATAGAGATGATGAAGATAGTGAAAATTTTGAACCTCATAGGAACTCTATGTGGTACTAAGTCACTCATGCATCTTACCATGCAATGTATAAAGTGTAAAATATTGTACTAATTCATTATATATAAATAATTATGGTGTGTTTAAACTTCTTTCATTAATTACTACATATTTTCTACACTCACAATGTTTGGCAGCTCGCTATATAATCAACTTAAATCAGTTAAATCCATCATGCAATGCATTTCCTTCCAATTTTTTGTGATAAACTAATAGATAATTGACTAAATACACATCCTGCAAAGTTTCAATAAAAATTTCCAAGTTTTTATTACAATTTCCGTGGTTTTTATTCAATTTTTATCGATATCGATAATATCCCGATATTTCCATCGAAATTTCCGTGTTTTTGGACTACCAATATTTCCGATATCATCGATATTTTGTTCCTTGTTACAAACCCATAAATGTCCACCCCACACTATCCAAATTGTACTTTATATTTACTTACTGGTGTGACTTATCTAAATATGTTTGCAGGCAAATTTTTAAGTATAACCGAAAGTATATTTATTTTCTTTATTTTTTAGATCATTTTTTAGCGGAAAGATGCAGATCTGAAATGTAAAAATCACACGTACATCTCAGAGTCTGAGGGATATGAATGCGGATTTTAGGACACTCTCTTGTGTTAGAGTGATAATAACAAGCGATATTAAAGATAAAGAAAAAAGGATAAACTCGTAGCTGTATAGCAGAATTTCTCAGTGTTTTGTATTAAATTAAATAGACAGATATTCGAAGATGATGTGTCCAGGACCACCACCAATGCTCAGTTGTGGCTGTGGGGGAGCTTCAATTATTCTGGAATTTTCAACTGTATACATAGTAAAAGCCCACCAAATACATGAGGCTTTCAATGAGCTCTTTCGAATTTAATTGCTGATTATTATTAGCTCACGTATCTTTTATATATAAAGCCAATAGAAATGTAAATAGTGATTTTTGTGTTACCAAGCTTCAACAAAAATATTTCGATAAAAATGCCCTCAAGACAAGCATCCCAAAATAATGCATCAAATAAGGCAAGCGCATTTTTGTCATTTTAACAGTATTTTTTTAATAATTATTTTTTTTTGTGTTTTTTTTAATTAGTACCTCACAATAGGCTAGCAATAATGTGATTTAATTTCTCTATTTTTAAACACGTTCAAAACATCTTAAAATGTATGTAATGCCGGTTATAAAAAAAGTATTTCGCACGCGGATAATAATGTGATTAAATTAGTTGTCAAATAATTGTTTTTTCTTAACAAACGATATTATCTTCACTAAGGAGGAGGGGGTAGGCTTCGCCTCACAATGGGCTAGCAATAATGTGATTCAATTAATTGTTTATTAAATATTATTTTCTCTATTTTTAAACATGTTCAAAACATCTTAAGAGGCGTGTAATGCAGGTTATAAAAAAGGCATTTCACATGCGGATAATAATGTGATTAAATTACATTAAATTAGTTGTCAAATGATTTTTTTTTAACAACCGCTATTATCTACACTAAGAGGGAAAGGGGTGGGCTTAGCCTCACAATGTGCTAGCAATAATGTGATTCAATCAGTTCTTTATTAAATATTATTTTCTCTATTCTTAATGTAAATTTCATAGAGACCGATTTTATTACGTGGATTCAGCTGTTTTAATTGGTTTATGAGGGGTTTGTTCTAGCATGATCTAAGATTATTCATTTACTTCAAATATTTGACTTTCCTTTTGTCAATTTACGCATATAAATACATTTAAAATGTGCAAGTCGCGCGTAGCAAGCCATGATTCATAAAATACCTTCTGCACGCTCATGAGCGCGTGCATAAAGAAATAATACATCAAATAAGGTAGGGGCATTTTCATCATTTTAACAATTTTTTTTAATAATTTTTTTTTTTTTTTGTGGTTTGTTTGTTTGTTTTTTATTAATTAGTACCTCACAATAGGTTAGCAATAATGTGATTCAATTTCTCTATTTTTAAACACGTTCAAAACATCTTAAGAGGCATGTAATGCTGGTCATAAAAAAAGGTCATTCGCAAGCGAATAATAATGTGATTAAATTAGATGTCAAATGATTGATTTTTTTTTTAACAAACAATATTATCTACACTAAGGGGGAGGGGGTGGGTTTAGCCTCACAATGGGCTAACAATAATGTGATTCAATCAATTGTTTATTAAATATTATTTTCTCTATTCTTAATGAAAATTCTATAGTGACAGATTTTATTATGTGAATTCAGCTGCTTTAATTGGTTTATGAGGGGTTTGTTCTAACATGATCTAAGATTATTCATTTACTTGAAATATTTTACTTTCCTTTTGTCAATTTACGCATATAATACATTTAAAACGTGCAAGTCATGCGTAGCATGCTGTGATTCAAAAAATGCCTTCGTCATTTTAATTAGTTTTTTTGTACTTTTTTTTTTTAATTAGTACCTCACAATAAGTTAGCAATAATGTGATTAAATTATTTTTCAAATAATTAATTTTTTTGTGGTTTGTTTGTTTGTTTGTTTTCAATTAGTACCTCACAATAGGCTAGCAATAATGACACACCCCGACCCGGAATGTCCACTTGGACTCTGAATCGAGCTATGCTGGCCGACATCTAGAAGGTGACGAAGCCATAAAGTGTAGTGGTGTGTAAAATGTGTATAAATTTAGACCTAAAAGTGTCTAAGTAATAGAGTACGTTGTGAGCAGGAATGAACCCATTTCACATGTGATGTCAGAGCATAAATACACTACAGTAAGATAGGGTGAGAATTATACCATTAAAGGTAATCGTCTACACCAAGGTTTGCCAAGAATCCTCATTGATAAGAAAACTCAGCTACTAAAACTTGGAGGGGCGAAAAACAAGGGTGAGTGGGCCTAAAAATAAAGTTTTAATAAAAACCTTTGAAAACGTTATAAACCCTCGCTGTAAAACATGTATAGTTTCCAAGATATACATACTACATAATACTCACCGTAGCCTGCAAAATATCAAGATATCAATACGGCACAATAGTTCATGTATATATGTGCATGACGACGTCAGTAATCGTATACTTTTGCATAAGCAAACATATCAAACCAAGTGCCCATCTACACATGTTGACACATGAGTTCATGCAAAGTTAATCTAACATGAACAAGACTGGGTGTAATAATGATATACACTATAGTGCTACAATCACGTGAAGACTGGCGCTATTCGCGGTCACATATGAGTCAGAGTTGTCTATTGCAACCTGTATGACAGGACTAACACCTACTTGGATCAAAGGCGAGCGTGCGGTGCGGATGTGAACATACACGTGAAAAATTGGCCCTGGCCCTAGGCGAGCACTAACACCGGTGCAGCAAACGATGACCATAAAACATAAATATAGTCATGCCATAGTGGTTCGATAATTCTAATCAACATAATATCATTCATAGCCGTAGGTATAATCATGGCATTAATAAACATACACATACCTGTGCATCCCGTAGGATTTATGATCACTTCGTAATTTTCCATTATTTTGCTAATTCTTATAAGCATTAGCCTAAGCTAGGCATACATAGTAAATTCTCTTTCAATGTATAAACGGAAACTAACGAATATGTATATACTATATAAAAGAAAAGACCCACTCACCTCAAGTTTGCACTACAACTCCCTAGCACGAATATCGAGGCATCACGAACGATTGTCGCCTAGAACAAATACCAAATCACGTCTCAGAATTCTTATCGATAGAACACATAACTTACATAAAATACATCCCCAAGGATGTTCTAGAATGATTCGTAACCCATTGACCAAAAGTCAACCGTCGATCAAGGTCAACGGTAGGGTCTACAACCCTACGTAACTAGATCCGGAAGATCCGCACCTCGGATTTTCGATCCGTAACTTCTCAAGAGTTTCAATAAGCTTTTAGAATAACATCCTAAAGTTTAGGAACAATCCAACGGTCGGATCTCCGCCAATCGCTAAAATTAAGTGGCGGCCAACGTTTAGATTTACAAACTTAGAAAACCCATTCGGGAAGATCCGTACGTTAGATTTCCGATCCGTCAGTTCCTAATATCCTTAAATATTATGTACTGTTATGTATTAAAGTTTGGTGGCGATCCAATGATCAGATCGTCAAATCATATAATAACCAAGTGGCAGCCCTTAACGGAAATATAACCAAACAACGGAATTTCGTCAATTGGATGTCTAATATGGAATCGGGGCACCCATTTTAGCCTAGGGAGGTTAAATGGTGCCTCTGCCCACGCACCGCATCACGCGGTGGGCGGCCACCCCGACTCACAAAAAAATTCAACTATTTCTAAAAATTCTCAAATTTTACAGGAATGAAGATTTCAACGAGGGGAACAACTTTCATACCTAGGTTGAAATCTAATTCGACCGGGAAGTGGCCTAAAATTACCACGAACCGTCGGAAACCCTATAAAAGGTGTGTTTCGATTCGTCACCTCCGGTGCTCCGCCACACTAACCAAGGCTTGGGACTTGTTCCTAGGTTCAAGAGGAGTCGACCCATGGTGGTAGTCGATGAAGTTTACTTCAGAAATGGTAGATCACCGTCATGAGACCCTTGACGCCACCCACTCAGTTCTTCACGAAACTAGGGCTATACGCTGTTGAGTTTGGGTAGGAATTGAAAAGGGAAGATCGGTGAGTCTGGTGGTGGTGTTGGATAGCTTCAACACGCCGGAAATCCGATGGAAAAGTCGCCAGAAACTGATTGGTCACTTCCCTCATTTCTGATTGGTCACTTATTTTTCTTCCTTTTTCCCGATTGGTCTCTCCCCCTTCTCTGGTTACTCTCCCTCTTTCCCGTCATTCTCCTTCGATTGGGCAGCAACCCCCTCTTTCCTCTCCTTATCTTTCCATTCACAGCCACACACGTGGCTTCCCAAATTTTCTCCAACAATTTTGGAGCCTTCCAGAAAATGGTCAATTGACCGTTTTGTCCTCGACTTCGTTTGTTAATAACTCATTCGTTATAACTCCAAATTGCATTCTATTTGCACCCATACGTCGGTAACGACGAGTATTACGAAGATACGCCAAGAAAACAGATCTTACGTGCCACAACAAAGCAGTCAACAAAAGTCAACGCATTTGCCTCGAAGGGTATTTTCGAAATTTCACATTTTAAAATTATAAAATTCGTAGTAATTGGGGACGGGTCGTTACAAATAATGTGATTCAATTTCTCTATTTTTAAACACATTCAAAACATCTTAAGAGGCATGTAATGGCGGTTATAAAAAAGGTCATTCACACGCTGATAATAATATGATTAAATTAGTTGTCAAATGATTTTTTTTTTAACAAACGATATTATCTACACTAAGGGAGAGGGGATGGGCTTAGTCTCACAATAGGCTAGCAATAATGTGATTCAATCAGTTGTTTATTAAATATTATTTTCTCTATTTTTAAACACAGTCAAAACATCTTAAGAGGCGTGTAATCCCGGTTATAAAAAAGGTATTTCGCACGAAGATAATAATGTGATTAAATTACATCAAATTAGTTGTCAAATGATTTTTTTTTTAACAAACGATATTATCTACATTAAGGGGAAGATGGTGGGCTTAGCCTCACAATAGGCTAACAATAATGTGATTCAATCAGTTGTTTATTAAATATTATTTTCTCTATTTTTAATCACGTTCAAAACATCTTAAGAGTCGTGTAATGCCGATTATGAAAAAGATATTTCGCATGCGGATAATAATGTGAATAAATTAGTTGTCAAATGATTGTTTTTATTAACAAACGATATTATCTACACTAAGGGGGAGGGGGTGGGCTTAGCCTTACAATGGCCTAGCAATAATATGATTCATTCAGTTGTTTATTAAATATTATTGTCTCTATTTTTAAACACTTTCAAAACATCTTAAGAGGCGTGTAATGCCGATTATAAAAAATGTCCTTCGTACGCGGATAATAATGTGATTAAATTAGTTGTCAAATGATTGTTTTTTTTTTTTAACAAACGATATTATCTACACTAAAAGAGAGTGGGGTGGGCTTAGCTTCACAATGGGCTAGCAATAATGTGATTCAATCAATTGTTTATTTAATATTATTTTCTCTATTATTAATGTAAATTCTATAGAGACCGATTTTATTATGTGAATTTAGATGCGCTGCTTTAATTGGTTTATGAAGGGTTTCTTCTAGCATGATCTAAAATTATTCATTTACGTCAAATATTTGACTTTTCTTTGGTCAATTTACGCATATAATACATTTAAAACGTGTAAGTCACATGTAGCACGCTGTGATTCAAAAAATGTCTTATGCGCGTTAAGGAAAAGGATCCTCGCCGAATCCTTTTCCTAGGGATCCTAAGGATCCCGTGATCGTGACTGTTCATCGTATATCGTGCAGTTAGAAATCGTTAGGTACTATTTATACTTAATTTTAAATTTTGAAATGATTTCTGACCGCAGGATGTACGATGAACGATCACGATCACAGGATCCCTAGGATCCCCAGGAAAAAGATCCGGCGAGGATCCTTTTCCCCATATTATTACCTCACAACATCATGGTCAGAATTTCACTTAACAAATAAATTACTATAAAAAAAAATAACTGTGGTACAAGGTAGAGGGAACTTTTACACCCATCCAATGCAATGGAACTTTCACAGTAAATTCAACAACACGAATATAATGAGCTATGGTGAAAACAAAAAATGTTGTATAACCGGAGGCACGAAAGATCTGGCTTAACGTTGTCAAGAAACTCCTCGAATCATCTGACCACAATGCGCTCTCTATTTCTTTTGATTTACCTCCAACTATTGTCATACCTGTCACTGAATTCTAGACCTTGTCATCCACATCAGATGATTCCGATAATAAGCCACCGTTCTTTTGGGATTTGCTGCTTGGAAGACGTTCCTTGCCTCCTGGCTTGGACGAGGCATTGCCGTACCATATCATTCCCAATATCGCAATGAACATACCTATGACTACTTGATGATTGAGACCCTCTTTCCCGAAGAATATGAATCCTAAGATCAAGACCAGGATTGTCTTCATATGGCCAAGGACTTGAAATGACACAGCAGTAAATCTACCAATGCAGATGAACTGGCTGAGGTTGGTTCCAACCGCAATGGTGCAAGACAGGACAATCAATGACTGCACAAAACAAATAGCGGCTGAAATCATTACCGCAGTGACAAAGTCATTTCAGCCGTAAGCAAAATGCAGGTAGTCTTATTTCATAATAACCGCTTCAAACTCCACCCATTTTTATTTGTCTGAAAAGACCTATCATATAATGGTCTAACTAAAGTCTGCTTAACATCCAAGACTATTTGTGCCAATCAGGCCCTATTGAGGGAAAAAAAAACACCAGAAAAGAGTCACGTGTATAATAAAGATTATCATAAAGAAGAAACTGTAGATTACATGAAACATGAAAATTAATTGACTATACTTGAGAAGTGATAACTTTTTATTCAATTTCATAGGGAGAAAAAGAACAAATTCATCAATAAGATCAACAGAGAAATGAGAGATGCTGCAAATCTTGCACACTTATTGCACAGGAAAAATGTATTTTGAAACTTGTTTGGAAGTTCTTTCAAAATGACTTTGCAAGCGCTTTTGGTGAAAATGTTTTTACAACCAATTCTTAGCAAAACTCTAAGGGAATCCTGGAAAAGCACTTCAAGTGCTTTTGGAACTCAAAAACAATTTCTTTAAAAGCACTTTCTACCATTATAAAAGCACATCCAAAGGAGTCCTATGTGTGCACGATTGTTGGCTTGAAGTAGTATAGAGTTTTGTGTACTCATATTGACACCTTTTCAGGTTGATACAATACAGAGAGAGGGAATATGGTTTCTTTTCCTGATAAATAAAATTTTCCAAAACTAATTGATTTGGCACCATAAATCTCTTATGGAATTTGCCAAGAAAAAATTTAAGGCTCACCAGATTAGGAGCTGCCCACATTTAAAGATATCATGACGTTACTAACACAACCACACAGTTAGAGCCTGACACCACAATTGAAACAACAATCAACATAATACATTGGAGAAACCAAGGATCTAATAAATATCGTGCAAACACATGCAACTGAGCATGAATAATGGAAGAATATTATTCATATAAAGGGTACTGAAACATTAAGTAATTGGGCCCCACTATGATAAACTTGTATCTATAAATAATAAGATTATCATATATAACTTACCATGGATATCAAATGATAGTCGTACGCATAAACTGTTTTATTTGTCAACCAGTAGTCCAAGAAGGGGCCTAATATCAGCAAAGATGCCGCCTGTACTGGTGCAGTATGTCCCAATAAGTTGAAAGACCCAAGAGAATAATTCCGTTGAAGAGAGTGTACATACTGCACAAACTCAGATAGTGAACAATGTTGCAAGGCAAGGGACAAACAGAATAAAAAATGGCTAAAGTGGGGCTTGGAGTTGACCAAAATTAGTCAATCCACATCTAAGTATACACAAACTGATCTGGACACTCAACATCTCACAGCCCCAACCCATTTAGAAATAATATGGCTATTGATTAAGGTTAGCCGGTTAAACAACTTGAAGATTTCTTAAGTGGACGCATGTTAAAAATAAGATGGAAACATCAATGAAGTTGAAACTTCATATGTCGAGCTTCAGGAGACCACAAGACCAGGAGACCAGGACATGCTTAATGACCATAACCCATTCCAACATGGTCCTACTGTATCTATATAAGATCACGAGTTTCAGTTAAGAGGTACTTACATGCTGTTGAAGGGCAGTGCTCCAAACTGCTACTAAAGCAGCTATAAAGCCCTTCGCATTGACACTGACATCAGTAACAGTACAAACTGCAACACCCAGGAGAACCAATGTTATGCTCAGCTTTGTGCCCCTTGAGTAACGCACATTGTCCAAGACAACTTCAAGAAAACATGATACTGGGATCATAGTCAGCTTCGCGATCTGACAATAATATTTGAAAACAAAACCACGTTAATTTTTCAAATCTATATCACGAAAAAAAAAATATATGTAGTATTCACTAGTTTACCAACACTAACCTGATAGAATCCCACAGAGTTCCACATTAAACTTATATTCATTCCGACTATGGAGAAATTCGCAAATAAAACAAATTTCAATAGATCAGGTAACGGTAGCTGAGAGGGCAGGATATATCCCAGCCATTTAAGAACAACAGTCAGTAAGGTTGTTGTGGCAAAATGCAGACCCGTTAATGTTGTAGCTGCATTATGTAGAGAAAAATGTCAAGATGGATGAAAATCTTCTGCTACAGTTTCCCAAAATAAAATCTTCTGTTTCTTTTAAAGCAGCAGTGTGTTAGATTACATATACAGAGCCATTCAAGGCCCAAATGTGTCACCTTCATTCGTACTGTATCTTAATTTATTTGATTTTATATTAGAGCTGACCCTTCTGAGCCCTCACCCTTGGCCTCTTTTCTTATATTTGATCCATGTGTGCCACTTAATGCCTCAATTTTTACTTAATTTTATCCTCCTATCTAAGGCCAGCTTCTTAAAATCTTTCCCTGTTCATTATCCCTATCTCATTATTGTGTCAAATTGCGATTACTTTTTATTTCACATTCTCATTCGGATTCTGATTTTGGAATGGTAACAGATGGGATATCAAAATTGCAGTAATTATAATGATTGCATTGCATATGTAGATGAGTTTATTGTTTTGGCGCCTTAAATTTCATTATCACTATTTACTATTTAAAGTTGGTTTCCTTAGGAACAATCTTGGCTCCATCATTGTAAGATTATGAACCATCCACAGTACTAGACAGTTGCCATGTTGATGACACGTTAAGAATATGTCATGCACACTACTCAGGTAATATCACTTAAATAATATTATATTTATGATTATATTTATATCCAGACACGCTTGTAACTTGTACTTTCTCCTTAAGGAAAAGAAATATGGCCAAAATACGATTTAGAGGACTTTATTCTAATTGCGGACTGGGCCTTAGGTGCACAAAAGTCAAGCTCCACTTCAGAATTATTTAGCAGAAGAGAATAGTTCTTTCTGCACCCACCGTGTGGTTGTGTTTCTTTGGGAAATTTTGAGCTTCCTTGCAACTAGACTAGAACGAAACTTAATAAAAATGGTTTGATGGCAATTAGGGTCCTACCGACTTATTTGCATAATTCTTCCCTTCTCATAACTCCCCACTTCTTAGAGAATGGTTAAATCTAATAAGAAACGTACATTCAAAAGAAGCAGTTCCAATCTTATCATCACCACCATCAATCCATCTTGTTCAGCATGCCAAATTGTTTCACCATCATCCCCACATATCGACTCTTGCTACCAACAAGAACAAGACTAGAACAAATCTGAGGAAGATCATTACAGGGTTAAAGCCTACAATTCTACAGTGAATTGGAATATCTATGCATTTTCGTTTTCCTTTTCTGCACCACCTTTCAGTTATAACTATTAGAACCTAAATCATTAAGTAGAATTAACATTTCAAAGAAAAATATGTGTCCTCTTTAGTCAACTTTATGCAATGATTTTCAGGACCATCTTTAAGTCATATAGGTTTTGTTGATATCCAAGATCAAATGGATCCTTCTCCACACACCAATCATAAAATGGTGCAAAGTTTAATTCCACCTTCCAATATCTAGTTATCAATCGACCATTATAAGCTATGTCAATAAACTCCCCCAATTCTGTGATCTATATTCATCGAGTAGAGTACGGCTTCAAGGTTAGTTACACTCCCTCCATCTTTAAATTTAATTCGCAGAAAAGGAGGAGCGATAACAATTTGAAAACTAAAAAAGGTAATTTTCCAAAAAGCAAAGTGAGAAAATTTACCAACTCACAAGAGGCAAACCGAAACCCAAAAGCCAAGAATAAATATTTTCATAACGACTTCCAAAAACATAGCAATATATAAAAGATAAAAGAAGCGTCCTTTACGACATTTCAATGTGATTCTAAGAACTAAAACACTCAGAAATTTGATAGATGTTAATAAAAAATAGGCATCAAACTGATTACTGATTTTATAGGGGAATGCAACCGAAGAAACTCAGCGAACAAAACAGGACAACAGAAACTTACCGAAACTGAAACCGTGCGTAGCCATCAACGATTTATTGACAATGATTATACCAACAGATGTGACGACATTGAACAACCATGACGCGGCATCAAGAGAAGCCTTCCGATCAGCTTTGCCTGCTGAAGCCATTTTTAACCTTCAGCTCCTACTTGATCACCAGATTCTTCACTGCTTACTTGTCTTCATAAATCAATCCGCCCGCCCGAATCGTTATCTGTGCAGTATTAGGGCGTCATATTACACACAATGAATACTAAAATCAGCATTTTTCAAATTAACCACAGAAAAAGCAATTAAATTTCCAAATTGATCCCAGATTTGAATTTCTACACAAAAGAACCATGAATTCAATACAATAATATAACCCAGAACAAAAATGAGAAAACAATTTCCAAAATCTGAACCGCCATTGCTACAATCCCAAACAGATCCACGAAAAAAACAGAGGGAAACAAAATATGATAAAATAAAATTTGGATTTCAAACTGCATAACAGATAACAGAAAATGTAAGTCAAATCCAAAGCAGCAGCCAGCACCCCAATTAAACAAAAACTCCAATGCTTCAATTTCCCAGGAAAACAATGGAAAACGAAAAGCGAGTGGGAAGCTGAAAGTGGGAACCTGAGAAACGAAGACGAAGAAGAAGAAGATTCAGAGAAGGCCTCGGGGTTTGCGCACGTAATAAAAGGAGGAGGAGGAGTTTGAGAGAAGAACAACGCCCCGAATTCGATGGCGTTTACGGAATTGAACAACGCCGTCCTCGTCGCCATTAAAGACAGAGATGGAGAGGTACACTGAGAAAGTGAATCAACTCTCTCTCTCTCTACGTTTTATTTTATTTTAATTAAGACTTATCTTAATTAGGTTTGGATTAGCTTTATTTTGAATTATCCGTGTTCCTATTACAACTAAAAATTTTTCTAAGAGAAGAGAGCGGGAGAGAGGGTATATCTTTATGGATCTTTTACAAGCTACGAGAATGGTAAGGAATGTATTCAATTGGAATTTGAGCAAAATTATACTAATGTCTGTCCACGTATAAAGTGTGTGTGAAGTGTTTTATTTTTATTTTTTTGTATAAAAGAAATGAAAAAAAAAAGTGTTCTACTTTTTTTTCAAAATTGAAGGAGAGAAGGAGAGAGGAAGAGAGTGAGAGCGAACATGGGAGTAGGTAAAGAGGGTGAGAGGTTTTTTTTGTGTTCTTTAAATTTTTTACAATTAAAGATGTTAAAATCACCTGTAGGTGATGCTTAAACAAAAAACAGAAAAATTTTGTTTTGTGAAATTATGTTATTGCTCATAACTTTTTTTTTGTGACATAATACTAAATAGTATTTTCACTCTCTTTTGGTTGACAAAGAGAGTTATATTAATATGTAGTTTAGATGATTAACATAATCGTTGTCTGACGGTCAGATATAATTTATGTATATATGTATTTAATACAATCATTATCTAACCATCTTGATGGTGATTACATTAAATCCATATGTATTGTGGTCATTTTCGTAATTGAAGTCATTGATTTACAGAGGTTTTATGTAAATCTTTAGTGAAATCCCTCATAATCTTGGTGGGAGATTTTGTCCAAGGCTTACTTTTTTTTATTGAATGGAAAACGATAGCTTTATTGATAAATCTCATCGAGAGTACAAATCTTGGTTGAGTACATCCCTATTGACGTATAGATGTTCCTCAAACAAAACTATTGAATCACGACTATATAAACGTGACTTCTTGACTTGGCAAGGCGATGAGCCACACCATTACAACTTCTCGAGGATATACGATATTGTACCTATAGACATCAACTCCTGGATATCAGTGGCAATAAAGCCGAGACTAGATAGATCCATCCTGCTACCATTACAGGCAGCCATAGTTTCTATAGAATCAGTTTCCACTACAATTTGATCACATCCAAGAGACTTTGCAAGGTGCAAGTCTGCCCTAATAGCAAGAAGTTCCACTTGCTTGACCGAGGCAATACCTTGAAACCTCCACACCTCTGCCACCTTGAAACTGATTCCTTTCCCACGTATTACCATTCAGCACCTGCAACTCCCTCATTCAGTTGTACAGCACCATTAAAGTTCAGTTTAAGCCACCCATCACTAGACGATAACCACCAATCCTGTTTTGGCTCCTACACTCAGCTAGGTTGCTGGTTGACCACCTAGAAATCATGAAGCCAGCTAAACATCCTTTAAACCACCTCCAAAGGTTCAGAAAACTGCGCCTCTCACACCTCACCATTATGTTCCTTCTAAATGGCCCAAATCACCATCAGTACTGCATCAAAATTCACCCTTTTGTCCTCCCAAATTCAAAACAACCATTCCCTTAGCGACTCATTAGAATTCACCATCGTCACCAAGCCTAACCGTGCAACGAACCATACTGAACGGGAAAAACTGCAATCTCGCAGTACATGTTGCGTTGTTTCTCGAGCAACATTATATCTCGGACACGAAACCTTGAGCCTCACTCCTTTGGTTATAAGGTTGGCTTTCGTCGAAAGAGTATCAGTGAAAATGCTCCACCCACACACACCTTCAAAAATTCTTGCTATAGACCACAATATGCACCCCCATCGTTAGAAGAAGACGAAGCCATTAAAGTCGGAGAATCACAAATTGTTCTTGCCACCTTATAAGCACTCTTGCCAGAAGAAAAAAAAAACCCCATTTTTTTCATAATGCCACATCAACCTATCAGGTGACCTTCTAATGCTAAATGGAATCAAACAAATGTAACGAACTTCTTCCTTTGTAAACAGTTGTTGCAATAGCTCAAATCTCCATAGCATGTCCTTTAATACGATCAAGTCTTTCACCCTTAGCTCTCCAAGTAAGGAAGGAGTCAGTGTAATAATCTTGAAAATAATGGTCTCGGTAACCATATATCCTTCTATGCCCAAACGTCTTCGCCATTGCCGATAGCCCATCTCGAGCCCTACTCCAACACACATTGTGCCTTCATAATACTCTTCCATACATAGAAAGCAGTAGGATGTGCAACGACATTCCAAAAAAGCGTCATTATGAAAGTATTTTGCCCTTAACACTCGAGCCACCAGAGATAGTGCTTGATGGACAAACCTCTATCCTTGCTTTGCAATGAGGGTTAAGTTAAAGGCATAGAGATCTCGAAAGCCTAACCTGCCCTCGTGCTTAGGACGACACATTTTCTAGCAAGACATACAATGAGTTTTTAGGATTTAATAACACTACTCCACCAAAACCTTGCGATTAATTGTTGAAGTTCTTCGCAAAAGGATTTAGGGAGCAAGAAACTTTGCATGGCATAATGCAACACTACTTTTATGAAAATTAATCATTTGGCCAGAAGCTTGAGAATATAATCCAGTACATGTTAAACAACACCACAGTCCTCAATAGTAGCACGACCGAAAAAGAAACTATTATCCGCATACAAGAGATGGTGGAGACTTGGTGTCGAATCTGCAATTTGAATCCTATTGAGAACCCTTTCCCGTTTGTTCGGAGAAATTAGAGTAAATAACCCTTCACACAAAGAATGAAGAGATAGGGTGAAAGAGTATCACCCTACCTCAATCCTTGTGATGTAATCAAATACCCTTTTGCCTCCCCATTAACCCGAAAAAAGTATGACACGGAAGACACACAAACCACAACAAGTTTAAACCAAGCATCAGCAAAAACCATTCGAGTCATCATAGCTTCCAAAAAACTCATTTCAACTCGGTCATAAGCTTTATTCAAATCCAATTTAAACGCAAAGAAACCTTCATTTCCACTCCTCTTATTATGGAGTAAATGTCCAACCTCGGCCGCTAACAAAGAATTATCGGAGATTAAGCCCCCGGGTACAAACACACTTTGAAACAGAGAAATCAATGAAGATAATATTGGGTTTAACCGATTCGCCAACACCTTAGCACATATCTTATATAGGACGTTGCACAAGCTAAACGACGTAACTGAGACATGTTTTGAGGCTCCTTAACCCTTGGTATCAAAACCACATGCGTATAACAAACAACTTTCAGTAGCTTACCTGTCTCAAAAAAACAACCGAACAGCTCTCACTACATCACCACCAACAATGTACCAAAACTTTTGATAGAACAAAATGATATCCTATTAGGCTCCAGTGAATTGGACGAATGCATTTGAAATAACACACCCTTGACTTCCTCCTTTGTAACCAAACCCAATAAACACGCATTAGGGAACACACATTGTGAAGTAAAAATATTCTTAAAGTACTGTAAAACAGTTGATTCAATACCTTGCCAAGAGTCATGTCAAATTCCATCCTCATCTCGTATGCCTATGATAAAGTTGTTTCTATTTCTATTCGACGCTCTTCTATGAAACCACTTCGAATTTCGGTCCCCTTCCTTCAACTACATAGCTCGTGATCTTTGTCTCTAATAGGTTTCTTCCCAAGTGAGTAAGCAATCCAACATTTCCTTTAGATCCTTCATCTGCAAAATAACCTCCTCCGTGTAGGGCTACTCGAAGAGAACCCCTAACTTATCCCTGACGACTCCAATCTCTTTCTTTGTATTACCAAAAGTACTCAATTGCCAATCAAGCAGTGCCAAACTAGTTGCTTTGATTTTGGAACATACCTAGAAGACTTTTACCCCCCAACCTGACGGCTCTATCCTTCCTTTACCATATCATCACACCCCTCTCTATGCAACCACATTTCCTCAAAACAGAAATATTTAGTCCTCCTACGTACCACCGAATTCAATGTACGAATGTCAACCAAGATTGTTAGATGGTCCGACTTAGAGGGGTTCAAATAAACCATGCGAGAGCAAGGGAATAAATCTCGCGTGGCAAAGCCTCTATCCAAACGACATTTCACGCCATTTTCGCTATTCTTCCCCCAAGTGATGAAGCCGAGATCCACCAAATTGCATGAATTCACTGCCTCCCTAAATATAGCCATACGTCTCTCCCTATGCATCGTGGTCGTTGAAAATATCTAACATGAATTTTAGGAAAACCTGATTGGCAGAAAACAAATTGAGCTTTTGGATCTGTGGAAGAACCTCCTCCACGAACCTTCAGTTCCTCAGCGTCAGGCTAGAGCATGCTGATAACGTGTTTTAAGTCTATCTGACTGAACAATTATAGGGCAGAGAATAAGGGGTGTGGCGGCAAAAGAGAGACGATGTAATTCTAAGGTATGTTTGATCTCAACCCATTGTGCCTTTATTTATAGTAATAGGAAGGTAAATTATTTATCTCAATAGGATTACAACTCTAATAGGATAATATCTAAATATAAGATACGGTAGAATTCATAAGGATTTCATATAATTTATACGATTGCATTCCTAAATAATTAGGACAACAACATGATCAATCAAAAAGCAATGTTATTTGATTAATGTACATTTTTTTGGACATCATGATTATTGTGTTGAGTTTTTTTTTATACATCGATATATTTACACTAAGAGGATGAGTGAAAAAATTGGTTGCAAATTCATCAATTTTGAAATTCGAATTAAGACCTCTTGTTAGAATTTTATATTATAATATGTATTAGATATTATAATATTTAATTTCAAAATTGAATGAAAAAATATATGCTAGTTGAGGCGCAAAGTGCATCTAATTAGGTTTTTAAAGATTATCTAGGTTTCTTAAGAGTGTCTCTAAAGAATATGTCAAAATGTTCAAATCAGCATTAACATTCAAAAAAGGCAGCAACAATGTTTTTCAACCGAGAAATCAAATATGATGTAGCGTGATATGTAATGGCAATTCTCCCTGTCAAATTTGACAGTACTTTCAAATAATTTTTAATTTATTATTAAATACTTTTTACTAATTTTTTATTGTCTTAAAACATTTATTATAATTAATTGTTGATGATGATGCAGAGTTAGTCTCAGCCGATGATGATGAATCGGAAATACAAAGCTTGGCCTCAGCTGATGCCTCAATTTGCCACCCAAAAGTCGTTGCCGTCGAATCTTAGCCTCCCTGGTTTCGCCTTGTGTGGTGACTCCGGCTGTACTGCCCACGCCCATGTTCTCGCCTTCGAGGGAGGTCTTGGGAGATAAGGTGAAAGAAGAGTGGGGTATTGATGGGCATTGTCAATGAAAGGGTTGATTCGGCTTTGGTCACCTAAAAATGATGACGAGGAGGGTGGTGGCAGATCGAGTGAGAGCGATGTGGAGGTGGAGAGGAGGTTAGACCATGATTTGAGTCGGTGAGAGATGGTTTAGCATATGGGTGTTGGAAATGGATACGAAGAGCTGTGGGGGGAGGTCAATGAAGAGGTGTTGGAAAATAAATTTTAAAATACAAAATAAAAAGGGTAAATTACACTTCCATACCTTAAGCTTGGGGTCTATTTTAATTTCATACAACATCTTTAAAACATTTCACTTTCATACCTTAAGTACTATTTTATTTCAAAATAATACATCTGTTACATTTTCAATCCATTGATCCGTTAAGTGCTAACGTGACTGCCAAATGTGTGCCACGTGACAAAAAAATAATTTTTTTTTAAAAAAAAAAAAAAAACTTGAAAACGCAGAAACCCACCCCACCCCCGCAGCCCCTCCTCATGCCTCTTTTCCCTCCTAAGCATCCCAACCACCTCCCTCTCCTCCACTTTCTTCACCTCCCCTCCCATCCAAAAACCTATCCCATCCCATCCCACCCCACCTTCACCTCCCCTGCTGGACGGCGCAGATACGCACCTGCATCCTTCCCTCACAGCTGAGCCAGACCCGTTTTCTACGAGTCGGATCTCGGATCTCCGCATCCTATCGACCTCAAGGCCGCCAGCGTACGCCTCTGAACTTTTTCTGGCGTGATGCATCAATTGCCGGTGACTTCGACCCGGTTCGCTTTACAGGTTTTGGGTCTTTCCTGGCTGAAGTGAAGTGAGTGAGGTTTTGAATTTGTAGAAGTTGAGATAGAAAGACAGAGAGATAGGGTAAAATTGAGAAGCTTTTTGGAGTGGAATGAAGAAGAAAGAGCAAAAGAGAAGAGGGATGAACTGCAAAGGGGAATGAGGGTGAGGTCGCGGGGGAGACGTCGAGGTGGGTCGTGCGGTGGGAGGTGCGGGGTTCTGGCTCAGGTGGGTCACCGGGAGGAAGGGGGAAAACGAGCTGGGCGGGTGTGGATGGGGGGGGGGAAAGGGTTCTGGGTTTGTGGGGGGTGGTTGCGGGGAGATGGGATGGGTTTCAAGTTTTTTTTTTTTTTTTTGGTAAAAAAATTGTTTTTTGCCACGTGGCACACATTTGGCAGCCACGTTAGCACTTAACGGATCAATGGATGGAAAATGTAACGAAGATATTATTTTGAAATAAAATAGTACTTGAGATATGAAAGTGAAATGTTTTGAAGATGTTGTAAGAAATTGAAATAGACCCCAAACTTGCGGTATGAAAATGTAATTTATCCAAATAAAAACTATGAAAAGAAAATAATATACAAAATAATAGTTTAATTTGATATATCGGATGGAAAGCAAAATTTTAAAAGATGTCAAAATCTGTCAAGTTTAAATTTAATATTTAAAATTTGATATCTCCTTTAAAGATGATCTAATAAAACCAAATAATGCAGCAGTATCATTATGCAAAAGACGTGACTTTTGTAATGGTATATGAATTTGATGAAAAGATGGCATCAATAGTGAACAACCACTACAACCGTTCCTAGAAGTCACTTAGGCTCTTTATAATCGTTAATCACAGCCGTGTAAAAGTACAACAATTAGAGTTTATTTTTACTTTTGAAAATTAGGGTTTCATCCCTTTGTTTTTTTTAATTCATCGTTTGTCGCCGAATCGTGTCTTGAAAGTACGGGATATGTTAGGTTCGTCAGAATCCGAAGATTGCGGTGCTTCTATTTATTGATTGTTGAATCTTGGGAGACGAACGCCTACCGAATTACAAGCACAAGAGTAGGGGCGAAATTTTGTCTTCAGACATTGTATTTATGCAAGTCTCAATCTCCAAGTTTGTCAGTTTTTCTTACATTCTCTCTACTTTTATATTGATTTTGTACATAAATGATGTTGTGATTTTCCTTATAATTATTATCATTGGAATTCTTGTGAGTAATTCTCATATTTTCTAATATTGCTCTAACATCTCTCACTTACAAGTGAAAAAGAATAATACTTGATCGTAATACTAAGTAACATCGTGCGAGTCAATACATTTTTCATTTTATGAATTAAAAAGCCATGATTCGAAGTTGAAACCTCTTATGTGTTGAGTAGAAAAATACAGTAAATTATAGTTAGGTTAGTACCGTATAACTTAGTGAGTTGATATTAGTCTCTTGAAGTATCATAATATGATTGAAGGCTCTTGTATGAAATAATGAATCTTGTGGGGATGGAGCTGAAATTTTATTTAATCATTGAGAAGCCACAATTATTTGGAAGGTAGGTTTTGGATGTGTTTAGGAGATGGGGCATATGAGTGTTATTTTCTTTGTTCGTTTGTGCCAATAAAAGTCACATTCCTTTTCTATTCCTTGTTGTTCATGTGATGATAGAAATGGGTTTGGTGAACTTTTCAACACAGTTTTCATATAAATAATATGTGCTCGGTTATGTGAAAGATACTTTTCTTTGGGTCCATTAATTTGATGCCTAATTATGTCTTTAGCCTTATGGAAGATTGGATATTCGCCTAACAAAAATGACACTTCTATTGACCCTTGGGACTTTGGACCACAAAATTGGTTTCAATTTCCTCTTATTCTTTTTACAATGTTGATTTTTTTTTATGCGCTGATGTGACAGAACTAACCATAACTAAATATCTTATATGGTTTCGTTACCTACGTAATCAACTTGACTCAAACTCAAAGCCTCAACCAAATGGAGAAATATACCACCTAAACCAATGACTAGTTGGTATTTATGTTGTATGAATTATTCTTTCTCGTTAGACTTTCTTTTTTTCAAAACATAACCTTTCACTCTCAAAGTGCTAGTATTAAATTTCACATGTGATTTTTTTCCCTTCCCTTCTTCTATTTTGCCACATGTGAAAGCAATTTTCTCCTCAAAAGCTTGAACAAAATGGAATTGATGTTATGGATTAGGAGGGTAATGTGCCCATACATGAAACAAAGTTACGAGATTTAAATTGATAGAAAATTGTACATAATAGTTTTGAATCTAATAGTAAGGATTGACACATTAATGAGTGCATGGACCAAATCAGCAATTGGTTCTTTTATAATTTACGTTTTAATTTCTTAGTGTTGGGAGACTTTTAGCTCAAGGTGAACTTAGGCTTTGAGAACGTCCTCTTGTCTCCCTTAGTTCGGTTTTGGTCCAAGTCCCGGAATACCTTGAAAGAATTAGCACCTTTTAGGAAAGATCCGAGTTAGATCAATAACTCGAAGATAGCATGATTAAGCAAATAATGACTTGCTCAAGTGAGGCATGGTGTGGAAGCTAGAAGTTTATCGATTTAGCATGAGAGGGGGAGAGCTTGCATGGTTGTAAGGTGTTCTAAGTTGGATAATATGAGTTTCCTAGGGTGGTAACAAGGCTTCAGATAGCTGGGATATTCAGAGGAAAGCCATGGAAAACACTCAAGTTGTAGGGGTGATATTCCATGAGGTTTCAATGATGTTTGCACTTAGGGAGAGACTTCCCTAGCTTGGTGTAACACAACCTTCTCACGTCCCTCCTTTTTTTTCTCAACTGAGTTCTTAGATCTCCTCAATGGCTTCTGACTTACCTTTTGTAGATGAATGACTCCCTTTTAGGGTTCCTAAGGAAACTCTAAATGTGGCTTGGTTTTCTCTCCTTTTTCCCCTTAATCTTGTTGCTATTTCCATTTTGGTGCAAGACAGACAGACGTTGTAGGCCTCAGGAAACCTGCACTGGGCTTTCTTCCCAAGGCGCTACTTTCCCAGGTCAACTTTGTCAAGCGTTACTTCTGGTAACGGGTCTTCTAGCTTTCGTGCATTGTTCTTCTGCATGTGTTGGGAAAGGAAAGTCAAATTCTCTCCTCATTAAATGCATGCTCTGCTAGGCTTTCACGTGACCTTAAGGTCTGGGGTTTGGTTTCTTCCTAACTAAGTTGGTTAACTTGCTAGGGAAATGAAGAAACTAAGTCTGCTCTCTCTCAAACTTACCCACGTGGATTTCAAAGGTTATGGGGGCTCCTAAACAACCTAAAGTCTTTCTTAATCTTGATTCCGCATAGGAATAAACTTCCATAACCATCCACGCCACAATTCACTTGGCAAGCCCTGGGCATGTGAATTGGGCTTACTTTAGCGTGAATAGTGATTAACGTGATAAGGCTTGGCATGACGTATATGCATGGATTTGCGTCGGCATGGCCGGATTTATATAAATGTCCGGCTTAACAATAGTAGTGTGGCATGATTGTAAATATTTTTCTTTCTTGATTCTACACTTTTGTATGTGTTTGAAGCTCGTAAAGCAATTAGACTTTGAGACTTGACCGAGCTTGCATGTTATTTTTGGACCTCACCGCCTAGCAAACACATATACCAAATTATATGTATATTTCCCAATGATCCCTTTTCTAAACATGCACCAAACTGGCATGTGCATATTTTCCAGTGATCCTTAATTAATTAAAAAGAGAAAAATGAGTTAGGTGTTTGTCTTTGTTTATATATAATTTAGAAAGGTATCAAGAAACGTGAAAAGCAGTCATTCATTAGCTAGGCAGTGGCAGTCCCTCCCCCCCAAAGTTTGAATGCGAGAGGTAGTGAGTTAAAAACACCCTAACCAACAGGGTAATTCACCACTTGTAGCAATGTCATATATTTAAAACTTATAGAATGATACTAGGAGTGTCAACAAGTTAATTTTAACTCCTAATCAGATTGATATTTTTCTCCTCAATTTGCAGTACTACATGGTAGGTCACACGTGCAGCCAATTCAACACAGTTGAGCAAAAATGGCCATTAACATTCATGTGCAAGGCAACTTAGATAACATACTCCACTTGAATCCAAACCAGGAAATTGGTATAGTCAATTTATGAATTTTGACTTTTTGTCCAAATTTTAAGTTTTTCTCTCATTCAAGGGTAAAATTTCATAAAAATGACCATATTTCACCCTGCTAAACGTATCCTAATATACTCCACTTGAATTTTCAAGTTACAATTACTAAAAGCATATAACTTGCCCTAAAATACGATACATGTATCACTGTATCATCATACAGACATAAAAAAGAAGTGAGGCTTACTTGGACACATTATCAATCAATAGATTGTTTGTGTCATATTAACAAGAGAACTACATTGACGAATTCTTAAAATATAAGAGTATAGTAAATTTACCATTAAAGTTTAGTAGTATACTCACTCCCCGGTCCCAGGGTTGGCGGAAAAATGAAACCCCACGCCCACCACGCGAGCTAAAAATAAAATTAAATAAAAGGAGAAATGAAAGTGGGTGGAAAATATAAATTTCCTCTTATAAAAGAAACTCAAGAATTCTTTACAAGGCAAAAATAAATAAATGAATAAATTCTCTATCCTCACATCTAATATGATCTCATCCCGCCTACCCTTTTGATTGTTTAGCTTGTAAACCTGCATAACAATAAAGGGGTAAGCTTCAAAGTTCAGTAGGGACATAATCTTATCACAGTAAATTGACAATACTAAATTAAGTGTCCTGAAATCATGTAACCAAATATCAAGTTATTATCGGTAACAATGCATGAGTGCATTGCTCATCTCTACCCGTTAATTAATATAATAAAACACGCGGACCTGCACGTCCTATACCGTGCATTTTACCTCTGCAGCGGTGGTTCGAGTGTTCTATTATACAAATTAACCCCCTTGTAACTCAATCATCCCAATTTTCCCTTTTGTTAGTCATCTTGCCTAAACTCTTCGTCGCCAGTCCCGAATTACCCTTAAAAAATCTGTGCACCATGGGCTCGCCTGAGACCTGGTACCTACTAAGAGTTTGACTCAACTACACAAAAGATCATTTCCAACTACCCTCATTTCCAATTCCTTTCTCGACATCGAAGTTGTAACCACTTCACACACATGAATGATGCACAATTAACATCAGTTCATCTTTCATATGTCACAATATATCTCAACTATAACATTCCAGTAGTAATAACAGGTAAGCAACCAACTGAAGCAATAATCCAAATAACACCCAACCACATTACTCAAACAACACGAATATAGTACTTCATGATTTAATAAAATCAATCTCTGTAAAGGTCTGTCGTATTTCCCCTACCTAAATTCCAAAACATCGCTCCAACTTTGTAATAGTTCACCACCTTGATAAAATCCTATTCACATATATGAGCAAATTACCAAATGGCAAATGCATGACACGCACTTTAATCCTAATTAACATATTTAAGTTTACCGATTCCGCAATACTAATTCACAAGTTATTATATGTTGATCAACTCCAAACACATGCTATACTTGATACAGTTGAAACTATATTTATGTACATATGCAGACAGTTCCATGCCGAGAAAGCTAAGCTTGGTTTACTCAGGTTAGTGCAAAGTTATATGCATGAATACCAGCATATACATATATAGTTTCTCTCAAAACCAATAAGAAGGATATATGTTCGAATTAATTACTATGCTTGAGTCTTCTTCTATACAACAACCTCTAATAAAGATAAGAGATAATATTTAGCATGTGATAATTATATATAGGTTCTGTCCTATCACTTTTGTGTAGGTAAGATGATCTCCAATTGTAAAGTCTGATAGCCATACGTCTATGCAGATATACATACATATATAATACAAACCAACAGATATGAAACACGACTGAGTTCTACAGTATATAGAGCCAAATTAAGTTGCCCATTGTGTGACTTAGCCGAACTGTCCCCTCTCCACTTCCAAATGAAAAGGAATACTACCAGATCGTAGTATTGAACCATTACAAAATTAAAATGAATAATATAAAAATATAGTTTTTAAGTCAAATACTACTGTAAAAGTCTATTAGACTTATTTGATTAAAATAAGTATCTTTTTTATATATATAAAATACAGGTCTTCACAATTCTTTTTCATTTATAAGTAGGGAGAAAGACTTACATGATACAAGTACACTGCCACAGTGGTGTCTTATGCCAATAAAATAAAGACGTGTGTAAGTTTTTTATCGATATGTTCTTGTTTCATTAACATAGGACATCACGTGACGATGTACTAGTACCATGTAATTTGTTCTGCAAGTAAGAGATGATATGTATGATTCCCATAAAACTGAAAACTAATGTTTTATTTTTCCTTTCAAATAGAACCTTTAAAACCCAAAATAGAAATGAAAGCAACACCACTTAGCTAAAAGGTCCAACACGAAAAGCTCAATTAGGCCTACTTAAGAGCATGTCCACAAGTTTGTTAAAATGGCAAGAATCCCCAAAACCCACATCCACTGACCTAAAAAATGGGGGGAGGGGGTGGCCGATTGCTGGACTCCACCACTACTATTTGGCTGCTCGGTCAATTCACGCCAGGGCTTGAGCCCGTTGGATTTTGTCAACGTCAGTCGTGACGTAAGCCAACAGGGCCCCATGCAAGGCACCGAGCCTGCAGCATCTCTCTCAACTGTTGATTTTCAACGGTCTTCTCAACTGAGGTCATTGAATTTCCAACAACACTGTTCTAAAAATCCTTGGCTAGCGCCGCCTAGGCGTAGGCGGTTGGCCACCATTCCGATTAATGCCTAGACGTTTGAAAATTAAGAAAATGTGCCTAGACCTGCTGAGGCGCCCGCCTAGCCTAAACAGAGAGAGATAGCGAGAAGGACATCGGAGGCAAGGGGCAGAGAGAAAGAGTCTACGCGGGCTTCAACGGTTTAGGCTAATTTTGGGTTTAGGTGACACACCCCGATCCGAAAGGTCTGCTAGGACTCCAAATCGAGCTGTGCTGGCCGACACCTGGAAGGTGACGAAGCCATAAAGTGTAATGATGTGGAGAATATGAATAAATTTTAACCTAAAAGTGCCTAAATATAAGAGTGTGCGGTGTGCGGGTATGAACCCAATTCACACGTGATGACAGAGCATAAGTACAGTACAGTAAAATAGGGTGAGAATTATACCATTGATAGTAATCGTCTACCCTAAGATCTGCCAATAATCCTCGTCGGTATGAAAACTCTGCTACTAGAACCTGGAAGGGAGAGAAACAAAGGTGAGTGGGCCTGAAAATAAAGTTTTCATAAAAACCTTTTTGAAAACATTATAACCCCTGGCCATAAAACCTGTATAGTTTCCAGAAAATAATAATACGTAAGTATGAGAATGAATGCACAAGTGCAGTGAAAATAGAAGCATGCCATACCACAATATCTCAGCAATAATAAATGTAAGCCAGGTGTGAAATTAGTCTAACTAGCATACCAGTCGGAGTCACCTAATGTGACCTGTACAACTGGACCTATTGCTCATCAGTCTATGCTAGCACATGAGTCGGAGTCACCTTGTGTGACCTATACGACATGCTGGGTGTATATATGTACGCTCTAGTGCTACGATCACGTGAAAGCTATGCGATAAATCGCAGGTCACCTACGAGTCGGAACCACCTATTGTGGTATGTACGACAGGCTAGCACCAAACTTAGATCCAAGGTGAGTGTGCGGTGCGGGAGGTGAACAATCACGTGAAGGCTATGCCCTGGCTCAGGGCGGGAGCACTAACACTGGGGTGCAGCAATGATGAGCTCTAAATGAATACATGCATGCTCACACTATACAACCGTTTCAATCACATAATAACTCACCTGAACTTACCTGCGCCTCTGTAGGATCATTTGGCATAACGACAAATCTCATCATAATGCAATATTTAAATATAATACATTTAAATCATGGCATGCTATGCATAATCGATTTAAAACATTTCTGGAAAACCGTAAGGTATATATATATATATACACACACACACACACTATAAAAAGGAAAAAGACCCACTCACCTGAGGTCCACGCTACAACTCCCTAACATGAACATCGAGGCGCCATAAACGATCGGCGCCTATAACAATTATCAAATCACATCTCAGAATTCTTATCAATAAAACACGTAACTTACATATCTCATTCGGGAAGATACGTACATCAGATTCCTAATCTATAAGTTTCTAATATCCTCAAATATTACGTACTATAACGTATCAAAGTTTAGTGACGATCCAACGGTCGGATCGTCGATTGCTATAATAATCGAGTGGCGGACCTTAATGGAACTAGGTTCAAACGACAGATATTCATCAATCAGACTTCACATACAGAATTGGAGAATCAAATTTAGCCTAGGAAGGTCAGGGGATGCCTTGGCCCACGCATTGCCGTACATGGTGGTTGGCCACCCCAACTTGCCGAAAAAATGAACTATTTCTAAAAATTACCAAATTTTACAGGCAAGTAGATCTCAGTGAGGGGAGAAATTTTCATACATGTGATCGAGTCCAATTCGGCTGGGAAATGTCCCAATTTCATCCAAACCAGTCGGAAACCCTAGAAATGGGTGAACCTCGATTCTTCCTCTCTGGTGCTCCGACATCCCAAATCTTGTTTGGGTCTTGTTATTGGGATCCAGAGAAGCTAGATGATGGTAATGGTCGATGAAGGGGCTTGCAGAAATGACGGATTCCGCCGTCGTGGCTCCGGACACCCACGACCCAAGTTCGTCAGGAAACAGGGCCAATTCCTCTCGAATTTAGGTGGAAAACTGAAGAGGGAGTAACTTAATGATGATTGGTAAGGGTGGATTCTCTCAATTCGTCAGAAATTTGACGAATTTCGCTGGAAAAATCAACTAGGTTGAGCATAGTTGTTGGGTCAAGGAGGAACCGGTTCGATTCCCCTTCTTCTTCTCCTCCCTCATTTCCCCCCTTTCTCTCTTTTCTGATTGGTCACCCTCTCATCTCTCCTTTTCTGATTCCCTCACCTCTTCCTCATTTCTCTCCTTTATCTTCCATCTCCACCACTCAACTTTTCTTCCTTTTAATCTGGGCCACACACGTGGCTTTCCAGATTTTGCTCCAAAAATCTGGAGCCTTCCAGAAAATAATTAATTGACCATTTTGTCCTTGATTTCGTTCGTTAATAACCCATTCGTTATAACTCCAAATTACGTTCCGTTTGCGCCCACGCATTCGTAGCGACGAGTACTTCGAGGATACGCCAAGAAAATGGATCTTACGTGACTCGACAAGGTGGTAAACAAAAGTCAATGCATTTTCCTCGAAGGGCATTTTCAAAATTTCACATTTTAAAATTATAAAAACCGTAGTTTTTGGGGACGGGTCGTTACATTAGGGTCGTCTTGCTACCTTGCCTTCAGACTTTTAATACCTTTGTCCTATTCTTTTATTGTAAACTTGGCTATTCATATACCTCATCCTTCAGGCATTCCGACTTCTTGAGATATAAATTCCTGAGCTATTGTTTTTCTTCCTTCTTTGGAGCGAGCTCCTGCATACTTTGGGCTACTGAGGAAATTCAACCTTTTTTTCCTTATTTGAGTCTTTTCGCACCCGTTTTGTCTACTTAACATATGGGACGAGCTAAGCTATATAATGGCTTGGAGCTTTCTTCACCAGTTCCTATAGCCTATTCTCTTTCATCTTTTCCTAAAGCAGGGTTGGCGCGGATAATGCGCTGGAAGTTGTGAGAAAAGGACCCGGCTGGCAAGCCCTATTCAGAGATGGGGAGGAAACGAAGCTAAGTTGGCCTTTTAGGATCAATCCGCGGTCGAATACCCATTAAGACACTTCTCGAAAACTGAGGAAATATCTAATTCCGATCTTGGGTAGGATTCACCATCCGCTAGACATACCACATAAGCCAACAGTAGTATGAATGGGACAGGAACCCCTCGACCTCTTTGAGGAAAGGGCACACACAGAGGCACTGGCGGATCCCCCCGATAGGAGTATGCCTAGACCCGCCTAGACACCTGCCTAGGTTGCATCTCACTTAGATAGAAAAGAGATACCTTTCCTTTTGCATTTTATTATTTTCAATAAATTGTAAGAGACTTATTGAACACTTAAATAAACACACAATATATGTTTGCTCTCCATGCTTTCATTATGTTCAAATACTTCATAATATATGTCATTCTATTTTCTAGATTATGATGAAATTATATATATTTTAAGTATAAACATACACTTATTTACACAAAATACAATAGATTTACTTAAATCCGCCTAGTTCGCCTAGCTGCCTAGGCGCTGGGTCTCAGTCCGCCGCCCGACTGGGGCCTAGCATATTTTAGAACCTTGTCCAGTAGTAAAAAAAAATTGGATTTTATTAGTTGTGTTACGTGGCATAATCTGTTGTCTCTGATTCATAAAATTTTGGAATTCAACAATCAGGATTAATTCAACTGTAAAAATAAAAACACAAAACACAAAAAATACTTTGTATTATGTTTTACCTTACCATCTTATTCATTCCCCACACAACACCACACCACAACTCAATATTTATTTTTATTACAATCTTCTTAAACACACTTAAACAAACTTACAAAGTTCAACACACCTACAAATAACACAATTACACATAACACACTTACAAACAAGTATCTTTGTCATTTATTGAAAATCTCATCGAAAATTTTGGTGATAATGACATGTGGAAGATAAGGCCAAGAAAACATAAAAAGAATAACAATTTTTTTTTTGTGAATAGCCCTCGCCCTTGCCATCATCCTTTCCTTTTCGAAAGGGGTGGAGTTGTACAAAGGCACCTACTGTTTAAAGTGAATAGTAAGGGTAATTCAAGTGCCTTGCCCTTGCCCTTGCTCTCCTACAACGGGTGGACCTTGCTCTAACACAAACAAACCCCCCATAATATTTGAGGGGGAGTGCCTTAAATTTAAATTTGGATCATTGGATCAACCAAATGTTACAACCGTCCGATTAAATAAAGAGGGGTAAATTGCACAAAGCTACCTTAACTATGGGTCGAACCTCAATCTCATATCTCATGTTTTAAACATTGTAATGTCATACCTCAACTTATGAATTTGTGGCAATGTCATACCTCCGTTAAGTTTATGTCAATTTGATTGTTAAATTATAAATTATTATTAAATTATTAAATTTTTATTAATAATAATAAATAAATTATTAGTTAATTAATTAATTTTTTATTCTAGTTGGCAAAGGAGTGGGCCTCGATCTTGCCACATCATCATTTAACAACCAATTTGACAAAAAGCTTAATAGAGGTGTGACATTGCAACGAATTCATAAGTTGAGGTATGATATTGCAATATTCAAAACATGAGGTATGAGATCGTGGTTCGACCCATTCTTAGTTTTTTGTAACACCCAAAAAAGAGCCTTCGGGTTTGTTGCAAGTGGTAGACACACGCGTCAGCGTGGAACCCAACAGCTGATGCTTTGTCGCGTCATGTCGGTAGGTTGCGGGTGAGGGAAAAACGGGTGCGCTTATCCCATATTTTTGTTTTTTTTTTTAACAAATGATATTATCTACACTAAGGGGGGTGAACTTAGCCTCACAATGGGCTAGCAATAATATGGTATAAATTCACCTTTGGCAAGAATTGAACCTAAGACCTCTCACTTCTAAGTAAATAAAAATACCATTAGACCGTAGTACTAATTGATTTATCCGAAACTTAAATTGTGGGAGAATCAGGCCCAAAACCATTTTTTCTCCAAGACCTATTTCAGCCCAATTTTCAGCTTTTATCCTCTCCCATCAATTGCATTTGGTCTAAGCCGGCAATATATATATAAGTGGAGACCCACTCAAACTCAAACAGAGCTTTGTAAATTCCAGATTCATTCGCGCCAATCCCTCCCTCTCCCTCCCTCTCCCTATTAAGGTACGATTCTCTCTCTTCTAAATTATGGTAAAGTGATTCGACCCAAGAGCTATATATGTTTACAGATTCAATTGTGTTTTTTATTCTTTATTGTTTGGGTCTCCATTACGAGAAATTAGGGCACACTATTTTCATTCAGAATCGTTTAATTTACTTTCGTTTGTTTATATGGGTATTCATCGAAACCCTAGCTCCTGGAGTTACTGGGATTCCGTTGTGTGTGTAATTCTGGCAAGGGGTTGATCTTCAAACTTTAAATTAAATCTCAAATTCGTTTAATTTAGTACGGAGAATTCTCAAATTTTCGTACTTGGAGTGTCAATGTGGAAGAGTTGAACTTGGACTGACGAGAGCACGGGATCGTTATAGTGCAGAATTTTCATTTGCTGGTCATTTGTGTTTCGGGTTTTGTTTCACGCAGGTTTTTATGAAATATATGTTTTGGGTAGAAAATTGCAGGAAACAATTAGGATAATATGTGTGAGACAGGGCAGCGTAGCTTTCGTGCCATTCAAACGATATAGGCTCTCATTTCATATGGAGGAAAACAAGAAACAGAAATTTGAACAAAAATGGAATACTCTTGGTGTACACCAATTAATTAGTTCTTTCTTGATATCCAATTTCGTTGAAGCCTGAAAAAAATGCAGCATTGTCTTACTTAGGAGAAGGACTGCGTGACAGTAGGCCTAGGCTAAAGATCAGTGAAGCCAAACCAGCATGAAAGTTTGTAGAGAAACAAACAGGAAGGTGATCAAGGTTCCTATAGAAAGCAGAGCAGGTATAGGAAGTAGCATGAGAGAACAGAAAACACGTAGAACTACCCGAGTCTGCCCCAAAGCAACGGGTAGGAAATCTCATCCGAGTAATGCTTGAATGCTTTTAACTCAACTGGTCATTCTTGTAATTTCTTGCAAGTAGAAGGTTTTCCACAAAATATTACAAATAATTCTAGACAAATGTCCTTTGATTTGATTAGCCTGTCCATGCTTTGAGATGTTATGCATATTGAATTTTCAATTGCGCCTATCTTGGGCATTCCTTTAATTAGTTGCATCTTATCCTTCTTAGGGAAAGGTGGGCGTGCTGATGGCATGTGTTTGGAGCTTCCTGACAAAGGTGGGCCCTTTTCAGGAATAACAAAGAGACCGCCTGATCTTGAGTGTTGTCAAGGGAAAACACTTCTTCCGCAGTCAAAGATCAAGTTGCAGCTTTTCCCTGTAAATGAAGTCACTCGCATACGATTGGAAAAGGTTGATCATAAATCATGAAGATATGAAAAATTAGAACAGCACTATGTATCTGCAAGCTAAAAGATTTTGTCACTTTAATTTCTCAGTTTGTTTTCCTTTTATTTCGTTTTCAGGATGGACATCATCCATATTTAGAACTCATTCTTAGACCACAGAAGAAGATTACTTCTGTGCTAAAGCACCTTAATGACAAGTGGGGGAGTTCAAGCGTTGCTCTTAATGAGCCGGTTCTATTCCCATATAAGATGCGTGACAGTGTGTCTAGTAACAGAAGATGGACACTGAATGATGGTGACATTAGTGCCGGAGCTGTCTATGCAGCTATTGGATGCCCTGCGGTTTTTCGTTTAAGGTATAAGTCTTTACTCAATTTTCTTAATCAACGTATTATTAATTTTTCTGACTTGATATGCTTCTTAAGGTATGGCTGGCTCTCTACTGAACCTAAAGGTGCTGATCAACCTTCTACATCAGCTAATGACTTACAATCTGAGGTTGAACAGAGATGTAGAAGCGCCGCCACAGAGAATGTATATGATGAATTAGGGAAACACACTGTGTTAGCAACAAAAGATTTCAGATCAATCAATGCAAGAGAAACAATAAATGCAGATACTGAGAATATTTCTACTGGAGTTGTTGATCTCAAGGTAAAATTTTCTGCTGATTCTTTCTCTGTTTGATTGTTTGTTCTTTTGTTCGTAGGTGTGTGTGCGATCACATACCTTAAATGGGTTAACCTTAAAAATATCACTATACTACAACAACAACAACAAAGCCTTATCCCACTAAGTGGGGTCGGCTGTATGAATCCTAGAACACCACTGTGCTTAGTTTTGCGCCAAGTCTTCCGTTAGCTCCAAGTACTCCATGTCTTTTCGTAGAGTCTCTTTCCAAGTCTTCCTAGGTCTTCCTCTAACCATTTTACCCTGAGCCTCTGTCTCATAATCGCTTCTTCTAAACGGAGCATCTATAGGTCTTCGGTTCACATGTCAAAACCACCTTAACTGATTTTCTCTCATCTTATCTTCAAACGCGGCTACTCCTACTTGAGCTTGGATATTTTGGTTCTTAATCTCTTAAAATATTACTATGAGGTTGAATTCTCATAGTTTCTGGTGATTATGAATGAAATGCATTAAGCTGGAAATGCAAACCGGAATGCAATATATAGACGTGATGAAATGCTGGGTTGAGAGTACAAGTCTTGATAATTATTCTGTCCTTTTGTTCAAAATTTAAAATCCCAGATGGAAAATTTGTTGGGTAGAGCTATAGGTTTTACTTGGAGATTTATGCAACATGTTTCATTGATGTATTTTTAATGATTGTCTGAAGTTTTCTCTCTTATTATAATTAGAACGATATTCGGAGGAGGATGGGTAACCATGCTCAGGAACCACTTTTGCTTGACAGTGGAACTAATATAAGCATTGGAGGCCTACTTTCTGAAGCATCTTTACGGGCCAAGTGCAATAACAGTGAAGAAAAACAAATTGGGAAAAATGAAGCCTTTCATCCTACTGAAACAAAAAATGATTCAAAGTCATTTGCGTTGTGGGATTGTCCTTCTATACGCATTGGTGGCCACTTGTCTGAAGCATCCATGCAGGGCAAGCTCGATCAATTTTATGCACAACTAGTTGAGAGCAGTGCAGGCTTGCCACATCCTCAAGGTCAAAGGCCATCCACTCATGACTCATGCTTATCTATTTTTGATGCTGAAGAAACTTGCCATGCATTTCCTTCTCAAAAATTCTCTTTGTCGGGAAAAGATGTTCTGGGGTTTGGTGGAAGTTGTGGAGGTTTCAACCAGAATCCTGGTTCTAAACTATTCAAGTTCCCTAATGCAGCAAAGGTTAGCTGAGTTCTATTCATGCATTTCATTCTGTTATTGCTACTGAGCTATTTTTATGTTGTTTAAATCTGTGTTTCATGTTTTGTGGCTTCGGTCTCATTTAAATTAACTATGCTTTGAATACTACTTTGTTGGATTGGTATGATAAATTCCATAGATCTTCCTACTCCATAAATATATTTGGATTTTTCATCAATCTGAAATTGTTTTAACTGGTAATCAGAACTTGTCTTGAAATGAGGCATGGTGGATATTTAGTATATTGAAGTCAAGTTTCGGCATGTCTTGACATTGAAGGGTGTTATAACCTTTGATTTGGTTAAATGAGATATCAAATTTGTCTGTCGTTTACTTTTTTATATTGTTAAAACTTAAAAGAACCTGATTGATCAGTCACTTCTGGTATATCTTATCCATTGATGTATTAATCATCTGTTTGGTTTTGTACACCTTTCAAAAGTTTACTTGATCAGGATAGGACGATAACGTCAATAAATTGCTTTGTTTTTTTTAACGTCCTGCGTAAGTCTCTTTAAGCACCTTTAACAAGCAAGTAGCTAGCTTCCACCTTACTTGACAGCAAGGCATGAAAGCCTTTGCCTATAGCGTGTAATATCATATGGCAAGGCTATTTAATTCTCACTAGTCTCATCCCAAAGTCATTGGGATAAAGGCTTTGTCAAGATTTGAAACAGCATGTAGCTGTGTTCCTTGTCAGGGGTATGAACTCACCTGGGCCATTCAAGCCGTTGAAAACTTGAAGTAAAACGAGAATATCTTATGTTGGATGTCTATTGCAGTCTAACAACGTAGATGGGCTGCCGCAAGACCAGCATGCTTGTCAGGAATCGAATACAGCTCTCATGATTTGTTCGCGAGTGAACAACGATGACAGAAGTCTTGGGCTGTCAGGCATCAAATGGGTATTTGAATATCTTATCGAAAGTGATTTGATTGTTTTGAAGTTTCCGAAATTGTAAATTGCTAAAGGTTTTAATTTACTGCTTGGACACACACAGACCGACTCCTTGGGGCCGTTTGATCTTGGCCTCCCCGTTTCCCAGAAGCTCATCACTGGAGAGAGTACAAGCAGCATCAGTGGATTTGTTAAGTAGCCGAATACTCAGATCAATGCTTGGTACAGTTGTGGAAGTTTGCCAAATTTATTTGAGCTGGACTTGCCAAAATGACTATTAGATGAATTGATGGGTTACTAAAAGCGCTCATATAACCAAATGTGCTTCTGACAATGTCAGATTTTTTATTTTTTTATTTTTGGGGAAAAAGGAGAAAAGGTTAAAAGTTTTTCTTCTAGCAAGCATTTAGATTATTGTTAAAATTTTGGACCGTTTGGAAGTGTACTTGATCAAAGCACTTTTGCTCGTAAGAGGTTTGACTTGAAGCGTGTGTCCAAAACTTTAATAAAAACCGAAATGCTTTTACAACCAATACTTATAACTTTTGTGCCAAATATTATTAGAAGCGTTTGGGGCTATCCGGAAAAGTGTGCATTTTAACGATGGGGATTTTTGTGCCCTCCCGTTTGCAAAATTTGTTTTCCTTTTAATTTTTGGGTAAATGAAAAAGGGTATAAGGCAGTGGATGTAAATTGTAATGATGAAGAAAACGCCCAAATTATGAAATCTGGGGATGTGGTGTGCTGGCCCTTTCAATTTTCTTGAGAACACAGTCCCAAGTCCTTTTACAAAGCAAATAAATAAATACTATATACACACAAAATTGGAACTGTTTATTTTGTAAGTCTCGATTTATAGATTATTTTTGCAAAAAATCAATTCAACCGAAATTATTTGTCCATTTAATTATCATAATGAAATTTCAATGTATTTTAGAGAACATATTCGTCAATTTCTTTGAACTCAATTAGATGCTTCAAATATTTTCGATTTGGCTAATATTTTGCAAAAATGATCTATGAAGTGCAACTTGAAAAATAAACGGTTTGGATCGTTAAAGTTTGATTTGGTGTGGGCCCAACAACTAATCCTGATTTTTATAATACAGAAAAATAAAGATCTCTTCCCTTAAAGGCTTTCTCGAAATATGAAATATGTGATATATATATATATATGTATGTATGTTGCAGTCATATTTAGAATATGAATGTGATTGTGTAAATCCTAGTAGATATATGGATATCTCTTATATTCCTATTAGGAGTTGATTTTCTATTAAGCGTTGTAATCCTAAAAGGGTAAGGTTTTTACGTATCCTACAACTATAAATAAAGGCACAATTGGGTGATACAACACACACCTCACAATTAAATCTCTCTCTTCCCTTATGCTACCGCCGGCCCCTTCTCTCTCTAATCTCTTAGATTAATTCAATCAAATAGGCCTACAACACGTTATCAGCACGCTCTTGCCAGAAGCTGAAGAATTGACGGATCGTAAGAAAATGCTATCTTCCACAAAATTCAAAGGCTCTTCTTTATTTTTGCCAATTAGGTACGCTTAAAATAAAGGAAGATATTTGAAATGTCCACGAAGCATGAAAACATTCTCCATGATGCATGAACCCTTCTATGTTTATATTTTCCTTCCGATATATATATATATATATATATATATATATATATATATATATATATATATATATATTGTATATGTTCATACATTTGTTTTATGTTCATATATTTGTTTTATGCATTACGCAATTAAATTGCTCTGTGGAATTTGTGAGTCAAAGAATATAAATAAATTAGAAACATTCTAGGGTTTTTTCAAACCCTAACCATGTCGAAAAAATATATATATATGGCGTTGGGCACTGTGCGGTACCACCATTGCACCACCACGGCAGTAGCCCTCAGGGCCTTGCTGCAACCACACGGACACCCCCAGGCCTTCGACCTGGTTGACCTGCATGGGCCTAAAGTCCAAGCCTGCTTCTTAAGGAAGCCCGCAGCCTTCCTGGGCTAGTCCTTGTGAACCCGGCCTGCATTGCCAACAACATTAGGCTGCTGGGCCTTACCCTGCACCCCAGCCCGCTTCCCACAGTTCTGTTTGCTGGGTTGCGTTTGCCTCAACCCGGACCCAGCTTCGGCTGGGCTTCCCACGTTAACCTAAGGCCAACAGTCCGCCAGGCCTGACCGTGCCCCCCCCTATTTGGCCCAAATGCCAGCAGCTTGCTGTTGGGGTCCCTGTCTCGGCCCGTGGCCTATAGCCACTTATGGGCTGTTATTGCAGCCACACCCAAGCCCCTACTCACGGCACCCAGCCCAATTTTTGGGCTATGCTTTTTCGACCCAATGCTATTATTTTTGGCATTATTTTGCTTCCACGATCGACCCTGTTTGGTCCCGATCTATTCAATTAATTAAAAGTGACCTGCAGTCCATTAATTTGATAATGAATCCAAAATTATTGACCTGAAGATCACTTTTGGACATTAACGATTCAACAATTTATTTTTATACTTTGAACCGTTGACATACTTTCATAGTAACGAAGCTCTCACACTTGAGTTCCCGAAGAAACTCAAATCCACTACACTTAAATCAGCATATTGTATTCTGTGTTTCTTGCAAAAACCTATCCTTTACGAACTAATCGTTCATAAAAACTAAATTGAACATATATTTCATATTTAGTGCCTTTGAAACCTGAAGTTTTCATTCAAAACTTACCACATGAAACCTGTAGTTTTCATGCATAAATTAAACCAATACATGTCTATAGAACCTGAATGTTCTAGGATATATGTCTATGGATCACCATATGACTAATCATGTTTTTTTTTGTACCCTCCGTTTTAGGGATATGTCGAACTTAAACAAGCTCGATTTCACCGCTCTAGAAGTCTCCGGAATAAACTACCAGAAGTGGGTTCAAGACGTGAAGCTTCATTTTACCGTAAAAGGTATTAGAGCCACCATCAAGGCACCCATCGACGACAACTCTGTCGATGAAGCTCAGAAAGTTACTGCAATGACCTTCATTCGAAGACACATCCATGATGCTCTGCAGACCGAGTACATCGCTGATGAGGACCCACGCACCCTCTGGCTTGCTTTGGTCGACTGTTTCGATCACCAGAAAGACATATACTTGCCTGAAGCAAGACACGACTGGCAGCATCTTCGCTTCCAAGACTTTAAGTCCATGAATGAATACAACTCTGAAGTTTGTAGAATCCGATCACTGTTGAAGTTTTATAAAGTGAAAATAACCGAATTAGATCTCCTGGAAAAGACCTATTCGACCTTCCATGCCATAAATATTGTCCTGCAACAACAATATAGAGCACATAAATTCACCAAATTTTTGGATTTGATCTTTGTACTACTTCTCGCTGAAAAGCAAAACCAGCTTTTGATGAAGAATCATCAAGCCCGACCAACTGGCTCGAATGCCGTGCCTGAAGCGCACGCGACCAATTCTAGCAGCCACAAATGACGAAAGAATCGTCGTGGTAGTGGTAATAGGCGGCAGGCCCCACCACGGGCCCAAGGTCGGTAGAGTGTTGGCCCCAAGGGAGAAAATATGACCCAGCAACGTCCACCCCTTACCCCTAAAACCTCGAACTTCAAGAACAAGGGCTGAGCTCCTGTTCAGTCAGCTTCCACTGATTGAAGGATACGGAAATGCCCGTATCATGTTGTCCAATGTTACAGTCTTAACTATTAAAGAGACACTCTATTCTCCATGTTTCGGAAGAACGTTGCTGAGTTTTAGAGATATTCGAGATAATCAATATCATATTGAAACCACTGAAGATAATGCTTCTGAATTTCTTTGTATCACTTCGTATGAATATGGCTAGAAGCGTATTCATGAGAAGTTGGAACGTCTCCCAAATGAGTTATACATCACAACTATTGGCAGTATAGAAACCCACCATATGGCCGGCCCTATGCCTGAGTTCCATAACACTTTGTTGATTTGGCATGACCGTTTGGGACATCATGGACGTGACATGACGCACCGTATCCTCAAATCATCACATGGGCATTGGTTACCTCCTTATGTTGGATTCCTGCCATGCAAAGCGTGTTCTTTAAGAAAGTTGAATACTCAACCCTCGATTACAAAGATCATTCACAACCCTCCTAAGTTTCTTCAGAGGATTCAAGGGGATATTTGTGAACCTATCCAACCAACCTGTGAACCATTTAGATATTTTATGGTGTTGGTTGATGCATTGACACGATGGTCATATGTTTGCCTGTTGTCCACACGCAATGCTGCATTTGCTAAACTCCTAGCACAAATCATTAAGCTAAAGGCTCACCACCCTGATTATCCGATTAAGTCGATTCGATTAGATAACACTGGAGAGTTTACGTCACAGACTTTTGACGATTATTGCATGTCAGTAGGGATTGATGTGGAACATCATGTACCCCATGTTCACACCCAAAATGGCCTGGCAGAAGCTTTCATAAATCGCCTTCAATTCATAGCTCGGATTTTGGTTATGAGAACCAAACTGCCGGTATCTGCCTGGGGCTATGCAATATTGCACCAGTTATGCTAGTCCGCCTGAGGCCCACCATTAACTAACCACATTCACTGTTACAGTTGGTTACTGGATACGAGCCTGATGTCTCGCATTTACTTAGTTAGCATATTTTCTTGCATTTATGCGACTTTATGCGACATAGTTAGCATGTTTTCTTGCATTTATTTAGTTAGTTATTGCTTATAAAAGTGTTTTAAGCTATTTTCATGTGTTTGTAGGTCAAAATGACAAAGTTGGCAAGAAGATGCAATTTGGAGCATTTTAGAACAGTTTTGGGCTTGGAATGGACAACATATGCATGGATCAAGGTGGGTGGACAAAATTGAAGTTCAAGAGAGGCTAGGAATGTGCAAAAGAGTTGAAGAAATTAATTCAAGACATTGAAGATGAGGAATCAGCTCAAAAGAAGGAGACATTATCCAAACTGCCTTATCTTATCCTTATCTTATCCAAAACCTTACTTTATCTTGTCTTAACCTTATCCTTATCCTAATCCTATCCTACCTTATTTTCAGCTACAAGAGGGACTCCTATTTACATCAGAACATCTAGAACCTGATTTCTAGAGGCCACATCCCCTCTCCTAAGAATCTGGCGCCTGGACCCTTTCTAGAAGCTCTAGAACCTACCGCACTCCCTATCCTTTTCCTCCTTGGTTTCTACCCTTCTAGATGGCCCTTTCCTTGTGGGATTTTAATGTTAAGTTCTTCTCCAACACAAAAACCTTTTCTGCCGCACCAAGCCCTATAAATTCACATCATTGTACCACAATTCAGACCACCACTCACCATCATTCACCCTTCTCTACAATCATCCATGCCATTCACACACAAACCCAGAAATCCCATTTGTGCCGCAACTTTGCAAGGAAAAAAGGAGAAGAAGCTTGGAGCCGTGCTTGCCATTCAAGACGTTGGAGCGTTTCTAGGTGTATTCTATCTTTGTTTTCAATGTTTAAACTTAATTGTCTTTGTTTAATTGCAAGCATGTGGAACTAAACTCGTTTTAGCTAGGGGCGAATTCAAAGCCATGAACATGTATGTGACATGAGTTGATTACATCCAGTTATTAGTTCATAAATCGTGAATACAATTTGCTTAACTGTTTGATTGAAAACTTATTCTTGTATGTTGATTAAGGATGCATACTTAGTTTGCATGCATAAATTTGATGCTAAAATATAAGGGAGTTTCACCTAATAGTTACAAACTTATATTTACAAGTAGTGGAGGTTGCTAGTCACGATCGCGTTAAGTAAATTTCTGGCAGGAGTGTCATGCTATTCATAGTCACGAATGCCTTGTCAATGCTTATGATTTTCACAAAGCTTAATGATCTTTGATTGTATTTCTATTATGCTGTTCATGTAGGGAACTATCGAAGAATAATTTGGTTGTCGATACGTTGTCCGTCCAATTCAATGAATTTAGGAAAATCTGATGGTTAAAAAAGTGTTGTCACGGTTAATTTGGGGTGTCGAGGTTCATGGTTTATCAGAATAATAACCGGAAATTGATTTGTGTTGCATATGTGTCATGTGTGGAGAAGGACCCTCTAGCTAGCCATTCACCCATTCAAATCACCCAATTTCGTGTTTTTTTTAAGTTGTTTTTACAAATCTGTTTGTTAAGTTTTTAAATTCATCAAAACCAATTCCCCTTAAGTTGTTTGAGTCTTTTTAGTTTAATTTTCGTCCAAATCACCCTTTAGGTCTAGTTTTGATTCATAATCACTTAGATTGTGTGTTTTGAGTCAAATAAGCTTGTTTTGAGTTTTTAAGTCTAGTTTTTTGTTTTTGAGTCTAGTTAGTGTTTTTGAGTCTAATTTGGGTAGATTAGCATCCCTTTTAATCCCCAGCCTAGAACGATCCCTACTTTCATAAACTACATCAATAGGGTTTAAGTTTGAGTGCAATTTAATTTCACATCAGTGTTTGGGTGTGCCATTTATGTGCCAATAGAGCCGCCACTACGTACCAAAATGGGTCCTCAGAGAAAAATGGGAATCTTTGTCAATTATGATTCGCCATCAATTGTTCGTTGTTGAGAAACCTTGACAAGAGATCTCTTTCTCGCACGTTTTGCCGATTTTCACTTTGATGAGACAGTCTTCCCGTCATTAAGGGGAGATAAACATGCTAATGTTCATGGAAAACGCTGCGAATTGTCGTGGTACTCTCCCACTATGTCTCATTTAGATCCCCGCATTATCCAGATGCTTTTAATGATCTAGCTAAGGTGACAAGATTACATATACCCGCTGCAAATGTACAAACAAGGATAGATGTTCCCTGCGTATGTCAACAACCCGCCTGGGAAGGCCGGACTGTCCCCGAATGTGGGGATGCCTTACCTTCCACGCGGTATGGTACATTAGTGGCTAGCCAATCATCTGCTCCGACCATGAAGCGTGACAGACCCCTTTGTTCAAAGAATTCACAACCTCGTAAGAGAAAACGGCACCAACTAGTGACCCTAGTTTGAATCTGACCATCACTCACTCATCCATTCCAACGCATAAGGTTCTTTTAGATTACGGTGATGTTTTCGATGAGACAACCCGGCCTTCCGAGAATCGCGAGATTTTGATCAATTACGCAGTATTAGATGAAGTTTGGAATAGGAATGAGATGATCGTCGACGATGCATTTGAGTACACAGTAGCTACTGACATCATGATTAGCGATGACATTGAACCACGTTCCATTGATGAATGCCAACGTAGAACCGATTGGTCAAACTGGAAACAAGCAATCCAGGTCGAACTCGATTCGCTTGCGAAATGTAAAGTGTTTGGACCTATTGTTCCTACACCACCACGCGTGAAGCTTGTTGGCTACAAGTGGGTTTTCGTGAGGAAGCGTAATGAAAAGAATGAAATAGTGTGATACAAGGCATGCCTCATAGCGCAAGGCTTTTCTCAGCACCCTGGGATTACTTATGAGGAAACGTTCCCCCGTAATGGACGTTATAACGTTTCGCTACCTAATCAATTTGGTAGTTTCTGAAAAAAAACTGAATACGCAGCTTATAGACGTGGTAACTGCGTATCTCTATGGGGATCTAGATATGGAAATATACATGAAAGTTCCGGAAGAACTTCCATTGACTGGTTCAAATAGTTCTAGACCACGGAACACTTTCTTAATTAGATTAAGGAGATGACTTTACAGATTGAAACAATCCGAGTGGATGTGGTATAACCGTCTGAGTGAATATTTGACAAGTCAGGGTTATGTGAACAACGAATTATGCCCATGCGTGTTCATAAAGAAGTCACATCCGGATTTGCAATCGTTGCAATTTATGTCAACGACATGAACCTCATTGGAACTCCCGCAGAGCTAGAGGAAATTGCTGCACACTTGAAATCGGAATTTGAGATGAAAGATCTTGAGAAAAATCGATACTATCTCGGCCTGAAAATTGAGCATTGTTCGAATGGAATCTTAGTACATCAATCGAACTACACCCAAAAGGTGTTGCAACGTTTTAATAAGGATAAAGTGAAGCCTTCGAGTACACCTATGGTCGTTTAGACTCTAGATGATAAATGAGATCTCTTCCGTCCAAAGGAAGATGAGGAAGAGATTTTGGAACCCGAAGTTCCATACCTAAGTGCAATTAGGGCTTTATTGTACTTAGCTCAATGCACTAGACCCTACATCTCCTTCGTTGTTAATCTTTTGGCTAGATACAGCAATGCGCCTACACGCAGGCGCTAGAACGGTGTTAAAGACATTTTCCGCAACCTCAAAGGTGCGACGGATTTGGGCTTGTTCTATACCCATGAATCTTTGAGTATTACCGCCCCATTTGGTTCTCGAATTGATTGTCGCCTTGTTGGTTACGCAAATGCTAGATATCTTCTCAAATGGGCTATGTCTTTACCGTTGGAGACACCGCTATATCTTGGAAGTCTACCAAACAAACACTAGTTGCAACTTCTTCGAACCATGCTAAGATTCTCACCCTGCATGAAGCATCGCGTGATTGCTTTTGGTTGAGAGCAGTTATGGAACATATTCGAAGCACTAGTGGTCTTATTTATGTCGTTGACCTTCCTACGACGATCTTTGAAGACAATGCAGCATGTATCGAGCAGTTAAGGAAGGGATACATCAAGGGAGACAACACCAAGCACATAGCGCCGAAGTTCTTTTACTTACACTAGCAACAACAACATCAAAATATTGAAGTCAAGCAATCCATTCCGAGGACAACCTAGTTTATCTCTTCACCAAGTCATTGCCCAAGCCTACTTTTCAGAAGCTCGTCCAAGGAATAGGTATGCATAAATTATCTGAATTGAATCTCTCGTAGTTCTCTTATTTTGAAGTTATGTCTAACTCAGGGAGAGTATCTTGAAGCATACTCGCTTGATCTTAATGTACTTTTTTTCCTACGATTAGGAGCATTTTTCCCACTGGGTTTTTGCTACCTAACAGGATTTTGATGAGGCACCCATCCTAAGATGTTCATACTATGTTGAGTTCACTACTTTTGTCATGTTTGATGTTTGTTTTAGACATTATGCATACTTCTCACTTTTCTCCTTAGTCTATGGGTTTTTCCCCATGCCGTGGGTTTTACCATAGCGAGTTTTTGTGAGTTTTACTACCAATGCATACTTTCTTTAAATTTGAGACTTGCGTTCACCCCTTGTGCTGATGATTTCATCAACTATGCTACCTTATCTACTAAAGATCTGATGCGATGGTTTGTTGAGTATTTACACACTCAAGGGGGAGTGTTGCAATCATATTTAGAATAGGAATGTGATTGTGTAATATATATATATATATATATATATATATATATATATATATTTGAATGTTGATTTCTATGAAGGCGGAGAAAGAGGAGCCAGTTACAAAGACAATGTAATGGTTGGTATAATTCCGAGGCAATGCCGGCCAAGAAACGCCAGTGTCACTCGCTCTTGTTTCTATTTCGCATTTTCTGAAAAATTTGTACCAATTACCAACCATCTTCATTCATTGGAATCACTGGATTTACTATGTTGTCATTGCTCACCACCACCACCATTGCTGCCACCGCCTAGGTGATATCGTCCACTCCAAAGTCGGTCAGAGACTTAATGGGTTGTGTTCAGACGAAAACTAACTCGCCAAGTCATGAGCTTCAAGTCCTTGACAAGTTGAAACGGGACAATGGCTATGTCAAGGGGAGCACTGGAGGAAGACCCGTTACCCAAAAACACTCGAGGAAGGAGATTAAACCGGTGTTCAATGGGGAGGATAAGATTGCTGATGGTGGTAGAACCGGTGGAGCAGGAGGAGGAGGAGGAGAAGGTTTGGTTGTTCAAGAGAAGGAGAGAGGTAAGAACGGTGGGAATGTTTCGGGAAGGATGACGTTGGAGAAGATTGGAGGAGATGATGATGCTGATATTGTGGATGGCTGGCCAAAGTGGCTGGTTGAGAATGTGCCTCGAGATGTCTTGGCTGGTTTCGTTCCAAAGACTGCTGACTCCTATGATAAACTTGCTAAGGTAACTTATTACTCCTCTAGACAGACTCCACTTACTAATTTGCTTGAATAAGGATGTTGGGATTTCTTGGTGGACAAGCAACCTGAATTTGGGTTTTGATATTTTGTTTGTTTTGTTGCAGGTAGGGCAGGGAACCTACAGCAATGTGTACAAAGCTCGTGACAGGGACACCAAAAAGATTGTCGCTTTGAAAAAAGTCCGGTTTGACACATCAGAGCCAGAGAGTGTCAAGTTTATGGCGAGGGAGATAACGATGCTACTGAAGCTAGATCATCCCAATATCATCAAGCTTGAAGGGGTAGCTACATCAAGAATGCAGTATAGTCTATATCTCGTCTTTGATTTCATGCAGTCCGACTTGACTAGAGTAATCTCACGTCCTGGAAAGAGGCTCACTGAACCCCAGGTTGGCATTTTTCCTCGTCATCTATCCCTACACCTAAAAATTTGTTTTATCTATATATGTTATGTAGCTTTTGGGCTTATACGTGTGCGTAAGTACTGATGAACTAAGAGTGTAACGGAAATGGTGTGGAATTCAAAGTAAAAAATGATCAGACAGACAGATTTAGGTAGTTTTTTTTTTCCTTTTTCTCTTTCATACAGGTCAAGTGCTATATGCAGCAGCTTCTTGCTGGTCTCCAGCACTGCCATGAAAACGGGATTTTACACCGAGACATTAAAGCTTCCAACTTGCTAATAGACAGAAATGGGATGTTGAAAATTGCAGATTTTGGGCTTGCAAATTTTTTCCCTCCGAAGAAACGTCCTCTTACAAGCCGAGTTGTGACACTCTGGTACAGAGCGCCAGAGCTCTTGTTTGGTTCTACAGATTATGGAGTTGGTATTGATCTTTGGAGTGCAGGATGCCTGTTGGCAGAGATGTTTGTGGGGAGGCCAGTTATGCCTGGGAGGACCGAGGTAAAATGATTTTATCCTAAACTTCGTTTTCAACACCAGAAACCTCAATTATATTCACACAAGGAATCATCGATTGATCCCACCATCATTTTTGAGAACTTACATAGGGAGAGACATTAATTTGTGTATTCAGGTTGAGCAACTTCATAAGATCTTCAAGCTTTGTGGTTTACCCGGAGAGGATTACTGGAAGAAAATGAAGTTACCAACAAGCTTCCGACCACCACAACATTACAAACCTAGTTATGAAGAATTCTTCAGGGACTTCTCAAGATCATCATTTGATCTCTTAACAACACTTCTTTCTCTGGACCCGGCATCTCGTGGCAGTGCTGCTTCTGCTCTCCAAAGTCAAGTGAGTACAATCAGAAGCTCTTTCTTCGTGTAATCAATATTTTCCGTTACTTCTTTTGGGTCCCTAGCTTCCCTTTTAGTATCCGCTCAACTTGTATTTACAAATTGTAAATTCCTTCTGGTTTCAGTTTTTTAGTTCGAGTCCGTTGGCATGTGACCTTTCAGCTCTACCAGTAATGTATAAAGAGGAGGACGAACGCACTCACACCAAGGATCGGAAGAAGTATGCTATTTCAAATTTCAATTATACATTGCAATTTACTTCGTTCACTAGTTTGATTAATTTAGGCATAACAATAGACTGAAAGAAGGAAAGATGACCCAAAATCGAATTTATAATTTGTTTTTAAGTTTTTAACTTTTGATCAAATCTTACTTTACATAACGCAAATTGGGATGATCTACCCCTTCAAGCTGATGATATCGGGGTGATCAAATCTTGCTTTACATAATATTAACATTTGATCAATACATCCTTCTCGTGTACAATTTTACAAATTCATTAGCGTATCCATTGCATTTTTCCATCATTCATTACATGCTAGATTTGCTGTTTCTGTTTTTTGGGTGGTTAAGAAGGCATATTCCGATGTTTGATTGATATTAGACATGGTGCATTATGTTCATAGCAAAATGGTTTTCTGTAATGAAGAGTTTCAGAAACGGAACCCTCACAACGACTGTCATGAATCTTGTAAAAATCTTCAAGAAATTATGAAATCTAGCGAGGGCTTTTATTTAAATGCTACCAAAACACAATTGCTAATTAGTGTGCTTTTCCATCTTAATTATGCACAAGGAGGACTTCCAAACCAAAGCAACTGTCTCAAACAAATCGCGGACTGGTTCAGAGAAAGGTTCAAGAGGTTAGAGGAGGATTTGAATCTTCTAATGAAGTAAATTCTGCACCTTCATAAATCTCTGATCTTAAATCATGATTTTCATTTGAATTATCCATTAATTAATCCTTTTCTTAGTTCCACTAAATTGGGTAATTCAGTTAAGCTGTTATGTGTTTCACAAGTTTCTTGGCGGTGTCACCCTAATTTAGTAGTTTTTAGAAGTGAAATGAAATGTGTACATTACTTTAATCGATCCAAATGTTAGAATTAAACATGGTGTGCATACGGAGAAAAACGGTATGTGAATACCATCGCCTTACATAATAAATGAAACTATCATTATCCTTAGGAAATTCTTTGCAGAAACCTGTAAAATTAGAGAATTTTCCGATCCGTATTCCTCTCCTGACTATCTAGTGTAAGTATTGAATTACTCTCGCCTCTTATTTATAAATGGAGTTGTAATATTGTACTGCATATGCATGTGATTGATATACATATACGCATAGCTCATGACGATCGATGTACATATATGGTTTTTGTACTTGTTTAGTTTTCCCAGCTGGAAAAGAAGGCGGAACCAAACATGTACCGGCAAGTAATGGGAAGTTGGCACAGCCAGGATATGGGAAGCATCCGTAGCGAAACGGGAAGCATGCATAGCCAAGACCAAGACCAAGAGACAGGCAACAGTGCAAGCAGCAGCACTTCCTCCTATACTTTCAACACAAGCAGAAGAAGCAACAGCATATATGACAACTTGCATGCATCTCTTTCTCCAATAATTCGGTCTCACCAAAAACGGTTCCCAACCACCGAAGGTCATCCTAATGCTTTGAAGAACATCAATCCCGATATTCTTAAGAACATCAAAAACTTCGCACTCTTGCAGGCCTCGATAAAAGATATCATCAACCATACTGAAGGCAGTGCACTGTCTCAGTTCCGCAGATCTCATTCAACATTGGACTTCCGAAACATTGATCTGGACAAGATGTGATAACTAGTACAGTGTGGATCGGACTGGACTAAGATTGAATAGACAAACGGAACACATATTTATCAGGCCAATTAAGCTGTTATATTCTTCCATGCGCGCTATTTACAAGCTTATAATTCTCTTTCCTCCATTTTTCTGTTTCTGATTAGGGAACTGCGTTTGTGCTATAAATATATCTTTGTATGGACCCTTTCTTTACTCGATTATTTATGCTAAATTCTCTTGGGAATAAATAATATACAATGACAGAAAAGTAGTAATTTTTATGATTCTCTTTGATTTAATACTTGTATGACAAGCAATTGTTTTGCGGAAGCTCCAACCAATAGTTTTCCAAAAGGTGGTTTTCCTATTGTTTTTCTTGAAACTTCCCTGGTTTTAATGTTTTTAACAATCTTTTGCTCTGTTACTAGGTTTGTTGCAACTAAAGTGCTTGCCTTTGAATTCACTATTTTTCTTTGAATTCCCTTGGCTTTATGCTTCCTTTTTTTCTTGTTTCTTGACCCATGGAGTTTCCACCAGTTTTTCTCTTTCTTCAGAATCACAGTTTTCGTCCTCGATTCTTAGCCTGACAATCAAATCCTCAAGTCTCATCTCTTGCGTTTGTGCTTGAGATAAGTCTTGAAATCTTTCCAAGAAGGTGGTAATTTTTCAATTATAGCAGCCACTTGAGATGATTCACTCAACTACATCTTTTCTGCATGAATTTCATGCAAAATAAGTTGGAGTTCTTGGACTTGACTGATGACTGTTTTGGAGTCCACCATAATGTAGTCAAGAAAACGACCGGTAATGAATTTCTTCATTCCAGCATCTTCCGTGCGAAATTTCTTGTCTAATGACTCCCACAGAGCCCTAGCAGTCTTAAATGAGCCATACACATTCTATAATGCGTCACTTAAGCCATTGAGAATATAATTCCTACACAAGAAATTTAATTGGTGCCAAGTCTCAACAGCAGCCACAAATTCGGTTGTCTTGTCAGGGGCTAGATGTTCTGGTTTCAAAATATTGGCCAAATTGAGAGTGGTCAAATAAAATAACTATCTTTTTTTGCCACCCTTTGAAATCAGTTCTATTAAACTTTTCGGATTTCTCTCGAAGCAGGGATCACCACAGGTAAAGCATGAACCACACATTTTCCCTTATCGTTACTAATGCCTTCATCTTTAGTAATAACACTCATTTTCCTTCACATATATGAAAATTCCACAATTTAATAAAAAGTAAATAACAACTTTTTAAGAAGTCTAACTAATAAATACAACAATTATCACTAAGCAAAAACAATATTGATTTCTTCTTAAGATTGTTAGTAAACATGTAGTGATAATTGCTATATTTATAAAACTTTGAAAACGAAATACAAAATAAATTTGAAATTTTATAAAGAAAATGACAACATAAAAGTAAGATAAACTTTACACATGATCGAGTTTAGAACGGGGTTCTATCTCCTTAAGACAAAACAGCCTCTTCACAGGTACTCAAGGATTTGCTTGACAAACATCTCCCAGGATATAACGATCGACTTCTTGTGGAAGTAGCACTTCAATCTCCAAAAAAACCGAACTCAAAATTGTGTTTGAACTCTTCCTTGAAAAATCCTAAAACTATTGTATTGTATGAATGCTATAGTGAACTAGAAATCTGGATAAATTGAAAGAATGAATATGGCAGAGGGATTCTTTATTTATAGGCATTAATACCTCTAATCAGAAATGGCACACAAGATCAGAGAAATGAATCCTCTCTGAATCCCTTCCTCATAATTCATGAAGTCTGGGGATCCAGGCTATTAAAATTTGATTCAATGGCTCACTTTAAAGGTTATAATAATTTTATCCATTAAATCAAATTTCAATGGTCCGAATTCTCGAACTTGGTTGATTAGGAGGAAGGGATTCGGAGGGGATCCTTTCCCCCAATAAGGTTGTCTTTTCAAAACCAACCATTGCTTCCTTTCACTTTAGCAGTTTCAACCTTTCACGTTGAACAGATACCATGCTTTTTACATGTGTGTCCAATGCATCTTTTCAAATATAATATATTAAAATAAACTTGCATTGGTAGTCTTTCAAAATCAAAGGATTTTTTATGGTAGCCAAGATGCTTACCAATTTGGTTTTGGTACTGCAAACTGCAAAGGTTGCATTTTTAAATATATAATATTTGGGTACTCACTTGTGAGTACTAATTATATTCATTGTGTATGCGGTCCAATAATGTAATAACATGTCATTATATAACAATCTCATAATTAGGAATGGGCAACAGTTATGGTGGACGGGTAACCGTGATTATTTACGCATAACTGTTTAAGCTATTACCCCATAACCGTTTACCTGTTGAGTATTTGCATAAATGGGTATACTCATACCCATAACCGTTTATAAACAGTTAAACATACCCGTAACCGCATACCCATTTAACCATAACCACATACCCATTTAACCTTAACCACGTACCCGTTTATCCATTTTTAACCCGTTTACTCTTTTTTTTACCCGTCTACCTATTGTTTTTAACAACTTGAAAATTACAAAAGAAATTTGTCATAATTTTCTTTTTCTAACAATTAAACACCGTTATAAGGGCATTTAACATGCATTTTCGCATTAACGGTAATATTATTTATGAATGAGTAATGCTATTTTTACCATGTAATTATACCTTATCATCTTATGTGGCATCTAATGTGGACATCCATATCATTTAAATTAATCAGTTTATTCAATTAAAATCAATTTAAAAAACTAACAATTAAATGATTAATTTAAAAAACAATCAAAGAGAAGGAGGGAAGTCGTGAAAGAGAAGGGGAAGGAGGGAGCAGACTTGAAAGCAGACTCCTCGGAGCTCCAACCGATGGGCTATCTGGGTTGTGCTCCTCCTCCGATCTTTGACCCTCTCGTCCTCCTCCGTTCAATTTGTGATCCGCCTGAGAACACCCGAGAAACTCCATCAGTCTCTCTCTCTCATATTTTTGTTCATTTAATTGCTTAGTGTTGTTTAGCTAGAAAGAATTAAGCAATTTGATTTAATTTCTACGTCCTCGATTGCAATGTGCCAGAATTTTGTTATTTGCACTGCATCTACTGAAATTGTTTTGTGCACAAAAATCATGAATCTTTCACTTTAAAGGCTATAACTTTACTTTAATTAGCCTATGTAATCACTACCCAAGTTCTAAATCTGAGTACCCATGCTTACATTCGGTCAAATTGTTCCCGAGATTCAAAGAAACAATTGGGTCTGTTGTAATATAAAATTTGAAACAAAGTGGAATCTTGTTATGTTAGAGATTGTAGTAAGTTACAACTTTCGGATCAATTCTGAAAGTTTTGGTTTTGAATTTCATAGGCGCAAGCAGCTGGAAAAATTACACATGAAATTTTCCATCATTTAAAAAACCAAGTTGATTTGGATTGTGGTGGTGAAGAATTGAAAGCAGACTCCTCGTAAAACCCATAGGAGTCGTGGAACCAAACTCCTCGTAAACTCATAATTTAAGCAGTTTTTTTTTTTAAATTGTTGGTTTTTTAAACTGATTTTAATTGAATCAAAGTTCTTATTAATTGAAATGACGTGGACAGCAACATCTGATGCCATCTAAAATGGTATATAATTGTGGTACAATTACATGGCAAGAATAGCATTATTGTTCATTCATTCAATTCATCCAGATTTCTAGTTCTATATACCATTCATACAATAGTTTTAGGAAAGAAAGACTTCAAACACGATTTTGAGTTTGGTTTTTTCGGAGATTGAAGTGCTACTTCCACATGAAGTCGATCGTTATATCTTGGGAGATGTTTGTCAAGCAAATCCTTGAGCACCTGTGAAGAGGCAGTTTTGTCTTAAGGAGATAGAACCCCGTTGTAAACTCGATCATTTGTAAAATTTATCTTACTTTTATGTTGTCATTTTCTTTATACAATTTCAAATTTATTTTGTATTTTGTTTTCGAAGTTTTATAAATATAGCAATTATCACTACATGTTTACTAACAATCTTAAGACGAAATCAATATTGTTTTTGCTTAGTGATAATTGTTGTATTTATTAGTTAGATTTCTTAAAAAGTTGTTATTTACTTTTTATTAAATTGTGAAATTTTCAAATATGTGAAGGAAAATGAGTTGTATTACTAAAGATGAAGGCATTAGTAACGATAAGGGAAAATGTGTGGCTCATGCTCTACCTATGGTGATCCCTGCTTCGAGAGAAATCCGAAAAAGTTCAATAGAACTAATTTCAAAAGGTGGCAACAAAAGATGTTATTTTATTTGACCACTCTCAATTTGGCCCATATTCTGAAACCAGAACATCTAGCCCTTAACAGGACAACCGAATTTGTGGCTGCTACTGAGACTTGGCACCAATTAGATTTCTTGTGTAGGAATTATATTCTCAATGGCTTAAGTGATGCATTATAGAATGTGTATAGCTCATTTAAGACTGCTAGGGCTCTGTGGGAGTCATTAGACAAGAAATTTCGCGCTGAAGATGCTGGAACGAAGAAATTAATTACCGGTCGTTTTCTTGACTACATTATGGTGGACTCCAAAACAGTCATCAGTCAAGTCCAAGAACTCCAACTTATTTTGCATGAAATTCATGCAGAAAAGATGTAGTTGAGTGATTCATCCCAAGTGGCTGCTATAATTGAAAAACTACCACCTTCTTAGAAAGATTTCAAGACTTATCTCAAGTACAAGCGCAAAGAGATGAGACTTGAGGATTTGATTGTCAGGCTAAGAATCAAGGACCAAAACCGTGATTCTGAAGAAAGAAAAAAACTGGTGGAAACTCCATGGGTCAAGAAACAAGAAAAAAAGGAAGCATAAAGCCAAGGGAATTCAAAGAAAAATAGTGAAGTCAAAGGCAAGTGCTTTAGTTGCAACAAACCTAGTAACAGAGCAACAGATTGTTAAAAACATAAAAACCAGGGAAGTTTCAAGAAAAACAATAGGAAAACCACCTTTTGGAAAACTATTGGTTGGAGCTTCCGCAAAACAATTGCTTGTCATACAAGTAAATATTAAATCAAGGAGAATCATAAAAATTACTACTTTTCTGTCATTGTATATTATTTATTCCCAAGAGAATTTAGCATAAATAATCGAGTAAAGAAAGGGTCCATACAAAGATTTATTTATAGCACAAACTCAGTTCCCTAAACAGAAACAGAAAAATGGAGGAAAGAGAACTATAAGCTTGTAAATAGCGCGCATGGAAGAATATAACAGTTTAATTGGCCTGATAAATATGTGTTCCGTTTGTCTATTCAATCTTAGTCCAGTCCGATCCACACTGTACTAGTTATCACATCTTGTCCAGATCAATGTTTCGGAAGTCCAATGTTGAATGAGATCTGCGGAACTGAGACAGTGCACTGCCTTCAGTATGGTTGATATCTTTTATCGAGGCCTGCAAGAGTGCGAAGTTGTTGATGTTCTTAAGAATATCGGGATTGATGTTCTTCAAAGCATTAGGATGACCTTCGGTGGTTGGGAACCGTTTTTGGTGAGACCGAATTATTGGAGAAAGAGATGCATACAAGTTGTCATATATGCTGTTGCTTCTTCTGCTTATGTTGAAAGTATAGGAAGAAGTGCGGCTGCTTGCACTGTTGCCTGTCTCTTGGTCTTGATTTTAATTGAATAAAAGTTCTGATTAATTGAAATGACGTGGACAGCCACATCAGATGTCACCTAAGGTGGTATATAATTGTGGTACAATTACATGATAAGAATAGCATTATTGTTTATGAATATATGTAATGTCTCCCAATTATTTGATGGTCAATCTATTACAAGAATCATGCATGGTTGTAGGTTAATTAATATTCTTCTATATATAGAACTACCCATCAGTCTGCTAATAAGCTAACTTGATAAATATTTGGATTTCTATTTAGAAAGATATGTTCATCGATCCAGGCCATTTAATCGATTTCTAATTTTTGGGTCAAATATTTATTGAAAACTCAAGATCAATTAAATTAATATATATAGCTACGCATTAGCCGGTAAAAACATGCTTTTAAAGGCTCAAGGTAATCATTATCTTGAATACTAAATGATTCAAAACTCCAAAAAACAAAACTTTCGAACACTCTAATGCTTTAGCACGTTCAATCACATTTATTAAACATAGGCCCATTTATATCAACTATATTTTTCTCTCAAGTGAGGCATATATAGATAGATAGGTAGAGATATATATATATATATATATATATATATATATATATATATATATGTGTGTGTGTGTGTGTGTGTGTGTGTGTGTGTGTGTGTTATATGGCCCGTTTATAACCATTTATGTCTCAAGATACTAACTTAGCTAGATACTAATGGTTTTTTTTTTAATGTTACATATATTAAAATAAAGGGCGTTTTAACGAAACATTTCCGATACTGTTCACTCTAAACGAAAATGACATTTTTACTTCAAAAAGTCACTCCTGGTATTATTCACTTACAACATTTTTTTGTCCTTTTGATTAAAACTCAAAATTTTCAAGTCATTTTCATTAGTTTTTCTTAAAATAAAAGGTTAAATGGGTACCCATTTATAACTGTGAGTAATACTCATAACCGTTCATTTAAACTTCACGGGTATCCATAACCGTTTATTTATCTAAACGGTTACCCATAACCGTGAGTTTTAAATGGACGGTAATCGCAATTACCCATACCCGTAGGTATTTTTCCCATCCCTACTCATAACCCTAACCAAACACAACAGTTCTACTATTCCACCAACAAAACACCCTTCTTCTTCTCTCACATTATCCATCAGCTTTTATTCAAACCAAGAGAAGGAAGCAGACCTTCACTACGGAGACCTGTGAGTTTGGTCTAATTGTGACAGAAGAATCAAATCTTCGCCGCCAAAGCCATGGCTCGGTATCTCAGGTCGTGGCCTCCGTCTACCGTCAATGATCAGGACAACGACGATCTGGAATTCTGATTCGATTTCGCCGCCTCATACGTTTCTTCTTTGTCTACAATGGTTTACTTGGTCGTCCTCATTAATCCTCGTCGTCCACCATGAAGGATGACGGTCATAATTGTTGTAGAAGAGAAGGAATAGAGGTGTGGGTTGCCAAAGAAGAGGACTGGTGCCTTTGGGGTCGCCGGAGAAGATAAGCCATGGTTGACATTGCATGGAAGATGCTCAGATTTGTTGGAGAAAAGACGAAAGGGTCTGTTTGGTCACGTGATTAATAAGGGAAGAGGGTGTTTTGTTACTTGATTATAAAAATTAAACATCAACATGTCTTAATTTTATTGGGCCACATTGTTTGGTGAGTAAAATGGGTACTGACTAGTCAGTACCTAAGTATTATCCTTTTTGAGAAGTTGCAATTCTCCAAGCCAGGTTGCGTCTAACAACCATTGCAATTCTTGAACCAGGATCCTTGTTGGATCCATTCCCTAGGGATCCTGCAATCGTGTTCGTTCATCGTATATCGTGCGGTCAGAAATAATTTAAAATTTAAAATTTAAAATTCAAATATAAATAGTAACTAACGAAAACTGACTGCATGATATACGATGAACGGATAAGATTGCGGAATCCCTAGGGAATGGATCCGGCGAGGATCCTGGTTCGCAATTCTCAAAGCTAGGTTGCATCTAACAACCACGATTGGCTTACAAAGGTTGCGAACCAGAATCCATATGTCAAAAGATGGTTCAAATAGAATCCTATAATTTCCATTCACTTATTAGAATTTAAACTTTTAATATTTAATTTTCTCAAACAATTTCAAGTTCTGAAGACTTTTGGATTTTTGAGTCGTGGTGGAGATCACTTTATGGACGAATTTGGTGCATGTTTACGTTTGTATTTTTGGTATTCCAATTTGAAGTTTGTATTCATTTGAAAGTTTGATAATTTATCGCCGAGGTGGAGATCGTTGTGATTTACAGCTCAAAACTAGGATGATATAGAAATTAGGTTTGTGTTACCCATTTTGTTTTGGTGTCTTATTTGGGTTTGGATTTGACTTCTTGGTTGGATTCTTTGCTTGGTGGTGAGATTTTGTTAATTACCTATTTGATTAGGATTTTGATTTACTTCCAATTAGGTTAGGATTCTCGTGGTAACCTAAGTTATATGTAGGGGTGGAAATTTTTACCATAATACCGTACCTACCATCCTACCATACCGTACCATACCAAATTTTTACCAAAAATTTGTACCAACTGGTAATGGTACGGTATTTGTACCGTACCATACTATTTCGGTACGGTACTGGTATTCAAAACCAGTATCGGTGGTATACCGTACCTACCGATAATTTATTAATATTATATTATGTATTATAATATATATATATATATATATATATAATTATGTATTATGTAATTTTTATTAATATTTTTATATCCTAGTCTGAAGATTTTAGTTTCAAAGTATTTCTGATTCATAATGTTCTAAGTGTACATGACAATATATGTAGACAAGAAAAGAGAATGGTTACAAGCAACCATCTTTACATGAAACCCTAGAGACCGGGTAAACCTAGGACACACACTTTTCCTTAATTTAAGGTGATTTACATCAAACCCAAGACTAATAAGTAATCAGCAAGTTAAGTGCCTTAAATCAAGGAGGAGAGAAAGCTGGAAAGCAACTGGCGGTTGACAGATTGCTTGGAGCCTTGTGATACAAGTTGACATACGAGTTGACTTGCTTGAGCCATTTAGCACATAAGCTTTAGGTCGACTGAATACTATTCCAAACAACTTTAGGTCGACTGAATACTATTGCTTGAGCCATTTAGCACAGAAACTTTAGGCCGACTGAATACTATTCCAAACAACTTTAGGTCGACTGAATACTATTCCAACATAGTCATTAGTATATTGTGGAAACTTCTATGGCTTGTAACTTATATTGTGGCTTGTAACTTCTTGAATTAGGTTAGAAAAATATTAGATTTTGGGCAAACTAAGTGGCCTAAAACAAAGTGGTAATTACCATTGGCATACCATACCAACCAAACTATTTGGTATACCGATATTCGGTATACCGAAAGTTTGGTACAGTAATGGTAATAGATTTTGCTGTACCAAATATTTGGTACGGTAATCGGTACAGAGGTTTTGGTACGGTAATCGTACCAAAACCACCCCTAGTTATATGCACTATAAATAAGACCTTAGGGTTAGTTTATTTTGTGTGTCGTCACCATTGGTTTAGAGAGTTTTCTCTAATTGGGTTTTAGGGTGGAGCTCACCGTTTGAAGTCATGAGTGTGTGGCAAACTCATGGCTCATTCTTTTGGAAATTTGGCGAGAATCCATTTGTGAGTTAGAGAACAATTTAGAAGAATCTTCTCTGTTTATTATGAGTTCTTTACTTGTTTGGTTTAGGGTTTGTAATTTGTGAGATTTGAGTTTTGAGAGTTAAACACTATTTTGTAATCTCCATTTGTTTAGTGAAAATCCTCGCCATGCTTCGCCCGTGGACGTTGGCTTTTATGCTGAACCACGTAAATCTCTTGTGTTATTTTGAGATTGTTTGTTCTAACTTTTGTCTACAATGTTGATATTTGGTACTTTATTAGAATTCGTTGCCGTTTACGCATAAAAATACAACAGAGCTTCCACCATAAAACCAATTGGCAATATGGGAAATAGCCCATCTTACTTACATAAGTCCATGCAAGGCCTCTCCCTCCATAAATGTGGGATTCATTCTCAACACACCCCTCACGTGTAGCGATTTCAAGCCATCACGTGGACAACACAATAAGGTGACATAGAGCGCGTGTGGCTGTTTGCCTTCACACATAGGACAACATTTTGATACTATGAAGAAAGTTGGGGTTCCACCTAAGGGTGGGCACTTGGAACCGAAATTTAGGAAGTCTGACATTGCAAAGAATTTGTAAATTGAGGGATGACATTGTAAAGTTTAAAACATGAGGTATGAGATTGTGGTGCGACCCATAGTTTTGACGTGGTTTTGTGTGATTTACTATTAGATGTCATGTTTTCATCGGTTGTTTATTAGAGTCCATATGGACTCAATCACACAAGAATTTCATCCGTTTCTATAGTCTTGGACATAATATCAAATTTCAATATCATTCATCATCTGTCCCTCTCTCTCTCTCTCAAAAACTTATATAAGAACTCATCTCATCTATTCGATGACCTCAGTGCTCTCGAGGCTCGCATCGCCTCTCAGTCTCAGCAGAAACTTTGCAAATCCTTCCCTTTCACAGAAGCTCTACAAATCAGTCGGCCTCAGGCCCTCAACTCTCATCCCCAGATCCCCTTCATCCCCAGGCCCTCAACTCTGCAAATCAGACTTGGCAAATCATTCCCCTCTGCGGGCTATATTTGGTTAGAATATACATATGTTCCCCGGGCCTACAACCCAAAAGCTCTAGACACATTCATGATAGATTATGACAATGGGCCCTGGTCACAATATCCCAATATGTATGTAGAAGCACTACTAGAAGATGGATTTTGTAGTGAATTAGCAGAGAGAAAATTCTTTAAACACTACGACTCATCACGTTTCTAACTTTATCAGAAATTGTTTAAAACTGTCTTATTCATAGATAGGTGTAAATTTTAAACTGAATATTTCTTTCTTAAAAAGCAAATCGAAATCATTTGAAACCGCATCAAACTAAACCAAATAGTTTGCTTTCATCTCGGTTTTAACGGTTGAGGGGGCCACCACGGCGGCGGCTGGGCGCTAGGTCATTAGGTAGCGCAAGTCGACTGCTTGGGCTGTTTGTGAGGACATTGGGCGAACGCCGAGCGGTTTAGCAGCGAGAGAGAGAGAGACAACGCACCATGCAAGTAGGAAAGAGCTCTAAGAATGAGCGAGGGAGGCCGCTACGAGATTGATTAGAGGAATTTAAAGAGGAATAAGAGGGGCAAAAATGGATCTGCAATTGCAGAAATGGTTGAATGGTTGACGGCGACAGCTTTTAGAAGCTTTATCAAGCTTTAGACTTTATTTAGGGTTTTTTATTAAGGAAAACTAAATGAAAATGGTTTGAAAACTTTGAATTTTAACGATAAGGACAAAATAAAGGGTAAAGTGAATAGTACTAGGATTGACTTTTTAGTATAAAAATGTGGTTTTTCATTAAAATGAACAGTACCAGGAGCTTTTCGTTAAAGTTCCATTTTTATTAAGCAAGTGACAAACTGACAAAAACAAGGAATAAAGGCCCATCTTTCATTTTATTCATGAGAATAATAGGCCCAACAAAACTTATGGGCTTAGAAAATGATACAAAACTAACATAAGGTGTCCAAAATTCTAGATATATACTTACCTATATATATTCTTGTTTAAAATAACATTTTATTCAAGGTTTATTTATATATTATATAGTAAATTTAATTAATTTTATATGATATACCTAAATCCGCCTAGGCCCCGCCTAGGCGCTAGACCCCTACCCACCGTCTGACTAGCGCCTAGCATCTTTTAGAATCTTGGTTTTGGCTTCAAACCTAAACTGAAACAAACCGCAAAAAATTTAGTTTCAATTTCACTCAAAATTGCACCAAATCGAACTGTGCCTACCCCTAGTTCTACCATAAAACTAATTTGACAATACATGGAGTAGCTAGCTTACTTATAAGCCATGCAAGGTCTCTCCTTCTATCAATGTAGGGTTCATTCTCAATAATAGTAATTGCCCGAGTGCTTTTTCACCCTATAAATGAATTGTCCGCACAATTTGACACACCCCGTCCCAAGGAGGGCGTGCTGACCGTCACGTGAGAGTGACGTAACCATGTGCACAGTGCGGAAGCTAATAAGATAAATATAAATACGAATAAATAAAAACCATCTACTAGCCGTACTATCCAAATAACTTGCTAGTGAGAGTCTAAGTGTATAAATACACATTCAGAGCAATAAGAACGTCTAGTTGCAGTTAAGGACAATTACTAAGATATAACACCCGAAGGTAAATCCTACTTTTGTGAATTCTGTCAGAACACCGTTGGATCCCTCCTGGCCACCAAAGCACTGCTACCTAGAACCTGGAGGGGCGAAAAACAAAACGCGTGAGTGGGCAAAAACAAATCTTTTCAAAACATTTTCTCTTTTCAAAGGTTATAACCCCTTGCCGTAAAACCTGTATAATTTCCCAGAAAAATAGCATATATACATATATACTCATCTCAACTCATAACTCAAAATCATGCCAAAAGTAGTGATATGCAAGGTATATGCCATGCCAAATATATCTCATCAAATCACATAAATATATCAGGTGAAATAAACTCATCATAGCTGATAACATGTCAACCGAGTGATCAGCTCGGCTGAAACTATAGCTCATAATCAATCTCATCATCACATATGTATATATCATGCACACGAGTCGGAACCACCTCACGTGGTTTGACCGACAAGACTGGGTGTAAATAAATACGCTCTAGCGCTACAATCACGTGAAGACTGTGCGCTAATCGCGGGATAGGACTGTGCACCTAACTTGGATCCAAGATGAGCGTGTGGTGCGGGAGGTGAACATCCACGTGAAAGACTGTGCCCCTAACTCTGGGCGGGAGCACTAATACCAGGGTGCAGGTTTATGAGCTTTCAATACATCTCAACATAAACATCATTTCATATTAATCATTCTCTGTCATTGATATATACTCACCTGATACTTACCTGTGCGTCCACAGCGCCAATTACCATTCTATGCAGCTACTAATGCATGAATAAAATAGATATATACTTTGCATGGTATATCATATCACATTTCACTTAAATTGATTTTCTGGGAAAAATCTCATTTATATAGGTATATACGGAAAACAAAAGCCCACTCACAGATAAGTCGAATGATCATAACCCCCGAGCCTGAATTGATGGCGTTCGTCCTCAGGATAGGCCTCACCTATATGCGTAATAACCGAAAAATGTTATTTACAATAGGTAATAACTTCTCATACAATGCTCAAATGGGATGTTTGAATATACCAACGTGATATACATAACCTCAGGAACATCCCCATATTTTTAGAAAAATTTTCCAACGCCCCACGCGCCGGCAATGGCACGGCCCTACTCGCCCCCACGCGCGGCCATTTGACAGGCCTACTGACGGCGTCAGTAACGCCATCAGAATATTCTGGGGAATATTCTGTTAAATCTTAACGGAAACCGTCCAAACTAACTGACGGCGTTGGAATATTCCATCAGACTTGACGGAATATTTCATCGTCTTCAACCTCAAACCTCCGGCGACTGTCGCTAGCGCCGGAAAACTGGGGATTTTTAAAACTTCGATTTCTCACTCGTTTTTCATCCAAATTTCATGCAATTTATATCAAAATGAAGCTCTTAACTTGTAGAACACATTCACACTAATTTAAAGCTCTAAAAGTCACGGGATCTCACCAGAGAAATTCCACAAAATCTAGCCAAGCTTGAAATTCACGATCCCGACATCCAAAACCACCAAATGACACACTTCGAGCTTCCTTAGGACCTCCTTAAGCTCCATGTGAGCTTGAAATTTCCAAAAACATTCATAATTACGTGTGCATGAACAGTGCACAAATCGGAGGTTAAGAGAAACTAGGGTTTTCGAAGGTATCCTTACGTAAAATGGGTACCAATCAACTCATATGAGCTTCACAAACAAGATGGTGTACTTCACACCTTCGATCTGTCACGTTTCCAAGGGTTTTTGGTGGTGTCCGTACAAGAGAGAAGAGAGAGGGAGTGAGTTCAAGAGAGAGAGCACGGGAGAGGAGAGAGAATGAGTATGTGTTTTTGTGTGGTCTTAGTTTGGTCCCCAACCAAACAAAACTAAGTTCTTTAGTTCACTTAGGTCCAACACTTAAGAAAATGATAATTAAATCCAACTTAAATATAAATCACACACAACATGTCTCAATGTCCAAGGGTACTTTAGTCATTTCACACCAACAATAAGATTTCCAGGACGGGCTGTCACACAATTGGTATTAAAAAATTATTTTTTTAAATTAATAGAAGGATAATATTATTTTTAATTTCAAGTATTTACAGGAAAACTTTTAATTTTTTAATTTTTCTATATTTTTTAATTTTTTTTAAAAAAAATCTAAACAAATTAATATAGATCGTTGGATTAAATTTTTTTGCAATCCAACAGCCCAGGTTGTGCTTCCTGGGCATAACACATCCGTGGAACTTTTTATGATTTTTTTTTTAAATTTAACCCTAAAAGGAGGGATTAATATGGACAATTGGATAATATGTCCATTATAAATCCAACGGCCCACAGCCTGCCAGTGTAATAGCAATTGGTTTTGAATCCAAATTTTTTTAGCGTTGTAAATCCAACGGTCCAAATCTTTTACCGTCGGAAATCCAACCCATAGAAATAGGCTACATTGCCCCTGCTTTTTTCTGCGTTGAGTGCGTTGCAGGAAAGGCCCCCATGTTGCTTTTTTGTGCCTCTGTCACGCGTGCGTGTGCTGCACGCCCCTGTCGCAAAAATATATATATAAAAATTAAGCATAACTAACGTCAGCATGACATCATGATGACATCAGATCCACTCGAGCGCACATTCGAGCATTAATTGACTGGGTGGCTAGTTTGGCAAAATTGCTGGTGCTTGCTTTTCAAATTTTGGGCAATATTGCCCAATTGCTAAGGCAATTGGGTATGTGGGTGGAACTACTTTTAGGCAATTTGGGTTTTAGCAAAAATAAAAGGTAAAATTTTGAACACTCACCTATACAAATGAGTTATAAAATTGTTAAAATGAGGAAATAAAAAAATAGTAAAATAATAAAAATTTCACTAAATTTACCTTATCCCTTTTGAGTGAAAAACTTTTAGTAAGGCAGATCCTGATGGCAAATTGATACTTCAACCATCGATGTACAAATTTACCTTAAATAATTTGCCTATACCCTTGGAGATGTTCGGTAGAGAGTACTTGTATTGGTAGGTTCCATCTTAATAGAAAAACGGTAGAATACAGTACAAAAAGAAAAGCAAAAGCACAATGTTTATATACAAAAAAGAAAATTTGATACATAGAAAACAAAGCAATCTCATCTGCACGAACAGCTTAATATGATCACTGGATTCAATCCCTAGAAAATCGTCCATTACAATTAACTAGGCCTTGCTCTTGACACAAACTATACGGTAAATGGAACCTTACTTGACCTTCACAAAGTAAAAAATCGAAATTAAAAAAAAAAAAAAAAAAGAAAAAAAGAGGAAAAGGATTTGGTTTAGTTGATTACTCATCGTAGAAGGTGTCAACAAACTTGCTCTTGATCCATTTAAAACTGTTGCGGAACGACGACTTGAACTTACCTTCTGTGGCATACATGTTGTAAGATGCCACCCTCTTCCTTCTCTCCAGCTCTGGATTGCCAGATGTTGAAGACAAGTCGTCAGCCTTGCCGTAGCTGACGGGACCATTGAAGCTATATGATTTCGACCGGTCCTCAAATCCAAGTTGGACCTCCTTGTAGTTGCTCGAGTAGCACCCGGAAAATGATTTGCTCTTCTCCATTAAAGAACGGACTTGCTCAGGGAGAGGGAGATCTTACAAGAGTACCTTTTCAAGTTCCAAATACATATGCAGCGTGAGAAACTCAAAATATATAACATATATGCAGCCCAAATGGCCAAGTGCGGTATGTATGGGCTATGACATGCCTTACTTTGATAATTAAAGAATTGAATAATGTGCGCAGGACAAAATATGGTGGCGGACAATTAAGAATATTACAGGAGCTAATTGCTTACATACTATATTACGGAATATTCCATAATATTACAAGCATTGAGCATTAGACATCCACGGAGAAAAACGAAATTCGGATGCCTTAACTTGTATATTGCTTCCGATAAGAAAAAAATTTATAGATTCTGTGTTTGTACTGTGCATATAGCTATTCGAAAATCGAAGCTTGCAATTAATAATTCACAAAAAGAAAGCAGCAATTACTCTTAGTGGAGAAGTTTGGCGATACCATAGTTGGAGTAGGTACTCTGCTCTGCTCTGCTCTGCTCATGGAGTGAAATGGAATCATGAGAGAGGGCACAGTGGTGGACCTCCTCCTACTATTCAATAGGTTAAAGCCACTTGTGATGTGTCATTTGGGTACCAATTAATGGTGGGGACAAACAAGTGTGATTGTGGCCTGGTGGAGGTTTGAACCCACAAGACTTTTGGAAAGAAGCTCAATGGCACCATAATTTTCATAGAGGTGGAGAAGCCCACACGGGCCATTTGCATTTTAGAATATTCTCAACTTACTTAGGGTAAAAAAAAAACACTTTCGATCCTCAAAGGTCGCATGGTCAGTAACAACGAAGTAAATAGCCGCATTTCAATTTTTAGTTTGACATTGAATGGTTTTCTAGAGTTGGTACTAAATTAAACTGACTGGTAAATACAGTATGCAACTTGTAATTGATCCGAAAAGAACATTTTGCTAAAACAAATGGCTCCGCTGCAGAATAAATTGTAGATAAAGAGGCAGCATATGCGTACCTTATTTTGTCCAGATAAATGATATTCAACGCCGGAAAAAATCAGCACCATCCTCGACATCATCAGTTTTGATGCACCCACTTTGTGCCATAAGTATTCTGTACACTCTCTTGGAACAAACCTCACCTAATCTTCTGTCATCACCAAGTAAACCTTCTGTTGTCAAGTCCTTGAGCAGAAATTCCTTTTCATGAACCTGTACATACAAGTAATTAGAACTGAAAATATTCATTGTTCGACGTAGGGAGTACACTGAGTCAACAAGCTGAAAGGCCACACTCAGGAAAAAATACAAGACAAAACAATGTTGAGTTCTGCCTTGATATTAGCTATGTGCGTATTGAATTGCTGATCGATGTAAGCATGCCTTGCGAAGTATGGGATATATCATATATGTAAACAAATATCAATCTTGTAATGATAACAATTAACATTGCAAACTTAACCTCCAACTTGTTGTCTCTACTGTTAGGATTTTGGCTCGTCAAATATGTCCTAGTTCATATAGGATTGTTTTAGGAAAATTAGAGGTATATTCTTGTCCTAGAGGGATTAGGAAAGAATTTCAGTTTTCCTTACTCAATTTAGGTTTGGATTTCTAGAAGTCTATCTGGATTTGGATAAGTGTAATTTCCTAATCCAATTGGAAATAGGAATTTAAGTGTAATTTCCTAATCCAATTGGAAATAGGAATTCAATCAGCCTTGGGACATGTAAGCCTACCTTATGCCTATAAATAGGGTGCGGCAAGGCTTAATTTTTTAGAAAGAAAACAGCCAGAGACAGCCGAGAGTTTTGAGATTAGTTCTAGGGTTTGCAAAAGTTTTGTAATCTCTATTATTAATCAAAGGAGCGGTGATTTCTCTACCTAGAGAAATCACAACTGGACGTAGGCAAAAGTTCTGCCGAACCAGTATAATTCTTGTGTGTTTCTAAGTTTTCTATATTTGCTTGTTTAGTCTATTGTCGTTGGTTACATTAGAGAACAAGGTCTAGTGGGCATTTTTCAACATCTACAAACTCTATCAAAGCCATTTTTTTCCATTTTTGTTTTAAGAGACAACAAAGAAAATGATTTTCACAATGACATAGAAATGACCGTTCAATAATCGAAAGGGCTTTCCATATGTAAGCCTATGATAAATTATATTGTAATTGAAATCTCATGGTTGTATTACAGTTAATTCTCAAGCAAATATATATCACAATGAAAAAACATATTGCTCCGTTGTCATATTGCAGAAACCATACAAGGCTCTCAAGGAAACATTATAATCATTCATTTTATTAGAAATACATGCTTGGCTTAAGTGTAGCAATGGCCCCTGTACTTCTAGACGAGTTACATTTTAGTTCCTCAACTAGCTCCAGGAGTCCTCCTACTTTGCCTAATGACATATAACTCCTTCCGCTAATCCTTCAGTTTTTCTTATAAAATATGGGGGCAAATGAGTAATTTCACCTCACATTGTAAACCAATCAATACACCCAAGAGAAAAATCGGTCAACACTTCGCACGAACTTTTCCCTTCCCCATCCCAATCAAGAATAATTATTCTAAAAGGAACGTTCCTGAAATGCTTTGACAAAAGATGTCCAAAGAGAAGCAAGTAGTCTAACTCTGTCGCAAAATTTTCCCTCCATCCCCCGTACCCAAATTTCTCTCACCTAGTTAAACCTAAAGTTAGCCCAAATCCTTTTAAATCTGTTTGGTAAATGAGAGGATGGTGACTATTAGTTCCTTTACACAATGTTTCGATTAGGGACTTTTAAAGTTCCAAGGAACTTTACCCTCCGTTTGGATGAGGGAAATAAACATGGAATCTCAACAAAACTCAAAAAATTTAACAGACATACCCATTTCCCTCTTTTGATTCATAATCAGATAGATTTAGAAGTTTTGTGTGGAAAGAAAAAAAAGAAACTTGGAATTTGAAAGTAACGAATCTCAACTTTAAGATCCATATAAACAATTGTCATTTATAATTCCACAAGGTTAGAGAACCCATACATGCCCACCACCATCGCTGCAGCCACCAACCCTGCAACTATCATCACCGTCTCGGTCCCCACCACCACCTCTACTACCACCAAACTTCCGTGACCATCATCCGCACTCCCAGCGACGCCACCACCGCCACAATACTACCACCACTAGTCCATGACCATCACCTACACTCCCACCCCACTCGTTGGTGCCACCACCTCTTGTTTTCCTACTACCACCATTACCTGCACTGCCACCACTAAACCCACCAGCACATTTTCCAACTACCACCTCTCTTTTATTAATTGGCACATTAAATTTTGTATTTAAGAAACTTTACAAAATCGAGGAAATTAAATGCCCTACAAGGACACTACCAATGAACTACTCAAGCACTACAAGCTACTACCAAAACATTCGAAATGCACCACTAAGATACTAAACAAAGGACTTCCAAAGGGACACCTATCAAAGAGTCACTCAAAAGTTCTCTCACATATATTACGTCTAGTCATTTTTATGTCGCTTTGTCTAATTTTGCTAGTTCATTCCTAACAAATTTAGCCTCAATTCTAAGAAACATTAAAGTACCTAATCCAAAACTAGGGTTAAGAACTTGGAAGTTTCATTATAATGTATTGCATTTGTTAATATCTCGGTTTCCAAACACAGACTAGTGAAATGTAACCCAAGATTACAGATGTTATCTTCCAAACAAGCCCTTAGGGCTCCTATACAACGGAAAGGATGAGCTATGTTCAAACTTTAACTTCTTACTACTGTATTGGTCTACAAATTTTTACCACTTTACTTCTCTGTTAATAGGAAACAAAATCTCATTAAGAGAGCAATAGTGCAAACAATGGACAAGATGTCCACTGGAGGAAAGAACTAAATATTTCTAAAACAGTGTCAAAATTTTAAGAACAACAGAGAACCAGCTAAGGAACCAAAAACTCTAACAAACTCCATTCCAAGTTGAAAAAAAAAAAAATGTTGTAAAGAAATAAGTAACCTTATACTCCAAAGAGACTGAAGCACATACATATAAACACTTAAAGAGAAAGAGGCATATTTCACTTACTGATATATTTGGGTCCATGTAAACACTCAAAAGAGATTTCATGGTAGGGTACTTCTTCCATATAGCAATAGCAAATCGCGGTTGTACCTTAGGGATAGCTAACAAAGCTTTTAACCTGGACGAATAAAATAATTAGTAACAAAAATAAAATGCTCACAAATAAAATTGATACAAATATGAAAAACATACAAATCAAACTACTCTGTACAGAGAAGGCTTAGTTGATAACTAATAGAAGAAAAAGACTACGTGAAACTATTTCGAACTGGTGCTTGAGAGCTTTATTTAAATAAGACTTATTCATAAGCGTAAATTCCAGAAATCTGGTTTTAGTTTGGAAGTCCATGGTCCAATTCTGTGGGGCAATTGTTGGAGGGCTTGAAGGTAGGCAGATTGTCCCAACCAACTAGACAATTAGGTTGCAGGTCTTTCTGTATTTTCACTTTAATCGTGCATGGTTCTTGTTGTCCTTTCTGTCCTAGAGTGCTGGAAACAATAATTAAAGGTCTATTAGACAGTGCTTTTAGAAGCACTAAATGCACTTCCACAAACCAAATGCATCTTTGGCAGCGTTTGATAGAACAGTTAATAAGTGCTTTCAACTACTTCTCGAGGAAGCAATTGAATTTTCAAAATAATAATAATAATTAAAAAATCTCTTATGAGCATAAGTGTTTCGTGTAGAAGCACACCAAAACAGGCCCTACGCAGTACAGAGTTCAGACCCCTAGAAATAAGCTTCATCTTATCACTGGTTACTACTTTCATCATAGGAAGCCGCAGCTTATTATTTCTTCTCACAATCCATCCTTCTCTGAATATGCTATCTTTTTATATTCTAATTCTAGTATAATGATCAGTCTGTTAATATCATGTTACTTACCATGGGCTCTTTTTAATTAAAGTTCGGTCAATGCAGTCCTTAGGGATAAGGGATCCATTAGCATTTACATCCAGTCTCGTTAACTTCTTTCTGCAAATTCATACAAGATGCAGAATCACAATATTGATCAGTTAAAATGTGAAAATGCAAAGGGAAAGCGAATTTGCCTATTTAACAAGGAAATGAAAACTGCGCCAAGTGATAATACAATCATTTTCTAGGTAATTAAGGGCTCGTTTGGATGGTGGTTTAAGAGAGTTAAAGCGCTTCCTAATGAGTAAAAGCACTTCCATTTTGAAATTGATATCGTGGAATTAATCCTCAACAATTAGTACGAATTCATTGACAAAATCCACTTGCAATGGTTGCAAAATCCACTTGCAAAAGTTCCAGAGAAATTAATATTTCAATGGAATTGAAGGCCACATGAAAAATGGAAAACCATTAGAAGAAATTGAAGAAAGATTGCCTAGATTGACTATGGGTGGTGCGAGACTGGTTATTGGGGAGAAGAGGAAGATATATGGTTGTTTATTTGTTTTTTGATTAATTGTATATTTTTAAAGTATATTTATTGGACTTAAGAAATTACATTGCAATTTGCAGCAGCAAATTTGGAAGGGGAGGAAAAAATTGGATCCGTTGCTTTAGTTTTCTGCTGGAGTTTGGTGTTCAAACTTCAAACACAGACAAGTTTTAAAAAAAATTTGCACGCCAAATCAGAAACCTTGAAGATTTACATCAACCTTTCTCATGTTTTTCAAATGAACAGTGCATATCATTATGATATGAGATGAAGTTGATGCATATCTGGTATGCGGGAGAAAGAGGAGCTCCTTGGAAAATAATGTCCTTAACTTATCACCATACTTAGTATCAAAAGCACTTTTGTGCAATGTAGAAGCACCTATTTAGTTGCTTGCCAAACAACACACTGCTTTTTTGTAGAAGCCTACAAAAAAGTGCTACTGACAAAAAGCGCTAGTGAGTAAAAGCGCTTTATAGAGTAGCACATCCAAACAAGCCCTAAAAATAGAGCGAAAAAAGAAGTGACAAGTTGGAACATGAGTGAAGCTCTGTGATCCTTGGACAGAATTTTTTAGAGGAGATGAGTGTGTATAATTAATGTATAATTCATTTAGAAAATCTTGAGGCCAGAAAACTTGTATTTGGTGGGAAATAGATTTTAACAGCACACTTAAACTGTAATAAGGTTCTGAGTTCAGTAGAAAAGTAAACGCATCAAATACCTAAATTGGCAAGATGACAGGCTGCATGTTAAACCAACAACATGTTCAGCAAGTTCAGCCTCGTCTGCGCACTGCTTGGTGTGTACTCTATAAAAATTAGTGGTCAATTTTGCCAGCACCTGTGAGAAAGGAAAAGAGGTCAAAATACTATGAATTTAAAGATTCACTGTCAGAAAGTATTAATGTCTTATAAACCCGAGTGTTAGTATTCCAACCTCCTCAACAGGTGGGCGTCTCCAGCTATTATGATTTGTTGGGTTCTTGTACAGTTCTTGTTCCCTAACATTGTAAAAAAGGAAAAAACTCAATGTGATGCAGCATTACACCCTCCGTATGCACGAATCCAAGAAGTCCAAATTATTGTAAGGTGGAGAATAGCTATTGCAACTGCCATGCCATCACAAACAGTAAATTTTATAGATCACAATTAAAAAACAGTAAATTTTATAGATCACAAATAAAAAAAAGACATAAGATCTAACAAAATATTGTTGCATGCTTCTCACAAACACATTTTAAGAATTTCTATGGATAACACAAATGAAGACATGTTAATAAAGCTAAACATTCTATAATTTGTTTAAAAAGTACACTGATCTGAATGGAAACACAAAATAAATTAGAGTAACTTTTTTTAACATCACAAGTTGTTTTGTTGATGTGATATTTAACGGGTAATTATAATAAAATGATGATACTCAACAAGTATATAAGCTCTCTCCAGTTGAAAAGAAGAAAACAAAGCGTATCCTTTCTGATAATCTGTTCTTTTACTTATCAATTGCTCCTATTTGAATAGAATGCCAATTACTTACTGAAAGGGATAAGAACACTTTAGACGCATAATCAACTATGTTGAGCCATCATCAAATTGATTAGTGAACTCAAGTTTACCACTTTTGTGTTTCTTCTCTTATAAAAATAAAACAAAATCAGTCCATGTCTGTAACCTTTCATTTAATACGATGTAGAAATCAGCGTCCAAGTTATAACATGGTTTCTGTACTCAACTGAACTTCGCATGTTCTAATGAATTAATAACCAAATAGATAATGAGAAAGAAAAACAAATAACTATGCTCACAGGGCAGGGCACTGGCCAAGGGAAAACAACAGTATACAACATTAGTAAATCATCCATTGACTATTTACCTAAATCATGTTAACCGTTCATTTTTATTTTCATTTTTCGATACATGAAAAATTTCAGTGCAATATCTTTAGCTAGGTAAAATTCTAATACAAGATACAGTACATATTATCAGCAATCTCTCACCTTTTCTTAATGTATGCCATCAACCTGTTTGTAAGACAACACACTGTATAAGATGGATATCGACTTCGAACACTGAGAACATGATCCAAAAGAGATTCATTGATGACAACATTACAAAATTCTTCAGCTTCATACACGAGCAACATGTATTGAATTTCTGTTTCTTTGGGCGAAAGCTGCAATTAGATATTGAGGTTAATAGACGTATAATATTATGCTAATACATGGACGAAGTGGATGCATAAAAAAATAAATTCTAATTCCTTTATTTAGCGCAAAAAATAATATTTTGTCATAAACTTTAACAAGAAGTGTAAAGGCATCTTCTGAATAATTAATATGAGAGGTGGGAAGCTCATGAAATCCTTAAAGAATGATCTTGACCTAGCCACACACATAACCCATGAAGATGCAACACAACAGTAGTCAATCATTATATCATAGACCTTTGGTAGCGACTCGTGAGTCTTCCAGCAATACACATATAACACCCACAATTATCCTTTAATGATGTGGTTTATATTTTTATACAATAAATGAATTGGCCCAATTTTATGATCCATTAAGCTACAAAGGCCAATAATGTTGAACCACACAGAAGTTATTCGAAGAAAAATTCCAGCTAGTTTTGCTATTATGAAACCCACTAGAGTCCGAGATGATATGATAACACTACGACTAATAGAAAGATGTTTCATAACAGTGGAGCTTACAGAAATTCATCAATTCCATACACTTATTACCTGTGAAAGATGTTCTGGAACAGTCATGGTCCAGACAATTGATCTTTCAATTGGATTGGATGTTATACGATATGTTAACCCTTTTTCAGCAAACCTTGTAAGCAAATTTCCTACAAAAAAGTTTAAAAAGTTATCAGCTACCAGATATAAAAGCACATGCAAAGTACTTCAGCAGAAAAGAGGATTGACACCAGACCTCCAACTGACCCCAACTCCACAACTTTAGAATCAATCTCAGCCACGATGGATTTTAGGGCAAACTTCCCTTTTTCCCACTTTTGCTTTTCTTTCTGGATTTTTTTCATCTCTGCTGCTTCAGCTTTCAGAGCTTCTTTCTGTAACTTCTCTTCCTGTTTTTCATGGATATCCATCAGCTTATTGTTCTGTTACAAAAAATCAAGTTCAAATCATAATAACAACTTACTAGCTTCTTGAGCTTCTTTTCCTCGATTAAGCGTGTTCGTTCCTCTTTTGCCAGCTTCTTTCTTTCTGTTGCTTCTTTTGTTGTATTTTCATTATCAGTAACAACTTTAGTTTTTCTTCTTGGTTTTGTAATGTTGCCCATCTGATCCATTATATTTTCTTTCTCAGGATAATCAAGTACGCACGTTTACATGGAGGATAAATACCCAATTGAAGGTGTGAAATAGCAGCAAAGAAGTGAAACACGTTCACATAAAATAAGAAATTCAAAAAAGTGAACCTTTATAGCTGGTCATGGAGATTCTACACACATAATAATTGGATTCAGAGAGCACAGGCCCACTCAAAAGAAGAGATTTGAAACACATCCAGTTTCTGATTAGAAGATAACTGGACTAATATCTTCTAATGTGAATTGTCATCCATTGGAAACTGCAGGATTAAACTTTCACCATTCCTATCTGAAATGTCTTCCTCAATCAGTTTTTTTATCCAAATCAGAAAGAATCTGAAATTCATCCAGTTTCTGATTGAAAGATAAATAAGTACTCGAGTAATGTCTCATGTTTATTATTAGGAGTTACTTCATAGAACTTTTCCTCATCTTTCCTGCCATGGGTCTTTACTCACTTCACTTCTTACAATCTTTGTACCATTTGGAACCATGTATTGTCTAAATTCTGGAAAATATAATGCCTCACACAGAGATTATACAAAAAAAAAAAAAAAAAAAAAAAGCATGAGTAACAAGAGGCAAGTCTCCAACCAAACAAACATAATTATTAAACAAGAAAGGTGAGGCTGTCAATTGCACAAACAGAAATTATAACATCTGACCTTAATTAGGAACACAAGCCAAAGGTGTTGCTTACTCCACAAACGTTTAATAATCTTTAGGGGATAAAAGTTACCACAATGCATCAGGTCAAAATACCTGATCAATATCATCTTGCAAAGTTGGTTGTGAAGAATTCCCCTCAGACATATGTGCTAGATCATCTCCTGATAAGAATGTAAATAGGTGTCCATATTAGAAGGAAAGCATCTTCCAGAGAGTGGAATCATTTTGTTGAATATTTTCAACTCAAAACCAATACATAAAGGCCATCCCTCAACCCTGATCAAAGGAACTCCAGATACAACATTAACATACCAAGAGGACATGTGGACTCGACAAAACTAAACCTCCAATCTAAGTCCTCCACCACACCAAAACCATTAGTGATCGATTCATTCTCTTTCTCCTTTTGCTTTCCACGACCACTTTCAGGTTCATTATCAGATTCCAAACATATCAATCCATTAACACCTGAATGTAAACAAAAGACCAGTGAAGTCAATGTGTATCGGTACGAAAAGGAAAAGTCTAATATTGACAAGTCAATAAAGATTTTAACATTAATACTCAAACCTTCAGCAACCAAAGTGAGGAATCAGAAAACAAGTGACATATTTCACAAAATCCATAAAACCCTTTCAACATTAATCCTAACGCAGTTCCTCCAAACTGCCAAAACCCTTTCTCTCTGACACGAAATCCCTAAAATCCAAGTCCACTTGGTCATAAGCTTTTCTGGCCAAAACACTTCTTCTCTAACCATCTTTTGAAACAGTTTTATATTGCGCTAAAACTCGAGGATTCACCATCAAGCATTAGGGCTTAATTCCAGCATTTTCAGAGAAACAGAAATCAAAACTAATTCCAATTGATCCGAACAGAACAGTAAAACGCACCAATTACTTGAAGCAAACCAGTAAAAAAACTAATTCAAAAATAAAATTATCATAAGAAGCAATGGATAAGGAATTATATTAAACAAAAATCAAAATAAGCATTTCCAATAGCAATGAAATCAACCAACCAGAGAAGTTGTGATCGGAGTCTGAAACCCTAGATTGGAAGTCAGAAGGGGCTTTCGTGCATTTCACAATTGCGAGATCAGACATGGGGGTCTCCGGGACGAAGATAGGCGTGGAGGTGGGGCGGGGCTTCTGTGGGGTTGGGTCGTCGTCGAGGACGAGAACCGTAGGGTTTGGGTTTGGATTTAGGTCCGGTTCAGTTCGGCGTTTCTTACAGTGGAACAGTTGGAATGGGGATGAATCTTCTTCATCGGAGAGGACAATTGGCTCCGACATGGTGATCGGAAATGAACGGAGTGCGGAAACCCAGTCGGAGTCGACTCCCAGCGAGACAGTGAGGTCGGGTTTTGGTTACGCCGCCTCTGCTTTGAATAAGCGCGGGATTGTGTTACTGAAATCAACACAGTTCTTTATCTTTTTTTTCTGGTTTTTTTTTTTTTGGAGCAAGTCTCAAAATTTGGGTTCTATTCCACCTCAAAACACTCCAACCCTTGGGCCAAAATAAGGTTATGTGTTAAAATTCATAAATTGGAGGATTTGGGCCAAGGTTACTGGTTTGGTCCATATGTGGGAGTGGAAATCCGGCATTGAAGCCCAAACGCCCAGCCTTTACTCGCGCACATGCCTAGCGCTGCAACAGGCCGACCCCACCCACATGGGCTTGTCGCCCACTTGTCTATTGCAATAATGAGCCCAACGGCTCTTTTTTCTAATCCTACTGCCACAATTTAAATGGGTCATTAGTTATCCAACGGTCCACATTTAATTTATTTAATTTTTAGTTTTATATTTATAAATTTGTTTGAATCCAAAGGCTGAAATCTAATATGATCAAATATAATGGTAAAAAAAAGATCTAATGGTCCAAAATTATATCTAATGACTAAAATAATTTTTAAAAAAAATATTTAACTCAAAATTCACCTAAAAACTCTATATTTACCTATGTATTTATTCAAACATCCACACAAAGATCACTTTTCTCCTACAATTCTTCCTAGTTTTCTTTCTACCATCTTCCAAAACCATTTCTTCCCATTTCCAAATTTTTCAAGATAGCAAAAGATCATATTAGAGGTCGTAATTGGTCATATGAAGAAGATGTTGCTTTGTGCTTGTCATGGATTTGTATTAGCGGAAGATGGTATCGTTGGCACGAATCAAAATAAACAAAATTTGTGGGCTAAAATCGTTGAACTTAAAACTCCAACATCACTCAAAGGGAAGTTGGTAGTGTTTATGATCGGTGGAAGGTTATCAACAAAGCGTGCTCTTTATGGAATGGAAGCTTGGAGAGAGACGTGGTTGACATGGCTAGTGGAAGGAACGTCATAGAAGTGATGAGTGTCTTTGTTGATATTTTATTTTGTCATCTACATAATCTTATTTTGCAACTAATTGTATTTATGCATACCTTGCATAGGGTGACAAAGCAATGACGATTTACAAGACAAGAACTACACCCAAAAATTAAGCTTTTAAGTTGCACCATGCTTGGGACGTCCTCAAGGATTGTCCGAGGTGGGGAACCGATGCGGACCAACAATGGGGAAAATTATTTGGTAGTGAAGCCGGAAGCACAAATGTTATCAATGAATGTGTTCAATGACCCCAACTTCTTCTTTTGCAATGCCCCAAGGAAGAGATAAGCAAAAGTAAGCAAAGAGAAAAGGGAAGATGCAAAATCCGGTTAGTGCAACGATTTCTTCTAGATTTGCAAAAGTAAGCCATAGTTGTTGGGAGGAAGAACTAATCCGAATGCGCTTAGCATTTGAGAAGCAAGCAGAAATGGAGCAAGAAAGGTTCAATTTTGATACGATGAGGGAGGACCTCAACAAATACACTCCAAATAGGAAGAAGTTCTTCCATGATAAGCAAAAAGAAATTATGCGAAAGAATGCCACAAGGAATATCTTTCAAGATGATGATTTATCTCAAGCCTATATTCGAAGTCAACCACAAAATCCACCACCAAGTCAAAGTGGTGAATATTATTATGATCACTAGTTGTTGTATTAATTTTTATGTAGTTTAATAATTATCGTTTGTATTAATTTTATGTAGTTTATTAATGATCGTTGTATTAATTTTATATAATTTATTCTATTAATTAGGTGTATTAATTATTGTTTCTATTAATTATGGTTTATTCTTTCAATATCCGATTTGTGCTATTAATTGTGCTAATTGCTAATTATTGTCTTTATTAATTATGCATTTTTATGGCTTATTCTAGATCTGGTTTTGTTGAGCAATAATTGTACATAATATGTAAACAAATAATTCACTCGACATAATTTCACCCTTTTCATTTTTCCGAAGAGGGTTTTATTTATTCGAGTTTGACCCATTCTAAACTATGCGTCTATTAATTATAATCCTTCGTTAAAAGGAAAAACCCTTTGATTCTAATATGAATCAATCGTAACTTGGGAATTTGGGTGTTTATTTGATTTTGTGACTGCACCTAGGTAGGGCCCTAGATTGCCTACATACCCTCGTTGAGGGATCAAGTCACTCGTAGTTCCTTATATATTTGTTGGGGTTTGATGCCTTGTGCAGTTTTAGCTCGTGCAGGCGAGGACTTTGAACCGTTGGAGCATTTGATGCCTTGTGCAGTTTTAGCTCGTGCAGGCAAGGACTTTAAGCCATTGGAACGAAATACGGCTTCGTGCCATTTGAGATTTGATGCGGTTTTGTGCCATTTGATTTGATGTGGCTGTGTGCCATTTGACCACTTCGCTAATTAAAGGAAATTTGATCCGTGGCGTGAGTTTCACCAATTTGAAGTGGTGAATTCATCGAGTTTTGTACTTTGAGATGGTTCGCATCCACAGTATTGAAGTGGTTCGAAGTTGTCTATATTTGTATTGCTTTTGTCCTCCACATTGCTCCGTGTCTTGATTTGATCTTGGCCCAACGATTAACAATGACCACCCAAAAGATTTTGAAGACAAGCATTAATTCAATCATGCCTATGAATTAATTCAAGCCATAAGTTGCGTGAGTTTGTCCTTGTGGAATCAAACCAACCTTCAACTAAAGTTATGACAAACTTTGTCTCTTCACCTACTTAATTGCTTGCTGGCGATCTTTATTCCAATTCCTAACTTGGGAATTTGAATGAAACTTGGTCAGCAACTACACTAATGTTGGTGCACCTTGAGCCTGAGCGTATCCTTCAACGCTAGCAACAAGCTTGTTTTCCGGACAACTATCTAGTCAACTTTGTGCGTTAGTGCAACGGTGGGCTTCGAGCTTTGCTTTCGAGACTTCCGTCATGATTTGGAGAGGACCGTGAAATTAATCCATCGCGTTCCTTGTTTACATTTTTCTATGCTTGTGATTGGGTATAAACGAGGGAATATGTGTGTGGATTTTAGCGGTTTTATACCACTTGGTATTTGATACGGCTTCGTGCCGTTTGAGATTTGAATAATTCCCCTTTTCCTTGGCTCTAGTACACGATGGTTCTCCTCCAGAAGCAAGGAGCCATTCCGATATACATGTGGCTAGTTTGGTTAGTAGGCATTGGACGCCCTCTTTTCTTTTGCTTCTATTTGTGTGCTGCCTTCTATGCTTAATCAGAAAAGAATTATACTTTTCCATTTGAATGTCCCGTGAGTGGCTTTACAAATAGCCGTGTTCATGGTAATTTTGTCCTGCTTGTTTGTTCTTTCTTATTGACACTTGTATACCAGGTCTTTGGCTGTTAATACAAAGGTTGCCATGTGAATAATGAGTCTCCCAATTAATTTGGGAAGTTTGATAGCAAGCTTTTCCTTCTTTGTAAACTTGGGATAGCTTGAACTCTTTCAAGTCCAACTTCACGTGGCAGAGAAGCAAATACCTTCTAGCTACTTATTTAGAGATTGGCAAATTTTCTCTCTCTCCTGTTGTCTTGTAGCATCTGTCAGTCTCATTTCAGTGCTTTTGGTCAATATTTTGACCCAATATTTGACCAAAATGATAACCACATTTAAGTCATTCGAAAGACGTTTTCCTCTCTTTTGATTTGTCTTTATCAAAAGTTGAATTGGGGAATTTCCTTTTGTGGGATTGGACTAAGCATGAGTCGGTCACTTCTTTTCCCTTGTTCATTTGTCTACACATGCACCTATTCTCTCATTGGACCGCATAAAATGACTTTGCACATAAGACCTGGCTTCTTGTGTCTACTTCCTTAGCTTGATTTTTTTTTTGACAAATGGCCATTAGAATGATCCTTTGTTGTTTTTCAAGTCTCTTTAGCTTGACCCAACATGATAACCACGTGAATGGCATTCATGTTATCTAGAAGACTTTTCTTCCTTCTCCTTTCTCTGGAGTGATCTTTAGAGTCTAGGACATCAGCAACGTACCACCTTCTTGGAGCATATTGTTCTACTTTTGCCAACAAGCTTCTGCACCGTTGTTGATTGAATGAGGAATAGGTTGTCGTCGATATTTGGAGTCGAAACTTGCTCTTTCTTTATCAAATCCATTGCTTGCCGTGACATCGATGGCTCCCTTCTTTCTTGGCATGGACGGTGAATACGGATCTCTTAGATTTGATTGGAACTTCACGGGGTGGTTTAGACCACCCCGAAGAAATTCATGGGATTTTGGAGTTTATTTATGCTGCTGTCAGTGGGCAGTCCAGATGCTCTTCTTCATTTTTCTTTTAAACGATGCAATTTTCTTGTATAAGCTGAAGGTTACAGACTCTAGGTAGTTGATTACGCCCCCTTTTTTTCACTTTTGTCTGCAACACAACATTGAACAAGAGAAGTAAATAATTTAACAGAACTTGTTTCATACCTGGTGATGAATGTTCTTCTTTTGGATCTTGACTCGAAAGCACGAATGATTGAACTGCTTGTTCTCTCTTCTAGCAGCACTTTGTTGCTTTTGGTATTTTCTCTCAAAGTTTCTAAAATTTTCTGCAGAGTGTCTCCTCCTCTCTTTGTGTCTCTTTCTCACTGCAACTTGTGCCTATTTATAGACATCTTAAGAAGGCGCTGGAGCTTTTACGTGGGGGAGATAGTGGCCATGTCTTCCGCCACTTTCTCTCAACCTCTCTCACCGACTATCTCAGTCTTCCACGTCCTTTTGTTGCAGAAAATGGGGAGCCCTTGTTTTGCACGTTTCTTCCCCCTTTTGTAGGAAGAAATTTATATTTTATTTTTTTTATTTTATTGATTTATAGATGTTGATTTGTATGTAAAGTCCATCCTCATCTTTTGGGCTGGATTACATTTTTGTTTTACCTTGTAGTTTGACCCAATTTGTATGGACTCTATTTTTTCATATGTTATGTATTTTTATTGTTCAACAGGTTTTATGACTTACTAGTCTCTCTGCACGCGTTCACTCGCATGCGAGAGGCCTTTTTTTAATCACGAGGGCTACGCGCCCCTTAAAGATGGGGTTTGCTTTAGTTATGTTTCTTGATGTTTAACATTGTTGTTTCGTAAGAAATTGTATTATGAATTGTGCATGCAGAGAGGCTTTTACCTGTTATTGATAAGTGCCCTCTAAGATGTGGATACTCTTTCACATACAACAGTGTCTTTACCTATTTTCTCTAACATTACCTTCGTAAGCATGTTCCTAACCCTTCGAGACTATGGATCTTGAAATGCATCAAAGTTTCAAATAATGAGAAGATATGTGACATTTACTAACATAGCACAACATAAACTTACACCTTAATCCATGTGATAAGGAGTAGTATTTTACAATATAAAGTTGTCAATCTCATTGTTTATTTGAACCATCTCTCCATAATTGTTTCCTGTAGAAATTTGTGGATGATCCTACAATTGAAAAACCCAAATGTGCAGTAAAAACAACCAAGACAAAACGGAAGCTAAAAGAAATCACACTAAAAAAAAATCAATTGAAATTAAGCAATCACTGTGCACTTGATTGACCCTAAAGTGACGTACAAATGCCAATTGCCAAAAAAATTAAGAAACCATTTTGAAATTAAGCAGACATTGTTGTAATAAGAAAAAACCTCAAATATGCAGTATAATTGAAATTAACATTTTGGTTTTCATTTTCTCTCTGCTTCTGCCAAAATGCTTCCATATGCACGTTCTCGTCCTTTCGCCATGCTTGCCACCCATTTGCTTGCACTTAATGCTTTAGATTTTCATGGTTAATCTGTAAGCAATGATGATAAAATAAGAAGTCTAACTGATTAAGATGGGAATAATGCACTATAATGCACAATCCCAAATATAAAGGTTGTAAGCAATTTAACCTAAATACCTTTAATTTTGACAATTTTCCCATAGCAACACTTTTACTCCAGTTACTTTCAGAATACTGAAAGATAAATAATTTGTCAAGTTTGAGGTAACAAATTGTAATCATGTTTACAAAATTAAATAGTAAGAAATGTTACCTTAATCATGTACTTCAACCTTTGTACTTTGAGACGGGTCTGATGCTTGTAAAACTGATAAAAATGCAATTTTATTTCTATTTGAAAATTGAATGCAATTTGAATTTATAGTATACTTCCGTATGAAAATAAGAGAAGAGTTACCGTATTTAGAAAAGTTGTTTGGTCACTATTAATCTTTTTCCTGCACCCATTGTAACAGCCCGTCTTTGAAATTTTGTACGTGGATATGAAATGACGTTAATGCCCTTGGACGTTAATTAAGGTAAGTGTGTGTTTAAGTTTGGGGGTGTTTGGTTAGTTGTATTTGGACCACACACACACACATTCACACATACTCATTCTCTTTCTCACTCCTGTACTCTTTCTATCTCTCAGACTCTCTCTCTCTCTCCCTCTCAGCTTTTACGTACGGACACACCCATAACCCATGCCAAAACCTTGCAGATCGTGGGTATTGAGGACACCATTGTGTTCCTGAGGTCCATACGAACATATTCATACCATTTTTAGGTAAGGATACCTTCGAAAACCTGTGAAAATCCTAGCTCTGATTTGAGGTACTATTCATGCACACGTGAAATGTTGTTTTTCAGGGAATTCTAAGTTCATAGGAAGCTTAAGGAGGTTCTTACGAAGCTCGGAGTGCTTCGTTGGAAGAATTTGGACGTCGGAATCGCGAGATCGGGGAGTTTGAATTTGACTGGAATTATCGAGGCTTTTTCCGGTGAATCCCCGGCGAGTTGGGGGTTGAGTCAGGTATGGTTGTGTTCATCTTTGTGAGATCTTCATTTTGGTATAAAGTGCGTAGAAAATGGTGCAAAAATGAAAAAGAAACCATAGTTGGACGCTTTTCCAGAAACCGACGAACAGTCGCTGGCGACCGGCGACTCGCTGGAGAAGACAGGGAATATTCCGTCAGTTTCGACTGAATATGTTGACGCCGTCAGTCAACTTTAACTGTTACCGTTGGGTTTTAACGGAATATTCCGAGGAATATTCTTGACGGCGTTAACTGACGTCGTCAGTGTGCAGATCACGTAGCCGCGCGTGGGGATGCGTCTGGCCATGCCTTGGCCGGCGCGTGGGTGGTCGGAAATTTTTTCTAAAAATATGGGGATGTTCGTGAAGTTGTGTAGATCACTGTGATATATTCATATACCCAATTTGAGCAATGTATGAGAAGTTATTTCTAAGGTTTTGGTTATGTGCGTTAAATAACGTTATTTCAATTACTTCTTATATAGGCGAGACCTATCCGGAGGACGAGCGTAGCCAGGCTAGGCACGGGGGTTACAACCCAGCTACTTATCAGTGAGTGGGCTTTTGTTTTCCGTATATACCTATATACTTGCTTTTCCCAGAAAGTGAATTTGAAGAATAGTATGATTTGAAATGTCATGCAAAGTATGTATTTATTTTATTATGCATTAGAGATTGCATAAAGAAATGTTGGTGCTGCGGACGCACAGGTAAGTGGCAGGTAAGCTTATATACTAGTTATGATGTGATGTGATGTGATTAGAGCTCATAAACCTGCACACTGATATTAGTGCTCCCGCCCAGAGTTAGGGGCATAGTCTTTCACGTGATGTTCACCTCCCGCACCGCATGCTCGCCTTGGATCCAAGTTAGGTGCACAGTCTTGTCGAATAGGCCACTATAAGTGGGTTCGACTCGTAGGTGACCCGCGAATCATTAGCACAGTCTTCACGTGATTGTAGCACTAGAGCATATTATTCTATATACAGTGATGTTGTGCAGACTACTAGAGGTGGTATTGATGTGTGTGCAGGATATACGATATGATTGAGATGATTATGAGATATATGTTATGATTGAGATGATTATGAGCTATATGATATAATGATATTGTTATGAGCTATATACAGCCGAGGGCTGAGTTGATTATCTAGTATTCCATCACATTCACATAGTTATGATTTGGCATTCAGTTATGATACTTTAGTATGACATACATTCATTCATATATACATATTTTCCAGCAGAATTTTGAGAATTTTATATATGAGTATATACTTTATTTCTGGGAAATTATACAGGTTTTACGGCGAGGGGTTATAACTTTTGAGAAAAGAATGGTTTTGAAAAGATTTGTTTCTGACCCACTCAACTTTGTTTTTCGCCCCTCCAAGTATTAAGTAGTGTTCGTTGGTGGCATACGAGGAGCTCATCGGACGTTCTGACAGAATTCACTTATGTTGGACCACCTTCGGGTGTTATCTCTATTTAGTACTTTCTGCTTGACTGCACGTAAACCATTTATGCTTTGGTTGTGTAAACCATATTAATTCTCACACTAGCACACTATCTTGTTTTTGGGTTGCTAGTTGCATGGTTTTAAATTGTTCGTATCTTTCTGATAATCTTGCTTCTGCACTGTGCACATGGCTACGGCACTCTCACGTGACGGCCAACACGCCCCACTTTCGGGTTGGGGTGTGTCACCCATAAATGTTTTTTTTAATTTTATAATTTGAGATAATTAATTTGTAGAATAGAGAATGCCATTAAAAATAAATAGGTAAGCAAATGGTGTTGTACCTAATTTGTTGGACTTTATTCCAAATACGTATGATGTGAAGAGTTGTTGAAGGTTTTAATTCTTCTACAGCCTTTTTTCATGCGCCACCTATATATTAAAAGTATAATTAAAATTGAAACTCACAATCTGGGTAATTATAATCATGAAGAGAAATTGAACGAAAGGGGAATCGAACTGTAACAATTGTTGCACCACGCCTAAATTGTCCAGTCCTGTGCATAAAAAAAAAAAAAAAGCAAGCAAAGAAAAATAATTTGTTAAACAATTAGAGTCGGGCAACTTCTTAAATAAGGCAGAAAAGAGTGTCATTTAATATCTATACACAACGTAATGGATCATGATCATAACATGTAGATGATATGATATGATATGATACATGCATGTATGTGTGTGCACATAAGAATGTAGGCGAGGGAAGGAGGAGAGTGGTGGAATATCATTTGACTTGGTTTCAGAAGAGAGAGAGAGAGAGAGATAGAAACAGAGACGAAGAAAGAGAAAAAGGTAAGAATGAAGAAAATTCAATCGAGTTAGATACAAATTTGACGTTCGCAAGGACACTCTCTCTGTCCCCCTTATATTTGGTTGTCAAATCTCCCTCTATAAACTCAAAATTAGTTCGGAGAAAGAGATCCGTACCAGTTTGAGATGATTTTGGATGACAGGAGCAATCTGACAGAAATTCGGAAGAAACTTCGAAAAAACACGCGAAAGAGATTGGTCTATGTAGGAGAAGAAAGTGAATTCGTTTACCTTTTTTGTATATGTTGCGGGGGGTGGAGTGACCGTTGCTCACTTTTAACATGCGGTATATGGCAGTTTCGTCTCTACAGTTTGCAATCCCTGTAACTGCTGTGGACAGTTCCATCTCTGCAGTTTGTAACCGCTGCACCTGCTGTTGGGAGTTTATGGCTTCATGCGTGTGTTTTCATCTAGTGGTTCATAATTGTCATTCTTGTGATGGGTGCATGTAGTGCTTGCAGTAGATAATTCTGTTTTTGATATTTTGTTTTTCAACTTGTAAATAATTTATGAATTGTATCATATTTACAAATTTGACCCTATTTCTATGGGCAGTTATCCGGTTGCTTTACGTATAACATGAGGGCTTTCTTGGCATTTCTAAATGCTTCACCAAACTGGCCTTCTCCCTTTATATATATAGATATAGATTAATATAACAATAATTAATCTTTTTTTTTTGCTTATTCTAGGTGCCTTCAATAACTGTTGTACACATTGCTGCACACATTGTTGTACATTAGATGCCTTCAATAATTCAAGGGTCTTCAATAATTATTACCAACGTATTAGACAAAAGACTTGATGCCACATTGATGTACATATGTACTCACTTAAAAATATTGCCAATGTACTAGCACCCATTGGCTAGCATCCGAAATACAGATATGAGCTTCTGATGAGGTAATGGACTTTGTCGGCCTACGATATTTATCTTTCTTGCAAAGTAGTGGTCATGATGGACAACTGTGTTCAAGATGCTTTCAAAAAGGTCTCTCCTCATCCGATATCGCCTTTGAAAATCATGAAGAGGATATCTCGAACGTTCGATAAAATAGTCTTTCATTATCTGATCATGATACTGACACACCCCGACCGAGATCGAGGCATGTTGGCCGTCACATGAGAGTGACGTAACTATATGCACAATGCGAAAGCGTTAAGATATAGAAATTACGAATGAATAAAAACCAAACATCCAGAATGGCTAGAAAGGAAATAAGTGTTAATACACTTTTAGGGCATAATTAAGTCTAAGTGCAGTCAAGCATAGGAATTACTAAATTAAACAGTATCCAAGATTCCTACATGGATGATGTACTGTCAGAACTTCCACCAAAATCCTCGTGAGCCACCAACAAAAGCTACCTACTACCTGGAGGGGCGCAAAACAAAGCTGAGTGGGTCAGTTAAACAACGCTTATATGAAAACCTTTTTTTTTTTTTTCCTTTGAACATACTAACCCCTCGCCGTAAAACAAGTATAGATTTCCCAGAAACTAGAATATGTAAATATAACTCAAATCATGTTCAGTATATCAAGATTCATATTTGTATGTATGCCATGTATATGCTATGCCTAATATCACAATATATCAAATAGTAAGCCAGGTGATGCAATTAAATATAAATCATCTGCTAGCTGAAGTCACTTGACGTGATCTATACGGCAGAAACTAGAGCTCAATTCAATCATATCTCAACATATGTATACATATCTGCACACAAGTCGGTACCACCTCACGTGGTCTAACCGACATGCTAGGTGTATAAATGAATACGCTCAAGTGCTACAATCACATGAAGGCTATGCGCTAATCACGGGTCACCTACAAGTCGAACCCACTGAAAGTGGTCCATACAACAGGCTATGCACCTATCTTAGATCCAAGGTGAGCGTGTGGTGCAGGAGGTGAATGATCATGTGAAGCTATGCCCCAAACTCTGGGCGGGAGCACTAACACCGGGGTGCAGATTATGAGCTCTATTATATCTCATCATCATCATCATCATATCTCATAACCATTACCAACATAATATACTCACCTGGGGCTTACCTGGGCCTCCGCAGCACCATGCAACAATATGCACAATTATGATAATGCATATACTAAAATATGATGCAAGTATGGCATGACATTTAAAACACATTTCCTTTAAATACGTTTTCTGGGGAAAACGTCAAGTATATATATACTGAAAATAACTGCCCACTCATTGATATGTAGTCGGGTCATAACCCCCACGTCTAGCCTGGCTACGCTCGTCCTCCGGATAGGTCTCGCCTATATGAGAAATAACTATAACGTTATTTTAAGCACGTATACTATTCTAGCTAATAACTTTTCATACTTTGCTCAATTTGGGTATATAAATATACCACAGTGATCTACATAATCTCAGGATCATCCCCATATTTTTAAAATAATTTTTCACCTTCCCACGCTCCCTCACGCCCCGACGAATGCACGGACCTACGCGCCCCCACGCGCGTCCACGTGACAGTCACACTGATGGCGTCAGTCAACGCTGTCAGGTATATACCAGGGAATATTCCATCAAATCCTAACGGTAATTGTTAAACTTAACTAACGGCGTCAGAATATTCCGTCAGACTTGACGAAATATTCCGTCATATTCAACCTTTGGACTCCGACGACTGTCGCCGTCGCAGGAAAACTGGGGATTTTTAAAACTTTGATTTCTCAATCATTTTTCATCCAAATTTCATGCAATCTATATCAAAAATGAAGCTCTTAACTTGTAGAACACGTTCATACTAATTTGAAGCTCTAAAAGTCACAGGATCTCACTGGGCAAATTCCACAAAATCCGGGCAAGCTTGAAATTCACGATCCCGATGTCCAAAACCAGCAAACGACACACTCCAAGCTTCCTTAGGACCTCCTTAAGCTCCCTGTGAGCTTGAAATTTCCAAAAACATCCATAATTACGTGTGCATGAACAGTGCACAAGTCGAAGGTTATGAGAAACTAGGGTTTTCGAAGGTATCATTACCTGAAATGGGTACCAATCAACTCGTTTGAGCTTCACGAACACAATGGTGCCTTCTTTGACCACGATTTGTGAAGTTTCAAAGGGTTTTGGGTCTCATCCGCACAAGAGAGAAGAGAGAGGAAGTGAGTCCGAGAGAGAAAGAGAGAGAACACGGGAAATGAGAGTGAGTGAAAGGTGTATGGGTATTTGTGTGTGGTCCTAAAGCCACCAACCAAAACTAAGAAAAATCTTAGTTCTAATCGGGTCACCAATCCCAAATAATTAGACCAAATCATATCACACACACATCATTCAACGTCCGATGGTATTTTCGTCTTTTCACATTTTCAAAAACAATTTCCCCAGACGGGCTGTCACAACACTCTTCTCTATCACGCTGCATAAATGACCGGCTTGTGATAGAACCACGATAACTAGATTCAGCATGATGCCTATATTGCATAAGTGAGTTTGCAAGTTCGGCTTCTTCATTGTTCATTTCTGCTTCCTCAGCTGCAACATTTGCTTGGTATTGTGTCATCTGCATTGACAAGCTAAGCCTTCTTGTGTCACCCATTGACGAGAAATTAATGATTTTTAGGAAACAAAAACACTATGAAAGTTGGATGATTTTGAGGAAGCAGAAACACTATGAAAGGTGGATGATTGGTGAATATGTTGTGTGATGGTTAGATATACAATCTATGCTTATATAGAAGATGATTGAAGGTTGTGTTTCATGTGTTTCGTATGTATTTGGTATGTGTTTCATGTGTTTGGTGTGTTATACATCTCTATCACGTGTTTTATATGTGTAGCATGTGTTTCATATGTGTTTTGTGTGTTTCGTGTCTTTCATATGTGTTTCATATGTTTATATATGTTTCATTTGATTAGAAAACTTAATAGAGTTAGGTGAAATGACAAATTAATGATTTCAAAAATTTCATATGACAAATTGCTTAAAATTTTAATTCATATACAAATTTAAAAATATGTATAAATTTATATGACACGTAAAAAAAAATTTCTTTATGAAAATATGAAAAATACTAGAGAGATTGCATTTAGGGCTAGTTTGGTATTGCTGTGCCTTTTAAAAAACTGTTTCTGCTGTGCTGTGAGAATAAACAGTTGTAAAATAAAGTTGTTAAGTGTTTGGTAAACCTTTTTTTTGTAAAAGTGTTTTCAATAATAAAAAAAAAGTGTTTGTTTGCTAAACTTTTATATAAATTGCTTTGAATATATTAAATGATTAAAAAATATATAGTATTTAATGTGATATAATAATTGCTAAGACAATAATGTAGGGGCAAATATTGTAATTTTGTAATTTTCCTTCCAAATAAAATTTACTTGCAACAGGAGAGGTCGATGTAGCTTTCACATAGATCCTAAGCACATGTCGAAGCTCTCAATCATTGAAGGTAATGGTATACCTTTGATTGACTCGTCTCACATGAACATGTCGGGAAACATTACTGAGCCAAAAGCTATTGAGGGGCTTGTTAAAGAGTTAGGCAATACATGCAGAGATTGATAATTGTTCCAAGCGATCAACTATGGAGTATAGTTGGATAAGCTGCAAAAGACTGAGGTTATTTCTAGTAAGTCTTGGTTTGCCTTTGGAGGATAAAGGAAGATTTGGAGGGATGAGCAAGAAGAGAATGCTTTGAATTGTTATATATTTTTCTCAATAAGAGGTACTTATAGGTATACAACCCTAACATAAATGGAAAGAGAACTAATTACAAGTGATTACATGAGGGGATACAGCATTACATATCAATTAGGGATCCTACCTAAAATACAAAAGTCAACACTCCCCCTCAAGTTGGTGCATATATGTCGTTCATGCCCAACTTGTGTAAGAAACTTGAAAACTTATGACTTGAAACAGCTTTTGTGAGGATATCTACCAACTGATCTTCTGTTCTTATCGCCGGTACTTCAATTGTTTTTCCTTCCAATTTTTCTTTGATGAAGAACCGGTCAACTTCAACATGCTTTGTTCTATCATGTTGTACCGGATTATGTGCAATGTCACGGGCAGCTTTATTATCACAAAATAATTTCATAGGCTGATCATGTTGTATACCCAAATCGCATAATAGAAGCTTAAGCCATAAAATTTCACAAATCCCTAAAGCCATACCTTTGTATTCGGCTTCTGCACTGGAATGAGCAACCACATTTTGTTTCTTACTTCTCCATGTAACCAAGTCATCCCCAACAAACGTAAAGTAACCTGATGTTGAGCGCCTATCGTCAATGGAACCTGCCCAGTCTGCATCAGTATAACCTTCAACACTAAAGTGATTATTCCTTTTAAACAAAATTCCTTTGCCCGAACTTCCCTTCAAATATCACAATATTCTCATCACGGCATTCATATGTTGTTCTCCAGGATCATGCATGTATTGACTCACTACACTCAAGACATAAGCAAGGTCCGGTCTTGTGTGTGCCAAATACATCAAACGACCTACTAACCTTTGGTATGTTCCTTTGTCAACTGGTACTTGATTAGGATCAACACTAAGCTTCAATCTTTCTTCTAATGGTGTAGCTACAAGCTAACATGCCAGTTTCGTGCAACAAATCAATAATATACTTCCTCTGAGATCAGAAAATTCCAGAATTGTTTCTCGACACCTCAATCCCTAAAAAATATTTCAGGGATCTAAGGTCCTTCATTTCAAATTCTGTAGACAAGTATCTTTGCAAGGCCGCACGTTCTTCCGGATCATTACCTGTTACCACCATATCGTTTACATACACAATAAGTGCAGTAAGCTTCGTATTCTCTCTTTTCAGGAACAAAGTATGATCAAAGTTACTTTGTCTGTAACCAAATGCTCTCATAGATTTTGTGTGAATCTTCCAAACCATGCTTGAGGGGACTGCTTCAAGCCATACAAGGATTTCTTCAATCTGCACATTTTTCTTTTGTATTTATCTGGAGCATTACATCTAGGTGGAAGATCCATTTAAATCTCTTCTATCAAATCTCCATGCAAGAAGACATTCTTCACATTGAACTACTGTAAAGGCCAATCAAGATTTGCAGCCAATGACAACAAAACACGAACTGTGTTGATCTTAGCCACAAGAGAAAATGTATATGTATAGTCAATTCCATATTTTTGAGTGTATCATTTTGCTACCAGTCTTGCCTTGAAGTGATCCACCATCCCATCAGCTTTATACTTCAAAGTATAAACCCATTTACATCCCACAGGTTTCTTGCCGGCTGGCAAGTCTGTGATCTCCCAAGTAGCATTCTTCTTCAAAGACTTTAACTCTTCATTCATTGCTGTTTGCCAACGTGGATCAGCTAAAGCCTCATGCACATAGTTAAGAATAGATACAATAGATAATTGATGTACAAATGACTTATTTGATTCAGACAGGTGACTGGTAGACACATAATTACTTAACGAGTATAACACATTAGACTTAAGGTTGGGCTTACTCACCGGATACCTAGTTTTGCATTTAGGGTCGGCTTCATAAGTAAGTTTAGGAATACCTCGATTGACGCAATCAGGAAGACGACGTGGTGGTGGTGAATCTGGGATCGAAGACGATTGATTATGGTTATTAGGACTCGAGATCGACTGTGAAATAGCTGGCGACATAGGACTGTCCGGTGGTGAGGAAACTGGTAGTGAGCTATCATGCAATGAGTTATTTAGCGATGTCGACTCGTCTCTTTCAAGGTTTTCAACATTGTTTCCATGTGAAAGATCACCACTTGTCTTAAAGACATTACCACTTAGTTCCAATTCATTCACATCATTGCTTTCATGTGAATGATCACCACTTATTTCTAAGACATCACCACTTAAATCCAAATCATTCACACTATCTATATCTGGAATAGTATAATCAAGAGTTTGAACTTCTGTCTGATTCTCCTCCTGAAGTGAAGACTCGGGATTGGCAAAGTACATATCATTCTCATGAAATGCAACATCCACAGTGACAAACAATTTTTTCGTCGGAGAGTGACAACAATAAAACCCCTTTTGATTTGAGGCATACCCCACAAACACACACCGTAAGGCCCGAGGTTTAAGTTTACTTTTCTGATGTTTATGAAAATGAACGAATGCCACACAACAAAACATATGAGGTGGAAGATTAGGAATTGTAGGAGCATCAACATATGAACAGAGAGTCTGGAGCGGTGTCTGAAAGTCGACTGATCGGGATAGAACACGATTCATGAGATACGCAGCTGAGGTGAGAGCTTATCCCCAAAAAGATAACGGGAGACTCGCCTTGAGCAAAGAAGCACGAATAACCTCTAGAAGTTGACGATTCTTGCGTTCTGCAACACCATTTTGTTATGGAGTATATGGACATGTAGTCTGATAAACAATACCATGATGATCAAGAAAGGCACAAAGTTCAAAGTTTACATATTCGCCGCCATTGTCACTCCTAAAAACCTGTATTTGTGACTTATATTGTACTTGTACCATTTTGTAAAACCGCTGAAACAAAGAAGTAACTTCACTTTTGGACTTCATCAAACAAACCCAAGTCATACGTGTGCAGTCATCAATAAAAGTAACAAACCAATGAACACCACCAAGTGTAGCAGTTTTAGATGGTCTCCAAACATCAGAATGAATTATCATAAACGAGATTGAACTTTTATTCAAACTAGGCGGAAACGAAGTACAATGACTTTTAGCCATTTCAAAAACACTACATTTAAAGCTAGAAACGTCATGCTTAACAAATAGGCTAGGAAATAACCTTCGTAAATAGTCGAAAGAAGCATGTCCAAGTCGACGATGCCACAACCAAACCTCCAAAGCTTTATCCCTCTCCCTATGAGATCCTTCCACGGCAAGAGCTTGAGTTAAATTTTGCGAACTGTTCCATGTCGGCTCCAAGTAGTAAAGCTTTCCCCTCCGAATACCATAACCAATCGTCTTACGAGTCCGAATGTCCTTAAAAACACAAAAGGAAGGCCAAAAAATAACAAGGCAATGTAGGGCGACAATTATTTGAGCAACAGATAATAAATTATAGTCAAGGGAAGGAACAACAAGTACGGAGTTAAGATTCAGGGTATCAGAGAGGGCGACATTGCCTTCCCCAATAATGGGGACAACATTACCATTGGCAACACTAACTATAATATTGGTGGATGATTTTAGGGTTTGTACGTATCTAGAATCACAAGTCATATGTTCAGTAGCACCAGAATCAATTATCCATGTACTATTCATAACAGATACAGAAACTTTGAAAGCCTTACCATCATTACCTGTATGGTCAGAATCTACCTGAGCTTCGACAACCAATGCACGCGACTTGAACTGGTCACGATTGGTCCTACTCTCCTGTTTGGTTTGATCAGATCGATGCATAGTGGTATGTTTCTGGACTTCAGTCAACAGCAGCGGCTAGATTTCTGGGTTGGGTCTCAATTCGTAGGTACGTGAGTACGTGATGTAGCAGTGGGTCGTGGCGAGTGGATGCAGGGATCGGTTTGGTGAACTCCGATTAGCAATGACGGTGTCGCTCGTTGGTCGGACGGACACCTTACACAACTGGATGCGCGGTGGTCTTCGGTGGACTCGGATAAGCAACAATGGCATTGCTCGCTGGTTTCATGGTGCGCGGCACAACTGGCTGCACGGCGATTGCTGGTGCTGGGTTCTCAAGACAAATTGCGATAATAATTTTTCAAAATTTTTCTTAACCTGGCTCTGGTGCCAAGAAGAGAATGCTTTGAATTGTTATATATTCTTCTCAATAAGAGGTACTTATAGGTCTACAACCCTAACATAAATGCAAAGAGAACTAATTACAAGTGATTACATGAGGATATACGGGAATACATATCAATTAGGGATCCTAACTAAAATACAAAAGTCAACAGAGCATACCAAGAATGTAAGAGACTGGAAGGAGGAGTTTGATTTCATAGTGGAAAACAGTAGAAAACAATAGAAAAAATTCTTTATGAATTTACTTGAATTTCCAATACAATACATAAAGCAACTACAAGGAGGAAATAATAAAATACACCCTAACTCGTAAAAATTTTGGTGCATGCAAAAGCTACACATCATAAACTTTCTGAAAGATGTTGTCATAATGTATAGTACTGCAAAAATCAACTTATGTAGAAATTATACACTAAATTTTATCAAAGATTCAATGTCTGGTTTCAATACAACTCAGAAGACAATCCATTGAAAAAAAATTTACCAAGAATGTGAGAGACTGGAATGAGTTTGATTTTAGTGAAAATAGTAGAAAACAATGAAAAAAAATTTCTTTACAAATTTAAGTGAATTTCAAATACCACACATAAAGTGACTATAGGGAGGGAATCGAAAAAAAACAAAAACAAAAATTGTAAAATTTTTGGTGGATGCAAAAACTACACATCATAAACTTTTTCAAAGATGTATTGAGAATGTACAGCACTACAAAAATAAACTTATGCAGAAATTATACACTACAAATTTCATTGAAGATATAAGGTTTGGTTTCAATATTACTATGAAGACAATTTATCTAAAAAAATCTAGAATAAGTGTGATCAAAATTTACCTTAACACCGCTATTATGAAAATTGGTGACACACCCCGACCCGAAAGAGGGGCGTGCTGGCCGTCACGTGAGGGTGACGTAATCAAGTGCACAATGCGGAAGCCATAAATGGTAGAATTTATGGGTCAATTAAAACCGAAACACTAGCAATACTAGTGTACAAGAAGTGTGAATTCCACTAATATAGAGCATAAAAGTCTACGTGCAGTCAAGCAGAAATACTAAATATAGATAACACCCAAAGGTGGTCCTACATAAGTGAATTCTGTCATAACGTCCGATGAGCTCCTCGTGTGCCACCAACTCTCACTACTTAATACCTGGAGGGGTGAAAAACAGAAAACTGAGTGGGTCAGAAACAAATCTTTTCAAAACCTTCTTTTCTCAAAAGTTATAACCCCTCACCGTAAAACCTGTATAATTTCCCAGAAATAAAGTATATACTCATATATATAATTCTCAAAATCCTGCTGGAAATATGTATGTATGAAAGTATGTATATGCCATGCCAAAGTATCATAATTGAATGCCAAAGCATAACTCTGTGAATGTGATTGAATACTAAATAATCATCTCAGCCTTCGGCTGTATATAACTCATAACAATCATCATATCATATAGCTCATAACAATCTCAATCATATCATCATATATATATACCCTGCACACACATCAATACCACCTCTAGTGGTCTGCACAACATCACTGATAAATAATTAATATGCTCTAGTGCTACGATCACGTGAAGACTGAGCGATAAATCGCGGGTCACCCACGAGTCGAACCCACCTATGGTAGCCTATTCGACAGGACTGAGCACCTAACTTGGATCCAAGGCGAGCATACGATGCGGGAGGTGAACAACACGTGAAGGACTGAGCCCCTCTCTGGGCGGGAGCACTAATATCAGTGTGCAGGTTTATGAACTCTAATCATATCATATCACATCACATCACATCACATCATTCGTTCTCAACAACTAATAAATAAAATTTACTTGCCATTTACCTGTGCGTCCTCAGCACCAACATCAATATAAGCAATCAATAACGCATAATAAATAAATAGATACTTTGCATGGCATTTCATATCACATTTCATATCACATTTCATTTGAACTGATTTTCTGGGAAAAACTCATTTATATAGGTATATACGGAAAACAAATGCCCATTCACTGATAAGTAGACGGGTCATAACCCCCGTGCCTAGCCTGGCTACGCTCGTCCTCCGGATAGGTCTCGCCTATATGAGAAGTAACTGAAATAACGTTAATTAACGCACATAATCGAAACCTTAGAAATAACTTCTCATACATTGCTCAATTTGGGTATATGAACCTACACAATCTCAAGATCATCCCTATATTTTTAGAAAAATTTTCCGACCACCCACGCGCCGACCAAGGCACGGCCAGACGCGCTGACCACGCGCGGCCACGTGACTTGCACACTGACGGCGTCAGTTAACGCCGTCAGGAATATTCCGTTAAAACCTAACGGTAACAGTTAACACTAACTAACAGCGTCAGCATATTCCGTCAAAACTGACGGAATATTCTCCTTCTTCTCCAGCGAGTCGCCAGTCGCCGGCGACTGTTCGTCGATTTCTGGGTATTTTTCCAAACATGGTTTCTCACTCATTTTAGCACCATTTTCTACGTACTTTATACCAAAATGAAGATCTCACAAAGATAAACACATCCATACTTGACTCGAGCCCCAACTCGTCGGGGATTCGCCGGAAAAAGCCTCGATAATTCCGGCCAAAATGAAACTTCCCGATCTCGCTATTTCGACGTCCAATTTCTTCCAACGAAGCACTCCGAGCTTCCTTAAGACCTCAATAAGCTTCTTATAAGCTTCAAATCTCCAAAAACACAAGGGTTTACGTGAGCATGAATAGTGACAAATTCAGAGGTTATGAGAACTTAGGTTTTTTGAAGGCTTTCTTACCTGCAACTGGTACCAACGAGTTTGTATGGACCTCAGGAACACGCTGGGGTACTTCACGTCCTCGATCTGCCAGGTTTAAGGAAGATTTGGGTTTGTCCATACAAAAACTGAGAGGGAGAGAGAGAGAGTGAGTCTGAGGTAGAGAGAGAGTGAGTACGGAAGTGAGAGATAGGTAGAGTGACTCTGTGTGTGTGTGTGTGTGTGTGTGGTCCAAATACAACCACACTCAAAGTAAAAACACACTTACCAAAAATAAATGCCTATGGGCATTTTCGTCATTTCACATTCACCGTACGAAACTTCGAGACGGGTTGTTACAATCTACCCTCCTTATAAAAATTTCGTCCCCGAAATTTATACAACCAAAACCATCTACTAGTTCTCGTAAACAATCTCGGGTACATCTCTCTCATTCGATCATCTGTTTCCCACGTCGCTTCTTCCACTGAATGGTTCCTCCACAAAACCTTAACCAAATGAACTATCTTGTTCCTCAGAACCTTTTCTTTCCAATCAAGTATCATCACCGGCTCCTCATCATAAGTCAAATCTGAACTAATCTCCAAGGGTTGATGAGGTATCACATGAGAAAGATCTGCCACATAATGACGAAGCATCGATACATGAAACACATTATGTACCTTAGACAGCTCTGATGGTAACTCAAGTCTGTAAGCAACTTCACCAACTCGCTCGGTGATCTGATAAGGTCCGATGAATCTAGGACTTAGCTTACCTTTCTTCCCGAATCGTACTACACCTCGCCACGGTGATAACTTCAGAAATACCCAATCACCAACCTTGTACACTCGATCAGTGGCGTGTCTATCTGCCAAACTCTTTTGGCGATCTTGGACCGCTTTCATATTATACTTAATAACCAGAATGTTCTGAGTAGTCTCCTCTACTAACTCAGGGCCCACTAAAACTCGTTCACCAACCTCTGATCAACATAAAGGTGTACAACAAGGCTTGCCATATAATGCCTCAAATGGCACCATACTAATACTCGAGTGAAAGTTGTTGTTGTAGGCGAATTCCATCAAATCCAACCGTTTATGCCAAGTGTCGCCAAACTGCAACACCGAAGATCTTAGCATATCCTCCAAAGTCCGAATCGTCATCTCAAATTGTCCATCTGTCTGAGGATGATATGCCGTGCTGTACAGTAATCTCGAACCCAAAGCTTCCTGGAATGCTATCCAAAACTTAGAAGTAAATCTTAGATCTCGATCAAAAATAATACTCACATAAACTCCATGATACTTCACAATCTTCGTGATGAACAACTCGGCTAACTTGTTCAAAGAATACATTTCCCTCACAGGAATGAAATGCGCTGACTTAGTAAGCCGATCAACAACCACCCAAATTCCATCATAGCCGTTTTGTGTACGAGCTAACTTGTACACAAAATCCATAGTAATATTTTCCCATTTCCACTGTGGAATGGGAAGTGGCTGTGACAAACCAAACGGCTTCTTCCTTTCGGCTTTAACCTGCTGGCACATGATACACCTACTTACATACTCAGCGATTTCCCTTTTCATACCTGGCCAATAATAAAAAGGCCTAATGGTATGATACATTTTAGTTCCTCCTGGATGCTTCGCATAAGCTGAAATATGTGCCTCATCAAGAATTGCGTTCTTTAATTCCTCATTATTTGGCATGTACATCCTATTCCCTTGCATAAGCATGTCATCCGTCTTTCTAACTCTGAGATCTTTCTTCTTCCCTTGATTCCTCAATTGAATTAACTCTTGAATCTCTTCGTTATTCATCTGAGTCTCGAGTATACGATCAATCAGAATAGGCCTAACTTGGAAACTAGCAAGTAAGGCTCTTTCTTGCTCTGCCATGGCTCTTTCTTCTTGTTCTTCCAATTCCAATTTCACTCCAGTAGACCTCAAATCTACAAGAAGATGAACACGAGAAGTATATAAAGCATTAACCCGACCTTGAGATTTCCTACTCAAAGCATCAGCCACTACATTAGCATGTCCAGAGTGATACTCAATCGTCCAATCATAGTCACTTAGCAACTCAATCCATCTCCGCTGACGAAGATTCAAATCTTTCTGTGTGAACAGATATTGGAGACTCTTGTGATCTGAGAAAATCCTACACTTCTCACCATAGAGATAATGTCTCCAAATCTTCAAAGCGAAAATAATGGCTGCCAACTCTAAGTCATGTGTATGGTAATTCATCTCGTGAGGCTTTAACTGACGCGAAGCGTAAGCAATTACCCTACCATGCTGCATCAACACGCATCCCAAGCCATTCAAAGAAGCATCGCTGTAAACCTCAAAATTACCACTATCATCAGGAAGAGTCAAAACAGGCGCATGAGTGAGATAATACTTCAATTGTTGGAAACTCTGCTCACAATTATCATCCCACTCAAATTTAACTTCCTTCCTAGTCAACCTCGTTAGTGGTAAAGCCATAACTAAGAAATCCTTAACAAATCGCCGATAATAACCCACTAAACCAAGGAAACTCCATACCTCAGTGACGATTCGTGGCTGTTCCCAATTCTCCACAACGGCTATCTTCTTAGGGTCTACCCGAATACCCTGAGCTGAAACAACATGCCCCAAGAAAACAACTTGATCTAACTAGAATTGGCACTTACTGAACTTAGCATATAACTAATGTTCTATCAGCTTCTTCAACACCAAAGTAAGATGTCGAACATGATCTGCTTTTGACTTAGAATACACCAGAATGTCATCAATGAAGACAATGACGAATCTATCCAAATACTGCTGAAACACCTTGTTCATCAAACCCATGAAAGCTGCTGGTGCATTCGTCAGTCCGAATGGCATCACCATAAACTCATAATGACCATAACGAGTCCTGAAAGCAGTTTTAGGAACATCGTCGCTCCTGATCTTCAACTGATAATAACCAGACCTTAGATCAATCTTAGAAAATACGCAGGCACCTCTGAGTTGATAAAAAAGATCATCAATACGAGGTAAAGGATGACGGTTTTTAATCGTCATCCTATTCAATTGCCTGTAATCAATGCAAAGCCTCAAAGTACCATCTTTCTTCCTTACAAACAAAACTGGAGCTCCCCAAGGTGAAGTACTAGGTTGAATGAAACCTTTATCAATCAACTCTTGTAACTGAATCTTCAATTCTCTTAACTCGGTAGGAGCCATACGATAAGGAGTTAAAGAAATAGGATTAGTACCTGGTAGTAAATCAATAGCAAACTCCACATCTCTGTTTGGCGACAATCCAGGTAAATCATCAGGGAAAACGTCAGAAAAATGTCTAACCACCTTGACATTCTCCACGCTAACCGGAGCATCATCATTTAGTACCACGTGAGCCAAGTACCTTTGACAACCTTTCTTTAGTAACTTTTTGGCTCTCACAGCTGAAATGATTCCATGCCTTAATCCACTAGGTTCACCAAAGAATGTAACCTTAGGTAATCCAGGACGATGAAAGGTCACTAATTTCCCATAACAGTCAATCTTAGCATGATTGCTATGCAACCAATCTGTGCCTAAGATAACATCAAAATCCACAATGTCTAGCGGAGTGAGGTTAGCAGGCATAACCACATTCTCCACTACTACGGGACAACCTGGGTACACATAATCTACATAACACTTCTCCCCTCTAGGCATAGCAAACTCCAATTCATACCCAAGAGGTGAAGATTGAGGTTGTGTCAATTGAGCAAACGTATGAGAAATTACCGAATGAGTAGCACCACAGTCAATCAACACTTTAGCATAATGACCAAGAATATTTAACGTACCCATGATCAAATCCAAATTGTTCTGAGCATCCTGCAGCGAAAGGTTGTTGATACGTCCCTGGTTCTGCTGCCTTCCTCTGCCTCTGCTGGCATGAACTCCTCGCCCCTGAGGATTACGCCCTTGTCCTGACTGACTATACTGTTTGGAAGACCCAACTCCACTGGTAATAGCATCAACCTGCTGAGACCGTCCTCCAGAATGCCACTGGGATCCACCAGCTGAAAACTGCTGCTGAGGCATATTTCCTCCAGAATACTGCTGTGGAGGCATATATCCTCCTGAATACTGACCATGACTGCCCTGCTAATAGGGATCATGGGGGTACTGGTACTGTCTTGAAGAATAAGGAATAGAATCCCCCTGATAGTGGTATGCACCACCACGACCCATCTAGGTATAACCACCTTGTCCTGAAAACTGCTGAGCTGGAGCTGACAGTGGTAAGGGAGGCTGCTGATGCCTCTGCTGGCCTTGAGGACAAAACTTAGCTTGATGTCCCTCTTGACCACAAGTAAAACAACCACTGTTACCTCTTCGACATTCCCCTAAATGTCAACTACCGCACCTACGGCTTCAAGGTGCATTTCCTCTACCAAAGTTCCCCTGCCTCTGGGATCTGGAATCTCTGAAGAATCTACCACCTCCTCTCTGACCTGTGGAACTGAAACCTCCACTGGAAGAACTAGAACTTGTCCCACTACGCTTAAAGCTCTGAGTCTAGCGAGGCCCTGGTAAGAAATGACCTTTACCCTTACCCTTATTCTGATTCCCACTTTTCTCTTCCTCTTCACTGTCATTGGGCAAATTCTCAGAATCCTCAATCTGAAGTAAAGCCTCATAAAACTCATGATAAGTAGTACAGGGAATCGCAGTCGCAATGGTACGCTATTTCTTCTTAGTGCCCAACTTAAAACGACATAGCATCTCAACCGGATTAGCAGCAACTTCCGGATGATAACGAGATAGATCAGTAAATTTCCTGTAGTACTCATTAGCTAACAGCTTCTTCTGCCTCAAACTAGTGAACTCCTGTTTCTTACGATCAATGTAAGCAGGAGGAATGATTCTCTTATAGAACAACTGCTTAAATACCTCACAGTCTCTAGATTCTTCCTGGGGTAACTCATCAGCCAACTGACTCCACCATGAAGCTGGTTCCTTACCTAAAAACCATGAAGTCGTCTCGACCCATCTGTCCGGAGATAGACTCCCTTGACTCTGCATCAGCCTGAAAGTCTTCTCAATATGCATCAACCATTTCTCTGAACCCTCGGGGCCTTCATTCCCCACAAAAGTGGTTATCTTCAAATTATGAACCGACTCCAGAGGGGTCCGCTGAGGCGAGGGAATAACTGACTGAATAACATTCGCTATAACTTCCCCTAACTGAGCTATATCAGGGAAACTAGGTTCATCTGAACAACGTGGCTCTCTACGAGGCGGCATAGTTCTGACAGAAACACCAAGATAATTAGAATATTCACAAGATATGCAGGACTGCCAAACCTATGCTCTGATACCAATCTGACACACCTCGACCCGAAAGAGGGGCGTGTTGGCCGTCACGTGAGGGTGCCGTAATCAAGTGCATAGTGCGGAAGCAATAAATGGTAGAATTTACGGGTCAATTAAAACCGAAACACTAGCAATACTAGTGTACAAGAAGTGTGAATTCCACTAATACAGAGCATAAAAGTCTACGTGCAGTCAAGCAGAAATACTAAATAGAGATAACACCCAAAGGTGGTCCTACATAAGCGAATTATGTCAGAACGTTCGATGAGCTCCTCGTGTGCCACCAACTCTCACTACTTAATACCTGGAGGGGCGAAAAACAGAAAACTGAGTGGGTCAGAAACAAATCTTTTCAAAACCTTATTTTCTCAAAAGTTATAACCCCTCACCGTAAAACCTGTATAATTTCCCAGAAATAAAGTATATACTCATATATATAATTCTCAAAATCCCGCTGGAAATATGTATGTATGAAAGTATGTATATGCCATGCCAAAGTATCATAATTGAATGCCAAAGCATAACTCTGTGAATATGATTGAATACTAAATAATCATCTCAACCCTCGGCTGTATGTAGCTCATAACAATCATCATATCATATAGCTCATAACAATCTCAATCATATCATCATATATATATACCCTGCACACACATCAATACCACCTCTAGTGGTCTGCACAACATCACTGATAAATAATTAATATGCTCTAGTGCTACGATCACGTGAAGACTGAGCGATAAATCGCGGGTCACCTACGAGTCGAACCCACCTATAGTGGCCTATTCGACAGGACTGAGCACCTAACTTGGATCCAAGGCGAGCATACGGTGCGGGAGGTGAACAACACGTGAAGGACTGAGCCCCCTCTCTGGGCGGGAGCACTAATATCAGTGTGCAGGTTTATGAGCTCTAATCATATCACATCACATCACATAACATCATTCATTCTCAACAACTAGTAAATAAAATTTACCTGCCACTTACCTGTGCGTCCTCAGCACCAACATCAATATAAGCAATCAATAACGCATAATAAATAAATAGATACTTTGCATGGCATTTCATATCACATTTCATTTAAACTGATTTTCTGGGAAAAACTCATTTATATAGGTATATACGGAAAACAAATGCCCACTCACTGATAAGTAGACAGGTCGTAACCCCCGTGCCTAGCCTGGCTACGCTCATCCTTCGGATAGGTCTCGCCTATATGAGAAGTAACTGAAATAACGTTAGTTAACGCACATAATCAAAACCTTAGAAATAACTTCTCATACATTGCTCAATTTGGATATATGAATATACCACTGTGATCTACACAATCTCAGGATCATCCCCATATTTTTAGAAAAATTTTCCAACCACCCACGCGCCGCCACACGCCGACCAAGGCACGGCCAGACGCGCCGGCCACGCGCTGCCACGTGACTTGCACACTGACGACGTCAGTTAACGCCGTCAGGAATATTCTGTTAAAATTTAACGGTAACAATTAACACTAACTGACGGCGTCAGCATATTCCGTCAAAACTGACGGAATATTCTCCTTCTTCTCTGGCGAGTCGTCGGTCGCCGTCGACTGTTCGCCGGTTTCTGGGTATTTTTCCAAACATGGTTTCTCACTCATTTTAGCACCATTTTCTACGTACTTTATACCAAAATGAAGATCTCACAAAGATGAACACATCCATACTTGACTCGACCCCCAACTCGTCAGGGATTCGTCGAAAAAAGGCTCGATAATTCCGGCCAAAATGAAACTTCTCGATCTCGCTATTCCGATGTCCAATTTCTTCCAACGAAGCACTCCGAGCTTCCTTAGGACCTCAATAAGCTTCCTATAAGCTTCAAATCTCCAAAAACACAAGGTTTTACGTGAGCATGAATAGTGACAAATTCGGAGGTTATGAGAACTCGGGTTTTTTGAAGGCTTTCTTACCTACAATTGGTACCAACGAGTTCATATGGACCTCAGGAAGACGCTGTGTTACTTCACGTCCTCGATCTGCCAGGTTTAGGGAGGATTTGGGTTTGTCCGTACAAAAGCCGAGAGGGAGAGAGAAAGAGTGAGTCTGAGGTAGAGAGAGAGTGAGTACGGGAGTGAGAGAGATGTAAAGTGACTGTGTGTGTGTGTGTGTGGTCCAAATACAACCACACTCAAAGTAAAAACACACTTACCAAAAATAAATGCCTAGGGGCATTTTCGTCATTTCATGTTTGCCGTACGAAACTCCGGGACGGGCTGTTACAATTGGCACGTTGGAGACTTTTTGGTCCAACCTGAGTGGAAAATCAACAGAATTTCAAATGGAAACAATCTGTATTTTGTCACACTTGAAATTGAATCATCCTAAATTGAATTTAGTGGAAGTTGTTTATTTTATAACTGATATGCTTGCAAAGAACATTGTTACTAAGAAAGAAAATTATTGTAGAGTTAAACAGTTGTTATATCAAAAGGAAAGAAAAGTATATGTGCGGTTGTTTATAATGGGCATGGGTAAAGCATTAGCAGGTTTATTGATATTTACCTTGGTTGTGAAAGTGTAATTTTCCCAATGCACTGAAATAAGCTGTTGGAATTTGGAAAAAAATTCATATAATCTAGAATATGAACCTGCAAAATAAATGAGCATATCTTAGAACTTTAATTATGAAAACGCAAAATTATAAACTTATCTTTCAATTCAGGTAGCAAAAGTTTACATCTGAGATTAGAAGTTAGGCATTCTATATCATTGTGGATCATTGCTCTCTCAGTTTGTGAAATCTAAATCAATCAAAAGAAATGAAAAATATCAAATACAGTTTATTGACTTTTTTTAATTTGAACCATATGATGTTATGCTAGATTGAATAGGAAGAAGAAGTGAAAACACTGAGCTTATGATAGAACTTTAATTGGTATAACAAAGTCAATGACAATATGAATTTATAAATTAGATATACTCACAGATAAATAATTACTTTAGTATTTGCAAACTTCGCATAAGCTGATTTTGAAGCAGAATTTGTAGTATTAGTCTTCAAACCTGTAAATTGACAACAATTTGTTAGGGCATATATTGTCATTCACTCTTCATACTTAAAACTTTGATCAATGCATAACTAAAAAAGATATTTATAATCTGTAAAAAATCCTGTATAGTGAATTGAAGAGAAGAGTTCAATGTTTTAAACTACAATTTAAATAGTCAGGATCAATTTTTGATGCATCAAAGTTTCTTTTTTCCATTATTCCACTATCTGTTTTACTTGTAATTAAGAAAAATATATAATTAGAGCAAAAAATTCTAAAACTTTTAGGCTCTGGATTATGTGCAATGATCCACCAAAGAATTTTACGTACGATTAACGGTTGAGAAAGAAATTATTGAGCTGAAATTCATGTGTTGTAAAAAGTGTGTGCTAGTGTACGGGCAAAACATAGACCAAACACTTCCAAACCTGAAAAGAATTGGATAGGAAAAAGATAAATGGCAATCAACTAAAATCCAAAGAGAGAAAAATTGCGATAAGGGCCATCTTCATTACATATATGAATGCAAGAGGAATTGGCACCTTACTTCATAACATCAGATGTGTAAAAAATTGAAATTTTAAAACTTTTAATCCAAAAATAAAAATATTTAAAGTTAACAACCTGGATCGATGCATATTTTTCAACTGCCAAACCACAAAGAAAGTTGGGTATAAATCTTGAAATTTTTAAGCAAAAAACGAATGCACTATTTTTTCCGTAGATTTTCAAAAAAGGAAAACGAAAAGAACGCAAGTGCAAGCACAAATCTTGTGAAATAATCATAAATATTTTAGAAAACAATTATATGCAAATTATTACCTAGTTTTGCCCTAATTGCATCTTAGTTACTAATCTATAAATATGAAGAAAGAGAGATTGACAAAAGCAATTTATGCAGATTGAAAAAGTAGAGAAGAATTGAAATAAACCTGAGCAAGAGTAGCAGTTCTGCAGTTTGTAGAGGGCGCTAGTTTCTTGATTTTTTTAACTTTAAACCATGTTCCACTTGCTGTTGTAACATGTATATATAAACAAAACTTAAAAAAATAAATAAATAAATAAACTTTACAATCTGCATCGATGCACATCTTTCAATTCTCAAACCACTAACAAAGTGGAATATAAATGTTAAAACTTTTCCGAGTGAAATTTTTTGAATTGTGAAATCCATATAGATCATGTTAGTAAAAAATAGTAGTTTAATCCGGAAGAAGACCAACCTTTAAGGCCATTGAGCATGCTTCAAGATCCCAAACCCTAAAATTCTTCAAAACCAACTTTGTCATGGAACTAACATCTCACAGTCCTCTGCACTTTCTCCAACGTCAATTTCAATGTTGCCTAAAAAAAGATTAGTATTTTCCATAATTATATCTTAAAAGTTCAAAATAACAAAATTCAGAAATAATACACACCTCGCTCCTCTAATGACTTCACCATTTGTATAGTCTTTAAGTACCCAATCACGTCTAGTGCCAATTCTCCCTTCCCCTTGGCAAAATGTTTCTATTTCAACATTGCTCCTGTACCACAAACCCACATTTTAAGTTTCACTTCCCAAATTAGAAATCAAAACCCGAACTGTAATATAGGAGAACACCCACTTGGCTGGATATTTGTAGGTTTCAATATACTTGCGAGCAGTAGCCCATATGAGATGCATTTTCCTCACGGTGGTGGTGGTCGCAAATCCACCGGTTGAAAAGCCAACAACTTGAGCATGGTTGCATCCTACCTCCTACATCACAAATGTTCACAACAAAATGAAAATCATTAGAAGAAGACCAATTGTTTCCTAGTGAAAATATTCAATTAGTCAATTGACAAAATACAGTAATACTAATCATTGAATGAAGAGAACTAAATCACACAGTGCCTTTACTTTGCTTCAAGGCAACTAAGATTTCAAGCAAATAAAAAATCACTTAATTAAATAAAAAATTGCAGTGATCAAATACTTACAGTAATTTGGTAACACAACCAATTAGTACAATAGTGATGCAGAATTAGTACAACATTGAGTAGCATGTCAAAAGAAAGACAACACTGTGTAAATAAGTGTCTCTTTGGCTGATCCGGTGCATGCATCATAACTTTAACATTAGTTTTATACGGTGAATCCAGTTGAGCAGATAGCTGAAAAACATGTGTGGGCAGTAAAGTATATTAATTTTAATCAGGAAAAAAGGAAACACACAAACCCATTTATTCACATAAGAAATGCATAAATGATCAATTTCCAATAAACAAATGATGAAACCTCATCTGCCTTCTTAATTTTTAAGGTATCCATCTAAATGAAATCACTCAAAACAAGAAATAATTCATCAAAGCACTCCTGCCTTCTCAAAGATAATATGGATTTAAATAAAATCACACAAATGAAACTTAAAAAACAAAAGCACAAACCCACTTATTCATATAAGAAATACATATACAATAAGCAAGAAGTGGAAGTAGGGAGAGCATACCCAAACCAACAGCAGGCTTCCATCTCCTGCCAAATCTCAGATTTGTCACCGGAGGGAACCAAACGCAAAATCCTCTTTAGTTGGCAAAGCCTCGGCAAACTGCCACAACTCTCCGCAAAACCAAATCGTTAGGGTTTCTTTCAAATTAAGACAAATCGAAAAACAACTCATATACTGGTGTTATAGAACCTACCTGAGTTCAATAGAAGTGATGATGGTCTAAAGAAAGATCATGCCCAGACTGCACTAAAAATTTGTCGGAAAGCCGATCACAGCTCCAGAATTGCTGATGAAAAAAAGAGGGAAATACTCTGAAACCCTTGCATCAGCAATCGCAAGATCAGAGAAAAAAAACCTTGGAAACCAATTTTATGACCTTCCACAAAGTGTCGAGAAATCTAGGTTTACAAGGATGCAAAACTCATCTGAAAATAGAGAACCCAAACAAAATCTCAAATAAAAAAAAAGAAAGAAAAGGAAAACCACGATCACAAAACCCCATATTTGAACAAAAGAAAACCCTAGATGTAAGATCCGAAATCTCACCAAGAAACACTATCCAGGTAAAATTTTTCTTTGAATCAAACCAAAAGCGTCTACTGGTTGGGGTTTTTCCTCAGCAATGCGAAGAAAGTGAAAGAGAAAAGTTGAGGTTTGGGAGCAAGAGAAGGGTAAGAGAGACAGAGAGAGAGAGAGACGAACCTTCTTGTATGCTCGAGAGAGAGCTCGGCTTTTCCATCCGTCTTTCCTTCCTGATGAGCAACACGTGTATAGGAGTCTGGAACCAAACGCAATAGCCTGACTTTTCCATCGTATTGAAGCGGACTGACGCGTGGATCTCCGGGGCGAGTTTGCCATTTAACTGTACCAATAATGAGGGAAAAGAACAGGAAAGAGAGAGGTAACCGAGGGTATTTCCGTCCTGACACTATTAATTAACAGTGCCAGAACCCAACTGGGTTTTAGTATATATAATTTGTAGTGTGGACCTTACTACTATTGGAATGATGATTTAGATATGGTCTACAAAATGTAGTCTCTGACCATTATATTTTTCAAATATTGGGTATTTAAACGAATCTTTTGGACTATCTCCAAAGAAGATGTTAAATTAAAAACTGGAGGTTTTGGATTTGAAACTCGCTGCTGGTGTGGAAGCCAGACTTGTGGTCAGGGGGAGGTTGAAATGCCTCTGTGAGTCTTCTCGGCCCCTGAAATGGGTGGATAATTGTGACTTACCACCAGTTGTCCCCCTTTTTGAGTATAAAAAAAAAAAAAGATGTCAAATTTTAAACCCTAAATTTAAATTTGAAGACTTATGTGGCACTTTGATATTATTTTTAAATTTTGTTCTTTACCCGATGTGTTAGATTTAAACTTTTATTGCATTATTTATTTTTTATATTTGTAATAAGTATTTTTAGAACAAAAGATAATAATAATAAAAAAATACTTGGGTACTCACCGGGGAGTACCCAACTTACTAATCATATTATGTGGCCCAATAGATTCATAACACATGTTCACTTTATACTCCCTCAGACTACTGCAATCCTCGTAACCAAACACCAACTCTCACTTTTGAACATATAACCAAACACTCATCTTCTTCTTCCCCTTTCCTATGCCATGGCAGAGTGGCCACCCCATCCCCTCCTCCAACCTCTCATGCATCGACCCTACCCACATCTCTCCTCCAACCTCTTGGTCGCCCCAACCCCAAATCCCTCATATTATTTTATGTGGAAACCTACTTTCAATCTCTCGGTCGGCCTCACCCCAAATCCCTCATATTCTTTCTGTGGAAGCCATGAGAGCACTTTGCACCTGCCCACTCACTGGTTGCGACTTGCCACCACCTTCCTCTTCTTGCTGCCATGGTTGCACCTGGAAATAAGAGGATGGATTGAAGGCTGGGTCGACAAGGTTGGTTAGAGGAGGAGATGTGGGTGGGGTTGACAGAGAAGGGTGGCCGGAGGAGGAGATGTGAATGTTGTTGCTGAATGAGAGGAATAGGAGCCGCCGATGACAGCGAAGGAGAGCAAAGGTTGGTGAGAGAGAATGATGGTTGGATACTAGAATATTGATTGTTTGGCAACCAGTTTTAGTTAAGTTTAAGTAGGGCATGTGTCTTTATTGGATTGTCCCACATAGGATGGTTAGTAAAAAGGGTCTTGAAGGATGAAGATCCAAGTATTGTCCTAATAAAAATGGTAAACAACCTTTATTTGGGAGCATTTTTGCTCACCACTATCTCATCATCTGACATATGTCTTTTCAACAAACTATGTTTAACTTTAATATTTTATTTTAGAACGACCAATATAATCTACACTATGGATGAGAGAGTTGGTTAACTTTAATATTAAATGTTCATTTTCTAATTTTGTAAAAAATAAACTATGGTTAAGTGAAATGACACGTGTTAGATAATGAGTTGTATGGTGAACATTCTTTATATATAAAGCCAACAACCTCTTCTGGGGTCACAAGTTTCACCAAAAAATTTTGGACAAAAATGCCCCCAAAACAAAAAATTTCAAAAACAACCCAAAATAATGCACCAAATAATGCAGGAGTATTTTGGTCATTTTAATAGTATTTTTTTAATAATTAATTATTTTTGTATAGTTTTTTTTTAATTAGTACATCACAATAGGCTAGCAATAATGTGATTCAATTAGTTGTTCATTAACTATTATTTTCTCTATTCTTAAACACGTTCAAAATATCTTAAGAGGCGTGTAATACCGGTTATAAAAAAAAAGTCTTTCGCACGCGCATAATAATGTGATTAAATTAGTTGTCAAATGATTGGTTATTTTTTTTGAACAAACGATGTTATCTACACTAAGAGGGACGAAGTGGGCTTAGCCTCACAATGGGTTAACAATAATGTGATTCAATCAATTGTTTATTAAATATTATTTTCTCTATTCTTAATGTAAATTCAATAGAATATAGATGGAAATTGAAAGATCGATTTTATTATGTAAATTCAGTTGATTTGATTGGTTTGTGAAGGGTTTTTTCTAGCATGATATAAGATTATTCATTTACTTCAAATATTTGACTTTCCTTTTGTCAATTCATGCATATAAATATATTTAAAATATGTAAGTTGCGCGTAGCAAGCCGTGATGGTGAGCAAAAATACACCCCATTTATTAATCACTAAAAATTGATTTGAAGTTGCAAATATCTTCTATGTAAATTTGCATCATGCCACATATAAATTGACATTTCAGTTAGAAGCACTAGAGCTCTTTTTGTTACTGTTATTGCTAATATGAATTTTTTGACTCTACTCAGATTTATTTTACCGTGCTTCGTCGAATAGCTGAAGGATTTGGATCCTTATGATCTTCACATCTTATCCGTTTATCGTACAATGTATGATTATAAATTATTTTAAATTTTTGTATTTAAAATTAAATAAAAGCAGTAACAGATAAAAGTTAGCTGCAAAATACACCATAAATAGATTGTGAAGATCTTAGGATGAGAGGATCCGGGAATCCATATCCGTGGAACAAAATTATTGGTGGAATGGAATTCAATAGACATCAAATCAAATTGACTGTCCACGAGATTCGAACATAATAATTCCAATAAAAAAAACGAAAAAGATCTCCAAGCGCGCCCACCAGAACTTAATGGCAAAAATTCCTACCAAACCCATCCCTCTTTTGACACCTACCACACCACTGTGTGCTGCATCGCACCAACCCCAACACCAAAAGCAGCAGCGTCTTTCCGGCAACGTCCCTCAAACACTCCGATGGATTCTCCCCAAAACGTTTTGGTATGTAAATCTTCTCAGCAATTACCACTATCTCTGCACTGCGCCTCTGATATTCTATTCCATTTGCCTGCCGGCACGGCCCAGATTAAGATATAAAACCCAAAAAATTGGTTTATATTTATCTGAATTTCTGTAATTTCTATCAACAACTAAAAGAAGATGTAGAACGTGAAATAATTGGGATGATCTATTTTTTGCTATTTATCTTGTTCTGTCAATTCTGATTGGCTGCCAGGAAAATATATAAGGTTATAAATTGTCAAACTGTTTCATATTTTTCAGCATTTTTGTCTTAAATAACTATTTAGATTCTTGAACTAATTTTATTTTAGATTCAGAGAAATTTTACCTTCAATAGTGTGAATATTGTCGAATTTCTGCATTTTTTTTTTTTGGGAATTTTAGCTTGCTTCTGAGGGCCTGCAATTGGGAGTTGACGGCGTGAGGAGGAGTTCGACCGTCATTTGTGCTTCGATAATGGCGGAATCCGTCGATAAGATGGTGATTGATATGGGCAAGGCCAAAGCCCTTGGTGCTGACCTTGTGGAGATTAGATTGGATCATTTAAAAGACTTCAATTACAATGAAGATCTCAAGATCCTTATTAAAGAATCCCCTTTGCCAACACTTGTCACGTATAGGTATTTTACCATGAATTTCTTATATGATTGAGATTGTTTGCGGTACGCCCTTATTTTAAGGATTCGAATTGGTTCTATTGGTTGGATTTAGGAATGGATGTTATATTGTTGTATTAAACATGAGTTTAAGTCGACATATCCATAATGATGATTTATCATTTGGATGGATACAACAATTGTTCTCATTAAATTTCACTGCATTATCTTTCTAGTGTTTATTTTAATTGTTTTTATTTTCTTGTTGGTGAACCTTTCAGTTATCTTCTTATGAAGTGTTTCTTTGCTCGTTATTAACAGTTTTTGGACTGTTATGACCCTATGAATCTCGCAGTGAGATAATATCTGATAAGACTGATATTATGTACTTTTGTAGACCAAAGTGGGAAGGTGGTCAGTATGATGGTGATGAAAAATATCGACTGGATGCACTTCAATTAGCAATGCAGCTCGGAGCTGATTTCATTGATGTTGAGCTTCAGGTTGATCTCTTACAAGTGTATAACTTGAAAACTTTTTTCTGTGGTATGATGGAATCATAACATGTGTAACATGATCTCATTCATTTTGTCCTTCATAGTTGCTAGATACAATGATAGTAAGGAGAACTTATAAAGGTCTTTCTCTTCCCTTTTTCTTTTTAAAGTTTTGGGTCCTTGTTTGTTCGGATGATTCAAAAGTTAGAGACAAATGGAAAGGAAGTGATGTTGTTTAGTTCCTCCCAAGTCTACACTACTGTATAATTGTTCGAGAGCTGCTTATGGATTGCCAGATGTGTATAAGAACTCTAAACTTGTGCAATGAAATGAACTATCAATGAAGAAGCATGTGAATACATTCTTTTGTGTTTCAAATCTAAACAATGTATCCTTACTACTGCCATCGTCGCAAAGATATTGGAAACATCATTTATCTTTCCTTTTCCATTTTAAATTTGTCACACTGGGATGTTAAACCTGAATTAGAATTTTTTGTCTTTTTTTTTGGTTACATTGGAAGGGATCAAATGTTTGACCTATTCTAATCGGAACCCTTTCCCAATCCTCCCTCACACCACTTTGACTAATCCCAAGGGGTTAATCCTGAATTACCTTGTTCTTATGTTATTAACTTTTTTTGAAGGTTGCTCATGAATTCATTGACTCCATATGTGGGAAGAAGCCTGAAAAGTTTAAAGTTATTGTCTCTTCTCACAACTATCAAGAAACTCCATCAGTTGAGGCTCTTGGAAATCTTGTTGCAAAAATACAAGCCACTGGAGCTGACATAGTTAAGATTGCAACCAGTGCTTTGGATATCACGGATGTAGCACGCATTTTTCACGTAACCGTGCATTCTCAAGTAAGCAGTGTAGGTGATATGCTTTTGCATTGCACCTTTAAATTTTGGCCCATTGTTTATTCCCATGGTGAGCTGAATTTAAGTCTCTGTTTTTTGTATATAAGTAATTACAATGTGTGGGAAGTCTAAGGGGGTTCTAGGAGATTATTAATGCTATATGGGTAGTTGTCATGGAGAAGTTATTAATACAGAAAACTTAAAGGGCCTATCTGGAAAGATCTGGGGGAATTTAGTAATGTACTATAAAGGCTATGACCTAGTTTTGGAAGGGGCAGACCAGTTTGGATGAATTTTACCAGTAAAATCAATTTCTCCTAAGGCTTCTCTTGGATTCCCTTTAGAAATCTAGGTTCCAACAGCAATTGAAGTGATTCTGTTTACATCACTATCTCTCTTAATCTGTGAACTTACTACAGGTTCACGCCACGCCAAATGTCTTCTCCTTAGTCATTTAATTTAATTTTTTTTTTAATTCTCTGTATGATAAAAACAAAATTGACCCCTTCATGGAATTTCAGGTCCCGACGATAGGACTTGTAATGGGTGAGAGGGGGTTGATTTCACGGATCCTTTGCGCAAAATTTGGCGGTTATCTTACTTTTGGTACACTTGACTCAGGAATAGTTTCAGCTCCTGGTCAACCAACTATTAAGGATATTTTACATCTATACAATTTTAGGCAGATAGGGCCTGACACAAAAGTGTTTGGCATTATTGGGAAGCCTGTCAGCCACAGCAAATCACCTATATTGTACAACGAAGCATTCAAGTCAGTATGTTTCAATGGAGTTTATGTACATTTGTTGGTAGATGACATTGCAAAGTTTCTCCATACTTACTCTTCAAAGGATTTTGCTGGTTTCAGGTTCATTTTTCTATTTCTCATCGCTAGTGTAAAAAATTTATACATCATGATCACATCTTATAGTCTTCATTTCTAACACAGTGTTACAATTCCGCACAAGGAAGCTGCACTTGAGTGTTGTGATGAAGTTGATCCAGTTGCAAAGGTAGTGAAGAAACCATTCATATTACGGTGCTTACATTCTCCATCTGAGTAGTTAGCTTACCTCTGAGTCATGCGATCCATAAATAATTGGCTTTTATCTTTATTAAAATATTCAGGCCATAGGAGCTATTAATTGTATCATACGGAGACCAACTGATGGGAAGTTATTTGGATTCAATACGGACTATGTAGGGGCTATCTCAGCTATTGAAGATGGACTGAAAGGTTACTATTATGTTGTACTAGCTAAGTTTTTTCTTCTTTCTTTGTTCTGGCAAGAATCTTCTTTTAAGGTTTTCTGGCTTCCCACTTTTACTTTACAGGTTCACATAATAGTGGCAGTTTAACTGGTTCACCTTTAGCTGGTAGGCTGTTTGTTGTTATTGGTGCTGGAGGTGCTGGAAAGGCACTTGCTTATGGTGCAAAACAGAAGGGCGCAAGGATTGCAATTGCCAATCGCACTTATGGTTGGTTCTACGTTTACTTTCTTTTCTTCCATCTTTTATTAGCTCACAAACTATCTGCTTTTCTTATCTATTTTCTCATAGCATTTCATCAACAGTTTTCATTTTTCTTATGCGTCAATTTATATCATCCATGCTCATTATTGCTCTTTCACATTGTCTATTAGAACAGTAAAAACTCCATTTATACAGCATTTCAGCACCCTGATCTTTCTTTTATTGAAAATCAAAATTGAGATCATAAGTAAAGATGGTTGAAGGGACATTTCATTCTTTGGAAAAAGCAACCAAGGATATTAAAAATAAATAGATTCTGAAGATAATTTGGTTTAAAGGAGCTTGTGTATATGTCTCCGTAGTGTTTAATCTTTCACCCTTAGCACAGAATGCAATGTTCTTTATATTTTTCTGTGTGCCATTGTCTCATAGCCTACCTGGACTTACTATGCTATTTGGTTCAGCGCTCGGTATGTTTGCCTAGGAGGTTAATTTAGGAGAGAAAAGCTCAACGCTTACTTCCGGAATGGTAGTATTGTTAAGGTCTTTGGTGATTAGGTGATTGCCAGGGTTTACATCTCTGTCATATTTGGTGATTAGGTGATTGCTAGAGTGCATTCATGTGGGTGTAAAGATTTGATCCGTTTTCTTGAGAAATTTCTTTATTTAAGCAGGCGGTGTCATCTGCAACATTTTCGTTCACTTTGTAGTTTCATGAAGTGATAAATTTTGAGAAGATGGTGTCATATATTTTAAGTAACCAATCTCTTATAACTAAATGCACATATTTAACATGACACCATGGAGCAGATCAAACTTGCATCCTTTCCTATCTTCTCCTGAGAAAAATATCAATCAGTTTTGCATCAATATTATGAGATATGAAGCTTTACCCAACCGTTGAAGTGTATTTTATTGTATTGTTGCATAGATTCATGCTCCCGTGCTTTTTGATGCTCTGGACATGTGCTGCATGCAAAATCTTTGCTTGACATTTCTGTACTTCGGATTGGTATATCATGTTGGCTACAGAATTTGTTTCTTTGTTTCTTATCCTCTCTTCTGCATTTTCATTTTCCTTAACCCTATATAAAACAACATCACTGATTTTTTGTTCTTATGATTTGATTTTTTATTTTGTTAAAGATCGAGCCAGAGAACTTGCAGACACAATTGGAGGGGATGCTTTGTCTCTTGCTGATTTAGATAATTTCCACCCTGAGGATGGCATGATTCTTGCTAATACAACATCTATTGGCATGCAACCAAAAGTTGATGAGACACCAATTTCTAAGGTTTGCTGCCCTCCCATTTTGCTGAATATATTATAGGTTGTCCTTGTATTAAAATACTTGACTGTATTTGAACATGCCTACAATGATCTGATCATTATGCCTACAATGATCTGAGCTAAAAGATTTGAAGGCAACCAGAGTGAAAAATCAAATGTGGAAAAACAATATTAAAAATTTACTGTCTGATGATGTAAAAGGAGACAGACTCGATAGATTTGAACTAAGGAAACTGACTAGTTAGGTCCTTGGGTTTCATCAGTTTGAAGTTTTTTTTTTGGCCAAATTTACCTGGAAACCCATACATCTATGATGGCTTGGAACATCAAACCTGGGGCGTCTTGCTACCAATCCAACCATATTCTTGTATGGATTTTTTATAACTGACAAAATTACACCAAATGTTATTTAGGTCACTTTTATAGAAAGAGATTTAGTGGATTTCTGTTTTTGCAGCATGCTCTGAGATATTACTCGTTGGTTTTTGATGCCGTCTACACCCCCAAAATGACCCGACTCTTGAAAGAAGCAAAAGAGTCCGGGGCCACAGCTGTTAGTGGGTTGGAGATGTTCATTGGACAGGCATATGAACAGTTTGAGAGGTTCACTGGGTTGCCTGGTAAGATTAACTTATGCCACTTCATAATTCACTATCAATTTAGTATAGGATTCACATTCTATTACCAATATGGTATCAATTTAATTTTCTTTTAATTGCAGCCCCAAAGGAACTCTTTCGGAGAGTAATGGATGGTAGCTCTTGAGGTTCGTTGGGCGAATGATTAGTTTTATATTTTTAATATTTTTAATATTTTTACATATATAGATATTATTTCACCCATGTATCTCAATTGGCACTCCTCAATTGATGCTGTTTAAGAAATGTATTATAGATGCTGTTGAGCAAGTTTGTGCACATCCACATTTTCAGCCACCTCTTGTCAGTTCAAATACGCTTTATCGTTTCTTTATAGCGTTCATATTGAGGCTTTTCTAGTTCCATCAATGTATTAAAAGCGTGAGGCGTGGGCGAGGCGTCCGAGGGGAAGCCCGGCCTAGGCGTGAGGCGTGAGGCGAAGCCTCACGGGACCTAAATTTTTTAATATATACACTAAGCATGCACATATATTATATTAAAAAGAAGAAGATTATTAATCAATAATCACCTTGAACACACACATATATTATAAATATATATACACACACATATATATACATATATTATATTATATATGTATAAAATAGAGGATGAAAAGCACAATGAGCACACATATAACAATGCACACAAACAACACACATCCATTATATAAAAAATAAAAATCAGAAAAAAGGCATAGAGACAAAAGTGCAAGGAAGAGGTATGAGGTAGTTAAAATCCTACCCAAAATTTGGGTTTGGGAGTAAAGCAAGAAAAAAAAAAAAAAAAAAAAAAAAAAAAAAAGCCACTGAGGCGGCCCTAGGCGGCTCCGGCGAAGCCTTTCGCCAACTCCAGCAAAACTGAGGCGTTATCCATGGCGCCTAGCCTCAAGGGTGCCCTAGGCGCGCCTTGAGGCGAGTTTTTTAAAACATTGAGTTCCATGCAACCATGACGGTCGTTTTCTGCATTCTGTTTGTTATACCCTAGATCTCCACCAGGCATAAGGAAAGGAAGGCGCCATGTCACGTTTATGGATCTTTCTTCTGGTTGACGTTTATGGATCTTTCAATTTCAGTTCAAGAGAATAAGCACATTGCATACGGAACATCCTGTGTTGTTCGTTGTCCTAGTTTAAGCCATGCTCTGTCTTCTCACATGACGAGCCAGATTGCATCCGAAAGAATGTAAACCAGGTTCAGGTTGGGGGAGTTTCTACTGCAATTAGTTAAGCAAACACTCAAAATGCTCTGACCTCGAGGTAGAAATTGTATTTTTATGGAGAAACACAATTATTACCTGTTTTTGTTCGCGGCTTAAATTGTGGGATTTCTGTGCTCCAAAGTATAAGATATTCCCGAGTGTTTTGGCTGTTAAATTTTTGTTAAAATATACAAAAACAAAAATCCAAACGGTTAAAACATTCGGAATATGAGATACTCTTAAACATGATAATTTTGTTTTTAAATTGTTGAGTATGATGACATCATGAAATGGAGTCGGGCTACAGTACGTCCGTACCACATCACCACGATCAAGGTATTAAATATCGATGATATCGGAAATATTGGTAGTCCGAAAACACAGAAATATCGATGGAAATATCGGGATAATATCGATATCGATAAAAATTATATGGAAACCACGGAAATTGTAAGAAAAACTTGGAAATTTTTATTGAAACTTTGCAGGATGTTTATTTAGTCAATTATCTATTAGTTTATCACAAAAAATTGGAAGGAAATGCATTGCATGATGGATTTAACATTATCAAGTTGATTATATAGCGAGCTGACAAACATTGTGAGTGTAGAAAATATGTAGTAATTAATGAAAGAAGTTTAAACACATCATAATCATTTATATATAATGAATTAGTACAATATTTTACACTTTATACATTGCATGGTAAGATACATGAGTAACTTAGTACCACATAGAGTTTCTATGAGGTTCAAATTTTTCACTATCTTCATCATCTCTATGTGTAGAGTGAGTGTATTGTGAATAGTAGTTATCAAATGATAAATCCCCAAAATAGTTTTGCATGTAATTGTTAACATGCCACCCATATGGATCCGAGATTGGTTGACGTTGTCCATAAGCAAAATCATTTGAAGATTGAGTCTCGGATTGTTTCCATGAGTCGCTCGATTCTATCCCAACAGGAATGGGATATGAAGGGTAGGGAAATGGTTGGTTATGAGTATAACCATAGTTACTACTTCCCACTCCAACAGAGTCCGAAGTTCTAGATAACGAGTCATCTTCTTGACTTGACAAAATCCCCTTGCCTCTTTCTCTACGAGTATAGTCCTTCCTTATGGCACCAATTCCTGGTCCTGCCCGCCTACTGCCATGGTCATCATCATGTGTTGCATGCGTGAAGTTTGCCTCACCAGTGAAGGGGCTCATAAATCCGGGAAGTGGTCCAACATAGTTTCCATATCCACCACCACTACCTCCAGCTCCACTATATCCTTCATCGTTCCCACCTTCGACGGTAGGTGAGTCTCCTGATCTTGTACTAGAGCTATAATTAGTATCAGCACGATGTTGTGGTTGTGTAAGATTGGAAGAAGGTGGAATTCCAGTGTTTCTTGGTCTTGGGCGCAAAAGTTCTTCCAAAGAGTCAGCGCTGCTAGATCCCACCTCCTCCTCTAATACTCTTTCTACATTTATCCATTCATTACGTGCTTCTTCAGCAACTCTGGGAGCTGGGTTGCCTTCATCATCATCTAAATGAAGAGGTCTAATCCATTGATAAAGTTGGTTACCTTCTGTATCATCATCTTCAGCAACAATATCAAACACATCTAGTGGGTCACCACGGTCGACATGATCTATTTCTGCTTCCTTATCTCGAATTTGAAGCTTCATGTTGTAGTAGTAATAAACTAATTTTTCCAACCTACTATGAGCCAAACTATTTCTTTGCTTTGTGTGTATGAGTGCAAATGTGCTCCAATTTCTTTCATAAGCAGATGAGGAAGTTGTTTGTGATAATACCTTGATTGCTAACTTTCTCACAGTTGGTGCATCGGTCCCATACATGATCCACCATTCAGCTACAATGAAAAACAATGTTGATAAGTCTAATAACTCCAACAAATTCTATTATAAACTTATAGTGAAATATGTTTACACTCACTAGGAGACATTTTTGTTCGAGCAGCAACTGATGTTGGTTCTCCAAAAGTTCTTCTTGCATCTTTAAACCATGTTAGCTGAATTCAATAAATCGTATTAGTTTAATCCAACAAAGTAATTATTATAATTTAAGTAATTGTATACCTCATTTCCAAATTGGCCAACTTCTAGTGATGCAGGGTCTAATTTAGAGTACACATTATGTACAGCACGTATAAGGGTACCATCATCTCCAACACCGGGTCTGTATTGGTATCGAAGATTCAAATAATATGCTGTTCAAAGAAACACATACTCTAATAAGAGAAATAATACTTATGCAACTAAAGAAATGAATTTCAAATTATGACATAATTTATACCTGCTGCATGCAAATCGTGGTATAATGTTTTATACCATCGGTCTTCAATTATCTTTATGACCCACCTTGCACCATGTTTTCTTTCCAATTCATCCTTCACTACACGCATTAACTCATATATTGCCCCATAGTAGGATACACTTTTGTGTCAACGATCCGTAAAACTTTGTAAAGAGGTTCAAACGCTTGGCACACATGTTCTGATTGAATCCAAAAAGCATGATCAAGCACTATACTTTCCACCATACGACCTGCATTTGAGCGGCTCAAATTGTGGTTGGCCCAATCGTCACTAGTGAATAGTTGCTTCAACCCTGCTTTCTTCTTAAGTAGGCTGTCTAATGCAATATAGTTGGTGGCGAATCGAGTGGTAGCTGGACGAATAATTTCTCCTTTGCAAAATTCACGCATCTTTGCCAACAACCAACTGTGATTGTAAATATAATTTGTGATCGTTCTAACTCTTTTTACCACAGTAGCAACATTCTCTCTCTTCCGCATTGCCTCAAACATGAGATCAATACAATGTGCTGCACATGATGTCCAAAACACATTATGATGCTTCATTAACTTTTTTCCAGCTTTGACAAATGTAGAACCGTTGTCGGTCATGACTTGGACAACATTATTCTCTCCCACCTCCATGATTACATCCCTCAATAATTTGTAAATATACTTGTAGTTCTTTATATGGTCTGAAGTATCAACAGACTTCAAAAAAATTGTCTTTCCCTTGGAGTATACCATGAAGTTTATGCTAGACAATCTGGTCGGGCCAGTCCATCCGTCACACATGATTGTGCAACCATTAGTTTCCCACTTTGACGTCAACTTGTTAACATACTCGCCAATGTCTTTATACTCCATATCCAAAAATTTGTTTCTTATCTCATAGGGAGTGGGAGGTTGTACTCCAACACCGGCCTGTTGACATCTCACTACCATATTTTTGAAATGATGTGATGATGCTTTCTGAGCAGGGACATTTTCATAGATAAAGAACTTGCTAATTAGACGCCTCATTCCCTTCTTCACATTACCTCCAGTGAAATAACTTCAAACACTCTTTTGACGTGCTTTGGATGACTTATATAAACTTGGGGCTATTGGTGGTGTTGGTTGTGATTCTCTAAGACTGCCTCCCCGTCTCATTTGTGCACCACCACTTGTCCCGGAACCTTGTGCTCTATTAGGAATTTTATGAAGGTGTTCTCTTTCCCATGCTGACTGTTTGGAGGCACGTAATGCTTGTTTCAAACTGCGTCGTTCTTCAGGTCCCATGTCATCATCACATTCGTCTTCATCGTCATCATCATCACTGTCAACCGCTTGGCCAATGACTTCTCCTCGTAGCCCAGCTCGAATATTTTCCATTCCATGTGTTATCTTTTCCTTCTGCTGTTTTTTATTTTTTAATAATGTCCTTCACTTCTTGGGGGACATTATCGCATCGTTGGACATTTTTTGCTGGATCTAATCCACTAAGATGGTACTTAAGTCGTGTCACTCCGCCACTCTTCATTACCCGACCACAATATTTGCAAATTGTGCCATGTTTGTTTCCGTCTATTGGGTCTCCATGTTCCCAAGCTGGATCACGTTTAGTAACTCCACTGGACATCTTAAACGTACCTATATTTATTTTTCATGAAAATTAGACAATTATTTTTTGGCCAAAAAATATAGTAGTGATGACGGTTATATAAGAGAACCTAAATAATAAAGTTATTCTACAGAAGAATTAAATACGAAGTAAAGAAAATGATTGTAAAAATTTAAGTAATTATAAAAATAATATGAAATAATAAAACCTAATATTAATAAAATAATAAATAACATTAAACATATTAAAATTATCCTAGGGAATAATTATACAACATTACTTAATTACTTAAAAAAATTAAAATGTAATTGTTAACATTACTTAATTACTTACAAAAATTAACATGCAAGTATTAATTACTTAAAAAAAATTAACATACAAGTCCACACAAATTTTTTTGTTGTTGTATAAATTACAATAATATAAATATACGTTTGTAAACTTACCTTAAATATGGAACCCTTTGTGTTCAAGCTCTGGAATGGATCTGGAATGGCTTTGAAAAGGGTAAGGGAAGAAGAAGAAACGAAAATGCTCTGAATGGCTTTGATACTCCACCTCTTTGAATGTGAGAATATCACAGACTCACAGTGGCACACGGTTTCATTATGAAAGCACTATTATTTTTGTCCATGTTCTGTGATTGTAAAAGTTGTCAGGTGAGGTGAGTCAGATGACCCAACCACACACACACACACATGCCACCACACACACAAAGATCACACACGAACACAGACATCACACGCAGACAGTCTCTCTCTCTCTCTCGATCCTTCTCTCTTTTCTGAGCTCCCTTCTCCCCCTTCTCCATTCTCCTACACACACACACAGATCTCCCACACACACGCACAGAGACCCAAGGTCTCTCGATCCTTCTCCCACACACAAGCACAGAGACCCACATCGCCTTCTACTCCTCCCTCATCGGCGCCGTCTCTCTCATTTCTCTCTGCACGCCATCGCACCTGCTTCAGGAAGACACCCATCATCATCAGCAACCTTGTCTTTCTCCCTCTCATTCTCGTCTCTGCAACTCGGCGAACACAATAACTCCGGCGAGTTTCTTGAATTCCTCCGGTTAGGTAAGCTTTGGGTTTGCCTCTTTCTGTTCTAGATTGAACCTTATATGTGAAATTTAAGTTCAAAATCGTGTTTTTGCAAGGTTTTTGGGACGAAATCGGCTCGGGAATAGGCACACCCATCTCCGGCGAGGCCGTGGGTGTCGACGAACTTTCCGAACACCTCCGACCGTTTCACGGCAAACAGAATATATAAAAACATTCATCTCGTCTTCTATTTCATTTTGATACCTAGATCGGAGTCTAGGGTCCTTTTTTACAGTCGGCCGGAGCTGTAGAAGCTCCGGCGTTTTTCTCCGAGTAGCACAGTTCCAAAATATCGCGATATTTCGGTAATATCGCGATATTATCGATAAAATCGCGATATTTTGACAAAAACCCGTTGGATACCTATTAAAAAATCAGTCCCGTAAAAAACCGATAATATCGGTGAAATATCGCCGATATTATAGGCATTTTGTTCCTTGACCACGATCACCATAACTCGTGCACCTAATCCAAACCAGAACCAAGAAGATTCACAATACCTACGGTTTCTTTTTGTTCGAAAGATTTATTAATCAATCAAATTGAAAACATTTGCATCTTTTCCTAAGATATTAAAGAGAAATTGTGATTCTAAGTAATTCCAGCCAAAATTCCCGTCATGTTTATGAACGTATGCCGCCATCATATAGGCTGCACGATTTCATTGAAGAGGAGTGGAGATAAACTTCACCAACTGAAAAGAAGGCATCATAGCTCAAATATCAACCAGATAAACCTCTGTAGACACGCCCGCTTGAATCTCCTTATTGAGCATTTGAATCAGTCCCGTAGCACCCACCCCACTCCTACCCTTGATTCTTTGCTCCAAGCCGCATCACAATTCAAATTTAAGCTTCCAAAGTTCGGCTTTTGCCATCCTCATCCTTCGATCTCCCGCTCCGTCCTCCTCAGCCATAGCCGCATTAAATTCCGTAACCTGGCGCTGCCACAAATCGATTGCGATGCGAGGCAAAATTCGATTATCATTAAACCAAGCTTCATTCCTACATTTCCAGTTACGCCATAGACCAAACGCAATCTGTTGAAGCACCGAATCCTCACTCATCCCTTGTCCCACATGGTCTACGAGCTTCTTCCATCCCACCATAAACTCTTGCGAGCCAAGTGATCCCATATCAATCTGCAATGAAGTTCCAAACCAAAAGGCTCGGTTGAACTCACAATTAAAGAACAAATACCATACGCTTTGATTAGAGTTGATAGTTGGAATGATCCGACGGTGGGAACCGAAACTAGTATTTATATGTTTGGCAGGGTGAACTTGTCATTGTACTTTTGTACTATGTATGTTTACTGCCCGAGAGTTTATATATCATTGCTTATGTTCGATGCCTTTTAACCGGACGCGTTTTTCTTCTTCTAAGTTTTCATTTACAGGTGAATAACCGTAAGGTTGTTCGATGGTTGGTGTTAGACGACTAGAACCGTTGGTCCCAAATTCTTCTCCGCAAGGTAATCAGATTTTATTCCATTGACTTTAAAACGAGTTGACACAACGAAACTAGCACAACAACATAAACAGTAACAAGAACAAGAGCTAATCATTACAATCAGCCAGTTCCACATATCTAGCTACCACAACTAACATAAATATAATCTAATCCAGGATCAACTCGGTCTTGTGCATTTTCTCGGGACAGTCTGTCATGTGTTATTAACACTACGAACACGACCCCTTTTCACGACAACACTTCCTACCCAGTCATCCTTACCAGGGTGCCCACTCTCCTTATTACAACAGATGCAGACTAGTACACCGCCATGGCCAACTTTCGCGCCCTTCGGTACATGGTACTGGTACGGGCAATGTATATCCATGTGACCACTCTTCAAACACACACTACATTCATAGGGACAGGGACAGCCATATTCATCCTTGTCATTTTTGCCGTGAAGAGTCTCGTGGTTGACGTACGCGTTACAAACTACACAATACGTGACAACAGGATCCTTGAGAATAATCAATTCTCCCTTTTTTGGTAGCTTCGGGGTTTGCAATTCCGGCGTATCTGGTAGTCCCCTTATCATCCGGTATTCCGCCATCGCAGCTATCTGAGTATTGATAATTGACTCATGGACAATAGAGACGTGGCCCTCTCCGAAATCGAATTCTTCGTCGTCAATAGCATTGTAATCTGGCAAGTAGGGCAAGTAGGAGTCGATATCGTCGTAGTCTGGAAAGTCGCCGTCGTCGAATGGGGGCTGGCGGCCTTGGCTAGTTTCTGGTTCCAGGTTGCCGCCGAGATCAAAGTTGTTCTCAAAAGAGGGCAGGGGACCTTGGGTGGTTAGCTTCATGGGTTCAAGTTTCCTCCATACAAGGCCCGTTCCTGGTTCCTCCCTCATGGCAGCGGTTTGACAATATGTAAATATTGATGTTTGTAATTACTACAGAATTCCTGTATAATAAGGATTGACCAAACCCTATATATATATATATATATTTACACATCAATACTAGGGAGTCTAAAAGTTCTTTTTTGGTCTCCACCTCTCTTCTATGCCGTCCTTGTAGCTTTTACGGTTTACTAATTTGAGTGGCTTAAGTGAAAAACTAACCCTTATGTATAGCCGTCCACCCTTTTTCATTGGGCTTGTTCATTTTGTTTTAAGTTGTCATGCAACTTAAGCTTATTTTGCTTTAGGGACCAAGGTCCATTAGGTTGTGAAACCTGAAACTAATTTAAAGTCCATTTTGAACGTATTCGTTTGATTAATTAACAAGTTAATTAATCTCAACCATACTCAATTAAAATGTTTAATTATATTTATCCATTTAAGTTATATTTCTTTAATATCTTTACATGGTGTACGATTTATTAGGTTCTAATTAGCGAGGCAGTGGGCGATTGTAACTCTTACTAATCGATTGTGAATTAAAATTTACTTCTAATTCTCCCTATAAAGGCTTCCACAAGTCATGAGTGACACCTAATAGTATGTCATGACCACCCAAGCTAAGTAAAAGTGATGTAAAACCTATTCAATTACAATTCCAATGCAATACGGTCTTTGTCTAATTCAATACTCTTTATTACGTTGTTTCAGTTGATAGTCATTCATGTCAATTATCCAATGTGATTTTATCCATATGATTCTTGTGAATGTGATTTGGAGCATTCTTCCTAAATTATATTCACATGCTTTGACCAAAGACTCCTGAATCATGTTACATTATATTCTCCTTCCATGATTGAAGGCTAGAGATCCCTTGTTGTAATGATCCCAACAATGCTAGAAGCATGAAGGCGTAGCCACAAGGCAACTGCGGTGTCTCAAGTCAAAGGACTACTTTATATTATTGCAACTTATGAGTTCTTTTATAACATGCATATAAGAACTCGTTGTTGATCATTGTTTAGTGAACTCAATAACCTTTTGACCACCTATGCATTTGTCTTAGTGTCTAACACTGATGGCTTGAGATTAGTCATACTCATGATTGAGTTGACATAACACATACTAGCCTTAGCGGATTGTTTGCCCAATTGACAATCCTATGACTAGGAACTTTTAGGAACGAACATAAGAGAACTGTCTCAACTTATCACAATTATTTAGTCTTTGAGCCATTGATTCGACTGAGGTACTTCCTAAGACTAATCCTTTTGAGGTATCTATCTAACTACCTTTGATTACTTGTCTCTTACGTTATTTACATTCCTTGAATTCATTTATTGATTTACATTTAACGAGTGGCTTTCAGGGCATACTTATAACATGTGGTGGTGGAGTGTTTGGTTTCTCTCCTTAAACTTCACTAACTCAGTTCACTTTTTAGGATGAATACAAAGAGAGAAGTACTCTTCCTTCTTCCTTTTGGGTACCTCTCTTTCTCCTTTTTCTTTCTCTTAGAGGCATTCATGCAAGAGAGAGAGCGCTAGAGAGCTTTGCATGCAATAGATGAGTCAATGTTGAGTCTGTTGAGAAATGGAGAGAGTTGGCTTCTTGGAAAAGTTTTCTTTTGAATTTTAAAGTAAAAAATAAAAATCCAAATCCCACTCACCCTACCCAAAACTGGCCATAGGGTTTACTTGGACCTTTTGGGCTTTCTCTCAATATATGTCACCAAATGACTTAATGTAGTTAAGTGGATCGAGTCCTCTGAGCAAAGACCAACCCGAAATTATTTCGAAGCCCAATTTAGAAATTAAACCGCTATGATAATTAATTAAATAATTAAATAATAAATTATTTCCTCCTTTTGATTAATCACATTAGTCATTCCAATACTTTGTAATCATCTCATACAAAGAATAGGGTCTGCGATCATTAAGTTCTAATCGACGAGGCTGTGAGACGATTCAAACTCTTTGACTATTTTGACATATTGAAAACAAGCTTTTAATCCACCTTATTGTGAAGAATTCATTATTGACTCTTTAAGGTTTCACTGACTATGAGTGACACCTAGCTCTACATCATAGTCTCCAAGTCGATGTAAAATATAAGGAAAACCTATTCAATTGCATCTTACGATTTAGTACAAAGCCCTCTGTACACAATACTCTCAATCACATTGTCGGGGCATAGATAGTCTATGTCAACCCCAAATGTGATTCTTTTACATATACATGATTCTATTTTTCAGCTATCAAGAATTTATCTCGATCACGCTTAGTACCCCAATTGAGGATTCCTTGTTCATGTCGTAGAGTATTCTACGTTCATTTATAGAAAGCTAGAGATCCCTTGTTATACATTCACATGCCACTTTGGATAAGAGGATGACAGACGTAGCACCTTAATAGCCCTAGGGCATATACATGTAACGAAGTCACCAACCTATCCATATGACAACCATGATGTCTTAGATCAAAGGATTAATCTGCATGATTGCAATTCAGAATTGCTTGACATGTAATTCTCCATACAATAACTCTAGGTCAATTGCGCTCCGTGAGCTTAATCTCCATTAAGCACCTACACAATTGTCTTAGCTCAACTCGGGTAATGGCCCGAGGCTGTCCTTGCACCTTTTATCCTAACCTTGTCCATGCATAGTGTACTAGTCTTATTGAATTATAAGATACCGACTCAAAGAATCCAATGACTAAGAACAATGTTTAGGATAAATACATATGAAGAGGGTCTCTTTAGCCAATATTCTCGACAACTACTTAGAAAAAACCACATGTGAAGTAAAACAAGATCCGTACATGCCCAATAATAAAGAAGCTCTTACAAAACATTAAACCCACCAATGCATTACAGCTAACAGTAATGACTCAACCACCATGAGCGGAGCTCCATCATGGACACAACTCATAAGCCACGTTGGCCTATCCTCGATTGAAGATGGGCAACTCTATTTATAGTATGCGAAATATGTTTATAGAGACTTGAGGGCAAAAGACCAGGAGGTGATGAACTTCATTGACCAACACACCCACCGCAGTAAAACTCACCTTCACTAGTCACCAATTGGACGATATTTAAGGAACTTGATCCGGTGATGAGAGAAACAAAATAGGTAGGTATTACAAACATTAAACATACCTTCAAAGCGTATTATTTCGTACCAAGGACGAATAACAAGCTTTCAGCTCGCATTGAGGCAATCCTAACAATTATGCCAACACCATAGGTTCTATCACTTTTAGCCAACGACAGTCAACATTTAGTTTTGAAAACTCAGATCTTAGCGACTTCCACTTCAGCTTAAAAAACCCATTACCACTATTGACTAAATATTGTTCTTTTCTTTAGATTCATTAAATATTGTTCTTTGTTTTTCCATCCTTACAAAAAAAAAAAAAAAAAAAAAAAAAAAAATCTTTTTTTGTACTACTTTTGGTTTTTTAATCCACTTTAATTAACTCACATTTTGTCTGTATTAGAGCATCTTCAAACCTACTCTAACTTCAAACTCTATAATGTGATTTTAAAATAATATATTCTCACAATAGTCCAACTGTAAAAGTTTTCTACTCCAACCGTACTCTATATTTGAAACTTTAAAAACAAAATATTCCTTAATATTCTATTCTTTTGGGAAAAAAAAATTATATACTTAAATTTTAATCTTCTACTAACTTTATATAATTAACTACTAAAATTCAAAGTTTATGTTATAGAAGTCAATATTAGACTTGCATTAAAGATCTCAATGAAATATTTGTAATGGTGTAAACTTTTAAATAAAAAAAATATGTTAATTTAAAATTATGACATAATAATTGTTATTAGTTAAAATGAGAAAGGGATATGAAAAGAAATAAAATTTCTTTAGGATAGCAAATACGGGTAGTATAAGCATTATATAAAAAAGAACGTACTCCAAATTCATACTCTTAAAAAGAGGAGGAATGAGGAAGTTTGTGCATCAAAATAATGTTTTTGAGCAGGTTGAAGATGCCCTTAGACCGAGTCCAACAGAAGGAGCCAAACCCAAAAAAATGCCATCGAAAGCTAAGACCTAAATCTAAAAAATTTGGGTTTGGACCCAAATCAAAACCCAAATTTGGGTTGGGTTTAGATTTGCCTAACCTAAGCATTGAGTGGGCCCCACTTATTTATTTATTTATTTATTAAATATGGCTAAATATCACAGTTAGTGGCCGACAGCTAGGCCCTGCATGGTAAGGACCCCAGCGGTGCAACACTAATTGTGGCTTTTAATTTGGGCCTTCGATTTTTGGATGGTTGGTTATCAACGGTCCAAATCAAACGCCATTTTTGGGCAATCCTTTGAAATTGATTTAACAGTCCATATTTGTTTTGTCAAATCCAACAATAAAAGAATAATCCAATGTTTGAAATTTAAATCAAATGGTCAAATAATAATTTTTTTTTTATAATAGATCCACTTAAAAACATTATCCCAAACTCTAAAAATACACATTCATTTGTTCACCATTATCCCAAACTCTAAAAATACACATTCATTTGTTCATTCATCTACACAAAATCAATTGCTTCCTCATATAGTTCTCATATTCTTCTCTCTCCCTCAATGTTTTTTGCAGATGTCTTTTAGGACAAAATGCAAGAGGTCCAAATGGGAAGAAAAAGAAGATGAAGCTTTATGTGAGGCTTGAGTTGCAATTTCTGAGGGTGGTGTTGCCAACAACAATCCACCTTTAGTATGCAATACTCATCAGTTGAATCAGCAAGTCACCAGGTGGCAGCATCCAGAAGACGGCGGTAAGCCTCTGTAGACCTCTAAACGGGTCGAGTTTATTGGGTTTGGGTCGGGTTCAACGGGTCATCTGAACCCAACCCGTTAAGCTAACGGGTCACCCGAACCCAACCCGTTTCAACCTGTTTCACCCGTTAACCTTTTTTTTTATTTTTTTATTTTTTATTTTTACATTCCAATACAAGCAGCTGCGACTTGGATTTCTTCTGGAACTATTCCTCTCTGCAATTTAAAAGGTGAAAGCCTCTGTAGACGAAGCAAATTGGCCTAACAAGCCGACCCTCCTTGAGCCAAGACCTGGAACTGGAAGCCTAACAACTGTTGATTGGCCAGACTTTCCGCTGAAGTCTTCCTCAGAAGATGCTTCAGCCAATAGACCACCCAAATGGGAATCTAGTTTCTTCAATACTGAATTTTGAAACTTGGAGTTTTCATCTTTCGCCAAATCTTTCTTTGTGACACCCACTGCAAGTAGGTCTCATTTCCATTCTGCTGCATCGAGCTCTTTTGCGGCAAAAGAGATCTTCCAAGGATTAACACACATGTCAGTTCAACATATTCAAGTTCTTCCACAACTGCATCCAATACAATCAATCAAATTCAACATGATCCATATATTTTTTGTTTATATCGTTTTGATTGTATATCGGGTTTATTGGGTTGACCTGTGCGGCGCAGGAGGAACTGGAGCGGCTCGAGGGAAGAGATTTCTTAGGAGAGATGGTGGAGGGAGCGGAGAACCCAAAGTGATCCAAAGCGGCTGGTGGGAGCATTTCCAATATAATTTATAACGGGTACTAACGAGTTCTAACGGGTCTAACGGGTTGACCCAAAGTAACCTGTTATTTAACGGGTTCACCCGTTAACGACCCGACCCGTTAAGCATCCACCCAAATACTAATATTAACGGGTCGGGTCGAGTTAATGGGTCGGGTCCAAAATGCCAGGTCTAAGCCTCTGCTATGGTGAGAGACCATTGTGTCCGACTACATCTTTCTTTTGGGCAAAGTACTTGTCAGAACTGCCCTGAAGCCCTCGCAATGCCACCAACGATAAATCTTACTTAGTACCTGGAGGGGCGAAAAACAGAAAGCGTGAGTGGGCAAAAACAAAGCTTTTCAAATTCATTTCTTTCTCAAAAGGTTCTAACCCCTTGCCGTAAAACCTGTATAATTTTCCCAGAAAATAGTATATGTAAATACATATCTGAAATCATGCTCAATATATCAAAATCCGTATATAAAAATGCCATGCATATGCCATGTCCAATATCATAATAAACATATGTAGACCAGGTGATATAATTCAATGCATATAATCAATCTAGCCGGGAGTCACTTAACGTGACCTGTACGGCATCTAGAGCTCAAACATCTAGCCGGGAGTCACCTCTTGTGACCTGTACGGCTCAATCATATATCTCAACAAGTATCTAAAGCTTATCTATCTAGCCGGGAATCACCTCTTGTGACCTGTACGGTTCACTCATATATCTCAACAATACACAACTCATCAACCAATATGCCTGCACAAGTGTAAATATGTACGCTCTAGTGCTACGATCACGTGAAGGCTGTGCAAATAATCGTGGGTCACCTACAAGTCGGGTTACACCTATAGTGGTCTGTACGACAGGACTATGCACCTAACTTGGATCTAAGGTGAGCACATGGTGCGGGAGGTGAACATCACGTGAAGGACTGTGCCCTGGCCCCGGGCGGGAGCACTAACACCGGGTGCAGGTTATGAACTCTAATATATCACCATCACCATATAATTCATAACCACTACCATAATCATATACTCACCTGTGACTTACCTGGGCCTCCGCAGCATCATGCGACAATATGCATATTTATACTAATGCATATGCTCAAATATCATGCATGTATGACATGGCATTTCAATCACTTTTCATTTAAATATGTTTCTGGGAAAAACATCAAGTTTATATATATACTGAAACCCAAAAGCCCACTCACTGGTATGTCGAAGGGTCGTAGCCCCCTTGCCTTGAATGATTACGCTCGTCCTCGAGATAGGTCTCACCTATATGGGAAACAACTATATAAATGTCACTTAAAGCACATAAACAACACAACCTAATAACTTCTCATATATTGCTCAAATTGGGTATATGAATATACCATTAAGACCTACTCATCCTCAGAAACATCCCCATATTTTTAGAATAATTTTTCGACGTCTCACGCGCTGCCACGCGCCGGCCAAGGCATGGCCAGACACGCCGGCCACGTGCAGCCACGTGCCTGGCACGTGTAACAGAACAGTGACGCCATTAGGAATATTCTGTGGAATATTCCGTTAAAAAGTAACAAAAACCGTTAAAGATACCTGACAGCGTTAGAACATTCCATTATGCTTGACGGAATATTCGCTCTTCTTCCCCGGCGAACCTCCGGTGCCATCGTCGTCGCCGGAAACTGGGAAAACACGAAAACCTTCATATCTCGTCCATTTTTCATCCAAATTTCATGAAACCAGTACCAAATTAAAGCTCTTAACTTGTAGAACATTTCCTTACCTGTTTAAAGCCCCAAAGATCACGGGATCTCGCCGGAGAAATTCAAGAAAAACTGGCCAAACTTAAAACTCACAATCCCGACGTCCAAAACTACCCAACGAGATACCCCGAGCTTCGTGAAGACCTTCTAAAGTTCTTTATGGCCTCCAAAATCACTGAAACCTTCGCTTTTACTTGTGCATGAATAGTGCACAGAATCTGGGTTTGGGGTTTCTCACTATCCTGACATCCTCACGTCCAACGAAAGGTACCACTCGACTCGTACAGACATTAGGAGTACGATGGGGTCCTAAAAACCACTGAATGGTTTCTCCACAAAACTTTCACCAACTGTACTGTTTTATTTCTCAAAATTTTCTCTTTCCAATCCAAAATAGTCACTGGCTTCTCGTCATAAGTCAAATCCGAACTAATTTCAGACGAAGCATGGAAACATGAAAAACATTGTGCACTTTAGACAACTCTGAAGGCAACTCAAGCCTGTAAGCAACGTCACCGACTCGCTCGGTGATCTGATACAGTCCAATGTACCTAGGGCTTAGCTTACCCTTCTTACTAAACCGCACAACACCTCTCCACCGTGATAGCTTCAAAAATACCCAATCACCTATTTTATACACTCGATCAGTGGCATGTCTGTCTGCTAAGCTCTTCTATCCTGGGCCGCTTTCAGGTTAGAATTAATCACCTGAATATTTTGAGTAGTCTCCTCCACTAACTCAGGGCCCACCAAAACTCCTTCGCTAACTTCTGACCAACACAAAGGTGTACGACAAGATCTGCCATAAAGTGCCTCAAATGGTGCCATACCAATACTTGAATGAAAACTATTGTTGTAGGCAAATTCCATTAAATGCAATCGCCTATGCCAAGTGTCACCAAACTGCAATACTGAAGATCTTAGCATGTCCTCCAACATTTGAATAGTTCTTTCTTACTGCACATCTGTTTGAGGATGATATGCTATACTATAGAGTAGTCTCGAGCCAAGAGCCTCCTGAAACGTTACCCAGAACTTAGAAGTAAATCTAGGATCACGATCCGAGATAATACTAATTGGAACTCCATGGTACTTCACGATCTTCGATATGAATAATTCAGTTAATCGGCTTAAAGAGTATTTCTCCCTCACAGGAATGAAATGTGCTGACTTAGTAAGCCGATCAATTATCACCCAAATTCCATCATAGCCATTCTATGTACAAGGAAGCTTGTACACAAAATCCATAGTAATATTTTCCCATTTCCACTGTGGAACAGGAAGTGGTTGCATCAACCCAAAAGGCTTCTTCCTTTCAGCTTTGACTTGTTGACAAATGGCACACCTACTTACATACTCAGCAATTTCCCTTTTCATACCCGGCCAATAATAAAATGGTCGAATGGTATGATACATCTTAGTACCTCCAGGATGCATCGCATAAGCTGAACAGTGCGCTTCATCCAAAATTTCTTTCTTTAATTCCATATTATTCGGCACATACATCCTATTCTCTTGCATAAGCATGCCATCTGATTCTCTAATTCTGAGATCCTTCTTTTTCCCTTGATTTCTTGCCAGAATTAACTCCTGAATTTCCTCATCATTCACTTGTGCCTCGAGTACACGATCAACCAAAATTGGTCTAACTTGAAAATTAGCAAGTAAGGCTTCTTCTCGGTCTTCCACTCCTAACTTCACTCCAGTAGATCTCAAATCAGCAAGAAGAGGAACATGGAAAGCATAAATGGCATTAAGTCTAACTGGAGTCTTCCTACTAAGTGCATCAGCTACTACATTTGCACAACCTGGGTGATACTCAATCGTGCAATCATAATCACTTAGCAATTTAATCCATCTTCGTTGCCGAAGATTAAGATCCCTTTGAGTAAAAAGATATTGAAGACTCTTATGATCTGTGAAGATCTTACATTTCTCACCATAAAGATAGTGTCTCTAAATCTTCAAAGCAAAGATGATAGCCACTAACTCCAGATTATGAGTAGGATAATTCATCTCATGAGGTTTCAATTGTTGTGAAGCATAAGCAATCACCCTACCATGCTGCATCAACACACAACCCAGACCATTCAAAGAAGCATCACTATAGATCTCATAATTACCATTATTGTCTGGAAGCACAAAACAGGTGTATGAGTGAGACAATACTTCAACTGCTGAAAACTTTGCTCACAATTATCATCCCATTCAAACTTGACATCCTTCCTGGTCAATCTTGTTAGCGGTAATGCAACAAGTGAAAAATCTTTAACAAACCACCGATAATAACTAGCTAGGCTAAGAAAACTCTTTACCTTGGTGACGGTTCATGGGTGCTCCCAATTCTCAACAGCTGCTACTTTTTGAGAATCCATTTGAATACCTTGAGCAGATATGACATGACTAAAAAATGCTACTTGATCAAGCCAAAATTGGCACTTGCTAAACTTAGCATACAATCAGTGTTCCCTCAATTTCTTCAACACTAGAGTGAGATGTCGAACATGATCTGATTTCGACTTAGAATACACCAGAATGTCATCAATAAAAACAATGACAAATTTATCCAAGTATTGTTGAAATACCTTATTCATCAAACCCATGAAAGCTGCTGGTGCATTCGTCAATCCAAACGGCATCACAAGAAACTCATAATGACCATAACGAGTTCTAAAAGCTGTTTTATGGACATCATCACTCTTAATCTTTAACTGATAGTAGCCTGACCTTAAGTCAATCTTTGAGAACACACAAGCACCTCGAAGCTGATCAAACAAATCATCTATACACAGCAACGGATAACGGTTTTTAATTGTTACATGATTCAATTGCCTATAATCAATGCATAGCCTCAAAGTCCCATCTTTCTTCTTTACAAATAAAACTGGGGCTCCCCATGGTGAAGTACTAGGTTGAATAAAACCTTTATCAACCAATTCCTGCAACTGAGTTTTCAATTCCCTCAATTCAGCATGAGCCATTCTATAAGGAGTCAAAGATATAACATCCGTACCTGGAAGTAAATCAATAGAGAACTCCACATCTCGGTCTGGCGGCAATCCATGTAAATCATCAAGGAATACGTCAGGAAAATGCTTGACTACTCGCATATCCTCCACACTATTAGGAGAAACATCATTAAGCACCACATGAGCTAAATGTCCCTGGCAACCTTTCATTAACAACCTTTTTGCTCTCACAGCAGAAATAACGCCATGCCTCACCCCACTACGTTCGCCCACAAAAGTAACCTCAGGTAATCCAGGATGATGGAACGTAACTGATTTCTCGTAGCAATCGATATTGGCACGATTATAATGCAACCAATCTGTGCCCAAAATCACATCAAAATCAACAATATCCAATAGGATAAGATTAGCTGGCATAACTATATCCTCTACCATCACTGGACATCCTGGATATACACAATCAACATAACATTTCTCCCCTCTAGGCATAGCAAACTCTAAATCAAATCTTAGAGGCGCAGGATGAGGTTGCGACACTTGAGCAAATGTATGAAAAATAACAGAATGTGTAGCACCACAGTCAATTAAAACTCTAGCAAAGTGACCAAGAATGTTTAATGTACCCATAATTAAATCAGGATTGTTCTGGGCATCCTGCAATGTCATGTTGTGGGTACGTCCCTGGTTCTGCTGTCGTCCACCACGACCTCTACTAGCTTGATTATGACGTCCCTGCACACCACGACTCTGACTTGGCTGACAGGTTGCCTCGACGATCCTGCACTATTGGAAGCAATCTCTACTTGCTGGGGCTGTCCTCCCTGGTACCACTGAGATCCATCTGCTGAAAATGGAGGATTGTGCGTATAACCTCCAGAATACTGAGGATACCCACTCTGGTAATAAGGATCCTGGGAATACTGATATGGTCTTGAAGCATAAGGAACGGCATCACCCTGATAGTGGTAAGCACCACCTCGACCCATCTGACCATAAGTACCAGACCCTGAAACTTGCTGGATCGGTGCTGGTGGTGGCATAAAAGACTGCTGAGGCCTTTGTTAATTCTAGGGACAATTTATAGCTCTATGTCCCATTTGCCGACAAGTAAAACATCCACTGCTGCCCTGCCTACACTCTCCAAAATGCTTATTATTACACCTGCGGCACAAAGGAACACTTCCTCTACCAAAATCTCCCTGCCTTTGGAATCTATGACCCCCAGAATATCTACCTCCTCGCCTCTGGCCCGTGGAACTAAAACCTCCACTAGAAAAACTCGAGCTCATACCACTTCTCTTAAAACTCTGGGTCTTGCGAGGTTCTTGAGAAGACTGACCTTTACCGTTATCATCATTCTTTGGATTTCCATCTTTTTCTTCTTCCTCACTCTCAATGGGCATATTCTCAGAATCCTCAATCCTCAACAAAATCTCATAAAATTCCTGGTAAGTAGCACAGTGAGCAGTGGTCGCTATAGTACACCATTTCTTTTTAGTACCCAGAACAAAGCGACATAACATCTCAACCAGATTAGCAGCAATCTCCGGATGATAACGAGACAAGTCAATAAATTTTCATGTAATACTTATTTGCTGACATCTTCCCCTGCCTCAAATGAGTAAACTCTTGCTTCTTACTATAAATATAAGATGGAGGAATAAATCTTTTCATAAATAATTGCTTGAAAACTTCCCAATCTCCAGCTTCCTCTTGAGTTAACTCATGAGCCTCCTGTTCCCACCAGGATGCAGGTTCCATACCTAAGAACCAGGTAGTTGTCTCGACCCATTTATCAGGAAGAAGATTCCCCTGACTTTGCATTACACGAAAAGTCTTCTCAATATGATTGAACCATTCCTCTGGGAGGTCGAAACGCAGACTGTATAACATTAGCTATAGCTTCCCCTAATTGGGCGATATCCGGGAAACTAGGCTCAGGTGACGACGTGGCTCTCTACGAGGCGACATAATTCTGACAGAAGACACTAGAAATAATTAGGGAATTCACAAAATATGCAGGACTGCCAAACCTATGCTCTGATACCAAGCTGAAACACCTCGACCTAAATCAGGGCGTGCTGGCCGTCACGTGGAAGTGCCGTAACCATAAGCACAGTGCGGAAGAAAAGATTAAGTGTGAAATACACAACCAGAGCATAAATAGTCTAAGTGCAGTCAAGGAGAACAAAGTACTAATTAAACAACACCCAAAGGTGATCCTACATTTGGTGAAATATGTCAGAACTGCCTTGAAGCCCTCGCAATGCCACCAACAATAAATCTTACTTAGTACCTGGAGGGGCGAAAAACAGAAGGCAAGAGTGGGCAAAAACAAAGCTTTTCAAATTCATTTCTTTCTCAAAAGGTTCTAACCCCTCGCCGTAAAACCTGTATAATTTTCCCAGAAAATAGTATATGTAAATACATATCTCAAATCGTGCTCAATATATCAAAATCCGTATATAAAAATGCCATGCATATGCCATGTCCAATATCACAATAAACATATGTAGACCAGGTGATATAATTCAGTGCATATAATCAATCTAGCCGCGAATCACCTAACGTGACCTGTACGGCATCTAGAGCTCAAACATCTAGCCGGGAGTCACCTCTTGTGACCTGTACGACTTAGTCATATATCTCCATTATCTAGCCGAGAGTCACCTCTTGTGACTTGTACGGCTCAATCATATATCTCAACAAGTATCTAGAGCTCATCTATCTAGCCGGGAATCACTTCTTGTGACCTGTACGACTCAATCATATATCTCAACAAGTATCTAGAGTTCATCTATCTAGCCTGGAGTCACCTCTTGTGACCTATACGGCTCAATCATATATCTCAACAATACACAACTCATTAACCAGCGTGTCACAAGTGTAAATAAGTACACTCTAGTGCTACGATCACGTGAAGGCTATGCGAATAATCGTGGGTCACCTACGAGTCGGGAACCACATATAGTGGTCTGTACGATAGGACTATGCACCTAAATTGGATCCAAGGTGAGAGTATGGTGCGGGAGGTGAACATCACGTGAAGGACTGTGCCTTGGCCCCGAGCGAGAGCACTAACACTGGGTGTAGGTTATGAGCTCTAATATATCACCATAACATCATCATCATCACCATATAATTCATAACCACTACCATCATCATATATTCACCTGTGACTTACCTGGGCCTCCGCAGCATCATGCGACAATATGCATATTTATACTAATGCATATGCTCAAATATTATGCATGTATGACATGGCACTTCAATCACATTTCATTTAAATATGTTTCTGGGAAAAACATCAAGTTTATATATATACTGAAAACCAAAAGCCCACTCACTGGTATGTCGAAGGGTCGTAGCCCCCTTGCCTTGAATGATTACCCTCGTCCTCAGGATAGGTCTCACCTATATGCGAAACAACTATATAAACGTCACTTAAAGTACATAAACAACACAAGCTAATCACTTCTCATATATTGCTCAAATTGGGTATATGAATATACCACTGAGACCTACTCATCCTCAGAAACATCCCCATATTTTTAGAATAATTTTCCGACATCTTATGTGCTGCCACGCGCTGGCTAAGGCACAGCCAGACGCGCCGGCCATGCACGTCCCTGGCACGTGGTGTAACGGAACAGTCACGCCGTTAGGAATATTCCGTTAAAAAGTAACAGAAACCGTTAAAGATACTTGACGACATCAGAATATTCCATCAGACTTGACGGAATATTCGTTCTTCTTCCCCGGCGAACCTCCGGTGCCGTTGCCGTCGTCGGAAACTGGGAAACCACGAAAACCTTCATATCTCGTCCATTTTTCATCCAAATTTCATGAAACTAGTACCAAATTAAAGCTCTTAACATGTAGAACATTTCCTTACCTATTTAAAGCCTCAAAGATCACGGGATCTCGCCGGAGAAATTCGAGAAAAATCGGCCAAACTTGAAACTCACGATCCGGACATCCAAAACTACCCAACGAGATACCCCGAGCTTCGTGAAGACTTTCTAAAGCTCTTTATGGCCTCCAAAATCACTGAAACCTTCGCTTTTACGTGTGCATGAACAGTGCACAGAATCTGAGTTTCGGGTTTCTCACTATCCCGACATCCTCACGTCCAACAAAAGGTACCACTCGACTCGTACAGGCATGAGGAGTACGGTGGTGGTCCTAAAAACTTCGATCTGTAACTTGTTGACCGGCTTTGGGAGTTTGTTCAGTACGGGAGAGAAGAGAGAGAGTGTCTGAGAGACAGAATGTTTTTGGGTGTGTGTGTGTGGTCCTCACACTAACACCTCACCAAAACCACATTTTTACAACACCAACCAACAAAAATGTCTAAGTTCTCATAAATCAAATAATTAAGGTTGCTAAATGTGACCTTAAAGTTCAATGCCACAAAACAATCGAGGGTAATTTTGTAACTTCCACGCCATCGATAATTTATTTCGGGACGGGGTGTGACATAAGCCATATTGCCATCATCATGAAAAATGCAACAAAAAATAAGAAAAACCAAAAACCAAAAACCAAAAACCAAAAACCAAATTTGAAAATTCACTAATTAAGTAGGTTATTTAGAAAAACCTTTAACTTAATTAGAAAAAGTTAAAAACAATGGAACCACCTAGCCTCCGCCTAACTCCCGCCTAGCTTGCCTAGGCAGCCACTTACCCCCTAGTCGATTTTTCTCCACATTTCGGACTAAATTGCATCAGTCATCCACCGCATAGGCCAATTTTTTGGTTTTGAGTGCAACAGTTAAAGCAACTCCACTACAAGGACTCAAACCCAAATATATGTGTTTAAACCCAAAAAAGGCCACCCAAACCTAAAAAAATTGGGTTTGGTCCCAAATCAAAACCTAAATTTGGGTTCAGATTTGGTTGACCTAATAATTTTGAGTGGACCTACTTTTTTTTTTTTTAAATGTAGTTGAAGGTTTGGAGTTAATGGTAGACAGCTGGGCCCCACGTTGTAGGGACCCTGATGCAATGTAAAACAGCGCACAAATTAAATCCTCTTGTTGACAATTGTAGTAAAGATGCAAGTAGGGATCGTTCTGGACCGGGGATTAGGAGGGATTGCTAAAACACTTGAAACTGACTTAAAAACGTAAAACTAAGTTTAAAACACTAAACTAGACTCAAAGAATGCAAAACTAGACTCTAATGACTCAAAACAACTAAAATGACTTAAAACAACACAAAACAAGCTAATAGACTCAATATAGACTCAAAGGATAAATTTGGACGAATTTGGAACTATAAAGACTCAAAACACTTAAAAACACAAAGTTGGACAGATTCTAATAGTTTGACACACAAAAGTAAAGGGGATTGGGTTTTAGACGAATTTAAAGTAAAAACAAACATATTGTAAACTTAGACAAAGCTTGGACGAAATTGGGTAAATTGATGGATGATGGGCTAGCTAGAGGGTTCTTCTCCACACATGACACACTTGCATACAAATCAATTTCCAGTTGTTCTTTCGATAAACCATGAAACTCAACACCCCAGATTAATTAGGTCCGCTTAAATTAACCCTCAAGTTTTCCTTAAGTTATTGAATTGGATGGGAAAACGCATACAACAATTCAAAACATTCTCTAAAAGTCCCCTACGTGAACAGCACAATAGATATACAATCAAAGATCATTAAGTTTCATGAAAACTATAAGCATTGACGAGGCATTCGTAACTATGATGAGCATGATACTCCTGCCAAGAATTCACTTAACGCGATCGTTTATAAGCGACCTCCACTACACATGAATATAAGTTCATAACGATTAGGTGAAATTCCTTTATATTCTAGCATCAAATTCATGCATGAAAACTAAACGTGCACTCTTAATCAACATACAAGAATAAGTTATCAATCAAACAGTTAAGCAAATTGAATTCACAATTTATGAAATCACAACTGAAGGTAATCAATTCATAACGCAAGTATAATCATGGTATTGAATAGCCCCCTAGCCAAAAGGGCTTAGTTCCTCATAATCGTAAAACAAAGGTAAATAGATTTATACATTGAAAACAAAAGAAAGAAAACACCTAAACGCTCCAGCGATCCAAATTGAATGCCAAAATGTCCAAAAGCTCTCATTCTTCTCCTTTGCTGCCGCACAAGGGATTGGTGGTGAGTTTTAGTGGTGATTTGTGGTGGTGGATGGATGTAGGTGAGTTATGGTGAAGGATGGAGGGTGGATTTTCGGCAGAAAGTGTGTAGAATGGTCCAGGGATTTAAATGGTGCGGCAAGCTTTATCTAAAGGGCCAGGGTACTCAGAAAATAATAGGAAAGGTTTATAACTTAGCTAATTTGTCCTACAAGGAGTAAAAGTTAGAAATTAAAGAGAAAAGGAAAGGATAGGTGCGGCAGGGATTTAGAAGAGAAGGGGAAAGTGATTTGGTGCAGAAAATAGGAAAGAAAGGGATCCCTTGTGCGGCAAGGAAGGGAAAGAAGGGGAAAGGTGCAGTAAAGACAAAGGGAAAGAGGAAAGGGTGTGGCACCTATTGTAGCTAGGACTAGGTCTTCTAAAAACATGTAATTAAGTGTCCTAAAGTATTTAGGACACCCTTTTTGTGGCTGGAAATTAGGTAAATTCGGATGAGGACCAAATCAGGAAACTTGGCTAACATTCATTCTTCTAAACTGATTCCTTTCTTCAAAATCTTAGACTTAAGTCTTCAAGCACATTCCTAATCCTTCTTGAACGTCAATTTCGTCCGTCCACCTTACTCCATGCATGTGATATCCATTCCATGCCCAAAACTGCTCCAAAAGGCACCAAAATGCACTTTCTTGCCACTTTAGCCTTTTGGACCTACAAACACACGAAAATAGCTTAAATTACTAAAATAACTAAGAACTAACAACCTAAATGCAAGGAAATAAGTTAACCAAGTCGCATAAATATGCTCCTATCAGACCCTGGCAGTCCAACAATCACTGTCGGTTTGAATTTAGGCCTTCTGATTTCTGGACCGTTAGTTATCAATGATCCATATAAAACTCCTTTTTTTGGACAATTCTAACACACCCCAACTCGGAATGTCCATTAGGACTCTAAATCGAGCTGTACTGGCCGACACCTGGAAGGTGACGAAGCCATAAAGTGTAGTGACGTGTAAAATGTGAATAAATTTAAACCTAAAAGTGCCTAAATACAAGAGTGCGCTGTGAGCAGGAATGAACCCAATTCACACGTGATGACAGAGCATAAGTACAGTACAATAAAATATGGTGAGAAATTATACCATCGAAGGTAACCGTCTACCCCAAGATTTGCCAAGAATCCTCGTCGACACGAGAGCACATCTACTAAACCTGGAGGGGCGAAAAACAAGGGTGAGTGGGCCTGAAAATAAAGTTTTAATTAAAACCTTTTGAAAACGTTATAACCCCTCACCGTAAAACATGTATAGTTTCCAAAATATACATACTACGTATAGTATGAAAATACTTACCGTAGCCTGCAAAACATAAATAAGGCATGATATCCTAAAATCACAAAATCTCCACAATAATATAAGTAAAATCAGGTGCTTAACAACCTATGCTAGCACATCAGTCGGAGTTGCCTAATGCGACCTATACGACTGAACCTATTGCTCATCAATCTATGTTAGCACACGAATCGGAGGAGCCTAGTGCGACCTGTACGACATGATTGGGTGTAATAATATACGTTCTAGTGCTATGATCACGTGAAGACGGCGATAATTGCGGTCACCTACGAGTCGGAGTCGCCTAATGCGACCTGTATGACAGGATTGGCACCTACTTGGATCTAAGGCGAGCGTGCGGTGCATGAGGTGAACATACACGTGAAGGACTGGCCTTGACCTGGGGCGGGAGCACTAACACCGGGGCACAACAATGATGAGCACTACATGAATATAAGCATGCCATAATGATGCAATAATTCTAACCAACATAATAAACTTACCTGAACTTACCTGCGCATCCCGTAGGATCATTTTTGCATTTCACAATTTCACAACAATGCAACATTTCTTAATCATGGCATGAAATGCATAAATCAATTCAAAAGCATTTGTGGAAACTATAAAATTCATATATATATATATATATATATATATAAATACACTATAAAAAGGAAAATACCCACTCACCTGTAGTCCGCGTTACAACTCCCTAGCATAAATATCGAGGCATCATGAACGATCGCCGCCTAGAACAATTATCAAATCACGTCTCAGAATTCTTATCGATAGAACACGTAACTTACATAAAACACATCCCTAAGGACGTTCTAGAATGATTTGAAACCCATTGACCAAAAGTCAACCGTCGATCAAAGGTCGACGGTAGGGTCCACAACTCTACAAACTCGATCCGGAAGATCTGTATCTTGGATTTCTGATCTGTAACTTCCCAAGAGTTTCAATAAGCTTCTAGAACAACATCCTAAATTTTAGGAACCATCCAACAGTCGGATCTCCGCTAATTGCTAAAATTAAGTGGTGGCCGACGTTTTATTTTACGAGCTTACAAATCCAATTCGGGAAGATCCGTAGTCGGATTCCCGATCCGTAAGTTTCTAATATCCTCAAATATTACATACTATAATGTATTAAAGTTTGGTGATGATCCAATGGTCGGATCGTCGATTCATTTAATATCTAAGTGACGGTCATTAAAGAAACTATTTTAAAATGATCGAATTTCAGAAAATGGAGGGCGGATTCGGGTCCGGCACATTGAGAAACCTAAGGAGGGACCTCGGGTTCCTCCCAGCGCCACCGCACACGCCGCCATAAGGTGGCTGCACAGGCAGCTACGCGCCGAGCACATGGGAGCTACTCAAGCGCCCCCACGCGCCGCGAGTACCACGGTACTCGCCTTCTCCATGAAGACCTTCGTTTTTGCAGGTTGAACCGCCTACTTCTCGAGCTTATATCGAGCTCGATTCTCCACCAAAATCAATGATATTAGAACCTAAATGAAGCTAAAAGTATAGGGAATAGGTTTATACCCATTTGAGGTCGTGTTACAATCGGAGCTCGCTAGAAAAATCCTTTGAAAATGGCTTAACGGCCAAGGTTCAAGCTTCCAAATTTTCTGGGAATTTCCCCTGAGATGTTTTTCTGCACTTAATCACCCCCAAATCATAAATTTAAGGTTAACAACACCACAAGAGCTTTGAAACATGGTAAGACCACTGTACAGTGCAGATTCCATGCTCGATAGTGTTGATCCTAGGTTAGTGGTCACGACAGGTCCAAGTTCATTGAGAGGGTTAGAGAGAATATGTGAGGTGGCAATCATTGGGTGGAGAAGTGAGATGAGGAAGGTTTGAAAAATGAGAAGGAGTCTGAGAGAAAGGAAGACACGGAAGTGAGGGAGAAATGGGGTATGGGCCCATGTGGCACACAACCATATGCCACAAAATATCTCCCAAAAATTTCAAAATTGCCCTTCACGTTTGTAATTCCGTAAAATTTTTATCGCAGCTTCAAATTTAATTTTGCCTGTGCCTACACGTTCGTGTTGTCGAGTACTTCGAGAATATGCTAAAAGAATGTTTCATACATCTCTCAATACGTTGGTCAATGAAAGTCAACACCCTGGCCTCGAGGGGCATTTTCGACAATTCACTCATTTAAATTTAAAAAAATTGTAAAATTAGGGACGGGTTGTTACAATTCTTTGAAATTGATCAAACAGTCTCGTATTTATTTTTGTCAAATCCAACGGTAAAATAAAGATCCAACGACTGAAATTAAAATGCAGCGGTCAAAATAATAAAATATATATTTGGCATGTGTATTGAAGTTTGGTTGGATGAGTGGTTGGTTTGTGTGATTTGTTCGGTTTTGAAAATTTTATTGGTATTAAATTATTATTATCTTTTGTTAAAACATGCGTAAAATTAAATTAAGATAACATAACTCAAAGTTACACAAAAAATCTCATTGAAAAAAAATTACGGTTAAAGTCATTATACAACAGTTAATGCATTTTAAGTTTTGAAATTAGATCTGTAGGGTTAAGTTTGTTTTTTAGTGAACCTAAATATATTGAGTTTGCGTTCAAAGACTAGAGTTGGTTTGAAGGTTTGTACAAGAAGTAGTATGAGGAGGAGTAGATACGTACAGCTGGTGAGACAAGTTTTAGGGTAAATTACACAAAACTATCTCAACTATTGGGCCAATTATAGTTTCATATAACATCTTTAAAACATTTCAATGCCATACCTTATCTTCAAATTTGTTGTAATGTCATACCTTCTGTTAGTTTGTCAATCAATTCCTCTATTAAATACTGACGTGACTTGAGGCGAGGCCCACTATTTATTAACAAATTAATTAAGTATTAAAAAAATTAATTAAATATTAAAAACTAAAAAAATAAAATCATTTAATAATTTTTTTAAATGGGGGACCCACCCCTACAAACCTATCACCCCTTCTTCCCTATCCACCTCCCTTCCATGGCGCGTCTCCCCCTCCCCTCTTCTTCCTTCTTCACCACATTCCGCTTCAATCCCTATTGCTGCACCCTCACTGTCCTTAAGAGCGAGATTGCCCACGTCAAAATTGTAGAAATTTCACAGTTCGATCAGCCATGAACGGCGGCCAAACAGCATAAACTATGGGTGGGTTCTGTTCGTGGCACCGAGAGCAGTGGAACGGTGGCGGCGGCGACAATGTTTGTCGCCGGAGTTCGCCGTAAACTCACTTGGAAAAAGAAGACCAACAATGCCGAGCCTCTCCGTCCTAGTCACCATCCTCACACTCCTCCCCTTCCTCTGCCTCTCATTCTCTTCGGAATCCCCAACCCACCGCCGCCTCCTAGTGCTCCTCGACGACCACTCTTTCCAATCCTCTCACTCCATCTTCTTCCACTCCCACATCTCCTGCGGCTTTGATCTCGACTTCAAGCTTGCCGAAGACCCCAAGCTCTCGCTCCAGCGCTATGGCCAGTACTTGTACGACGACCTCGTTCTCTTTTCCCCATTTGCCCACCGTATGTTCATCGATCATAAATTTAGAAATTAGAATCACCACATTTTGCTTAATTTCTTGATTTGCGTTGAAATGTGATTTGATTTGGTTGGGATTTAAGGTTTGGAAGGAGCTCTGGATGTGCAGTCTCTGCTCGATTTCGTTGACTCTGGGCACGACTTGATTTAGGCGACTAATGCCTCTGCATCTGATTTGGTTTTGCAGACATGGAGGATGAGGATGAGGAGGAGGAGGAGGTGGGGGAGGGGGAGAAGCGCCATGGGAGGGAGGTGGAGATGGAGGAAGAGAGGGTGGCGGTGGGGTTCTGGTTTTGGTGGTGAAGGAAGGTTGAGGGGGACACAGGTGGATGGGGGATGAAGGGGTGATGGGAATTTTTTTTAATATTTAATTAATTTTTTAATAGGAAGTGGGCTCTGCCTCAAGTCACGTCAGAATTTAACTAAGGAATTGACAAGGTATGACATTGCAATAAATTGGAAGATAAAGTATGATATTGAAATGTTTTAAAGATGATATATGAAATTGTGATTAGCTCAATAATTAAAGTAATTTTGTGTAATTTACATTACGTTTTACACATGATGCACCTCTTCTGATATGTACAACCGGTGAGACAAGTTGATCAGATGAAGCACCTTTATGGTATGATATGATTTGCTACCTACCCCGCAGCAACAGTAAATAGTCATGGGATTCACGAGGAGAGGAAGAACCCATACAATAATTAGCAGAGCCCATTTGTCCAAAACAAGGATAATGAAACAATCCGACGCTCGAATCATGTAGTGCCACGTATGTATAAACTACAAAAGAGTAAGTGTTCAAATCTCCCTCTTCATACACTGTCAAAAAAAAAAAAAAATAGTAGAAATGATTAGGTTTTTTGATATTTAGTGGTAAAAATAATAAGTGTTTATTATGTTATTGTTATATTATCATTTATCATCAATATGTAATCAATATATCGTAGTTATTAAAAATTGGTCATTTCCGCAACTAAATCACAAAAATGAGTCGTTCCTGGTAATTGCAGTTTAAACAAGCAATCCCTCTTTAAAGAAGCGACGTGCACTGCCCAACTACTATCCATTCTGAGACAGACATACCTGCATACATTTCAAAACATTGACTAACGGAGAATCTCTCTCTCTCTCTCTCTCTCTCTCTCTCTCTCTCTCTTCAGCCTCGACGGACCAGGTATTTGGAAGAGGAAGGAGGAGCAGCAAAAGCAGCTGCACATTTGGCCCATCAGAACAATGCAATCTCATCACATTACGGTAACACTAACTTGGATCCTCTACTCCTTTACTTTTGAGTAGTTTTACTCAGCTGCCAAAATGGAGGAGGTTGACTGACAGACTATGTTTAACTTAACAAAAAGTTTCCTGAATTTTCTTAGTTAACATCCTATCAGATTCGAGATCAAATGGAAAATGAAGATATATAGGAATCGTATTTTGTGTTGTTATTGACGGTTGAGAGTATGAATTCCGAGTCGGGGAAAAAAATGAGCTTGCATGTGCTTGTCAGTAGTTGGTTTTATGATGGATCTTCACTGACAATCTTCTGTTTTGGTTGAATTTTGATCAGCTTGATTCTTCTTCTTCTGCTGCTGGTTCTGATGGACTGGAAGTGAAAGGTAACGGGATGACGGCGAGGAATTCAACCTTTCTTTGTGTTCCGATAATGGCTGAGACTGTCGATCAGATGGTGATCGATATGGGCGAGGCCAAAGCCGTTGGTGCTGACCTTGTGGAGATTCGATTGGATTGTTTGAAGGTTTTCAATCACAATCAAGATCTCAAGCATCTAGTGAAAGGGTGCCCTTTGCCGACACTTTTCAGTTATAGGTGAGACATTTCCTGCCTTTTAAAACATTTGCCATAAGAGTTGGGGATCGAATCATCGAGTAATGTCACTAGTGTTGAAAATGAATACCACACTAATGAGAAGAGGCTGTGCATGGGCTTATAAGTAGGTTGGACTTCTCCCCATATTGCCAATTGGTTTTATGGTGGAACCTTGAGTCTCTTCAACTAGTTTTGCAAAGAGTCTTTTCAGCCGTATACTCTGTTTCGATCTTAATTAATTTCCTAAATGCTTGCTTTGTGATCTCCCCTAAGAATCTCCCAGCCGTCTGGTACCATCAGCTAACATTATGAACTTTTCTAGGCCAATATGGGAAGGTGGCCAGTACGATGGTGATGAAAAAACTCGACTGGATGCACTTCGATTAGCGATGGAGCTCGGAGCTGACTACATTGATGTCGAGCTTCAGGTTGCTCTCTTACAAATGTACACTTTTAATTCATTTATGTTGTTTGCCATGGTTGGATCATCACAAACGTAACGTGATGGCAATAAGTAAAATTCTAATGAACCCATTTTTCCATTTTGATATTTTTTTGTTTTTTAGTTTATTGGGATGATTTGTACTTTTAAATGCAGGTGAAAAACACTAACAGATTTAAACTAGGTGAACACAGGTAAAAATCATCAAAACAAAAATAATAAAGTCTTATTTCACTAAGTGGGGTCATTATATGAATCGTAGAACACCACTGCACTCGGTTTTGTGTCAAGTCTTCCGTTAGTCCAGAGTACTCCCTCTCTTTTCTTAAAGTCTCTTTCCAAGTCTTCCTAGGTCTTCCTATATCCCTTTTGCCCTAAGCATCTATCTCACATGTCCAAAACCACCTTAACCGATTTTCTCTCATCTTAGCTTCAATTGCAGTCACTCCTACTTTACCTCGAACATCCTTGTTCTTAATCCTGTCATTTCTCGTGTGCCCATACATCCACCGAAACATTTTCATCTTTGCTACCTCATCTTTTGCACGTGGTGGTGTTTGACCGCGCAACATTCCGTGTCATAAAGCATTGTTGGCTTTATTGTCGTCCTATAAAATTTTCTTGAGCTTTACTGGCATAGAACGATCGCACAACACATCTGATGACTTTTCCATTTCATCCATCCAGCTTGTATTCTATGGTTGAGATCTCCATCCAATTCTCTGTTCTTTTGCAAGATAGATCAAAGATAGTGAAAACGTTCACTCTTTGGTATTTTCTATTCTCCAATCCTCACCCCTATCTCACTTGGACCCCCATTCCCACTGATCATGCACTCCATATACTCTGTTTTTGACCTACTTAGGCAAAGACCTTTACATTCCAACACCTCCCGCCAAAGGTTAAGCTTCACATTTGCTCCCTTATGCATTTCATCTATCAATAGTATATCATCTGCAAAAAGCATGTACCAAGGAATATCATCTGGAATATGTCTCGTTAACTCATCCATTACCAATGCAAAAGGTAAGGACTTAAAGCTGAGCAATGGTGTAACCCTATGGTTATGGGAAAACTTTTAGTTTGTCCTTCATTAGTTCTTATTGCAGTCCTTGTTCCACCATTCATATCCTTATTGCATGGATATATGCTACTTGTACTCCTTTCTGCTCTAGAATCCTCCAAAGAGTTTCTCTTGGAACCCTATAGTACGTTTTTTTCCAAGTCTATAAAGACAATGTGCAAATCCTTTTACATATCTCTATATCGTTCCCTCAATCTTCGTAAGAGATAGATTATCTCCATAGTTGAGCACCCTAGCATGAACCGGAATTGATTGTTTGAGACCCGGGTCTCTTGCCTCAATCTATGCTCAATTACTATTTCCTTTTATTATATGACTCATTAACTTAATACCCCTATAGTTCATGCAATTTTGAATGTCGCCCTTATTCTAGTACATGGGCACCAAAGTGATTTTTCGCCACTCATTTGGCATCTTCTTCGTTTTCAAAATCTTATTGAAAAAGTTTGTGAACCATGCTATACTCCTCTTTCCCAAGACCTTCCACACTTCAATCGGTTATATCGTCGGGACTCATTGCTTTCCTATGCTTCATCTTTTTCAGAGCTATAATCACTTCCTCTTTCCTGATTCGGCGGTAGAAGGAGTAATTTCTACACTCTTCTGAGTTACTCAACTCACCCAAAGAAGTACTCATTTCGTGTCCTCCATTGAATAGATTATGAAAATAAGCTCTCCATATATCTTTAACCGCATTCTCTATAGCTATAACATTTCCATTCTCATCCTTGATAGTTGATACACCTTACTTGGTTTAAGTCTCTTGTCTCCCTTTCCCTTGCTCTAGCCAGTTTATAGATATCCAATTCTCCTTCTTTGGTATCTAATCGCTTATACATATCATCAAAAGCAGCTAGCTTGGCGTCTCTCACGGCTTTCTTCGTCTCTTTCTTCGCTATCTTATACCTTTCACACTTTTCATCGGTTGTATCCTTATATAAGGCTTTACAACATTCCTTTTTAGCCTGTTCCTTCTCCTTCCACCACCAAGATTCCTTTTGATGTGAAGCAAAACCTTTGGACCTTTTGCAACTTTTAGGATACAACTAGTCATGGAATCCCACATTTAGCTAACATTTCCTTCTGCATCCCAAAATCGTTGGGCGAGTACATTCTCTTTGAAAGTGACATGTTTTTCTCCTTTTGGATTCCACCATCATGTTCTTGCACACTTCAAGGTTTTGTTCTTTCTTCTCTTTTTTTTGATATGGACATCGATCACCAACATAGGCTTTCTCATGGTATAATTTTACAATCCTTACAAGTATACGATCATCAGAGAGATTAAAAAATTGTTCGTCCTATCTCATGACTGAAAAAGAGGCTTATTGCAAGTGTTTTGTTTTTGAAAACAACTGATGTCGTTTTTGTGCAGACTGGTAGTTATAACTCAGCTTGTTCTTTGAAATAATATTGATGAAGAACGGCTGCACATTCACCTCCGCCTAAAATGTCGATAAGCTACTCTTATCAGTTCCATCATCACAAACATACTAGGAAATTCGCTTCTTTGCATTTCCAATTTAAAATTTTTCATCAAGACTGTAAGATATGAATTGCCTATTACTAATCTAATCACTTCTTTTTGAAGGTTGCTCGTGAATTCATCGACTCTATAAATGGAAAGAAGCCAGAAAATTTAAAAGTTATTGTTTCTTCTCACAACTTTCAAGATACCCCAGCTGTGGAGGCTCTTGGCAATCTTGCAGCAAGAATACAAGCTACTGGAGCTGACATAGTGAAGATTGCAACCACTTCCCTGGATATAACAGATGTAGCACGCACTTTTCAAATAACCGTTCATTCTCAAGTAAGGATTGTGTGTATCTGTGTGTGTATATAATTATTCCTTTATGTAGATCAAGAGACTGCAGATTCTTGAGAACTTGTCTAGTTTTGTGTTATGAATTTGCTATGCTTACTAGATACTAGATAGCAGGCGGTTTAGAGATAAAATTCCCTGTTTCTGTATTCCTTAAACTTAAATAATTAAGGTATCTGTTTGTTATCCAAATGAAAATTTACTCCTTCCTGGAATTTCAGGTTCCGTTTATAGGACTTGTACTGGGCGAGAGGGGTTTGATTTCACGGATACTTTCCGCAAAATTTGGCGGTTATCTTACCTATGGTACGTTGGAGTCAGGAACAGTTTCTGCTCCTACTCAACCTACAATCAAGGATCTATTACATTTATACAATTTCAGACAGATAGGGCCTGACACAAAAGTGTTTGGCGTCATCAGCAAGCCTGTCAGTCACAGCAAATCACCAAAGTTGTACAATGAAGTATTCAACTCAGTCAGTTTCAACGGTGTTTATGCACATTTGTTGGTAGATGATATTGCAAAATTTTTCCAGACATACTCATGCATGGATTTTGCTGGATTCAGGTTCAATTTTATGTTGAGTATTTTAGTGTCTAAATAGTAGAATATCCATATACATTTTGTTCTCGGACATTTTCCTTCAATATCACAGCTTCTTATCTTCAATTTTGACGCAGCGTTGGTATTCCTCACAAGGAAGCTGCAGTTAAGTGCTGTGATGAGGTTGATCCTGTTGCAAAGGTAATCTTCATACTAAGATGCTAGCAGTTTATTTTGGAGGAGTTGGCTGACCTCTTTTAAATTGCGTATATATCCACTTTCTTCTCGACTTGTACTACTTGTACTTGATTGAATTGAATCTCTTGATCGAAAATATTCAGTCAATCGGAGCTATTAACTGCATTATAAGGAGACCAACTGACGGGAAGCTATATGGATTCAATACGGACTATGTTGGTGCTATTTCTGCTATTGAGGAAGGACTGAAAGGTTAGGTTTCCTATATATTTTGTAGCAGCTAGCTCTACTCTCTCTTCCATGTTTGTGATTGTAAGAACCTTTCCGTAGGTTTACACGAATCTCTTTTCACAGGTTCACCTAATGATGGCAGTGTAACTGGTTCCCCTTTAGCTGGTAGGCTGTTTGTTGTCATCGGTGCTGGTGGTGCAAGCAAGGCACTTGCTTATGGTGCAAAGCAGAAGGGAGCAAGGATTCTAATTGCCAATCGCACATATGGTTTACTTCTGTCTTTGTTTTTATCTTCCATAAACTATTCGTTTTCGTGTTCTCTTCTGTGCTGGCTTTCAGACCATTTCATTCACTGGCATATTCATGTATTCTTCCTCTTTGATGGTTTACACACACTATTGCTCTACAATCTACATTCGTAAGTCTCAAAATAATTTTTCGTTGCTTAGGTTATAAATGTATTATAGAAAGAAACATTGAGATTAATTATTCATTCCTAGTATATTTCGATTTATCTATATATTTACTTTGTTCATGAAGATCGAGCCAGAGAACTTGCAGACACCGTGGGTGGTGACGCGGTATCTCTTGCTGATCTACATAATATCCCTCCAGAGGATGGCATGGTTCTTGCAAACACAACATCGATTGGAATGCAACCGAATGTTGGTGACACACCCATTTCCAAGGTTTGGCTTCTCACATTTCTATTGCTGCATTACCGATACGATAGTTGGCCTCGTATTAATTAAAGTTTGTACATGTGATCTTATCTCGGGGATCTTTTAACTGAAATATTCTGCCGTCGAGTACTGTCATGTTAGAAGAACAGCCTCACACAAGTTTTTCTTAAAACGATCATCGACGGACACTACAAATCATTGATTCGAGTGGACTACCTTTTCTATTTTTGCAGCATGCTCTGAAATATTATTCATTGGTTTTCGATGCCATTTACACCCCAAAAATGACGAGACTGTTGAGGGAAGCAGAAGAATGTGGTGTCACAATTGTGAGTGGGTTGGAGATGTTCATTGGACAGGCATATGAACAGTTTGAGAAGTTCACTGGATTGCCAGGTAACAATAATTTATATTAAGGAAAATTTAAAATTCTACCAACAACATGGTAATATCTATTTAATTGACTCTTACCATAAAAAAAAAAAAAATGTCAATTGCAGCTCCAAAGGAACTATTTAGAAAAGTCATGGAAAATCACTCCTGAGGTTAGTTGTGTTAGTTATTTTTTTCTCGTTTTACCCTTTTCGTGTAAATGGTTCTGAATTTTATTCTTTTCTACATTTCTCAGTTTTTTTTTTCTTTTTTTTTTTTAAGAAGGTTTAATAGAAAAGTTAATTTTATGCCCAAAATGCAAACCTTGGGAACACGGTTAGGTCATAATTTAAGTGGATGGATACTTGAAAAGAAATAATTTTTCCTCACTTATATTATGACACTTGATGTACTGATTCGTGTTCCCAGTATACTGAAAAATCTCTCCGAGCTAAGTCTTTTGTATTTTGGCACATATGTTTACATTCTTTTTTTTATTTGATGACTCGAATTTATGTATTTAATAATGCTGCTGATACCAAAAAAACTCTAAACCCTAGCCTTACGGATGAAACTTAGATCTTTGAGCAGCGGTTGTTGTTGAGAGTTAAGGTGATGACGTTTGCTTTTCATTTGGGTTGTGCGCATGACAAAGACTATGAGGACGTTTGACGTTTGTTGGAGGTGGCTCACAATAGTTCTTCATGATGTTTTTTGGGTGGTTCTACGACTCACACGGTTCAGTCGTCGTGAGTGTTATGTTGGTTAGATGTGGATCCCCCATTGTCGAAGGATTGTATTGTATTGTTGATGCTTTTGTAATTGTGATACTGTGGTGTTCATTTCGGCACGTGTGACCTCTTGGTTGCATTTAACGTGCAATATCCTATATACATTCATGATTGTTTCTTAATAAATAATTAAGTTGTGCGCGGTGCGCACATCTTGTTACTTTTGTTTGTTGGTTATGTTATTTGTCTAGAACTGCCTGACGCAGAGGGATTTATAACAAAGAAAATCACGGAAATTCCCACGCTAGGATCTACTAGCAAATAAGCTGAAACTTCAATAGCAAACCGGAATTCATGAGAAAATAAAGAAAATTCTAAAGTTTTTTTCTTTTTAGAACAAATGAAAATTCTAAAGTTTAATTGATAATAATACAATTGATTACAAACCTAAGGTAATGTAACTTAACTCGACAAAACCTTAGAAATCCAAATAGGAAAACAAATAAAAAAAAAGGGGTCCTTTTAACTTTAATCCTTGAGAAAAATTGAAATTTAATTAAAATCTGGTGTTAGATTATATATTGATTATAGTATATTTATGTGTTCTTAATTCAAATTAATTAATGTGTATTTTATTCAATGTCTCCTATTAAATATTAGAACTTATTAGTATACACATTTTAATTTATTTTTTGACCCAAATTTTTTTTTTCATTTATTAATTTTATTTAACATTCTTTAAACTTGAAAGACTCAATTAATGTACCTAAATGTTTGTACCAAAATGTATTATATTTTATGAGTGCACCTAAATGTTAGTACCAAAATGTATGTACCGAAATGTATTATATTGAATTAATGTACCTAAATGTGTATACCGAAATGTATGCACTGAAATGTATGTATCGAAATGTATTATATTGAATTTCATGTACCTAAATGTAGGCATTGAAATGTATTATATTGAATTAATGTACCGAAATGTATGCACCAAAATGTATTATATTAAATTTAATGTACCTAATGAAGAAGACAAAAATTAGTTTCTCTAAATGTTTACAACAAAAGATATTATGATGAATGAAATGAAAATGAAAATGATAATGAAATATGATTAATATATTAAAATTAGGAAGAAAAATAGAAATAATTAAAAACATCAAAATATAATTAATAAATGAGGTGATTAATGTATCAAACTAAAATTAGATGTTGATCTTACTCATGGTTTTAGTCTACAAGTCATCTTCATTAAGAATTAGAATGAAGTTTCGTAACAAAAGAATATGTAAGCTCCTATAATATTAAAATTTCATTTTGGGCTAGTAAACGTTGGAATTCAACCAAATTCTGATTGAGATTGTTGTTAACAAGTCTTGTAGATCCTGTTGTTTTAATAGAGTCCATATATCACAATCCAAAACTAACACGCAAATGAAAGTTGTGTTAATTCAAACAATCTAAAAAGTCCAAAACATCCACTTTTGGGATATGACAACAGTAAATAATCTAATCACCCTTAAATTTCTAATTCTTCAATTACTTTTCTTTATTGATCTCCGTTTTATTCTTTCAATTTTATAACAAAAATAACTCAATATTTGTCCTACATCATTGCGGGTCTTCTACACAAACATGTTACTCCTCTTCTCTACCTCTTTTCGATTATGTTTCGTTTTAGTAAACCATTATCACATGTTTTCCTAAGAAAAAAAAAAGTTCCGACTTTTTGGCTTTCCTTTTACCATTACATAACGTGTGACGTTTTCATTGGTTATATTTTCATTTTAATTCTTTTTCTCCTACTAAAAATTATGCACAGTTTCAACGACCAAAAAACACCTGCACATATTTTGTAGAAACAATTAACTACTGTGTGGGAGAATTTATGTTTTTCGTTTCACAAACTATGGATAATTGTTTTTGCAAAAAATATTGATTTTTTTTTTTTTTTTTTTTTTTTGTGAAAAAATCATCTACAACTATTTTTGTAGAAAATGCCAACAATTGTTTATACAAAAAATATTGATAACTACTTGTGCAAAAATCATCAACAACTACTATTATAGAAAATACCAACAATTGTTTCTGCAAAAATATTGATAATTATTTAGGAAAACTAATAAAAAAAATTTCAAAACTTTGAATTTAAAAAAAAGAAAAAACCATCTTATAACTTTATTTAATAATAAAGACAATAGAAATATAAGGAAAAAAAACCTTATCAAAGCGCGTGCACAATCTCCTTTGCTGCTGCAATCCTTTTTATAGTTGTCATTCATAACAATACCAAAAATCTGATGGCATGAGAGATCATTTAATAAATAACATACGACTTTAACATCCAAGCAAAATTGGAGTAAGCAAAGAATGTTACACTTAAAAAATTCAATTTGAATCCAATGGGTTAAAGTATAACTGGGTGTATAGAACAATCATTCAGTCCTCGAAATCTCTAGCATTCTCCAATAGGCAGTTGACTGCCAATTCCTCAATGCGATCGCATGCTAGAAAAGCCTCAATGACCAAGGCTCTGTCAAATCCCATCGCCTTAAGTCGTTCAATGGCCTCCAACTCGGTAGAGGTTACACATTAAAGGCATGAGGCATATCTTGGTTAGCACCGTCAGGTTGCTCAAAATACCCATCAGTAATCAATATTGAGAATGCCAAAATACTGAAGAAGAACTAAAATTAGCATGAATTTTGATTTGATTTGATGATTTTTTAGTGTTCAAGAGAACTCTGGGTAGCATCACGGAAGGCCACATCCATATCGGACCCGATTTTGTGAAGCGCCAAGGTTTCTTAACGCGGCCATTTAGGGTGCGCTGCTTGTACTGGAAACTGGATCAAGAAAGAGACACTATTTATGAAACTGGACCAAGAAAAAGACTATTTATGAAACTGGACCAAGAATTAGACACTAGTTATGACACATAACCAAGAACTAGGCACTATATATGAAAGTGGACTAAGAACTACACAGTATTTATGAAACTGGACTAAGAATGAGACACTATATATGAAATTGTACCAATTACTATACACTATTTATGAAACATGACCCAATAACTAGGCACTGTTTATGAAAGTGAACCAAGAACTAGGCACTATTTATGAATCTGGACCAATAAACAGTGTAATACCGTTCAGTTTCATAAATTGTAGTAGCGTTAAGTTTCATAAATAATGTAGTATCGCTCTGTTTCATAAATAGTATAGTACCCTTTAGTTTTATAAATAGTGTAGTACCGTTAAGTTTCATAAACAGTGTAGTACTGTTAAGTTTCATAAACAGTGTTTGTGATGGACACGTGAATCTTGCGCGACAGGTTTTTTTTTATTTTTTAAATTATTATTATTTTATTAAAATTGTGTCATTTTCATTAAAATTTAAGTTCTTTTGTCCTCTTTATTAAAATTTAAGGGGATTTCATTAAAATTTAAGTTTTTTTCATTAAATAAAGTTATAGCATGATTTTTGTTAAAATAAACTTAGCACAAGCTCTTTTCATGAAAGCTCCCTAATTATTTTTGCACATCAGAATCAAATTTGCGGACTGCCGTGGACGAAGGAGCTACACAAGTTTAGCTACCTGTAAGAAAGAAAACAAATGTAGTAAGACCTTGGATACTGGTAGGGTGACGGCTAAAGACTCTCTGACGGTCAAGTTAGTCAGCAATATTAAGACTCAAGTAGTAGGCAAGAGAATAAGCAATGAGTATGCGTGAAATGCGTAGTCTGTGTTACCAAAGTTATGCCCTAGATGAGGTACTTACTAGTCGGGAGAGATACCTTTCAGATATAGAATCCATATTAACCGGGAGAATCCAAGATGATACCTAGAATTAGATATTGTTTCCTATTAGAAGTGTGATTACTTACGGCGCACGCCAATCCCTAGATTGAAATAGCACGGCCCACTATATTGGCAAATTCCATATCCCTCAATTCAAATTCGAGAGTTTAAAGTAAGCTCTTAGCCCTTATTGGAGGATCACTGTTACCAAGCCCACTCATCATATCTGATTATTGGCTAGCTTTAATAATAATGAGAGAGTAATCCTTGCTCATTTCCAACTCTTTGAATTACCCATTGTATTTGGCCTCTAGATAATCTATGCCTCAAAGTGTCTTTTAACTGGCACTTCATTCACTTGAGTAAGTCTTACCCACCATGCTTGTTTGTATAGGGGATCAAGCTTGACCTTATAATGTCTTCTTATTGGTCGTACTTGTTATCTACCTTCTATACATCAAATTTGTAAAATAGACTCTTCAATGTAAACATATACTTTGCGCCCCTGTAATGTAGAGTTAAAGCACGATGAACTTTAATTGAAATCGTAAACCACCATGAATGTAATAGAGAACGCTTGAAGATATAGAAAGCTAAGAGAGGAAGACTAACTTTCTTATTTATGTGAAGAATGAAGATTACAGACCTTATCCTTCAGGATAGTATATATAGCTCATTACATAAAGCCAACTTATATTTACACTACTTAAACAATCTTAAGGCAACACATCAGCTCAAGTGAGCTAATGTGTCACTAGTATTATCTATTAGCCTCCCTCAACCTCATGGTAGGATTTTGTAGCACGAGGTTGCTGCATAAAAATAAGAATTGAGGGGAATGAAGCCCCTTGGTCATAATATATGCAACTTGATTAGAACTAGAAACATGATAAATCAACAAATTTTTCTTATGAACACATTCGAGAATGAAATGAACATCCACCTCGATGTGTTCAGTACGACCGTGAAGGACAGAAGTATGAGTTAAGGCAATTGCAAAGATACTATCACACCACAAACTAGGAAGTCTAGCTAGATATAGATGATCACATAAAAGTTGTCAGATCTAGTGTAACTCATAAGCAGTTTGAGCCAAACTTCGATAGTCTGCCTCGGTCGAAGAGAGAGACACGGTACACTGCTTCTTTGTAGCCCAAGCAATATGATTATGGCCCAAAAAGAGTAGGCTTGCAAATCAGCGCCAGAGTAGGCTTGCAAATCTAAATTGCCTATAGAAAATTGAATACCAAAATTAATGGTGCCCTTAATATACTTGAGTATACGTTTGACAGCCATGAAGTGAAATGTACTAGGTCTATGCATGAATTGGCAAACCGTATTAACAATGAAAGACAAATCATGCCTACTAAATGTAAGTTATTGCAATCCTCCTACCAAGCTCTGAAACAAGAATGGATTAGCTGGAGGTTCTCCTTCATCATTTAATAGTTTGGCTTCTGGAACAAGAGGAGTTGAACAAGGTTTGCACTTAGTCATACCAGATTTCAACAATAACTCAGTTGTGTATTTAACTTGATTCACAAAGATACCTTCAGGTTCATAATGAATATGAATCCTAAGAAAATAAGACAACCAGCCAAGATCTTTCATATCAAATTCGGAGCTGAGAGTCTTGACAAAGGAATCCAAAGCAGCAGAGTTATTCCCAGTTAAGAGAATATCATCAACATAGAGTAATAAAATATTAACAACAAGATCTGTACGCTGAACAAACAGAGAAGAATTTAATTATGCTTGCTGAAATCCCAAGCCCAAAATATGAGTAGTTAAACGTTCATTCCAGGCTCATGGAGCATGTTTTAAACCATATAGAGACTAGTGTAATTGTCCAACCAAAATTAGTAGCAAGGGCAAGAACAAGTTGAAAAGTAGTGTGCTTAACAACCAGACTAAAAGTTTCATCATAATCCACTATTTCCTCTTGCAAATAACCTTTGGCAACTAATCGAGCTTTGTATCTAGATATGAACCATCAACGTTCTTCTCGAGTTTAAAAATCCATTTACAACCAACTAAGCTCCTTGAAACAGGAAGTGGAATACGAGACCATGTCCGTTGTTGTTGAAGAGCTTGTTATTCTTCTTGCATTGCTTTATACCATTTAGGAACTTTCATGGCTTATCGACATGTCCTCGGTTCAACAAGACTAGGATCAGGAGAAATGTGGGCATGAAGTGCGTGTTTCTTGGTAATTCCTGACTTTGCTTGATTGATCATAGGATGGTGATTATGAGGAATTCAAGTAGTGGATGCAGATGCCATGGAAGCACCAGAATGATTCTCTTGAACAGTATGAGCAGTTGGAGGCTGTGAATCTTGATTGACTAGAGGAGGAATATTAGAGCTAATATGCATGGAAGAATCAGCTGTATTTTTTACCACTCTAGAAGTATCGTCAGATTGCATATGGATAGAAGTCAAATTTGTAGCTTCTGAAGGCCTTGGAGTAGCACATAAAAGAGTAATAAGAGTGAAAAATGAACTAGTCATCGGTGCATGATCAATGGCCTTAATCAATGCAAAAGGAAACACCCCTTCATAAAATATAACATGCCTTAATACATAAACCCTTGCAGATGTAATATGATAGTGCATGTAACCTTTGTAATCCAGAGTATACTTAATAAACACACGTTGGTCAGTCTTATCTTGCAACTTATTGTGATTAGATGGTTGTAATAGTGGATAACAAGCACTATAAAAAACTTTAAAAGTAGTAGCATCAGGAAGTGAACCAAAAAGCTTCTCAAAAGAAAACTTTATATCTAGAACTTTGGTTGGCATACGATTAATAAGATAGTTTTGCTGCAGAACAAGCATGAAACCAAAATTTGAGAGGCAATGAGGCTACAGAAAGAAGAGGAATAGCTGTTCAACCAAGTGTCAATGCTTTCTTTCTGCCATCCCATTTTGCTGTGGAGTGTATGGGCATATTTTCATGTGTTGAATGCCTTCAGATGCAAGAAATTCTTGAAACACTTTACTAATGAACTCAACACCGCCATCACTCTGTAATATCTTTATAGACTTTGAAAAATAATTGGAAATATATGCATAGAATTGAACAAAAACTCCAAACTCCTCATATTTATTCAGAAACGGATAAATCCAACAATAATGACTACAATCATCAACAAACACAACATAATATCGATATCCTGAGATAGAAACATGTGGACTTGGCTCCCAAACATTAGTATGGACCTTATGAAAAGCTTTGCTAGAGGGTTTCGAAGTCCAGATCAATCAGAACATCTAACACAACAAAAATTGAAAATTGAAGTTCACAATAATGTAGATAGCAGCAAGATCAATTAAATTCCACAAATAACAGAGCGTCAGAATCAGATCCAAAAAAAAAAAAAAAACCTCAATGGTGAGTGGAAATCGCGAAGTCCGAAAGGTAGATCGCGGAGTCGACAAATCGAAGAATTGAGTACCAAATGAAGTGTCACATCCCGGGCTTGTCTCCGCTGTAGCACGATATTGTCTGCTTTGGACTTACCATTCCCTTACAAATTTGTTTCTGGGAACTCAGATGAGAACTTCCCAGTGGGTCACCCATCCTAAGAATGCTCTTGCCCGAACTCTCTTAACTTCGGAGTTCCAATGGAATCCGAAGCCAGTGAGTTCCCAAAAGGCCTCGGGCTATAGGGAGGGAAACATGTACATATAAGGCACATCACCCCCTCTCCGTTGGTCGGTGTGGGATCTTACAATCCACCTCACTTAAGGGGAACCTGAAGTCCTCGCCGACATATATGTACCGAACGGCAGAATGGCTCTGATACCAAATTGTCACATCCTGGGCTCGTCTCCGCCGTAGCACGATATTGTCCGCTTTGGGCTTACCATTCCCTCACGGATTTATTTCTGGGAACTCACAAGAGAACTTCCCAGTGGGTCACCCATCTTAGGAATGCTATTGCCCAAACTCACTTAACTTTGAAGTTCAGATGGAATCCGACGCCAGTGAGTTCCCAAAAGGCCTCGTGCTATAGGGAGGGGAGCATGTACATATAAGGCACATCACCCCCTCTCCGTTGGTCGATGTGGGATCTTACACAAAGCGTAGACAACGAGATACGAAGATATTAAACGTTGCTAATCATATGGCTCACGATGATAATATGATTGAAATCATAAACCACCATGAATGTAACAGAGAAAGCTTGAAGATGAAGAGCTTGAAGATATAGAAAGCTAAGAGAGGAAGACTGATTTTCTTATTTATGTGAAGAATGAACATTACAGACTTTATCCCTCTAGGATAGTGTATATAGCTCATTTCATAAAGCAAACTTATATTTACACTACTTAAACTATCATAAGGCAACACAACGGCTTACTTAAGCTGATGTGTCACTAGTGTTATCTATTAAACTTGTGTACATTCAAAGAGAGCCTAACATTGTGGAAGGCCATGAAAGAGTGTTCAAAATACCCTCTAGCTTGTGAACTAAATATTGGATTGGTTGAGGGTTTTTTGCTCTCATCACAAACAAATATGCATTTTAATCTCATTAAAACAACTTTGTCCTATTACAACTATTGGTCCATGGGTTTGATTTAGTATTATAGGATACTCCCACTACTATGTGTATAACATTTTTGAAGCAAGAATATATGGTACTACTAATGGAAGCGTTGCATTCTGTAATGGGCTATATTATTACCTTAAGGCCATAGGATGATTATGAACCTTTAATTTGATCCAACACGAGCCTTGTGTCAGATCTCGGTCTAAAGAGGGTGATTGATTTTAATTACGCGTTTAATCAAATACAACATAAAGGAGTACATAAATACAACATAAAGGATTACATCAAGTAAAGAAGAGCTTATGTTTTTTCCAACACATTTGATCTAATTAAATTACAACCAAAATCAATTATACACATTCCCATGGTTCAATTCATAATCACCTTTTCTTAAACTAACCAATAAACTTAATTAATTATACTAGAATGCAACAAATCAATTGGTTTTGGGATCCATAGAATTGATTCAAATGGAGCTAAATGAAATGAAAATCAAAATGCAATGATCACTACTTTTGAGTCATTATACAAAAACACAAACTTTTGGGGTTACTATCTAAATATACGAATGTTCACAACTTCGTGTTATTATAAACCAAGAACTCAAAGATTTCAACAATAACATAAACTTCATTAAAGGAGAAAAACAATTTATCCATTATTGAATTTGAGTCTTTATGTATAAACATAAATTTTTGGGTCAAAGTGCAAATACACAAAAGTATCAAAACTTTATGTATTGCAAGAAAGCCCCAAAGCACCACACTTGTAGGGTGGTTGGTTTTGGTAAAGAGAGTGGGTGAGTTTTAAAAAATTTCAAAGTGTGAGGAAAGATGCTTGATGAGTGCAAAGTACAAAGTAGATCATACACACACACACCAAGACAAACAAATGCTAAAAAAACATTAAGCAATTTTGAATCAAAACTCCCAAACTTTTTGTTCTTGTTATGAACATGAAGAACAAATAAGAACAATGAAGAACATCCATGAAAACCCATAATAGCTCCATGAATGTTTTCACTCAAAAAGACCCAAAATCTCATTACCCAACAAGGGATTACATACTAGGATACTTAGGGGGTTCCCAATGTCACTTTAAACGTCATTTAACAAGACAAACAAGAACCCAAAATTCCACATCCTAGAGTTGGCCGAAATTGCCTGTCCCATGCTCAATTTTTTGCTCCAAAATTCATGCTCATTTGAACTACATCTACAACTCTTGAGATGACAAATTTCATACAAAATTTATATTCAAAAAGGCAAGAATAAAGCTTGTACTATTAAAAACCCAAAAGGGTTCACCAACTGCTAGACCTAGGCTCTTGATACCACTTGAAGGAAAAATTTGTTATAACTAAGTTCATTGAGCAACATATATACGTGCATTTAACAATTAAATGGAGGAAGCATGCTTGTATGCACTCAAAAACAAAACTTGACCATGAAATTCAAAGCCTAGTAGTGTGGTGAACCAAAGACCCAACTCAAATTCACAAAGAGAGTTGAATTGCATATATCTTTGTTGATTCCTCTTTGCATAAACAAAGGCTAATCACTCAAGAGATAAAGGCTTCAATCCTTACTTCTTTGCTTTAGGGACTTCTTGGAATAGATGAATGGGTTATCCAAGTTCCCAAGAGAGGAAACCTCTATGTTTTCCACACCAAGGAGAGGCTTGAAGAAGAGATGAGTGACCTAGGAAGATGATTGATCCTATTGAAACTGCTCCTAGGGGACAGCTTCCTAGAAAGATGAGAGAAAAAGAGAGAGAAAAAGAGAGAGAGAGAAAGAGAGAGAGAGAGAGAGAGAGAGAGAGAGAGAGAGAGAGAGAGATGAAGCTCTCTTTTGCCTCTTGAAAACCCTAATGAGGGATAAGACTATAATTAATGCCCTTTATATAGTCACTTACTTTTAGTGACTTAAGTGGAACAAACCCATTCCTCATGCTATAGCCGGTCATATGTCTAAAGCTTTTGGGCTTTAGAGTTTTATTTATTAAGTTGTCATACAACTTAAGTTAATGGACTTGACTATTCGAAGCCCATTGGGCTTTGAGGCACAATACTAACTTAAAGTCCAGAACGAACTTATTCATTTGATCAGTTAACATATTAATTAATCCCAATCATATACAATTAAACTATTTAATTATCCTTACTCAACTTTTTTATTTCTTCAGTCTCTACCTCACATGATGTACGATCCATTAAGTTATTACTAGCGAGGCAGTGGGCGATTAGAATTCTTACTAATCGATTGTGACTTGAAACTTACTTTCACTTATCTCTTTAGTGAAGATTAGTAATTGTTAACCTCCAGGGTTTCCCCAAGCCATGAGAGACACATAGCAATATGTCATGGCTATATTCAGTTTGGAATTACAATGCAATATGGTCTTTCTCCATACCAATACTCTTGATAACATCGTTTGGTTGATAGTTAATTTATGTCTACTATCCAATGTGATTCTCTTGCCTATATGATTACTTTGAATGTGATTTAGAACGTACTTCCTAAATCGTATGCTTGTCCTATGGTGATAGACTCTTAATCATATCATAAAGTAGTCTCCTTCAACAACTCGAAGGTTAGAGAACCCTTGTCGTACACTCACATGCCCACACGATTAGATAGCTTAACCTCAATGATGCTGCGGACATCCTCTCAATTGGAATGCCTTTAACATAGTCAAAGATTAAGGATCTAACCACAAGACAACTGTGATGCCTCAAGTCAAATGACTACTTTTCATTATCCCAACTAATGAGTTTTCATATAACATGAGTATGAGAACTCTTGATTGATCGTGTTCATTGGACTCATTCTCGCATTCTCTATTAGGCACCTACATACTTGCCCTACTGTCTTTCACACCAATATATGACTCAAGACCAGCCACTTTATGAAGAGAAGAAACAGTGTGTACTGATTTATCCAGAGTGTCAATGTCCAATTGGCAATTTTATGACCAGGAACGTTCAAGATATGTGTATCAAAGAGAAAGATCTCATGAACACATTCTCTTAATTACATATTCCTTGGATTTATTGTTTAAACATATAACATTTAATGAGACGGCTTTAAAAAATAATCTTTCCCTTAGACTACACTACATTAGTTTAATATATGAAATGTTTGTAAAGTATCATCTCATGATTAGCTTTACGGCACATTTCCAACACAAAGATTATTTATTTAATTTTTAGTGTCGTATTTCATTTTAATACTCATTTAGAAAAGAAAAATATAGATTTGTAAATAGTAACGCTCTTGCCTTTGTCTAGGTGGAGTTGCACAAAGGCAATAACTTTTCAAAGTGAATAGTAATGGTTATTGGTTGCCCTAAACTAATGGGTGTAATTCCTCTTCCATTGCCAAAGTATCCGAAAATACCGGAATTTTCTTCCCCTAATGCACCTATTCATGCAGGTATTCACTGTTATCAGATTTAACGGGTTAAATTGCCATCACTAGATATTAGACTACCCAGATTGTGGCACGCTTTAATGCTTTGACAATTTGATTGGATATGGGGCCCATGACAACAAAAATTGTCGCCTTGTGATATAAATTTTTTTGTGTGTGTGTGGACTCAACAGTGCCCACTAGGAGCAACTTGGCTAATATTGACTAACCTCTTAGTCGGGCTTGGGAAGGCCCACTAATTACCCTTGGATTATTGGACTGCTGGAGCTTGTTTTCTAGGAATTTGGGCAATTAAGAAGCCCTTGCCCTTAATCGTGAATATTTCGGTTATGATTTTGGATATGGTTATATGAGTCCCTGATTCGTCCACAAATTGCCTTGAATATAATATAATATAATATAATAGATAGTATATTCACAAGTTTTGAAATTGTTTGATTTGTTTCGTCTTTTCCCGTAGTAGCTGTTGTATTTGATTTTGTCATCCATTTTTTTAATGGGACCAATTTGCCTTAATTTGCTATCATATTTGTCTTATCATGAACACCTCCATAAAGTAGTGTTATGTTTTTTATGATTTTTTTTTTTAGCAAATGATAGTATGTACGCTAAGGGGTGGGAAAGTGGGCTAAACCTTACAATGGGCTTGCCATAATAATGTGGTTATTTAATGACAAAATTAATATCTATTACATTGTAATGTGTCAGTTGAATGAATAAGTTTTTTGCATTGACGAAAATGAATATAACCATTAACTGATGATGAATCTGTTACTGATAGGAGCATATTTATGTGACTTAGTTAGCTTGTTTCTTGGCATTTATGTTGTTAGTTCTTAGTTATTTTAGTGTTTTAAGCTATTTTCATGTGTTTGTAGGTTTAAATGGCTAAAGTAGCAAGAAAATGCATTTTGGAGCAGTTTTGGGCTTGGAATGGATAGCACATGCATGGAGCAAGGTGGATGGATGAATTTGAAGTTCAAGAAGGGTTAGGAGTGTAACATCCCACATCACCCAGGGCAGTGATCCTTAAATGTATATTCTCATCCCTACCCAGCACGAGGCCTTTTAGGAGCTCACCGGCTTTGGGTTCCGTATGAACTCCGAAGTTAAGCGAGAAGAAGGCTAGAGCACTCCCATGATGGGTGACCCATTGGGAAGTTGCTCGTGAGTTCCCAGAAACAAAACCGTGATGGTGTGGTTAGGGCCCAAAGTGGACAATATCGTGTTACGATGGTGGAGTGGGCCCGGGAAGTGATCCGCCCCGGGTCGGGATGTGACAATTGGTATCCGAGCCAAATCCTGGCCAGAAGTGTGCCGACGAGGACGTCGGGCCCCTAAGGGGGGTGGATTGTAACATCCCACATCGCCCATGGGAGTGATCCTTAAATGTATATTCTCATCCCTACCTAGCACGAGGCCTTTTGGGAGCTCACTGGCTTCGGGTTCCGTAGGAACTCCGAAGTTAAGCGAGAAGGGGGCTAGAGCACTCCCATGATGGGTGACCCACTGGGAAGTTACTCGTGAGTTCCCAGAAACAAAACCGTGAGGGTGTGGTTGGGGCCCAAAGCAGACAATATCGTGCCACAATGGTGGAGCGGGCACTGGGAAGTTGCTCGTGAGTTCCCAGAAACAAAACCGTGAGGGTGTGGTCGGGGCCTAAAGCGAACAATATCGTGCCACGATGGTGGAGCAGGCCCAGGAAGTGATTCGCCCCGGGTCGGGATGCGACAAGGAGTATTTGGAGGAATTAAGTTAAAGATTTGGAAAGAATGAATCAGCCAAGAAAAAGGAGACATTAATTCAAAGTTACCTTATTTTAAACCCTTGCCCCACATCCCTTTCATTTCCCTTGCCGTGCAAGTCAATCTCCTTACCCTTTTTGGTCCTTGCCGTATCTCCTTTCCATTTTCTCTCTTGGATTCTGATTTGTTACCCTTTTTCTTGGAGGATTTGGAGTCTTAAACCTTTTCCAATTTAATTCCTAGCCGTGCTTTTCCTTTCCCTTTAAATAAGAACCTTGCCGCACCAAAGAAAGAAGAACCCTTACCCATCCTTCACCATAACTTACCTACATCCATCCACCACCACAATTCACCACTAAAACCTTCACCCACACCTTGTGCCGTAGCAAAGAAGAAAAAGGAAGACCCTTGGACGTGCTTGCCATTCAAGTTTGGATTGCTGGAACATTCTTAGGTGTAATCCATCTTTTGTTTTCAATGTTTAAATTCAATTGTCTTTGTTTTGCTGTGTACATGAGGAGCTAAACTCGTTTTATCTAGAGGAGACTTTGAAACCATGATTATATATGCAATATGAGTTGATTACTTCCAGTTATAATTTCTTGAATTGTGAATGCAATTTACTTAACTGTTTGATTCAGAACTTATTCTTGTATGTTGATTAAGGAGGCCTACTTAGTTTGCATGCATGAGTTTGATGCTAGAATATAAGAGAGTTTCACATAATCGTTACGAACTTATATTCGCAAATAGTGAAGGTCACTGGTCATGATCGCGTTAAATTAAATTCCTGGCATGAGTATCATGATGTCATAGTTACGAATGCTTTGTCAATGCTTATGATTTTCACAGAGCTTAATGATCTTTTCTTGTGTCTCTATTATGCAGTTCATGTAGGGAACTTGGGAAGAATAATTTGGTTGCCGATGCGTTGTCTGTCCAATTCAATGATTTAAGGAAAATCTGAGGGTTAATTAGTGATGACACGGTTAACCTGGGGCATTGTCATTCATGGTTTAATGAAAGAGTAACTAGAAATTAATTCATGTGCATTTATGTCATGTGTGGAGAAGGACACTCTAGCTACCCCATCATACATCCAACACACCCAATTTCGTGCAAATCTGTCTCGTCTTTAATTTCTGCTTGTTTTTACCTTAATTTCGTCCAAAACCCAATCCTCCTTTTATAATTAGTGTCCCATAGTTAGAATTTATTTTCTTTAGTGTTTTGACTCAAGTTAAGTTAGAAATTCGTCCAAATCACTCTCTAGAGTCTGTTTTGAGTCTGTTTGATTGTTTTGTGCAGTTTTGTGTTTGTTTAGCTTGTTGTGAGTCATAATAGTCTAGTTAAGTGTCTTAGAGTCTAGTTTTCTGTTTTTAAGTTTCATTTCTGTGTTTTTGAGTCAGTTTTTAGTAGATTAGCAATCTCTCCTAATCCCCGGCCTAGAACGATCCCTACTTACATCTTTACTACAATTGTCAATAAGAAGGTTTAATTTGAGTGCTAGTTTATATCACATCAGTTACCATATGGATATGGTTATGGATGAATCCGGATGGTTAATTTGCTGGTATGGATATGATTGATTTTCATAGTTGTGGGGGATGTATATGACATTTCTGTCCTCAAACCGAACCGTTGCCGTCCCTACTAATTTGGAGATCAAACAGCCCACAATATCCCAAATTTTAGAGTTAAAAAATAAAGAAAAAAAAACCAAGATATGGTTTAAAAATTTGAAAAAACAAGATAATATCTCAAAAAATATTTTTAAAGCAAATGACGCTTTACTGCAGTGGCGGAAAGCAATATTTGGATATGTATTGATACCTCGTCCTCAAGAGCTAACAATTTATCCTTATAATGCTATCATTTATCCAAAAAAAAAAAAATTGAATTCAAAAATTCACTTTTGTATAAAAAAAAAAACCCCAACAATCGCACACCAAAAGCAATACAAACTTACCCTTTGAAAATATTTTGATTTCTAGAAAAAAAAAATATATATATGTGAATAGTAATCATCCTTGCTTAATGGGTGAAGTTGCACAAAAATGATGTGGTAGAAAATAATGTAAGACTTTTATTGGGCTTACATCTATTTAGGAGTCCTAATTGATTAAGAATACAAGATAGGAAGAAATATCTGGTTATCCCGGATTACTTGGTGGTGAAGTAAACCTATAATGATTGGGAATATCTTTCCTATTAGGTCATGGATTCTAGAGGTGCTAAAGATATGTATTAGGGATTTCTTTATGGGCAAGAAACCTAATATACTCACCTATAAATATAAGGCTTAGGTCCTCACTCTTATACACAATATTCTAGCACAAAGACCCTACCCCATATAGGAGTGCATAAGGCGTCTAGCAAGAGCGGAAGATCTTTGCTTGTTGTTGTGTTGGATTCAATGGCTTCTCAATGTTAGTACTTTTAGTGTGCATATTATAGTTGACTTACATGTGGTATCAGAGCGTAGGTTATATGCACCTAGAAGTCTAAAATCAAGATTATATTTATACAGTAAATCATGAAGCATGATTGTTGTTCAAAGTCATGCCTACCGCATATAATCCATGTTCTGTTTTATACTCTGTTTACAATATATGCTGTTTACAAGCCCTGAAGCATATCAAGATTAATATAATTCCTGTGGTATTGATTTGATGGTGAATGATGATTAAAGACATATATATGTCTATGAATTGATATATTAATCTGTAATATGTAGTATTGCTGCAATACACACACACATATATATAGATACACACACACACACACATATATATATACATGTTAGATTGCAGCACGTAAATCACGAACTCTATTAGGGTTTTCCAAAATAACTTAGCTTATTCTTCCCCTTTTACGTAAAACATAAACATGTAAAAATTGAAGTGATATCATATTTTATTGTCTAGCACACAGCCATTCAATAGAGTAGCCAACCATCCTTTCAATCCCATATTATAATGACGAATTTGTATTATAGACACTGCTAGTTAGGGTTTTCAGTCTACAGATGTGAATTTTTAATTGGACGTAATCTATAATTGAACAAGGTATTATATTAACTTATATGAATATCGGCTTGTTTCGGTCTACATATGTGAAGGGTTTTGATAACAATTTTTCATGTTAAGTTCATATAGTAGCCTTGTGAAAGTATTAAAGGCATGTTGATAATCTGTTCGCAGATATTTATCTATTATGTATAAAGTTTTGGGGTTGAAGATTAATAAAGTTGCATATTCCATGTTTCTCTTTCAGTAGTGAACCCGTTTGCCATCAATTCCATTAAACCTTTGTCTGGTAACAACTTTAAGAAATGGAAAAGAGATTTAGAGATTGTTCTAGGTCTGTTGGACATCAACTTAGCTCTAAGAGAAGAGAAATCAGCCGCACTAACTAACATCTGCACCAATGAACAAAAGCTCAAATTTGAGAAATGGGAGAACTCAAATACGTTGTGCTTGCTGATCATGGAGAAGACCATAACTGAAGCTATTTTTGGTGGAATACCAACTTCTGAGAATGCCAAAGAATTTCTGGAATCTGTGAGTGCAAAGTTTATGGAATCCGAGAAAGCCAAAACTGGAAATCTGATGAGTAAGCTCACAACCATGAAATATGATGGACTTGGAGGTGTAAAGGAGTATATTTTAAGTATGGTAGATGTTGCAACCAAGCCGAACAGTCTTAAGATCGTTATAGCTGATCCGTACTTAGTCCATTTGGTCCTTAACTCCCTTCCTTCCAAATATGATCAACTTAAGATTATCTACAATGCTTTGAAGGACAAATGGAGTGTGAATGAACTGATTTCTGTTTGTGTTCGAGAAGAAGAAAGGTTCAAGAAAGAGAAGGAGACTCACTCCATGCATCTCACCATTAATGCTCAGAAATGTCGTCCTTTCAAGGGAAGCTTTCATACTGCCAATAAAAAGGCTACAAAGCGTAATCCTTTCCCTAAGACACCTGCTCTTGGTGTTAATCAAACCAATAATCCTGGTTGTTACTTTTGCAACAAATTAGGTCATATAAAGAGAAATTGCAATAGATATAAGCGTTGGGCAGAGAAAAGGGCTGCTAAAGGTAATTTTAATATGGCTTTAGTCTGTTTTGATCAAATTCTGTGTCTATTCCTTCAAATACTTGGATTGTTGATAGTGGATCTTCCATCCACATTGCTAATTCCTTGCAGGCCTTCATAAGCCATAAAACACCAAATAAAGACCAAGTTCAAGTCATTGTAGGGAATGGCAAGAGAATTCAAGTCCATGCAATAGGCACCGTTAGGCTTTATCTAAATTCTGGTTTTTGTTTAGAGTTAAATGACGTTGTTTATGTACCTTCCATGAGAAGGAATTTGATTTCTGTTTCCAAACTTGTCAAGTCGAAGTTTAAGGTTGATATGCATGAATTTAGTTTTGATTTGTTTTTAAATTCTATTCGTGTTAAGAATGGTTTGTTAGTTGATGAAATGTTTCAGTTAACTCATGGAAAAAAAAAACTAGCTCTTAATGTTGAAACCATAGGTCAAAAACGTCCTCTCATTAGAGATAGTTCATCAAGGTTATGGCACAAACGTCTAGGTCACATTTTTTGAGAAATAATGCAATGCCTAGTCAAGGAGGAAATCCTTCCTCAATTAGACTTTACAGATTATGGTGACTGCATCGAGTGCATTAAAGGAAAGATGACTAACTCAAGGAAATTAGGGTCAACTAGGAGTTCTCATCTTTTAGAAATCATCCATACCAATATATGTGGTCATTTTCCAATCGAAACTCTAGAGGGTCATAGGTACTTCATCACTTTCATTGATGATTACTCAAGGTTCTGTTATCTCTACCTAATCCCAACTAAATATAGTGTTTTTGAGGTTTTCAAAGTCTTTAAAGCTGAAGTAGAAAAACAACTTGACCTAAAAATTAAAGTGGTTCAATCCGATAGGGGAGGAGAATATTATGGCAAGTTTGATGAGCAAGGAAGGCATCCTGCACCTTTTGCACATTATCTACAAGATTGTGGGATAGTTGCTTAGTACACAAACCCTGGGACCCCAGAACAGAATGGAGTAGCAGAACGAAAAAATAGGACTTTGAAAGATATGGTGAGAAGCATGATTTGTAACACTAATCTTCCAAGATTTTTGTGGGGAGATGCGATTAAGATTGCCAACTACATCCTCAATAGAGTTCATAGCAAGTCAGTTCCCAAAACATCTTTTGAGTTGTGGAATAAAAGAAAACCAAGTCTGAATCACTTGCATGTATGAGGCTGCAAAGCTGAAGCCCGAGTTTACAATCCAGAGTTATCTAAATTGGATCCCCAGACAATCAATTGTTTTTTCATTGGCTATGCAGAAAGATCAAAAGGTTTTCATTTTTATAGTCCTAATCACACCACCAAAGTTGTAGAGACTGAAAAAGCCAAGTTTATTGAGTATGATGATGACGTTGAAGGAGTGAACAAGGACTTTATTTTTTAAGAAGAAGGAGAAATTGGGACTGAACCCATCAATCCCACCATTCTTGAACCAATAATCACCATTCCTTTACTTCGACCTCTACCACAAGCTGAGCACGTTGTTGAGCCAATGAATCAAGAAATTGTACAAGATGAAGCACCATATGTGGAAGAGAACGTTGAACTTGCTGACATAGTACAACATGAGACTCAAGAAGTTAGGAGATCTCAAAGAGAAAGAAGGCCAACTGCATTGCCAGATTTTGTTTACATGAGTGAGATTGACTATAATATTTCAGAATATGAAGATCTTTTAACATACAAGGAGGCTGTCACTGGTATAGAGTCTGAAAAGTGGATTGAAGCTATGCAAAGTGAGTTAGAGTACATGATAAACAATAAAGTGTGGGAGCTTATTGAACCACTGCAAGGAGTTAAACCTATTGGATGTAAGTGGGTGTTTTAAAACTAAGAAGGATTCTAAAGGCAACATCAAAAGACACAAGGCGAGATTGGTAGCTAAAGGTTTCACACAACAAGAAGGTGTAAACTACACTAAGACTTTTTCTCCAGTTTTGACAAAAGATGCATTTAGAATTATCATGGCCTTGGTTGCACACTTTGATCGCATCAAATGGACGTTAAAACTGCATTTCTCAATGGTGATTTGGACGAAGAAATATTCATGAAGCAACCTGAAGGTTTTGTGGAGGAAGGAAAAGAACACTTGGTGTGTAAGTTGAAGAGGTCAATATTTGTGTTGAAGATAAGATTGTCACTTCGTATGGTTTCAAGGAAAATAAAATTGATGCGTGCATATATGTTAAAATATGGTGAGAAGCAAATTTGTTTTTCTTGTTCTATATGTTGATGGCATACTACTTGCTAGTAGTGATAAGGATTTGTTGCATGACACCAAAGAGTTTTTGTCCAAGAATTTCGAGATGAAGGATCTTAGAGAAGCTTCTTATGTTTTGGGCATTGAAATTCACCAAGATAGAAGTCGTGGTTTGTTAGGTGTCTCACAAAAGGCTTATATTGAGAAAGTATTGAAGAGGTTTAACATGTTGACAAGTAACGGTGCTGAAGTTCCAATCTCCAAGGGAGATAAATTAAGTAACAAAGATTGTCCAAGGAATGATATAGAAAATGAGGAGATGAAGAACAAGCCTTATGCTTCAGTTGTAGGATGCATTATGTATGCTCAAGTGTGTACTAGCCCAGACCTAGCATTTTTTGTTAGTGTTCTAGGTAGGTACCAATCTAATCCAGGAGTGGCACACTGGAAAGCTGCAAAGAAGGATCTGCTTTATTTACAATGAACAAAAGATTACATGCTCGTTTTCAAGAAGATTGACAAGTTAGAATTGGTAGGTTGCACTGATTCCAATTTCGCTGGATGTGTAGATGACTTAATGTCAACTTCCAGTTTTGTGTTTATGTTTGGAGGTGGTGCAATAGCCTAGAAAAGTATCAAATAGAAAACAGTATCTGTCTTGACAATGCATGTTGAGTTCATGGCATGTTTTGAACTAACAACGCATGGCATGTTTTGAAGCAACATTGCATGGCATTTGGTTGAGGAATTTTATATCAGGTCTGCAGGTTGTTGATAATATATCAAGACATATTCAGTTGTATTGTGACAACAAGGGAGCTGTTTTCTTTTGCAAAAATAACAAGAAATCTTTAGGACTCAAGCATGTTGACATAAAGTTTTTGAAGGTTAGAGAGAAGGTGCAAGAATGAGTCACTATTGTTGATCATATCAGTATCGTGGACATGATTGCAGATCCATTGAACAAAGCTATCTCTAATGTAGATTTTCTAAAACATGTCACAAGCATGGGAGTTTTATCAAGTTTCGAAGATGTCTTAGAATAGTGGGAGCTTGAGTTATTCTTGTTTGTTAGATATCTGTTTCAGATTTGAAATTTTTGTTTGGTTGAGATTTCATGGATATGCATTAAAGAACAATATGTTTTGTTTCTACATATTTATTTCATTCCAGTTAGCTAAATTTGCTATATATTAAGATTGTTCTTTTGACATAAGGGCTTATTTTAAGCATTAAGGAAGATCACTTTGTGATCGTAAAGAGGACCATATGTGTTAAGTGTGATATTCACTATTAAGCTCACTTACCATGTATATGTGTTTGTCCATGACTTGTTGGTACTTTATGTGAATGTTGTTGCTTGTATGTGATTATAGAGGTATGTATTTGCTCTATTGAATATCATGGTCTATAGTTCTACAAGCTAATGATATTTGACACTAAGTTGAAAAGATATTGTTATCAAATGATCTTCCAAAGTTGCGCGCATAAGGAAATCGATTCTTGATCCTAAAGAGAACTTTTAAATAGATGTCTCGCCCAAGTGGGAGAATGCAAGACTTTTATTGGGCTTACATCTTTTTAGGAGTCCTAATTGATTAAGAATACAAGATAGGAAGAAATATTTGGTTATCCCAGATTACTTGGTGGTGAAGTAAACCTATAATGATTGGGAATATCTTTCCTATTAGGTCATGGATTCTAGAGGTGCTAAAGATATGTATTAGGGATTTATTTATGGGCAAGAAACCTAATATACTCACCTATAAATATAAGGCTTAGGTCCCCACTCTTATACACAATATTCTAGCACAAAAACTCTACCCCATATAGGAGTGCATAAGGTGTGTAGAGAGAGTGGAAGATCTTTGCTTGTTGATGTGTTCGTGATTCATTCTTGTGCTTGGATTCAATGGCTTCTCAAGGTTAGTACTTTTAGTGTGCATATTATAGTTGACTTACAAATAATACACAAATTAAACCTGCAAAAAATGTGATCGTAGTACGAGTAAGTAGGGATTGTTCTATTCCGGAGATTAGAAGGGTTGCTAATTAAAACAAATTAAACAAATAAAACTAAAAGCTAAATTAAACAAACTAACGAAGAATGGGGGATTTGAATGGATTTACTCACCTAGAACTGAAATCGAAATTAACAATTAAACAAGTAAGTAGCAAAAAACAATTAAACTTTAGGTGATTGATGGATGAAAGGCTTGCTAAATGATTCTTCTTGTCACATCCCGGCCCGGGTTCCACCATTTCCCAGGCTCGACTCTGCCGTAGCACATATTGTCCGCTTTGGGCCCCGACCACGCCCTCACGGTTTTGTTTCTGGGAACTCACACGAGAACTTCCCAGCGGGTCACCCATCATGGGATGGGAGTGCTTTCGCGCTACTCGCTTAACTTCGGAGTTCCAATGGAACCCGAAGTCAGTGAGCTCCCAAAAGGCCTCGCGTTAGGAAGAGGTGGGAATATACATATAAGGATCACTCCCCGGGGCGATGTGGGATGTTACACTTCTCCATACAAATTAACCGTGAATATCACTAATTAACTCTCAAATTTTCCTAAACTGATTGATGGGATAAAGTGTCGCACAACTCAAATCATTCTTCTCAAGTTTTCTAACTATGAACAGCATGATAGAAATACATATCAAAGATCATTAAGTTTTGTGAAAATCATAAGCATTGACAAAGCAATTGTAACTATAAACAACATGATACTCTTGCAAAGGATATTTACTACTTGTGAATACAAGTTCATAACAATTAGATGAAATTCACTTATATTGTAGCTTCAAATCTCTGCATGCAAACTAAGTATGCATCCTTAATAAACATACAAGAATAAGTTCTCTATAAACTGGATAAGTAATTCACATTCACGTTTTGTGAACAATAACTAGATGTAATCAATTCATATAAAACATATGTTCATGGCTTCGATTTCACCTCTATCTAAAAAGAACTTAGTTACACATGTTAATCATAATTGAAAAGAAAATTGTAATAAAACATTGAAACAAATGAAGGAAAGAATGAACTTTGGACTTTTGCGTCTTCAATGGATGACTTGAATGACTCTAGATGAATTGTTATGATTAAAAGCAATTGGAGAGTGTTTCAAAATGATTAGGACTCTTCTTTGCAGCTAGAGTCAAGATAAGATAGCAGCTGCCTTATCTTTCGGCAGTGTTTCACTCCAACTAGGACTCCTTAGCTAGAGTCAAGATAAGATAGCAGCTGCCTTATCTCTCGGCAGTGTTTCACTCCAACTAGGACTCCTTCTCCTCATGCAATTCCTTGTCTTCCAAGCCTCAATTTCAAATCCTCCACATTTTGGTACATATTTAACACCATTTAAACTCAAAAAACGTCCAGCCCTCGTGTAGTCCCCGCATGCTACCTAGCCCTTGTCGCATAAATATACTCGTATAAAAAAACAATTAGTTTTTGTAGTGACTAGTAACTGTCATTCCCCAACGGGTGGAACTACTCTTAGGGTAAGGTGTTTTGGTGTTTTGATTTTTCTTTTCCTTTATATAAGTTTATGCATTTTTTTTATGTAACTAATTTCATGGGTTAATTTGTTTTTAAAAATAGTTTTATGTGCAAGTGTTAATTAAAATATCAGGGGTGTTAGTGTAATTTTCTAAAAATGTAAAGGAATTTTGTGAAAACATGATAAAGTTTAAGTGTATCCACCGTCCCCAGCCTCCACAACGGGAGCTTTGGCAGAGATGAGGACGCACGCACAGGGGCGCCGGAATTCGGAGCGGGTTTGAGCGAATTGGGTAATTATCACAAATTCTATCTTTTCCTGATTAAGTGTGAGCAGACAAAGTGGCGAAGTTGTTGCGCCTTTGAACCATCCCCACAGCATCTGTCTCCTCAAAGCCAGCTTTCCAGGTGTTTAATCGTCGCCATTTCCTTCAATTTATTGGATTATATGTTTGCTTTACATCTTTTCGGAAATGAATTTTAATGGTTAATCATGCTTTAATTTCTGTAAGATGTCTTTTTAGTTTTTGCTGTTGGTAATTCGTTTAGCTCTGAGTAGTTGTGGATGTTCGTACATTGTTGTTGACAGAAACATTTAAGGAATAAAGTTAGTAATTTGTTCCGTCATCCAACTTGTAGTCGTTATCAGCATTGAAGGGTTTATTATTCTTGCATTGTGAACACAAGAATGCAGTTAGCCAAATGAGATTAGGTTCTGAGTCTTCTGACCCGGGGTTTACGGTTTAGTGTTTACTTTTATATTTCCCCCCATGGATGACTCAGGTCCCAAACCTAGTTGCTTCCCTGGCCCCGGTCCAGTTTTGGATCTATTCTTCATCTTCAGTTTTCACGTTTACGTTTTGTTCAGCCTTAACGAACAAATTGCTCAATCGCACATATATTTTCAAACATTCACTGATTGTAGTTGGAAAGATTACAAATGTAACTGGATTGTCTTAGCAAACCCAGGTTGCAACTGACTAGTCAGGATGCAACTGACTAGACTTGGACTTACTAATCGACTTGGTTCCCCAAATCTTATGCCGGCACGATTGTTGCCTACATGATTAGTATATGCCCCACGTACATTCTGAGTAAACTCTAATGTACTCTTGCCGGTCTTGGGTCTTGGCCATCGAGACTCACGAATCACGCACTCGTCTGTCAAACATATCTGGTTCTGAGCATTTTCCTTGCTAATTTTTTTCCCTGTATGTCAGCTCAAAATTTAGAGCAAAAACTCATGCTAGTCACCTTAAACAGTCACCCTTTGATAAAATATATTTAGCAAGTCAAGCAATCTAAACAACCTAACAAGGAAATGCTTGTTAACCATTTACCCTTCCTGTGTGAGAGTTGAAAAGAGTTGGAATTTCCAAATTTGTCTCCAAATACACGCAACAATGTTGATGTTTTTTTTTTCATTTGCCAGGTAGTATAAGAACCATGATGCACTACTTGATAGTGATTCTTTCGAGTCTTAAGACTGAACGTAGACAACACTAAAATTACAATACATGGCATGTTTTGGGAACCTAACACTTTCTCTGTTATTGAACTCTTATTTTCCTTAAATTCTCAACCTCAATTCGACAAAACGTCTAATCCAGAGTCCCAGAGTGTTTAAATCTGATATATTTTAGTATGGGATAGAGAATGTTCTTGTGTTTAGGCTGCGTTACAACTTTGTTGAGAAGTTTATTTCAAGATACGTTCCGTCATAACTAATTGTGAATGAAAAACTAATTCACTTTACAGAGTTCAGATAAAATGGACTCAAATGTTTTAATTATTACTTCATATTTTGGAAAAAGCCTTATTGGAGAATATGGTGTTTCTTTTTCTCTTAATAAAATGACAGTTTTACTATGATGGTTGTAAACCTACAAGTACAAATGTGAATGAGGAGAAAATAGAGTGATTCCTGCATTTAGGATTTGAATCTCCTATTATGGATATGTACGGGTATCTTTCTTTATTGCCTAAGCTTGTACTGTGCCATGAATTTTTGCACCAGTTGCTCTATTCCCTACGGCCTGCATTCAACTTCTGAGATTTATTGCTTTATTGTGGTAGTCTTTCTGTAATCAATCCCTATCTTATTTATCTCATTGCAGGCCCACTTTTTGTTTGCTACTGGCAGCATTTTCCTACACAAAACGGTTTTTGTAGATTAATGGGCTTGTCTTAGAACTCCTAAAGTAGAATGATATGCACTCAAATTTTGTTTCATACAACGTCAAAGATAGTAGCCCTTGCAAGATCTGGTCAGATAACATGTGCTCGCAAAGTTTTCAACGAAATGCCTCTCCGAGACTCTATTGCTTGGAATGCAATGCTTACTAGCTATACACAACTGAATTTTCATAACGAATCTCTCTCGCTTTTCCAGTGCATGAGAATCTCTGACACTAGGCCAGATCATTTTACCCTCACCGCAACTTTAAGTGCATGTGCTGGTGCATACGAGCTTCAGTGTGGAACCCAAATTCACGCGCTAGTTACTGTTTTGGGTTACCAGTCTTACTTGCCGGTTAATAATGCGCTTATTGATATGTATGGGAAGTGTTTGAATCCCTTGAGTGCTAGGAAAGTTTTTGAAGGAATGAAACATAGGAATGTGGTGTCTTGGTGTTCATTTTTATTTGCACAGACAAACTCTGCTCAGTTCGATGTTGCCCATGAAGTGTTTTCTATGATGCCAAAAAGGGTTGAGATAGCTTGGAATATTATGATTGCCGGATATGCACGAAATGGAGAAGTGGAGTCTTGTTTTGCTTTGTTGAAAGAGATGACAGAGAGTATGTGTCAGCCAGATCAATGGACATTTAGTGCTCTCGTGAATGCTTGTGCTGAAGCATTAGAATTTTGGTGTGGTTGCATGGTACATGCTCTTGTCATTAGAAGTGGTTGGAGCTCAGCTGCAGAGGTCAAGAACTCGGTTTTAAGTTTTTATGCTGAAGTAGGCTGCCATGAAAATGCAATAAAGATTTTTGAATCCATTGGAACTCTAACACAAGTGTCCTGGAATGCCATGATTGATACCTACATGAAACTGGGTAATACTCACAAAGCACTTCTTGTATTTCAGCGGGCCCCTGAAAAGAATATTGTTTCCTGGACATCTATGATCGCTGGATTTGCAAAAAATGGACCTGGAGAAGAAGCTGGTAGCTTCTTTGTGGATATGGTGAGAAGTGGAGTGCAACCAGATGACTTCGCATTTGGAGCTGTCCTTCATGCATGTTCAAGCTTGGCAGTACTTGGACATGGTAAGATGGTCCATGGTTGCATACTTCAATATGGCTTCCATGCTTATGTCTTTATTGGGAATGGCTTAGTTAACATGTATGCTAAATGTGGGGATTTAGAAGGGTCAGTCCGTATATTCCATAATATTCCTGACAAGGATCTAGTATCTTGGAATGCTATGTTATTTGCATTTGGATTGCATGGGCAAGCTATCCAAGCTCTACAGGTTTTTGAAGAGATGGTGGAAAACGGAGTAAAACCGGATAATGTGACCTTCATTGGCCTGCTGATGAGTTGCAGCCATGCTGGGCTTATAGAGGAAAGTCGTGTGCTTTTTGAAACAATGAGATCAGTTTATGGCCTTTGCCCCGAAATGGATCATGTGACATGCATGGTGGATATGCTTGGCAGAGGTGGTTACTTAGCAGAAGCAAAAGAACTGGTAGATAAGTACTCAGAAGTAGGTGGTGGTGAGACCAGCTCATGTGAAGCTCTGCTCGGGGCATGTTCTGCGCAGGGGGATGTAGGATTTGGCAGAAGTTTGGGCGAAAGTCTGAAGATACTAGAGCCGCATAAAGAGGCGAGTTATGTGTCACTGTCAAATTTGTATTGTGCGAGCGGGCAATGGAAGGAAGCAGAAATGGTTAGGAAGATGATGGTTGATCAAGGGGTGAAGAAAATGCCCGGTTGTAGTTGGATACAAGTGAGAAACAAGGTAAAGGCTTTTGTACCCGGGAAGCATTCGTATTCGTGTATGAACGATGAGTTATGTAATGTATTAACTTTCATTGATTTTGAAATGAGGAATCCATGCTGCTGTGTTGGTGTTCAAATTTGAAACAAACATGAGTTTTACTCCAAATTCAGAATGTGTAAATGTAACTGATTCCCTACACTACTAGATTTGAGGTCTCCCATTGCGCTTGTGGCCCAATGAGCTTACCTTCCTTCAGGATTTGGGCTCACCACTCCGCCTTTTGCATCACGTGTCATACACGAGAGTTTTGGTGTCAATGTTGGGTTCCATCTACAATTTGAAGTTTAAGTGGTGATTAGTGCTAATATGATTACTTAATGAATCAAAGTCCTCTTTTAGTTATTGGAGGAAAATGTGGTTATGGGTAATGCTAGAGAGACTAAATTTGTAAATAAAATTTTAGAAACTAAAGGACATGGAAGTTGATGATTGGTTTATTACTTAACCGTTGATAAACATGCTCATTCTTATTGGTGACACATCATTTAGTTTGCAAATTTTGTCTCCAAATTTAGTCTTCCTAGCATTATCCTGTGGTTATTCATCAAAAGGCTCCACATACCATGGGCGACACGTAACTATGTGCCATGACTATTCAAGTCAATGTAGGATTACATTGGAGAACACACCCGGTTGGAATTACAATTTAATTGGATCATTTTCTAACCCAATAATCTTAACCACATTATTAAAAGTTTATGTCAAACCCATAATGTGATTTCCCTAATTTATGTGACTTAACTGAGACATATAAGAATTCATGTGGTATACTCACATGCCTCTACGAACAAATCAAGGACCCCAACAAGGAAAACACCATGGTGGAGAGTGGTCATGTTGTATCATCAAATAGTCAATGTCATATCCAAAAAGCAACGTCGGTATCTCATGTCAAAAGATTATTTGCATTATTGCAATTCTTAAAGTTTATTGCTTGACATGTATTTAAAATTTCGCACAAGAACTCTAGATTGATTGTGTCAGTGAACTCACACCTATACGCTTGTTTTACTGTTTGCAGATGAATAGCTGAAGGTTAGCATCCTCTCAATTGAACAAACTTAGAAGCATGCCGGACCTTTGAAATTATAAGGTGCATTTGATAATCTTAGATAGGGAGATAAGTCATTTAAGCGACTCACACCCTCTCCTCTCCTATAGGGCCGGCTACACATAGAAGGATGGGCCCTTGGGCCTTTTGTCATTTTAGTTATCTCATGTATTTAAATGAAGCCCAATGAGTTTTGGCCCAATGGGCCCGATAACCTAATGGCCCAATGGGCCTTTGGCTACACATGAGTGTAACTTTTTTAATAAAAAGGGTTGTTTTTTACTAAAAAGAAAATTCATCATCATATGATTTTATCTATATTAGAATTAATTGAGCAGAGTCTATACTTAATATATTAATTTTTCACTTTTCTCCAGCAATAAAAAAAAATTTGTGTATTACTTTCTTCCACTTTTCTCTAGCAATAAAAAACTAACTTGTGTATTACTTTCTTCCACAAACACAAGTGTGTAAACATCAAAATTTCGGTGAAATAAAAATTCACCAACACATTAAATTTTGACATGTCAGAGCTTACTTGCCATGCACCATGTGTTTCACAAATTGTACATATGACTTGTGACTCATCAAACCCAAACGAGTCACTAAGGGTGTCACGTGACCACATTTGGCAGAAAATAGTTAACAAATGATCTTTATTAATTCTTTAATTAATTTTAATTTAAATCAAACATATTAATTGATTTGAATTAATTGATGAAGTCAAATCACGATTCTTTCATCAATGAATCAAGTCCATAATCAAGAACTAATCCCGCTGTAAGCAAGACGTGGAGAACCTATAAATTCGAGGCTCCAAAACAAAGAAGGTCAGAAATTTTTCCACACACCCAAAGGCTGAAGCTCGCAGGCCCCAAACACTCTCAAACACCCAGAAGACTAAGAAAACTCTCTGTGTTCTTCGTCACACTCGTGAAGAATCATCAAGCGCCACTACACGTGTTGATTCTTCCATCGCCACAAGCCAAATCTGAGATCAAGTCATCGTGACTCTTGGATCGACAACCCTTTACACATAAACTTTACATTTCAGAGATCGAATCAGAGGATTAAAATTTTGTATCACATATTGTAAACCCTAAATTCATTAATTCAAATCATTATTTTGTACACGTGTTCTTGTCTCATTTTGTCACAGGAAATTTGTGTTTACAAAGCCCATTTCTGTATCTCTCTTTCAGTCGTGCTCTCTCTTTTCATGGATGAACCCTAAATAATAATTTCATGGCAATTCGAGATTATTCAATTAGTAAAGTGAGTTGTTGATTTCAATTAAGTTTGAATATTGATTATTGAGTTCTGTATGAATATATTGTTTAAAAAATTATGATTTTTTTTAAATAAGGATGGTTATTTTATTAAATTCGCACATGGCTCCCAAAATGTTAGGAACGTCCCTCATGTCTATGCATATTATTTGATTGATGTTGAGGGAAAGCCGGATCCCTTCCACCTAATCCTCCTTATCAAACAATCCAGGCCTTTAAAATTTAATCCAACGGCTAAAAACAAGGGCCCACTTTAAAAGTTATAATAACTTTAGCCGTTTGATCAAATTTGAAGGGCCCGAATTGTTTGATGAGGATTAGGTGGAAGGGATCCAAAGAAGATCGTTTTTCGATGTTGAGGACAAGAAAGGCCCACCAACTAGGAATAAGACCACCGCATCCCACGTGATTTTGGTACACAACATTGTTCATCTCCTTGTCTGAAAACGATCTCAGTCCCACCAGTGTTTCCGTTTATCCCTTCATTATTTAATGCATGGTTTCTTCCAAAACCCTATCATCTGCATGCGTTCTGTATATTAGACAGATATGTCTGTGTAATTGTTTTCTTTCAATTTCTCTTTCCTTAAGCTGTAAAATTGGAAATAAAAAAAGAATATATCTTCGATTAAAGTTTGTTGGATTCGATTCAATATCATTCGATTATTATGATTTGATAAGTTTGATTTGGATTTCCAGCCCTACTAATCTGACTAAAAACGCATAGGCGGACCCTTATGCATACACATGCATGGGACACTCTAGCACCTCACCTGGTGCATGTGTGTGTGTAAATAATGCAGGCTGCTCTTCAACCAAATTTCTGTCCATTTCTGATCAGTGGTTGCAATATTTCCTTTTATTCTGATACTTGGTAGAAATTGTCAGCTTCACAAACTCTTCCCTGGTTATTATGCTGGAAAAGAATAAGTACGTGCCCTACACATCTTGTTTGGCAAATTAAGATGTTCCCTGGTCTCTATTTCTCAAAACAATGCAACATCTAAACCCTAACGAAGAAAATGAAGCTATAGAAGGTATTTTCTGTATGATTTACTCATAACACAAAAGCGTATATTTATACAACATATATGCTTGGTGTACAAGTAAGAATCTCATCCTATCATAAAGTACAATTAGAATCAGATTACAATATTAATTCCTAATCCTTAAAGATACAGTTGACTTTGACAAAACTCATTCTCTAACATCACCCCGCAAATTGGACGGCTGAGAGGAGACAACTTTGGACTGACGCAGAAGAAATTGCGGCTTAGAAAGACCTTTGGTCATTAGATCCATAGGTTGATCCAAGGGTTGAATGAATTGTACTTTATGTGTGCCAAGCTTAACACGTTTGTGAACAAAATGATAATCCAACTTAATATGCTTTGTGCGAGCATGAAAAACCAGATTGGCTGCCATGTAGGTAGTACTGAGACTATCACAAAAAAGATAAGTGGGCATAGAAATCACATGCTGAAGTTCACGATGTAAGTAGGATACTGAATTTGGTACTAGCCGGAATATCTTGTAATTAAAAATTAAAGTATGCTAGATTGACTAGTTAAGGTCACCAATCAACTAAGTTCAGATCTGTTAGTTAATCAAACACAAATCAACCAATCAAACTTAGCTTCTGTAAGTTGTCCTAGTAAAAAATAGTCTAGTTCAATACACATATTATTAGCTAAAATAAACGACGTGAACTAGACACAGGAACTAGTCAACAAGAACAGATTCATCATAACTAAACCAGGAAACAAACTTAGTAGACTAGTACGTTAGCCTAGTCAACAACAACACAGTTATATCTCACATTGCAGCAACACATAGTTAAGCACCTTCACATATTAGTTTATCAACTAACTAGTTCATACAACATACCATAAACATATATGGATATGTAAGTAAGTTTAAGCATGAAGAAACACAAAAAGTTTTGATTGGAAAAGCCCACATATGGCTTAAAAAACTGGGGACTTCACGGACTCCAATCCACAGCGCAAATAAGATTCATACAAAGTACCACATCAAGCTCAATTTCTAGATCTAATCTATAGAGCAGTTTTACTTTTGTGCAACCTTACTTTGCACGAGATGGAGATGTCTTTAGTCTTCACTAGGAGGCATCTCCAACCTTGAACTCTTCCTCTTGTGGCACCGAGACCAATACACTAAATGCAAATTATATGATGATGCTGATAATGTGAAATCTAGATTCAAAAGACCAGTCAGTTTCTTCAGTCAAATGGTTGAAGGAAGAAACCAACATGAATCCGAAAAGTAGGTCTAAATGAAGATTTGAAACTTAAAGCTAGACCATGAAAACAATGCAAACCTATTTCTCAACGATTGAGAGTTTAAGGCATGAAAAAGGATTTGGCAGTTAGGGTTCCATAAATAAGGAAAAGGCAAGAGCTTTGAATGCACTTTATCTCTCTAAAATTTAATCTGGACAACCAAAGAACAAATGAGCCCTAAGAATTGTTTTTAAGCAAAAAGATTGTTTGTTTTCATCTAGCAAGTACAAGAATCATTTGTCAACCCAGAAAATGATATGAGCAGATCAAAGGCTAAAAGCAGTCCCTGAACAAAAAGGTGTCAGTCAACCCATATGGACAGTCTTAATTTGTGTGCCCAGTTAGCTGGAAGGCAGCTAGCATTTCTGATTAGACAACATCACTAATGAAAAGGCAGTAGAAATTTTAAACATGAAATGAATATGCATGAAGAAACCTTTGAAGTGATGACCTAAACCCTTGAGTACATATTCCAACACTAGCGACCCTTTGTGCATAGTATGTCCTAAACTAATTTGAGCATATGGTACATATTACTTTATTGACAAAGAAAGTCAACACACATAAGTCTAGACTTCACAGAGACCTAAAGAGATTCAGCATCGGTGTAAGCAAGAGCATGATACTCAGACTCTGTACTAGAACACGAGGCAGTAGGCTGCTTTGTAGAGCTCCAGGAGATGAGATTGGCACTAAAAAAAGAAGATACCCAGATGTTGAACAATGGGTGTCCAAACAACCTGCCTAATCGGCATCAGAATAGCCATGGAGAACAAAAGGACCACGGTGAGGTCGAAACACTAAACCCAAGTCTAATGAACCTTTAACATAACAAAGAACACATTTGGTAGCAATCAAATGAGCAAGGTTTTAAAAGACGCTAGGCGCTAATCGGGCGGCAGGCTGAGGCCTAGGGCCTAGGAGCCTAGGCGGGGCCTAGATTAGGGCCTCGGCAGACTAGCCGGATTTAAGTAAATTTATTACATATTGTATAAATAAGTATTTATTTATACTTAAAAAATACATAATGATTAATGACATAGATTATAAAGTATTAGAACATAATGATTAATGAAAAACATGGGGAATAAGCATATAATGTGTGTTCTTCTAAGTATTTGACAAGTCTCTTACAATTTATTAAAAAAAAATGCAAAATGAAAGTTATGTATTTTTTGTCTAAATGGGAGTCACGACTTAGGCGGGTTTGGTCGGGCTAGGAGGCACCTAAGCGGGTCTAGGCACCTTTTCTTAATTTTCAAACACCTAAGGATTAACCGAAACGGTAGCCAGCCGCCTAGCACCGTCTTTTTAGAACAGTGCAAATGAGTCATAGTAGAACGAGCCATAAACTGAGAAATATGATTCACTGCAAAGGCATATCAGAACGAGACAAAGTGAGATACTATAATGACTCAAGGAGGTGACAAAACTCAGTGGGATCAGAAAGAGGAGTACCATCCTGATTAGAAAGCTGTGACCTGGAGGCAATTAGTGTAGTAGCCGGCTTGCAGTCAAGCATGTTGGTGCATTTTAGAAAATCAAGAGCATACTTGGTTTGTGTCAGATGGACACGGGAGAAAGCATGATGTACCTAGCCGACGAACACTAGATTTGTTGGGCAAACCTTCAGATATTGCGTGCCATTTTTTACCTCTTGGCACCAAAATTGTGCCTGACAAATTGTGCCTTGCCCTGCGAATAACTTTCATCATGTAAAGGTTTTGAGAAACCCTAAATGTTGATCAACTTTGCCCTGCCAACTCAAAAATCTGTCGGGTAAAGTTTCTTCTCTCGACGAAAATGTGTTCGTCATACAAAATTTTGTAGGCAAGTCCTAATTTCTGGTAGTGCAACAACCCTAAATAATTATTATCGATTATTGTTTTTAATTATTACGTACTTTTTTCTTCAATATCTGTTTAAATAAAAAAATGTTTAATAGTCATGGCATGCAACAACTTTTGTAAGTTTTTATTTATAAATATTGAGGGGAAGGGAGGGTACAAAACTATTACAATAATTTAGGGGAGGAAGAATTTCGAACTCGGAACAGACGGGTGGAAACCTAACACCCTGTCTACTAGGATATTAACGCATATGAAGACTGTATCGGAAGCTGCTTGTCGACCAAGGACGCTATATATCTTTTCCACACTAGACAGCAGGAGACATGATGTTGACTCCATAAGACCTTATGCTCACGTAGAGTTAAGAGCAGAGGAAGAAACTACTACAAAACTTACGTGGCATGTAGTCCATCACAGCACATGTCTTAGTAGCTAGTAAGAATCGACGTACGTACAGTACCCTTCATCGGTCTATAAAGACCCTTAGCCATCAAAACAACCTCCAAGCAGATAGACAGAGAGAGTAAGAGATTAATTGATCAATATTAATTCGTACTACTAATTCTGTACTAGCTTGCTTAGCTGAAAGGAGCAGTACTCTAGTTCGGATCGATGGCTGCGATTCCCTGCAAGAACCTTGTTGTTGTGGCTTTGTTCTTGCTTTGTTTCATCTCAATCACAGCTCAAGGTACGTAAATTATATTTTCTTCTCAATAATAGTTTATAATTCTTGACTATTTGCTATATTTAACTACAAACATATTTATCGAACGAACTAAATATTTTAACGTACGGTGTTAATGTGTTGTAATTTGTTGCAGGAAGGAGTTTGGACTTGGGAGTTGTTAGTAAGGGAGCTGCTGATGCTCATCAGAAGAAGAGCCATGATCTTCATGACACTACCTTTAAACAGAAACAGGATGATGATCAAGGAGTAGTACTGCCAGACGAGAGTAATGATCTACTGGCTATGGATTACACTCCAGCAAGAAAAAAGCCTCCAATCCATAACTAAGTTAATATAGTAGTTTTGCCCAAGGGAAGATAGATGGAGTATTAGTTTAGTCTCAATCTCTATATATCTTCATGTTCTCCTTTGTAACTACATACCAAGCTTTATTATCTATATTCTAGTAAAAAGTAAAAATTGTATTTTCTGCAGGAATTTGGTTGTTTGTAAATTCGAGTAGATTATGTATATGGATCTTATGAGATCTAGAAGAACTTTCCTTGTACAACTTGTATTACTTTGAGAGCAAGTTCTCTCTCCCTTATTAGTATAAATAAAGGCACAAGGCATGAGGAATAACACACACAAAATTCCTTAAGGCCTTCTCTTCTCTTTCTGGCGCCGACTCTCTCCCTCTCTTTTCCCTCAGTAAAATATGCCTACAATATGTTATCATCACGTTGTCATTGCTACGCTAAGGAATTAAAGGATTTTGGAGAAACTAACAATCAAAGGCTTTTATTGTTTCCATAAAATTCAGGTTCTTCTAAAACACGAAATTGATATTTTATAAGCCTTGCTAGTATGAAAACATTAACCATGATGCATGAACCCCAAATTTATGTTATTCGATATTGCTATGGTGAATTGTGCAAGTACAAAGAAAAACAAGAAAATAGAAGCAAAATTAGGATTTTCTTTCAAAACCCTAATCGTTAAGCCGAGACGAGCCAAGTCGCAGCCTGAAGCCGCCTCAAATACGACATTGTTTCGGCTTCATGTTCTACAGCCCAAATCTTTTAGGCCTATTGTGCGCTAAAGCCCAAGCCCAAGAGTTGGGCTTTCATTTTTTTCTTGGCTCACCACAACTTCTGATATGTTCCCTGCTGCTGCGGCATGCGGCCAGATGCTGCTGGGCTGGCCCTCTTCTCAGCCGAAGCCCTATGTTGGGCTCCTTTCTATTTTCAGCCCACACCCAACTTCTATTGGGGTGCACTGATCACGACTCACGCCAATTTGGGTCTTCCACCTGTTCGGCCTGCAGACATCTAGCCTCAATATGGCATGAAGTGTTATACTTTCTTGCTTCCACGGCCAACCCCTATTTGGGCCTGGCCTATTAAACTAATATAGAGACCCACGGTCCATAAATTCGATAAAAAAACATATTTTTGGCTCGGAGTCCACTTTTGTAAACTACGATCCAATTTTTTTTTTTCTTTGAAACCGAACATGAAGTTTCAAATTAGTGCCTTTGAAACCCGAAGTTTTCATAAAACAATACAACCATGTAAAATCCGAAGTTTTTCATGCACATTAAACCATTGTCTTAAAACCCGGATTTTCTAACTTTGATGCTTATGGAGGTTTTTATTTCCCATAACATCAACCACAATTTTGTTCACTCCATGTAGTGGATTGCCGAACCATCACAATTTTAATTTCACCGACATGGAAGTTTTTGACAGAAACTACTTTATGTGGGTACAAGGTGTGAAGCTCCACTTGATTATTGAAGCCAACAATGGCATGGAAGAGCTAAATAAGCTTCTATCATGATCTTCATTCGAAGACATATGCATAAAGAATCACAAACGGAAGTACCTTGCTAAAGAGGATTTCATGGCTCTTTAGCTTGCTTTATGGATTATTCGTTCATGAAATATGATCTTGCTTGAAGTAAAACATGATTGAAACCTTTACGTTCATGAATACGTACAATTCCGAGTTTATAGAATCAATCAAATTTTGGTTGTAGCATATTTTTTTTAGTTTTTTCATGTCTCTAACTTGCTCTTGAAGCAGCAGTGTAGAGAGCGAAAGTTTACTAAATTCTCGAATTTGATTACCACCACAACTATGAGAGAAAGGTACCTACCTCAGTGATCCAACTGGGAGGTACGGAACAATTAAACCTAGCTTCGACTAGAGTCTAACGAATGGTCTGATCTAGTTTCGGTTGGTGACCACCGAAAGACATTCCCTATTTCGGCATGGATGTACTGAAGGACATGCTATTGCTTCGGCAGGGGCATACCAAATAGAAGGCTATACTTTGATAGATGCCTACTAAATATACTCATCCAGCTTCAGCTGGAGAGTACCGAACATACCTCCCCCAGCTTCGGCTGGAACCTTCTGAACCTAAGTCTGGATTTGTCTCTCTCTTACCCACTTTACGTTTTGTTTTACTACATATAGTAGAATTAGGATCTACCAAGGGGTGGCATCATAGTTAGAAGTGTGATTCTTTCGCACCTAAGACCCAAAACTTCACGAATAAGGGACATTATTCTCGAGCCTCGAAACTGTAGAATCTACTTTCGTTTTGATGGAAGAGATCATTGGTTATGCACTTGCTTGTTTCCCGACCAACGTTGTTGAGAAGTACCATTCCCATAATTCATCTGTGAGACTAATTTGGCTCCGCCTACCACATTTGAAAGAGCAGAATTTTGACATGGAATGCCCATGTTGGCCAAATCCCTAATTAAATTTGGTTTCCTTTAACAATTTTCTATGTTCTCGGATTCAAGTTTGGTGTTTGTTTTATTTTTGGATAACGTTTTGGATATAGTCCTCGAATATGAGTTAATTGAATCATGTTTCTTGTATATATGTGATTAGGTATAAATGTAGAAAAGTTAGTTGTTTAGATGAATGTGCTACTACACACACTAATTTCATACCTCAATCACCACTCTAACTACGAATTCAGCTTTATCTAAACTGATTAAGTGTCTTGGCACCACTCCTCATTGTATGAATGGTACTGAATTACCATTACAAATGCCTTATATCCTTCTTATTCTAGAAGAACGTCGTTGAGTATTAAGGATATTTGATAGAACAATGATCATTAATAAAACCACTGAAGAAAATAGAGTAGAATATATTTGCATCACCTCCAAAATATGAAGTCAGAGGCTACGTTTTGGGGCAAATGGTTGCCTTCCAATTGAGATGCGCCACTTGTAGCTGGCTTGGAGCTGGGTGATTAAAGCAGTTTACTTGCTTTGGCACGACAATTTGGCACATTAAAGTCAAACAATGATGCCACGTGTTAGATGAAGCATCTCATTAACCGAAATAAGAATTTTGTGCCTACAAGCACACTTTGCCAAGTCTTCTTGTTAGGGAAATTGGATTTCTATATCATCCTAGCAAAGATACTAAATGACCGTCTTTTCACAATTGATTCAAGGAAATAGTTGTGGACTAATCCAACTTGTGAGACTATGATTTTCTAGACCCATGACACGTGAAAAGAATAATCAGAATGCTCGAAGCCTATACAACATAGTCTGGTAGGACATGCTTAGACTTATTAAAGATATTACTTGTCTCCTAAGTAAAGGAAACTTAGTTAGAGTTAAATTAGTATATCTCAGGGATTAGGCAACATAATCCACATTCTAGTAATATTGGGTATCTTATCCTAAATTTTCTCCTAGATAATCTCCCGATTTGATGAAGATTACTCTCCCTACAAGGACTCTCAAGATCCCTATAAATGACAATCACTTTATTCTCTAAAAGACTGCCATAGACACCACATCTCTTTGTACCTATCTTTCTCTCAGACATATACACACTTATTCTATCTATGCCTAACATAGGCCATTACGCCGCCGTCTATGCATAGACACGTCTATGGAGAACTTATCTCCCAATGCCCTGCCATAGGCTATTCGTCAAGGATGGTTTACACCATTCTTCCTTAAAACTACATTGTGGTTTGATTCTCCTTCTCGGAGATATGTAGGTAGTTTTTTTTCTGGATTCAACCACACCTCATAATTAACCCTATTCTCCTCTCATATTGGAGATCATAGGCTAGTCCGACTGGGTTCTTGCCTCCGTTCGCGGATGTGCACGAATTTGGTTCCAACATAACCAAAATGTGGATCATGTAAATACTTATGGTTTTATTTGATGTATCGACACACTGGTCACATGTTTGTCTACACACATTGCTGCTAACCTCCTTGCCAATTCTACCTTAAGGGCTCACTACCCTAATTATCATATAAAATTTGGAAAACTGGATAATGCTGGAGAGTTTATATTTGATATTTATTAGTAAGTATTGCATTTCTTATGGGATTGAAATTGAACATCAATTCTCAATGTTCAACCCAAAATAGCATCTCAGAAGTGATCATAAAGCACAATTAAATTGATCGCTCAGACTTTGGTAAATGCACTAAGTTTTCGGTTTCTACCTAGGGCTGTGCAATCTTGTATACAGCTATGTTGGTCCACTTGAGGCCTATTGTCACCCAAACATTTATGCATTTTTGGTGTGCACCCTATGTGCTATATTGCAATGCTGCAATGTACCAATATAGGTCCTCACATCAGGATTTGAATCTATGTCGATTCTGATTCTCCTTCAAGCTCTTTAAAGCCCTTGTAACCGATCTTTTTACCGCTTATATTTTGAAGATTGTCACTTCGATGAGGCAGTATTCCGGCTATTAAGGGGAGATATGAACGTCAATATTTGTGAACAACCGCTTGTGTAGGTGTTGCCCACTATGTCTCATCTTCATCCCTGTACCGCACACGTATGATATGTAGATGTGATGTATTCTAGCTTTCAAAATGTTGCTACAGATGCACTTTTTTGATCTAGTTAAAGTGACAAGATCATATACCAACTGCAAACATACCTGCAAGGATAGACGTACCTAATAGACGTTGAGTAACTTCCCCAAAATATGTGCCATCCCTAAATGATGGTTGGCCACCTTTGTTTGACGGTACAATACCTTGGCGTCTAGCCAATCATCTGTCTTTGGCTAGATGTGCAACAGATTACTCGGTTCGTGGGATTCATTTCCCTAGAAGAAGAAGGATATGGCACAAATGAATCCATAGTCGACCGCTGTCTCAACCATTCAATCTCATAAGATTAATCTAGTTATCAAAAGAATTGAAGTTCTTGGTCCAATATACTAGTTTGGGTGAGATATGGAATTGGAACGAGATAATGAAAAGTGACAAATCAAATCGCATTCCATTGATTAGGGACAACGTGGAACTGATTAGTCAAATTACAATCTAGGTTGAATTAGATTCCTTACCAAATAGTGTTTGGACCTATTGTTCCTGCACTACCCAAAGTAACTTTGTCGTGTTACAAGTGGGAAAGAAAGCGTAATGAGATGAATGAAATAACATGATGTAATGGACGCCTTATGGTGCAAGATTTCTCTTAAACGCCTTGTGATTGATTGTAGCATTATGAATGTGGTTAGCATTTCTCTATAGGGATATTGATATGGAGATTTCATGTAAGTTCCCAAAGAATTACATGGACTGATTTGAATAGTTCTGGACCACATAACACCTTTTCAATTTAAATGAGGCGTTTTGTTTACGGATTGAAGCAATCCGGGCAGATATGGTATACATGTTTAAGTGATTATTTGATTAGTCAGAAATATCAGAATAAACTATGCCCTTGAGTGTTAACTAAGAAGTATTTCGAATTGCTAGAGTTGTAGTTAATGTCATGACATAAATCTCACTAAGACTTTGAAAGAGCTTGAGAAAATTGTCTCGTACTTGAAGACAAAATTTGAGATGGAGGATCTTAGGAAAACTTGTTTATGCCTTGACGTGAAGTTCAAGCATTATTTTGACGATCTCCTGGTCCACCAGTCAAACTACACTCCGAAGGTGTTGCATTTTGAGTATACCTGTAATTATCTATTCGCTAGATGCAAATAAGTCCCTTTAAGAGGTTGAAGAACCCGAAGTTCTATATCTAAATTCAACTTTGCACTTTATTGTACTTAAGCTTTCTTGGCATTCCCCTAGTGAGTATTTCTAACTATGCTTGTGTTTGACTCTGCATTCCTTTGAAATATGATGAATGTGGACGAATGATGAATGTATGAATGTTTCTGAATGCATGATTCAGTCGAATGTGTTCGCTTAGTGGTTTTTAGGGATCAACACTGTATGCAACCTGCAAACATCACAAAAATTAAAAACGGGTTAGATAAAGAATAAAGAAAAAAAAAACTGAAATTGCTATTTTTTGGTTTTTCAATTTTATGAATTTTTTTTTGTTGTTGTGTAATTTTGTGATTTTTTTATATATATTTTGATAAAAGCATGAAAGCAAATAAACAAAAATAAAAAATAAAATGAGTTAAAAAAGTTGGGTTGCCTCCCAATTAGCGCTTTAGTTAATGTATATAACTAGACGGATTGGAAGGGGGTTGGTAATCACGTCACTTGTTCTTTTAGAGTCAACCACTCCTTAGCAACATCGTGGGGTGACAGTAGGTACAAAATTAGTTGATGTTTATCAACTGTGCATTTAAATGCAATGGGTGAATACTTCATACCAACCGTTCTATGAGAATGAATCTTTATAATCAAATAGGGTCATTTCCAGTGAGGCTTCCATCGAATTGACTTCAATCTTGTATTTAGTACCCACAACCTCCACACTGGCAGAATTTCTTGATGAATAATTTGGCTGCCATTAAGCTTTTTTTTTTTTTTTTTTTTTTTTTGTTCCCCATGTAGATCTTAGCTTACTTGTAAGACTTGCACCGAATTTCTTCAAGTATGATCGGCTGTGCTAGTGCATTGTCCAGTACAACAACTAAAATTTTCTCATCGGTAACTATTTGCCATGTGTCCAAATCGTTCAGCTTGTTGAAGAGTTGACCATATGACGTACTTGATGTTGAATTTGTGTGAACCTCCTCTAACACATTAACTTTCAAGCCTTCCTGCACCTTTTCTGGGAAAGGTTTTGGTGGCACATAAACTTAGGTAGCCACAGATTATGGGAGGATTTCAGGATCAGCATGTGCCATTTCCTCCCTTGGGCATGAATAGCTAGCAAATTGTTCCTCAGTTCTTGCACCAATCTCATTTTGATCATCACAGCTTTTCCCACATTTAATGCTTGAATATGAAATCCTTCATTGGTTATTTCAATGTACAGCTCAGTTGATTCCAATAATTTAGAGATTTTATCTTCCATCGAAGGCTCTAATGGCACAGTAGGCTGCTCAAAATACTACTGATTATTTGCCCACATAAATAAAGATGCTTTTTCAAACCTGGAGTGTAGAACTCTGAATAGGGATCGTTCCAACGCCTTTTTGGGTTGTTTCTCACATTGATATGCTTTTGGACAAACTCTAGAAGATAGTGCTTTTTGGGGCACTGCAAAATGTCATGGGTCTTCAAACAGCAAAGGCACAAACTGTAGGTTTAAATCCATAAAAACCTTTTTTTGCTAATGAAACCGATAAAGGTAGTCTTCCTGGTGGTAGCTCCATCATGAACTGCTCCCAAAATTAACAGGCCATAACCTACACAAATAAAAATAAAATCAACAAGTAAATAAAAAGTTATATACAAATAAAAGGTTTCCTATTAATGCATCTTTAAAAGCATTAGTTACGGAAATTCATTATTAAAAAGCAAAGGTGCATACCCTAACAACAAGTAAATTGAAAAGAAACAACATATTTTTGCTAAGGTGCATACCCTAACAAAAAGAATTAGTTTCGGAAATTCATTATTAAAAAGAAAAATATTATTAAGAAGAAAAGGATTGAAAACACCTTGTGAAATAAACTTGAATCTTCACAAGCTCTCTAAGCCGAGTTCTCCAAATTAATGCATCTTTAACCTAATGGCCAAATAGCCATATTTATACTACTACAAGACAAAATCCTACGTAGAAAATGTCTTAGTATAAAACTAGGAAACATAATAAAATAATAAACTAGCAAATAAAAGGTTTCCTATTTAATTTCAAATTCGGACTTCTCCGAAAAATAGACTTTTGACCAACCAAATCAACTCTGATTTGATCCCAAAATGTCTCTTTTGCTAGCTTAAGACGTCCCCAAAAAATCCTCAGAATGAACATTCCTCAAAATATGCTATCGTGACCTCCAAAATACCCAAAACGTCCAAAAATGTCAATCTAGGAAAGCTGTGCGCTGGGCTTTCTTTTTTCACCACGGTCAAAGGGTTAAGTAGAAGAATCCGAAATTTTGACACAAACTTCTTGAAAGAATCACGAACATCCTCCAATTGTAATCACTCCAAAATACATCCATTTGATTACTTTATGCTCAAGAGGAAGTTGCATGTCCTACATTGAAAATACATAACAAAGTATTAAAATTCTACCAAAATAACCAATAAATTATAATTAAGAATAGGGTAAAATATTTTATATATGGACTCATTAAAATGCTAAAGGGACTCTCGCAAAAGTGGGACACTTTGTGGACTCTCTACCACCTCATAGTTTAACGTCGATTTCCGTGTCAACACTATAACACATTGTGCCATAAGGATAAGACAGAGAGTCTATGCAGAGCCCCTCTTTTGAGAGTCCCCTTAGCATTTGTCTTCTGCTCATCTCTGGTGGACGACATGCAAAATGCATTAAAATTGACATTCTACAATTTTTGTTGATCGGAAAGCTTGAGAACAGATAAGATTTAAAATACCCGATCTTGACAAAAAATAAATAAAAATTAAAATTTACATTTACATTTTTGTTTTACATCTTTTGAAGGTTGGCTTCGTCAATCAGATGGATCAAAATAGATAGTTTTTCCATTGAAATAGAGCTCATATTTGCATCTCTTGATAATGTAAAATGTGATATAAATATGATTTTGATATCACGAATTCACTGCTAGAGAAAATTTATTTGCGTCACTATTTTACGACATTTGATGCGGTAGCAAATCATACGGCAGGGGACTGTTGTCGTCACAAAAATTAAGATAGAGAACTGTTGTCGTTGCAAAAATTGAAATGATGTCGCGATATGGGCTAGATTTTGAGACGGCATACATAGTGGTGCACTTATAACTTAGAAATTTTTCGAGATTTCCAAAGTCATGACTCATGTTTTCCAACACACAAAAGAAAAAATAAAAATACACTCAAAGGGCTTCACTCAATCGCTTTGTTCAGTCTTCACTAGTCGTCCTCTCTTCAATCATCTTCACAACAGAAAAAGGGACACTTTGTCACTCTATTTAACTCTATTGTATTTTATTCGCTCACGTTGTGAAATTAAAAAAATGTCCCTAGAAGACACTTAGCTCATTTAACATTTTGTCTCCTTGCTTGCCATATTCTTGTTGTACTCTTCACTACAAACCTGTGAGCGCAAGTGAAATAGAGTTTGGAGTTAAAAACAAAGATTTACAAAATTTTAACGTCAAGGAAGTTTAGTAATTTTATCACTTTTTGGATACTTCCATTGATGTTTTATTTCGTTGGTTTGCGTGCCATTGGGACCCATTTCCTCTCTTTTCTCCTAGCTCACTCTGACACACTCCATTCGACACTCTCAGAGCATTTTTAGTGTAGGAGGCCTCTGGGTAATAGGCAACTCAATCCACTTAAATGAACAATAACTGCCTGCAATGAACAGTAACTGACCAAATGCATCCACCCCTAAAATATTAGTATTTTTTATTTTATAAAATAATAAAAGATAACTTTATTTTTAATTTCGGGTAATAATATAAGATAGTTGAAAGTATTCAAAAATATTAAAATGTAGTGTAACGTGAAAGAACTTGGTTACATATATTTTTTAATTAGTTTTTTTTATAATTTTTTATAATTTTTAATAATTTCTATAATATATTTAATAATTTAAATCGTGGCTGATGTTATCATGACGTCAGCCTTACGTCACATGGGCAGGGCTTTAGGCTAGACAATTATTGCTTGACTTCTCCATCGGGCTCGCCTTGGGTTCAATTGCTCGAGTGGGCTGGAGTGTTTTGGGGAGGGGGGATAGTGATTGAGTTGCCTATCCTCAAGGCAATAAGCAACGGTGGAGTTGCTCTCACTTAGCTTAACACTCCCACTCTATCTTCTCAACTACATTGACTCTCTCTCTCTTCTTCCCCTACGTACAACAACAGCAGCGAAGCTGCTGTTACCCGTAAAACCAAGACCACACACCACGACCATCTTCATCCTCTCCTCACCTCAAGTCCATCCACAGTCCTTATTTCTTGAAATTTGGAATCCTAATCGTAGAACCAAGGAGCTCCGATAGAGTGTTATTTTCACGGCAAAAAACTCGTCTCTTCCAGTGATGGTAAGTTTCGAAAGTACTTTGGAAACTATATGGATTTTACAAAGACAAATGATTTAATAAATCCTTATTTTTGCCCACTCACACTTTCTGTTTTGCGCCCCTCCAGGACTTAGTAGCAGGATTTTGTGGCAAGTAGGAACTTTGGCTAATTCTGACATCCACTTCTGACAACGTAGGAAATTTATTTCTTGTTAGATAGGCAATTTTATTTGTGCTCTGACACTGCATGCATTTGTAATAAAAGTTTTTCCCGTATTGCGCATTCTCATTCCTAGATTAAATTAGTTATAAACAGGTTTTTAATTTCCCCGTACTTTTTACACAACAATTGCATATTATAGCCTCGTCACCTTCGAGTTGTTGACCAACATGCCTCGTCCAAAACCAATCAAATAGCTTTCAAGTTTCTATAAATACCATTGCTGAGGAAGGAAGACAACATAAAATGCACACAATGCCTTTTTTAAGTCCAAACAGACTCGTGTCGTCCAATTCAAAGGTCTTAGAAGTTCTTTTATTAAAAAAATAGAAAGAAAAATAATAAAATCAGATAAGAATATAGTTCTACAAGCAACCCTAAACCTTCATAAAAATACAGCTTTTTATTAATTCTATTGATACATTTTCTTTTTCTTTTTTGTTTAATTTCCCAGGTAATGTACATTTTCAACAATTCCTTTTGTGACAATTTCAAAACTAAGGTTCATTCTTCAGTCTTCATATTTTTCGTAGAAAAGAAAGCTGGCTTCTGCAGCAAGAACATCTTCCATTGAAACAGCACACACTTGTGAATCTGAAATAGAAAACCAGCACAATGCAGCAGCGTCAAACTCAGATTCATCACTAGGTTCTTTGTCACATAAATCAGCTCTCACGCTTCTGTAAACGGTGTAGTGCCCACTTCCAGCTCTTCCAAAGTGCTCCACAACGGCAACAACACGGTACAGGCTAGTATTTGAAGGAACCACTTCGCAACTCTCAGTCAACTGCACTAGGTGCGCGCATATTAATAATCAACCTAAAAGCTAGTTATTCATCAAACACCATAAAAAATATTTTAAAAATGAAAAACAAATATAAGTTTTAGGATGCAAAAATTGCTCTTCTATGAGGAAAAGCAAAGGCCAAACAATTCTCAAATCAACTGATATACAATAACAGCAAATTTCAACTACCTGATCTTCTGAGTGCAAGTTCATGTCTGCATGCATGGATTTTGAAATCCCTGCAGCTTGGGAAAAGCTGGATTCTCCCGATAAATCTTGTGCATTTGCAGTGAATCGAGATACATCTGAAGCTAATTCTTCTGGGTAGAAACTTCCTCTCGTTGATCCATAGATATGATTCCGCTTTATCTGATCATGCTGCATATTGGATTGACTGCGGAAAGTTCCTGGGTTTCTGCATTTTTGCCGAATTTCCCCTCTTTTCATGTTTTCTTTCCAACTCTTTATTCCGACCACAGTGGTCCTGAATTGCAACAGATCCAAAACCAACGGAAAAGAAATATGGCCCTGCAATCATCAATACAAAACCCCACACCATGACAAATATTTTAAACCATTTTATCCTGGAAATATGTTCTCATGGACTGAACAAAGTACAACAAGAAATTTCAAATACCTGAAGTTTTTCTAGTTCCCCAAATATATTGACTGAAACACGTTTTAGATGAATGCATAGAATCTGCAACACACAATCAGATCAATAGATATTCGTAGAGATTTAAGTGTATACCTACTTCTCAGGAAAATCAAGATGTCAGAAAACGTTAATAAAATGCAGAAAGTGAGAAACGACTAGAGCGAAAAACCCAAAATATGAGTGAAAAGTACAAGAAACCAGTAGATTCTTTGCAAACAGATTTAGTGATGTTAGTCGTATAAAGGAAAGAAGACAACCAGAGATATAAATGAACGTGGCTTGTTGAACAATTTTTAGCTTTCTTCTGATTTGTACTTCACATAACCAACCATCAGTTCAATTCCCAGTTGGGGCTTAACTTTTCCAAAACAACCAAATCCACTAACTATAAATCACTTCTCCAGTTTTTCTCTTATGCTGGGTCACCAAGTAAATTGAGATTTCCTTGTTTTTCTACCATCGTTTTCCAAGTGAATATAATAAAGATAAACAATATAACAGAATAATGGATCCTGTTACAAGAACTGAAGAACCAAATAAACCAGTTAATCCACTTTGGGTTTATGCAAATTTGACAGTTAATTTTGCAGAGGCTTCCCCAAAACTATCCTTTCTTGGTTAGGTTAGAAATTTTTTCCAAGTACAACATGAAAATTGCCTTGACCGTAATTTGTTAGTTACATTGGCCTTTCTTTCGTATTATGGACATACCTACATCTCTTGTCCGTACAACATTTTCCTTTGTTTTCTTATAACCATAATAAGCAGGCTCCAAGAGCTTTTGAGATGCCTATTGCCACATATTCCCTTATTCATTCTTAGATGATGCCAAAGCAGCTGAGGTACATGGGCTTCCACATGATAATCAAATAAACCCAAGTGTTCAAGAGCAATATCGTGTCATGCCAAATAGTTCCAAAATCCCATTTATCTTTCTTCCTGTAGGTCTAGTTGACACCTGGAAGTACCTCAGGTTTTATCCAATAACAGAAGAAAAAAGGAACAAACCTTTGGGCAACGAGCAATACTTATTTGCTTTAGAGTATATGAAAATCTATTTGACCACGGCAGCTTATGCAGATGAAAATGGCTTCGACAGTCACAGGAATCTTGCTCAGGGCACCTCTTAATCTTTTCAATCTCTTCCTGAAAAACAATCACATTAAAGGAGCAAAAGGTATTATGTTTACAGAAGTCAATAGCTCTTCTTGAAAGGAATAAGAACCTAGAGGGCCACAAAAGGAGAAATGCGACAATTTTTATTTGGCTTAAATGTCAAAATGGTCCATGTGTTCTAGTCATTGGATCAATTTAGTCCTCGTGTTTTTTATTTGGCTTAAATGTCAAAATGGTCCATGTGTTCTAGTCATTGGGTCAATTTAGTCCCCGTGTTTTTAATTTGGCAAATTTGGTCCTTGTGTTTATCTTCGTCAGCCAATTGAGAACATTCCATCCAATCTATTTTAAAAATTCATAAATTAATATAAACTTATTTATAAAATTATCTATTTGATTCAAAATATTTAAAAATGAAATAAAATTAAAAATTAAAAGAAAAGTTACTTAAGTCTCAACTCCCCGACCTCCTTCCTAACATTCTCTCATCCCCCAATTTTCTCGCACCCTCCTCTCTTTTCAATGTCACAAACTTAACAATTTTTCGGATTGGAAGTTTTATCTCTTATATATCTTATTTCTCATTGATTTGCATTTTTCTGCAAATTTAAATTTAAATAAGGAGAAAGGGTAATATATGGCTCTCTAAGGTCAGTTTCTCAATTACAGAGTCAAAGACGAGGTGGTCAGGGTTAATTTTCTTGGGACTACCATGATGGAATTCGCGTGGTGACAGGTGGGGTCAAGGTGGATGTAGAGACTTGTTCGTCGAGTTGCCTACGTGTGTGGCTAGGGTTGGGGTTTGGATCAAGGACAAGGTGGATGGCAGGGTGGGTTTGTTTAATTTTTTTTTTCATTGGCAGGGTGGGTTTGTTAAAATATTTTTCATTTTTAAATTATATTTCTTTCTATTTTAATTGAAAAATATTTTTCTATAATAGGGTGTGATAATTTTATGAATTTTTTAACAGAGATTGAATGGAATGTCCTTAATTGGCTAACAAAGAAAAACACGAGGACTAAATTGGCTAAATTGGAACACAAGGACTAAATTGACCAAATGGCTATAACACACGGAACATTTTGACATTTAATGTTGGCGTGAGTCAACACTATTAATTAGGAGATTGTTTGTGATCAGGAATACAATTGTGTTTCCTAGTTTAGTTAGTAGTCCTTTAATATTCCTTGTATCACAAGATGTGTTTTATATATAATGCCTCCTATAGGGAGAAGAATACATAACGATCAAACCCTACGTCTTATAGTTTTATCTTGGCATCAGAACAGGTTTCGGCCTCTCTTCCCCTAAACCCTAAGTTCACCTACTGTGGACTTGAGGATTCCATTGTTGGCTGCCGTCTGCAACCAGCAACCAGCAACCAGAATTCAATTTTAAAAGGTTTCAAAGCAAGAAACCTCACTTTATCCCAATCCAAAAGAGAAAAAAAACAAAAACAAAAAAAACAACCACCAGATTCAAAGGTTTCGAAGCAAGAAACCTTTCCGGCAATCCTAAACCTAGAATATCAAAACTGAAACCAACAACTTGCTGCTTTAATGACAGACAGCCAAGTCATGTTCTCCCTCGTGGGATCGATGCCCGCCTCATACGCATCTGACAGGAGCTCTGTTGCACCGCATGGAGGAAAATCAGGAAGTGGGCTGTACTTGACTGACAGTCCACCCATTGCGCCGAATAGAGGAAACTCGGAAAATGGGCTGCTGAGTTTTGAAGCCCAGAACAATTCAAATCCACCAGCAGCTGCTGGCGTTAGCAACATTGATGGAACCGGTGGTATGCCCAATAGGTTCAGATGGCTAAAACAGGTAACTTGAATAGAAAAACAGTGCAGAAATTAAAGAGGAAAGGGAAGAAGAATTCGAGGAAAAGGAGGAAACTTTCATTCAATTATTCATGAGTTCTCTCAGCTCTCTTTATTACAATATACACTCCTACTAATAGGTAACCCTAGCTATATGGACCTCAAGGTAGGGCTGGTACAGGCCCACCGCAAGAGAAGAAGTATCGGGCTCAGCCTCAAGTAGCTGGGCTCAACAAGGGAATTCTCCATGAGACTACTTGTCCTCAGACCCCACAACAAAATGGGGTAGCAGAACGGAAAAGTCGACACATACTTGAGATTACTCGTGCCCTTCTCATTGGCGCTTGCACGCCCAAGCTATACTAGGCTGATGTGGTGACCTACGCCATATACCTTATGAACCAAATGCCATCACGTGTTCTCTCTTTTCGGACTCCATTAGCCATACTTGGTGACCACGTCTCGCTTTCCTCAACGCTTCATCTCGAACCACGGGTTTTTGGTTGTGTGGCCTACGTCCATCTTCACAAGAACCAAAAGAAGCAAACTTGATCCATGTGCAATATGGTGCATTTTCCTTGGATTTAGTCCTCAACAGAAAGGTTACCGGTTTTATCATCCACCTACCAGACATGTCTACGTCACCATGGACGTTACCTTCTCCGAAGATGAATTATTTTTTCTTTCCAGCCATACTCCTGAGGGGCAGACAACTGTAGGTGAAGATTATGGCTGGTTCGATATCCTTACTGGTTTAAGTGCTGAGTACCCAAATAACGGGCCAAGTGAGCAAATGCATCAGTAGGATAATGAAGGCCCAAGGCACAGGCTACTTGAGCAAAAGCATCTGGAGGATAATGAAGGCCCAAGGCACAAGCCAATTGAGCAAAATGAACACGAGCCTGTTGACAGCCTACAAGATCATGATGGATGGACAACGCCCAGTGAGCCACTTGCTGTTGACAACCCACGTGGGCCACCTCTTGCGCCAGCCGATAACCAAAATGGGCTTGGACCCTCTCTTGTGTCTGCCAACAACCCAAATGGGTTTCCCGTTGCTCCATCTACTATCCGTCCGAGAACAACTCCAGTAACAGCCCCTCTCAAGCACCTCCAATATTGGTTCATGATCCAACAGATACTCTCGAAGTACTCACTCAGATATTACTAAACCATCATATGTTGCCTTCTAGACAGAATCGAGGAAAGCCGCCAAACAGGTACTCTCCAGAAGGGAAGGTACAGTACTCTATTGCAAATTATGTCTTCACTCATCGACTCTCGCCAAAATATTGGGCACTTGTTCAGCAAATGGACACTATCAAAATACCTACCAAAGTGGAAGAAGCCTTGAAAGACCCGAAATGGACAAAGGCGATGCAGATTGAGATGGAGGCATTACAGAAAATAATACATGGAATGCGGTTACACTTCCTAAAGGAAAAAAATCAGTGGGATGCAAATGGGTGTTTACCCTCAAACACAAGGCTGACAGAACAATCGATACGTACAAGGCAAGGCTAGTAGCCAAAGGGTACAAACAAACCTTTGGTATCGACTATCAAGAAACGTTTGCTCCGGTTGCAAAAATGAATACCATCAGAGTTTTATTATCTCTTGTGGCTAATCTTATTGGCCTTTAAGACAGTTTGTTGTGAAAAATGCATTCCTACATGGGGATTTAGAGGAGGAGGTCTACCTGGATTTTCCACCAGGGTAGGGCATTAATAACTCCAGTTGGAAAGTGTGCAGATTTCAGAAGGCATTGTATGGTTTCAAGCAGTCACCAAGAGCATGGTTTGGGAGATTCACTCAGGCTATGAAAAGGTTCGGATACCAACAGGGGAACTCAGATCAGACTTTATTTATCAGAAGCAGGGATGGTAAAATTACTTTGCTCATTATATATGTGGATGATATGATTGTCATAGGTGATGATACAAACGAAATTGAACGGCTACATGGATACTTGGCCTCCGAGTTTGAGATGAAAGATCAAAAGGGACTAAAGTACTTTCTGGGTATTGAGGTTGCTAGGTCTAAAGAACGGATCTACTTGTCACAACGTAAGTACGTGTTGGACTTGTTATCCGAGATGGGTATGTTGGCATGTAAACCGGTGGACACTCCAATGTGCAAAATCATCATCTTGCAATCTATCAAGATCAAGTTCCAACAAATAAGGAGAGGTATCAAAGGTTAGTGGGAAGATTAATTTACTTGTCACTTACTAGACCATATATTGCTTATGTAGTAAGTGTAGTGAGTCAATTTATGCATGCACCAAGTGAAGATCACATGGTGGCCGTAATGAGGATTTTGAGCTATTTAAAGGGAGCTCCACGAAAAGGCCTAATGTATAGAAAGCATGGGCATATGGAGGTGACAGGATATACTGATGCAGATTGGGCTGGGAACATCACAGATAGGCGATCTACAGCAGGTTACTTTACATTCGTGGCTAGTAATCTAGTGACCTGGTGAAGTAAGAAATACAATGTGGTGGCTAGATCATCAGCCGAAGCTGAATACAGGGAGATGGCACATGGTATTTGTGAACTTCTGTGGCTTCAAATACTTCTTACTGAGATAGGTTTCAAGCCAAAGGTTTCAAGCCAAAGGGGTGTATGCTATTGTACTATGATAATCAAGCAGTTTGGGAAATAGCTAACAATCCGGTGTAGGATGATCGGACCAAACATGTTGAGGTGGATAGATACTTCATAAAGGAGAAGCTTGATGTTAGGCTTGTTGACATTCCATTTGTGAAAATAGAAGAACAGCTGGCGGATATTTTAACACATGCAGTATCTGCTGGGAGATTTTGGGACTCACTCCACAAGTTGAGCTTAGGAGATATCTACGCAACAACTTGAGGGGGAGTGTAGGAGTGAGTCAACCCTATTAATTAGGAGATTGTTTGTGATCAAGAATACAATTATGTTTCCTAGTTTAGTTAGTAGTCCTTTAATATTCCTTGTATCACAAGATGTGTTTTATATATAATGCCTCCTATAGGAGGAAGAATACATAACGATTAAACCCTATGTCTTATAGTTCTATCTTTTAAACCTTTTTATTTTTTTCAAATTGACTATCAAAGTCCCTAAAAGAGCATCTGGTGACACATCCAAGCACAAGTGATTTAGTTTTAGTTTCCCAGTGATGCAAAGCATTTATGGAATTTAATACACAGTCAATGAGTGTTTTTATTTTTCCACATAGTAATAAGTTTTTGCATTATAAAAGTTTATTAATGCATAGCCAAAATTCGTAAGTCTATTTAAGGAGTATGAGTTAATAATCATGTATTCAATAAATGGGATACAACGCTTTGTCTGCAGTAGCAAACCTGGTTCAATATAATTGGAGGTGATGTCAGTTTCTAAAGTACCCTATCAGCTTCCCTTTGTTTTTCTTGGAGGAATCTAGGATTTGGCAGGTGTTGGATTATCATCATTTCTTCACTTAATGTGAAAGAGAACTGTCTTTCTTTTCCTAGTCGCATCAGACAAGAAAATAGAAGGAGAAACAGGAAGATGAGGGAGTAACAGGAACCCTATTCTGCTGTAGTCGTCATATGCAAAATAAGGCTGTCAAGTTACATATTTTCATAATATGGGAATAAAGGATTTACCTCATTTACTCCTAGAGAAAATAAATACTTGACTGCCGCAATGTGCCAACAATGGTTACAGTGGTAATTCTCAACTTGCTCCGCAGCAGTGAACTGCTCCAGGCAATCCTCTAAGGTGCATCCAACCATCTAACATTACAAAAACAGAATTGATTAAGAATAAAAAGGAAAGGTAAAAGAGGAGACGTTTTAGTTTAGAAGAAAGCAATCATAAGAGCAGAAGTCAAGTGATAGGCTCAACATACATAATATCAAAGAGTGAAAACTTCAGTACACACTACACATACAATTGTGCCACCACCATCAAGGATTGGTGAAAGAGGCAAGCTGTGAAAAGATTCGAAATTCAATGATATCTGCAAAATAAAGAGTCAGACTCTGAAATATCCACAATTGAATGATACCGTTAAAATAAAAAGAGGAAACCATGACTGAAGACTCTAGAACAATGGCCAGTGAAGATAGGATATTGTCAACAAGTAACTTTATTTATTAAAATTCAACATCTAAAACACAAAATTGCAGCCTATTAGGACAGCCAAGACCGAAGGATGTAGAATTTCAGAAGAATTTAAGGAAAATTAGGCATGTGAAATTGATTTTGGAAACAGACACAGTAGCACACCAACTAATCGCAAGAGTTGCAAATAAGCATACACGAGATCAAGTATAACTCAAATTAGTGCATGATTGTGTTCCTTCAGAAATTCATGTGAACCTGTGATGAGCAACTTTGGCACGTGAGGATGCTACCGAGAATTCCATCAAATGGCCCAAGGTAGTGTTGCTGCCACCTTGCCTGCTCACTCTGGTTCTCCATACTCTTTGGAGTAATAATCCTACAATTAGATGCACAGAGTTCTGCCAAAGAACATTGATTTGGAAGATAGCAATCTGAAAATTCTTCTCTTAAAGAGGACAGAAGATGAAGAAATGCTTCTGCTGCATCCTACATTTACATAATATTACATATTAGATATTCAATTTTGATTACTCAAGTTGTTATGGTATTTAGAAGGCAGAGTAGCACCTGCTGGCTTGTTAGATCGAAATTCTGAATGTAATCTGCCATTGCAAGCATCACTTTCCGTGGACTTAATACAACTCTTCCTCCACCAACTACGCACAGGTCTACAGAAATATTATAAATTAGTTTGGAATACCTAATAGAAAAGCCAGAAAGTTATATATTCTTAAGACATGATGACATATGATGTCTTATTGAACCAAGTTTTATATTTAAAAAGCATTCCAGTATACATTTTAACTCCAACAAACGGCAAGCGATTCCAATAGGCTTAATACTAACCTTCTAACAAAGTAGCCAAAGCTATCACAAGAGGAAAGCCATCAACGCGATTGCCAGCTGCTGAGAACTCATATTCCTCTAAAACCTTGTGGAGAAAGGGTTGAAAGTATGAACAGCTAGCAAGAGCCTGAAGATTAAAACATCCAACAATAAATCACATAAAATCATTCTAATTCATGAAACACTTAACGTAATTGATTTCTAAACAGAACATACATATAATGTAATCGACTTCCATCTTCAAACACTTACAGGAGAACAAACACGACCATGCGCGCGCACACAAACAAGCACACATATAATGTTCTCCTAGTATTTCCAAACATGATTTAACCTGATAGTGTGAGCGAATGTGCATCTCGTTCTACCCCGATCAATGGTCTTAATCAAGAACATATAATATAATGGATTTCAATTTCTAATCAATATATAAGTCAACAAAAGCAATCAAACAAGAGTATTAAGTACAAAAACTAAATTTAAAAAATTAAATAAAAAAAAAAAAAAGGAAACAAGTGGGAATACCTGTAAAATAACATTGAGAAAACAATTATTTCCAAGATTTTGGAGGCCCGGTACCAAAGGCAGCTGCTTGGAAGAAGAAGTCTCAGTGTGTGGCAGCCACTCCAAGTGTAAGGTGTTTAGGATGCCTAATTTCGAGCCTCTGAGAGCAAGAACAAAGCCACCAGCAACACCCAGAAGAGCAGCCACAGATGAAATCAAGCTTGAACCAGATAAAGTCATAAACCCTTGGTGGAATTGCCCAATCAAACACTTCAAATTTACCTCCCTTTCAAACTTCATCGTATTTCTATCTTACCCAATAACCCAATAACCCAATACCCAATACCCAATACCCACACAGATAGACAGATTCCAGAGACTACTAGGAAGGATCAATGGGATTTCAAAACCGTCAAAACCCTGCAACAATAACAATTGAAGGAACACCGGAAACAGTGTGTTCTTTATGCAATCTGAAATAAATAAACTTTAATAGGGCAGTCTGAAAACTAGGCAAACGTCCATAACGTTTTTATAGCTCTGCACTCTTTATGCAATCTCACCCAACTCCTACATATGCAGTGAGCTTCAGTTGATGTTAAATAGGGAGTTTGGAAAAAAATTCCTGTTTTTTAGCGGCCTAAATAAACTTTAACCCATATTGCATTCAAAATTCATGTTTACTTTACATAACTGGAATTATTTTGATTTTTGACTTTGTTGCTTTACCAAAATATGGGTAATAAAAATATTTTACTGCTATACTTCCCTCTGTGTTTACTTATAGGTAAAAAAAATAAAAAAAGTGTAAGCTTTCTCCCAAAACTTGTAATCAAATAAGTAAAAATCAGGAATTAGATCAACAAAGGGATCTAGTTGATCTAATTCCATTTTCTCACCTCTCATACTTCTAAGCTCTCCAATTTCATTCTTTTTCCATTTCTGTTGAGTAAACATGCTCCTAGTTTCTATTGCTCATCAACAATAACAACTCGAGCCCGTTTCAGGTGCTTATAGGCCCTATCTTTATTTTTTTTAAATCACCTAAATCGAAAAGCATATGATCATTGAATTAAACAGTTATCTCCTCCCATAATTTATTATTTGTTTATTTTCAATTTTAGGAAATGTTTTCAAGGATGTTTTGGTCATTTTACATTTCAATTTGGTGTTTGGAGGTGAATAAATAGATAGAGGTTAATTCCACGAGCGCATAGGCGCAAACAGTGCCTAATTCGGAGTTAGAACGAAGAAGTTAGAAGTGTTTAAGTTGGAGGGCATTTTTGTCACTATAAATGGAAAGAGTTTGACCTATGGAAGTAAGAAAACCAGGTCTCCAAAAACGAAACCCTTCAGCTCTGCTAGACCAGGATCAGGAATCGACGAGGTCGGTGGGGTTAAATTATCATTGAGCCCAGTTGAAACCCCATGTCATTTTCACCCAAGTACCATCGTAGATGACAAAATTCAGCTCAAAAGTCATGGACACCTCAAAACCCTAGGTTATGTACTCGTCATTTTCAGGCAACGAACTTGGTGGTACACAACCTGGGTTTTGTAGCCCTTCCTCTAAGGGTAAAACTCGACCAAAATCATTGTCATTGGACCTCCTACAACGACATGGCGAGCCTTGGAAGTTTTCGGCATTGTGGCTTTCCTGGGGGTTATGGCCGTCTTTCGTTACCTTTTGGACTTCGTGATAGGTAAAAAAGTTGTTCCTCGTGTTGAGCTTTACTTGCTTGTAAAAATTTGTGAAATTTGGAGTTAGCAGGAAATTGAGTTTCCGTTTGCCGGAAACCACTGTGCACAGTGGTGCATGTGGCGGGGTGTGGGAAAACTCAGTGACATGGCTTTTGGACATAGAGATGTTCTTGAAGCCTGAGTCTGAAGGAAATATTTGTGAAAACTAGTTCATTTGAGCAACATTTATGCATGCTATTAACAATTAAAAGGCGGAATCATGATTGTATGCACTCAAAAACAAAACTTTACCCATGAAATTCTAAGCCTAGTAGTTGTGGTGAACCAAGACTCAACTCAAGAACAAAGTGAGTTGAGAAATATTATACCTTTGTTGATTCCTCTTTGCATAAGCAAAGGCTAATCACCCAAGAGAGAGGGCCTTCATTCCTTACTTCTTAGCTCCATGGATTTCTTGGAGGAGGATGATGAATGGATTCTCCAAGTTCCCAAAATAGAGAACCTCTAGGTTTCCACACCAATGAGAGCATTGATGAAGAGATGAGTGACCTAGAAGAAGTAAGATTGCTAGCTATTTTCCTCTAGGGTGGCCGGCCTCTTAGAGAGAAAATGAGAGCTTGTGTTCTCTCCAATTTCCTAAAAAAAAAACCCTCACCAATATGGCCGGCCATTGTAGGTTAATTGGGCTTTGAAGCCGTTTGTGTTTTCAAGTTGTCATACAACTTGAGTTATTGGGCTTGACATTCAAATCCCATTGGGCCTTGAGGCCCAAAACTAACCCGAGGTTTATAACGAACTTATTCGTTTGATTAATTAACATATTAATTAATCCTAGCCATAAATAATTAAACTATTTAATTATCCTTACTCATCTCCGTTGTTTCTTCAATCTCTACCTTACATGGTGTACTATCCATTAGGTTCCTTTTAGCGAGGCAGTGGGCGATTAGAACTCTTCAAATCGATTGTGAATTGAAACTTACTTTCAATTCTCCCTTTAGTGATTACTCACCTTTAGGGCTTCCACAAACCATGAGTGACACCTAGCATTATGTCATGGGTACCCAAGCTAATCAGAAGAGGTGGAGAACCTATTCAGTTTAGGATTACAATGCAATACGGTCTTTCTCTAATACAATACTCTTGACCACATTGTTTGGTTTGATAATTTATTCATGTCTACTATCCAATGTGATTCTCTTACTTATATGATTACTTTGAACGTGATTTGGAACAACTTCCTAAATCTCCTTCATACTCTGGCCAGAGATTTTTAATCATATCATAAAGTATTCTCCCTCAAACGGTTTGAAGGTTAGAGATCCCTTGTTGCGCATTCACTTGCCTCCATGGCTAAATGTCTTAACCCCAACTATGCCGTGGACACCCTCTGACAGAGTGACTTTGACATAGTCAAAGATCAAGGATCTAACCACAAGACAATTATGATGCCTCAGGTCAAAAGACTACTTTGCATTATCCCAACTATGAGTTCTCATGTGACATGAGTATGATAACTCCTTGTTGATCGCGTTCAGTGGACTCATTCTCTATTGAGCACCTAAATGCTTGTCTTGGTGTCAATCACACCATTGACTCGAGACCAGTCACTCTCCCTAAGAGAAGACATAACACGTACTGATCTTAACAGTCTGTCAATGCCCAATTGGTAATCCTATGATCAGGAACGTTTAGGATATGTATAGGAAAGAGAATGATCTCATGAATCTAACTTCTTTAGATCTCATTCTCCCAATTACATATTCCTTGGACTTATCGTTTACGCATATAACATTTATATGAGATGGCTTCAAACAATAATCTTTGCCTTTTATATTAAACTAGATTAGTTTAACATGTGAAATGCCCGTAAAGTATCATCATATGATTGGTTTTAGGGCACATTTCCAACATAGTCCATATTCAAGGTTCGATTGTTGAAATTTGATGCGATGGTTCGATCATTAAATTTTTTAGATAATTGTACAGTCATTCAATTTTCATGATTGACGACAATCCGACCGTTGTATTGTCGTGCAATTTTTTAGCATGTTATTTGTTGATTGTCGGACCTTTGAGGAATTGTGGAACGAAAACTTGACGTTTGAATTTTCCAAATTGGAGAATCTTGGTTGTTAACCCTAATGGGGCCACTTTGACCGACGATTGACTTTTTGGTCAACGTGCCCCAATTTATTCTGGTGGCTCATTTATTTTAGGATTCTAAGATAATATGTGTATTTTTATAAGCGTTCATCATGTCTGAGTGCTCCGATCTTCGTGCTAGGATTGCTGATAGTCGAGATTTCTGGTAAGTGATTGTAATATTATGTGATAATATATTGCATATTCCCTTGTTACTTGTGTATAGCATGGATTTATAAAATGTGTTTATCACTAGTCATCAGTCTGTTGTTTGAAATGATATATATATATATATATATATATATATATATATTTACTTGAAATGATTGCAAACTGAGAGGGCTAGTAGAAGACCGATACCTTGTATACTTAACTTCTCGTTTCATGCATGGATATGAAATCCTAGTGTGTTACCTTTCTTTTTGATTCCATGAGTAATTATGGAATCCAATTTTCTTGAGAGGTTCTGGAACGCTACTCTATTTGATTCCATTCGAAGCTACATCATGTCTGATTCCATGAGAGGTTCTGAAATCCTACTGTAGTCCTAGAGAGGTTCAAAAACCATGTGCATAGTTTCTATATGGTTCCATAAGAGGTTCTAGAACCCAGTGGTTTGCTCTGGCACGGGTTTACCAGCAGACACGCGATGCACTGCGAGCAGAGCCACTAGAGGCTGCATTAATTGGCCAAAGCCCACATAAGCTAGGGTTTCTAAATCAATGGGCTCAACACAAGCCGCGAGATTATTCGCATGGACTGTTCGTGGAGGCTGGTACCGTTTGGTGGTGACCAACCGAGTTGGTGGCTGCAGCTCGATAGAAGCATGTCAAACTGGCGATGGCTATTTGACGGGGAATGACTGAACCTGATGGGGCCTCGCATTCAGCTGCTGTTGCTGTTGTCACCACTACTGCTACTATTGTGGCGCTGCAACCACAATGGCCTAGCGCGGTACTGGTGCGTCAATGAAGGTAGTAACTGTGGAGGTGATTTGGGGCCATGACGAAGTCGTGGCAATTTTGTTTTTTGACGAAAGCGGCTATAATCCTCGAACAAAAGGTGCGGCGAAAACTGTGATCGACGAAAATTCTGAATTCATGTCCAAGGGCCTCAGAGACTCCATGGAAATCCTAGATTGAGAGGATTGGCCATTGTTGTTCTTGCCCGCTGTTCTGTGTATCCACCATAGTTGTTCCATGTGAACAAGAACCAGGAACACTGAAGAAAGCCTTTTAGACTATCCCCAAATGAGATGTCAAATCCTAAGTGGAATGTCATGTACTCAAATTTGAAGGTAGGAGCAAGCTTCAACCAATATGTTAATCCTATGTGGATTGACATATGAGTTTTCATATGTCAAATTTGACATATGAGAAAAGGTGATGTCAAATAATTTTTAATTATTTTATTGTGTGAGTCCCATTAATGCACCAATTATAGATCTTGAAAATTTATTTTAATTGATTTATTTTTAAAATGGGTCCTGCAAATATCATTTATAACAAAAAAACATATCGGTTGGAAAAAGAAAAAAACTGACATTACCACGTTAGCCATCAAATTAACATTTAACATTTATCTTTTGACATCTCCATTGGAGATGCTCTTAGGGTTTACTTTCTTCACTCAGATCTCCAAGCACACATTGAGTTGTAACTCAATTTTTTTCTCAACGAAAACACCAATTTGTGGATGCAAATTTCATTCACGACTGATTTGACGAAATTTCACCTACAAGAGAACAAACACCGTTAGCTTAATTGACAAACACCAAAAAAAAAAAGGAGGGTTTATCCGCCAAAGAGCATTTGATGCCTAAGTTAGAAAAATAATAGAGAGGAAATTTGAACTTGAGAGTATTTTGAGTAGCACGTGGTGATTACCCTTTTATTTGATTGACTTGGCTCTTTATGGGAAAAAAACCCTAGCAGGCAGTTGGGAAGGGAGGTTGCAGAGTATACTAGGTAGTCCTTAATGATGCAGGCAAGTCTCCGTAGTCCTCTAAAAGTCCATGTTAGTAAGAGCACAGGTGTAGCGGACACCCAAAGGAAGACTCTGAAGAGTCAGTGCCTTGCCACCATTGGACCAGGTATGGCTCGATGGCAGGACGTATTATGGGCAGCCTAGAGAGCCCCTAATATGTATCATGGGCAACCCAAAGTGCCCATGGTCAGTTAGTGAATAAAAGCCCAATTATAGGGCAGACAGCGTCTTATTCCCTTAAGGGAATTTTATCATCAACTCACGACGTTGAGGGCAAAACTGTTATATTGGACATATATTCCACGTGTCATTTTCCTATTAGATGTGATTAATTTATGTTTTGATGGGTTCTCATAATTTTGGTGGTTGTTGACAGATTTACAAAGTATGCCCACTTCATTCCTTTGTCCTTACATAGCTAAGCAAGTGGTTGAAGTTTTCATGAAATAGGTGTTTCATCTTCATTAAATGCCATAATCTATCATTTCCGACAGAAATCAATCTTTCGTAGCAATTTTTGAGAATCTTTTTTTTTTTTTTTTTTCTTTGTTGGAAACTGGGGAATTCATTACCCGGGCAAAGATGCCAAACATAACAAGGAGAGCCTGCAATGAGGCAAGCAAACAACAATGCAAAAGAAAACATCGAGTAGTAGATAGAGTTACAAGGAAGACGCATTAGCCAAGCTATCACGTCGCCCCATCCATTGCCCCCGTTACATTAAGGAGGACAGGTAAACCATCATTTTGAAGCACATGAACTAACGAAGATGGGGGTCTGTTGACCCATGAAACATCGCACATCTCCGAACACCGTTGCGACGCCAATGAATCTGCCGCCATGTTGACTGATCTTGGAGTCCAATACCAGCGATAGTCCTGGAAAGACTCCCCTAGCCTTTTAGCTTTCACTAAAGAAGGGTAGGCCTCTCATCTGCCATTTTCAAGCGAATCCAAAAGAGAGCAAATGGATTCCTAGGAATCAGATTCAACAATAAACATTCGAATCCCCAACGTCATACCAAATTCACAACCATTGAGGAGGGTCATGACTTCAGCAGCTCCAACAGAAGGAGCCCGAATGGCATGTCTAATCGCTGCCACGAAAGAACCCCCAGCATCCCGCAACATAATCCCCACAAAGCCAAATCGCGTCGTCGCCGACCAACTGGCATAAACATTAATTTTTGTATACAGCGTAGCAAAGAGGACCACTGGATTGACCAATTAGCCACCGTCAAGACCGGCGCAGGTGGCGCTTGATTCTCACGAACAGCTTTAAAATACGCTCCAGCTGAGTTTGTAATTGCACATAGGATTTGTGTGGGGTTGATTGGTCTTTGATTATACAAAAGGTTGCACTGAGCTTTCTATATATGCCAGCATGTGAAGGCTACATACAATAGTAAGTACATTCAGTCCCCACTTTCACCGACATACAGGTTTGAGAATTAGTATAACCATTCCATCCAATTCGAGACTTCATTGCTGTCAATCTTGAGATTAAGAACCCCTCCAAACCCAATGGTATCCACCCATGGGCATAATAAAAGTAAATGTTCAATCAACTTCTCTTGGTTATGGCATATCGGGCATGTCGGGTTAGGGGTAGAACGCTGTTTATATAATTCTTTCATCGTGGCCAATGCTTTATGGAGGCTTTTCCACATGAAATTACGGATCTTTACCGGGGTTTGAAGCTTCCATATGAACTTCCAAACCCGAGCCGGGGTAACTTGGGACGAAGAAGGGTGTTTCACCGAGTACAATCCATTCGTGGTAGCTGGCCATATGAACTTGTCACCACGCATTAAGTCACCGATAAACGTATCACTAATGGGGTTGAGCTTTTCCATAGATAATAAGGGTTGAAGGGAGTTGAGTTCCCAAGTTCTAGAACTTAGACATATTAGAGTCTCCACCCGAGTATCCTTAGTGACCGGCACCTCTCCACTTGGAATGGGGTAGCCCGAAGGGCAATATGGGAGCCACCTGTTTACCCAAATCCGCACATTCCGCCCATTCATTACTTGCCAATGCGCACCCTTCAACATAATATCTCTTCCCACTAGTAAGCTGGTCGAAGCCCATGATGCTCAGCTTCCATGTTGGGCCTCAAGAAAAGAACAATGTGGGAAGTACCTGGCCTTGAGTACCAAAGCCCATAAAGAATTCGGCTCCGTAATCAACCTCCAACATTGCTTGGCAAGGAGAGCATCATTGAAGGTTTTAAAGTTCTTGAAACCCATGCCCCATTCATGCTTCGGAAGACCCAACAAGTTTTTTTATATCCAATCAATTTTTCGCTCCCCATTTTTCTGCCCCCACCATAACTCAGAAATCATGGAATCCAGCTCGTTGCAAATTACATCCGAAAACTTAAATAAATTCATTGGGTACACAAGAATAGCTCGAGGGATGACCTTAATCATAACGTCTTTGCCAACTTGTGATTGAGTGCCCTGCTTCCACCTTTCACATATGCGAGTCCACGGCTCTTAGAACGGCCCCATATGGCAGGAACCCCCAGGTATGTCCCCGGATCGGAAACCACCGGTATACCAAGAATGTCCCCAAGCTCCTTCGCAACTGCCATGAAGGTATTGGCACTAAAAATACGCACAATTTCTGAAAATTCACGGTCTGGCCCGAAGCCGAGCAATATGCCTCAATTAGTCAACCCAAGTTGATGCAATTCACTCTGTCAGCCTTTAAGAAGATTAGGGTGTCATCAGCAAAGAAAATATGAGATATGGAGGGGCCATGAGGGTTGATCCGAACCCCTTACAGTTGTTTAGTATCAGTGGCTCTACTAATCATCTTTGACAGAACTTCATAAACCATCAGAAACAAATACGGAGATAGCAGGTCTCTTTGCCTTAATCTTCTCGAATGAGCAAATTTGTTACCCAATTGACCATTGAGGATCACAACAAAATTAATCGAACTCACACACCCCATGATAAGCCTTTGCCAGCAGGGATGAAACCCTATCTTCTCCACATGGTCATAGGCTTTGTGCATATCAAGCTTGATGTCGAGTTCAAACTTACACTTCGTTTCCCTGAGCTTGAGGAAGTGGAATAGCTCATGCACAATCCCAATATTGTCCTGAATTTGTCGTCCCCCAACGAACGCATTCTGCATGGGAGAAATAAGACTTGGGAGTAAAGGTTTTAGTATATTAGTTAAAACCTTAGAGAGTACCTTGTAGGAAAAATTGCATAAGCTAATGGGCTGGAATTGAGAAACCGACTCCGGGTTTAGGACCTTTGGGATCAACACAATGTGAGTTGCATTGAGTTGACCGGACAATTATCTCCATTCGTAAAAAACATGACCAACTCATTAACTTCCTTTACAATACTATCCCAAAATGAATGGTAAGAAATTCCTTGAAAACCATCCGGTCCCGAGGCTTTTAGGCCGCCCATTTACCGAGCAGCATCTCTGATTTTCTCCTTCGTTAATAAAATTTGCAAACTAAATGATTTGTCATCAATAAGAATAAGCACGTTTATCAACGTTTAAGTATTAACTCAATCATCAACTTACATGTCACTTAGTTTACAAAATTTTATCTACAAATTCAGTCCCCTAACATTACCCCTCCATCCTCTAATGAAATCTACCATTTTCACTATTAAAAAATGAACGAAATACCACTTAAGCAGCCATTAAAACTGTTCAAAATGAATGCCATAGTGGTATTTCCTTCACTTTGAACACTAATAGTGATATTTTACAACATTTCTCTTATTTACTACTTTTATGTAAATTGTCATCTGTCATGGCATAGTTACTCTAACTAATAGTTAAGCCATTTGACTGAGATGAATAAATAGGATAAGAAATGATTGGGTAAACTTTTCTTTTTCGCAGTATTCGTTTCGTAACCTTAACATTTTTTCGGTTATCGGTTTTTATGTCCACCCTTATTTCGATTTGTCAAAAAGAAAATAGTTTCTGAATGTACTTTTTTTCTTTTGACAAAATTCAGCACCAATTTTTTACGGCGGGAGTTTACCTCTAACCTCTAAGTATTAAAAATGGGGTTTTTATCACAAATGATCTGTGAAATTGACCTTGACCATCAAGATGGTCCCATCACACATAAATGGGCCCCATAAGTTTTTTTCTTCTCGCAAATGGTCTTTGAAATTGACTCACGACATCAAAATGGTCCCTAAAATTGACTTGCAACATCAAAATGGTCACTGAAGTTGAAAATTGACCAATGTAGTCCCGCAAGTAAGCATCTCAAATCAATGTAGTCTTTCCGTCATAATTCTGTCAAAAATTATGTTATGTGCTGATGTGATACACAAATGGGTCACACAAGTCTAATTAAATAAAAAAAAAATTACAAATAGGCTTAATAATTTAATAATTAATAAAAAAATTGTCAACCCAAAAACCCAGTCCTACAATCACCTTCGATCCCAGTCCACATTTCTATACCTCCTTCGCTCTATTCTCTTAAAAAAAAAATCTCAATACACCCATCTTTACACACTTAGACGCCCTTCCCGAATTGAACCTGGATCAAGATCACCTTTGGTGACGGCTTAGCCCATTGACAACGACTTTTGGGACATCACCTTTAACATTTAGGTGATCAACATCCTCACAACCTTAATTTTGGAGAGCTTGTTCGGCGCTTCCTTGGTGGTCTGGTGATGCAAAGAACGACGAGGTCTGCCTTGAGATAATGAGGCTATAACCAAGGTGCGTCCATTGTAGGTTGAAAACTATATATTTCCACACCCCCTCTTAGGCCTTGGTTAAGCCTTGTGCCTTTAAGAATTTATGGGAGGGATCTCTCTTCGGAGTAGGCCTTACTATAAGAAAAAAAAATTTCATTGTGCAAAAAGGTATTTAGATAACTTTTTTAATTAATTATTAAACCCACATCAACACATAACAAATTTTTTTACAAAAATTGTGGCGGAAGGATCATATTGATTTGCAACACCTATTTTCAAGGACTACATTGGTTGATTTTCAATTTCAGTGACCATATTGATAGTGTGGGTCAATTTCAAATCTTGATGGTGTGGGTCAATTTCAGGGACCATTTGTGATAAAAATCCGTAAATCTTGTGAGGCCCATTTATGTGCCACATTGCACTTAACAGAATTTTTAACAGAATTGTAACGGAATGACCATATTGATTTGCAACATCTATATTCAGAGACTACATTAATTGATTTTTAATTTCAGGGACCATTTATGATAAAAACCTTTAAAATGATGCTTCCATTATCTGAAGGAGGCTAGTCAACCTAATTACCAATGTTGTTTCTATTTTTCTGAAGGGTAATGCCATGGAAACTAAATTTGTAAACAAAATTTGCAAATGAAATAAATATTCACCAATAAGAATGAGCACGTGTATCGACGTTTAAGTAATAACTCAATCATTAATTTTCATGTCATTCAGTTTGCGTTACCCTTTTGTGAATCATAATTTGTATGTCACAGAGAAAGAGATAACATCAACTTCTTTTCGTATATGATTGTACCAATGGTAAATACATCTAACAAGAAAAAGTTTCCTAACCGAACCAAACAACAATTTCATAATAAATGGAAAAATATATATGGTAAAAGATGTAAATGAAACCATCATCTCGACGAGGGAGTAGTATATTGAGCATAGCTAGACCATTGCTGCATTGGAAAAACAGCAGTACTAGTACTGTTGTCACTTACGGATGGTCCGACGGGAAGCCATGACCGAGCCCCAAAGAGTGAAGACAACGGAGGTGGTGATAGCGAAGAAGAAGAGGAAGACGAAGAAGCGGCAGCCTCAGCAACAGCAGAGGATGATAGAACCATCTGATCATAAAGGCTCATAGGTTGCCTCTGCATATCAACCAACTCAGAATAGCTAACAAGATTTCTTGAGGTTGAAGGCACCTCGTCCGACGAATGGAATGCTTGAGAGTGAACAATCGGCTCACTGGATGTGGCAACGGACAAAAGGGTATTTTGAGGAGCAGAATTGCTCAACTGGGTCGGCGGAGGAACGGCGATTGACGACAGGAGTCTGACGTTTTCAGGGAAGTTGAGTTTGGCCTTGTTGCCTCTGAATCGGAGCGCAGCTTGATCGTAGGCTTGAGCGGCGGCTTCGGCTGTTTCAAAGGTGCCTAACCACACCCTGGCAGCCTTGAAGGGGTCTCTAATCTCAGCTGCCCATTTTCCCCACGGTCTTTGTCTCACTCCTCTGTATCTTCTCCTTATTGGCTCTGCTATTTCGGGCGCACTGTATACATATCTACTACTTGGAGTTGGAGGGATTGCTGTTGTGGTTGTCCTGGTGCTTATGCCTTCTGCGGATATTGATCAAGAGAAAAAGTCATTTTTTAACTAAATTGTTCTGTCCCAACGCCACGCATTTTGCGTGAAGGAGAGACTGCATGCTTTTTGTAATTTATTTTTTTCAAAAAATAAGTAGAAAAGAACAAATAAGTATAAGAAACAACAAAATCACAATTATTCACATATTGGTTAAACAAATAAGTGTTTAAACAAATTAAACATTGACTAAACTATGACATTAGTCTCATTCTTTAACTGAACTGTTCTGCCACACTACATGCAGAAGAGAGCTTCCGAAAATTTTTCGCATTTTGTAATTTTATTTATCTTTGAAGATAAGTACACAAGAACAAGAAAACAAAATCGATAGAAACAACAAATCATAATTGTTCTTATTTTGGAGTATTTAAGTAACTTCATGTGTAAGGAATTAGAAGCGTGCACGACTTTCGTACAATTAGAACAACTGAGAAGGAGATTTTCTTTTGCTTTAATCGCAAGTCACTCTATCGTGTTAAATGTGAAAAGGAAATACCTCCAAAAGCAGAGGATGGCCCCTGAATGTGCTGTGGAAATTCATCGAAAGCTCTACAAAGCCTTGTAACCGACTCGGACAACGGACCACCGCCGCTGCCGCCTTCTTCCTCTTCTTCTCTTCCTCTTTTAGTTCCAACACTGCCCCATGAACTAGTCCTTGAATCAGAATTAACACCTGCAGCAGCCACCTCATTTTCATCTCCGGCCACCACATGCGTCAAGGCCGATACCATCGCCGACATCTCTCTCTCCCTATCCAACTGCAACAGCATTGACGATGCGGCCGACGCTAATATCCCACTTCCACCACCGCCAGCCCGCTGTCGTTGCTGATGTGAAATAAGCAGGGGTTCATTGAGCCATTCTCCAATGTTATGATGTCCTCCTTGTCCCTCCTCAATGTTGGTGCGCCTTGCGGCACGTTGGTCGTTATTACCTCTTGAATCCGCCACCTTTAATACACACATATAGAAATAGATATGATTGATGAGATAATATTTGTTGATATATCTATCTGTATCTACCCAACACACAACACAACATACAAAACCAAGTTTACTACTGTTTACGTGCAAATTCTCTCTCGTCAAGAAAACCAACACGCCCCACCACCAGACACGCAGACTTGTTACTTACAGCTTTGAACCGTCATCTAAATATAATATATTATATATACGCAATTTATAGCTGGGACTAGCAGATCGATTTATATAAACGCCGCCATGGGAATCATGTCGGTTAATTCAATTGGTCCATCTTCATGCAGAAGGAACCCATTATTTAATAATATTGAATGTTAAAAATGGATAAATATATACAGGAAGGAATTTTATCGAGTCAAAAGAGGCAGTATGAACTTAAAACACAAAGTGTGAACACACAGATGTCAACAGATATATACGTGACAGGCTGGCGTTTAGGGTTTTTTTTATTGGGGGGGCCCGGTTGGGGGGGGGGGGGGGTTGTGTTGTGGTTGGTTGTGGCGGTGTTTGGGGTCAGAGGGAATCAACCAACAAACATGATCGACATGAATTATTAACTTGGTTTGTTGCAACATGGATTAATCTCTTACTACCAACTACCTAGTGAAATGAAACCTGTGTTTTTTTTTTTTTTTTTTTTTTTTTTTTTTTTTTTTTTTGTAACACAGGATTATATTAATCCGGGCAAAGATGTCAAAGGTAAGCAAGAAGGCCTACAAAGAGGCAAACAACCAAACATGGCACCAGAAAACAGGTAGTGGAAGAAGCTATATGGAGACCGATGCCGCACCTAATGCAAAATGTCACTCCTCACACTACCCACAAACAAACCTAGTGTGGACAAGGAAGTCCATCATTACAGAGAACATGAACTAGGGAAGATGGAGGTCTGTCTATCCAAACCACATTGCACATTTCCCTACTTCGCCGCAACTCTAAGAGATGTGTAGCTTTGTTGGCGGATCTTGGAATCTAAGACAAGCGACAATCATGGTAAGTCTCTCCCAATCTAGCACACTATGAAAGTACAGGGAAAGCGTCCCACCTGCCCTTTGAAAGCGAATCCCGCAGACATGAGATTGCATCAGAGGAATCAGATTCAATTATCACTGAATTCCAACCCAACTGGTGACCCAGCTCGTAGCCATGCTTAATAACCAGTGCCTCCGCCATAACCACACTCCCAGCCTTCACAGGATACCTACCTGCACCCAAAAAATGCCCCACATGGTCCCGTGCAACCACCCCAGCAAAACCCGAGCCCAAATTTGCATCCCAACTAGCATCCACATTAATCTTGATGACCCCCGGGTTTGGAGGAATCCAAGTCACGGGAGTCACCAGTGCTCGAGAATCAAGTATTATACGAGTGCTGGATAACTAGGCAGCTGCTAAGAAAACCCCTATTGAAGTGGAAATTGTTAGGAGTACCTGCCTAGGATTAATTGGTTAATGGTTGAAAAGAAAGTTGCACCATGCCTTCCAAATGTGCCAACATGTAAAAGCAATATAAGAAAAAACCCATCGCTTATCAGACTTCAACCCAGGAACCACCTAAAGGCAAGTAATTAGCCAAGCCGGCCATGTTGTGACTTCACACCCCTGTATCCTTATGCCCAATTCTCCCCCAAACCACACCAATTCCACCCACAGACAAAGTAAGAGAATATACTCAATTGATTCTTCCTGAGCATTGCAAATATGACATATATGAGATGGAGAAGATCGTTTGAGAAAAAAAATTTCCATAGTAGGAACAACCGCATTAAGAGTTTTCCACAGAAAACACTTGATTTTGGGTAAAGCCTCCATACTCCACACCCATTTCCAAATAGACTTTGGAATAGTAGCCGAAGTCGATGCACTCATATTCCTTGGTGGTCCCTAGCGGGCAAGAGCCCAATGGTAACCCGAGCAAATTGTATAGGTGCCGTGTTTCTCAAAAGGCCACACCAATCGATCATGACACAACGGGTCACCAATGGGTGTGTCCAAGATCGCCTCATAGTCTTGTTGCGACACAAAAGATTTCAAGAATTCAATATCCCATTGCCCAATGGCCGAATTAATCAAAGAGCTCACCGTCAAAGTTCTAGTGACAAACACCACACTCATTGGTTCCGGTCTACCCAATGGGACGTGTGGGAACCATCTATCTTTCCAAACTTGAACCTTTCGACCATTCATAATTTTCCAATGAGCGCCCCTCAGCAATATATCTCATCCTACCAATAAACAAGACCAAGCCCAGGAAGCTCGCCCTCTCCGCTTAGCTTCAAGGAAAGAACAATTGGGAAAATATCGAGCTTTAAGAACTTGTGCCCACAACGTATACGGCTCATGTATTAGTCTCCAACATTGTTTGGCCAGTAGAGCGTCATTAAAAGATTCAAAATTCCGAAAACCAAGTCCACATTCAGCCTTAAAGCTACATAACCTCGCCTTGGAGACCCAATAGATGTGGATTTCTCCACTCCGTTGCCCCCACCAAAATTGAGAAATCATGGCATCAAATTCATTACATAATGTCTTAGGGAATTTAAACAGGTTCATTGGGTATGTTGGGATTGAAGGAAAAATTTTGTCCTAGCTAAGAACATGTGAGAACATTTGAACACATATGCAAACTAATAACACTTTAAGGTAGGCATGCATTCAAAAACAATTCTAAAACCCATGACTTTCAAAGCCTAGTGAATGGTGAACCACAAGACTCTTTAACAACATTAAAGAGAAGAAGGATTTTGAGATTCATTACCCTTGAAGCTCATCCTTGTTTGCACAAGGGATTCACCCAAGTGGAGGGCCTTCAGGTCACCTCCTAGCTCCTTGGATCTTCCTTGTGATTCTTCTCCCTTAGATGCTCCTTTGCTCCTTGATGATGTGAGGAAAAGATCTCCAAAAAATACCAAAGGTTTGGTACCTGTAAGTTTCCACACCAAGGATGTAGTGTGAAGAGAAGATGGATGACTTAGAGAGATTTTGATGCTAGTGAAAAGCTCTCTAAGTGGCCGGCCTCTTTGGAAAAAAAGAGAGAAAATGTTTCTCTTCTTTGCCTCTAGAAAACCCTAAGTGAATGAAAGCTATAAAGTTGACTTTATACTACATCACATGTGAGTGGCAAACTTGCAATTAAATCAAGTTTGCTTCCACTCACCCTTATGGCCGGCCTTGGCATTGTTATTGGGCTAATTGCTCATTTTGTTTTAGTTGTCATACAACTTAAACATAATGGGCCTTGTGGACCAAAAACCCTTTTGGGCCCCGAAACCCAAAACCAACTTAAAAGCCCAATACGAACCTTTCGTAAAATTAATTAACTAATTAATTAATCTTGACCATTCTCAATTAAACTATTTAATTGCTTATCCATCTCATTTATATTTCTTCACTTTCATCCTTACTCGGTGTACGATCCATTAGGTTCCAATTAGCGAGGCAGTGGGCGATTGTTACTCTTAACGATCGATTGTGAATTGAAACTACATTTCAATTCTCCCTTTGATGAAGATTAGTGTTTGCTAATCCTCAGGGCTTCCACAAACCATGAGTGACACCTAGCAGTATGTCATGGCTACCTAAGCTAATTAGAAGTGGTTGGAGAACCTATCCAGTTACAATTACAATGCAATACGATCATTCTCTAATACAATACTCTCAATCACATTGTTTGAGTGATAGCTTGTTTCATGTCTTCTATCCAATGTGATACTTCTCTATATGATTCAATTGAATATGATTTGGAACAAACTTTCCTAAGTCATATTCGTATGCTTTGGCCAAAGACTCTCGAATCATATCTCAGAGTATTCTTCTTCCACCATGGAAGGCTAGAGATCCCTTGTTGTGCATTCACATGCCTATATGACTAGATAGCTCGACCCCAACAATGCTGTGGACACTTTCAATGGAATGCCTTTGACATAATCAAAGATCAATGACCTAACCATTAGACATCAATGATGCCTCAGGTCAAAGGACTACTTTGCATATTGCAACTTATGAGTTCTTACATGACATGTATGCTCGAACTCTCTTTTGATCGTTGTTCAGTGTACTCGATTACTCTTTCGAGCACCTATGTGTTTGTCTCAGTGTCCAACACTAAATGACTTGAGACTAGTCATACTCACACTTGAGTTAACATAACGCATACTAACCTTAGCGGATTGTCAATGCCCAATTGGCAACCCTATGGCTAGGAACGTTTTACGAATGAACATAAGAGAAAGGTCTCGTTAATCTAACTTACTTAAATCACTTCTCTCTTAGATCAAATACATTCCTTGGATTCCCTTATTGCTTAAACACATGATACAATAAATAGTGATTAACAATAAGCTTTGCCCTTTATTAAACATATAATAGTTTAATACAATAAGTATTCCAAAAGCTATTACATCAAATGAGTGGCTTTGTGGGCATACTTCCAACAGGGATTGCTTGTGCCACCGCCTTGATCAAGACCTCCGGCCCCGCTTGTGAGAGCATTGATTGTTTCCAACCTTGCAGTTTCCCCAAAACTCGTCCTTTGACATAGGCCAATCCACATTTCTTCGACCTACCCCATATAGCTGGTACCCCCAAATAGGACCCTGGGTCTCCAACTTTCACTATGCCCAAAATGTCGATCAATTCCTTCGAGAATCCGTCCGTAACATTTCTGCCAAAGAAAACACTTGATTTCTGTTTGTTTACCTGTTGTCCAGACGCCAAACAATAGTGATCTATTAAATGAATGAGACACCGACAATTTTCTTTAGTTGCCGTTAGGAAATTGAGAGTATCATCAGCGAAGAACATGTGGGATATAACCGTACCAGCCGCATTCATTTGCACTCCTTGTAACCACTGTTGATCACTAGCCTGTTGAAGCATAAGGGAAAAGACTTCACTAACTAAGAGAAATAAATATAGCGATAAGGGATCTCCCTGACACAGTCCTCTGGAGGGAGCAAATTTTGATCCTGGCTACCCATTAAGGAGAATTGCAAAGCTAACTGAAGTGAGACATCTCAAAATCAAATTTCTCCAACGTAAATTAAATCCCATCTTTTCCATCACTGCCAATAAGAAATCCCATTCCACTATATCATACGCCTTATGCATATCCAATTTAATCCCAAGCTCGAACTTATGTCTGGCCTTTCTAAGTTTGAGAAAATGGAATAGCTCGTGAGCGATACCTATGTTATCTTGTATTTTTCTGCCAGCTACAAACGCATTCTGTGTAGAGGAATCAAGTCCGGCAAGAACACTTTAAGCCGGTTCGCCAACACCTTGGAGAGCACCTTGTATGAGTAATTGCATAAACTAATAGGTCTGAACTGTGAAATAGTTTCAGGTTTCGGCACTTTCAGATTTAATACAACATGAGTGGCATTAATCTGAGATGGATTTTGTGACTCCTCCATGATATCCCAAACCAACTGATTCACATCATTCACAATGATATCCCAATAAGAGTGGTAAAAAATACCTTGAAAGCCATCCGAACCTGGAGCTTTAAGTCCGCCCATTTGTGTTGCAGCTTGTTTAACCTCATCCATGGAAACCTTAACAGTGAGTGCTGCATTCATTTCCTCCGTGACTTTTGGAGTGACACAATTCAGGATATGCCCCCAATCATGATTCCCCTGTGATGTAAAAAGATCAACAAAATGAGCATCTATCATCTGCCTAACCTGTCTTGGGTTGGCCACCCATTCTCCACTGTTATTATTCAATGATACCACATGATTTCGCCTGCCGTTGTAAAGTCGTTTGGTGGAAGAATTTAGTATTTGCATCCCCCTCGGTGAGCCACCTTACCCTGGAATGCTGGTGCCAATAACTTTCCTCTTGTCGCCACAACTGATCCACTTTTTTTGAGAGCTCGTCAATTTTCTGCCAGTTATCCCGCCAATTCCCTTAAAGATCTCGAAGTTCACTCAACATATTTTGAATTTGCCAACCACGTTCCTTGAACTTCTCTTTAGTCCACTTCCTCAATTTATTACGGCAGTCATTTATTTTTAGATTCCAACGCTCCACATGATTACCATCCCTAGGAGTTGCCCACACTTTAGTCACTAAATCTCTCAAACCTAAATAATTTTTTTCCCTTCACCAGTTTTGGCTCCCCTTGTTATAAGATTGGACAATGGTTTGACCCTAAGACTGCACCATGTGTGACCATCGAGATAGGCCAAAGCACTTGCCATTTATCATTACCAAGCACACGATCTAGTCGGGCCTCCACCAACTGACCATTCCTCGATCCTCTCCAAGTATTTTTAAGACCATTGAAATCCAGGTCCATAAGGTCCAACTTACTCATAAAATCCTCCAGGTAACGTGGTCAGTTGTATCTGACTTCGGCTCCACCTTCTTTCTCATGATCCCACAAGAATTCATTAAAATTGCCACCACAAATCCAGGGGATGGTGTCAGGGCCAAACTGCTGGTTCATGTGACTCCAAAACTCCACATTTTCAGCTCTATAAGACGTGCCATAGATTCCCGTAAAACAGAAAACACACTCCACATCCACTAACTTGCAGTGAGCATCTATATAATGCTGAGAAACCCCCATAATTTGTACCTGCAGTGAGTCATCCCACCAAAGACTGAGCCCTCCCACTCGCCCTACTAGTGCTATGTTAAAACCATTCGCAAAACTTATTCTCCGTCAGACTTCGCCTATTCGATGATTTTTCATTTTCGTTTCTGACAGAAGGATCATAGAGGGTCTGTGATGTCGAATTAACCTATACAGGGCTTGAACTACCGTGTCCGACCCAAGACCACGGCAGTTCTAAAAAAGATAACTCATGGTAAGCTTGCTGCTGTTGAGGGCCAGTCGCCATCGCCACCTTGCAAGCTTCATTATCCTCATGAATTCTTCTCTGCTTTTCGCGCGAGTAATGCACTTCTTTCACGCTCTGAAATTTTCCCCATAAACTCCCACATATCCTGATATTAGACGGGGATGTCCTGCAACTCCTCCTCAACATAAATCGTCATCTCCATCATCAGACAATTTTCTTGTGTGGTCATTCTTCGTAGTTTGTCAGCAGTTATCGCTTTCATCTCGTATACTGCATTTGCTATTCCCTGGATTTTGTTTTTTTCTATGGAGAATTGACCATGTCCTTGTGTTTACTTGCCATTTCCTATTTCGAAGTGCTACCTGACGTGTCTTGTTGACCCCTTTCAACCCCCGACACCCTGTAGTCCATACTCAAGTATGCCTGTCACTTATTGTGATATCTTTGATTGCTGATTTGAGGCCTCCCTGCAACCCTTACACTCAGACTGCTTCTTCCTGCTTGACGTTCTGGAGCTTGAACCTCCTGATTTTGTTCTTCCTCACCGGATAACACTAAAGGCCTCATAACGTCATTGTAGTTGATGCCACCTCTTCGAGTTTTTATCCTCTACATTCTACACTTCCACAATGTGAGAAATCTCCGTTGATGTATCAATATCATGAGTGATGGCTTCAACATTGGTCCCCATACTACCTTGATTTTCTATCCTTGAGCTCCTACATGACACCCCTAGCATTCTACGATCTCCCATGATAGTTAATTGTCTTGGAGACTCTACGATGTCACGGACTGGCGTTGCCTTAGTCCAATCCCCATACCCGGCCATACCACCTCTTATAGGTTCAAATGTGCATTCCGTATTCGAGTGTCCAATCTTCTTACAACGATAACAGAAGTCCTGTAATCTTTCATATCTGAACTCAACCCACGTTTCCAAATTATTGTCCCTCGGGAGCCAGCATCCTGTAGTCATGGGCTTCGATGTATCAACTGCCACCCTCACTCTAAAAAAGCCTCGTGCCTTTGTCGGGTCCTCCAACTCCTCAAAGTCCCCAATGTGTGAAGCCAGTTTTCATACATTTTCTAAAGTTACCAAATATGGAGGAACACCTCTGATTTGTAACCAAAATGGAACAAATTCTAGATTGGTTTCCTCTAGAGCTAGCTCTCTTGGCCATCTTTTAACAGAAAAATTCTGCTTCATAACCGCCCACGACACCTGTTCCAGAATTTTCACTGTTGTATTTTCATCAGGTACTGTAATAATAAACATGTTATCTTTTACCCACTTCACTTCTATTTCCCCCATCTCCTTCCAGGAAGAGCAAAGAATATTTCTAATTCCCCATTTATTGAGGGGTTTATGTACCAAAGCGGCACCCACTAGCTTGACGCCCTGTTCCATAGTAGTAAGCTCCAAGTTTCTCTCTAGATGGACTACTAACTCCTCAACAGCCTCTCCATGAAATGAAACCTGTTTCCGTAACTTTGAAAGTCAAAGGGCTCAAATTTGCACATCCCGGTTATTTAATTAGAGAAAAATATAACTCTAAGCGAAGAATTGGTTTGAGATTGTGATGCTTTTATAAATAAAAAAACAACTTATTAAAAAATGTGGAACATTAAATATGTTTGGCAAAACAAAAAAGAAAAGACTTTTTTAAAAACTGCTCTCCGTAGAATAGTATAGAAAAGCAGAAGTAAAGTCTACTATGCTTCTAAAAAAAAGTGTTTTTTTTTTTTTCATAGCATAGTAATCAGTGTTTGTTTAATGAAAGTTTCAAATAGCAAATGTACCCCCACACATTTTACAAAATTACAATAATTGCCCCTATATTAGTCTCTTTGACAATTATCATATTACATTAAATACTATAACATATTTACAGTAATTTATATATAAGTTTACTAAACATTAGGATACTATTTTTTTTGTTAAAAGCACTTTTACAAAAAAAAAGTTTATCAAACACTCAACAACTTTATTTTACAGTTGTTTATTCTCATATCACAGCAGAAACAATTTTTTACAAAGCACATCAATACTAAACTAGCATGTAATATACTGACTTGTGTTCAGTTAATTTGTTATATATATTAGGAGTATTTACAGTTCTTTTTATCACATTTGAAATCATTAATTAGATTCTTCATTCTCTTGCGTTCCATGTCGACCCACGTCTTTGATGGAAAGGCAATTTACAACTTGGTTGCACATGACAATGACGGTGTCGTCTACTTCCAAATATTATATGTATATCAAGTCAACTTTGACTTGAGTCTAAGCAAATACCAATCATCATAAGTTTCCGTCTTTTGTTGGTCTATCTTGTTTGTTATTGTTGTTCTCAGAGACGCAAGAGGTTAACGCGTTTACTTTTTAAATGAATGAATGGATATACTTCAATAGTCACCGCTAACTCGATCGGTCCACAGTTTGACATGTTCAATTCAAAAGAGCAAGTGGGGAAGGGGGTTGCTGCGTCGAAGGAAGGGAGTTCTCATGAGTTTGCCTTTGATTATTTTTTGAAGTTTCAACGTTAAATTAATTAGTAGTATAGGCTAATTTAATTATTTATAAATATATGTAAAGTTTATTTTTATATTCTCAACAATTTTTTTCATATGCGATTAACTTTTAAACTTAGCACATAGACAATATAAACGTAGATCACGTGTGGCTATTGAGCTTCACACAATGGAACAACATGCTTTAATACTAATAAGAAAGTTGGGGAAATCCAATTGGTATGAGAAATAGCTGAATTATTTATAGGTAATGCTAGAGAGACCAAAACTTTAAACCAAATAATGTGTCACCAATAGAAAATAAGCACGTTAATCAACACTTAAGTGATAATCCAATTTTCAACAACATCAATTGGTTTACAAAATTTGGTCTCCCTATCATTAAACTTAGGGTAAATGACAAAAAACTACCTCAACTATTGGTGTCACGACACTTTCATACCTCATCTTTTAAAGTTGACAATGTCATACCTCATCTTACGAATTTGTGCCAATGTTATACCTTCCGTTAATTGGCCGTGAATTTTTCAGTTAAATACTGACGTGGCTTGATTCGGGACCCATTTTTTATTAAAAAATTAATAATTTATTATTAAAAAAATTTATTTAATATTTTTTAAATATTAAAATAATAATTTAAAAAAAAAAAAAAAACCCTCAGTTTCGTTCCTCCCCCTTCTCTCCCCATCTTCCTGCAACCCAACCCAGAAATAAGAAGAAAAAGGAAGAAGGAGGAAGAGAGGAAGAGGAGGAAGAGGAAGAAGAAGAAAGCAAAAAAAAAAAAAAAAAAGGAAACACCCAGTTCATCCGCCCCGCCCCACCCCCACCCCCACCCCACCTGCAGAAGAAGAAGAAGAAGAAGAGAGGAAAAAAAAAATAAAAAAAGGAAACCCAGTTCGTCTATCTCCCCCCCCACCCTTTTCCCTTCACACCCATTCCTCCCATTTTCTCTGCACCCAGGTTCTCAACCTTCGAAATCGGCCTGCCGAAGGTTTCCCGATTCCACTGGGATCTGGGTTTTTTTTGGGTTTCAGGTAGTGGGTGCGAGGTTGGGTGCGAAGGTGGGGAGGTTAGGTGCGGAGAGTGGGTGCGGAGAGTGGAAGGGGGGTGCGGAGAGGGAAGACAAATTGGTTTTTTTTTTTTTTTTTTCTCTCTTCTTTTTTCTGGGTTGCAGGTGCAGGGGAAAGAAAGATGAAGATGGGGAGAAGAGAGAGAAGGGGGGAGGGGACGGCTGTTTTGGTTTTTTTTTTTTTTTTTTTTAATAACTTTTTTTTATTATTTTAATATTTAAAAAAATATTAAATGATTTTTTTTTATTTTTTAATAAAAAATGGGTCCCGGATCAAGCCACGTCAGCATTTAACTGAAAAATTCACGGCCAATTAACGGAAGGTATAACATTGGCACAAATTCGTAAGATGAGGTATGACATTGTCAACTTCAAAAGATGAGGTATGAAAGTGTCGTGACACCAATAGTTGAGGTAGTTTTTTGTAATTTACCCTTAAACTTATTTATAACCACATGCAAAGTCTCTCCCTTCTCTAATATGAGATTCATAATCTTAACAAAGTGCCGTTGGGGAGTGATGGTGACGGCTACGGTGAGTAAGAGAGCTTTTGTGCCCCAAAATCCAATTGCATAACCGTCACAAATAACTTTAATCGATCTAGGGAATCCCTGAAGCAATGGTGACAAAAGGAATAACTTGTAAATCTTTACATTTTCCCATTCGATCTGATCCTCATCATTCGTAGTTGTGGGTGAGTTGTTGTGCGTCGCCATTTCATAGCAGATAAGAATTCTCTCTACACCTGATTCTCAATAACTTCCCGCAGTTGTGGGTAGAGTGTAGACCTGGCATTCGTGTCGTGTTTTTCGTGTTCGTGTCGTTTTCGTGTCATACCCGATATCTTAACGGGTCGTGTCGTGTAACACCCGATAAAATAAACGAGTAAAATGACCTTACCCAAAATCGACCCGATAATATTAACAGGTAATATGACCCGACCCGTTACCCATTAAGGAAAATATATTTTAAACCAATAAATAATAAAATGAAAAACATAATACTAAATAAGTATATACATACCATATTGTCACATCCAAAACATAAAAACGCATTTTTCTTTTAAGTATATTTTCACTTACCTAAAGTCTTTAATAGTTTTTTAATTAATGTAGAAGTGTAAAAAAATATATAAATGCTCATAATGACAAGCTTTACAACTTTCATGAAGAGCTTAACTTTGAAATTCGCCACTATAATCATATAAATCATAAATCAAAATTTAACCGTTGATTGTTGTTTACATTTACGCTTCATTGTTCTCATCAAAATTTGTTTTTTCGGATTTTCTTTTTTGAAAATATGATCTATTAGATGATGCAAGAAGATGAACGGTTTGGATCGTTGATATTATATTCAGAGTTTTACGGTTAGTGAAAATATTGCTTGATGTTTATAAAGTTTCTACAAACTATATGACATCGACTCATATTTCAGTTAACCGTAAATATCGAAACGTGATATCAAAGATCTGAACCGTTCATCTTCTTACATCCGCCAGATAATCATGTTTTCAAAAAAGAAAATTTTAAAAATGAAATTCAGTAAGAAGACTAAAGCGTAAATGACAATCGACGGTTAAATATAAATTTAAGGTTTATGGATTATAGTGTTGGATTTCGAAGCTGACCCTTCATGAAAGTTGTAAAGCTTGTCACTATGAGTGATTGTATATTTTTTTTACATTTTTTACACTTCTACAATAATTATTATTAATTTTATTAATTTTGCCCTCAAATAAAAAACATTATTCATGAGGGTTTGAAGTAGGCCTGTCAATTCCTGACACGACTCGATAACCCAACACGACACGACACGAAATTAACAGGTGTTCGGGTCGACACGATAATGAATCGGGTCGTTATTGGGTAACCCGATAAGCACCTGTTAAGATAACGGGTTGGTTCGGGTATACACGTGGGTAACACTATACACGATAAGCAGAATATTAATTTAATGATTTTATAACCCTAAACAAATACTATAATAATTATATATATATATATATATATATATATTAATTTAACAATTTTATACCCCTAAAAACTATAATAATTATATATACTATAATAATTATTCCCCCAAAATATTAACTATAATAATTATATATATATATATTAAATTTTATACCCCTAAAAACTATAATAATTAATATGCATCTGCCATCCATTCCGCCCTTTGAAGAAAAAGGGAGGGAAAAAGTTTTCAAAAAAAAAAAAAAAAGGAGGGAAATAAGAAAAGGAAACAAAAAAGAGAGGGAAAGATGGGTGTACCACTACCAGACTACTAGTACCACTGTACCGTGTGGTGTAGGTGAGGTGAGGTGTCTGCCCTTTGAAGCAAAAGGGAGGGAAATCGTTTAAAAAAAAAACAAAAAGGGAGGGAAAAAATGATAAGAAAAGGAAACAAAAAAGAGAGGGAAAGATGGGATACGCATCCTATGAAACTAATTTCAATGATCCAACCGTCAAACATGTTTGTATATGTTTCAAGATCGTATATGCCAAAAATTGCAAAAAACAAACATTCAGAGATCAAGTAACGGGACAAAGCTTTTCGACGGTTATAAACGAAAAATCACAATTTAACTGTCATTTTAACTCCGATTTTAATGATTTTTTACAGCTACACTCCTTGACCCTATATGAATACAATGAATGAATTCGATCTTCAATTTAAAATATTTACACAAGTGGATACCATAAAATCTTATGTTATACTTAATGAAAGTATAAATAAACTAAGTGTTAGTCAATCTATCATTTTGATGGGATACGAATTCTCCGAAACTAATTTCAACGATCCTAACCGTCAAACTTGTTTGTATATGCTTCGAGATCACATCAGCAAAAAATCACAAAAAAAAAAACATTCGGAGATCAAGTAACGGGACAAAGCTTTTCGACGGTTATAAACGAAAAATCACGATTTAACGGTTATTTTAACTCTGATTTTGACGATTTTTTATAGCTACACTCCTTGATCCTATATGAATACAATGAATGAATTCGATCTTCAATTTAAAATATTTACACAAGTGGATACCACAAAATCTTATGTTATACTTAATGAAAGTTTAAATAAACTAAGTGTTAATCAATCTATCGTTTTGATGGGGATACGAATTCTCCGAAACTAATTTCAACGATCCCAACCGTCAAATTTGTTTGTATATGCTTCGAGATCACATCAGCAAAAAATCAAAAAAAACAAACATTCAGAGATCAAGTAACGGGACAAAGCTTTTCGACGGTTATAAACGAAAAATCACTATTTAACGGTTATTTTAACTCCGATTTTGATGATTTTTTACAGCTACACTCCTAGACCCTATATGAATACAATGAATGAATTCGATCTTCAATTTAAAATATCTACACAAGTGGATACCGCAAAATCTTATGTTATACTTAATGAAAGTATAAATAAACTCTAAGTGTTAGTCAATCTATCGTTTTGATGGGATACGAATTCTCTGAAACTAATTTCAACGATCCTAACCATCAAACTTTTTTGTATATGCTTCGAGATCACATCAGCAAAAAATCGCAAAAAACAAACATTCAGATATCAAGTAACAGGACAAAACTTTTCGACGGTTATAAACGAAAAATCACGATTTAACGGTTATTTTAACTCCGATTTTGATGATTTTTTACAGTTACAGTCCTTGACCCTATATGAATACAAAGAATGGATTCGATCTTCAACTTAAAATATTTACACTAGTGGATGTGGATATCACAAAATCTTATGTTATATACTTAATAATAGTATGAATCAACTATAATAATTATATATATTAATTTAACAATTTTATACCCCTAAAAACTATAATAATCATATAATATAATTATATATATTAAATTAATTTTAATTTTGGACAAATACTATACTAGTTTTAATTTTGGACAAATACTATACCTGTGCAAATACTATACTAGTTTATTTTAATTTTGGACAACAAAATGTTAAGTAAAATTTATCCTAGTAATGATAATAAGGAACTCTCATAATAAAAATAAATAATGACAAAAACTTTTTTTTTAAACTTATATAGAATAATAATACAAAACTATATATTTAATATAGATTTTAGTGTATATATTAATATGGCTATTGTATTTTATAATAAATCTTTTAGTAATTAAATTTTAAAATTATCAAAATAGTTTTTTTCTTAACGGGTCGAAACGGGTTACCCACATGTTACCCGCGTGTATACCCGTGAAGAACCCGTTATTAACGGGTCCTTAACGGGTCACCCGATAATGACCCGATAAGTTATCGTGTTGACCCGAAACCCGTTATTTTCGTGTCGTGTCAGAAACTGCCGGGTCTAGTAGAGTGACGATTTACCCCATATTCATGGGCGTTCTTTTTCCTTCTAGTGTTATGAATTTCCTTACCAAAACATACTCATATAGGGTTGCAGACAGGTAGGTGGTACCCGTCACTACTCAGTACTACGATCTAGTAGTATTCCTCTTCACTTGTAAGTGAGAGGTCTTAAATTGATTTTCGCTAAAGACAAATTTGAACCACATTATTTCTAGTCAATTGTGAGGCTAAGCCTACTCCCTCCTTCCTAGTGTAGATAACATCGTTTATTAAAAAAAAAATATACCTTCATTTTGCCAAAACCACAGGTATCATTTCAACAGTTTTTTTCACTATAAATACTTTTTAAGTTGATAGCAGATGTCTTTCAATATACAAACTAACCGTCCTGGAAAGTTTTACGTTTCCTCTGGTCATCGGGTTTCTAGGTTGATGTGTTCTGAGGTTGAAGATGTTACTGGTGTTGCTATCACGGTGGTGGTGCAGACTAAAGATAAATCTGGTTTACGTTGTTTCATGTGTGCGCTATTTTTTTTGTCGTAAAAGTTTTGTCTCGAGTGGTTTTATAGCGTGTCTTTTAATTAAGACGCAACTTTAATTCTTGATATGCATGTTTGAATTTTAAATAAATATTATGCTATCCTATGTACTATCTTATAATGTTTAATAAGTCATCTTATTCTTCAAAATAAAAAAGACGTTGAATGCACACGTCGCAAGGCTAAACTCACGCTTCTACATCTACAATAGAAGGTTCTTTTCGAGTACGATTCGGCATCACTGGTACGTTTCATCAATGGGAATAAGAAGAATGTCTCTTGGTCTATCTTTCCGTTACTCCGCCAGATTTGGAACCTCCGACATCGCTTCAGCTTCTCTAAGGCTATCCCCAACCGAAGGGGCTATGTTTAGCTCTCGTCCAGATTATAACCCTGCAAAAAATTATTTTTTAATGAACAGTGTCAAACTATATTTATATACGATTTCTAACCAAAGGCTATTTTTCAGTCCCCTTAATAATTTATTATTTTAAGTTTGTTTTTTAATTTTATTGATTAATTGAATTAAACTACCATATTAAAATAATGATTTTGGACATATTTTGAGTGCAACTTGTCGCTAAATGAAAAAGCCTCTAGATTTCTTATCCTTTGGTTGAACATGTGGCCATTTGAAAAAAATATTGAAAATTTTAAATTCAGATTTTTGGAAGAGGTAAGGGAGTGGTGTTTATGAAAGAGATGTGAGGCAAAAGAATAAACGAGCTTTTAGCTCGAGAAGGCATCTTTTGATCATTGAACTTTCATGCTCATACAGTGAGAAACTATTCCAATTTTGTTGTGGTCTATTTTATTTGACAAAGAGAGAGAGGGCCGGCGGCAAGGAGAAGAGAGAAAAGAGAGAGGTGTTTGTAGAATTGTAGAGGAATGTGTGTTGTTATCCCTTCTACATTGTGCCTTTATTTATAGTAGTAAAAGGAGAGAAGATATTCCTTCTTCCCCATGTAATACAAGTTGTAATAGGAAAGGATAACTAGGATCAAATCTAATCTAGGATTTACACAATCACACTTAAACTAGGAATGTTTACAACACTCCCCCTTGAGTGTGTAAATACTCAAGGTAGATTCAGCATCATGCAGAAGTTGAGGAAGTCGACTTGTCGGCACTAATTCCAAGGAACAACACTTATTCTCAATAAGGTAGGAACTTGCATAAATGGTAAGTCTCACTAAAAAACCCTAAGGCTATGGCAAAAACCAAAGTAGGGACAAAATCCATAGTCTAAGGAAAAATGCATGAGAAATGCAGAGTTAAAAGAAACGTCTATAGGACGTCATTAGGGATATGACCAACCCAAGGTAGGTGCCTCGTTAAAACCTAGTTAGGTAGCAAAAACCCAGTGGGAAAAATGCTCCTAATCGTAGGGAAAAAGAGTACATTAAGGTCAAGCAAGTATCTTCAGAATACTCCCCCTGAGTTTGACATAATTCCAAAGAGAAATAGCAATGTTACAACTCAGAAAGTTTACGCATACCAATTCCATGAACAAGCTTCTGAAACGTCGTCTTTGGCAGTGATTTGGTGAAGAGGTCGGCCAGATTGTCTTGTGAACAGATTTGCGTGACTTCAATCTTCTGATGCTCTTGTTGTTGATGTGAAAAAAAGAACTTCGGCGCAATATGCTTGGTGTTGTCTCCTTTGATGTAACCCTTCTTGAGCTATTCGATGCAAGCTGCATTGTCTTCAAAGATCGTCGTCGGGACATCAACAACGGGATAAAGATCGCAAGAGCTTTGAATATGGCCCATTACTGCTCTCAACCAAAAGCATTCTCGAGTTGCTTCATGTAAGGCGAGAATTTCAGCATGGTTAGTCGAAGTGGCAACTAAGGTCTATTTAGTTGACCTCCAAGAGATTGCGGTGCCTCCAACGGTAAAGACATAACTCTTTTGAGAACGCCCCTTGTGCCGATCAGACAAGTATCTTGCGTCGGCATAACCAACAAGGCGAGAATCAACTTGATAAGCATAAGGTGTGGCATCATTCGAGGATTCGTAGGGATAGAACAAGCCCAAATCCGTAGTACCCTTAAGGTAAAAGAAGATGTCTTTCACGCCAGTCCAGTGTCTACGTGTAGGTGCATTACTGTATCTTGCCAAAAGATTAACAGCGAAGAAGATGTCCGGTCTAGTGCATTGAGCTAAGTACAATAAAGCGCCTATTGCACTTAGATAAGGAACTTCAGGCTCCAAAATCTCTTCATCATCCTCATTCGGACGAAAGGGATCTCGTTTTGCATCTCGCGAACGAACGACCATAGGAGTACTCGAAGGCTTCGCTTTATCCTCATTAAAGCGGTGCAACATCTTCTGGGTGTAGTTTGATTGATGTACTAGAATTCCATCCGAACAATGCTCTATCTTGAGACCGCAGCAGTTCTCACAAGTTCTTCAGGAGTTCCGATGAGATTTATGTCATCGACATATACTGCAACAATCGTAAATCCGGAATGTGACTTCTTAATGAACACACAAGGGCATAATTCGTTGTTCACATATCCTTGACTAGTCAAATACTCACTCAGACGGTTATACCACATTCTTCCGGATTGTTTCAAACCGTAGAGTGAACGCCTCAGCCGAATTGAGAGCGTGTTCCAAGGTTTGGAAATATTTGAACCAGTCAACGTAAGTCCTTCGGGAATTTTCATGTAAATTTCCGTATCAAGATCCCTATAGAGATACGCTATTACTACGTCCATCAGCTGCATACTTAGTTTTTCGGAAACTACCAAATTGATAAGGTAGCGAAAAGTAATCACATCCATGACGGGTGAATAAGGTTCGTCATAGTCAATCCCGGGGTGTTGTGAGAAACCTTGTGCAACAAGACGAGCTTTGTAACGCACAATCTCGTTCTTCTCATTACGTTTCTGAATGAAAACCCACTTGTAGCCAACGGGCTTCACATGTGGAAGAGTAGGAGCTACAGGTCCAAACAACTTACGTTTCGCAAGCAAATGGAGTTCGACTTGGATTGTTTGTTTCCAGTTTGACCAATCAGCTCTACGTTGACATTTATCAAAGGAACATGGTTCAATGTCATCGCTCAACATGATCTCAGTAGCTACTGCAAAAGTTGATGCATCATGGACAATCATCTCATTTCTACGCTACACATCATCTAAGCTAGCATAATAAACTGAAATCTCACGATTCTCGGGAGGAGGATTCGTCTTTTCAAAGACGCTTTCGTAATCTAGAATTTCCTCATGAGTTGGATAGAATGAGTAAGCAATAGTCGGATTCACGGTAGGTTCTTCAGGACCTTGTGCCGTGGATTTCCTCTTCCAGGGGTGTGAATCCTTTGAACTAAGGGGTCTGCCACGCTTTTGTATAGGGGCAGATGATTGGCTAGTCGCTAATGTACGTGGATCACCAAGGTTGGCGTCCCGGGCTTCCAGAAGGGTAGTCCGTCGTACATTTGGTACCACCATCTTTGCAGGTGTATTCGCAGCTGGAATGTGTGATCTTGTCACACACGCTAGATCGGTGAAAGCATCTGGCATGCTCTGAGCTATGCTCTGAAAATCTAATATGCGATGCACTTCAGTTTTAGACTGAGCAGTGCGGGGATCTAAATGAGACAAAGTGGGAGTCGTCCACGATAATTCGAGTTGTTCTTCAGGAATGTTGATGTTCTTATCTCCCCCTAACGATGGGAAGACTGTCTCATAGAAGTGACAATCCGTAAAATGAGCGGTAAACAGATTGTTTGTCAAAGGTTTTAAGTAACAAATAATCGAAGGAGAATCATATCCGACATAGATTCCCATCCTTCGCTGAGGCCCCATTTTTGTACGTAAGGGCAGCGAGATCGGCACATATACCGCATAACAAAAAACGCGCAGATGCGATATGTCGGGTTTGTATCCGGTAACCAACTGAAGGGCATTAAATGGTTGTATCGCAACAGGCCTCAGGCGGACCAACTTTGATGCGTGCAATATTGCATGGCCCCAAGCAACGATCGGGAACTTGGTACGTATGACCAACGATCGAGCAATCATTTGTAAGTTCTTAATGAAAGCCTCTGCCAGGCCGTTCTGGGTGTGAACATGGGGTACTGGATGTTCAACTTCAACCCCAACCGACATGCAATAGTCATCAAAAGTTTCAGATGTGAATTCTCCAGCATTATCCAATCGAATAGATTTGATTAGATAATCAGGGTGGTGAGCCTTGAGCTTGATAAAACCATAAAATATCTAAATGGTCCGCAGGGAGGGTGAATCGGTCCACAAATGTCCCCCTGAATCCATTGTAGAAAAATGGGAGGATTCGAATGAATCTTGTCATAAGAAGGCTTAGTAATAAGTTTTCCCATAGAACATGTTTGACATGCGATTCCATGGATCGAACCTAAACTTCAGGTTAGTGGATGCCCGTGTGAAGATTTGAGGATAGGGCGCATCACTATTCATCCAGGATGTCCTAAACGATCATGCCAAAGTATAATTTCATACGCGGTCCCAGTAGTAGGGTCGGCCACATAGTGGCATTCTATGGGGCATATGGTCGTAGTATACAGACCACTCGGGGTACACTCCATCTTCTCTAGAATACGCTTCTGGCCATATTCCTAGGAAGTTATGCACAAAAATTCAACTATGTTTTCTACGTGGGTTTCAGCATGGTAATTGTTATCTCTAATGTCCTTGAAGCTTAGCAACATTCTTCCGGAACGTGGAGAATAGAGTGCCTTAGCAATGGTCAAAATTGTACCATTGGACAACATTATACGTGCCTTTCTGTATCCTTCTATTATGTTGGATGAGCCTGAGAGGGTTGTCAAAGGTGGATTCTTAGGTATAAAGTTAGTGAAATAGATGTGATCATGCAAAACTGTGTGCGTGGTTACACTATTTGCCAAACAACTAATTTTCCCACTAATCATACCTAGAATGAAAAATTAATTTGAATCGGTCACATGCATAAAAGTTCTTAAAACAAATATCAATTCAAAGTAATTTCATTTATTCAAGGATTAAAACTTAATATCAAAAAAAAAATTACCAACTAATAATCCAAAACATAAAGGAAAATTGTTCAAAAATCAACCAAAAGCAAGGGGGGCTCAGCCACTAGGTCGAATTCGGCCCCAATTGTCTTATTTCAACTAAAAAAATAAGTCTATGTCTAAGATTCTAATCATCCATAGGGGTGGTATCCTCTTGAAAGTCAGAAACCTCCATCTTGGTAGTCTCCGAGTCATCCATTTGCATGAAGTTTGATTCAAACTTCTTACGACGCGAATGATATTCATCTACAACCTTCTTGGGAGCGCGGCAAACACGGGACTAATGGTCATTTGAACCACAGCGATATCACATATCACAGTGGCAAACACTAGGATCCATTTGTGCTAAGAGCAACTCCAGCGTTGCAAAGGCCCCCTAGGGCAAGTCACTATTGAATAGCCTCCAATGAACAGTAACTGCCTTTGAATAGTAACCACCTTTTACATACACCCCTAAACTGAATAGCCATGACAATATGCAATAGAATATTTGTAACATCCCACATCGCCCAAGGGAGTGATCCTTAAATGTATATTCCTATCTGTACCTAGCACGAAGCCTTTTGGGAGCTCACTGGCTTCGGGTTCCGTAGGAACTCTGAAGTTAAGCGAGAATAGGGCTAGACCACTCCCATAATGGGTGACCCACTGCGAAGTTGCTCGTGAGTTCCCAGAAACAAAACCGTAAAGGAATGGTAAGCCCAAAGCGGACAATATCGTGCTACGATGGTGGAGTGGGCCCGGGAAGTGATCCGTCCCGGGTCGGGATGTGACAATTGGTATCAGAGCCAATCCCTGGCCGGAGGTGTGTCGACGAGGACGTCGGGCCCCTAAGGGGGTGGTTTGTAACATCCCACATCGCCCAAGGGAGTGATCCTTAAATGTATATTTCCATCCGTACCTAGCACGAGGCATTTTGGGAGCTCATTGGCTTCGGGTTCCGTAGGAACTCCGAAGTTAAGCGAGAAGGGGGCTAGAGCACTCCCATATGGGTGACCTACTGGGAAGTTGCTCGTGAGTTCCTAGAAACAAAACCGTGAGGGAATGGTAAGCCCAAAGCGGACAATATTGTGCTACAGTGGTGGAGCGGGCCCGGGAAGTGATCTGCCCCGGGCCGGATGTGACAATATTAGTATTTTTTATTTTATAAAATAATAAAAAATAATTTTATTTCAAATTTCGGATATGATTTTTAATCGGTCTCGTTGTACCACGTTTCATTAAATAAGAAATTACAACCCAAAGTAATTGAGAAAATATAAAATTGTGGTGTAAGGTGGAAGATAATTATAAGATATTTATTGTGGAGCCAAAAATAATCACAAGGCGACATGTGGATTTTTGGATAGAAGAGGACAAAAATACCTTCAAGGCACATCGGATTTCCTACGCGCAAGCAGTGGACAATCATTCTTCAATCAAGCCAAAAGTGCCCAAAATAGGTAACAAATTCAAAATTATTTCATCCATCCTCATTCCATATTCTCTACAAGGAAATCACTCCATAACCTTCAAAACCTTCCATATAAATTGAATTAATTGGCCAATTAATGGATTAATTCCTAATTAATCCATTAATCACCAATTAAATCATACATTACAACCCAAAAAACACCCAAAGGCCGGCCACTCTCCCTTCCAAAAAGGGTCGGCCATGCTCTATAAATGGGACTCCATTTTCTCTAAAAAGCTAGATCCACACTCTTGCAAAACTCCCAAAAAACTCTCTAAACACTTTTCTCTCTAAATTCTAACGTTGGCATCGGAGGTTCTTCGGCCAAAGCCCTCCCCATTCGTCATGGGCGCATGAGGCTCTTGGCCTTAACCAAAGGTGTTAATTGTTTTGTAGGTGCAATTTTGTCCAAGAAGAAGGAGGCGGAAATTTGCATCCACAAATTGGTGCTTTCATTGAGAGAAGAGATCCACACTTGTAGAAGACTCGCGTAAAAATGCTTTTCTCTATTTTCTAGTCCACTTGTATTTTTTTGTACGTTCTTGTTATTAGAATTTTTTTATTTGCAAAGATTCTTTGATAAAACGTAAAAGGGGAAATACAATGGCTAGAAATTTAGAAAATTCCAATATTCAAGAAATAGGACCGCGGCAATCCACGAGACTAAATGTGATCTTAGGGGGAGCGGCACCACCTCTACAAGGCTCCACCACGACAACCACCCACGGTAAGGTCTATGGCTCCACTACCATGGCCCGAGCCATGCTATCCAAGGCCCACGCCACCAAAGCCAAGGCTCGAGCAATGTCACTCCATGCCCAACATGAGCCCAACGTGTTGCTAAGCTGAGCCGTAGCATCGCACCCACGTGCGCCACACGCTGAGCAACCTGCTTCCGCCAGCAGCCCAATCTCGTGGCCCAGCCTGCTCCCGCCCAGCAGTCCACTCTCGTGGCTCAGCCTGCTCTCGCCGAGCAGTCCGTTCCAGTGGCCCAGCCTACTCTCGCAGCCCAGTCTGCTCCCGTGGCCTTCCAAGCAGCCTAAGTCGGTCCAAGATTAGTTCAATCATCTCGGTTTCAAATTTCTAGGCCTACGATCAAACCAGGGGCATTCTTACCACATTTCTCCGCGGATTTGACATTTCCCAACCCAAATCCCGTGCTCGGAGTCTACCACCATTCCACTGCTTAAAGAGGCATATTCCTTCTAAGCTCTTCTTATCTAAATGGCGAACAACACTTGTCTCGACAAGTTATACGGTTGGCGAGCGCCTTAGCACAGCAGACGACCTTGGTCAACCAGCTCTTGCAGTACACCGAGATACAACGTGCCCCATACGAGGTGTCCCGAAGTAGGATAAGAGCAGACAAAGAACCCTTCCAGCAGCGTCCCGACAAGCAGCCACTCGACCAGCCACAAACTGAGCGTTTCGGTAGAGTACACTCCTAGCTAGGTCCCCAAGACAGCGTATACTCCCGTCTTAGCACGCAGAGAAGCGTGCACTCTTGGTTAGGCCCACGAACAAGCATACATTCACGGTTAGGACCACACTCCGATGAACAACATGGACAACCTTCCAGGCGAAGTGAACATTTGCGGCTAGGCCCGGAAGGAGCATCCTTCACCTCGCATCAGAGTAGGTAGCAAGACGGACAGAGAAAAATAGTCACCCAATCCGGCTCAAGTTCAACCGACAACCTGCGAATAATTCCCTCGCCTGCTAGAAACGAATCACATGCATCGCAGCTGCGGCATAGACAAGTCAAGTACATAGAAAAACAACCTAGGTCAGCAGGTCACGACTGGGGGCAGCTGAGAGCTCCGCTACCCCAACAAAGGCAGATTGAGGAAGAAGTAGAGAGACTCTTGACCTAGCGATTGCGTAATTTTCAACGTAACGAGGTCACCGATGAGGCACTACGACGGAACATGACCAACATAAGTAGGTCACCTTTCACAGACAAGATCGAGCAGGCAGAGCCTCCACGGGAGTTTAGCATGCCACATTTCACATCTTTCAAAAAGGATGAAGATCCGGAGATATACTTAAAGCACTATCGAAGCACAATGATCCTCTACCGAAACAATGACGATCTCATGTGCAAGATATTCGCCACCACTCTACAAGGCGAGGCGCAAGATTGGTTCTATACCTGCCCCTACAATCCATCCGGAATTTCAACGAACTTTCTTTAGTTTTCACCAAAGAATATTCATCATATCGTTCGATCAAGAAAAAGTCTGACCATTTGTTTAATGTCAAGAAGAACCCAAATGAGTCACTTCGCGACTATGTGAAGAGGTTTAAAGCAGAGAAGGTAAAGATAGTCGGATGGAACGACTCGATAGCTAAAGCAGCCTTCCAAGAATACCTTCCAGTAGACCACCCGCTATTCGAAAAATTGATCATGAAAAAAGATCTAACTCTGGCAGACTTTTTCGCTCTAGCAGAAAAACATGCACTTTGGGACGAGGCTCGCTGATCCAGATTCAAGGATCGAAATGAGTACCTGACATCACCACCTTATTATCCAAACCGAAAGCAGCGGAGGACCTATTCATATGTTTGATGGTATCCGAAGCATCAATAAGCTCTACTATCATATGAGAAGAGCTGGGGGCCCGACTACCTGTATTCCACAGTTTAAGAGCTCTTCTTGATGCTACCAGAAATTCAAAAGCTAACTTTGGCGATAGTTGTTGCAACCCGGAAGCTCAAGTTTTACCTTCAAACGAACGTAGTTATCCTCATGACGCACTATTCCGCCTAATCCAGACGCACGACGATAAAGGCGTAGACACTGACGGATGCAAAGTTTTCTGGTAAAAGCAACAACCCAGCCCAAAAGGCTTGCCAAAGGCAGACGAACACTAGAATGATACACTCGGAAGCAAGTTTTGTCCTCGTCACCCCAAAAGATTCTACATAGGAGCAACATGTACTAGCAGTTGAACACCACCTCCTGCTACGTGTCACACGGCCCCAGCTGACCCTTGCTTCATGATTTAACTCTAGAGTGGCCCAATACCAGTAGTTCAACATCTCCTGCTACGTGTAACATGGCCCCATCTTCACAGCTCACTACTGTGCTTTCACGTTGAGCCTAGGCGACGCAACAGAGCAGCCCAACGATGCCCCGAAGGTAACTGAAGCACACTTTAGCTGCGCCTATTTCACCTGATAGAGACTTCTGGCATTTGCATGTCAACGGCGCATCCAACTACAAAGGTTCGGGAGCAGACATGGTCTTTGTCACCGAATGCGGTTTGATGCCAGAACAGGTGATCACTCTAGGCTTCAAAGCATCCAACAACGAAGCAGAGTACGAGACCCTACTAGTAGGCCTCCGAATGGCAAAAGACTTGGCGGTGAAAAAGCTCGCAATTCATTCTGATTCCCAGCTAATCACTAGCCAGACTACTTGAAGCGTTTCAGACTTACACCCTCACTCAAGTTCCACAAGCAGATAACACTCATGTGGATGCACTAGCCGGCCTAGGCTCTGCCCTCGATCACCAACTCAAACACTCTATTTTGGTGGAGTATTTAGACGAGCCAAGCATAGAGACTAAGCCAGCAGCCGAGGTGTTAGAGGTTGGTACAACTCCAACTGGCAAGATTGCATTGTAGACTACCTGGTCAATGGCACATTCAGCACGAAAAGATTGGAGTCTAGGAAGCTCCAAATCAAGGCAGCACGCTACAACATGTGGAACGGCATTTTCATCAGAAGATCCTACACCGGACCACATCTCCGCTGCTTAGCGCTTCCCGATGACTCGAATATTCTAACTCAATCCATGAAGACATTTGAGGATATCACTCAGGAGGTCGATCCTTAGCACAGAAAGCTCTTAACACAAGCTACTATTGGCCTATCATGCACCAAGATGCTAAGAAGTTGTACAAAAGTACGAATGCTGCCAACGCTACAAGCCGGTACCAGCACTGCCTGCCAGTAAACTACACCCGCAGATGAGTTCTTGGTCGTTCATGCAGTGGGCAATCGAACTGGTGGGACCTATAATCCCCACTACTAGGGGTAAAGGCAAGATGATCGTGGCAATCGACTACTTCACCAAATAAGTAGAAGCAAAGCCCATGACGACCATGACTCAGACGGATATAAAGCGCTTCATATGGAGGAATATCATTTGCTGATTTGGCATCCCTCAATCCAACGTCACCGACAATGGCCCGTAAGTCGTGGGCAAAGATTTGGTGAAGTTCTTCCAAACGTATGGCATTAAGCAGCATATGTCCATGTCGAGATATCCTCAAGGCAATGGGCAGGCCGAAGCATCCAACAAGACAATCCTCGATTGCCTCAAGAAATCCTTCACTAATAAGAAAGAAAAATGGCTAGAGAACTCTCCAGATGTCTATGGGTGTATCGTACCACCAAAAGACAAGCAACCGGTGATACTCCTTTCTCTTTGGCATTTGGTTTAGAAGCAATCATTCCTCCCAATGTCATCGTGCCAAGCATTGAGCAGAACAGTAAGGAGATGGCCATAAGCTTAGATATGGTAGATGAGAAGCGCGAGCAGACTATCACTCGCATCGCAACCTACTAGCAGTAGCTCCTCTCCAGCTACAACAAAATGGCCAAGATCTGGCAGTTCCAGCCCGAAGATCTAGTCCTCAGAAAAGCCTTCATCAATGCCCGTAGAGAAAGTTCCAAAAAGATGGATCCCATTTGGGAAGGTCAGTACAAGATCGGCAGAGTAGGCGGCCATAATAATTACGCCCTTGCCACCATGAAACGACAAAAAGATCGAAAAGCAGTGGAACTCCTACAATATGAGGAAGTACCAAGTGTGACCTCTCGCTACATCAAAACCCGAAGACTCAAGCAGCTCGACATGCAGTTGTTATGCACTTTATACCTTACAGCTAAGTTTTCGTTCGTTTCACTCATTTTTCAATGAGGAATTCAGAAGTAATCACAACTTGGCTTGGCTGCATGCTTACAACAACTGATCACTCCTGCACTTCAAAAGAAAACCGCGCCCTTCTTAGGGACTCATCGCAAGAATTGCGCCCCCCGAGGGACCAACCATGCTCTTCAGTACGAGAGGGTAAACTAATTACTCTCAAGTGCGAGAGGGTAAACCAATTCCCCGACACCCATATAGGTCAGCTCTCCAAGATAGGAGGATAAACTCTACACTCCGAATATCCAGACGTGGATGAGCCGGGCTACCTTAGTATAACTAGATGCATAATGGCTTGCGCTAGGATTTCTAGAAGTAGCCACAATGGTCGTTTTCAAGGCTTAGCTAACTGAAAGATTTTGGGTCTCTTGGCTTAATCCGTCGGGAATCGAGCCATAGAGACGGAAGAGGCACATTACGCAGTACACCCTATGGACGGCTGTCCCTGGAACCCTAAACCTGCTACCGAGTGCACTAAGGTAGCCTACGATTTTTGGAAGACTGCCTACGGCTTGCCCTTCGAGTAGTAAAGCCGCGCTAGACTTATACAACCGCACATTCTTATGAAAGGTTAAACAAGCTAGCGTGCATATACGAAGCTTTATCCACTACTGACATGCTACGTAGTTGATAAGCTTCACCTCTGCCAAGCGTGGAACAACCTACACCAAGTCCTAAAGTGTTGTGATACTTGTTACGCAACCTACAAAATTGGAAAAAGCCAAGGTTAACAACCTAGTGGTTACGCAAACTTGTCTGCTTCTGTAAGTAAGGCATCCGGCTGCCAACCCTATGGCTAACAACTTTGCCAAGTTCTACACCAACACCTACAGCTGCATAGGCTACCCGGGCCTGTCTGCTTATACAAAAGTAGCACACCTGCCACTGGTCTATAAAGCCTAAAGGTTAGGGCATGAACAAAAGAAGCGAAGATGAAGAAAAGCGAAGGAAGCATGTTTATAAACAACTAGTAAAGGTCGAAAGAGTTCAAGCAAAACAACAGCTACAAGGAAAAACAAAGAAAATCTTAAAGGCTACCTAGAAAAGTACTCTTCAGCAGCTTAGACACTCCACGACTACTCGGTCGCCACACCTTCAGCAGCCGTGACATTCTCCAACCTAGGCACTAACATCTCTAGGTACTTCACCAATGAAGGCCTCAATCGTAAAGGCAAGCAAAGAAATAAAGAAGGTTTCGAAGTCTCTCCCAGCAAACTCGAAGTCAAATGGCCTATCAAAGAGATGATTTACATAACCCAGCTTGTAGAAATCGACCTCACTCTGAACAAGCGGAGCCTCGAGCCCAGCCTTCTCACCTTTCAGTTGCCCAATTTCCTCGAGCAGACCAACACGGACGCATTGCAGCTCATCCACTTCTTTCTTCAAACTTTCATTGATCTTCAGTGCACCTTAGAGTTCCAACACTTGGGGTTCAAGCCTATCAATAACTTTCTTGAAGTGGATCACTTGGTTATAAGCAGCAATCAACTTTTTATCCTTTGCATAAGTAGCGAAACGAAGCTAAAAAATGGCACACTCAAGATCTTGAATTTGAGGTATGTAATATATGATCTCATTCTCTGCATTTTCATACTTAACTTGGATCGCGTCAAGCCTAGTCTTCAAGTCGACGATCTCTTGGCGAGCAGTCTCAAGCTACAAAGAAATGGGGGCAGAGATATTAGACCTCTTCAAAATGACGAGCTCAAATTCCAATCTCTTGATTTTCTCGGCAGAAGAATAAGGTTCGACTGCCACAACCCTTGCCACCTCCTTAGTAGGAGCTTAGACTCAGCTGCCAGAATAGTCGTCTTCTGCATCATGGCAAGTAGGGCAGTCTTCCTATATTTGGTCGTATGCTTTGCAAAGGAACTTGGGCAAACAATCCCTCTAATGCCATCGACAAACTTGGCACAAGCGTCTATGTCTTTAAGCAGATCTGGTTTCAAAAGCGCACAGATCTCAGCAGCCTACCCAGAAACAAGCATAGTGGATTTCTCATAGCTGCCCACACGAGCAGTTTTCTCCTTCCCAGCAGGCGATTTAGTTTCAACAGTAGGAAGAGTGGGCCTTGGCGCCACTCCAGCAGCAGAGTCCACCTTATCGCTTTTCATAATAGCAAGCCTTTCCAAAGGTGAACTAGACTTAGCTCCCAACCGACCTCTTGGTACAAACTTCGGCACTGGTGGCATGACATGACCTCTACGTTGAGCAACCCTATCAGCAATTGAACTAGCCATCTTTGGCATGACAGGCGCCACATGCTTAGATCTAATAGCCTCATTTTTCCTATTGCAATAAGTTATGCAAATCACAGACCTTTCAGCGGCAGGCGGACCCTCACGAACAGCGAAAGAAGTCTTCAGTTTTTTCTCAACCGACATCTCTTGAGCAAGCGGGGAAGATCTCTTCTTTCCACCATCATTCATAGTAAGCTCCACGACAGCGATCAGACGAGCCAATGCATCCGCCTTGATTTTCTTTACCTCTTCTTTTGGGGCCAGCGATATAAACTAGCACACAAATTAAACCCTCTTGTTGACAATTGTAGTAGATATGTAAGTAGGGATCGTTTTAGGCCAGGGATTAAGAGGGATTGCTAATCTACTTAAAACTGACTCAAAAACACAAAACTAGGATGAAAAACACCTAACTAGACTCAAAGAACTCGAAACAAACTAAAGAAACTCAAAACAGCACAAGCAAATAGACTCAAACTAGACACTCTAGGGTGATTTGGACGAATCTGAGACGAGTAAGACTCAAAACACTAAATTGGACAGATTCAAACACGTTTCTAACTAATCTAACACACTTAATTAAAAGGGGAGATTGATTTGGACGAAATTAATTAAACTAAACAGATTGCATAAACTAAACAAGTTAGACACGAAATTGGGTGATTTGAATGGGTAAAAGACTAGCTAGAGGGTTCTTCTCCACACATGACACATATGCATACAAATTGATTTCCAGTTATATTTCAATAAACCATGAACGACAATGCCCCAAGTTAATCGTGAATAGCACTAATTAACCATCAGATTTTCCTAAATTCATTGAATTAGACTTAGCGACGCAACCAAATTATTCTTATCAAGTTCCCTATATGAACAATATGATAGAGATACATATCAAGGATCATTAAGTTCTATGAAAATCATAAGCATTGACAAGGCATTCTTAACTATGAACTGCATGATACTCCTGCTGGGAATTCACTTAACGCGATCGTGATTAGCAACCTCTACTACTTGTAAATATAAGTTTGTAACTATTAGGTGAAACTCCCTTATATTCTAGCATCAAATTCATGCATGCAAACTAAGTATGCATCCTTAATCAACATACGAGAATAAGCTATCAACCAAACAGTGAAGCAAATTGCATTCACGATTTATGAAATCACAACTGGAAGTAATCAATTCATATTGCAAATATGTTCATGGCTTTGAATTTCCCCTAGCTAAAATGTAATTCCTCATGTTCGCAATTAAATAAAGATAGTTAAATTTAAACATCGAAAACAAGAGATAGAATACACCTGGAAACGCTCTAGCAATCCTAAAGGTCTTGAATGACAAGCATGGCTCCAAGCTTCTTCTTCTTTCCTTCCTTGCTGCGGCACAATGGGGATTTTCTGAGTTAAGGCTCTTATAACCTGCGACACAACCCCATTGAAAATTCACCAGAATTGTGTATATATAGGGTAGGTTACGCAGAAACCAAGGAGGGGAAGAATTAGGTTGTTTGGATGGATTAGGACTCCTAGAATGAGATGGGAAGTATTTAGAATAGGATAAGGACTCCTTTTGCAGCTGGAAATAAGTTTAGATAATGTTGGATAAATAGGATAATGTTTGAATAATGTTGGTTATGATAAGATAAGGTTGGATAAGGTTTGGATAAGATAAGGTAGTTTGGATAATGTTCCTTTCTTTTTAGCTGATTCCTTATCTTTTTTGTCTTGAATTTGTTTCTCCAGATTTGTAGCATGTTCCTAGCCTCTTTTGATCTTCAAAAACTTCCATCCAACTTACTCCATGCATGTGATATCCATTCCAAGCTCAAAACTGCTCTAAAATGCTCCAAATTGCACTTTCTTGCCAACTTTGCCATTTAAACCTACAAACACACGAAAATGGGTTAAAACACTCTCATAAGTTGAAACTAACTAAGTAAATGCAAGAAAACAAACTAACTATGTTGCATAAATATGCTCCTCTCAAATTCCCCCACACTTAGCTTTTGCTAGTCCTTGAGCAAAACAAAGAAAACAAAACATAACCTAAACCTTCCAACGTTCGCCTCAGGGATTTCCAATGGAACATGACATGTTAAAAATCACTACGTACTTAGATTTTAGCCATCCTTACCCTCGAGCTCATACTTAATCGCAGTCGCCACTCACTAGCTCGCATTTAATCAATTAAAACAACATTTTGAATGTAGTAACATGCCTTAGAGAATCCCTTAATTCCTCACCAGATATACTCTCTATTTTCACATAGATTTTCTGACTACACTCCCTATACTAAGTATATGTGAGAAGATTGATGTAAACATGTAGACTAAAAACTCAAATATGTTATAGCAAAGAAGGCACTTTCTGGAATTATTAACATAAACATGTATATGATCTCATGAACGAAATACTGCTACTTAGAAGCGAGAACTAGGGATACCATATGCTCATACCAATCTCAAACTCCACATATTGAACACATAACAATCAAGATAGAAGTCTAAGGGTTGTAACGGGGCTAAGGGTATTGGCTAACAAAGAAATATTAAGGATAAACAAAAGTTCTTAAAGAAATAGTAAGCAAAGCAATGAAATCAACACTTAGAATTCACTTTTGAATGCAAAAACCAACTTTGAACACAAAGGGGATGATTCATACAACTTTCAGGGCCAGATTCAAACTTTTGGACCCTTTCTTCAACAACCAATACTTGTGAGTTCAATCTCACTTATTTCTCAACTCTTTTTCTTTTCTTTTTCATGTTTTTCTTCTTTTTTTTTTCTTTTTCACGTGCCCTTTTGTTTCTTTGGCACACAAAACCACTAAAAACCTTCCCCCACACTTATTTTTATGCATATTGTCAATCAAAAGGAATTCCCTCTAAGTCATGCTTCATTATCCTTTAAGAATAAGGGTATGGATAGTCCTATAATAGGCTAGGTAAGGATAATGTGGCTAACAAAGAAAATAGGCTAAATAAGGCTCAAACGGGTTAAACCTACAATATATATGCAAAGGGTAAGGCTTTTTGGCTCTGGTTAACTAACAACTTCATCTTGTTATTTGTTATGCACTCAATTTTATGCTTTGAATGAAACAGGCATGAGTTCTAGTATTTGGATCTATAATGATGAAAACGCATTCTAAGTAGCAACCAAGCAAAGAAATAATGAGATCATGCAACAACTTTAGAAAACAAAAACATCAAGATTAATAACTCCCCAAACAAAGAATAGGCTCAAGTCTCTCAGGGTTGTAGCGATAGTTTGAGTTTCTTCCTTCAAGCATGTTACAAAAACTGATTTTTTTTTTTTTTTTTTTTTGTGATTACATGTGAATTCGTAAATGACAACTACAACTAATCATAAACCAAAAAGCAAATCAAACTTCAATCCATATTTGTAACTTTCTTTAACATTCATGCAATTAAAAACCAAATCCTCATCATTGTGTTGGAAGGTACCCTAAGACACAAACAAAAACACAAAAATGACTATTTTTGGTATTTTCAAAACTTTTTCGAATTTTTTTCAAAATTTTTGTATTTTAAAAACAAAAGACACTAAAACACTTCAAAACACACTAAAAACACTTAAAAATAGTAAGTAACAACTTTAGAAGTGATAGGTGATGAAATCTAATGAAAATATCAATGAAAACACTTTGTTTACCCCCTCCCCTCACCCCTCCCCCCCCCCCAACACACACTTAAACCAAACATTGTCCTCAATGTTTCAAACATAGACTCACACACAAGCAAGCAAACAACACAACTAACAAACATGACAAATATGGCAAAGTAAAAGGAATAAAGAGTAGGGTTAAGAAACGTAAATCTGGTTGTGGAGCCGGAGATTCCTAGGTCTTCTTTATTTGAACGCATGGGTTGCCTCCCAAGAAGCGCTTGCTTTAACGTCTTCCAGCCGGACGATACCTCATTTTAAGCTCCCATAGGGTCCACGACATGGAATTGATCTTTGAATGGAAGGTGATACTTGAAATGATCCAGCAATGGTTTAAATTCTAGAGTGGGTGCCTAAATCATCAACAACCTATTAGTATAAAACGAAATTGAAATCCGAGGAGGTGGCTTTCCTGTGTGCTCCGACAAGAACACAAGGACAAACACCACTTCTTTGAAAGTTTTAGGAACTTTGCACTCAGCCAAATTTGGTGTGAGGGTTGTGACTTGTCTTGTGTCATAAAATCCAAGTTCTTTGGGGTTGGTTGTCTCAAGTACATCCTCTTTGATGAATTCTTGATATTCCCCAACCACTTATTTCTCTTGAATCCGTCTTCTTATTGTACATAGTTCTTCGAATAATTCAACACATTCTGGAACTTGATTTGTTGTGCCAAGAATCGAGATATTACTTTGCACCTTTGGAAGGGCTTCCAAGATGTCTTTTTCACTATCTTTGTTCCTAGCTTGCATAAACCTATGAGGGAAAGGCACATTTGGTGGAATAGGGTTAGAAGGAATTGAATTTGGAACAACCTTACCTGAGTTGGAATGCATATGGGGCTTAGGTGGCTGCGGCAAGGGTTGTTCTTCCCTTGTCGTGGCCTTGTCCACCTCTTCTTCCTCTTGCAGCAGCTATTCATCCACGTTCTGGCTGTGTTTATACGTTATTGGGTCAGCTTCAACCTCTATACTACTTCCCAAGGTGATAGCTTCAACGATTTCAAAATCTTCCATCGAATTGACAAAAGTTGAGCTAGAGAGTTCGCTTTGTTCTTGAATTTGCCCCATGAATTTCACCATTTCTCCAAATTGATTTTTCAATTCACTTATCTCCTTAGCTTGGTTTTGTAAGCCCTGCGTCAATTGCGTCACAGAAATTAGTACATCTAGAGTTTTATTATTATCCATAGACATACTTGAATTCGATTGGAATTGTCGTGGGGGAGGCTGTGGTGGTGCATATGGCCATTGGTAGAACTCCTCAGATGGCTGCCAATATTCTTCTTGTTGAACTTGTTGAGGTTCCCTCCACATAAAATTTGAATAATCTCTCCAATCTGAATTGTAAGTGTTGGAAAACAGGTTGTTCCTTGATTGATTAGGGCCTTGATAACCCCAGACACCTCCATTCTCATTTAATTGAGGGCGTTGATGAGTTTGATATCCTTGCCTATAGGCCACACCAAATGTAGGGATACTTTGCATTGTGGTCGTATCGGCATACTGCGACAACTGAGAAGTAAGATTCGCCAATTGAGCTTGAATGTTAGCAATTGCCATGTCTTGCTTCTCTAGTACCTAAAATCAAAGAAAGAAAACTAAATCAAATATCAAAAGTAAAATAAAAAAAAAACAGGGTGATTAGCAAATTTACTAATCCCCGGCAATGGTGCCAAAATTTTTATGTGATATAAACTAGCACACAAATTAAACCCTCTTGTTGACAATTGTAGTAGATATGTAAGTAAGGATCGTTCTAGGCTGGGGATTAGGAGGGATTGCTAATCTACTTAAAACTGACTCAAAAACACAAAACTAGGCTGAAAAACACCAAACTAGACTTAAAGAACTCGAAACAAACTAAAGAGACTCAAAGCATCACCAAAAAAAAGCAAATAGACTCAAACTAGACACTTTAGGGTGATTTGGACGAATTTTAGACTAGTAAGACTCAAAACACTATATTAGACAGATTCAAACACGTTTCTAACTAATCTAACACACATAATTAAAGGGGATAAAAAGGGGTGAAAAGGTAGCTAGAGGGTCATTCTCCACACATGACACATGTGCAATATAAATCGATTTCCAGTTATATTTCAATAAACCATGAACGACAATGCCCCAAGTTAACCGTGAACAGCACTAATTAACCATCAGATTTTCCTGAATTCATTGAATTGGACTCAGCGACGCAACCAAATTATTCTTATCAAGTTCTCTATATGAACAGCATGATAGAGATACATATCAAAGATCATTAAGTTCTATGAAAATCATAAGCATTGACAAGGCATTCGTAACTATGAACTGCATGATACTCCTGCCAGGAATTCACTTAATGCGATCGTGACTAGCAACCTCCACTACTTGTAAATATAAGTTTGTAACTATTAGGTAAAACTCCCTTATATTCTAGCATCAAATTCATGCATGTAAACTAAGTATGCATCCTTAATCAACATACAAGAATAAGTTATCAATCAAACAGTTAAGCAAATTGCATTCACGATTTATGAAACCACAACTGGAAGTAATCAATTCATATTGCAAATATGTTCATGGCTTTGAATTTCCCCTTAGCTAAAACGAGTTTAGTTCCTCATGTTCGCAATTAAACAAAGACAATTAAATTTAAACATCAAAAACAAGAGATAGAATACACCTGGAAATGCTCTAGCAATCCAAAGGTCTTGAATGGCAAGCACAGCTCCAAGCTTCTTCTTCCTTCCTTCCATGCTGCTGCACAATGGGGATTTTCTGAGTTAAGGCTCTTATAACTTGGGACACAACCCCCTTGAAAATTCACCTAAATTGTGTATATATAGGGTAGGGTTAAGCAGAAACCAAGGAGGGGAATAATTAGGTTGTTTGGATGGATTAGGACTCCTAGAATGAGATGGGAAATATTTAGAATAGGATAAGGACTCATTTTGCAGCTGAAAATAAGTGTAGATAATGTTGGATAAATAGGATAATGTTTGAATAATGTTGATTAAGATAAGATAAGGTTGGATAAGGTTTGGATAAGATAAGGTAGTTTGGATAATGCTCCATTCTTTTTAGCTGATTCCTTATCTTTTTTGTCTTGAATTTGTTTCTCCAGATTTGTAGCATGTTCCTAGCCTCTTTTGATCTTCAAAAACGTCCATCCAACTTGCTCCATGCATGTGATATCCATTCCAAGCTCAAAACTGCTCTAAAATGCTCCAAATTGCACTTTCTTGCCAACTTTGCCATTTGAACCTACAAACACACTAAAATGGCTTAAAACACTCTCATAAGCAGAAACTAACTAAGTAAATGCAAGAAAACAAACTAACTATGTACCATAAATATGCTCCTATCAGCAGCTCACCCTTCTCCCGACGAAAAGGACTAAGCAGCGAACGACATTCATTGTACTTAGTAGGGGAGATCAACCCAGCATTCCAGCAGGCAGGAGGCCTGCATGCCCAGCATTCCAGCAGCTTATGAGGCCCACGACCTCCTCATTTCTCTCAATCGCTAGCTTGGCCCACGTCAAGTCCAAGAGCCCAAAGGACATGAGCGATGCTGCTAGCTTAAAACTTCGCCCTAGTGCCTCAATCCGTGGCCCTAGCCACTCAAGCAGCCCTTGGCTCTAGCCAAGCCGAACAGCCCAAGCAGTGGTCTTTGCCACAACACCTCCTTTACCCATGCCGAGTTGACTCCTAGCCCCTGCCAGCCAATGTGCCGCACCACCCCGATTGCTGCCCTGTGACAGCACTATCCAAGAAGAAGACAAGAAAAATAATCACAAGGCGACACATGGATTTTTGGATAGAATGGGACAAAAATACCCTCAAGGTACACCAGATTTCCTACGCGCAAGCAGTGGACAATCATTCTTTAATCTAGCCAAAAGTGCCTAAAATAGGTAACAAATTCAAAATTATTTCATCCATCCTCATTCCATATTCTTTACAAGGAAATCATTCCATAACCTTCAAAACCTTCCATATAAATTGAATTAATTGGCTAATTAATGGATTAATTCCTAATTAATCCATTAATCACCAATTAAATCATACATTACACCCCAAAAAACACCCAAAGGCTGGCCACTTTCTCTTCTAAAGAAGGTCGGCCATGCTCTATAAATGGGACTCCATTTTCTCTAAAAAGCTAGGTCCACACTCTTACAAAACTCCCAAAAAACTCTCTAAACACTAACTTTGGCATCAGAGGTTCTTCGGCCAAAGCCCCCCCATTCATCATGAGCGCGTGAGGCTCTTGGCCTTAACTAAATGTGTTAATTGTTTTATAGGTGCAATTTTGTCCAAAAAGAAGGAGGCGGAAATTTGCATCCACAAATTGGTGCTTTCATTGAGAGAAGAGATCCACACTCGTAGAAGACTCTCATGTAAAAAAGTTTTTCTCTATTTTCTAGTCCACTTGTATTTTTTCGTACGTTCTTATTATTAGAATTTTTTTATTTGCAAAGATTATTTGATAAAACATAAAAGGGGAAATACAATGGCTAGAAATTTAGAAAATTCCAATATTCAAGAAATGGGACCGCGGCGAACCACGAGACTAAATGTGATCTTAGGGGGAGCGGCACCACCTCTACAAGGCTCCACCATGGCAACCACCGCGGTGGCCACCACGGTAACCACCTGGGGTAATGTCCATGGCTCCACTACCATGGACCGAGCCAAGCTATCTAAAGGCCCACGCCACCAAAGCCAAGGCCTGAACCATGTCACTTCATGCCCAACACGAGCCCAACGCGTTGCCAAGCTGAGCCCTAGCCTAGCACCCACGTGTACCACACACCAAGCAACCTGCTTCCGTCGAGTAGCACACTCTCGCGGCCCAGCCTACTCCCACCGAGCAACTGACTCTCGTGGCCCAGCCTGCTCCAACCCAACAGTCTACTTCCGTAGCCCAGCCTGTTTCCGCCGAGCAGTCTGCTCCCGTGGCTCAGCCTACTCCCGACAAGCAGCCAGCTCCCGCGACCTACCCTGCTCTCGCAGCCCAGTCTGCTCTCGTGGCCTTCCAAGTAGCCCAAGTTGGTCCAAGATTAGTTTAATCATCTCGGCTTCAATTTTTTGGGCCTACAATCAAATCGTGGGCATTCTTACCTTATTTCTTCGTGAATTTGACATTTCCCAACTCAAATCCCGCGCTCGGAGTCTACCACCATTCCACTGCTCAAAGAGGCACATTCCTTCTAAGCTCTTCCAATCTAAATGGCGAACAACACTTGTCTCGACAAAGCATAGGGTTGACGAGCACCTTAGCACAGTAGAGGACCTTGGTGAACCAGCTCTTGCAACGCACCGAGATGCAACGTGGCCTAGACGAGGTGTCTCGAAGTAGGACAAAGGCAAACAAAGAACCCTTCCAGCAGCATCCCGGCAAGCAACCACTAGGCCAGCCACGAACCGAGCGTTTCGGCAGAGTACACTCCTAGCTAGGCCCCCGAGACAGCGTATGCTCCCGTCTTAACGCGCGGAGAAGCATGCACTCTCGGTTAGGCTCACGGACGAGCATACACTCACGGTTAGGACCACACTCCGATGAATAACATGGACAACCTTTCAGGCGAAGTGTTCATTCGTGGTTAGGCCCGCAAGGAGCATCATCCACCTCGCTTCGGAGTAGGCAGCACGACGAATGGAGAGAAGCAGTCACTCATTTCGGCTCAAGTTCAACCGGCAACCAGCGAATCATTCCCTCGCCTGCTAGGAATAAATCACAGGCATCGCAGCCGCGGTATAGACGAGCCAAGTACATATAAAAACAGCCTAGACCAGCAGGTCACGACTGGGGGCAGCCGAGAGCTCCGCTACCCCAACAAAGGCAGATTCAGGAAGAAGTAGAGAGACTCTTGACCGAGCGATTACGTGATTTCCAACGCAACGAGGTCACCGATGAGGCAATACGACGGAACATAACCAGCATAAGAAGGTCACCCTTCTCGGACGAGATCGAGCAGACAAAGCCTCCACGCGAGTTCAACATGCCATATTTCACATCTTTCAAAGAGGATAAAGACCCAGGGAGATACTTAAAGCACTACCGAAGTGCAATGATCATCTATCGAAACAATGACGATCTCATGTGCAAGATATTTACCACTACTCTACAAGGCGAGGCGCAAGTTTTGTTCTACACCCTGCCGCCATAATCCATCCAGAATTTCGACGAACTTTCTTTGGTTTTCACCAAAGAATATTCATCCTATCGTTCGATCAAGAAGAAGTCCGACCATTTGTTCAATGTTAAGAAGAACCCAAAGGAGTCGCTTCGTGACTATGTGAAGAGGTTTAAAGCAGAGAAGGCAAAGATAGTTGGATACAACGACTCGATAGCTAGAGCAGCCTTCTAAAAAGGACTTCCAGTAGACCACCTGCTATTCGAAAAATTGATCATAAAAAAAGATCTAACTCTGGCAGAAAAACTTGCACTTTGGGACGAGGCTCGCTGATCCAGATTCAAGGACCGAATGGAGTACCTGACATCACCTCCCTATTATCCAAACCGGAAGCAGCGGATGACTTATTCGCATGTTTGATGAAGCAGCAATAAGCTCTACCATTATACGAGAAGAGCTGGGGGCCCGATTACATGTAGTCCATAGTTTAAAAGCTCTCCTCGATGCTACCAGAAATTCAAAAGCTAACTTTGGCAATAGTTGTTGCAACCCGGAAGCTTAAGTTTTACCTTCAAACGCATGTAGTCATCCCCATGACGTACTATTCCGCCCAATCCAGACGCACGACGATAAAGGCGTAGACACTGACGGATGCAAAGTTTTCTGATAAATGCAACAACCCGGCCTAAAAGGCTCGCCAAGGGCAGACGAACACTAGAATGACACACTCGGAAGCAAGTTTTGTCCTCGTCGTCCCAAAAGATTCTACATATGAGCAACATATACCAGCAGTTGAACACCACCTCCTGCTACGTGTCACACGGCCCTAGTCGACCCTTGTTCTATGATTCAACTCTAGATTGGCCCAATACCAGCAGTTGAGCATCTTCTGCTGCTTGTAACATGGCCCCATCTCCACAGCTCACTACTGCGCCTTCACGCTGAGCCTAGGCGATGCAACATAACAGTCCAATAATGCCCCGGAGGTAACTGAGCACACTCTAGCTGGGCTTATTTCACCTGATGGAGACTTCTGGCATTTGGATGTCAACAGCGCATCCAACTACAAAGGTTCGGAAGCAGACATAGTCTTTGTCACCCAAGGCGGTTTGATGCCCGAGCAGGCGATCACTCTAGGCTTCAAAGCATCCAACAACAAAGCAGAGTACGAGACCCTACTAGCAGGCCTCTGAATGGCAAAAGACTTGGCGGTAAAAAAGCTCGCAATTCATTCTGATTCCTAGTTAATCACTAGCCAGATTACTTGAGGCGTTTCAGACTTACACCCTTACTCAAGTTCCACAGGCAAACAACACTCACGTGGACGCACTAGCTGGCCTAGGCTCCGCCCTCGACCACTAACTCAAACACTATATTTTGGTGGAGTATTTAGACGAGCCAAGCATAGAAGCGAAGCCAGCAGCCGAGGTGTCACATGTGAGTACAACTCCAAACTAGCAAGATTCCATTGTAGACTACATGGTCAATGGCACATTCCGCATAGAAAGATTGGAGTCTAGGAAGCTCCAAATCAAGGCAACACGCTACTAATCGCCCGCATGGGCTAGAGGTTGTTGCTGAGGCGTGTGGGTCTTCAAAGTCGCCTGTCTATCAGGCTTCAACATATGCTGGAGCTGCTCTAAAATGTCTATTAAATGGATACGATGTGGCAAATAATACTACGATCTAGTGGTATTCCTCTTTACTTGTAAGTAAGAGGTCTTAGGTTCGATTCTCGCCAAAGGCGAATTTGAACCACATTATTACTAGCCCATTTAGAGGCTTAGCCCACTCCTTCACCCTCTTAGTGTAGATAATATTGACTGTTAAAATAAAAATAAATAACTAAATAAAGGTTTCAAAATTAAAATTAGATTAATTAGGAATTCTTTGTGATTAACTTAGATTAATTAGGGTTGGCAAAACCCAACCCCATCCCTACCGTGTGCCTCCCTCACTACCTTACGCCGCCACCTCTAACCTCTCTTCCCATCTTCCTCTTCTTTCTCCCATGGTCGCAGCCGATGACAATTAAAGGTCAAAGGGGATTTTTGGGCTTTCCGGATACTACTGTTACTTTGCGAAAAGTTTTGGTATAATTGCTGAACTATTGACAGACTTGTTGAAGAAGAACGGTTTTAAGTGGAATCTTGTAGCAACCCAAGCTTCTCAAACTTAAAAAAAACTTTGACAACCGCACCTGTTTTGGCATTGCCTAACTGTTCAAAACTATTTTTTTTGGGGGGGGAGGGGGAAGGGGGAAGCGATTCCTCTGATGTAGGCATTGGAGCAGGTCTCTCTCAGGAGTCTCACCCTATTGCCCCCTTAGTTGTACTTTAGCTCCCAAACATATGGCACTTTCGGTGTATGTAATGGGGATGCAGAATTTTAATATCCAGTGGTCTTAATATAATTTGTTTTTTAGGAAAACAAATGAAAAGGGCTTCAAATCTTTACTTTTTAATAAAAAAAACCATCCACTAACTTTATTTAATGCTAAGGACAAAAGAACAAAAAAAAATAAAAAATAAAAAACCCAACTTGCACTGGGCGCATCCCTCCTCCATATAAACTGATACAACAAATCATTCATCCAAACATCCCAGAAACAAGAGAGAGACTGGATGTATTACCAACACCAGCCGACTTCAAATTTGATGGCATTTTACTGGAATTTGTCGTCGGGGTTGGGGTTCGTATGCACAGAAGTTGCAAAGGTTGAAACCCTCGAGAATAGAAGACAAAAATCGGATTTGTCTCCACATCATGTCCAGGTACTCGGAAGACATAAAAGCAGCCTCGCTGGTGAAGTTGGCACCTTGAGTGTAGAGTTGATAGCAATGAGGGTATGACGCCAAGCAACAGGCGTATGCTTTTCCGTCCAAGCATATGACTGCCAAATGCTTAAGCAACCATTTTGTGTTACTTCCGATCTCGAAAATCTCTAAAAAGAGATCGAATACCCAGAAATTCAAAAGTAAGTAGAGACCTCACCTGGTTTTGAGTTTGAGAGCTTCAAGCTCGCGGGCATTAATGGTGCCAAAGTCCACACTGCACCGATCCCACATGTAGGACCACTATTGTGATCTTTGCATCCCACAGACTTCGAATATGCTAAGTTTAAGGTTAGTTTGTGAAGGTAAGTGGAAGAGTGAGAGCTTTCTTCTCTCGGTGCTAGAGAGATTGAGTTCGAGAGAGGAGAGAAGAATGTACTACCGTTAAGTTTCATAAACAGTGTATTAAGTTTCATAAACAGTGTTGTAAGTTTTCATAAACAATGTAGTAAGTTTCATAAATAGTGTCGTAAGTTTCATAAACAATGTGAGGACGCATGGTCCGTGCGTCAGAAATTTTTTTTTTAATATTAAAATTATGTCATTTTCATTAAAATTTAAGTTCTTTTGTCCTTTTTATTAAAATTTAAGGGTTTTTCATTAAAATTTAAGTCTTTTTCATTAAATAAAGTTATAGCATGGTTTTTTTATTAAAATAAACTTAATCCAAGCCCTTTTCATGAAAGTTCCCTTTTTTTTTGGTTCTGGGGTACTTCAAACCTACATTCAAATCAAGACAAGTTTCAATTGGCCTAGACTTAAGAAAGTCTCTGAAGAAATTTATGGCGAAGTGTGGTAAATGCCAACGACAGAACTATGAAGTCACTAAACCACCAGGGCTCATTCAACCACTTCCAATTCCTTCTGACATTTGGAAAGATTCCCATGGACTTTGTGGAAGATCTTTTAAAGGCACAATGAGAAAACTCCCTGTTGGTGGTTGTGGATTGCTTGTCCAAATATGAGTGTTTCATTCTTCTCACACATCCATTCACAACCGCCAAGGTAGCTGAGATTGTTATCCTATAATTTATCACTTGCATAGTATGCCTAAAACCATTGTAAGTGATTGTGATCCGGTATTCATGAGCAATTTATGGACTTCTTTCTTTGTTGCACAAGGTACCAAATTATGCCATAGTTTAGCTTAGTAGCTTAACACCCCCAAACTGATAGGCAATCCGAAGTTCTTAACCACACAGTGGAGCACTACCTGCGTTGCTATGTGGCAGACAAACCATCTTCGTGGCTTTACTGGCTCCCATGGGCCGAATGGTGTTATCACACCACTGTCCAGGCCACAATTCAAATGGCGCTTTATCAGGCATTGTATGGGCATCAACCACCTTCAGTTCCCACTTAGGTAGGAGGTACAACTTTTGTTCATGCGGTTGATACCATTCTCAAAGATCCTTGTGGAGCCAAAAAATGATCCAAAAATTTAGAAGACTACACATGGACCTTTTTCTCAAGAAAGGCAAGATTTCCCTCATTAAATGGGCATGACTCTTAAATACTCCCACACGCATTTCAGCATCCCTAAAGGTCCAAGCAACTGACTACGACTGCTCAAGGATCCCTTGCTTGTGGCATGGAAAAGTTAAGGCATTAAAGATAGGATTAATTACCAAATCCTATCTTTAATACAATTTATGATTGAAGAACAACTCAAACAATTAAGGAATCCCTACCACAATCAATTAGGGATGCTTCCACCATTATCCCAAAATATTTTCTCCCAATTAATATCTTGGGGATATTATTTCCTCATTTATCCAACGAATGACACACCTTGGCCAATATGATGCTACCATGTGTAGGCAAAACCTTCACCCCATGGCCAGCTACATCCTCTTACAAATACCTCTATCTCCACCAAATTTTGTTAAGTTTTTGCTACGCATACAAGCCCTAAACACTCACACAGGCTAAAGATTATTTTAGTTGTCCAGCAACCTAGTAGTGCAGCTTTCTTCAACTGTACTCACAACAACTTCCATGCTCTCCAGTGCGAGAGGGCTAACCAATCCCTTGTCACCTATCTGGGTATGTTCTCCAGTGCGAGAGGGTAAACTAATTCCCTGACACCCATTTAGGTCTACTCTCTAGCGCGAGAAGATAAACTAATCACCATCTGAGTAAGCTTTTTAGTGCGAGAGGGTAAAATAATTCCTCGACACACATCTGGGTAAGCTCTCCAGTGCGAGGGGGCAAACTAATTCCCCGACACCCATCTGGGTCTACTCTCTAGTGCGAGAAGGTAAACTAATTCCCCAACACCCATATGGTAAACTCTCCAGTGCGAGAGGGTAAACTAATTCCCCAGCACCCATCTGGTAAGCTCTCCAGCACAAAAGAGTAAACTAATTCCCCGACATCCATCTGGGTCTGCTCTCCTGCACAATAGGGTAAACTAATTCTCCAACACCCATATGGTTTTGCTCTCCAGCATAAGCGTGTAAAATAATTCCTCGATACTCATGAATTTTCACACAACCACACACTTTTGATGTGAATAGTTAAAGATTTTCATGTCCCACAGATCTTTATCATGTTGTGATACAGGTCGCATAGCTCAAAGTATCGAAGATTTGAAGAATAACTAAGCAACACATAGTCAAAGGGCAGCAGCTCATGACCGGCTCAACAGCTTGATGCTCAAAAAGCCAAAGCTCACGACCATAGTGACTTTGTGGGATCATTTGCATGCCTGGTCGACGGTTCTATGGCAAAAAGTTTTGCAAGACGCTTCAAGCAAGCAAAGTTTCAAGAAAAATGAAGATGGAGTAAAGCGAAGAAAATAGTTTATTAAATTCCTAGCAAATTGATAAACTTGCATAAGGGCTGCCAAAATCCGACACAAGTTAAACAAAGCAGACTACTCATTAATAGCTTGGATAACCTTGGGCTCTCCAGCAACTACCTAGCCTCTAATAGGCTATTGCGCCTTCAGCAGCTTCGATCTTGGCAACTTCATCCTCAACTGCACCATTTACGTCAACCGAGACATCAAACTTGAGTAATTCCCTCATTCTTGGCAAGTAGCACAGACGTGGTAGCAGCAAAAAGGTTACGCCTCTTTAACAACAAAATTCCACTAGTAGGAAAAAGACTTCTTCTCAACTGAAGGTCAAACAAGCAGGCTAACTTACCAACTGAGCCATGCGCCTTTTTCGTGGCCTTGGTCGTGCTAACTTAAGCTTTGTACCCAGCGCGTCATCTTCCTCTGCCCAAGCCAAGCCGGGCTCCTGGCCTACGTTAGCTAGCCGTGCTGCACCACTTACAGCAGCTCTCTGAGCATCCCACTTGGACATAAAGAAGAAATAAAATTAATTTTTTCTTACCTTGGTGCGGCGCAGAGAAGAAAAAAAATGTCGACGATCAACTCTTCGGAGGGGCAAGCAAAGAAGAAAACTAGGGGAGGGGTTTACAATTTCCTCTAGCCTTTTCTCTCTTTCTTGTAGGGATAAAATTGGTTTCCGAGTTTATTTAGCCTTGTAGGCATGTAAATTTCGTTGCATACAAATGATGCATCACAAAGCTCCACGTAACATATGACACATTACAAATAGACAAGTTATCAATGACATGTGGCACAAATTAAGCATAGGAAGTACAAAACCTTCCCAAAATTCGGCAAAAGGGAGAAAATATCTTTTAAAATCGGCAAGGAGTCCAAAATCTCTCAAAAACCGGAAAGAAAGCTAAAGCATCTTCACAAAACAAGCAAGAATTGAAGATTACTCACAAAATAGGCAACAAGCCCTATAGATTTCGGCCAAGCAAGGGAAAGTGGCTGAAATTAAGACACAAAACTTGCCTAAATTCTCCCATGGACAAATCAAGACACAAATCAAAGCCAAGTCCATCCAAAGGCAAGCTTTGAGAAGTCTATAAATACAAGGTCCCAAGACAAGTATAAGTGTAATACCCTAGGAAAAAATTTAAAATATAGGTAAATGTTGACAATTATCGATAAGTAGAAATGATGGGAAAAAAAAATGCCCTAGTTGGCTAAATTGACTTTTACGAGGACTTATTTTATCCTCATATATTTTATCGTATTTTGTTGGCATATTTGAATAGAGCTCGATCTCACGAATGCGTAGGCGCAAACTGTTCGTGAAACGGTATTATAACGAAGAAGTTATTAACTATTGAAGTTGAGGGTAAAATAGTCAAATTGCCATTTATTTTGGAAGGTTCCAGAAATCTGGAGCAATGGGAGTGCTACGTGGGTGGCTGAGATGAAGTGGCAAGGAGGGAAAGGAGAGTGGAGAGGGATTGGAGGGACGAATCAGAAGGAAGGGGAAAATAAGGGAAATAAGAGGAAGAGGAAAGGGGGAAACAGGTTGACCCACATTCCTCATCGAACCCGTGTGATTTCCTACCATTTTTTGTCAGTTTTCCGACGATCCACACATTGTCATCACCTGCAAACACCATCTTGCTCCTTCTCCTTCATTGATTATCAAATATTCGACGAGATTATGCCCATTTTGGGGTATACGGTGGCGACGGTATCGTGAGGTGCATGGTGATAATCCACCAATTTTGAATGAAATCCCATCGATCTCCACCACCATTAGACTCTCCTTGAGCTCAGGAACAAAGCCCAAATAACCTTGGAGGTGGCGGAGCACCGGAGAAGCCGAATCGAAGTCACCCAATTTCTAGGGTTACGGCGGGTTTGGATGAAAATGGGGCTTTCCTGGCCAAAGTCGACTTGGCCACCGGTATAAAGTTTTCTCTACTCTTTGAGATCTTCATTTCTGTAAAATTTGAGAATTTTTTGAAATAGTTGAATTTTTCGGCAAGCCGGGGCGGTCGACCACCACCCACGGCGGCGCGTGGCCAAAGAGCCGTCAATGCTATTTTTAGGCTTAGATCTATTGAATTCAGTTTTGATATTCGTATGACGTAGCTTGATCGTTTGGACCTAAATTCACTACGATACATTACTTGGTCAATATGGGAATCGATGATCCGACTGTTGGATCGTCACCAAACTTTGAGACATTATAATATGTAATATTTGAGGACCTTGGGAACTTACGGATCAGGAATCCGACCTACGGATCTTCCCGAATTGGAATTCTAGGTTCGTAAAATAAAACGTCGACCGCCACTTGAATTGTGATTGGCGGAGATCAGACCGTTGGATCATAATAAAATTTTAGTATGTTGTTCTAGAAGCGTAATGTGAACTAAGAATGGCTTGATCCCTTCGTAGGGTACATAGGCAGTCTAACAAGGATGTTAGATGCAGCCACAAATTAATCCAAATTTATTTTTGTGCTGGATTTCTTTTAAGGAAAGAAATTATTATGGTTAATAGTGTTGAAATTGGTCATGAATTTATTTTGGCCTATCACCGGATTTTAACTTCGAAATAAGAATTTTTGGGTCGTTACAATAAGGTCGACACTTTCTACATTCAAGGCCAAAATTCTCACATTGAGAAAAACCTCTGCCAAATCTTTGAAGACTAATAAGCTGCCAAAGCTCTCTTCGAAGAACGCACAACCAAAACCGAAACATTCCCTTGAAGAAATCAACAAGCCCTTGTGCCGATTCCTTCAAGATTTTGTTGCAAGCTCAAAACTTGTAATGACGTTCGATTCAAGATCAATTCATCAAGACCCTTGAATCAACAAAGTCCTACATCAACTCTACCTTTGCCGCAGCCCTAAACCTAAGGTGAAGAATATCCATGCATTGTTTCAAGCTCAAAACTTGAAGCAACCGTTCAATCGTTCGTCCGAGATCAAGTTATCACGACCCTTGGATCAACAATCTGCACTATCTACATCAAATTTGAAGACTGAATCAGAGAAAAATTATAAACAGAGATTGTAACCCTACAAATTTATCAATACAAATCTACTTTGTACACGTGTTCTCGTTTAATTCGTTACAGAATTTTCGTGTTTACAAATTCGACACCCCTGGTGGGCTATGCCTCTCATCTCTATCTTCAAATCCACAAGAAACACACATGGCATCAAGAAAGGATCAAGCTGTTCCCGCAATCAATGCAAAGAATAAGAACATCCTTGCCCCAAGTGGTGGCACTTTGGGCATCACAACCCGAAGCAAGGCAAAAGCTCTATTTGCCGTGCCTTCCACCCCTACACCAAACCTGCCGAATGAGCAATAACACCTAAGCCACGAGCCTGTGATCACCTTGGCCTCGCTAAGGGCGCCAAAGGAGGAAAGCCCGATGAGGTATTCCGAGTCCTTGACTTTCAATGCCAACTCAAGCAGCAGCTCAGCCATGCAAGTTATGACTACTAGCGCGATTTTGATCAAATAGCAGCTAGCACAAATAAACGAGGCAATTACAAGGCTGACAAGGATCGTAGAAGAGAATGATTTGCAGATTGCCATGCTTGTCAACCGTTTGGAGGCACAACATGACGAGAAAGTTGACCACGACCCGAAGGTTAATCCACTGAATGAGGAAACTGATGAAAATGAGGAACCTCTGATGGACAAAGCTGAGGAAAAGCTTGAGGTAGACCGAGCTGCGACGCTCATGAGATCTCTCTTTATCCAACAGCTACAAGAGATGATCACAAGCATGATCAAGGCGCAATATGAAGGAAGCTCGCATTATTCCGTGCCATACTCAAAGCCATACTTTAAAAAGATTGACGCCTTGAGGATGCCAAGGGGTTATCAGCCATCCAAATTCTCATGCAATTCGATGGAAAGGGTAATCCTAAATAACATATGCCAATTTCATTGAAACCTGCAACAGTGCTGGGATGGAGGGAGACTACCTAGTCAAGCTGTTCGAGCGCTCGCTAAAAGGTAACGTCGTTAACTGGTGTACCGACCTCAAGCCCGAGTCTATCAACAGCTGGGACCAGCTATAAACGGAATTCCTCAACCGCTTATACAGCACTCACCACACCGTAAGCATGCTGGAGCTGACGAGTGATGTGAAAATTAACTTGACACACAAATTAAACCCTATTGTTGACAATTGTAGTAAAGATGTAAGTAGGGATCGTTCTAAACCGGGGATTAACTAGGGATGCTAATCAACAAATATAAGACTTAAAAACACTAAATTAGACTCTATAGACTCAAAACTGACTCAAAACACTCAAAACAGCAACAAGCAATAAAAAAGACTCAATTCTAGACCTAACAAGTGATTCGAACGAAAATCAAACTTAACTTGACTCAAAAAACTAAAAGAAAACATATTTCGACTCAAATAACAAGACTCAATGAAAGGGGGATTGTTTTTGACGAATTTAAAACTTAAAACAGAAACTTTGCATAAAATACTTTATAAAATGAATTTGGTGAATTGAAAAGGGTGAAAGGCTAGTTAGAGTGTCCTTCTCCATACATGACATACGCATACAAACCAATTTCCAGTTATTATTCCTTTAGACTATGAATGACAACACCCCAAGTTTTGCATATTCCCTATTTTCTTTGTCTTGGATTTATTTCTCCATATGTTTTTCATATTCCTAAACTCTCTTGAACTTCAAATTCGTCCATCCATCTTGCTCCATACATGTGCTATCCATTCCAAGCCCAAAACTGCTCTAAAATGCTCCAAATTGCACTTTCTTGCCAACTTTGTCATTTGGACCTAAAAACACACGAAAATAGCTTGAAACACTCTTATAAATAGAAACTAACTAAGTAAATGCAAGGAAACATGCTTACTAAGTCGCATAAATATGCTCCTATCAAATTCCCCCACACTTAGCTTTTGCTAATCCTCGAGCAAAACAAAGAAAACAAAACAAAACCTAAACCTTCCAACGATTACCTCAGGGATTTCCAATGGAACATGACATGTTAAAAATCAATACTCCCATAGATTTTAGTGATCCTTACCCTCACACTCATACTTAATCAGAGTAGCCACTCACTAGCTCACATTTAATCAATTAAAACAACATTTTGAATGTAGTAACATGCCTTAGAGAATCCCTCAATTCCTCACTAGATATACTCTCTATTTTCACACAGATTTTTTTACTACACTCCCTACTCTAGGTATACGTGAGAAGATTGATGTAAACATGAAAACTAATACTCACATATGTTATAACAAAGAAGGCACTTTATGGAATTATTAACATAAACATGTATATGATCTCATGAATGGAATACCACTACTTAGACGCGAGAACCATGAACACCATATGCTCGTACCAATTTCAAACTCCACATTATTGAAACACATAACAATCAAGATTAAAGTCAAGGGTTGTAACGGGGCTAAGGCATTGGCTAACAAAGAAAGTAAAGGATAAACAAAGGTTCTTAAAGAAATAGCAAGCAAAGCAATGAAATCAACACTTAGAATTCACTTTTGATTGCAGAAACCAACTTTGAACACAAAGGGAAAATTCATACAACTTTTACGGCTAGATTCAATCTTTTGGACCCTTTCTTCAACAACCAACACTTGTGAGCTCATTCTCACTTATTTTCAACTCTTTTTTCTTTCATTTCACAACTTTTCTTCTCTTTTTTTTTCCTTTTCACATTTTTTTTCTCTTTTTTTTTTTTTTCTACCCCAAAAGAACAAATCATTCCCCCACACTTGTTTTTCTACAAATTGTAGATCAAAAGGAATTCCCTCTAAGTCATGCTCCACTATTCTTTAAGAACAAGGGTATGGATTGTCCTATACTAGGCTAGGTAAGGATAATGCAAGCTAACAAAGAAAATAGGCTAAACAAGGCTCAACGTGGTTAAATCTACAATACATATTGCAAAAGATAAGGCTTTTTGGCTCTGATTTTAACTAAACAACTTCATCTTGGTATTTGTTATGCTAATCAATTTTATGTTTTGAATGAAACAGGCATGAGTTCTAGTATTTAGATCTATAATGATAAAACGTTTTCTAAGTAGCAACCAAGCAACGAATAATGAGATCATGCAACGACTTTAGAAAACAAGAATGTCAAGATTAATAACTCTCCAAATAAAGCATAAGCTCAAGTCTCTCAGGGTTGTAGCGTTAGTTTGAGTTACTTCCTTCGAGCATGTTACAAAAACTGATTTTTTTTCCTTTTGTGATTACATATGAATTTGTAAATGACAACTACAACTAAACATAAACCAAAGAGCATATCAAACTTCCATCCATGTTTGTAACTTTCTTTAACAGTCATGCAATTAAAAACAAAATCCTCATCATTGTGTTGGAAGGTACCCTAAAACACAAATAAAAACACAAAAATGACTCTTTTTGGGTTTTTCAAAACTTTTTCGAATTTTTTTTTCAAATTTTCGGATTTTCTGCTATATGACACATTGAAACAGTTCAAAACACACTTAAAATAGTGAGTAACAACTTTAGAAGTGATAGGTGACAAAATCCAACTAATTTTTCATGAAAACACTTTGTTTACCCCTTCCCCCCCCCCCCCCCCCCAAACACACTTAAACCAAACATTGTCCTCAATGTTTCAAACATAGACTATCACACAAACAAGCAAACAACACAACTAACAAACATGACAAATATGGCAAAGTAAAAGCAATAAAGAGTAGGGTTAAGAAATGCAAATCTGGTTGTGGAGCCGGAGAGTCCTAGGTCTTCTTTATTCGAACGCATGGGTTGCCTCCCAAGAAGCGCTTACTTTAACGTCTTCCAGCCGAACGAATCTTTCAATTTAAGCTTCTTTGGAGCCCACGGCCTGGAGTTGATCTTTGAATGGGAGGTGATACTTGAAATGATCCGGCAATGGTTTAAATTCTAGAATGGGTACCTGAATCATTAACAACATATTAGTATAAAACAAAGTTGAAATTCGGGGAGGTGGCTTACCTGTGTTCTCCGACATGAACTAAAAAATAAACACCCCTTCAAAAGTTGTAGGACAAGAAAATTCAGCCATATTTGGTGTTTTGAGAGTTGTGGCTTGTCCCGTGTCATAAAATCCAACTTTTTGGGAATTGTTGTCTTAAGTACATCCTCTTTGATTAATTCTAGACATTCCCCCGACCACTTCTTTCTCTTGAATCTTTGGAAAGGTTTCAAAGATATCTTTCTTTCCCTCTTCTTTCTTGGATTGCAAAAACCTGCAGGGAATAGGTACATTTGGTGGAATAGGGTTAGAAAGAATTGAATTTGGATCAACTTTACTCGAATTAGGTGGTGGTGGAGCTAGGGTGGCTGCGACAATAGGATCCGAGATGATTGGGTGTTGCGGTAAGGCTTCTTCTAAGCTTGTCTTGGCTGAATCTTACTCATTCTTTTCGAACAGCAGCTATTTGTCCACTTCTAGGGTATGTTTGGACATTTTTGGTTCAGCACCAACCTCCATACCATTTTTCAAAGTGATAGCTTCAGCGATTTCAACAGTTGAGTCGGAGAGTTCACTTTGTTCTTTCATTTGCCTCATGAATTCCACAATCTTTCCCATTTGATTCTTCAATTCGCTCATCACTTGGGCTTGATTTTGTGCTTCATGTGTCAAAGAGGTGAGTAATTGCATAACTTTGTCATTCCCCAAAGACATACCTAAATTTGGTTGGGCCGAATGTGGTTGAGGCTATGGTGGTTCATATGGCCTTTGATAGATCTCCTCAGATGACTGCCAATATCCTTCTTGATCCTGAGTCAAAGAAGTTAGTGCTTGAAGAATTTCATCATAATCCATGAACGAACCTGAATTTGATTGAACAGATTGTGGTGGAGGTTCTGGTGGCTGCATAGGTCTTGAATAAAACTCCTCATATTGCTGCCAATATCCGTCATGTTGAAATTGTTGAGGTTCCCTCCACATAACATTTGAATAATCTCTCCAATCTGAATTGTAAGTGTTGGAAAATAGGTTGTTCATTGATTGATTATGGCCTTGATAGCCCTAAGCATTGACACTATCCCAACCTCCATTCTCAATCACTTGAGGATATTGATTAGTTTGATATCCTTGCCCACAGGGCACCCCAAATGTAAGGACACTTTGCATTGTGGTCCTTTCGATATACTTCGACAACTGAGAAGTAAGATTCACCAATTGAGCTTGAATATTAGCAATATCCATGTCTTGATTCTCTAGTACCTAAAATCAAAGAAAGAAAACTAAATCAAATATCAAAAGTAAAAGACACGAACAGAAACAAAGGGAGATTAGCAATTTTGCTAATCCCCGGCAACAGCGCCAAAATTTGATGTGAAAATTAACTTGACACACAAATTAAACCCTATTGTTGACAATTGTAGTAAAGATGTAAGTAGGGATCATTCTAGACTGAGGATTAACTAGGGATGCTAATCAACAAATATAAGACTTAAAAACACTAAATTAGACTCTATAGACTCAAAACACTCAAAACAGCAACAAGCAATCAAAAAGACTCAATTCTAGACCTAACAAGTGATTCCAATGAAAATCAAACTTAACTTGACTCAAAAAACTAAAAGAAAACATATTTCGACTCAAATAACAAGACTCAATGAAAGGGGGATTGTTTTTGACAAATTTAAAACTTAAAACAGAAACTTTGCATAAAATACTTTATAAAACAAATTTGGTGAATTGAAAAGGGTGAAAAGCTAGTTAAAGGGTCCTTCTCCACACATGACATATGCATACAAACCAATTTCCAGTTATTATTCCTTTAGACTATGAATGACAACACCCCAAGTTTTGCATATTCCCTATCTTCTTTGTCTTGGATTTATTTCTCCATATGTTTTGCATATTCCTAAACTCTCTTGAACTTCAAATTCGTCCATCCATCTTGCTCCATACATGTGCTATCCATTCCAAGCCCAAAACTGCTCTAAAATGCTCCAAATTGCACTTTCTTGACAACTGTGTCATTTGGACCTGAAAACACACGAAAATAGCTTAAAACACTCTTATAAATAGAAACTAACTAAGTAAATGCAAGGAAACATGCTAACGAAGTCGCATATATATGCTTCTATCAACGAGTACGAACCAGTGAAAGGATGAACCTATCATCGACTACATCAATAAATGGCGTTCATTAAGTCTAGATTGTAAAGATCGGCTTTCTGAAACCTCCGCTATTGAGATATGTGTTCAAGGCATGCACTGGGGGCTACATTACATCTTCCAAGGCATAAAACCAAGAACTTTTGAAGAATTGGCAACTCGATCCCATGACATGGAGTTGAGTATTGCCAATCATGGGAAGAAAGAGCCGATCATCGACTTCAAAAAGGATAAGGTGTTCGCTCCAAAGGTAGACAAGACTGGGAAAAAGCCCGTCAATGAAGCTTTTGTCGTCTATACTACCCCCATCAAGACCTTTGTCGCTCCCGTCAAAACCTCCAAAAGCAAAACAAAGGAGGTGAAAGGTGAGCCTTCTCGCACCCAAGATGAGTACAAAAACACCTTGAGGGAACTGGAGCAGAAGACATACCCTTTTCGTGACTCTGACGTGGCTGCAATGCTAGACGACTTGTTGGAAAAGAAGGTGATTGAGTTACCTGAATGCAAGTACCACAAAGAGATGAATCGCATTAACGATCCTAGGTACTGCAAATACCATCATATCGTAAGTCATCATGTCGGTAAATGCTTCATCCTCAAGGAGCACATCATGAAGCTAGCACAATAAGGGCAGATTGAGCTTGACCTTAAAGACATGGCCACACCACATACTACTTGGATCTTTCGATTCGGTGCCTCTCCAAGTGACGCCTAACCACTCCAGTCTATGCTCAAGTTACACGGCACCTTCTACATAACCATCGCTAGGGGCAAGCGACCAAAATGCACCTACCGATGATGAAGAAAGGTGGCCACTAGTGACCTACAAAAAGACAAGGAAGCTAAGACCACGAGCCACACGGCCAAAGGTGGAACAAGGGAGAAAGCACCGTCACCGTAATAATAAGAAGCCCAAAATGAGCGTATGAGCTGCTAAGCCAACGTACATAGGGGAACCTATGAAGCAAGAGCCACGCATTCCCGTCTTCTTGCACGAGTACTTCCCGAATGACTTCTTCCAACAGTACATTACCGTTGCCTGTTACATGGTTGAAGTGGAGATAGAAGAGCCCTCAAAAGGCAACGATATCACCATCGAGGAATAAAAGACCCTCACGCCCAAAGAAAGCCTGTCGGCATACTTTAGCATTGAGGAAGCACTACGATTGCCCAAGGAGATGTAAAAAGCACTAGTAACGGTCTTACCGAGTCCCGACGACCACGAGGTGCAGGAAAGTGAGGATAAAGGCTTGAAGCTTCGGTCACATGAATATGCCACACGTTGTGCCGCCCATGACGTAATCAACTTCATTGACGAAGACTTGCTGCTAGGGTCAAAGCCTCATAACCATCATCTCTTCGTCTCTGGGTACGTGAGAGAGAACAAAATCAACCACATGCTTATGGATGGTGGGTCGGCCATAAACATCATGCCAAAGTCAACAATGACCACAATCGGCATCAAGGTAGATGAATGATCCCGAAGCCGCCATAATCTAGGGTTCTAACCAAGGAGGACAAAAGGTGATGGGAATGATCCGAGTGGAGATGACCATTGGCGAACTCAAATCAAGCATGTTATTCCATGTGATTGATGCAAGAACTTCCTACAGCTTGCTCTTAGGAAGGCCTTGGATCCACAAGAATGGAGTGTTGGAAGTATGCCCACAAAGCCACTCATTTGATGTAATAGCTTTTGGAATACTTATTGTATTAGACTATTATATGTTTAATGAAGGGCAAAGCTTATTGTTAATCACTATTTATTGTATCATGTGTTTAAGCAATAAGGGAATCCAAGGAATATATTTAATCTAAGAGAGAAGTGATCTAAGTAAGTTAGATTAACGAGACCTTTCTCTTATGAACATTCCTAAAACGTTTCTAGCCATAGGATTGCCAATTGGGCATTGACAATCCACTAAGGTTAGTATGTGTTATGTTAACTCAAGTGTGAGTATGACTAGCCTCAAGTCATTTAGTGTTGGACACTGAGACAAACACATAGGTGCTCAAAAGGTAATCGAGTACACTGAACAACGATCAAAAGAGAGTTCGAACATACATGTCATGTAAGAACTTGTAAGTTGCAATATGCAAAGTAGTCCTTTGACCTGAGGCATCATTGATGTCTAATGGTTAGGTCCTTGATCTTTGATTATGTCAAAGACATTCCATTGAGAGTGTCAACGACATTGTTGGGGTCAAGCTATCTAGTCATGTAGGCATGTGAATGCACAACAAGGGATCTCTAACCTTCCATAGTGGAAGGTGAATACTTTGAGATATGATTCGAGAGTCGTTGGCCAAAGCATACGAATATGATTTAGGAAGCATGTTCCAAATCATATTCAATTGATTCATATAGAGAAGTATCACATTGGATAGTAGACATGAAACAAACTATCAATCAAACAATGTGATCAAGAGTATTGTATTAGAGAATGACCGTATTGCATTGTAATTGTAACTGGATAGGTTCTCCAACCACTTCTACTTAGCTTGGGTAGCCATGACATACTGCTAGGTGTCACTCATGGTTTGTGGAAGCCCTGAGGATTAGCAAACACTAATCTTCATCAAAGGGAGAATTGAAATGTAGTTTCAATTCACAATCGATCGTTAAGAGTAACAATCGCCCACGACCTCGCTAATTGGAACCTAATGGATCGTACACCGAGTAAGGGTGAAAGTGAAGAAATATAAATGAGATGGATAAGCAATTAAATAGTTTAATTGAGAATGGTCAAGATTAATTAATTAGTTAATTAATCTTACGAAAGGTTCGTATTGGGCTTTTAAGTTGGTTTTGGGTTTCGGGGCCCAAAAGGGTTTTTGGTCCACAAGGCCCATTGAGTTTAGGTTGTGTGACAACTAAAACTAAATGGAAATTAACCCAAAAACAAAGTCAAAACCGGCCTAGGGTGAAGGTTATCAAACTTGGGTTAATTGCAAGTTTGCCACTCACATGTGAGGTGGTATAAAAGCATCTTTATAGCTTTTACCTCATTAGGGTTTTCTTGAGACAAAGAAGAGAAATATTTTCTCTCTTTTTCTCCATAGAGGCCGGCCACTTAGGGGAGGGATAGCTAGCAATCTTTCTTCCTCTAAGTCATCCATTTCATCTTCACACCTCATCCTTGGTGTGGAGACTTAGAGACACCAAACCTTTGGTGTTTTTGGAGATCCTTTCCTCACATCCTCAAGGAGCAAAGGAGTAACAAAAAGAAGTAAATCACAAGGAAGATCCAAGGAGCTAGGAGGTGACTTGAAGGCCCTCCACTTGGGTGAATCCTTTGTGTAAACAAGGATGAGCTTCAAGGGTAATGAATCTCAAAATCCTTTCTTCTCTTTAATGTTGTTAAAGAGTCTTATGATTCACCATTCACTAGGCTTTGAAAGTCATGGGTTTTAGAATTGTTTTTGAATGCATGCCTACTTTAAAATGTTATTAGTTTGCATATGTGTTCAAATGTTCTCACATGTTCTTAGCTAGGACAAAATTTTTCCTTCAAGTGGTATCAAGAGCCTAGGTCTAGTTTATGGTGAATCCTTTTGGGTTTTGTGTTTTTCATGGTTTGTGATCTAAATGTTGTAAATGTTACAAGCTTTGTTCTTGCTTTTGAATATAAATTTTGCTTGAAAGTTTAGCATCTCAAATGTTGTAGATGTAGTTCATTTAAGCATGAATATTGGAACAAAAATTTGGTGCCATGTATGTGGGGAAATTCGGCCAAATCCAAGGGTGGATTTTTGGGTTCATGTTTGTCTTGTTAAAATTGTTTTAAAGTGACTTTTGGAACCCCTAAGTACCCTAGGATGTTAACCCTCTTTTATGTAGTGAAAATTTGAGTTTTATTGAGTGAAAACATTCATGGAGCTCTTATGAGTTTTCATGTGTGTTCTTCAATGTTCTTGTTGTTCTTATCAAGAACAAAAAGGTTTGGAGTTTTGATTCAAAGTGTTTGGTGGTTTTCATAAAGTTTTGGTTTAATTTTGATTGGTGATGGATGATTGGTGATGGATGATTTATGTCTTTATTGTTTGACAAAACATTTTCTTACAACCCATACCAATCAACTTTTCCACACCTACCTATCAACTTTTTCAAAACACTTTCAAATTTTGAATTTTTCACCAAAACCTTTTCCCCCTCTTTTTCACTACCAAAACCGGCCACCCTATTATGTACGGTATTTTTGGGCCTTTTATGCAATTACATAAAGTTTTGATACTTTTGTGTATTTGTACTTTCGCCCAAAAGTTTACGTTTTTACGTAAAGGTCCAAAATCACTAAAGGACAAATTGTTTTGCTCCTTTAATGAAGTTTTTGTGATTGTAGAAATTTTTGGGTTCTAGTTGTAATTACATGAAGTTGTGGACTCTTGTGTTTTTACAAAGTGACCCCAAAAGTTTATGCTTTTACATTGTGGCCCAATAGTTGTGGTCATTGTTTTTTTTCGGCCCAAATGATGATGAGAACAAAATGGTTTTGTCTCTTTAAATGAGAATTGGATTTTCATTTCATTTAGTTCCATTTAAATCAATTCTATGAATCCGAAAACCAATTGTTTAAGTTGCTTTCTTAGTTAATGTGATTGATTAAGAAAATGATGATTATGAACCAAAGGCCTCGATAATTGAGCTATGTGATTGGCCGCTTTGCATTATGAATGTTTGGGTTAAGTAGTTTAGATTTGAATGTAATTTGATTAGTTCAAATGTGTTGTAAAAGGGCATAAGTCCTTCCAATTTGTTGTAAAAGGGCATAAGCCCTTCTCTTTATTTCAAGTATTCCTTTTTGTTTATTTGTATGCAAATTGGAATAGTTGGGTCCAACGCCCAATAGGAAATAACGGTTTAATTAGATTAAACGCGTAACTAAAATCAACAACTACCTACCTTAGACCCAAGGTCCAACACAAGGCTCGTGTTGGATGAAATCAAACGGTTCATAATCATCCTAAGTCCTTTTAATAAGATTAAAATGAAATTGATGTAGCCCAACACTACTCCCTCGACAAAACGAATATTAAGTTGATAAGCGAGAGATGCTTTGAACATCTCTTCGTAGGCCTTCCACCGTGGTGAGCTCCAATCGTTTGTGACTTGTACACCGGCTTCACCCTATCATGGGGAAGTTGAAAGTATATGCTTACCTTCAGGAGGAGTTCATATGAACATACATGATGTGGTGAGGTAGGCAACGAGGATGGCCAACATCATATCATTATGAGGCTATTCTTGAACCCCTACACGAACTAGCATGGTGGGAATAACTTAACTAAGTGCAATGGTGCCAACATCATATCATTGTGAGGCATCATTCTCTAAAGGCCAAACTAGATGGGTAATTACAAGAGTTGTAAATGACTAAAGCGTTATTCTCTCATCACTATTGTTGCTAACCAACATCATATCATTGTGAGGTGGGCTTGGTAATGGTGAGTCTCCCATACCCCACTAAGAGTTCAACATAACTCTCGGATTCTATTGAGGGATGTGGAATTTGCCAAAAATAGTGGGTACTACTATTTGATTTAAGACTCAATCAAGTAGTTTTAAAATCAATAATCTAATATGATTTCTGTTATGTTATGTAGTTAACGACATGCCTAAAATTACACCTACCATTGTACTTGACAAAATTGGCCTTAGGGGCCAACGTTTCCTTGCTTGGTTTCATCACATTAAGAATGTCTCAAAGATGAATGACATATCGTATGTGCTTAAGCAATCCCCTCCTCATGTACCTCCTACGAAACTAGCTTCAAAGGAGGAGTGTCAAAATTATGCTAGACACTATGAGGATGACTTACAAGCCAAATGCATAATCCTCACTTCACTTAGTGAGGAGCTTAAGAAGCTACATGAGCACATGGACACTTCTTGTGCCATGATTGATAGTTTGCATAAGATGCTTGACATTGAGACAAGTAACGTACGATTCTTAAATGTTTGTAGTCTATTAAATGCCAAAATGGCAAAGGGGACATCGGTCCAAAAACATGGACAAAAGATGGAAAGGATCTTTCAAGATCTTGAAAGTTTAGGAACTTCCATCGATGGGAAAATGGCCCAAGACTTTTTCCTTGCATCTCTCTCGGATGATTTCACTAAGTTTATAGTAAACTATAAAGTGAATAGATTTGATCATACTTTTACCGAGATGATTGACATATGCTGTGAGTTTGAACAAAGTTTCAAAAAGGACAGTGGGAGTGAGAATGCAATCATAAGGAAAAGGTTGCATAAGAAGAAGGTAAGAAAATCCAAAGGAACATGCTTTCATTGTGGAAAGGATGAACGTTGGAAGAAGAAATACAGGGTGCGCATTGCGAGCCTTATGACAAGAACTTTTGAAGGGACTAATTCTGTCATAGAAAGTGCTTTTACAGTGAGCTCCAATTCCTGGATATTTGATTCAGGCGCTAGTCAACATATCTGCAATTCGTTGCAGGGACTAACAGAAAGCAGGACACTGCGCAATGGGGAGATGGTTGTGCGAGTTGGGAACGGCACTAAGATCTCTGCAAAAGCGATTGGCACCTACATGCTTAAACTACCCTCTAGGGAAGTCTTGGAACTCAAAAATTGTTTATATTTTCCTTCATGTATAAAGAATTTGATTTCTATCTCTATGCTTTTACGAGATGGGCACTCAGTATTGTTTGACAAAATGAGTTGCACTTTATACTTGAACGGTCGTATTATCTATCATGGTAATATGATAGAGGGACTTTTTCACCTAGAGACAACTAGTGGGTTGCACTGTATTGAAAGCGGGAATACCTCAAAACCCAAAAGGGCTAGAGAAGAAGTTAACCGAGAAAAGATGTGGCATCTTAAACTTGGACATGTAAACCTTGATAAGATTCGCAACATGTCGAAAGAAGGATATTTCCGCCCATTAGGTAATGACCAAATGGGTACTTGTGAACGTTGCTTAAAAGGGAAAATGACCAAATCTCCGTTCACTGGGAAGGGAGAGCGTGCCACTCAAATTCTAGGGTTAATCCACACTGACGTATGTGGACCTATGTCTACTACGTCGAGATGAGGCTTCTCTTACTATATCACATTCATCGACGATCACTCTCAGTTTGGCTATGTGTATCTTATGAAGTACAAGTCAGAATCCTTTGAAAAGTTCAAAGAATTCAAAAATGAAGTTGAGAAGCAAACTGGGAAGCAGATAAACATCCTAAGATCAGATCGAGGGGGAGAGTATCTAAGCAACGAGTTCCTAGATTATCTCAAAGAGTGTGGAATAATATCACAGTGGACTCCACCGGGAACTCCACAACTTAATGGAGTTTCTGAAAGGAGAAATCGAACCTTGATGAACATGGTTCGTTCTATGATGAGTTCCGCAGATCTACCAGTAGCATTCTGGGGATATGCTCTATATACAGCAGCTTACTTGCTTAATAGAGTACCTTCCAAGTCAGTTTCACATACGCCCTATTAGATATGGCATGGAAGAAAGCCAAGTCTTAATCATATTAAGATTTGGGGTTGTGAAGCATATGTCAAGAAGCTTGAAGCTGCTAAGCTTGAAGCGAGATCAGTTAGGTACTATTTTGTGGGATATCCTAGAGAAACTATGGGATATGAGTTCTACCATCCTGACGACCAGAAAGTCATTGTCGCCAGAACTGCTAAGTTTCTAGAGGACGAATTTGTTCTCAAAGGAACTACAAGTAAAATGATGGAGATTAATGAGATTAATGATGAACCACAAACAAGCACTCGACAAGTTGACAACCCTGTTCCCGAACCCTTAGCTCCACGTAGATCAGAACAGGTCAGCCGGCCACCTCAGAGGTATGGCTTGGATAATGACTTTGGGGAATTGCACCTTTTAGGTGACAATGACACAAATGAGGACCCTAGAGACTACACTGAAGCAATGTCCGACATTGATTCAAAGAGATGGCAAAAGGCCATCAAATCCGAGATGGATTCCATGTATCAAAATCAGGTCTGGACTCTTGTAGACCCTCCAGAAGGTATAGTACCTGTTGGAAACAAATGGGTATTCAAGAGGAAGACAGGCGTTGATGGAAACGTGGAGACTTATAAGGCTAGACTAGTAGCCAAAGGTTACAGACAAAGAGAAGGGATTGACTATGAAGAAACTTTCTCTCCTGTAGCGATGATTAAGTCCATTCGGATTTTGCTTGCTATAGCTGCGTACCATGATTATGAGATATGGCAAATGGACGTGAAGACGGCCTTTCTGAATGGCTACCAAGAGGAAGAGCTCTATATGACTCAACCCGAAGGTTTCGTGTCCAAGTCTGAAAAGACTAAGGTATGTAAGCTTCAGAGGTCCATTTATGGACTTAAGCAAGCCTCCAGGAGCTGGAATATTCGTTTTGACACTGAAATCAAATCGTTTGGCTTTACTCAAAATGAAGACGACAATTGTGTTTATCAAAAGGTCGTTGGGGATGCAGTTGTATTCTTAGTGTTATATGTAGATGACATATTACTATTCGGGAATGACATTGCAGTACTTTCTTCTGTAAAAGTGTGGTTGTCCAAAACCTTCCACATGAAAGATTTGGGAGATGCATCTTATGTGCTTGGGATAAAGCTCTATCGTGATAGATCTAGAAAATTAATTGGATTATCCCAATCTATGTACATAGATAAGGTGCTAAGTAGGTTCCAGATGGAACAATCTAAGAAAGGTTTTCTTCCTGTCAGACATGGAATTCACCTTTCTAAGTCCATGGAACCTAAAACTCCTGAAGAAATACGGCAGATGAGTGCTATTCCTTATGCTTCTGCCATAGGAAGTCTCCTGTATGCCATGATATACACAAGGCCTGATATCGCATATGCTGTGAGCATTACTAGTCGATATCAATCTAACCCAGGATCAGAACACTGGGCAGCTGTCAAGACGGTCCTTAAGTACTTAAGAAGAACTAAGGACATATTCCTCGTTTACGGAGGAGCGACAGAGTTGCGAGTAGAAGCCTATACAGACGCAGATTTCCAATCTGACGTCGACGATAGAAGTTCCAACTCCGGATATGTGTTCACTCTGAGTGGTGGGGCTGTCAGCTGGAAAAGCAAGAAATAATCTGTAATTGCTGATTCCACGACAGAGGCTGAATATGTCGCTGCAGCTGAGCCGGCAAAGAAGCGTTCTGGATGAAGAAGTTCATTACTGAACTTGGAGTGGTTCCAACCATTACATCACCAGTAACTTTGTACTGTGATAATAGTGGGGCAATAACTCAAGCCAAGGAACCCAGAGCTCATCAAAAGAACAAGCATTTTGACAGACGCTTTAATATCATTAGAAGATATGCTGCCGAGGGGAAAGTCAACATCCTCAAGGTTGCCTCAGCCGATAACGTAGCAGATCCACTGACGAAGCCAATGTCTCAAATCCAACTTGACCGCCATATGGAAAGGATGAGTATTAGATACATGGGAAGGTGGCTTTGAGTGCAAGTGGGAGATTGTTGGAAGTATGCCCACAAAGCCACTCATTTGATGTAATAGCTTTTGGAATACTTATTGTATTAGACTATTATATGTTTAATGAAGGGCAAAGCTTATTGTTAATCACTATTTATTGTATCATGTGTTTAAGCAATAAGGGAATCCAAGGAATATATTTAATCTAAGAGAGAAGTGATCTAAGTAAGTTAGATTAACGAGACCTTTCTCTTATGAACATTCCTAAAACGTTCCTAGCCATAGGATTGCCAATTGGGCATTGACAATCCACTAAGGTTAGTATGTGTTATGTTAACTCAAGTGTGAGTATGACTAGCCTCAAGTCATTTAGTGTTGGACACTGAGACAAACACATAGGTGCTCAAAAGGTAATCGAGTACACTGAACAACGATCAAAAGAGAGTTCGAACATACATGTCATGTAAGAACTCGTAAGTTGCAATATGCAAAGTAGTCCTTTGACCTGAGGCATCATTGATGTCTAATGGTTAGGTCCTTGATCTTTGATTATGTCAAAGACATTCCATTGAGAGTGTCAACGACATTGTTAGGGTCAACCTATCTAGTCATGTAGGCATGTGAATGCACAACAAGGGATCTCTAACCTTCCATAGTGGAAGGTGAATACTCTGAGATATGATTCGAGAGTCTTTGGCCAAAGCATACGAATATGATTTAGGAAGCATGTTCCAAATCATATTCAATTGATTCATATAGAGAAGTATCACATTGGATAGTAGACATGAAACAAACTATCACTCAAACAATGTGATCAAGAGTATTGTATTAGAGAAGGACCGTATTGCATTGTAATTGTAACTGGATAGGTTCTCCAACCACTTCTACTTAGCTTGTGGAAGCCCTGAGGATTAGCAAACACTAATCTTCATCAAAGGGAGAATTGAAATGTAGTTTCAATTCACATTCGATCGTTAAGAGTAACAATCGCCCACTGCCTCGCTAATTGGAACCTAATGGATCGTACACCGAGTAAGGGTGAAAGTGAAGAAATATAAATGAGATAGATAAGCAATTAAATAGTTTAATTGAGAATGGTCAAGATTAATTAATTAGTTAATTAATCTTACGAAAGGTTCGTATTGGGCTTTTAAGTTGGTTTTGGGTTTCGGGGCCCAAAAGGGTTTTTGGTCCACAAGGCCCATTGAGTTTAGGTTGTGTGACAACTAAAACTAAATGGAAATTAACCCAAAAACAAAGTCAAAACCGGCCTAGGGTGAGGGTTATCAAACTTGGGTTAATTGCAAGTTTACCACTCACATGTGAGGTGGTATAAAAGCATCTTTATAGCTTTTACCTCATTAGGGTTTTCTTGAGACAAAGAAGAGAAATATTTTCTCTCTTTTTCTCCATAGAAGCCGGCCACTTAGGGGAGGGATAGCTAGCAATCTTTCTTCCTCTAAGTCATCCATTTCATCTTCACACCTCATCCTTGGTGTGGAGACTTAGAGACACCAAACCTTTGGTGTTTTTGGAGATCATTTCCTCACATCCTCAAGGAGCAAAAGAGTAACAAAAGGAAGTAAATCACAAGGAAGATCCAAGGAGCTAGGAGGTGACTTGAAGGCCCTCCACTTGGGTGAATTCCTTGTGTAAACAAGGATGAGCTTCAAGGGTAATGAATCTCAAAATCCTTTCTTCTCTTTAATGTTGTTAAAGAGTCTTATGATTCACCATTCACTAGGCTTTGAAAGTCATGGGTTTTAGAATTGTTTTTGAATGCATGCCTACTTTAAAATGTTATTAGTTTGCATATGTGTTCAAATGTTCTCACATGTTCTTAGCTAGGACAAAATTTTTCCTTCATGGAGTAGTGTCGTCCACCCTTCATCAATGCTTAAAGTTTTACCGAGAATGAGTAAAAGTGATACAAGGCGACACCAAGCCATTCACTGAAGCCGAATCACACTTCGCAGACGCCAAGTTCTACATGGATGAATACATGGTGCCCGAAGCCCTTCCAAAAGAAATCAAATCCATAGGCAAAGCCGCACCTAAGAAACAAGAGTGGCAAGTCGTGCCCAAGAAACAAGAAGGGGAAGTCGTGCCATCTTCAAGTAAAGACAATGATGAGCCTACTAAGCCCACAACAATCAATGGGAGTGTGACACCATCAAAAGGACCAAACACACCTGTCTTCCGATACATCCCAATGTCGAGAAGAAAGAATGGGCAATCCCTATTCGAAACTAGAACAAGCAAAGCTGACACACAACTGCACAAGGATGATGTAAAGCTGCTCAAAACAAATGCAGTTTTACCTCTGACATAGCTAGGAAATGCTAAAGTTTCAAAACCACCACAAGGTTTCGTAAAACCTCTGCCAAATGGGGCAGAACTAAGCTCTCTTCCAACCAAGATGACCGAAGAAGTTCTTGACCCAAACGTCTACAAACTCATGTCAAAGGCTGCGTTCATTCTCCCAATTACATATTCCTTGGACTTATCGTTTAAGCATATAACATTTATATGAGATAGCTTTAAACAATAATCTTTGCCCTTTATATTAAACTAGATTAGTTTAACATGTGAAATGTCTGTAAAGTATCATCATATAATTGGCTTTAGGGCACATTTCCAACAAAGTATGGCACTAGAAGAAGGCGAAGCTACGGACATGCCAGTTTGCCAAAGATGGGTGATCACACTCGTTACTGAAATGCTACTAGATGACACAAACATCATCTCAGTACTTCCAGTCGACACTAGAGAATGGAGACAACCGTTAATCGACTACTTGGAGTACGGAAAGCTTCCAGACGATCTTAGATGCCGCTCTGAAATACATCAACGGGCACCTCGCTTCCTCTGCTACAAAGGAACACTTTACTGATGCTCTTTTGAATGAGTACTTCTAAGATGCCTAGGTAAGGAAGAAGCCAATCAAGCCATGGAAGAAGCCAATCGAGCCATGGAAGAATCACACTCAGGCGTATGCAGAGCGCATCAGTCTAGACCAAAACTATACTTCTAGCCCAAGAGAATGGGTTACCACTGGCTGAGCATGGTGAAGGACTGACTGGAACACGCCAAAAGGTGCTAAGCCTGCCAATTCCACACCAACTTCATACATCAACCACCTGAGCCATTGCACCCTACAATTGGTTCATGGCCGTTTGATGCATGAGGATTGGATGTCGTAGGACCAATCACACCAAAGTCATATACAGAAGAAGCTTACATCCTAGCTGCAATAGATTACTTCTCCAAATGGGCTGAAGCCGTACCCCTAAGGGAAGTCGAGAAGAAAACTGTCGTTCGTTTCATCAAGGAGCATATCATCCACCGATATAGTGTGCCTCACTACATCATCACTGACAACAAAAAACAGTTCTCCAACCGACTTATGGACGAGCTTTGCGAGAAATACAAGTTCAAGTAGCACAAGTCTTCCATGTATCATGCTCTGACCAACGATCTCGTGGAAGCATTCAACAAAATGTTGTGCAACCTCCTAAAGAAGGTAATCAGCCGAACAAAGAAAGACTGGCACGAAAGAATAAGCAAAGCACTTTAGGCATATAGGATGACACATAAAACTTTTATCCAAGCTACGCCTTATTCTTTCGTATATGGCGTGGAAGCTGTTCTGCCACTCGAAAGTCAAATCCCCTCACTAAGGATGGCTATACAAGAATGCTTGACTGAATAGGAAAATGCAAAGCTACGACTTCAAGAGTTGCAAGCACTCGATGAAAAGAGGCTCGAAGCTCAACAACACTTGGAATGCTACCAAGCACAGCTATCCAAGGCATTCAACAAGAAGGTCCACCTAAGGTCTTTCCAAACTCGAGATCTTGTCTTGGCATTACAAAGGTCTATCATCACAACTCACAAGACAAAAAGCAAGTTCACATCAAAGTGGGATGGACCTTACGTAATACAAGAAGTCTACACCAACGATGCGTACTTAATCATGGCAGAATACAGCTTAAAGATCGGCCTCATCAACGGTAGATTCTTGAAGCGCTACTACCCCTAAAACAAACACACAATGCTTCTCGCCTGCATAAGCCTAAACAGCACACGGCACAATGTTCCTCACCTACATAAGCCTAAACTGCACAAGGCATAAAGCTCATTACATGCATGAGCCTAAATTGCACACGGCACAATGTTCTTTGTTCGCACGAGCTTAAAAGGGGACACTCAATGCTCCTTATTCGCACGAGCTTATAAGGCGACACTCAATGCTCCCTATTTACACGAGCTTAAAAGGCGACACCCAATGCTCCTTGTTAGCACGATCATAAAATGAGACACTCAACGTTCCTAACCCGCAAAAGTATAAACTGTGTACGGAAAAACAAAAACAAAATCACCATCAAAATCGCCAAAACCCATCGCTCCTTTGAACTACATCATGACCTGATCTATTCTCAACCGAGGGTACGTAGGCAACTTGAAACTTCAAAAAAACTTCAAGTACAGTCACATCACCAACAAAACGCAAACACTTTGAAGAATAAAGAGCAAATTCAAAGTGTGAATACTTTATTTCTTTGAAGGAAGAATTCAACTACAAAGCCTTCTTATAAAGTAAGCAAAAACAAAGAAGACTTAAAGCACAAAAATGGAAGACAATACCCTAAAACTACGGCGACGGCCTTCAAGCAAGCCTTCCAAAGTCTTCAAAGTCTCCACATCGGTGAGAGACAAGGTGGGCACTTCTATAGCCACGCCTTTCTCTTATTCTAAGCATAAAATCTCCTTTTGATGTTAGGAAATTGTAGCTTCTTGCTCCGAGAGAACACCTTGAAGTTGTGATGCTTCGATTTCCAACTGCTCTCGCTCTCGCGACAACGGTTTTAGATGTGTCTGGACGAAAGGTAAAAAAGTCCCTGTGGTTGATAAGTCTCTGAAGCAGCTTGTTGAGAAGACCAAACTTGGGCAATTGATAAGTCTATTGTTGCAAGTTGCTGAGCTCTAACCTCTAGATTCAGTTTCTTCAAAGAAACAGCTTTCAAAGAAGAATACTCAGTTGAGGTAGCCATAAGTTTGGCAATCTTGACCTCAAGAGTGAGGAATCAACATTAAGGTTATCGATCACAGAATGAGTTTTGATAAGTCTTCCTGATGCGAAATATATAAGCACACAAATTAAACCCTCTTTTGACAATTGTAGTATATGTATAAGTAGGGATCGTTTTAGATCGGGGATTAGGAGGGACTGCTAAAACACTTGAAACTGACTCAAAAATGTAAAACTAAGTTTAAAACACTAAACTAGACTCAAAGAATGCAAAACTAAACTCTAAAACACTAAAACAACTCAAAAGACTCAAAACAACACAAAACAAGCTAAAAGACTCAAATCTGCCACTAAGAGTAAATTTGGACGAAAATAGGTTTTGACTAGACTCAAAACACTTAAAAACACAAACTAAATCAGTTTCTAACTAATATGACTCAACAAAGTAAAGGGGGATTTGGTTTTAACGAATTTGAAAACAAAACAAGTAAATTAAAGAACTAATGAAATTTGCACGAATTTGGGTAAAACTATGGATGATGGGCTAGCTAGGAGGTTCTTCTCCACACATGACACACTTGCAAACAAAATGATTTCCAATTGCTTTTCAATAAACCATGAATGCTCAACGCCCCAGATTAACCGTGCATTGCACTAATTAACCCTCAGATTTTCCTAATTTCATTGAACTGGATGATTGCATACAACAACCCAAAGCATTCTCCACAAGTTCCCAACATGAATTGCATAATAGAGATACAAGCAAAGATCATTAAGTTCTATGAATATCATAAGCATTGACGAGGCACTTGTAACTATGAATTGCATGAAACTTATGCCAAGAATTTACTCAACGCGATTATGACTAGCAACCTCCACTACTTATGAATATAAGTTCATAACGATTAGGTGAAACTCCCTTATATCCTAGCATCAGATTTATGTATGAAAATTAAGCGTGCACTCTCAACCAACACACACAAATCAGTTTTAATTCAAACGGATAAGTAAATTGAATTCACAACTTATGAATCACAACTGGATGTAATCAAATCATATTGCAAGTATAACCATGGTTTTTTTTTTCGCCCTAGCTAAGAGGGGTTTAGTTCCTCATACTCACAAACCAAAGATTATTGAACTGAAACATTGAAAACAAAAGAAAGATTACACCTAAAACGTTCCAGCAATCCTAACTCGAATGGCAAGCACATCCAAGAGCTCTCCTCCTTCCTCTTTTCTGCGGCACAAGGTTTGGTGGTGAGTTTTGGGGGTTATGAATGGTGTAGAAGGTTGGGTTTATGGTTAGGATAGGTGTATGGTGCGACAAGGGGTGAATAAGGTCAGAAACTATGGAGAATGGTAAATGGTGGATGCGGCAAAAAGTGGGGGTTGATTTCTGGCGTGAATGGGTGAATGAATGGAGACAACCGTTAATCGACTACTTGGAGTACGGAAAGCTTCCAGACGATCTTAGATGCCGCTCTGAAATACATCAACGGGCACCTCGCTTCCTCTGCTACAAAGGAACACTTTACTGATGCTCTTTTGAATGAGTACTTCTAAGATGCCTAGGTAAGGAAGAAGCCAATCAAGCCATGGAAGAAGCCAATCGAGCCATGGAAGAATCACACTCAGGCGTATGCAGAGCGCATCAGTCTAGACCAAAACTATACTTCTAGCCCAAGAGAATGGGTTACCACTGGCTGAGCATGGTGAAGGACTGACTGGAACACGCCAAAAGGTGCTAAGCCTGCCAATTCCACACCAACTTCATACATCAACCACCTGAGCCATTGCACCCTACAATTGGTTCATGGCCGTTTGATGCATGAGGATTGGATGTCGTAGGACCAATCACACCAAAGTCATATACAGAAGAAGCTTACATCCTAGCTGCAATAGATTACTTCTCCAAATGGGCTGAAGCCGTACCCCTAAGGGAAGTCGAGAAGAAAACTGTCGTTCGTTTCATCAAGGAGCATATCATCCACCGATATAGTGTGCCTCACTACATCATCACTGACAACAAAAAACAGTTCTCCAACCGACTTATGGACGAGCTTTGCGAGAAATACAAGTTCAAGTAGCACAAGTCTTCCATGTATCATGCTCTGACCAACGATCTCGTGGAAGCATTCAACAAAATGTTGTGCAACCTCCTAAAGAAGGTAATCAGCCGAACAAAGAAAGACTGGCACGAAAGAATAAGCAAAGCACTTTAGGCATATAGGATGACACATAAAACTTTTATCCAAGCTACGCCTTATTCTTTCGTATATGGCGTGGAAGCTGTTCTGCCACTCGAAAGTCAAATCCCCTCACTAAGGATGGCTATACAAGAATGCTTGACTGAATAGGAAAATGCAAAGCTACGACTTCAAGAGTTGCAAGCACTCGATGAAAAGAGGCTCGAAGCTCAACAACACTTGGAATGCTACCAAGCACAGCTATCCAAGGCATTCAACAAGAAGGTCCACCTAAGGTCTTTCCAAACTCGAGATCTTGTCTTGGCATTACAAAGGTCTATCATCACAACTCACAAGACAAAAAGCAAGTTCACATCAAAGTGGGATGGACCTTACGTAATACAAGAAGTCTACACCAACGATGCGTACTTAATCATGGCAGAATACAGCTTAAAGATCGGCCTCATCAACGGTAGATTCTTGAAGCGCTACTACCCCTAAAACAAACACACAATGCTTCTCGCCTGCATAAGCCTAAACAGCACACGGCACAATGTTCCTCACCTACATAAGCCTAAACTGCACAAGGCATAAAGCTCATTACATGCATGAGCCTAAATTGCACACGGCACAATGTTCTTTGTTCGCACGAGCTTAAAAGGGGACACTCAATGCTCCTTATTCGCACGAGCTTATAAGGCGACACTCAATGCTCCCTATTTACACGAGCTTAAAAGGCGACACCCAATGCTCCTTGTTAGCACGATCATAAAATGAGACACTCAACGTTCCTAACCCGCAAAAGTATAAACTGTGTACGGAAAAACAAAAACAAAATCACCATCAAAATCGCCAAAACCCATCGCTCCTTTGAACTACATCATGACCTGATCTATTCTCAACCGAGGGTACGTAGGCAACTTGAAACTTCAAAAAAACTTCAAGTACAGTCACATCACCAACAAAACGCAAACACTTTGAAGAATAAAGAGCAAATTCAAAGTGTGAATACTTTATTTCTTTGAAGGAAGAATTCAACTACAAAGCCTTCTTATAAAGTAAGCAAAAACAAAGAAGACTTAAAGCACAAAAATGGAAGACAATACCCTAAAACTACGGCGACGGCCTTCAAGCAAGCCTTCCAAAGTCTTCAAAGTCTCCACATCGGTGAGAGACAAGGTGGGCACTTCTATAGCCACGCCTTTCTCTTATTCTAAGCATAAAATCTCCTTTTGATGTTAGGAAATTGTAGCTTCTTGCTCCGAGAGAACACCTTGAAGTTGTGATGCTTCGATTTCCAACTGCTCTCGCTCTCGCGACAACGGTTTTAGATGTGTCTGGACGAAAGGTAAAAAAGTCCCTGTGGTTGATAAGTCTCTGAAGCAGCTTGTTGAGAAGACCAAACTTGGGCAATTGATAAGTCTATTGTTGCAAGTTGCTGAGCTCTAACCTCTAGATTCAGTTTCTTCAAAGAAACAGCTTTCAAAGAAGAATACTCAGTTGAGGTAGCCATAAGTTTGGCAATCTTGACCTCAAGAGTGAGGAATCAACATTAAGGTTATCGATCACAGAATGAGTTTTGATAAGTCTTCCTGATGCGAAATATATAAGCACACAAATTAAACCCTCTTTTGACAATTGTAGTATATGTATAAGTAGGGATCGTTTTAGATCGGGGATTAGGAGGGACTGCTAAAACACTTGAAACTGACTCAAAAATGTAAAACTAAGTTTAAAACACTAAACTAGACTCAAAGAATGCAAAACTAAACTCTAAAACACTAAAACAACTCAAAAGACTCAAAACAACACAAAACAAGCTAAAAGACTCAAATCTGCCACTAAGAGTAAATTTGGACGAAAATAGGTTTTGACTAGACTCAAAACACTTAAAAACACAAACTAAATCAGTTTCTAACTAATATGACTCAACAAAGTAAAGGGGGATTTGGTTTTAACGAATTTGAAAACAAAACAAGTAAATTAAAGAACTAATGAAATTTGCACGAATTTGGGTAAAACTATGGATGATGGGCTAGCTAGGAGGTTCTTCTCCACACATGACACACTTGCAAACAAAACGATTTCCAGTTGCTTTTCAATAAACCATGAATGCTCAACGCCCCAGATTAACTGTGAATTGCACTAATTAACCCTCAGATTTTCCTAATTTCATCGAATTGGATGATTACATACAACAACCCAAAGCATTCTCCACAAGTTCCCTACATGAATTGTATAATAGAGATACAAGCAAAGATCATTAAGTTCTATGAAGATCATAAGCATTGACGAGGCACTTGTAACTATGAATTGCATGAAACTTATGCCAAGAATTTACTTAACGCGATTGTGACTAACAACCTCCACTACTTATGAATATAAGTTCATAACGATTAAGTGATACTCCCTTATATCCTAGCATCAGATTTATGCATGAAAATTAAGCATGCACTCTCAACCAACACACACAAATTAGTTTTAATTCAAACGGATAAGTAAATTGAATTCACAACTTATGAATCACAACTGGATGTAATCAAATCATATTGCAAGTCTAACCATGGTTTCGAATTTCCCCCTAGCTAAGAGGGGTTTAGTTCCTCATACTCACAAAACAAAGATTATTGAATTGAAACATTGAAAACAAAAGAAAGATTACACCTAAAACGTTCCAGCAATCCTAACTCGAATGGCAAGCACGTCCAAGGGCTCTCCTCCTTCCTCTTTGTTGCGGCACAAGGTTTGGTGGTGAGTTTTGGGGGTTATGAATGGTGTAGAAGGCTGGGTTTATGGTTAGGATAGGTGTATGGTGTGACAATGGGTGAATAAGGTCAGAAACCATGGAGAATGGTGAAGGATGGATACGGCAGAGAGTGGGGGTTGATTTCTGGCGTGAATGGGTGAATGAATGGATGAAATTGGATGGATCCCCCCTATTAGGGTGCGGCCAAGGTAAGTTTATTTAAAGGCTTTAGGGTAATTAAAGCTAGGAAATAATTCAGGTAACAGAAATTAAACCCAAACTTTAAGGGAAATAGGAATTAAAGTCAGAATCCCAAGGAAATTGGGCAACTAGGTGCGGCAGAGATGTTAAAACAAAAGGGGAATGTAATTTAAGGTAGAAAATAGGAAAGGCACTCTCCCTTGCACGGCAAGGAAGAGGAAAAGTCAAGGGAGGTGCGGCTAGGTGATTTAAGTGCAAGGAAGGTTCAATTTGTGTCCTAAAATGCATAGGAGGTCTTCATTGTTCCTGGAACTTAGGGACATTTAGGATTACGAAAGGTCAAACCAAAATAGGAAACCTTGGCTTAGCTTTCCTACTTCAAGTAGGAATCCTTGTTTGAGTAGGAATCCATCTCCAATTAGGAATCCTTCTTCAATTAGGAATCCTTCGTTCATTAGGAATCCTAACATCTTCAAGTCTTCAATTTCGTCCATTCCTTTTGCTCCAAACATGTGATATCCATTCTAAGCCCAATTTTGCTCCAAAAAGCTCCAAAATGCACTTTCTCGCATACTTTGTCCTTAGAACCTGAAATTGCACGAAAATGACTTTAAACACTAAAATAACTAAGGAATAACAACATAAATGCATGAAAACAAGCTAGCTAAGTCGCATAAATATGCTCCTATCAAATTCCCCCACACTTAGCTTTTGCTAGTCCTCGAGCAAAACGAAACAAACAAAACAAAGTAAACAAAACACACTCTAATCCTTCCAACATTTGCCTCAGGGATTTTCAATGCACATGACATGTTAAAAATCATCATTCCCACATATTGTAGTCATCTTCACACTTGAGCACATACTTAACCACAGTCACCACCTACTAGTTCACATTTAACCAATTAAAACGATGTTTTGAATGTAGTAACATGCCTTAGAGAATTTGCTCAATTCCTTACTAGATATGCACTCAATTTTCACTCAGATTTTCTGATTACACACCCTACACTAGGTATATGTGAGAAGATTGATGTAAACATGTAGACGAGCACTCACATATATGTATAACAAAGAAAGCATTTTCTGGAGTTATTAAGCATGCTTAGATATGATCTCATGAACGGAATGCTACTACTTAGATGCGAGAACCAGTGACACCATATGCTCATACCAATTCCAAACTCCACATATTGAAACACACAACACCCAAGATTGAAGTTAAAGGGTTGAGATGGAGCTAAGGGTGTTGGGTAAGAAAGAAAGGATATGGAAAACAATGGTTCTTAAAGAAATAGTAAGCAAAGCAATGAAACCAACACTTAGAATTCAATTTTGAATGCAGAAATCAACTTTAAACACAAAAGGGAAGATTTACACATTCTAGGGCCGAATTTTGATGTTTTGGAGCATTCCTTCAACAATCAACACTTGTGAGCTCATTCTCACTAATTTTTCAACTCTTTTTCATTCTTTTCACAACTTTTTCTTTTTCTTTTTCCACGAATTTTTCTTTTTCTTTACCAAACCCGTGCAAATCCCTTCCCCCACACTTGTTTTTCTGCAAAAGGATAATCAAAAGGAATTCCTTCTAAGTTATGCTTAACTATCCTTTAAGAACAAGGGTATAGATAATCCTAAACTAGGCTAGGTAAGGATAATGTGGTTAACAAAGAAAGCAGGCTAAACATGGCTCAATGAGGTTAAACCTACAACACAAGTGAAATAGGGTTACGGCTATTTGGCTGTGGTGGTAGCTAAACAACTTCATCTTGATCATGTGTTATGCAAATCAATGCTATGCTTTGAATGGAATGGGCATGAGTTCTAGTATTTGGAACTAAATGATGAAACGCCTTCTAAATAGCAACCAAGCGAAGAATAATGAGATCATGCAACAACTTTAGAAAACAAAGAATCACAGATTAATAACTCTCCAAAGAACGTTTTAGGCTCAAGTCTCTCAGGGTTGTAGCGTTAGTTTGAGTTTCTTCCTTCAAGCATGTTACAAAATCTGATTTTATCCTTTTGTGATCAAATGTGAATTTGTAAACAACAACTATAACCAAGCATAAACCAAAAGCATATCAAACTTCCATCCATGTTCGTAACTTTCTTTAACAGTCATGCAATTAAAAACCAAATCCTCATCATTATGTTGGAAGGTACCTACGACACAAACAACTCAAAAACAACTCTTTTTGGTATTTTTCAAACTGATTTTTCAAGTTTTTATGAAATTTTCGACTTTTTACTTCAAAACACACAAAAACACTCCAAAACAGCTTTAAAACACCTAAAAACAGTGAGAAACAACTCTAGAAGTAATGGGTGATAGAATCCCACGAAAATCATGCAAAAACACTTTGTTACCCCCCCCAACACTTAAATCAAACATTGTCCTCAATGTTTCAAGCATAAACTCACATAAAACAAACAAATAACACAACTAACTAATCAAAGCAGAATGAAAGCAGTAAAGAGAAGGGTTTAGGAACGCAAATCTGGTTGTTGGGTGATTCCTAGAACTCCCTTGGTTGAATACATGGGTTGCCTCCCAAGAAGCGCTTGCTTTAACGCCGTGCAGCCAGACGATACTTCCATTTAAGTTCCTATGGAGCCCACGACATGCAGAGGTAGTTCTTCCACCACATGCTCCTCAAACAGCTCGTGCATTGGGTGTATGAATGGTAAGGAATAGTGATCCTTCCAGATTGTGGCGTTGAACATCCTCAAATCAATGTAATCATGCCCACCAGCTTGGATTAGATTGGGAATCTGCACCATACAAAGTAACAACCTATTAGTTGAAATGGGAATCGAATCTGGAATAGGTGGCTTACCAATGTACTGTAATGAAGTGGCAACACTATCAACAATTGCATGTGGGATGCTCTCGGCCAAATTTGGAAGTTTGAGGGTTGTGGCCGTGCAATCCTTGTGCTTCACTCCAAGTTCCTCTTCATTGGTGGTTCGAAAGGCATCATTCTTGAATGATACTGAATGTTCCTGCCTTTTATTTTTTATTTTATCAATGACAAAACAAGAACGAACACCATTAGTATTCTCAACAGATTCAGAAATATTAAAGTTGATCATATCACCACCAAACGCCATAGTTACTACTCCCTTGGCCACGTCAATCTTGGTTTGAGCTGTTTTCATAAAAGGTCATCCAAGTAAGAGTGGCAATGGTGGAGAGTGGGCTGAGTCCTCCATGTCAAGTACATAGAAATCCGCCGGAAAAATCAAATGATCAACCTGCACCAAAACATCTTCCAAAACCCCTTTTGGATATGCGTTAGAACGATCGGCCAATTGAATAATCACACCATCATTTTTCAACTCTCCTAAGTTCATAGATGGATAAATAGAATAAGGCATGACATTAATTGATGCACCTAAGTCTAACATGGCATGTTCAAACCGAGTATTGCCAATAACACAAGGAATTGTAAAACTACCCGGATCTTGGCATTTAGGGGGCAGTTTACGTTGCAAGATGGCTGATACATTTTCACTCATATGCACCACTTCTTTCTCATGAATTCGTTTCTTGGTTGTGCAAAGCTTCTTCAAAAACTTAGCATACTTCGGAATTTGCTTTATTGCATCAAGAAGCGGAATATTGACTTCCACCTTCCTAAAGGTCTTTAGAACATCCTTTTCATTCTCTTCACTCCTAGCATGTAAGAATCTACGAGGGAAAGGCACATTTGATGGAATAACATTAGAAGGAATCCAATTTCGACCTACCTTAGTTAAAGAGGACGGCAAATGGTGCTTAGGAGGCTGCGGCAATGGTGGTTCTACCCTTGCTGTGGGCTGTGCTTGCTCCTCCTCTTTAATCAGCAACTTCTCATCCTCTTTTGGATGTGATTTGGATGGTTGCGGGTCTGTTCCAACTTGTTTTCCACTTCGCAATATGATGGCCTTCGCAGATTCGAATCCTACCTTTGGATTCACAACAAGTTAGGAAGTTTGCCTTGTTCTCAGAACTGCCCAAGGAACTCTGAAATCTGCCCCATTTGCTTCTTCAATTCATCCACCTCCTTGGCTTGATTTTGCATCGCTTTGTTTTGGTTTTCTTGTCCCTGAGACAAATTGGTAGGTAACTTAATAAGCGTGCCATTATCCAAGGACATACCTAAATTGTTTTGGGCAAGTTGTTGTTGGGATTGTGTTGGTGCATATTGATTTGAATAGAAGCCCAGGAGTTACTGCCTAAATCCTCCTTGTTGTTGGGGTTGTTGTGGCTCCCTCCACTTGAAATTTGGGTGGTCTCTCCAACCTGGATTGTAGGTATTTGAGTATGGAATGTTTCTTGGTTGGTTTTGGCTTCCAAAACCCACGGCATTGGCAGATTCCCATCCCCTATTCTCAATCAATTGCGGGCACTTCTCATAGGAGTGTCCTTGGATATAACACACGGTGCAAACCTGATTTTCTTGTGGTTTTGACCCAATTACAACCTGAGACACAAAAGAGGTAAGATTAGCTAATTGTGATTGAATTTCAGAGATTGCACTTACCTTATTCACACTATGTTGACGTGGGCCTTCTCTTTGTCTAACACCCTCATATTGTTGTGCATTATGTGCTCGGTTTGCAATTAGAGTCTTGGCAGCCACTGGAGTCATGTCAACCAACACACCACCCGCCGAGGCATCTAACATTTGGTGTTCAATGGGGAGGAGTTCTTCGTAGAAGTATTGAATGAGCAGCTCCTCCTTCATTTGGTGCTGTGGACATGAAGCAACAAGAGTTTTAAAACATTCATAATAAGCTAGAAACGACTCACCTTGATTTTGTTGGATGCCACTAATTCGTTTCCTCAAGTGAATGACTCTTGAAGTTGGGAAGAACTTATCTAAGAATGCTCGTTTCATGCTTTCCCAAGATGTAACCGTCCCAGGTGCTAGTTCATACAACCAATCTTTAGCTTTGTCCATTAGAGAGAATAGAAAAGCCTTCATCTTCAAGATGCTACCATCGACATTCACCGGGGTCATGCTTGAACAAACTACTTCAAACTCATTCAAGTGCTTGTTTGGATTCTCCATGGACAGCCCATGGTACTTCGGAATGTGATGCAACAAGCTTGACCTCAATTCAAACTCCTCTGTCTTCCCTTGGGCTACCGTGGGGTATTGGATGCATAGGGGCATAGCATTGTCCACACCCAAGGCAGAAAGCTCCTTGATTGTTCGATTGTACACTGCCATGACTTGTATTTCCTCCACAACTTGTGACGTGGGTTCCTCTTCCTCCTCAATTAGATGTTCTTTAAGCTCAGGTTCAGGGCTATTTGGATTATGTTCTTGCTGATTCTTATTCCTTCTCAAAGTCCTCTCAAAATCGTCGTCAAAGTCTAAGATATTCTTACGAACAGTTTGAGAACTCCGAGTCATAAACTAGTACCTAAAAACAGGAAACAAAACAAATTCAGAATCTTAAACAAAAACAAACGAAAAAGAAACAAGGGATTAGCAAAGTTGCTAATCCCTGGCAATGGCGCAAAAAATTTGATGCGAAATATATAAGCACACAAGTTAAACCCACTTTTGACAATTGTAGTATATGTAGAAGTAGGGATCGTTCTAGACCGGGGATTATGAGGGATTGCTAAAACACTTGAAACTGACTGAAAAATGTAAAACTAAGTTTAAAACACTAAACTAGACTCAAAGAATGCAAAGCTAAACTCTAAAACACTAAAACAACTCAAAAGACTCAAAACAGCACAAAACAAGCTAAAAGACTCAAATATGCCACTAAGAGTAAATTTGGACGAAAATAGGTTTTGACTAGACTCAAAACACTTAAAAACACAAACTAAATCAGTTTCTAACTAATATGACTCAACAAAGTAAAGGGGGATTTGGTTTTAACGAATTTGAAAACAAAACAAGTAAATTAAAGAACTAATGAAATTTGCACGAATTTGGGTAAAACTATGGATGATGGGCTAGCTAGGAGGTTCTTCTCCACACATGACACACTTGCAAACAAAATGATTTCCAATTGCTTTTCAATAAACCATGAATGCTCAACGCCCCAGATTAACCGTGCATTGCACTAATTAACCCTCAGATTTTCCTAATTTCATTGAACTGGATGATTGCATACAACAACCCAAAGCATTCTCCACAAGTTCCCAACATGAATTGCATAATAGAGATACAAGCAAAGATCATTAAGTTCTATGAATATCATAAGCATTGACGAGGCACTTGTAACTATGAATTGCATGAAACTTATGCCAAGAATTTACTCAACGCGATTATGACTAGCAACCTCCACTACTTATGAATATAAGTTCATAACGATTAGGTGAAACTCCCTTATATCCTAGCATCAGATTTATGTATGAAAATTAAGCGTGCACTCTCAACCAACACACACAAATCAGTTTTAATTCAAACGGATAAGTAAATTGAATTCACAACTTATGAATCACAACTGGATGTAATCAAATCATATTGCAAGTATAACCATGGTTTTTTTTTTCGCCCTAGCTAAGAGGGGTTTAGTTCCTCATACTCACAAACCAAAGATTATTGAACTGAAACATTGAAAACAAAAGAAAGATTACACCTAAAACGTTCCAGCAATCCTAACTCGAATGGCAAGCACATCCAAGAGCTCTCCTCCTTCCTCTTTTCTGCGGCACAAGGTTTGGTGGTGAGTTTTGGGGGTTATGAATGGTGTAGAAGGTTGGGTTTATGGTTAGGATAGGTGTATGGTGCGACAAGGGGTGAATAAGGTCAGAAACTATGGAGAATGGTAAATGGTGGATGCGGCAAAAAGTGGGGGTTGATTTCTGGCGTGAATGGGTGAATGAATGGATGAAATTGGATAGATCCCCCCCCCCCCCACCTAAGGTGCGGCCAAGGTAAGTTTATTTAAAGGCTTTAGGGTAATTAAAGCTAGGAAATAATTTAGGTAACATAAATTAAACCAAAACTTTAAGGGAAATAGGAATTAAAGTCATAATCCGAAGGAAATTGGGCAACAAGGTGCGGCAGAGATGTTAAAACAAAAGGGGAATGTAATTTAAGGCAGAAAATAGGAAAGGCACTCTCCCTTGCATGGCAAGGAAAAGGAAAGGTCAAGGGAGGTGCGGCTAGGTGATTTAAGTGCAATGAAGGTTCAATTTGTGTCCTAAAATGCATAAAAGGCCTTCATTGTTCCTGGAACTTAGGGACATTTAGGATTAGGAAAGGTCAAACCAAAATAGGAAACCTTGGCTTAACTTTCCTACTTCAAGTAGGAATCCTTGTTTGAGTAGGAATCCATCTCCAATTAGGAATCCTTCTTCAATTAGGAATCCTTCTTCAATTAGGAATCCTTCGTTGATTAGGAATCCTAACATCTTCAAGTCTTCAATTTCATCCATTCTTTTTGCTCCAAGCATGTGATATCCATTCTAAGCCTAATTTTGCTCCAAAAGGCTCCAAAATACACTTTCTTGCATACTTTGTCCTTAGAACCTGAAATTGCACGAAAATGACTTTAAACACTAAAATAACTAAGGAATAACAACATAAATGCATGAAAACAAGCCAGCTAAGTCGTATAAATATGCTCTTGTCACTTCCTTGAGCAACACAAGGTCCTCCAATGGGCACTTCGCAATCCTCTTCTCAATAAGGCTCTTGATATCTACAACCGCATGAAGGTTGATACGATGGATAAGCTACTCAGTGCCACTAAGGTTTGGGCCTCCAAAAGAGATCTCGAAGCTAGCTGGCAAAGGTGTTGGACGCATGACGGGCTCCTGCATACCCACACCTACACACGGCATACTTGGGCAACTTGGCGGATTTGTAGCAAATTCTAAACCAGGCGGATCCCCAATCTCCTCGTCGGTAGATAGGTTGCCTCTAAAGAACATCTCTGTAAATGAATGAACGCCTATGTTCGCCAAATCAAAAGAACAAGAGGGCCCAGCCTAAAGAAGACGAAGAAAGGTGTTAGAAACAAAAGCCAAACCAATGAAAGCTGAAGAAGTCACAAGAAATAAGGAAATACATACATCTTTCTCAAGTGACACACGGCCATCAAACTGAGGAGGCCTAAACATTTTCTTCTTCTTATGAAAGAAATTAACATCACTGTCATCCAGAACACATTCATGTGGTTGCTTGTTCAAAACTTGTAGATGCTGCCGCAAAACAAGTTCATCCTTGTGCGAATCAACTTCGTCACCCGCCTCTTCAGAAGCATCCAAATGTTGAGATGACAAGCATGAGCATTGAGAAGCTAAAACCATAGGTCCATCTTGCAAATGAGATGCACTCGCACAATCAAATGGTGTTAGCTGCGTAGAAAACGCAGAACAACCCTCTCTCGGCACATCATTGCGTGAATGAGAAGAATTAGTGTCACTTCTCTCGGTACATCATTGCGTGAATGAGAAGAATTGGTGTCACTTACCTTCCCAAGTCTTCACGATGTACCTTTTACCACCAAACTACGTAGGCATGGGTCACTGGATTACTCTTGAACTTTTTCTTGGCCAGCAGAGTGATAGAAACATTTGTACATGCACAGTTTGCCTGGCATATGTTCGACAAAACCAAACTGCCTGCTGAAACAGTGAGGACTATACGGCTGAACAATACATCAGTTTACTTGCCATAAAGAAACATACCCCAAGAGAAGACTTGTGAGATAAGACAAGTCTGAGAAATGAAGATGAATCATTTATGAGACCTCGCCACGCCGAGCCAACTCTTACCAGATGGTCCATCCTCAAACCGTCACAACTTTTAATGCAAATCATCAAGGCTCTTCGTATAAAGCATGTCAGAGTACTTTGTCATCAAAGGCCCCAGCTAGACTGAAGTTGTTGAAAAATACCCCAACTTGTCCAAAGTCGACGAAGAAAAATAAGTGTCAAAATACTCACCTAACCAACCGTACACATAGTGGTAGGGAAGTACTGCAGCACGATCTTCTGTGCTCGCCAAGTTCGAAACAACACTCGAGCCATCATAAATATTGGCTAAAACTGGAATAGCAAGGCTGAAAGATTCACATGCAGCCACCTTGCTAGCCACTTTGAAGACTTCAGGGAGAATAAAGTTAACGTCATCTTTGGGGAAAACAAACTTACAAAACCAACAAGCTAAGAAAACGACTAGGTAAGATTCTTCCACGTGCTCTGATGCTACGCCAAGATCCTCAAACGCTTTCAACTCGGCAAGGGTACGATGCCTAGCTGAACCAATGGCACCTAACGGGGCTGAGTCTCCCTTTGGCTTAGTGGTCTTGTTGCGGCCACTTTTCTTCGAAGGCTTCTTGTACTTCATGGCATCCCAATATCAAAATCGGATCCATGAAGAAATCTTCACGCCTGACTAACCCTAAGCCTCTTAGGAAAGCTTGTGATACGCCCAAAATAAATAACGGTAACTTGCAGGCAATCTTCGGCTATTGCAATGAGAAAATTCATCCACACTAGGAACAACCTCGTCGTAAAACTTACCCTGGATCAGCAAGCCTCCTATCTTGTGGAGATCCCAAAGTGAAATCGACATCTGCCCTTGTGACGTGTGAAGTGTGTTGGTCGCTGAACACCAATACTCAAAGAACGCACGAAGGACAGAAAGATGACGATCATAACTAAACAAAGATGCGTATATGGCGTGATAAAACCCCACATTGGTAAGCACATCTTTAGATCGGATCAAGACATCTTCAAGCCACTCCCAGTAAAACTCAGGAAAGACAGCCTTTCCAGTAGTAGACAAGATGCCATTCTAAGTCATAGCTCTGATACAGATGCAATCACCAAGAAGCTCAAACGAAGCCGGTGAATTGTCACGAACTTGGTGCGAAGGATTCAAGATAAGAATCCTCGACATACACGCATTCTTCTTCATATTGAGTTGACCAAAATCTGTCACCTCCCAAGATACTTCAGAAGACCACAACTTGATATGCATCGAGTTGTCTTTTGCAGGAAGAACAAGCGTCTTAGGGCCAGTCAACAGCACACAAAGTTTCAACATCGTTCCCCTATCTTGCGAATCACCTTCCTTTGCAAGAATAGTGATGGTATTGCTCTTAAAGCACTTGAAAAATACCATGGCTGCAATGAAAAAAAGAAAAAAGAAAAGACAACATAAGCATAAGGTGGGATGGCAAAGAAAAAAAAAGATTGCTTCACTAAAGCAAAAGACATGCGAGACAAACCTTATAAGCGTTGAAGAATGACGATGAAAAAGTCACAAGAACGAGAAGAAATCAGCCACAAAAAGCTTAAGCAGTACAGCAAAGAGGGCAACTACAAGACGGTCCTTCAAAGCACACTACAATAGCAAAGAAAACCAAAATACTACACAACCCCGCAACAAGTACGTAAGCAATTTCTTGCACTGAATAGCAATGTCACCACCGAGGGAAACTATAACCAAAAGGCACTATACAGCGAAACCCCATTGCAGTCTTTTGCACAGCACCACGCGGTAAAAAGTGACGCACTACAACAAGCACCAAGCAGCAAAAGGCACGGCTCCAAGCAGCTACAAGCCACGACACCAAGTAGCAAGCAAACCCATGGTAGCTTCAAGCAACTACAAGGCACGGTAAGCATAGAGGCAGTGCACGGCAATGATGTTTTGTGACAAAAACACATACCCAATTGCCTTAGAAATAAGGATCAATTGCTTCCTAATGTTGTAGGGGGAATACATACCAAATAGCAAAAGGAAAATCAAAACAAGAAAGCATATTCCAGCCGCAAGAAGGAAGCAAATTCCAAGCAAGAAAGGGCAATGTAGTTTTGGCTAACAAGGGAAAAGCATGTTGTTTTATGCACCAAAAATCAGCAAAGAGAAGAAAATGAAACAAAGAAATAAGGAAAGGGCTTCAAAATTGCCAAAACATCAATGGAAAATACTTTTCCTTGCCAAAATACAAAAGGCAATCCATCCAAAGCAAGGACAAGCCTTCAAGTTTCCCAAACCAAGAGGGAAAATACCCCCTTGACCGAAAAAAAGAAAAGAGGAAAGAAAAAAAATTCAAGTCCTACTTACCTAAGGACAAGCATTAAATCTTTCCAAAGCCTTGAAAGAAATCACCAGAGCTTTCCAACACTTTGAAGGAAATCACCCTCATTACCAAATTGAAGGAGGTTCTTACCTAAGGAAGGAAAAACATTTTTTTTCCAACAACCACAAGGAAAAAAATTCAAAACACACCAAATGTATTTTGTCAAAATTATGGAAAATCAATACGCACAATAAGTATGTGCCGATTTATCCATTTCCAAAATTTCTTTCAAGATCAAGCCTCTATGGCCGTTGAAGAAAAAGTTTCATTTCTTTCAAGATCAAGCCTCTATGGCCCTTGAAGAAAAATTTCATTCATTCAAGATCAAGCCTCTACGGCCTTTGAAGAAAATTTTCATTTCATTCAAGATCAAGCCTCTACAGCCCTTGAAGACAATTTTCATTTCATTTAAGATCAAGCCTCTACGGCCCTTGAAGTAATGTTTCGTCCAAGAAATACGCCTCAACGGCTCATGCGAAATTCATCACTTCAACTCGAGATCAAGCCTCAACGGCCCTTGAATAAATGTTTCGTTCAAGAAATACGCCTCTACGGCCCTTAAAGAAGCAAACTATTTCAAGATCAAGTCTCGACGACCCTTGAGTTAGAACATTCACATTGCTGGACTTCAAAACACATTTCCTACATGTGACAAGCACATGCCTACAACGCGCCTTGAAGTGGGTGCATTTGTAGACATGTAAATTTTGTTGCATACAAATGATGCATCACAAAGCTCCACGTGGCCTATGACTCATCACAAATAGACAAGTCATCAATGACATGTGGCACAAATCAAGCAAAGGAAGTACAAAACCTTCCCAAAATTCGGCAAAAGGAGAAAATATCTTTTAAAATCGGCAAGGAGTCCAAAACCTCTCAAAAACCGGAAAGAAAGCTAAAAAATCTTCGCAAAACAAGCAAGAATTGAAGATTGCTCGCAAAATAGGCAACAAGCCCTATAGATTTCGGCCAAGCAAGGGCAAGTGGCTGAAATTAAGACACAAAGCATGCCTAAATTCTCCCATGGACTAATCAAGACACAAATCAAAGCCAAGTCCATCCAAAGGAAAACTTTGAGAAGTCTATAAATACAAGGTACCAAGACAAGCATAAGGTCGATATTTTCTACATTCAAGGCCGAAATTCTCACATTGAGAAGAACCTCTGCCAAATCTTTGAAGACTAATACACTACCAAAGCTCTTTTCGAAGAACGCACAACCAAAGCCGAAGCTTTCTTTCAACCAAAGCCGAAGCATTCCCTTGAAGAAATCAACAAGCACTTGTGCCGATTCCTTCAAGACTTTGTTGCAAGCTCAAAACTTGTAACAACATTCGATTCAAGATCAAGTCATTAAGACCCTTGAATCAACAAAGTCCTACATCAACTCTACCTTTGCGGCATCCCTAAATCTGAGGTGGAGAATATTCATGCATTGTTTCAAGCTCAAAACTTGAAGCGATCATTCAATCGTTCGTCCGAGATCAAATCATCATGACCCTTGGATCAACAATCTACACCATCTACATCAAATTTGAAGACTGAATCAGAGGAAAATTGTAAACAGAGATTGTAACCCTACAAATTCATCAATACAAATCTACTTTGTACACGTGTTCTCATTTCATTCGTTACAGAATTTTCGTGTTTACAAGCCTTCTGCTTAAGACATGCTTAAATAAGCCTTGTTGGTCATTAGCTTCCCTTTCCCATGAAGACTTTATTTCCAAAGAAGGCAGAAAAACTACATCAAATTGGGAAACAACTCTTTACACACCTAAGCAGCTTGGGATTTCTACACCTACAACTATTTTCTGCTACCAGCTCAATAGGTAGGGGCACTTGTGGAGCAAAAAATAATCCAAAAATCCAGAAGACGACACGTGGAGACCTTATCTCAAGAATGACAAAATTGCTCATTAAATGGGTAGGACTCTTAAATACTCCCACGCGCAGCTCAGCATCCTTGAAGGTCCAAGCAACAATCTACGACTACTCAAGGCACCCCTGCTCATGGCATGGAAAAGTCAAAGGCATTAAAGATAGCATTGATCACCAAATCATATCTTTAATGCTTTCTTGATTGAAGAACAACTCAAACAAGTAAGGAATCCCTATCACAATCAGTTAGGGATACTTCCACCATTATCCCTAGATATTTTCTCTTAATTAATATCTTGGGAATATTCTTTTCTCATTCATCCAACGGATGACACACCTTGGCCAATAAAATGCCACCATGTGCAGGGCGAAAGCTTAACCCCTTGGTCAACCACCTCCTCCTATAAATACCTCAATCTCCACCAAATTTTGGTAAGCTTTTGCTATGCATACAAGCCCTAAACACTCACTTTTTCAAAGATACTGACTTAGGCATCGAAAGATCAGTTGGCCAACCCATCCCCCTTGTGAGCTCGTGAGGATTTGGTCTTTCATCAAAGGTGTTAATTGTTTTGTAGGTACAAATTCGTCAAGACTGAAGACGGTGAAAGCCAATATTCAGATGGCTTAACTGTGAATGACCACTTATGTCAATTTTTAGGATGTATTTTACGGATATTTTGTTTCTCTTTTACCCAACTTTGTTGAGTTTAATGTATTTTGTGCAAATTTGCTAGAAAATGTGAATTGAGGACAAAACATGGATTATTATAATACGTGGAAACCCGAAGAGTTGAAGAGGTGGAAACCCGAAGAGTTCAAGAGGTGGGCTGCTGGACATATTAGAAATGCACTACTAATAATTTGGGCCATTGAAATCAACCCAATTAATGGACATTGCCTGATCCAATTGATGCGGTGATGCTTAACACTATGTTTGATAAGGGAAACAAACTTGAAATTTGGATAAAAGTCAGAATTTATAAATTGACATGCTCCGATTCCCTTGTTTGGATTCATAAACATATAAATTTAGAATTTCCGTATGGAAAAAAAACTTGGAATTTGGGACCTCCAATTCCCAAGTTTAAATTCTATGTAAATAGGTGTCATTTCCCAATTTCTATGATTGAGAGTTTAAAAGTAACAAATTCCGTATTCAATTCCATTGTTTATTAGGTTAACCAAACAAGAAAATTCAAAAATTCTAGAAAATAAAATCTCGTCATTTCAATTTCCCACAATTTAAAATTCCTTAGTAATCTTAAAATTCCAGAAGGATTGGGTTTTAAATTCTTCTATTTTTGGATTAAGGAATGAAAAGATGTCTAAATAGGAAAGCAGCGGCACAAGTTGAGTGATGTTATTCCCACCCCCCCCCCCCCCCACAATGTCTTATCTTCCCACCCGCCTTTTAATGAATTTTTTAATTACAAATTTGTCCATTTACAAAAAGATTGATAGGGACATTAATTATCTTGTTTTGCTTAATTTAAAAAAAAAAAAAAAAGGTTGGGCATGGGAGATGATTTCTCTACCTTAAACCCTAACTCATATTTTCATCTCCTTTCATTCAGAGAAAGTAAAAAAACATCAATGGACTTAGAAGATGACTTTTTCATTGAATAGGTGGAAGATGACGCTTCTATGGAAGAGGTAGAAGATTAGGTTTTGCATTGAAAAGGTAGAAGACTAATTTGTGTGTAGGTCATTTGAATTTGTCCATCGTATTTTTAAATTTGTCGTTGTCGAATTCTTTTGAATTTGGATACCTCTGTCGTTTCCATTTGAATTTGCAAACCATAGTGGTTTTCATTTACATATTATTTGTTACATTTTTTAAGAGACAATTTTATAATTTCATATGTATGTATATATTAAAGGTTATTTTGGGAATAATAGTGGTAGGAAAATAGCATTTGAATTTTTTAACTTTTTAAGGTGGGTGGGATTATTGCGTGGGTAGGAAAATAAGACAATGGGGTGGGTCTAATAGCTCTCCACAAGTTAAAGTAGAGACCTCCTAGCACATTCATTCATATCGTACACGGGGAGAGAGAAGCCGAGAGCAAGGAGGAAGGAATTGGAGAATTCAAGTTTTGCTGCGGAGCGGAAATTGAAATTTCGGTTGTTTATTTCTATGTTTTTGAATTCTAATGTTCTGTACTTTAATTTTAAGGAAAACTAATTAAAATGGCTTCAAAACTTTGCATTTAAATAAAAAAAAATCATCTACTAACTTTATTTAATGATAAGGACAAAAAAAAATAAAAAAACACAAAAAAGTCCAACTCGCACTGGGCGCGCCCCCCCCCCACACCACCTAGGGGTGGGTTCAAAAAACCATAAACCTGAAGAAAAAAAAAAGGGACCTAACAATGAATCGAAACCAAAAAAGAACCGAACCGAAAAAGAAAAAGCCGAACCGAACCTTATTGGTTTGGTTTCACTATTGGAGGTTCAAAAACCGAAGCGAACCGAACCCTTTTACACTTTATGAATATATGCCCATGATATTTTTTGTGAAACTTTGTGGCCAAGTTTGAAACTAACCTAGGACTTTTTAAAGGAGCATACTTGGTTCAATTAGGGAGTATATTTCATTGGTTATAGAGGAAAGTTTTGGAAGGCTTTTGAACTTGGAAGAGCTTATCTATTTGTTTGCTTTTTGAATGGATACGGTGATCATTTTTCTTTGCAATTGAGGTTGTTAATAGAATATGATTGGATGGAGTGCTACATTTATTATTTGTTTGCTTCTCTATTTCTCCAAGATGACATCCAAGATCAAGAAATTGGATGGAGAGCTACATTTATTATTGTAGGTATGTAAAAAATGTGAGGGAATTTTAATTTGGTAATTGAAAGCAACTTTTTAAATATAATTACTGAGAACATAATCTTCTCAAGATTTTGATCTAAATGATCACTTCTGGGTTCATCGTTTTCGGCGTAATATGTACTTTTATAGGACCAAAAAGGGTCTAAGTTTCAAACCTTGTGAAACTAAACCAAGAATTAGACACTATTTATAAAACTTGACCAATAAGTAGACACTATTTATGAAACTGGACCAATAAGTAGATACTATTTATGAAACGAAACCAAAAATTAGGCACTATTTCTAAAACTAAACTAATAGGTTGAAACTATTTATGAAACTGGGCTATACACTATTTATGAAATTGGACCAAAACTAGACATTATTTATGAAACATGATCAAGAACTAGACACTATTTATGAAAGTGAACCAATAACTAGGCATTATTTATGAAACCGAACTAAGAAAAAGACACTATCTATGAAACTGTACCAATTACTATACACTTTTATGAAACTAGACCCAATAACTAGACACTATTTATGAAAATGGACCAAAAACTAGGCACTATTTATGAAACTGGACCAATAAATAGTGTAGTACCATTCAGTTTTATAAATAGTGTTCAGTTTCATAAATAGTGTCTCAATAGTAAAAAAAACACTTTGTGCGACGCAAGTCCTTCGTCGCACAAAGTCAAAAAAACATCGCGCAAAACTTAGCCCAACGAACCTTCGTCGCGTGCTAACTGTCGCTCCAAGGCAATGACAGAAGGGTTTGCGCAACGAAGAAGAAAGATGTGTCACACAAAGTGGCTTTGCGCAACGTAGGCTGTGTCGTGCAAAGTGCATTAGGTCCTTTTTTAGTTTTGGTCAAAAATATTATTTTTTTAATTTTTAATAATATTGTAATTAAATTCTAAACAATAATTAATTAACCAAAGAAAAGTATTTAATTATAAAATATATGAAAACGTACATACAAAATGTCTGAACAAAAAAAGAAAAAACTACAATAAGTCTTCTAAGTGAAGTGGCTACTAGGTATCGGTAGGGTGAAATGGCTCGAAGGTCGAAGGTGTAGCAAGATCAGGTACTGGTAGCGAGATTTGGAGGTCGAACATCTGTATGGCTCGTACAAGGTCTCTCACGTGCTCGGCATAAGCCTTCATCTCCTTGCCCTGGGCCCTCATCTGCTCGCCCTGGACCGCAATCTGACCCCTTAGGATTGTCACTTCCTCCTTCAATGCATCGACCTCTGCTGTGTTTGATCTGGAAGAAGAGGCACCGGTCTCACGAACTCGCTATTTTCCCTTGCCATGACGACAACCATTTCAAAACAAGAGGAACTACCTATCCATTTTCATAGCCAACAAAAAAAAGTGCATCAAGTGAAACAAAAAAGAATGGGTAATCCGACACTGGGAATCTGTGATAAATTGTAAAGATTATCTGAATCAATATTTATAACAACTAAAACATGTTTCAAGATGCCCAGTAAACACTTAGTAAGCAAACATTGTAATCAATCAAAGGTACCAAAACTTCATTAGACTAATTGATATGATCAAAGTACCGTAGAAAAACAGTTTACTTCGTACAAGCCATTCAACCAGACACATGACCATAGAGACTAACTAGTAAACATGTAGGAAGGTAAGAGAAGCAACTCCAAATATATAGAACTCCAAATATTGGTAAAACCAAACTAGTTTCGATCTAACTTAAACCTATAACTGGATCAACTGCAAAATTAGAGCTATTTCCTGCACATAATAAATGAAAAGAACTTAAAATTTTCTTTCTAGATTCTTAAAACAATAGTTAGCAACTGTACATTCAAAAGCATATTATATAGTTCTCCAATGTTAAACAACTGATATTATATATCTTCTAATTAACATTTAGCTTTATCCATCACACCACCCACAGTCAAAACACGTTTTAGTAAAAGAGAGATGTAGACTTGTTTTTTGGGATCAACAGATATATGTAGACTACATGAGAAACAAGGATCATATGGAAAGCAACAAAATTAAAACTAAACATTAAATATTGTTAAAGCTTACAGAAGTAGCCCGTTCTGATTTCAGTCGCTTTTCAACAAAGTTAGCAAGTTTCTTTGCATAAATTTCTCCAATATCACTGTTGAAACAATTAGGAATATCATTTGGTAACTACTGACTACCATCAAAAAAAAAAATTTCCGTGGAATTTAAAATGCATTATGATGAAAGTAGAAAAAAAAGTCAAAGGAACAGGTCTTATAATGAGACAAAACCAAATTGTATAATAGACTGAAATGAAACTGTGGCGGGAGCAACACCATTGTATGTTAGCAAATAGAAACATGAATAGCAGTAAAAAAATGAGAAAAGAATTGAGGATCAGATAAGTTTGAGCAGTTACTATACTTTGCATATTTTAACATGAATAAACCAATATTGTTAATCAAGATAATTAACAGCAAAGGCAAACCTCAAAGGATTGTCTCCTCCAATTCTGCCTCTAACATTATCCTTACTCTCTCCATGCCTAGTAAGTAATATTGGGTGGGGCATGAGGTGTGTATTCACCTACAACAGTGTACCAGAAATATATGAATACATGACCAAAGTATGAAGAGACAAAATGACCAAAAAAGAGCCAAAGGAGCGCAAAAGAGGCGGCAGGGGTGGGGAAGGCGTTTGGGGCTTGGGGATAATCAACTTATCTCAGTTTTTTATGTCGAGATTCCACTGTAAGATGTTGGTATGGTAATTACAAGTGCAATTTAAAAGAGGAACCTTTTACTAAGATGGTTAACTGTAATTTCATCAAGTGCAAATATAGATATATTCACCAAACAAGACATGTAATTAAAACTAGACGAAAATGACTAACAGTGCAAATATCATTGTACTATGCTCACGATTTTACGACTATTAACACAATCTTCTTGAAGCATGATAACCCACACATAATCAACCTAACATAATCCAGGACAGAAATTATAAATACAAACCAAATTCTTCCGTATCCATCATGATAGCTATTTCAGTTAGCTTTTGGATCTCAAAAAAATGAAAACCAGATATTACTCTACTTGTGAGAAATATCAGTGTCTCAGGCCAAATGATGATGTTGTAACCAAGGATTGAAATATCGGCCGATATATCGATATTTTCAACTATCGATACCGATACTGGGGGGTAAGGCCATATATTCCCCTATATCGACGATATATCTCTGATAAGTGCGATATCTCCGATATTTTGCCGATATTCTCGATATTTCCCGATACCTATAACAAAACCCAAAAAAAATCAAAAGTTTTGAAGCAAATTGAAACCCAAAAGATTTTTTGGAGGTATGTGGGCCGTGATTAGATATGTGTGAAGGCTTTTGCCAATATCCAATTCAAAAGATTTTTTGGAGTATCCATTAATTATTACTATAAAGAATCTATGCACAATGAATTGAGGGGACATATGTGTCTTATCTGAAGAGAAAGAAATACACAAAATATTGTCACCGACAATGGTTCAGCCTTTGTTAAGGTTGGAGAGATAATGATGGAGCAGTATCCTATTTATTGGACTCCTTGTGCTGCACATTGCATTGATCTAATATTTGAAGATATTGGGAAGTAAGAGTCGGTGGCTAATGTCATAAATAAAGCTAGGAAATTAACCAACTACATTTACAATCATGATTGGCTATTGGCTCAGATGAGGATCTTTTGTCAAGGAGATTTGGTCCGACCCGGTGCAACTCGGTTTGCGACAAACTACATCACCATCAATAGCATCTTAAATAAGAAAGCTGGGCTAAGGCAACTTTTTACAAGTGAGGAATGGTATAATAGTCGATTCACTGAATCAGAAGAATGGAAGATAATTGAAAGTCGAGTCTTTGATCATAGATTCTGGGATGCCATGGAAGGAGTGCAATCCATCTATGAGCCTTTGTATAGCATCTTGCGAATTGTTGACATAGAGGTAGTTCCTACAATACCTATCTTATATGATATGTTTCACATAATGAAAGAGAAGATTTCTAAGTTGAAGGGAAAAAAATGGATTCTTAAAATCATCAATCACAGATGGGATGTCACATTATCTCGTCCATTACATCAAGCTGGTATGTTTTACTCTCTTAGTAAAAACGTGCATCAATTTTTAAATTTATACAACGGGCATTAACTAACCTTCATATTTGTAACCGACTACTTGAACCCTAGATATCAACATGAAACAGGGGTTGGCCACAATAAAGAGTTACTTTCAGGACTCCAATGGGTGTTTGAAAGGTTGAATCCAACTGGGGATAGAGGTTTGCAAGCATTTGGGGCCAAGGTAAGTGAACACAAAACAATGGCTTCCTCATTAAGTTTAGTTTTATGCATACTAAACACAAAAAATTGTGAATCCAGGTGATAAATTTTAGAGACTGTAGAAAGACATTTCGCACTGAGATGGCCATCAAATCAAGAAAATCGATCCCCCCAGCAGAATGGTGGAATCTTCATGTTGATTCTGCCCCGAACTTGCAAAAAATTGCTATGCGTATATTGTCACAGACAGCATCATCATCGGCATGTGAGAGAAATTGGAGTACATTTGCTCTTATTCACACGAAACAAAGGAACCGTCTCGCATATACTAGGCTGGAAAAGATTGTCTTTTGCTATTATAATATGAAACTTAAGCTACGTGATGAAGAGGCCGAAATGAACAAGGTTGCAGAAAATGACTACATAGACCTTCTTGACATTGCAGGGCAACCATCTGATGATGATAATAATCCAATTCAACAACGGACAGCTCACTTGGATGATGAACAAGGCAACCCTGATGTCGTTATAGCACAACATGCTGCCCAAGAAGGAGTTGATGTTGATAGAGTCATATCCGAAGATGTTAGGAGTAGAGATACTTCATCATTTGAAAATTACATGCTTGGCACTCGGCAAGGTCAAAGACGTCCCTTGAGAGACGATGCCAGTACTAGTAAAAGGGAAAGTTCATCCACTTCGTCAGATAATGATGAAGGAAGTAATGCTGGATCAGGAGGTAATGAAGAAGGAAGACAATATAGCCCATTTACTATCGAGGCTGATTTTACTCATGCCACCCAAGATGAAGATTATGGATGCAGAGAAACTGGACCAGGCATTGGCGCAATTGGGAAGCAATACTCAGGGAAATGAAGCCAACTAATCAATCCATCAGAAGATGACATGGCGATCAATTTTGGATCTATGAGCATAGGAACTAGACCTAGTACTAACTCAAATGAATCTTATGATGGCTATGGGTATGTCATGTCTGATTATAGTGGAACTAGTTATGGAGCTCAAGATGATGAAACAAACTATGAACCTACTAGTTAGGTTAATCCTAACTATCCCATGTATGGGAGGATAGTAGGGAGCTCAAGAGAGACATATGTGCACCATGTTCAAACATGGCTTACAAACTGCTTAGGTTACATGACTTGGTATGATTATTGTATGAATCTAGATGGTTGTTCCTCATTGTTTGAACCTCATAGGAGCTCTTCATTTATGTAGTTGAACACTTATCTAAATTGTAATCTAATGTTTAAACAAACTATGGATTTATGCATGGTTTATTCATTCTAATAAACATTTTATTAGAAAACTTTTCGTTAACGCGCATTACATACCACTTATATTTCATCATATGTATATCTTATTATTAGTAAATTTTGAATTTTATTTGTTCAATACATTCATTGATAATGTACATAACATCTATGAAAGTTTTAGACCAAAATTATGTGTTTCAATGCCTATATCTGTCATTTTTGTTGATTTTTTCCCGATACCTAAAACGATAACGATATATCCCCCGAAATATCAATAAATTGGAGGCCCGATATTATCTGCACAGCCGATATTTTAATCCTTGGCTGTAACAACCCTAAGACCATCTCCAATGGTGACCTAAAACCTAAAAATATTTAGCCCAGAAAATTTAGGTTTTAGCCTAGAAACAGCTTTTCTACTCCAACCCTTATGGCCTAAAATTTTGGCCTTACATTATCAAAGAATGAATTAAGGCTTTTTTTTTTTTTAAATTAACTTTAAAAAAAAAAATTATATAGACTATCCTAAATTAATTTTATGAACATTTTAACCTAAAAATATTTAAATTCCGATAAATTTTGAAAAATCACTAAATCAATACATGAAAATCATGATAAACCACATAAACTTAATACCAACGACATTTAATAAACTACATAAACTTAAAAAAAATAAAAAAAATAAAAAAAAAATAAAATAAAAAGACAATTAATAAACCACATAAACTTAATACAATCGAAAACTCATAGACTACATAAACTCATAAGAAGAAATGGTATAAAGAAAAATTGGAAGAATTGTAAGAGAAAAGTGAGTTTTGTGTGGATGTTTGAACATATACAGAGGTATTTATAGAGTTTTTGGTTGAATTTTAAGTTAAATTATTTTTTAAAATTATTTTAGCTGTTGGATTTAAATTTGGACCGTTAGATCTTTTTTTTTTACCGTTAGATTTAATTATATTCGATCTAAGCCGTTGGATTCAATAAATATATAAATATAAAACTAAAAAAAAAATATTTGAACGTGGACCGTTGGATTAACCAACGGTCCAATTACACTGGCCGTTGGATGAAGAAAAGTAGTCGTTAGGCTACAGTGTACATGACACGCTGAGGCTGACAACCCAAATGGGGTGAGCCTCGGCTGGAAATTGTTGGGCGCGTGACGCGCGTTCAGTGTCTGGGTTTTTAGGGTGTGGGCTTCACATCCCACTTTTCACTCTCACCCGTGGGTCCCATTTTATTTTGTGGGCTAAATTGTGGCTGGTATTAGCCTTCTTTTTAGGTTTTAGGTTTTAGGTTTGGTTTAGGTTTTGGGTTGGAGTGGGTTTTGGGGGGAAAAAAAGGGAATTTTAGGTTAGAAGCCACCATTGGAAAAAAAAACAAAAAAAAAACGGGGGAATTTTGGTTTAGGTTTTCAATACTTTGATATCTGCAAGTTTTGTTAATAGTAAGCACATTAGGTGAAAATGAAAATGAAAACTTTCCTTGTTGCAAATCACTTTATGTAACATGTCACCCGTTTGCAACGTTTTTTTCATGCTATGACCAAGACTGCACTTCAAGTTAACGAGTCTTAAACCAGTCTGACACTGCACTAAACCTTTAGGAACACCTTATCAGGAAAACTAAAAATTTGAACAAGCTTTAGAATCAGTTCTGCTTCAGGCTACACGATTATATCACATATTGTCCGGTGGTAGTACATTTAAGAAAGTCAACTAAGCAAATAACAGCCTGTAGCTAAACGTTTCATATCTTTGATCAGTGACCCCTATGCAAGCTCATTGATAGCATTTAAAAATGATCCAGTCAAGAAAAGTATACAAATTAGCTAACGATTTTGTAGATACCTGAGCAGCGTTGTTAAATTCAGGTAAAGGATTCCCATTATTATATGTTGCTTTGACAAGTTCATCGAAAGTGTAGCCATATAGTATGTCACTCTTCTCCAGCTGTTTGTTCAGACCTTCCACATAGTTTCGATGATGGCCTCTTCAGTGAACTTCCAATGTTCTCTGACTCATATATGGCTCCAAAGCATCCTGAAAATGGAAACATTACATTTCCGTCAAGGAAAATCATACGCGTATTGCAAGCATAATATAATTACATGTATGTATCATCACGTGACAAGAATAAGCAGCTCGAAACAGAATAATAATCTCTACACAATAAGATTTACAACACGAGATGGATACCTGCCATAACTGAGGGCTTTCATAGAATCAAATGGTACACCACACGAACTTCAGAAACCAAACAATCACATTACTAAAGTATCTTGCAAATCTAATCAGGTTATAAGAAACCGCAAAACTTCTCTTGGTGCACCTAATGTGACACTAGAAGCTGACTTGGCCAACCCGATTTCATGTCCTTAAAATTGGTTTAAGGAGAAACTAGTTTACTTACAAGTTTATAAGGAGGTTTCTTCAACCCATAGTAAGCACAAACTAACCCCAACTTTTGGCCTTGAACGACTACAATGATTCCAGTCTCTTACACTGTAACGACAACTATTAACATACATAGAGAGAAATTCTTAAACCCTAAAATTCAGCCCATTTCCGAATAATTTATCCCAAATAAAAACCTTGATTCAATCCCCATTCAAAATTAAAACCTAATTCCCATTCACAATTTTTTTAACCCTGAAATCCATACCATGCCCTAGTAATTTATCCCAAATTAAAACCCTAAATTCTAAAATTCATCTCAATTCACAATCAAAATCCTTAATTTCACAATTCCATAATTTGTAATTAGACTTACTTTCAAGGAGAGAGACGAGCATGATGAAGGGGGTGGTGGCTGCCCGTCGTTTAGAACGAGAGGGAGAGAGACAACCGACAGTGGGGTTCGAGCGTGATGAGCGAAGAGGAGGAAGCCTACGGGAGAGAGAGGGGGTGATGAGCAAAGAGAAGGAAGGCTACGGAAGAGAGAGACCGAGTGTGAGAGAGAGAGAGAGAGAGAGAGAGAGAGAGAGAGAAGGGGTTTGGGAAGAGGAGGAGGGCGTGATGAGTGAATGAGTCTGGGAAGATTTTGTCCAAAATTATCAAAACTGGCACTTATTTTTTACATTTGCGCCAAAATTATCAAAACTGGCGCGACGTAGGTATACAATTCCACGTCGCGCAAAGTGTTTTTGTGCAACATACAGGCGTCACGCAGGGTATTTTTTATTTAAAAAAATTATTATAAAAATTACTGAAAATGTGACTTTACTCATTTCAAATTCAATTTATTTTTTTTACATAAAACCCACAATAATATATTTTTCTAACAAAAACCTGACTAATAAATTGGTAGCTACTTAATAAATATACATATTATTCAATTTCTTAAGTATTATACGTAAAAAATAAATAAATTTAAATTTACTTAATAAATATATATATATATATATATATATATATCATTGAACTTGATGCGATACGTATTGTACGAAACTAATTTCAATGATCCAGCCGTCAAACTTGTTTGTATATGCTTCGAGATCGCATGCGCAAAAAATGGCAAAAAAACAAACATTCAGAGATCAAGTAATGGGACAAAACTTTTCGACGGTTATAAACGAAAAAATCACGATTTAACGGTTATTTAACTCCGATTTTGATGATTTTTTTACAGCTACACTCCTGGATCCTATATGAACACAAAGAACTGATTCGATCGTCAATTTAAAATATTTACACAAGTGGACACCATAAATCTTATGTTATACTTGATGAAAGTATAAATAAAATCTAAGTGTTAGGGAATCTATCATTTTAATGGGATACGCATTCTACAAAACTAGTTTCAACGATCTAACCGTGAAACTTGTTTGTATATGCTTCAAGATCGCATATGCAAAAAATGGCAAAAAACAAACCTTCAGAGATCAAGTAACGGGACAAAACTTTTCGACGATTATAAACGAAAAAATCACTATTTAACAGTTATTTTAACTCTGATTTTGATGATTTTTTACAGCTACACTCCTAGATCCTATATGAATACAAGGAACTAATTTGATCGTCAATTTAAAATATTTACACAAGTGGATACCACAAAATCTTATGGTATACTTGATGAAAGTATAAATAAAATCTAAATGTTAGGGAATCTATCATTGATACGCATTCTACGATACTAGTTTCAACGATCCAACCGTCAAACTTGTTTGTATATGCTTCAAGATTGCATACACCAAAAATGGCAAAAAACAAACCTTCAGAGATCAAGTAACGGGGCAAAACTTTTCGACCGTTATAAACAAAAAAATCACAATTTAACGGTTATTTTAACTCCGATTTTGATGATTTTTTACAGGTACACTCTTGGATCCTATATGAATACAAGAAACTGATTCGATCGTCAATTTAAAATATTTATACAAGTGGATACCACAAAAGAAAAAGGCAATGCAAGAACCCCAAAAGAAAAGAAAAGAAAAGAAAAAAAACTTTGTGCGACGTAGGTGCACATGTGTCACGCAAAATAGCTTTGCGCGACGTAGGTACACATGCGTCGTGCAAAACATTTTTGCACAACGTAGGTATTCGTTGCACAAAGCTATTTTGCGCGACGCATGTGCACCTTTGTCGCGCAAAGTTTTTTGTTTTGTTTTTTTTGTTTTGTTTTGCCCTCCCTCTCCCTCTCTCTCTCCCCTGTGTTGTTGTTGGTTGTACCGTACGACGTTGTCTCCTCCCGTTAAAGTTAAACTGTCTCTCTCATCTCCATTCTCGTCACTATCCCGACACTTCGTTCCGATCTCCCCATTCTCCACGGCCCACAATCGCAATCCCTAAATAGATATGTCTCATTGGCCATGTCTCTCATGCTCTTCTTTGAGAGGGTTTATATGGGACTGGTCATCATTCTGGTCAAGCTCTTCTGGAAGAAACCAGAAGAACGTTACAAATACGAACCCATTTAGGACGACCTTGAAGTGGGAAGCTCCAATTTCCCTGTTGTTCTCATCCAAATCCCCATGTTCAATGAAAGAGAGGTACACACATACATACATATATATATATATATATATGATTGTTTTTACCATTTTTATTTTCTGGGTTTGTGAGAAAATCAAACAAAAAGCCTTATAAGTATGGTGCTTTTTGTGTATGGGGTCAGGTCTACAAGGTCTCCATCGGAGCTGCATGTGGGCTCATTCAATTGTTCAAAACCAAAACTCAACATGTTAAAAATAAGCATTGACAAAGATAATTAAAGAAAAACATAAATACACAAAAATAAAAAGATCCAAACATAAATGCAATCAATAGATAGTTAATTAATTAATCAAATAAATACAATACCTGAAGGTGAAGATGGTGAGGGTTGAGAGAGATGGAGAGTCTGAAAGAGAGTGAAAGAGAGAGGTTGAGTGTGAAGAAAAAGGCCCCTGTGTGTGGTTATTTTAGAAAAAAAAAAAAGTCTTCGACTTTGTGCGACGTAGGTGCACTTGCGTTACTCAAAGTTGGGAAAAAAGCGGTACATCATTCTTGGTTTGGCGCCAAAATCTTGCGCGACGCACAAAACGTCGTACCTTGGTCGTGCAAAACAGCTTTGCGTGACACAAGCCTTCATCGAGCAAAGGTCTTTGCACGACGTTTTGTGTTTAGCGTCGCGCAAACATATTTTGAGGGACGAAATTTGCTGCGTCGCACAAACATATTTTCGCACAATTTATATTAAAATTGTGTCATTTTCATTAAATTTTAAGTTCTTTTGTCATTTTTATTAAAATTTAAGAGTTTTTCATTAATATTTAATTTTTTTTCATTGAATAAAGTTATAGTATGATTTTTTGTTAAAATAAACTTAGCCCAAATCCTTTTCATAAAAGTTCTCTTAATTATATCATGAACCATTATAATAAACTCATCCTGTAACTTAACTCAGGCGGGCCTCACACCATAATTGTACCTAATAATTTTGTATTCATAAATAAAAATAATAATTTTATCCTCTTTTTGTACAAACTACGTGTCGTATTGGTCCGAAACCATACAAATTTCTTTACCACCACAATCTCAGCATTCAAATTCGTTTGAAAAGCGGTCCCGCCCAGCGCAGCGCTGCAACTGCAACCGTGCAAGCTTCGGTCAACCCAATCGCCGACGGACTGCCAGTGGTTAGTACCCTGTCCTTTCTTACTTTCATCGGCACTTCAATCTTCTAAATTGCAACTTCTGCCACTTCTCTTTCGTTTTCACTTGTAAGAATCTTTTGTTTTCTGCATTTACAGCTCACATTCTTCCAATTTTACTCTCGTTGTTATATCGCGTGCATGAAGTTTTTGGAGGTGTTGGATATAATAGCAAGCAAAATTTACCACTTCATCATCATTTATATGTCAAGGAAAAGAGGTAGAAAACCTGTAAAGCAAGTTGCCTCGTCACCGGGGAACGATTTCAACCTTGCTGATGAAAAGGAGCCCCAGATTGAGAAGCAAGAAGCTCAATTCACCGACCTAGATGGTATAATTTGTGCATTTGATTGAGTTGCAAAAATATGTTTTAGATCTCAAATTTCATTGAATTTGGGTTTGTACTAATAAGCTCTGGTGATTACCAACTGTGGTGACCAAATGCTCCCATTGTTCGTTTCTTTTTTCGCAGTTGACCGACAAATATCAGCCATTAGGGCTATGCGTGATGTGGAGATTGAACATCTGTTGACTAAATTGCGTTTGCTTCGCTCCTATTTCACCAAGGAACAGCTGCAAACCCCTTTATTGCATTTTTTTAAACACAACTATCAAAACCTGTCTATTGTAACAAATGGAGAAAATGGAATGATGGAAGTCCAATGGCTTGAAAAAGACGGAAATGTGTCCATGAATGACGGAATAGATTTATATGAGACTCTTTTTCGTCGGTTGTCCATGCCTTATTCTGGTTGCTCAGCTGCAATCCCGTCTTTAGGTGGCTTTGAGTTTTCTAGTAAAGCAGGTATTAGCAAATTCTAGTCTTTCGACATAAAGAACAACAATCAGAGGACTTATTTTTGTGTCCTCAATGTTCTTGCTTTGCTTATATCTCACCTGACTCGGTTGATTTGTGGCAGCGAGAACAAGCATTCTGGGAGCTGATAATCTTCAGACCAGGGACTTTGTATGTTCTCTTATAACTTATGTCCCTCTAAAAATTTAGGGGATCATTTTTTTAATGCGTTGTGATATGCTTATGTTGCATTCACACGCTGGTAAAATTTCACTTTCGTATGGCACATAAACACGCACGTATATTGATACTGACATCCATACATTCAGACATAGACATACGTACATAACCTTCTTAAAATATCTGTTGTAGGTTTCAGAGGAGCCATATGATTCTCTGATGCTAGGGAAGCAAGATACTCTCCAAACTCTTGGGGTTTGTGCCTTATTGACTGATTTTTCATATTTGGTTTATATTGAGCCACACTTGGTCTGGTTACGATAAATGTGTAGTTCTGTTGATAGCTTTTACTTTGATTCCATATTCTTCCATACCTGGGATTATTAGAAGGCCTAAACAGCTTATGAAATGCACGAGTTCCAAAAGTATTGGTGTATCTATCTTCAGGACCTAAAACAAGTGGTAAACTGATTATCTGTTTGAGGTAACAAACTACAAGGGAAACTTGTTGCTTTGGTGAATGTACGTGGATAAGGGAAATTATGTTGTAAGCTTGTCTGCCGTGCTGAAGAGATCTGGATTTAAAAGTTCCTGTAAAAATAAACACTAATGATTTGTAAAGGAGAAAATTGGATAAGAGTATCGTAATAATGTTTTACTGACTTTAATCGTGTGCAGAATATAATAAATTGTTAGTAAAGATTTTGAGTTATGACAAGAGCACACGATCGTTGGTAGTTAGCTTTTTTTATCCAGTAAGGTTGTTGAGTGGTCTTAAAAAACTCTGGTTTATGCTGCAGGTTAGTAGCCAAAGGCTGTCCATTGGGATGACACCCAAAACGGTAAGGTTCCCAAAGCCTGGGGAGATGCTCTTATCTGTCCATGGCTCACCTCTTGGTGTTTACAAGGAAGACAACATGGAAGCCATACATGGTATGAATTCCTTTTCATGAACCTTAAACCCTAAACCCCAAGCCTTTGAATCTTCAGATTTACCTTTTCTCCTTCTGGTACATTATGGCACATTTAATCATTTTCCGATGAACTAATCATATTTGCAGGAGAGAATAATCTGTCCCTTAAACTTAATGCCTTCGTCTTTTCTGGTATCGTTCTAATTTATGGTCTGGTCTGATGCACAGTCGGAAGAGGGATGACAGGCTTCAAATTGCTCAAGTAGTGAATCATGATTCAAGACTCTGCATTACTTGCCAATCCAAGGTTCTTTAGTTTACTTTCTAGCGTGTGCTAACAATCACTACTGTAATACCTCGTGAGCGTGTGAGGCTTTGGTCTTTGATCAAAGGTGTTAACTAGGGAATCATTTTTATTTCTGGAGTGAGTTGGAAGTTTTTCGACTGATAAGCCTAGCAAAAAGGTTTGGTGGAATAAATCAAATATGTCTATGCCTGCCTGCCGGCTTAATATACTTACAATCATAAGAACGACATCGCATCTCAAGTTTGCCTTGTTAATAACATCCATTGAACGTTGATCGTGTGTTTATTTCCTTACATTTTTTTTTTGTTACAAACAAAAGTAGGGTTTCAAACCCTGGACCTAGTGGTGAGATGCTTATAAATATTTGCAGAGCTATTGAACCAGTACACTAGCCAGCACTTAAACTAGTCCATCATTTGAGGACTTAGCCGTGTATTTTCGGAAACCTGCATATGTTAGGGAGTTCCCTCATCGGGATCTGCATCGACTAGCTCAAAAGCAAGGCGACATCATGTACCTGTGCTCATGGCTTGCTCCTGTCATTATTGCTGATAAGCTCATATTTATATATATTTTACATCAAATTCACTTGTCCTTTCTTAGTTAGTTCCTTATATTTTTTAGCTATTTACTTTGTTTTTGTGTTTTGTAGAATTTGTCAAGCAAAGAAAAGAAAAATAGCACAAGTGGGATTTTAAGTAACAAATTCGTTAAAACTGTTTGTGCAGATCAGTTAACTTTGGAAACAAGTTGTGATCAGCTCAGAATGAATTAGAGAATGAACCTTACATGTTTGGAAAGCTACGGATGTCTATTTTCTGGAGCATTTCGCAGATTGTTAATATCATTTTTCTAGAAGAAGTTATGACCGTTTTAATACTGAAAGGTTCAAAAGAGGCTGAGAAGTTTGTAACTGCAATGAAAGCAATAAACCCAATAAATCTAGGAGCCAAAACTGATGCAGCCAAGAACAAGCCAGCTGACACCTATAGAAATATCAAAGGAAATGGAATTAAAGATGAGGATTAAGTGGGAATAATTGGCATAAAGGCTACCCAAAGAGTTACAATTGTTTTACCATTTTCTCTCACTTATTGTCATCACTAAATTGCTATTAGTGGGGGGAGTTATGGAGAAGGAAATGATGCAACAAGAATTGGTTTAAAGGAACGTTGGGGGAGGGAACAAAGGAGAGTTTTTACAGAAATAATTTTGGAAAAAGAAAAAAAAAGAGAAAGTTGCAGGTTGCAGCGGAAAGGAAGAAAAAAGGCAAGGCAACAACGTTGGGGAAGGAAGGAAGGAAGGAAGGAAGAAGAGACCTCACTCGATTCATTTGGTTTTATCTTTTCAAACCCATGTCTATCTTTTGGTTTAATTTGAGAATTATTTGTAACTAAATTTTTAGTAGTTAGGGGCTATTTTGAAGCCCCGAATATGATTGCAAGTTTGTTATGACATTTCGTTTGAATTACTTTTATGAATGGATGAAAATTGGTTCACTACTTATGTCAATGATGAATTCTTTATGTGTTTTCTACGGATGCATACTTAGTAAGCATATCTAGGACTCTAATGCTATGAATATGTGTGTGCCTGCCCTTCTCAAATGAGGACCTACATATGTTCTAGAATAGTACTTGTTAATTGCGATTAACATGTGAACCAATTTCTAGGATAAGTAAGACAACGCTAGTAGTTACAATGCCTTGTGATGACTCAAACTCTTTTCGTTCTTAATGATTTCTACTTGTCAAATCTATGAACACACCATTCTAGATTGCATGCTAGGGACTAAGTTAAGTTGAAAACGTCATTCTCTTAACATACTACATAAGAAAGAGTAATAGGTTGCGTTCTAACATTGAGCCAACTTAAGCATCTTCATCCATAAATAAAAGGAATTTGAATGAAACATAACATGTTTGCATGATTATTTGGTGGTGGATAGCAATTCCCCTAACTCGTTTTTCTTAAGTTGTGAACTATTGAAAATCTGTTTCTGTCCTGTTTTTGTTCGATTTAATTTAAATAACAAATCAACTCCAAAAATCCCAAATATTTGTGTGAGTGTAGCTCTGTGTATCTAGTGTCTGTATATAAAATTTCGTAAACTTTAGATAAGTGTAAGTCAGTCTAATAATTATTTTTCGGTGGCTGGTCAGTAGGGACATCAGCCCAGTTTTTGTGACATTTTAAGTAGTTAGATAAAACAATCTTCTGCGGGAAAGACCCTTATTTTCATATGCTACAATTGACAAATCTTAGTGTTAATAAGGAAAATCAATAGGACATTTGTGTGCTACTTTGTGGTGTGTTTTTAATCTTATCAAATTTTTGGCGCCGTTGCCAGGGATTGTTATTTCTAATTACTTATTTCTCTATTGTTTTCTTTTCTTGTCTAATTAGTGTTTTTGTTTTTATTTTTATTTCAGGTACTCTTTGTAGTATATGCATACTCGAAGGTCCAAGAGCATTGATCTAGCTTCCTACAATCCTGAGCTTGAAGGAACACTTCGAAAGCTTCAGAGAGAAATCAAGCAGAAGCGTTCATCAGTGTCTTTACCACCATCTTCTCCACCACATTTGAGTTCAGAAGAGGAGGAAGAACCACAAGAAGGCATGGCTGATAACCGTACTTTGAGGGAGTTGGCAACACCAAATACGGATCAACAACCATTGTGCATCACATATCCAAATGCAGAAGGAGGATTTGAGCTTAAGTCCGGCATGATTCACTACTTGCCTAAGTTACATGGCTTCTCAACAGATGATGCCAACAAGCATCTCATGGAGTTTCACGTGGTATGCTCAGGAATGAACCAGCAAATGTGGATGAGGAGCAAGTCAAGTTAAGGGCATTCCCATTTACATTAGAAGCTAAGGCAAATGAGTGGCTTCACAATTTACCTCCGGGATCAATGAACACATGAAACTAGGTGAAGCAAGCATTCTTGGAGCAATATTTTCTGGCCACAAAAGCTGCAAGCATAAGGAAAGACATATATGCAATCCGACAACAACATGGAAAGCCCTTTGGAGATTACTATGAGCGGTTCACCCATTTGGTTGCATCTTGTCCTAATCATCAGATTTCAGAGTATCTTCTAATACAGTACTTTTACGAGGGATTGTGTGGTACTGATCGTGTAATGCTTGATGCAGCAAGTAGAAGAGCATTCATGGACAAGACACCAACTAATGCTAAGGCATTGTTAAAGAACATTACTGGCAACACACGACAATTTGGAGGGAGAGATAAGGTACCTCTTAAGAAAGTTAACGAGGTAAGTGCTAATTCCATTATTGAATTACAATTAGCCAACTTGACTAATCTTGTGCAACAGGTTATGGTGGCTCCAAAACAGGTGTGCGGTGTATGTTCAATGATGGGACATCCCACGGACATGTGCCCTTCATTGATAGACCAAGGTGGTCTTGAGCAAGCTAATGTGTTAGGAGGGTTTCAGGGGTAACAAAGGCAAAAGTATGATCCATACTCCAACAACTATAATGCGGGATGGCACGATCATCCACACTTAAAGTGGAACAATCAAGACAACAGACAACAATTTATTCCCAACAACTATAACTGTCCACCAGGCTTCTTTCAAGCAAGACCGCATGCACCATTTCAGCCTCAACAACAACAATCTCCAAGTAAGTCTCTTGAGGATTTAGTTGCTTCTTTAGCTAACTCTACTCAATCTCATCAACAAAAAAAAGACAAAGCAATCGAAAACCTTGAGCGCCAAATGAGTCAGTTAGCAAGTTTAATGGGGCAATAACACCAACAAGTTGCCTAGCCAGACTGTGGTGAATCCAAATGCGGAGCAGATGAATGTTGTGACTTTAAGGAGTGGAAAAGAAGTTTTTGAGCAGCCGATGATGCAAAAGAGGACTAGAAAAGATACAAATGAGCAAAGGGAGCTACAAACCAAAAATCTTGAGCAAGATAAAGCTTCAACAGAAACTGAAAAGTCTCCTAAAGCTACATAATTGAACAAAAAAGATTTTGATAAGGTAAGCAAGGAAGTTCAAAATTCATTTAACTCATGTGTCCTTGTTCCTTTCCCTCGTAGGTTTATGAAGTATAAGAAAGAGCAAACTGATAAGGAAATCTTGGATACTTTCCGGAAAGTCCAAGTGAACTTACCTCTTTTAGATGCCATAAAACAAGTTCTCAAGTATGCAAAGTTCCTTAAAGAGCTTTGTACAAACAAGAGGAGATTCAATGATTAAGAAACTGTCGCATTAAGCGAGGAAGTATCAGCTGTTTTACAGAGGAAGCTCAAGTTCAAATTAGGAAACAACTTTACAAACCCAAGCAACTTGGGATTTCTACACCTATTGCCCTTTTTCTACGAGTAGCCTAGTAGTTGTGGGGGCATTTATGGTGCCTAAAATAATCCCAAAAATTCTAAAGGCGACATGTAGACTTTTTCTCAAGAAAGACAAGATTGCCCTTAATAAATTGGCAGGCTTCTCAGATGTTCCCACGCGCAGCTCACATCCCTAGAGGTCCCAACAGCTGAATATGACTGCCCACAGCTCACTTGCCATTGGCAAGGAAAAGTCAAAGCATTAAAGGTAAGGATTCATTACCCAAATCCTATCTTTAATACATTCCCAATTGAAGATTGACTCTAATCAAGTAAGTAATCTCAATTCAAATCAATTAGGAATATTTACTCCATTATCTCAAGATATTATTTCCTATTTAATATCTTGAGAATATTTAGAGAATATTTCTACATAAAACACTTGGTCAATAGGATACCGCCACGTGTAGGGTAAAACCTTAACACCATGGCCGGCTCTATCCCTATAAATACCCCATATTCTTCCAAATTTCAGAAGCTTTTGCAACCCTAAAAAGTCCTAAACACTTTATTCTCCTAAGAGAAACTAACTTGGGCATCAGAGATCCATTGGCCTAACCCCCCCCCCACCTCGTGGGCACGTGAGGCTTAGGTTTTTGATCAAAGGTGTTGATTGTTTTGCAGGTGCATTTTCGTCAAGACTGAAGACGGCAAAAATTTGCATTGACAGCCTACATGGTATATGCATTGCCAGTAATTAAGGCTGAAATTCCCACTAATTTTGAAAAACAGTAAATAGTGAAGAGAGTAAATGGCATGATGCAATTGACGATGAGATGCTCTCCCTTCACAAGAATAAGACTTGGGAATTGGTGGAGATACCTAGAGGAAGGAAAGCAATGGGCTGCAAATGGATTTATGCAAAAAAGGATAAAGTGGATGACAAGACCTTGGTAAGATTTAAAGCTAGGCTAGTAGCTAAAGGATATGCTCAGAATGAGGGAATATATTACATTGAGATTTTTTTCTCTTGTGGTTAAGCACTCCTCCATTCAAATATTGCTTGCCCTAGTTGCACAATTCAACCTTGAATTGGTACAACTAGACGTGAAGACTGTATTCCTTCATGGTAATTTGGATGAAGAGATTTATATAAGACAACCTGAGGGGTATCAAGTGAAGGGCAAAGAAAGATTGGTTTGTAAGCTTAGAAAATCTCTTTATGGTTTGAAGCAGTCGCCCAGGCAGTGGTATTTAAGATTTGACAAGTTTATGAAGGGTCAAGACTATACAAGAAGTCATTATGATCATTGTGTTTATCACAAGAAGTTGAAAGATGGTTCGTTTGTGAACTTGTTAATCTATGTGGACGACATGTTCATAGCCTCAAGCAATATTTAGAGATAGAAAAGTTGAAGGAGCAAATGAGAAGGGAGTTCGAAATGAAGGATCTCGGTGAAGCCAAGAAAATATTGGGAATGGAGATCACAAGGGATAGACAAAAAGGTTTGGTGTGTTTGTCTCATAAGCAATATCTTGAAAAGTTTTTACAAAAGTTTGGAGTAACAAAAAACATTAAGCCTGTAGGAACTCCATTAGGTGCTCACTTCAAGTTGAGTAGCCAACAATGTCCCAAAACTGATGAAGAAAAGATGAAGATGGATGTTATTCCATATGCTAATTTGGTTGGAGGATTAATGTATGCTATGGTGTGTACTTGTCATGATATTGCACATCCAGCTGGAATTGTTAATAGATTCATGCATAATCCTAGAATAGAGCATTGGAATGCTGCTAAGTGGATACTAAGGTATTTACATGGAATGAGGGACAAAGGTATTTGTTTTGAAAGATGTGATGAAGGAATTGATAAGTTCTCAGTTGGATATGTGGACTCAGACTTTGCTGGAGACTTAGACAAGAGAATATCAACGACTAGGTATGTGTTTACTATGGCAAATGGTCCTATATGCTAGAGATCAATATTACAACCAACAGTGGCACTATCAACCATAAAAGCAGAACACATGGCGATCGCTGAAGCTATCAAATAAGCAATGTGGACTCTGCAGTTGTTAAGAGACTTAGGTGTAGAACAACACAAGTTGGATGTATATTGTGACAGCCAAAGTGCCATTTATTTGGCCAAATATCAGGTACATCATGCTAGGACTAAGCACATTGATGTACGATACCATTTTGTGAGAGAGGTGGTAGCTGAAGGTGAGATTCATCTAAAAAAGGCTGCTACATATGATAATCAAGCTGACATGTTGACAAAGGTGGGCATTGCTTGGATTTGGTGCAGTTGAAGCAAGTTTGATCTTGCGATATGGTGGAGCAACGAAAGTTGTTTGATGCCTCGTTATGGATTTCATGTCAAGGTGGAGATTGTTGGATTTGGCATTAAATCAACATGCCTGAACTAAAACAAGAATCAAACAAGGATTAGGATATCTTAGACGCAAGATATTTGGATTTGTGTTTCCTAGTTGGTTCGGGATTTGGTTTTAGTATAGGATTTGGTTTCCTATATTCTAGGGACTTTGTGTAAACCTATGACATCTATTAGTATAAATAGATGGATGTGGGATAGAGTTTTGTGTGTGAGAGTTTTTGAGAGGCATAAGTTTGTATACTTGAAAACACTTTGTGTTTGTGAGTTCTCTTGTATTTGTTGGTAATCAATAAAGCTTCCGTTGTTAGAGAGGTACTCCTATATTGGAACTCTGAAATCGTTGTGTTTTGTTTATTGCTTGATTAGTTTTTGGTTTAGTTTACAACATATATATGTGCAATTTTCAATTAATAACTGTTGGTAGAAAAATATACGCATGTTTAGGAATAATTGTACACTGATCAACTCCCAAAACCTAACAACTATATTTTTCTGTTGAATGAGTGTAACGTACGTACATATTTGTGTGTAAGTCAATTACTCTATTTTGTTGTCTAGGTGAAGAAACTCTAAGTTGGAAAGGATGACCTTTAGAGATGCTCTAAACAAGATGTTAAAACGTTTATATGAGCAATAATAGTAAAAAAAGACAATATTAGTGTTTTCTAACCAAAATGTCAATTATTATACGTCATGACGTGGATTGGCAGTAAAGTTGGTTGTTGTGAAATTCAATAGCAACTTTAAATTCATTTTTAATTCATTAATAAATGTTTTCTATCATTTTTCTTATTGTTGTTAGTTAAAAAAAAAAATTTTATTACAATTATAAAAAGTAAATAATGAAATAAATAATAGTTTAATTCGATACATCGGATGGAGAACAAAATTTTAAAAAAAAAATAATATCAAAGTGCCACATAGTCTTTTAAAATGAAATTTTATATTTACAATTTGAGGAGATGCTCTAATAAGGTTTATAATTGGCTCCTTATAAGTTGTAACGGGTCACTTGAAGCATGGTGGTCAGTTCTTTAGGCCTCGTTGTGATTAGGCGGTGACGCAGTTTCTTCTTTTTTTCACAAAGCCTAAAAATGTTCAAGATAGACCTTTTTTTTTTTGGGTCAAGGGTAAAATTCATTACCACATAAGCAAACATACAGAAAGAGGTCCAAATACATTGAAAGCACTAAATTAATAAATGGACCCCAAAGCACCACTATAACAGAGCCCAACTGAAAGATTGAGCCCAAAATATACAAACAAAAAGCAAAAAAACCCTAGCAACTCTGCCGCTGCCGAAGCCACCAACCACAAACCAATGCTAGATGCAGGCACTAGAGATCCAACCAAACAAAGGCTCCAAGTTGGAAAAGAATAACGTTCCACCCTCCACCACCAAGCACCATAAAGTCCAAATCCGCAATGAACAAGTAAAGGAAGCCAGTGGAAAAAACCTTCCACAAGCAACAGTGCAAACTGCACACAGATAAAATGTGATGGTGTGACCACCCAAGCACTAAGCAGGAGTTGGAGCTCAACATACCTTCTGAGATGGCCGCAAATCGCGGTAACAAGAAACGATCGCAGATTTGGAAAATTGTAGGACGAATGGAAGCCGGAATTGGGGATAGGAAGAAAATGGATTGAGTGGAGCCATGTATGTGAAAAATCTAGAGGTAGAAGGGGAAAAGGGAAGTCGGAATTAAGCTTTTCCGATTGAGGCCTAAGAGCAATTGGATCAGCATCAAATCGGGTTGGAAAACAGAGAAAAATGGATCGGAAAAAGAATGAAAACTTGGTGTACAAAGGAGGGAAGAGAGATAAGGAAAAAGAAAAAAGGACTGCCACTGACCCTAGCCCAGTCGAGAGAGTCAATGGTTGAAGAAGACGCTTGAGATGAAGGCTCACACAAACAATGAAAATGTACTTTCAGATAGAGAAAATGTCTCTCACGTGGAGAGAAGAGTTTGAGGACTTCCTCATTTTCAGTTCAAGATAGACCTTTGTTTAGATATATGTATGTTGGAATATTTACCAGATGCTGCACTTATTAGGGGAAATTATCATGGAGTTAATGTGGGGCATGAAATTTTCTGAGCCAGAATAAGGCAGATCGGAACACAAACACCTCTTAAGTCTGGTCATGGACTAACCAATTCTAATTGAGCTAAGCCATACAAACAGACCAATGGTGCCACCAAACATTTGGATACTAAACGATCTCAGATTCGAATGATTTTTTTGTAAAGATGATCTTCAAATGAAGATTAAATAATTAAACGTTATGGATTATGAAATTTATATGGTGCATATACATTATTTGAAAGAAGTGGGATATATGCATTTCTTATGAAGGAACCCAAGTATTTTCCTGAACTAGAATAAAAAATGGAAAAATACTTGCTTTCTCCCTTTGGGGCTGTTTGGTAGATGGGCTCATTTTTCCATTTGCAAAACACGTATCTTCATCGTAGAAATCTACAATCAAACTCGTTCAATATCTTCATCTTCATTTGAAGATTATTCCTACAAAAAATAATTCGAATCGGAGATCATTTGTTCATTCAAATGTATTAAAATAAATCAACGGTATAAGTACCAAGTAGCATATTAATAATGAACCGTCCATTTATTTGATATATTTGGATGACTAAACGGTCTATGTTTCAAATGATTTTTTGTAGGGATGATCTTCAAATAACGATTAATATAAAAAATTATTCTGATTATAAAATTTTTACTCTTAAATTATGTTATTTGCAAATGGAGAAATGAGCTCAAACCCCAAAGAGGATGCAAGTATTATTCTACAAAATGATAGTACATAAATAAGGGGGAAAAAAACATATTATTAGAATAAATTATTTATTCAACCACCATACTGAAAAATGATAGTACATAACATACTACAATACAAAGAAAAACACACTACAATACAATGTAAAAAATTCCAAAAAATAAAAAGCAGGAAAAAAAGGCCATATACAAATAGCTTCAATATTCAAATACATGCTTTTGAGTTATTCCAAATATCCATATCATCAAAGGAGGAGTAGTGATTCCTACTCATCAAGCCTTCTTCTTCTTCCTGTCGAGTACTACTACAATTGACACCTATTGCTGTTGTTGTTGTTGTCGTATCTGCCATAACATCATATTCTTCATCCCAGAAGTTTGTGAAGAGATCATGTTCCTTCTCTAACTGCAAACCATAACATAATAGTGCTCTTTCATCACTACTTGTAGGGATGACAATTTAATCCGTCAAACCCGATCCCCGCAGGTAACCGATCCGAATGGTTCGGTTTCGGAGATCAAATTTCGGGTTTTTTTACAGTTATGGGTAACCGTTGGGTAAATTGTTTAATTTCGGGTTCGGTTATGATTATAGGGGTATCCGCTCCGAACCCGTCTCGTTTTTATTTTTTACTAAAAATTATAAAAATTTATTATTTATATTTTTTTATAAAAAATAAAATCCCAAAAGTCTTGAACGTGCAGTGCACACTTCAAAGTTTTTGAGTTCTTCCAGAAAACTACCTCTTGAGCGTGCAGATTGTGCAGTGTGCAGACTTCAAACTTCGAACCCTAGGCTCCCTGCCGTTCGTCTCCCCTCCTTCGTACTTCTCTATTTTCTGGCCGCTCCCCACTCTTCTCTTCCCCAACTCTCCTTCCCCTTTCTTTAATTTTTTTTTTTTTAAAGTTCTAAGACCTAGCTGCAAATAAGCCCCTTACACATCTCTGAAGCTTCATCTCAGTGTAATTTCGCGGCTGAGGTTTGAGAAATTCGATGACGATGGGTCACGGTTTGCAGCTGGAGGTGGTTTGAGCTGTCCCAAGTCTAAGCCTAGAAGACAAGTGCAGGTTAAAGGTGGAGCAGCTGCAGGTGTAGGGGGATAAGTCGCGGGGTTGCAGAGGCTGGGTTGGCCAGGGTCCGGCCTATATAAAATAAGGGGTTGTGCAGCCATGGGTTGCTGCTGAAGCAAGTTTGAAAATTGCTGCGATTTTGGGTTCGAGGTTGCAAAGGAAGTGAGGTTAGTGATGAGAAGAGCTTCTGCAAATTAAAGCTTGCTGCCGCAGGTCTGGGGCATGGGAAGAGGGTGAGACCGTGGGTGGCTAGGGCTCGTGGGTAAGGTGGTTGCACAGTGGGAAAACCGTCCGTCTCGTTCACATCCCTAACTACTTGTGTCTTTATTATCATCACCTAACAAGGTTTCCGTATTTCCATTAATTTCCGTAGGCGTTGATAAAGATGGCATTGGTGACGGCTCTAGTAATAATACTTGATAGGGTAAATTACAAAAAACTACCTCAACTATTGGTGTCACGACACTTTCATAACTCATTTTTTTTAAATTGATAATGTCATACCTCATCTTACGAATTTGGTCCAATGTTATACCTTCCGTTAGCTTGCTGTGAATTTCTCAGTTAAATGCTGATGTGGCTTGATCCACTGCCCAATTTTTTTTATATCCTATAAATAACATATAAATACAAAAAAAAGTAAAAAATATCATAATTCATTTGTTGGTGTGGTGGAAATGTTCGGCTTTCTTTTTCTTTGGAGTGTTGAGTTCAAAACATAGAGATGCCTTTTTTACTCACTAAATTTTTCTTGTTTTTCAAATTTACTACCAATCCATCTGTCCAACTCCCAATCCATCTGTCCAAATGCATATAAAGTTATAAAACTCAAGTCTCTATGCAATCTTTTTTTCTTTCAACTTCCCAATCTCCCAATTTCTATCGAATTTTTAAACCAACTATCACATGGTCTTGAAGATTGTACTTTAAGGTATTCAAAACTTTGAATTTATATTTTTCTTTTCAATAATTTTTTATTCAATGGATTGTTTTAGTATTCGATTCGTTAGTGTGATGTTGATTTTACAAAAAAAAAACACAAGAGAAACAATTGGCGTTGTTGAATTTATTATACTCATCAATCAAGTTTTATTGTTCTTTACTCCCTTGATCATCAAGTTTTATTGTCCTTCATTCTCAATCTTAGACTCTTGACTACAAACATTTAGTACATTTGAGTCTAAAAACTTGAACCGTTTAATGTTTAAGTAATGTTTGTATATTTATCTTCTTTTTATATTAATTTTTAATGATATTGGATGTGGAAATTGAATATTTATGTATTTAGAGAATTCATTTTTATACATATCAATGTACAAAGAACTGGAAATCAGAGAATATTAGGGCCCCATTTCGAAAACTCACCTAGGACCCCCAAATTCTCAGGACCGGCCTTGCAAACAATTCAAGTTTTTGGAGAAGGTTCGTGGTCGAGGTCGTATTATGACGGTCTTTGTTGCTTCTACTTGTATTTGTTGTAAGGGTTTATGATCTTTTTCCCTGTCACCAGAAGCCAACTTCTTCCTCCTTAATCGAGTACTCCGGTAATTTTTCACTTCGTTTGCTGTTCTTCCTGGAAGTCTTCCAGCAATCAACGACCACCTAAATTACGTACACAATATGGAGAAAAATTAGAAATTCATTCTATATATCCATTCGAAAATTTGTTGTTCCACAATTAAAAGAACATTGCATTTGCTTCTAATACATACATACATACATACTGAATTTAATGTGTCTCACAACCTGAAGGATTTCGGAACCGAAATAAGGACGTACACACAGTGGCGGAGCCAGGAATCTTACCGCAAGGGGTCTTAGTGTAAAAGTCCAAATAAAAGTTTAGGATGGAAAAACATATTGAAAATGAAATCATAGTACTTTCATTCATAATTCATAACGGAAACAATATTACAAACTATAATTGTCCATGACGAGATTTCATATTTTGAAAACGAAGCATTATAACTTCATTTTCAATACAAGCAAAAATATCTCTCAATATTAACAAGCAAGCTATCACTCAACCATTGATCTCCCATTTTGTTCCTAAGTGGACCCTTAACAATATTCATGACAGAAAATGCTATCTCCACTGAAGCAGTTGCAACTGGTAAAACTAAAGACAATGTAATGAGCAAATATACATAATTGAATACTTGATGCATCCTTGTCTCCACCATTTTTTTTGCAAGATCGCCAATCTCTTCCAATTGAGAGAAATCACTACTGGAACGCACATAATTGAGAGAAATCATTATCTGCAAGGAATTGCAATTGCTCCAAGTAATTTCCCCTATTGCTTGAAGTGTCACCACCACCACAACGACGACGACGGCAGCACAAAGGCACCTCAATGGCGGCAGCAAAGGAGGAGATGGAGTTGAGGGTTTGGGGGGGATTGAGTTTGGAACTTAGGGTTGGAGGAGGAGAAAACAAAAGAAAATTGGGAACCAAGGGACCGCATAGGAGCCTTGAAAAGATAATGAATAACTAGCATAGAATCTGTTTCAATCCATATATGCTTCCAGAACCATCTTGGTGTATGAGGAAGCTTAACAGTATCTGTTCTCTATGACATACCTAAATTCTAAGATTGGTGCAATTAGCCTTTACTTGTACAAAAAGATAGCTTCAACATGAAGAAAAATAAAAACAAAAGTCTCACTGTGATTTGAACGGTTCAAACCCAACAAAGAAATGTATAATTTCTAAATTGTTAATCGGGCACATTCACACATTGAAACATGATTTCACTTAATTGACAATATCGATTAAAAATCTAACAATTTGACAAGACAATGATTAAAAACCAAATACAAACATACCATTTTATGTCGCTAGACAGTCTTTAATAGAGCGATATGCTTAATTAGGATCACATTTTTGTATATGATTTCACTTGATCAATTTTATTGATTGAATATTTACAACTTACAGTGCACAATAACAAATACACATAGTAGAAAGGAGTGCCTCAGAAACTCACCGGTAACATCACATACACAGGAACATATGGCATGCCGGTAAAATCACGCTCCTCAAACTTTTCTGTTGAAGAATCTTCAGCCTATCATCAAACCAGAAAAAGTTTCCAAATTTCAACTTAATCATTGCATCAACACAATTCTTCAAAACAAACCACCCCAATTAAATGTGAAAAATGAATTTAAGCAAACTAATCATATCTTCACCTGATTGCGACCAACATTTTCCACAGGATCACCCACCGTGCGCAGTCCCCTCAGCACTGTCTCTTTCCACGGCGAAACTCCGAGACTGATCACTCCCCAATACTTTCAAACGACACAAATTGAGCTCCGGCAAGCCTCGAAACCCCGGAGTGAGCTTAAGGGATGCTACTGCGGTCTGTGTGCAGGACGACAACCAAGCCATTGTCGTCGCCTTGCAACAAGCAACTGACCGGCATGGCGCCCTCAGCGTACTGGATACTTGACGAGCTAAGAACTCTTTCTTCTTCAACCTGCAAGCGAACTCTTTCTTCTTCTTTCAGACATTTCGTCGACCACGTGGTGTGCAGCTCCAAGAGGTCGCACCAGCAGCTCCAAGGGACCTCTAAGGTTATTTCCATGGCTTCCAAGAGGTCGTGCGACCCCATTGACCCCACTGTGGCTCCGCCTCTGCGTACACACGCACACACATGCATACATGCATGCATGCATGCATACTTATACATATGCCCTTCAACAAAGGGATCTCAATTTGCCGAAAGTTGGGATCGTTGTGGAACCCCTCCGCCTTGTTATTGATACAATTGTTAGGCTCAAGATGTTTCACCACCAACATCACCGATATTGTACTCAACTTAACCTTCTATTATTAGGTGCGATGTTTTTACAAAAGACCTCGGTGATATTAGAAGTGGAATCTCTTATATATTAAATATGTAAAATGAATATTTTTTTATATATCTTATGTGAGATTCTATTCGCCAACTCACCATCTCACAAGCATAGTTAATAAATTCGCATATAATACATGTACATACTTATTATTAAAAAAATACCTCATTTTTACGTACATGTTTTAGTGATGCATTAAATTCCACATTTTTACAACTCCAAAGTACCATATAGTATTGCAAGTGGCCCTTTACCACAGTGGTGGAAATGTATTGAGCCTTTGTTGAACCCACGTCGATGGCTAATCTAACATGAAATCTAACAAAATCTATCGTTTGACAAAAAAGAAGTATTATACTGTATTATACACGTACATATGTATTTTTGATGTTAAAATACACGTTATTTTGACACACTTATCAATAAAAATATAAAATTCACGTTTTCTATATACTATTAGTTACATATTTTTCACAGAAATAAAAATAAATAAATATTTTTAATAAATGCAATATTAAAATTTCAAAAAAGGCCAAAATTTCAAAGTTTTTTTTAGCAAAGTTGCTGAATAATACAAGTACATATTTTTCACATATTATATCCGTTCGTATTTTACTAGCTATGCTCACGAGTGACCCCACATAAGGTCACACGACGACCATTCTCACATTCCCATTTGTATTCATTAACTAGAGCAAATGAAGCCCTTGGTCATCCATTTAACACCCTTAAGATGGTGCCACTGCAACTTTTCGAAAGCCGAACTTAAGTTGCTTTGAGCCCAGTAAACGACGCCAAGGATGTAACCTCCTCTGATGCCACGATAAACTTTTTAGATATGGTATGTCCCATCATCAACATCACAGATATTGTCTCCTAACTTAGGGTAATGCTAGGAAGACCAAATTTTTAAACCAAATGATGTGATGGTTGATAATTGAATTATTACTTGAGTGTTGATTAACGTACTTATTTCCTATTAGTTAAACATCATTTGGTTTACAAATTTGATCTTCCTAGCATTATCCTTCAACTTAACACCTATTAGTAGGCCTTGGTAATATTAAAAGTTGAATATCACATACATAAATTGTACGTATTTTGTTATATTTCCAGGACTCTATTCTCTTACCATTATATATTCAATCCAATCGTTCTATTTGTTCAGTTTCAAAAGAAAATCGAATATTAACATCTAGATAACATGACAGTGATTATATATATGCTAAAAAGTTACTAGCGGATGTAAATCTTCTAAAGCAAAAGAAACTATTGTAACAGAGAAAGTGCTATAAGAATCTTTATGTCTGTGCTAGAAGATCTGTCGGTCTTTGGAATGGTGGATATTAATCTAGTAAGTTTACTTGTTAAGCTTACACAAATTTAAGTCTAAGAAAAACAAGAGTCCGGCCGGTTTTCATTCTTATTATATGTTACATTCTTTTTGCACATATCCTATTTGCGGGTACGTATTTTAACTGAATAAAATCAACAATCAAAACTGTTTAATTTATTAATCTTCAAATTGGAGATCATTTAATCATCCAAATGTATCAAACAAATGGACAATCATCATGAATATGTTACTTGGTATCTACACCGTCGATCTTTTTTATACATTTGAATGATTAAATGATTACCGATTGAAATAAAGCTTTGTAGGGGTGATCTTCAAATGAAGATTAAAAAATTAAATGGTTCCGATTATAAATTTGTACAGTCAAGATACATTATTTACAAATGAAGAATTAATGAGCTCATCTCCAGATGGAGAATGCAAGTATTGTCTTATATATAGGAAGGGAAAATTAATTAACTATGTAGAAAGCAAGTGGCCCTTTACCACAATGGTGGCAAAGTGACGGCATGGGTCAAACTCCGTCAGTGACTAACTTAACATCTAATCTAACAAAATCTATCGTTTGACAAAAAAAAAAAAAAAATTAACTATGTAGAAATAATCCTCAAACGAGAATATATATATGTAATATTGCATGCTTGCCTGTTTCCTAAGAGCATCCGAAGCCCGATCATTAGATCTATTTCATCCTCTCTAAATTTTCCTCTCTTGATACTTGGCTTTAAGTAGTTCAACCACCTCTGTCTGCAACTTTTCCTGCATCTGTTTAAATCTGCATACAGGCATACAAACACATATACACTGCAAATTAAAACTCTAAAACCCTCTCTCTCTGTATAAAACAAATAAGTAAGTTGTAGGAGTATGAATCTAAATAAGCAAGCTGACTCTCTCAACCGATTACTCTTACACTTAAATATATGGTTGTTTAATAATTACCTACTTTGAGAGGAGCCTGGTGCCATTTCCCTTCTCCATGCTGTGAACGAAGTGCCTGAGACGATCGTCTTCCTCTTTAGTCCATGCACCTTTTCTCACTACTCCAAACGAATTACCCCTCATCCATCCCTTAATTTTTAATTTGGTGGTACTGGTACGTCTGCGTTTGCTTGCTTCCAAACACGACGTCCTGTCCGTCTAATAAAGGGCATCTAAAACCCAGGTGTGCACCTGCATCTCTACCATCCACACAGATTAAGGGAAGACAAAACTAACACTCACCCTCACTCGGAAACATTTTTTATTTTCTTATTTTGGTTCTTTTTTCAGACATGTGCTGCTAGCTAACATTTAAGGAAATATTTTGAGCAGGTTTATTTTATTTTATTTTATTTGGGTCCACAAATAAGTTTTTTCTTTTTGTCGTTTGGACGCAAATAATTGATAAAATTTCTCGATCTTTTGAATATAAAAGACAGTTTGGCTTTATTGAAATATTCTTTTGATTACATTTCCAAGAGGACAATATTTTAATCGGGTTTATGCTTCATGGGATGTCTCAACGTATTATTACGGGATATGAACTTAAAAACATGAAATAAAATACTTGCTTCAAAATGCAAAGATGATCCTACTTTAGAAATTTAGAGGATTGTTGCCAAAAATGTGAGAAATACCAAACTGCAGGTTTTGATTCTATTAAGAGCAAAAGTGCTGATAGGGAATAGAGAAGTTCTTGGTGTGTTACACAATGAGGCATAACCACCTTTATAGTAGTGTGCCTATAACCACCTTTGGATAGTAGTGTGTCTATCTTAGCAAATTACACCAGTACCCTTAATTCAATAGTTGAATCAATTGCCTAATCTATTAAGAAAATGAAGAGCCTAACAGTTACAACAGTTTATTGAAGAATGAATGATAATGGCTTATTGATTACCAATTAGTTGACGAACATAAATATCATACAACAATATTAAAATTTTAAATAATAGCTCAAAAAAAGATTTAAATAATAATTATAATAATAATAGCAATGAACTATCGCTATTAAATAATAATAGCAATGAACTATCGCTATTAAATAATAATGATGGAGGTTGAATAGGTGGTGATTTCTTTGGCTGATGCAGACTAAAGTGCTACTGTAGATCCATTTTCCTTTCAAATGATTGTGGTCTTTCACACTTATGACCTGCTTTTTGGCCACTTGTTTTGGCCTTTTTATTAAGTTTTTCTATGTTTTATTCCCTCTGGAAATGGAGAGCTTTACCCTTTTTTTTTTTTTTTTTAATAAACAATATTATCTATATTAAGGAGGAGATGGTAGATTTAGTCTCACAACAAGCTAACAATAATGTGGTTGTTTAGGTCCAAAATATCAGTTTGGGCCGAATTAGAATTATTCTCGGCCTGGAAAGCTTTATTTGGAAGCTTGTGGGTTATTTAGCTTGTGGGCCGAGGTCGGCCGAGGCTGGTTAGGAAGAGGTTTGTTTGGATAGAGACGAAGCAGGCAGAGTCCTACGGATAGCATGAATCCTGATGCATTAAGGGGTCTCGGCGAGGATGAGGTATGAAGGTGCGTGCGACATGATAAAGGCTAGGTTCAAAGTCCTGATTGAAGAAGGATTAGTCGAGGTAATTTTGGATTAGGATAAGGAGTCCTAATCCGAGTGTGACTTGGACTTGATTACAGAGATGCTCCTATAAATACAGAGGCAGTCGCACCATTTAAGCCCTCTCCAACTCAACACACAAATCTGCCCTGCGCAAACCCTCGCTCTACGCGAAACCTCTCAACAACCTTGAGATTTTTATTTTCCTTTTCGCCAACACATCTTCAGTTTGGATAAACAGCACTGTGAAGGCAACCGGTGGTATCTTCAGTTTGGATAAACAGCACTATCGCCGTAGAATCAGCCGACCGCGGAGCACCTTCAGTTTGGATAAACAGCACTGCGAAGAGGCCGACTGGTTACCTATCCAAGTCTCGGTCGAGAAGGATTTTCGAATACTTATTGGCAGAGGTCATCTCATTAGCCTTCTCGGCGAAGTGAGGTGTTACCAGGTTACTACATTCGGCATTGACAGCCGAATTTGATATTGAACTTCGCAAATTAGCAGCCTTGTCTTCAGGCTCTAGAACTCGAAGGCCGAGAATTGTTCCTTCCTCGGCCGCAATCGCAAGACGCAGAAGTCAGCAGCGCGACCAACGCAACATCAACAAATTTTACTCCTCGGCCGAGCTCGGCCGACGAGTTGGCACGCCCCGCACACAACTGAAGGACGTAGTTAGCTTATTAGTTACTCGGCCTGCGCGCCACGTAGGCTTGGTAGTTTTTAGGGTCAACATTTTGGCACGCTCAGTGGGACCCGGTGCTAAACTACGAAGTTCATGCCAATTGAGACACGATCAGTCAAGAAAAAAGCAGTTATAGGAAAAGCGACTGATTTGTCAGTACCGCAAACACAAAACCCCGTTGTTACCGCCACACCAGAGTCCGCCAGCACGACACGCCGAGAAAAGGAAGCTGGCCTCGGTGGTCAGCCCCGTATTACAGAGGCCCTCAACAAAACCGCATCCATTTTCAATGAGGTGGTGGTGGAGGACTGCGATGAAGATGGCGGTGAAGGCGCGGATCCACCAACAAGGTCGTTTCTCCGAAGACGACTAGATGAACAATCTCGGCAGGTCGAACAGGTGTTCAGCCGAGGAATAGACAGTCTGCGCGAGGTGATAAGCAGTACTAGTGAAACACACACCAGATTGCTTGAAATGCTGGTGCACAAGATATGTGAAGATAAACCCGCCGATCATTTTCGGCAATGGCCATTAAAGAACGATCCTTTACCGATAGTACGGAGCCAGCGCTTGCTCGGTTCAAGCCAATTGACCTGGACAAGAAAGGGGGATCGAGCAGTAGAACGGATGGATCTGACCAGAAAGTAGAGGCGACATCCATCGATGCTACCGAAATCCAGAGAATGATCGATTCGGCCTTGAAAAAAGGGCCGAAATTCCCAAAATTCATCCACCCGTACCCTGCCTACGTCGAGAAATTTGAATATCCCAAGGGATTTAAAATCCCAGATTTCAGTCTGTTTGCCGGAGAATCGTCTCTGTCCTCGTTAGAACATGTGGCCCGGTTCACTGCTCATTGTGGCGACGTTAACAGCGATCTCTATAAGTTGCGGCTATTCAACTTCTCATTGACAGGCTCGGCCTTTGCGTGGTACATCAATCTTCCACCAAACTCCATTCAGAGCTGGGAGGAGTTGGCCGAGAAATTTCATGAACAATTTTATCGGCCGGGGATGGAAATGTCCGTTTCATCATTGGCTAGGATGGCTCAAGCGTCAGATGAGTCGCCAATGGATTACCTAACCAGGTTTAAGTCAGCAAGAAATTGGTGCCGGGTGCCCCTTCCTGAAGTCGAATTTGTTAGACTAGCTCTGAATGGGCTGGACGTGGAGTACAAGAAGAAATTCTTGGGGGCAAACTTCCGAGACATGTATGAGTTGGCTCAACACGTTGAGCAATATGACTACCTGCTCCGAGAGGAAAAAGTCTCAAAGTCTCCATCCCGAGGAACCATCTATAAAAACCCCACGGTTAGTTATGCCTCGACTGAACCTGAAGAGTATGCTAATATTGACACGGCCGAGATAGTCATCGACAAGCCGTATGTTTGCAAGGCATTGACGTACACCAATCCTAAGGATGTCAAAACTCGCACGGCCACCGAAAAAACTACTAAGACATCAAAGGTTTATACTTTTGACATCACTAAGGCCGACGCCATCTTCGACCAACTGATGCTTGCCAAGATCATCAAACTTCGGCCTGGACATAATATCCCTAGGGCCGAAGAATTGAAAGGAAAAATATATTGCAAGTACCATAATTCGAATAAGCACTCGACAAACAACTATGTCGTATTTCGAGATGCCGTTCAAAGTTGGATCGATAACGGCAAGCTCAAGTTCCCAGACAAGAAAATGAGCGTTGACACCGACCCGTTTCCTACAGCGACGGTTAATATGGTAGATGCCCGTCTGCCTAGGGACAAAGGGAAAAAAACGGATGATGTCGTCCCAGTACAACGCATCCGAACGAAGAGTTCTCAGCCACGGCTCAAGGTAGATTTATTCTCGAACGAGCCGCCCAAAGTTATTTCAGGGCCGGCTATCGTCGAACCTATGACCAACTCTAGCGCCAAGGAAGAAGATAGATCAGCAGTTCTGTGCAGTCGGTGTAAGACGAACCTGGACGTAGAGCCAAACAGAAGGCCGTCTCAAGCGAAGACAGACACGGCCCCAACACCCCAGAAGACACCCAGTACAGGCCAACGTCAGGGAGTTTTCGACAGACTCGGCCCCAAAACGCGACCGACCGAGCTACCCCAAGTTAGACGACGACTGGACTTCGATGCACCATTCTATAACGAAGAATATTACGCACGGAGTTCTAGCAGCTCGAACTTTTCGGCAAAGCAGAAAACCTTCAAGCCCCCCGAACCACGTGATCATCGATGGTACACCTATCATTCCCCTAAAGATGTGTATACTGCATTGTCCAATTCACAGAAGCGTCGGGGCCAAAGAATAGACTGCATGGCCCGCCGACAAGCAGCTTAGGAAACTTCAGCCCCCAAGTGGCGGCCGAAGAATCAAACTAGCAGCGATGACGAGCGACAACCCCCGACCATCATGACGGAGTTGCTCCAAGAAAGACAAGTGATCAACCCTGATGTAGAAACCATATTTGAGGAGGCTGATAAGCGAATCAAACTTCTCCTTCGACCCGGGGAAATGAATGCGCGTCTCGAACATTTCAAGGAAGAAGCTGAGAGTAAACTTCTCCCATTACCTGAACAGGAGCCTTTGATCAAAGTTAGACGGAACCTGCATCCACCGTTCCTCGGAGAAGCATTGGAGTATATGCAAGAGTTCCACAAAAAACATTCGGCCAACGATCTGTACGGTTTGCCAAAAGCATGGCAAGATACGATTGATCTCGTTCTACCTTGCCCTGATGCCGAGCGAATTATTCAAAAGAGTTCGGACCTAGGGTTGAAAGCTAGGTTCCAGCACATACGAGAGGCTCGAGTGCTCAGCTTCGACATCGACCCATATACTGATATCGAGACAAGCGAGCTCCCCTTTTCGCTGGAAGATCTCCAGCACTTGCGGTACCATTTCGAAGTCTTTTCGGCCGTTTCTCTTTTCGGCCTTACGGCCGATGAAGCGAAGCGCGTGGAACGCTTAGATACCTACCTAGACATCAGGGACGCCCGCATTATGTATCAAGATCAGACTCGCGACACAACGCAAATCCCGGACCCTGTTGTGGTTCTCAATAAGCCTGAGCCCATCGACCAACAGAAGGGTATTCTCCAAGATGCCCTGCAAGAACATACCCCGGCGACAGCCGATGAAGTTAGCACAAATACTGTCCATGACAGAAGTCCGGAGGAGAAAAGCCCGGCAAACGAAGAATCGTCAGAGGAAGGAGATACCGGGCCGATGGGTCATTCGGTCCTCGACAACATGGAAATCAGTATGGTCCATGTTCTGCCTGCAGATTTTCAACCACGCACGTCTCAACCTAACTTCCTAGACGGCGACGTAGTGGCCGAAGAGGCTACCCAGGCCGATTTTGTACTCCCTGCCGAAGTCGAGTCAGCGACAAAAGAGGATAACCTCAAGGCAGCTCTTGTCGAATTATTCCCTCGGTCGTCGTCGGCCAATCTTCATCATCTAAAGCCGTTATATGTTACGGCTCATATCGAGGGATACCCAGTGTCCAAAATTTTCGTTGACTGCGGAGCAACGGTCAATATCATGCCTGTGACAGTAATGAGGGCGTTACGACGTTCCACCGATGAGCTCATCCCATCAAGGATTACCATGAGCAGTTTCGTGGATGACAAATCCCAAACCAAGGGAGTTCTCCCATTAGAAGTAATCGTCGCAGGTCGCAACCACATGACCGCTTTCTTTATAGTTGACTCCAAAACCGAGTATAATGCGTTGCTCGGACGAGATTGGATCCACCAAACCAGTTGTATCCCCTCATCGCTATATCAAGTTCTCGTCTTTTGGGATGGCAAAACGGTCGTGGTTCACCTAGCTGATTCTCAGCCATTCGAAGCTAACATGATCCAAGCGCGATATTACGATGATCATGTCGGATACATCACGTTACACGACCTTAACGAAGAAGGTCGACCAACGCGAATTTCTGTTCAGAAGGCCATCGAGGTTGGCGCCGAAACCGTTCACCAGGATTCGGCGAGGCTCGGATTGGCTAACTTCATCCCCGATCCTGATGTCTGACGCCAGTCAGACCACACGCCGAGCCGCAGTTTCATCAACCATGGAACGTTTGCTGGCTCATTGGTACGCAATCTCCCAACACCCGGATTCAGGCGTTAACCTCGTGGAATTCCTCGTCGAAGACAACAATGGCCCTGTTCTATCCCTCGACAAAATCCAGGCTGCACCGGCCGAACTCGAGGATAGCCGACCCCAAGTCAAAGACCCGTTGGACGAAATAAATATGGGAACGGCCGATAACCCTCGACCATTGTTCATCAGCGCTTTGTTACCCCAGCATACTAAGACCGAACTCTGCAAGTTGCTTGGCGAATTCAAGGATTGTTTCGCTTGGAGTTATCACGAGAAGCCTGGCCTTGACCGAACCCTCGTTGAGCATGAATTACGCATCAAACCTGGTTGCAAGCCTTTTCGCCAACCTCCCCGACGGTTTTCAACCGAAGTTCAACTCGGCATAAAAGAAGAGCTGATTCGACTTTTAAACGCCGGGTTTATTCGAACCGCCCGATATGTCGAATGGTTAGCCAATATCGTGCCGGTGCTGAAGAAAAGCGGTGCCTTGCGCATTTGTATTGATTTTCGTAATTTGAATCTGGCAACCCCCAAGGACGAATATCCCATGCCGATCTCAGATTTATTGATCGACGCCACAATTACTCATGACATGATGTCTTTCATGGATGACCATGCCGGTTATAACCAGATCTTTATCGCCGAGGCCAATGTTCACAAAACTGCATTTCGTTGCCCAGGGGCACTTGGAACTTTCGAGTGGGTGGTTATGCCATTCGGCCTTAAGAACGCTGGGGCCACCTACCAGCGTGCCATGAACGCCATTTTCCATGACTTGATCGGCACAATAGTTGAGGTGTACATCAATGACGTGGTAGTTAAGTCGAAAAGCCGCCGAACACATCTAGATGATCTTCGGCAAGCTTTCCTTCGCATGCGACGACATAATCTGAAAATGAACCCGGCTAAGTGTGCCTTTGGCGTATCGGCCGGGAACTTCTTAGGTTTCCTTGTGCATCATCGAGGAATTGAAGTGGACGAGAACAAGGCACGCGCAATCATTGCTGCCCCGCCCCCAACGACAAAAAAGCAATTGCAGTCCTTACTCGGCAAGATAAATTTTCTCCGTCGTTTTATATCTAATTCGGCGGGGAAAATGAAGGCGTTCTCTACGCTTTTGAAATTAAAGGACTCGGATCAGTTTTAGTGGGGCGAAGAGCATCAAGCGGCTTTTACACAGATCAAGGTTTCCCTCACCACGCCGCCGGTTCTCGTACCACCTCGGCGCGGCAAGCCTCTGAAGCTGTATATTTCAGCGGCCGAAGAGTCTATTGGCTGCCTCCTCGCTCAAGACAACGAGACCGGCCGCGAACAGGCTATCTTTTATCTCAGTCGGGGTCTGAATGCACCTGAGATCAATTATTCGCCTGTCGAGAAGCTTTGCTTGGCTTTGTTCTTCGCCACTACAAAACTTCGCCATTACATGCTTCCGTCAGTCAAGCAAGTCATCGCCCAAACCGATGTTATCCGTTACATGCTAACACGGCCCATAGTAAAATGCCGAACCGGGAAATGGACAATGGCATTGTCCGAGTTCAGTTTGCAGTACGTACCTCAGAAAGCCGTTAAAGGTCAAGCTTTAGCCGATTTTTTGGCCCAACATCCCTCCCCATATGATGTCAGTAGCAATGACGTCAAAATCGGCATGGTTGAAGCACGCGATAACTACTGGACAATGTACTTTGATGGGTCTAGTACCTCAGACTCGGCTGGTGTTGACATCGTCATTCAATCGCCTAGCCACTGCCGCTGGTCTTTTTCTCTTCGGCTCGATTTCGATTGTACGAATAATCAGGCCGAATATGAAGCTCTCATCATCGGCCTTCATGTCCTCCATGACTTACGAGCGACCCGTGTCCTCGTCCTCGGTGATTCCGAACTTGTGATTAACCAACTTAATGGATCTTTTCGATGCATGAGTTGTACTCTGGCACCCTATCACATGATTACCAGCTATTTGGCCGAGTCCTTCGACGGCATCATATTTGAGCACATTTCCCGGGTTCATAATACCGCCGCAGACGAGCTAGCCCAAATCGTTCCTGTGTTACGACAACTATACCCGGCCTTGGTTAATCAGCAGGTCTTCCGACGCGATAACGTGATACGCACAAGAGTCATGTCATTACCTTCGTTGTTGGATCGACAAGACCCCATAGATGCTTGTGCAGTCGAGGCAATGCCAGATGATTGGAGGAAGCCTATCATGCAGTACCTCGATAATCCTAATAGCAAACACGATCGCAAGACAAGGGTTCACGCCACGAATTATGTCATGTATCAAAATGAATATACCGAAAAGGCGAGGATGAACTACTATTGTTATGTCTCGGCCCCCAAGAAGCTATTCGAGCGATCGCGGAAGTTCATGAAGGAATTTGCGGATCTCACCAGTCGGGCCGGAAAATGCGATGGTTGCTTCGACGGCATGGTTATTTTTGGCCAAGCATATTAAAAGATTGCATTGAGTTCGCACGGGGATGTGTGCAATGCCAAATTCATGGTCCCATACAAAGAGTCTCGACCGAATCATTGCACTCGGTCACTAAACCATGGCCGTTTAGAGGATGGGCTATGGACGTAGTTGGCAAAATCACGCCGTCCTCTGGGGCTGCCAAGCATGCATGGATACTCATGGCAACCGATTACTTTACCAAGTGGGTCGAGGCGAAATCGTATGCCGAATTAACGGCTAAAGAGGTTTGCGATTTTGTGGAGGAACACATCGTGACCAGATTCGGGATACCGGAAATGATCATAACTGACAATGGTACGGTCTTTACAGCCGAGAGGTTTAAAGAATATGCGGCGAACCTAAAAATTCGGCTTGAACAGTCCACGCCGTACTATCCACAAGCAAACGGACAGGCCGAAGCAAGTAATAAGGTGATGATCGGTATCCTCGAGAAAATAATAGGGGAACGGCCTGGCATGTGGCATTTGAAGTTGAATGAGGCTTTATGGGCTTATCGAACATCGCTCCGGTCCGCGATTGGGACAACCCTGTATGCACTCACCTACGGGCACGACGCAATGCTACCAGTCGAATTAAGCATAAATTCGTTGCGAATAATTGAGCAAAGTAATTTGTTTAGCGATGAATATAGTCAGTCGATGAGGCAAGAGTTGGAGGATTTGGAAGAAGCGTGGCGTGATGCATACAATTTATTGGTAGCACAGAAAAAGATTGCCGAACGAGCCTATAACCAACGGGTTAGACAGAAAACATTCGGTGAAGGAGATTTGGTCTGGCAAACTGTGTTGCCTATAGGAATTAAAGATCCTAGATTCGGCAAATGGTCGCCGACTTGGGAATGACCGTTCATCGTTTACAAAGTGCTCGGCAAGGGGGCATATCATCTTAAAGATCGAGCCGGCACAGTTCACAAGTTACCAATCAATGGGAAATTTTTGAAGAAGTACTATCCGACTACTTGGGAGATGCAAGAATAAAAGTTCTTATTAAAAAATTTTAAAAATGCCAAATACAGCTTGAGTTGGCCGGTTGGTACATATAGTAAGTCTAGGGTGACGGGGGAAGCAGAGTTTCAAGCACGGCCTTCAACTCCAGCCACCTCACTTCGCCCATAGTGACCTCGGCTTGGCGGATCCTCTTGTCCATTTTGAGCTGCTCGACCCGCTTCACGCTAGCCGCATAGTCGGTCAGGCAGGATTTGCCGCCCAACTCAAAATCCTCCGCAAGTTCGGAAGCTACAACCGATCTTCGTTTTTGAAGCTCAATGATCTGACGGTCTAAGTCGGCCAGAGCGTCTTTCTTTGCTTTCATGGCTTCAATTTTTGGGCGAAGAACTTCGAGAACGCCCGACATGGCCTTCAGGTCGTCTTCGGCCCGAAGAGCTTTCTCGAAAATACCGAAGAATCCTCGAGTCTGCTCCAAAGTCGAAGATGTCCGAGTGATAGCTTCGGGGCTCAACTGACCATCAACCGCGAGGTCATTAAGGCATTCGCCAACGGAGTCGAGGACCCTGCGTTCAAACGCCTGGGAAGCCGAAAGCGACCGAAGCTCTTGCAGCTTGACAAGAGAGGACGAGTTGGCCGAGGACCCAGTCGTGGTCGTCGAAGGGCCGGCAGTTCCCGATGCTGCTGAGAGGAGAGCGTCGAGTTCGACTTCCCACGAGGGCTACACGAAACAGAAAGGTCAGAACATATCAAATCATCAGACAATGAATTAAGAATGAAATTTTAGACCGAATAAGAAGAGACTTCGGCCATGTCTGCTGGATCGTTGCTCGAACCCAGAGAGCTTAATGGCCGAGCCCAGTGTTTTAAACCGCTTCTCAATTCACGCGGCCGATGGAGTTTATCTACATTTGATGGCCACTGAGGTGGCCAGGAGATGTAGACAACGCCCTTCGGCGCATAAAATTTTCGGTGAAAGGAGAACGCGGGCACCTGACATTTAGTATTTTCTGGTTTAGCGTTCCAAGCCAGAAGGTTGATTAAAAGAATGGTAAGGATGATGCTTACATAGGCGGAGGTGGCTCCCTGATGAGGAATGCCAAGGTCTTGGTCCTGGGGGTGCATCGGAGTTTCCGCCGTTGTTTCAGGTTCGGCAGCGACGCCTTTCCCATGTGCAACTGAGGGAGGATCGACCTGCCCTACCGCTTCAGCTGCTGCAGGAGGCTCGACCCGGACTGCTGCCTCGGCCGTCAGAGGAGGACTGTTGGGATTGTTGTCGCTCTCGTCGTCCTGAAACCAAAGTGGTTAGAGTTGCTCAAAGTTGGTCAAATAGAAAGAGTTAATACTGCATTAATATACCTCCATGATGACTGCCGACTGTCTCGGAGCTTTAGAGGGAGTTCCTCTCGTCGCTACAGCAACCTCTTCCAAGACAGGGGCCACGGCCGGTTCAGATGTGGTCGTCCTCTCGGCTAGCGGAGAAGCAGCCGGTTCGACCGGGGCCGGTGATGCCGTGCTCCTGGCTGGCTGGACGGCTGCTAACTCAGCTGTCACCTGTGGCTCAGATCGAGTCTCGGGTGTCCGACCAGTTTGCTCCCGCCGCACGACTGTCTCGGTGCCGGTGGAGGGAGAGACATCAGTTATGGCTGATCCCGTCGTTTGGCTTTCAACGACATGGACCTTCCGCTCCCCTTTCTTTGCCAGTTTCTTGACACGCTTGGGGGGATGAGCGGCCACTGCTGCTGTCTCGGGCTCCTGCCGAGGTCGTTTGCTGGGCCCGGAGAGGATTGTTTTTTTCTTGGTCGCGGCGGCAGCCACCACCTCTACTTTCTTCGGCGCTCGGCTCCCTTGGGCCGCTTCTTTAGGCGGGAGAGCCGTGGTCTTATTCGGTCGGTCGTCGAAAAGCCTGCTTGTGACATCCTCGACCGGAGCGCCGAAGAATTGCTGAGTGCAGGCTTACCACCAGTCGTCGAAGGTATCAGTGCAGAGGGGCTCAGGGACGACCGGTCGAAGGCGAAGCTTCCGGCACCGTTCTTGAAATTCCCTCCTTGCGTCTTTGCACTCCTTCTCTGAGGAGCCAGAGAGGCGTCCTCGACTTAAAAGAGTGCGTGAGGACAGAAGGGAAACCGGGCAGCCTTGAAGGTAGCCGAGTTGCCGGGCGGTGAAGTTGGGATGGTAGACCTCCCAGCCGGCTCGGCGGGCATCGCAGCCAAGGGGGAGGTCCCGGCCAAGCACAAATGACCCCCAGGACTGACGGAGGTCAGCGTCTTCCTCCGTGCCCCACGCCGACGAAGGGAGCACGATCGACGAAGGGTATCTCTGACGACGGCAGATCAGGAATTCGTCGTCGGAGAGGGCATCAAGGGCGAAGAGGTATTTGAATACTTCATCGGCCTTGTGCGGAGGTGCTGGTCGAGAGGCCAGCTGGGGACCGAGCACCTCGGTGGGCAGGAAGTCGGCGGTTTCTGGCCAAAGGGGGACAAAATAAACCTGCAGCCAGAGCTGGAAGACCCAGAGAGGGCCGCTCTGGTGCGGGTCGACCTTGTGAAGAGTCGTCTCGGCCAGACAGCGGAATGCGTGAGCAAGGATTGTCGGGCTAAGGGCCAAAGTGTGGCCACTAGCCAGAGCCTCGGCCACTGGCATATTTCGACAAGACACTTGTTCGACTTGGTACAACAAATATATTTGTTGTACCAGTAGAAGAGGAAGGCCTCTTGTTCTCATTCTCGCAGTTCCTCGTCCCCTCGGCCGGCGAAGTGGAGGTAAAGGGTGTTGTAGTTGAAGAAGTTCTTGTGGAGTTTCTGAACCTCTTCTTTCGAAGGTGTTTGGCCTTCGCCGCTCAGAATCTCGAGGGCTCGCTTGTCGAAAAGCGCCTTCAGGTCGAGATTCGATGGATACTCGGAGAGGGCGGCATCGATAGGAATGCCAGACGGGGAGGTCCCTAGAAGGGCCGTAACGTCGAGGATGGTGGGACTGACAGGGCCGAGCGGGAGGACCAGAGTGTTGGTAGCCGAGCACCAGAGGCTTGTGGCGGCTATGAGGAGCTCTTTATCCATGACCAACTCCTGTGATGAGAAGCGAATGGCGTCATAAATTCCGAGCGTCTTCCACTGCTCGCCAAAAACCCTTTCCATCGCACGACCCAGGCCGCCCAGGATGTAGTGGTCGAGGGCCAGGAGCCTTGAGGTTTGGCCAAGATCCATCTTGACCATTCGAAGCCTTGCAGCAGGAATTTCAGGCTCTCAGCTTTAAAAATTTCGGTAATTGAGGACGGCATGGCCGCTTTGAAAAGGGGACCGAGGATCTGGTGGGGGGTGTTCATGTCACACTCGAAGCGAATGGTTTTGATGGCGCAGTGGTCGACAATGTTCTCGCACTTCTTGCATTCTTTGGAGAGTTGGGAGGTGAAGGAAGCCATTGCTAGTAATCGGAAGGTGTCTGGAAAAAGGGATTTCTGGTTTGGAAGGATCTGGGAGCAAGGGCAAGAGATTTCAGAAAATTGGAGAGTGTAAAGGTGCAAATAACAGAGTTCTGGTATTTATAGGGTCTCTGGGAAGAAGATCAACCGTTCCAGAATTCGGATTAAAAGGGAAAATCAGTCGAAAAGTCGCCAATCATTATGAATATCCGGGGAATCCAGATAAAGAGGCCGAGTTTCTCGATGCACGTTTACGTGTGGCGGCGAGTTTTATGGGAAAGGACATTTTGATGTCCGCACGATCGTCAGGCTATTTGAGTCTGCGGATCGAGGTACAATGATTACTTTCAGTAGGAAATTCGACGGTCTAGTGAACTGCACGCTTCAGGCGTCATTATTGAGGGCAGTTATGGCAGAAGATGCCACGTAGTAAGACGGTTGGCAGAAGAGAGATCGTGCAATCGTGCTTTATAAATGCTCCGTGGGAATCGAGGATTGAAATTATGAAAAGATTCGCTTCTTCGAGGTCAGGGCTCGGCCGGTAGATATTTCGGCCGAAGACCTCAGAAGCGAGGGGGCAATGTTTAGGCCCAAAATATCAGTTTGGGCCGAATTAGAATTATTCTCGGCCTGGAAAGCTTTATTTGGAAGCTTGTGGGTTATTTAGCCCATGGGCCGAGGTCGGCCGAGGCTGGTTAGGAAGAGGTTTGTTTGGATAGAGACGAAGCAGGCAGAGTCCTACGGATAGCATGAATCCTGATGCATTAAGGGGTCTCGGCGAGGATGAGGTATGAAGGTGCGTGCGACATGATAAAGGCTAGGTTCAAAGTCCTGATTGAAGAAGGATTAGTCGAGGTAATTTTGGATTAGGATAAGGAGTCCTAATCCGAGTGTGACTTGGACTTGATTACAGAGATGCTCCTATAAATACAGAGGCAATCGCACCATTCAAGCCCTCTCCAACTCAACACACAAATCTGCCCTGCGCAAACCCTCGCTCTACGCGAAACCTCTCAACAACCTTGAGATTTTTATTTTCCTTTTCGCCAACACATCTTCAGTTTGGATAAACAGCACTGTGAAGGCAACCGGTGGTATCTTCAGTTTGGATAAACAGCATTATCGCCGTAGAATCAGCCGACCGCGGAGCACCATCAGTTTGGATAAACAGCACTGCGAAGAGGCCGACTGGTTACCTATCCAAGTCTCGGTCGAGAAGGATTTTCGAATCCTTATTGGCAGAGGTCATCTCATTAGCCTTCTCGGCGAAGTGAGGTGTTACCAGGTTACTACATTCGGCATTAACAGCCGAATTTGATATTGAACTTCGCAAATTAGCAGCCTTGTCTTCAGGCTCTAGAACCCGAAGGCCGAGAATTGTTCCTTCCTCGGCCGCAATTGCAAGACGCAGAAGTCAGCAGCGCGACCAACGCAACATCAACAAATTTTACTCCTCGGCCGATGAGTTGGCACGCCCCGCACACAACTGAAGGACGTAGTTAGCTTATTAGTTACTCGGCCTGCGTGCCACGTAGGCTTGGTAGTTTTTAGGGTCAACAGTGGTGAAAATCGAATCTAAGACTTTTCACTTATAAATAAAAATAATACCAATAAATCGTAGTACTAAGTGACAACTTTTGCCTCCTTTACTCTGATTGTAGTCGTTGGGGTCTCCCCTTTTTAATTAAAAGTTCTTCCTTTCGACCATAAAAAAGATTGTAATCTTTCACACTTATGACCTGCAATTCCCGAGCAAAGACACGTCTTCGTACTGTTAAATCTTTAATGGTCAAAAATAAATAAATTAGAATATTCTATTTAAGGACAGTAGTATCACGGAGATTAAATTTTATAATTAAATAATATGAAAGTTGATGGTTAAATTATTATTTAAATATTAATTAACGTGTTTATTTTTAATTAATGACTATTTTTTAATTTATAAATTTAGTTTATAAATTTAATCTACTTAGCACTACTCATTTGAAGTGCAATGTAAACCAAAAGACAATAAATGTAAATTCGCTTCTTAAGTTCCTGTTTGAGATTACTCAGTTACATAAAATGTTACAAAACGAGACCTGTGGTCGAGTGTATAATCATTATCCACAAATATCAATGGAGCAGAGATCTTGGTGGCACTCACTCAAATTATTAGGAAGGCCGAGAACCTTCAAGTCGTACTGGCAATGCAATTTCCATGGCCATTTATGGTAAGTCCGTAGTCCCACTTGCTCTTTAGACATTGTCTTGGACTTGGCACGTTCTATCGGTGCATGAACTATACATAGGAATACAATCCTGTCTTAATCCTCTTTGTCGGGATCTAAAAGATCAATAAATCGTGTCTGTTCATAGTAAATTATGTAGCTAGAAATTATTTTAAATTTTAAATTTTAAATTGAATATAAATAGTACTTAACAAAAACTGACCACACGATTTAAGATATATAGACACGATTAATTGATTTCCGGATCCCCACAAAGAGGATCCGAAGAGGATCCTTTTCCCTATACATATTTATGGGAGGGCCCTTCCTGTTCCTGTGAAACCACTCATTTGAGACCAACTAATTTGAAAGCAACTTATGGTATTTTATGAAAAATGTTGAGGTTTTAATATAAATTAAGGGTAATTTTTCACTTTATTATTTTGAAGTGTTGTGATTTTCCTACTTTTATGCCTTAAGTTTTTTTTTCATTCCATTGTATATCTAAAGTGAGAATTATGAGACACTTTTGTACATCTGTTAGGCTTCCCTCAAAATCTCTGTTAACTTGTGACGTAGCGTCTATGTAGATAATGACTGCACGCCACGTATCAAGCTGATCCATATGTAAATTAAAAAATTAAATTTAAAACTTTAAAAAATTAAAATTAAGAAAAGACTTAAAAAGAAAGGAAAAATAAAACAGTCTGTCGTTCATCCCTACCCAGATGCCAAATGAAAAGAACAAAGGCTTGCTGCCTCTTTTGGTCAAATCACAGCTGCCCAATCAAAAAGGTGTAGCAATTCCTCCTATAATTCATGTTGGACATATTAACCGCTCAAAAGTGAAAAATATTTGAAAAATTGTGAAGAAACAAAAAAACTTAATGTATGAAAAGTTGAAAATCATGATAATAAAAGTAAGAATTACCTTAAAATTAATTAACATTATGAGAAATAATTCAACCACTTATAAACATATTCAATGTTTCTTATTTTTCGTATATGAAACTACTCTCAACATTTGCTTTGTGAAACCCTTAATCCACAACAAGTAGCGGAGAAGGTTGGGGCAATGGGATTCTTTGACCCCAATAACCTTGTACAGAACTGGTACTTGAAAGAGAGAACTAAAGAAGATCAAAGGGCGAAAAAATGGCGCAAGCACAACCACCTGGGGAAAAAACCCAAGAGGTCCCAGAAATGGAGGTGAAAGAAAACCCAAGAAGTCCATCGTTCAAATTCAATGCACAGGCACCTGAATTTGTGCCAAGATCACATGCCCAGATGCCAATTTCTGGTTATTTCTACCCCTGCTTTCACTTTCCTGGTGACACTGCTTTCCCTGATTGGTTTTACATTGAGGACCAAGAATTGCATCCTTACTTGATATGAAAAAATCCCAATATCGATCCGCTTTCCAATCGGTCCAAGAACGCGATCCCTGATGATCTTCAAGCAGGTGATGTGTCTTTGATTGTTAATTCTTTTTATTCCTTTTGTTTTGTTGATCAAGGAAATATCGTTTGTCAGATTGTGAATCTAGACTATTGACCAGGTTGATTTTTGTGTGATTGTGTACCGGGTTCAATATGCCAAACAATGTTACCTATTTGTTAAATTTGCGAAATTATGTACGTAGATCTGTTTTTTTTTATAAGGAATTAGATAAAAAATATGTCTGGATTTTTGGATTATGTTGGGAAAACTGGGATCATCCTTTTGGATATAGGATATTCGTTGTGGATCTTATCCAGTTTAATATAAGAAGCCATTGAAAACGTTCGTCCAATGCTGTCGATGTCCCATAACGAAATTTGTATCGAAATGTCTTAAACAGTTGGAGATCCTCTAGAAATTATGAGCCATCATTTCACTCTTTCAAATTTGCAATGCATGAGATGTTAAATTCTTTCAACATATGGATTTGTTGTTATCCTTATTGATGCCCATAGTCATTAAACAATTAGGACTGGACCATGGCAGCACCTAGTCCTTATCGAATGCCCATTCTTTTATTTCGGCTTAATTCACACAAATAATATCGAAAAGAAGTGTGATCTATTACTCAAAGAATGTGACATTCTTGGTGTTGCCAGAAGGATACTACATGCTGTACATCTTGCCCTATCAAAGACGAGAGCGCTTTTCTCAGGAGAGCCATCCATGACCCTCAAGGTAATGACAAACAAAACATCAAGGCAGTGTTTGAATTCGGAATTGCTTGCTTTGCGTGATTAGTAATGGAAGCTCAACTTTTGACACTAGTAGAAAAAACACTTTGCGCGACGAAAATTTGCGCGACGTATAAAATTTCGTCGCGCAAAGTGTGTTTGAGCGACGCTTAGAACAAAACGTCGCGCAAATGTATTTTGCGCAACGGAACTTTGCGCGACAAAACTGTTTTGCGCGACGTAACTTAGTCGCGCAAAGTTCCGTTGCGCAAAATACATTTGCGCGACGTTCCTCTGCATCGCGCAAAATTTTGGCGCCAAACGAAGGATTTTTACCCTTTTTTTCCAAACTTTGCGTGACGCAGGTGGGCCTTCGTCGCGCAAAGATGTTTTGCGCGACGAAGGGCCACCTGCGTCGCGCAAAGTGAAACCAGAAATTATTGTCCTTTTATCATTTATCACACTCATCACTCCAATTCCAACACTTCACTCAAAACTGAGAAAACCTAATCGCCAGAAAACCCAACACTTCACTCATCACTCCAATTCCAACACTTCACTTCACTCACACTCATCACTCCAAAGGTGAGAGCTTTCTTTCCCCCACAATTTTGCTACTTTTCAAGTTTTCATTTATTTTTTGATGACTTCTTTTTCTTTTGATTTAGTGTATCTGATATATTTTCTTATCATCATAGGGTTTTTGAACTCCTTCAGGTTGTCTTCTTATTGTGCAGGTATAATTTCTACTTTGTCTTGAAGTTTCTTTGTTGGGTTATCCTCTGAAGGAGGTCGAACCCTATGATGATACGAAAAACATGAGAAAATAAGTAAAGTGACACACAAAATTTTATAAGTGAATTATAAGAACAATAGATCACAAAAATAAAATAAAAACACAAACACTAAATTAAATTAAATACGAAAACTAATAAGATAAAAAAAACTTGTTATTGTGTACCTTTGCCTGCGTGTTATGCCCTTTTTTGGTCATGGTGGAGTTTTTTGGGATTGCATTTATAATTAATCTTTATTAATTTTATGTATTTTATTTAGTTTTAGTAATTATTGTGATTTAGTTTATTTGTATGCATATATTTTTGTACATCACGTACAAAATTGTTTTGTGTTGTACGAAGTTAATACTACTTAATTTGTACCCTTTTTTCAAGAAAAACTTAGTTTCCCGTTTGAGAATTAGTTGGATTTCGTGCATGGATGCGAAAGCATGACTGCGGTCCAATTAATTCTTGAATTGTCCCATTTTTTGGACAGTTTGGGAATGCATAGTTATGTGTTGTAGTTTGCGGTTCACAGATTAGGTTTCGATAGTGGAAATTTTGGTAACATTTCTTGATGTTCTTCGAGTACACGGTGGATATTATGTATCTAAGGCGTGTACTTGAAGAACTGTAAGGAGATGCTGCCGAAATTAGCCCACATCGAAATTTAATCCATTGGAATCGTAAATTACAGCACATAACTGTGCATTCCTGAATGGGATAAGGCCCTTACCGGAGGAATAAGGTGACAAGACAATAGTTGAAGTTGTTGTAATTCTTGTACTTTTATTGGGATTGCAGACAAAATGGACAGACATTGGATACATAATCATAATAGATGTGCTGTTGAGTACTTGGATGGAATACATGAGTTCGTTGAATTCGCAACTAGACACAACCTAGGTTCAACTCATATCCGATGTCCGTGTAGGAGGTGTAACAACTCAATGTGGGAGACATTTGAGAATGTTCGATTTCATTTAGTAAGATATGGGATGATGGAGACCTATACTACTTGGTATCATCATGGAGAACAATTAGACCAAGCTTCGTCTTCATACGTGACAGGAGTGGAGACTGTTGAATCTAATGTGGATCCTAATGAACAAGTTATGAATATTCTAAATGACGTTTATCCATACGCCTCGAGCAACACCAATCAGGAAGGGGGAGATGACGGCCGTCCAACCATGGACAGTGAGGCATTCAAAAACTATGAAAAACTATTGAAAAATACTAAGCAAGAATTATATCCGGGTTGCGAGAACTTTTCGATGCTCAAAGCAATTGTGGAGTTGATGCATGGCAAGATCAAGTTTCGTTTGTCAAACAAGTGTTTTGATTACTTTTTGGGAGTTATCAAGAGGATGCTTCCAAAGGAGAATTGTTTACCTGAAGATCATAAAAGTGCCCAAAAAGTGTTGAAGGGTCTCGGATTGGGGTATGAAAAAATTCACGCATGTGTAAATAATTGTATATTATTCTATAAGGAGAATAAACAGTTGGATAAATGCCCTGTCTGCAATGAGCCAAGGTTTAAAATGACATCACAGAATAGAAAGACCAAGATTCCACAAAAAGTAATGCGTTATCTTCCATTGAAGCCTAGGTTGTAGCGATTGTACATGTCGATGCATACCGCAACCGACATGAGATGGCATAAAGAAGGACGGGTAAATGACGATGTTATGAGGCATCCTGCAGATGGAGAGGCATGGAAAGAATTCGATCGGATGTACCCTGATTTTGCAGCTGACCCGCGCAACGTCAGATTGGGACTTGCCACCGATGGATTTAATCCGTTCGGGGTTTTAAACCAAACGCACAGCACTTGGCCAGTTGTCGTGTTTCCTTATAATCTGCCACCTTGGAAGTGCATGAAAAAAGAATACATGATGCTGACTCTATTAATTACCGAAGATCCAGGAAAGTCCATTGATTTTTATTTGCGGCCGTTGGTTGATGAGCTAAAAGATTTATGGGAAAACGGTGTTCGTACATATGATAAGTATACTAGGCAAATGTTCACCATGCGAGCGGCAGTGATGTGGACAGTAAACGATTTTCCCGCATATGCAATGGTTTCTGGGTGGATGACTAAGGGTTATTTGGCATGTCCAATATGCAAGGAGAATGTAACATCGTCTTGGCATGCAAGAAAAGTTTGTTATCTTGGTCATTGTAGATGGCTCCCTTGGGACAACGAGTGGCGTCAGAACGATAAAGCCTTCCACGGCACAAAAGAGACTCGGCCAAGACCAAGAGAATGGTCCGGAGATGAGATTTTGGATCAGTTAAACTGTTTGGAATTTGGTCATTTTGGCAAAGGGGTCAGTAACCCCAGGCCAACTACACATCTGAACTGGACGCACAAGAGTATGTTATTTGAGCTCCCGTACTGGTCAAAGTTAAAATTGAGACACAACCTCGATGTTATGCATATTGAGAAAAATGTGTTTGATACTTTGGTCGGGACAATTCTAGACATTGAAAGAAAAACAAAAGACACGATCGAAGCTCGCCTCGATTTGGAACGAATGGGCATTTAGTCATCCTTGTGGATGAAGAAAGTCGGTGGTACATTGAAGAAAGGCCATCCTTTTTTTACAGTTAAGCCGAATGGGAAGAAAGAGTTTTTCAACTTCATTTCTTCTGTAAAGTTTCCAGATGGGTATGCTTCCAATATCTCGCGTTGCGTGAACGTGAAGGGGTGTAAATTTTCAAACATGAAGAGTCATGACTGTCATGTGATACTCCAACACCTTCTTCCGGCTGGTATTCGACACTTATTGCCTCTTGATGTGGTGAAACCAATCGTGTTGTTGTCGAGATTTTTTTCGCAGCTGACTGCAAGGTGTTTGCGAAAGTCGGATGTTAAACAATTGCAGGACGACATTGTGAACATCTTATGCAAGTTCGAACAGATATTTCCCCCAGCTTTCTTTACAAGTATGATTCACGTGATGATTCACTTGCCAGATGAGGCATTGCTTGCCGGACCAGTGAACTGTCGATGGATGTACCCAATAGAAATTAAGCGTCTATATATATATAACAGATTCATGATCAACGAATGCTTTGAATAATTTGTAGCATACCTTTTATTTGTGCAGATATCTTGGGGAGTTGAAAAAGTGTGTCCGAAATAGGGCAAAGCCCGAAGGATCACTTGTGGAGGCATGGGTCGCATATGAGTCACTTACTTTTTGTGCAATGTATCTTCAAGATGTTGAGACATCTTTCAATTGTCCTCAACGCAATAATGACGGTGGTGTCAGAAAATAGAAACTGTCTGTTTTTGCCCAAATTGTGCGACCATTCGGCGATCCTGTAAAAGGCGAATCGTTTACCAAAAAGGACATGGAGGTAGCGCATTGGTTCATACTCAACAATTGTGATGAGGCTTTGCCATACCTTCAAGAGCATGAATAGTTGATGAAGCAGGAACATCCTTCACATTCATATGCCAAGAAGCACCGTGACTTATTTCCTTCGTGGTTTCACGCACATCTAAGTTGTATGTGGTTTGAATTGAGCATATTTTCCAAATTGTTCATGCCCGTCTTTAAATTTGGTTACACTTACAGGTTCACTTTTTGTATATGTTATATTAGATGAACAAATTGAAGGAATTGAATTCACCCTCTTACGATGAAGAATTATATAACTTGGCGAGAGGACCGCTTCACGTTGAATTGTTCTCAGGTTGTCATGTCAACGGGATCAAGTTCTTGGGGGCAACACGTGATGACAAGTTGTCTACTCAAAATAGTGGTGTCCATGTCCCAGGTGCGGGCAACAGTGAAGACATTGATTTTTATGGCAAACTAACTAGTGTAGTACAATTGCTTTACAAAGACAGGTGTCAAGTGATACTGTTTAAGTGTCTTTGGTTTGATACAAACCCACATAACCGAACGAGTGTTAAGCGAGACCATGGTTTACTATCAGTAAACACTACGAGACATTGGTGCAATGAAGACCCATACATTTTGGCAACCATGGCAAAACAAATATTCTATCTAGACGACCCTAAAGCCGGCAATGGTTGGAAAGTTGTTCAGAACATTGATCGAAGAGGGCTATATGATATTCCGGAACTAGATCATGATGACAACGTCGCTGACCAACAGTTATCATCTTCGATAGAAATTGGTGAAGAAACACTCCGGGATACTAATATTGTCCAAGAACCGTTTGACGTACCTGGAGTTCCCGAATTCGAAATATCAATTGACCTTGGTGATCTGCCTCAATACAATGCACCGGAAGAGACAAACGAAGATGAGGACGAATGGGAATCCGGAAATGATAGTAGTGAGGATAGCGAGAGTTATTATTGTAGTTCGGATCAAGATTAATATAAACTTGTAAAGAAAAAAGCAGGAGGCTAAGGAGAGGCAAAGTCAAACTAGAAAAGGCACGGGATGAGTTCAAAACAATGCTGGAAGTACGTTGTTATCTGCTCCCCTCAAATTATTCTTCTCTACATAGAAATTATATGCTTTGTCTCATTTTCTTGTTCATGGCTTGAATTCCTTGCAGGTTGGATGAAATCCTTATTCGTGGCTTGAATTCCACTCACGGGTGTTAAGTTGAAGTTTAAATAATGGCAGTGGCAGTTGGTCGTTTCACTGATGAAAACTTGTTCCAAACTGAGTAAAGTATTTTACTTTACTCCTATGGTGTATGAACTGTATAAAACAGGAATGGGAGAAACTACTTCTGAAAAGGTGAAGTATTATATAAGTAGACACCATTTTGTTTCCTTCCCAAGTATAAAAACAAATGTTTCCTTCCCAAGTATGCTTAGACAATTGAATGATACCATGAGCTTATTAGTTACTACTTACCGTTCACATCTTGTTAGTTAACTGTTATGTGGTTTGGAATGTTGACTTCTGTAATACTGCTTTATGAAATTGCATTTTACATTGGCGAATGTGGATTTTGCAGATGTAAAGGAAGTCATGAGAAGTCATGAAAAACTCATGAACTGCAATGCTCGGAGTAGGTGTTTCCTCAATTCAATCAGCTACTTCCATTCAATCAGCTAATTGGATCTTCAATTCAATCAGCTACTGGCGTTGTGTATAATATCACAGGTGGAAAGGACATAACCCTGCAGGAAGTCAACAAAGTGTCTCAGGTAACATTACGGGGTTTTATGCTTTAATCTTGAAGGAAGAAAGGGACCCTGAAAAATTTTCTGCTTCCGTATTAATCTAATGAGAGCATTGACTATATTGAAAAGTGGTCTCTTCAGTTTTATGGAACGAGGGATAAAGTCACTTTAGTGAGCTCGAACCAGCTACTCAGGATTTACATCTTACATTCCCCATAGTGGGAATCAATTCTCCTACCTCTACATTTTCATTTTCGAAGATGAGGGGGAAGTCGTAAATTATTGCTTGTGGTTGGTGCTGGTAGCCCCTTTTTGTTTGCTCATTTCCTTGGCCTAATGAAGTCTGCAAACTATTGTAAATTTTCAGGTCCTTCTGCTAACATAATCTTTGGGGCTGTTGTGGATGATCGCTACAACGGAGAGCTTCATGTGACTATTATGGCAACAGGCTTTTCGCAGTCATTTCAGAAGACGGTACTAACAGACCCCAAGGCAGCAAAGCTGCTTGACAAGGTTGCAGGGGGCCAAGAAAGCAGAGGGATTCCCCTTCCCCTAAAGTCCTCAACCTCGCCCTCCACCATTTCATCAAAACCGTCGCCGAGAAAGCTGTTCTTTTAATTCAATTTGTATTTTTTCTGAGTCTCTTGTGTATTTTGCCTTGTAATGATACTGAAGTTCCAATCTATGAGATTTCATGTCATTATTTTCAGTCAAGTCCTTTTATCTATTTCACCCCCCACTTTTTACTTTCGCTGCGTTTTATAACAAAATTTCAAGAAGCACGAACTTGAGATTGGCCAAATCAGTGGTCTCTCAAATATACATAAACACATTACATGTTTCAGTCATTTTTGCTCATGAAAATGTGAAAACAAAAATAAAAAATTGAAGAGTTGGAAGAGTTGGACGTCAATGTTGAAGCCATCTGCTTTATTTATTTCTGGCCCCAGCAAGCTATCTCGGTTGGAAGAGTTGGACGTCAATGTTGAAGCCATCTGCTTCACTTTCGATCTTAAATTTCCTATCATATCCTTTCGACGATATGAAAGAAGAGCATACAACAGTGTTCAATTCCTATATTTGTTCCAATAGCAGTTTGGTGTATGCATTAAAACAAGTTTTACACATTCTTCCACCAATTCTTCTAATCGATAGCGCTCAACTCTCAACCGAGAGCAACAAAAGTAATAAGAAAATTCTCAAAGCAAAAGGATGCAAATCGAGTGCTTTTGAAGCAACAAATCCACAATTCAAGATGGGTTAAACAATTTGAACCAATTCAAGTAAATATTCAATCAAAGCAACTGATGCTCAGATAAAATTGATGCAAATTCAAAACTTGAAACAAAGTAAGAAGTAATTAAACAACATGCACAAACCTAAACGATCCCACATAACCCATAATTCGCAAAAAAAAAACGCTGACGGACCCTAAATTCTAATCGAAATTGTCAAAACGAAACGAAGAAATTTTTTACGCCAAAAGCTCAACTTCATCTTCTTCTTCTACTTCTTCCAGTTGTTCTTCTTCTTCTTTGCCCTCTTCTTTTCTTCTTCTGTAAAACGCGATTAGCGTGGCGGTGTTGGGAAGAAGCTCCATTCTTTCAAACAAGTACTGCTTGACCAAGTAGCCCAGCACAGACACATACCCAGAAGGCAAAAGCATCGAGTCCGCAAACGACTCGGCGAGCAACCCGACGGTGATGTCCAACTCCTCCGGCCTCATCACCCGAACCCACATCGACCCAGATTCCAATTCCTGGTAGTACCTGAAATCCTCGAGGCGTTTGAGCTGCTCGAGCTCTTCACTGCTCAGAAACTTACCTGTTCTAAGAGGGTATTCGACAAATGACGAAGTTGTTGAAGTAGTAGCATCGGAATCAGTAGCGGTGGTGGTGGTGGTGGAATCAGCAGCTGTGGTGGTGGCGGTGGTGGTGGTGGGAGAATGAGATGGGGAGGAGGAGGATTTGAAGGCGAAACGGTCTGATTTGGGGAAAATAGAAAGTGGGTACTTGGGGAGGATAGTTGAGGAGGTAGAGGGAGTGAAGGGAAGGTTTTGGTGGGGTTTGAAGTGGTGGGTGGCGGAGAAGAGATGGCAGTGGTGGTGGTGCTGCTGCTGCTGTGGATCCAAAGAGAAAGAGAGCGAAACAGTTGCTTGCTTCTATTACTTGTTTCTTGTTTGTGTGGAGTTGAAATCTTCTGCAATCCCATTTTCTTCTACTTTTCTTATGGATTTTCCTGTAAACCACACAGAAAAAGCTGTTATTTCTGCTCCAAAAGATAACTTCTTGCATAAGCCCATTGGAGTTTGGAGAAATATTTAGGGAAAAAGCCCAAAACACAAGCAACATAAAATTAATTTTGGGCCTGCTGACCTCTAAAGTCCATTCACAAATGGCCCAAAAACTTTCCTAAGAAAGAAAGATACTCATTTTTATGGTCGTCCAAATTGAAGAATTTATGTAGATTTTAAGACTGTTTACATCGAAGAATTTAACCCATAATTCGCAAAAAAAAATGCTGATGGACCCTAAATTCTAATCGAAATTGTCAAAACGAAACGAAGAAATTTTTTATCTAGATCATAAATATACAGGGGGAAACAAGATTGAAGATATGATCCAATTTTGTAGAGGGTGATGAATTACCTGATTTAGGGATTGCGAATGTGGGCCGTGGAGAATGGGGAGATCGGAACGAGGTATCGGGATAGTGACGAGAATGAAGATGAGGGAGACGGTTTAACTTTAACTGGAGGAAACGACGTCGTACGGCACAACCAACAACAACACAGGGAAGAGGGAGAGGGCAGAGACTGATCCTTGCAAAAGGATGTTGCTATTTGCATCTGCAATTGGGTTGAAAAAAAAAAAAAAAAAAAAAAAAAAAACAACTTTGCATGACGTACGAAGACATACGTCGCGCAAAAAACCTTTGCGCGACGTAAAAAGATATACGTTGCGCAAAGGTTTTTTTTTTTTTTTTTTTTAATTCTTTTGGTTTTCTTTTGGGGTTCTTTTTTTCTTTTGCTTTTCTTTTGGGGTTCATGCATTGACTTTTTCTTTTGTGGTATCCACTTGTGTAAATGTTTTAAATTGACGATCGAATTAGTTCATTGTATTCATATAGGGTTAAAGAGTGTAGCTGTAAAAAATCATCAAAATCGAAGTTAAAATAACCGTTAAATCATGATTTTTCGTTTATAACCGTTGAAAAGTTTTGTCTCGTTACTTGATCTTTGAACTTTTTTTTTTTTTTGCGATTTTTTGCGTATGCGATCTCGAAGCATATACAAACAAGTTTGACGGTTGGATCGTTGAAACTAGTCTCGTAGAATGCGTATTCCATTAAAATGATAGATTCCCTAACACTTAGATTTTATTTATACTTGCATCAAGTATAACATAAGATTTTGTGGTATCCACTTGTGTAAATGTTTTAAATTGACGATTCAATTAGTTCATTGTATTCATATAGGGTTAAAGTGTGTAGCTGTAAAAAATCATCAAAATCAGAGTTAAAATAACCGTTAAATCGTGATCTCTCGTTTATGACTGTCGAAAATTTTTGTCCCGTTACTTGATCTCTGAACGTTTTTTTTTTTTGAGATTTTTTGCGTATGCGATCTCGAAGCATATACAAACAAGTTTGACGGTTGGATCGTTGAAACTAGTCTCGTAGAATGCGTATTCCATTAAAACGATAGATTCCCTAACACTTAGATTTTATTTATACTTGCATCAAGTATAACATAAGATTTTGTGGTATCCATTTGTGTAAATGTTTTAAATTGACGATTCAATTAGTTCATTGTATTCATATAGGGTTAAAGTGTGTAGCTGTAAAAAATCATCAAAATCGGAGTTAAAATAACCGTTAAATCGTGATCTCTCGTTTATGACTGTCGAAAAGTTTTGTCCCGTTACTTGATCTCTGAACGTTTTTTTTTTGAAATTTTTTGCGTATGCGATCTTGAAGCATATACAAACAAGTTTGACGGTTGGATCGTTGAAACTAGTCTCGTAGAATGCGTATCCCATTAAAACGATAGATTCCCTAACACTTAGATTTTATTTATACTTGCATCAAGTATAACATAAGATTTTGTGGTATCCACTTGTGTAAATGTTTTAAATTGACGATTCAATTAGTTCATTGTATTCATATAGGGTTAAAGTGTGTAGCTGTAAAAAATCATCAAAATCGAAGTTCAAATAACCGTTAAATCGTGATTTCTCGTTTATAACCGTTGAAAAGTTTAGTCCCGTTACTTGATCTCTAAACGTTTTTTTTTTTTGAGATTTTTTGTGTATGCGATCTCGAAGCATATACAAACAAGTTTAACGGTTAGATCATTGAGTTATGTTTCGTACAATGCGTATCGCATCAAGTTTAATGATATATATATTTATTAAGTAGATTTAAATTTATTAATTTTTTACGTATAACACTTAAGAAATTAAATGATATGTAAGTAGCTACAAATTTATTAGTCATGTTTTTGTTATAAAAATATATTATTGCAGGTTTTATATAAAAAAAAATTGAAATTGAAATGAGTAAAGTTACATTTTCAGTAATTTTTATAAAAAAATTTTAAATAAAAAATACCTTGCGCAACATCTTTATGTGGTCGTCGCGCAAAACCATTTGTACGACGGCTAATTGTACACCTACGTCGCGCCAGTTGTCATAATTTTGGCGGTACAAGTGAAAAAAATAAGCGCTTTTTTTGAATTTTCCAAGTTTGGACAACATATTCCCAGATCCCGACTCTCTCTCACTCGGTCTCTCTTCCCTCGCTCATCACACCCGCTCATCATGTAGCCTTCCTCCTCTTCGCTCATCACGCTCGAACCCCAAATCTTGAACCCCAAAGCGCCCCAATCTCGAACCCTACTGTTGGTTGTCTCTCTCCCTCTCGTTCTAAACGACAGGCAGCCACCACCCCCTTCGTCGTGCTCGTCTTTCTCCTTGAAAGTAAGTCTAATTACAAATTATGGAATTGTGAGATTAAGGATTTTGATTGTGAATTGAGATGAATTTTAGGATTTAGGGTTTTAATTTGGGATAAATTACCAGGGCATGGTATGGATTTCAGGGTTTAAAAATTTGTGAATGGGAATTAGGGCTTTCATTTTGAAATGGGGATTGAATCAGGGTTTTTATTTGGGATAAATTATTAGGAAATTGGTTGAATTTCAGGGTTTAAGATTTTCATTGTTGTTGTTTCTTGTTTGCAGTTTGAAGCAATTTCAATATAGATTTTCACTTACTAGATTTTGCATGAAACCCTAATTTCCCCAAGTTTTTGAAAGTGGTCAAGGATCCGGCAGTGTAGCACATGTATCAGAAGTGTGATAATTACCCTAAGTGAACTCCTGCATAACAGCCGCAATTTCCCTCACAAGTTGAGTAACAGGGATAGGTTCTTGTTAGTGTTGAGGTACACTGCAAACGACCAAATTTTAACACTAGTCCTTTCATATGAATCAAGCATATTTGTTATGTTATTCGTGACAGTAATTCTCTTAAAATGGGTGATCTCTTTCCAGGTTAATTCAATCTTGATTGGTGAACTCTGACTCATTCTGCGACCACAACCCTGCACTAGTTATCTAAATCAAAACAACAGTTAGTATTTAAGAGATGCCTGTTAGGCCACAATAAGAAACAAACTCAATCTTCTGTTGGATTTCATGGTTTCAAGCTTAAGGAATCTGTCAGTATTCTTGTGTTGTTAGCTTTGCTTTGCCTCCATGTTTATGAATTTCTGAGCTACTTTGTTATTGACGCTTGGTTCATTTAAGTTGCCCCCTTTGACATTTGAACCTCTTTTTTTATTATTGATTCATATACCATTGCCTTTGTTTCATCGTTCAAAGTGTTTATAGTCGAACATCGAATAGGATCTGAACTTGTGGTTGACTCAGTTCGTCTGAAGCATAGTGTTTGTGCCTTCTTTGGAAAGGAGTCAGGACCTCTGATCAGTTGGTAGTGACACACCACCATGAGAATAAGGCCTCATTGGATTTACTGATGAGGAATTACAGATGTTGTTTGTATCGTTATTGATCATTGAATTTATGTGTTCATTGTATTGGACCTTTTGAATACAACTTCTTTGATTGTGCGTTTAATCATTTCATATCAAATATTGTTGCTTACTAAGCTTTGTAGCTCACCCTTTTCATATCAGGTAAATTCAATCTCGATTGCTAAACTAACAACTGTCATGTAGTATGTATAACAATCTGACCATAATCTGTTGGAACTGCACTTGATGAAATTACAGTTAACCATCTTAGTAAAAGGTTCCTCTTTTAAATTGCACTTGTAATTACCATACCAAAATCTTACAGTGGAATCTCGATATAAAAAACAGAGATAATGCAATTTGGTTTTGCCTCATTATAAGACCTGTTGCTTTGATTTTTTTTTTCTACTTCCGTCATAATGCATTTTAATTTCCACGTAAATTTTGTTTTTTGATGGTAGTCAATAGTTACCAAATGATATTCCTAATTGTTTCAACAGTCATACCGGAGAAATTTATGCACAGAAACTTGCTAACTTTGTTGAAAAGCGACTGAAATCAGAACGGGCTGCTTCTGTAAGCTTCAGCAATATCTAATGTTCAGTTTTAATTTTGTTGCTTTCCATATGAAGTAAATGCTTGCTGTGGGTTGATCCTTGTTTCTCATGTAGTCTACCTATATCTGTTGATCCCAAAAAACAAGTCTACATCTCTGTTTTACTAAAACGTGCTTTGACCGTGGGTGGTGTGATGCATAAAGCTAAATGTTAATTAGAAGATATATAATATCAGTTGTTTAACATTGGAGAACTATATAATATGCTTTTGAATGTACAGTTGCGAATTATTGTTTTAAGAATCTAGAAAGAATCAGTTCTTTTCATTTATTATGTGCAGGAATTAGCTCTAACATACCTCAAGTTAATTCAAGCTTATCCAGCTTTTTCAAGTTCAATTTTGTAGTTGGTCCAGTTATATGTTTAAGTTAGACCGAAACTAGTTCCTCTTGTTTTGAAATTAAGAATGTTGGTAACCGTCTTACTTATTACTTTGGCTGCTAATTGATTAGTTTCAAATGCAAGAAATGATTAGTTTCTAATGTTATAATTTTATGGTTCAAAAAGTGTATAGATGTCGCGGTTGATCACCCGTCGTCGGAGTGTGACCAATGCGCCTCCCTCATTATCAGCATCTACTGCTCCAGGCGTGAGTGCTCCATTGATTGGGGAGCCTACACCCCTTACTGAGGCTATTCCTACAACGTCCCAGGTGCCCGTCTCATCGACGTCATCAATGTCGATTCAGCCGCTCAGTGCATGGCGGCCTCACTGGCGTTGCCGCGAGCCAGAGCCTTCTGATCACACTTCCTCGGCATCCAGAGTCGAGGATGAGGCCTCCCAGCCAGGTAGTTTTTTCTAATTCTCAATCACTACGTTCTATTTTTTTTCTTCAATTTAAAATTATTATTTTTATGATGCTGAAAATTTAATGGATTGTGAAAATGTGTTGCGGGTTGTGAATTATTGTTAGTTTACTGTTTTAAGGTTTTGGGAAATGCTATACTATTAGGGCAGGTTGTGTCGAATTTTGTGTAAAAATTTAAGCTTATGGTTTTCACCATTTAAATATTTTTGGCCAGCTAAAAAAAACACTAGGGGCCCTAGTCGAATGCTGAAGTCGGCACAGAGCTACGTCTAACTGCCTCCAAGATCAAGATTGAGTATGACCCACGACATTATGGAGCGGCTACCTCACAGCAACATAGCAGCGTCGCTAGTGGCTGTGGTGTTGTTATTCGACAAAATTGTCCTATGCAGTGGGAGTCTTGGGCAGAAATTCCCGAGGGGACGAAGCAAGCAGTGCGAGACAAGTTGTCGGTTAGTATATTAATTTTTAGCCTTTATCATTTCTTTAAAGTTGTTGGTTAGTATATTAATTTTTAGCCTTTTATCATTTTTTTTAGTTTTGTTTACAAATATTAAAAACCAAAATATATTATCTTAATATTACTAAATTTCTTACTATTATTTTATTGTTTTTCATATTCGTAGGTCATTTTTGATCTTGAGGACATATCCCCCGAGGCCATGGCCTACTTAGAGGAGGCCTTAGCAACCCGGTACAAACATTGGAAGAACTATCTTCACACGCATTTTCAGCTATACGATGATCCGGACATTGCTCACCTACATGGTTGCCCATCCGAGTTGAAGGACCGGCCAGCGGATTGGGAGTGGCTTTGCAAACATTTTACGGACCCAAAATTTGTGGTATGTACGTAATATTTTAGTAATAATTTATTATTGTTTTAGTTAATTTTTTAAGCTTTTTTTATTAATTTATTTCAAATAGTTGCACTAACATGTATATTGTGTGTTTAACAAAAGAAATCTGTTGCTGGCAAGAAAGCTCGGGAGTCAAAGACACTTCTCCACCATTCTGGTTCGAAGCCCTTTTCGTATAGGCTTGAGGCACGATGTCAGGTATATTAATTTTGAAATTTTATACAATTTATTTATTATTATTGATTAATAAAATTTTCTTAATGTTGTTTTCTTCAGGGGGGTTCTAAGTTCCCAGATATCGACACGTTCGAGGACGTTTACGTTCGACCTGGAAATGAGACCTCTGAGCAGCTTCATGTAAGTATATGCAATTGTTATTATTCTTGTATGTATGAATTGTTCAAATATTATTTATATTCTATTATTAAACATTATTTCCCTTGTTTATCTCATACGTGGTTGGTGGTTCAAATTCACAAGGGTTTACAATTCAAATATCAACTATTACATTTATGAAGTGTGCATTGGCTGCTTGGAGATGTTTGTCCTCTTGAAGAAATGAATGAAGATGTTCGTCCCTTCTTAAATTTATTTTTGCAGGCTCTTATGGTGGAAAAGCGCGATGCTGTTCTCCAAGAAGCAAACATCGTAGTTTCCCCCGGAGACCCCGATCGAGGACGTCATGGTACCCGAGGATGTAGGTTTTCAGATCGTGACCGATGTCATGGAGCAGAACTTCGGTCGTCGTCATGGTAAGGTTGTTCGGTGCATGGGGAAAACGCGAGTTTGTGAGACGGGTGCCTCTTATTCCAAATCGAACACAGCAGAGGTTGATGCATTGAAGGAGGAAGTGACAACCTTAAAGGGTTAGCTTGTGATCCAGGGCGAGCAGATGATGGAGCAGATGAGGGCCCAGGGCGAGCAAATGAAGGAGCAGATGAGAGACCTTGTACGAGCCATACAGATGTCCGGCCTCCAAATCTCGCTACCAGTACCTGATCTTGCTACACCTTCGACTTCCGAGCCACTTCAACCTGCCGATACCTAGTAGCTTGATGTATCAAATCTAGAAGACTACTTGTAGTTTTTTCTTTTTTGTTTGGACATCTGGTATGTACATTTTCATATATTTTATAATTAAATAATTTTCTTTGCTTAATTAATTATTGTTTAGAATTTAATTACAATATTTATTAAAAATTAAAAAAATAATATTTTTGATCAAAACCAAAAAAAGGGTTTGCGCGACGTAGGACCCTAGGTCGCGCAAAGTCTCTTTGCGCGACGTAGGATCCCAGATTCGTCGCGCAAACCCTTCTGTCACTGCCTTGCCGCGACGGTTTGCGCACGACAAAGGTTGGTTGTGCGAAGTTTTGCGCGACATTTTGGAACTTTGCGCAACGAGGATGTTGCGTCGCGCAAAGTGTTTTTGGTACTAGTGTTACCCCATTGTCTTAAATTCCTGGCTCCGTCACTGTCCAAAACCATTGTTTTAAAAATCTACGTAGTCATTAGGTGGCTAGCAAGTGCCTCGGCGAGCTAAGAGGGCAAGTCAGAAAGTCAAATCAAACAATTAGTTTCTTAGGGTTTCTTTTTCTCTCATTCGCGATTCACGACCTCTTTCTCTTAGATAATTAGTTTACTTAATTTTGTATTAATTAATAACTTGTAGTATATATCCTTTTATTTTGCATTTTATGTTTTCCAATACAAGTATAGTTTTTTGTTTGAATTATAAGTAGCCACTTATTTATATGTTATATAATAAGTTTAATTAAATTAAAAAAAAAACCACATAGACAGAACATTGTCCACAACTTTTAAACCCAAATCCTGAAGAGCATCTACTAAATTTTAGCATCGTCTATTTTTCGGAACTAATTCCACTCTTTTACAGTTGATGCAAATGCAATTATGAACCAAATTGCTTTTTATATAATCATCAATATTTAATTAGTCTTTCATTGGCACAATATGGCTTTCCTCAGCACCTTTTTTTTTTGTAGTTCTCAAAATCTCAATTCTAGCGATTGAGTTCTACAATGTTGTCAAAATTCTAGAATCATTTTTCTTTTCATTATATAATGCAGAAATATTAAGAGTTCAAAGTATTCTTGGCTCCCCTGGTTAATTGTTTTAGTAAAAATGGGAAATATACCTGGATTACCAGATAAAACATAGTACCAAAATTTGAATGAAACCATTTTCTCTATCACAACGTTAAACTAAAATATTTTAAGAATATTTATCACTATCATGAAGAAAAACTCTCGTTTGTATTTTCTAAAAAAAAATTATTGTTGCCCATACAAATGATCATATTTGGGTCGTAGTATATTATTATTATTTTTAAAGGAATAATTAAATTAAAAAAGCAAAGCCTTCAGGACATTGGGTACAAACAGTATCTAATTTTTACTATACTCAGTAACTACATTGATCCAAACATGATGAGAAGAGATGGAACAACCAAAGGGCATGAGCAAGAAAATTAGTTTCACGGAACTTTTGAAAATCCAGCTCGCTTAGTATGCACAAGACCCATCCGAAGGGCCATAGCCTCGGCCGTCATCACACCACACGGGCCAGAGGAGCAGCACCGGCAACAAGAGCGAGACCGTTGGAATCTCTAATGATGAAACTTGCAGCAGCGGTGTTACCACAAACTGACCCATCAAAGTTAAGATTTTACAAATCCATGAGGTGGGGGCTTCCAGGTAATAATATTAGGTTGATGGAAAGACCTATTTTGAGCATGGGCATTAAGGTCGATACAAACCGTCGTACGAAAACGTTTCGAGAAATCAATTTGTTTCTAGGTGTTTCTCCTTTTGTAACAGTCACTGTATGCATCATCTATGCATTTATATGGAAAGCGTGGAACCCACGGTTGTCACTTGTCATGAACAATCCAAATAGAGAAAACAGTAAACACCACCACGAGTTTGGTCGCCATCTGCTCTGTCAGGACTCGAGACCAGAGTGCGAAGCTGAGAAGGCAGTGACAGACGGACAACCAAAAAAGTGGTTGTTCCATGGTTACTACATTTACTACTCGGCTGAAACGGACGCATCAACTGCATGTCTGATGTACCCTAATACACGAGATATTTCCTCATCTCGATAAGTTAGCACGAGCCAATCATTTATTAGATGAATGACACACTTCTTCAACAGTTACAAATATTTATTAGACGGTAACGTCGTCGTGATTGCATGCATACACCAGTTATTCTTTCATTTATGTATTTTATATGTATTGTCACTCCAACTCAACACTACCGTTCCAAGCACTAAAATTGATCCAAAAACTAAAGCTCACACATTAAGCATTAACACTACCACTCCAAAATACCAACACTACCACTCCAAAACAGCAACACTACCATTTTAAACGACATTATGTTAGTGTAAAGTTGACTTGATGCTAGCCGTTGAGGAGAAGAACAATACAACCCTTTAAGATAAATCCTACTCCCGACTCCATCTAGGACACTGAGTGCATGGTTTTAAGATAAAGGCCTACACCTAAAGTGCATTAGGTTTGATATCCAGAGTAAAAATTAGGTCTCAATAATCAAGTTAGATTTGAACCGTGTGTCATTCAACCAAAACTCTTTGCTCTCGCTTGAAGATTTAACGTATGTATGTATGTATGTACGTACGTACGTACGTACGTACGTTTGTATATGCTTACCTTCCAGTCAATTTCTTTTTTATTAAGTCTCATTTCTGAGTTGACGTCACTGTTTTTTTAGCATAATTTACAACAAAATAGACTCATAAAATTCAAATGCATAATATTATCTAGTATAAATTACACTTTCATACCTCAAGTTTGGGCTCTATTTCAATTCCTTACAACATCTTTAAAACATTTCACTTTCATACCTTAAGTACTATTTTATTTCAAAATAATACCTCTGTTACATTTTCCATCCATTGATCCGTTAAATGCTGACGTGGCTGCCACATATATGCCGCGTGGCTGCCAAATGTCAGCCACGTGGCAAAAAAAAAATTTTAATTTTTTTTAAAAAAAAACCTGAATTTTTACGAAAAAAAGGGTAAATTACACTTTCATACCTCAGGTTTGGGGTCTATTTCAATTCCTTACAACATCTTTAAAACATTTCACTGTCATACCTTAGGTACTATTTTATTTCAACATAGTACCTCCGTTACATTTTTCATCCATTGATCCATTAAATGCTGACGTGGCAGCCACATATATGCCACGTGACTGCCAAATGTTTGCCACGTGGCAAATAAAATAATTTTTTAATTTTTTTAAAAAACCCTGAATTTTCTCAAAAAAAAATAAAAATAAAAAATGAAACCCACATTTGCAAGAGGAAGAAGTGGGAGGAAGAAAAAAACAAATTGTCCTTCCCCCCAGCAACCCACATATGCAAGAAGAAGAAGAAAAGCCCTTCCCCTCCCCCCCCACCCGGCGACCCTTCTCCTGTCCCCCCTCATCCCTCCGCGATCTGGTGATTTTCAATGTGGGTGAGTTTTGAAAATAGTTTGAGTTTGAGATGATTTTTGGATTGGTTTTGTGGTGGATCCACCTAATCTCAGGTGGGATTTTTGGGGGTGGGTGATGGGGGATTTTTGGGAGGGGTGGCTCGAGTGGGATTTTGGGGTTTTTTTCTTTCTTTCTTCCTCCATCCTCTTCTTCTTCTTCTTCTTCTTGTTGCAGATGTGGGTCGCTGGGGGGTGGGGGAGGGACAATTTTTTTTTTCTTTCTTTCTTCCTCCCTCTTCTTCTTCTTGCAGATGTAGGTTTCAAATTTTTTATTTTTCATTTTTTTTTGTTGAGAAAATTCAGGTTTTTTAAAAAAAATAAAAAAATAATTTTATTTGCCACACGGCATACATTTGGCAGCCACGTGGCATATATGTGGCAGCCACGTCAGCATTTAACGGATTAATGGATGGAAAATGTAATGAAGGTATTATTTTGAAATAAAATAGTACTTAAGGTATGAAAGTGAAATGTTTTAAAGATGTTGTAAGAAATTGAAATAGACCCCAAACCTGAGGTATGAAAGTGTAATTTACCCTATTATCTATACTAATGTGGTGGAAGAGTGCCTAAGCTTCACAAGGGCTAGCAATAAAGTGGTAAGCGAGAATCGAACTTAAGACCTCTCACTTACAAGTGAAGAGGAATTCGACTAGACCGTAGTACTAAGTGGCACAAATGACATACTTTTAAATATGTGAATGCAAATAGAGTAACCAGTCTATAGATAATTCGGATTTGGTTAACCACTTGGAGTTGATTTATATTTTTGTATGGAAACCTCAGGCCTAAAACTCGTCCAAAATTTATTCTATGGGCAGTTATAACCAAATTAAGAGTTGAAAGGATTTTAAAAGACTTTAGAATCAAAGTGTAGTGAAATAGGAATTAAAAGTTTTTGAAATCATGTTGTAGTCAAAGTATGATTTAAAAGGATTTAAAGAATGCATCCAAATCCAGGTGTAGTTCGTTAGAATTTTAAAAGACTTTTAAAGAGTTCATACAAATATGTAAGTACAAAATGTCATAGATTTTGAATGATTTCATTAAGAGATTTTGTATTATTTGAGAGTGAATTGTATGCATAGATAATCCGGATTGTGTGTTCATCCCTATTAGACGAAAGTTCACATGTGGGTTGGCAACATTTCTGGAATCCTTTTTTAGACCATATGAATCGGACCTGAGGGTTTCCGATCTGACTACACTTAGCTGACTTGGCTAAGGAATTTCCATGTATCAGAGCTCCTTTGGAATAGAATTCCTCTTGAGGATTTCCTAGTCTGGATGCCTTATTCGAACCTCCTCAGACACATGGTGTCATATAATGTACTTGGCTTGGTATGTTGGTCTGGGATGGAAGTAATCGTAATCAGGGTCGGAACTCAGAGCCACCCCTCAAATGGTTTCTGAATCTCCCTTTTGATTATTCCATCGAATGGCATAGAGTTTAGGTTTGAATATTATAACCCACAACCCTTAAGTTGCATAAACTTTCCAATGGTCGGATGGTGTATTGGATATCCGGTCAGAGGCCATGTTCCCATGCTCATAACGCACCTATCATAACCGTGCTTATTACGGCTCGAGCCTCCCAAGCTGTTAACCGAACACTACATAGTGGGTTAACACGTTAAATTTTTAGACTTGCAATTGTGCGAAGTTTCAAAGTTGTGTGTATTTGGGATTTTAGGTGTCCCGTGCACCGCAGAAAGAAAAGAACGAACAAACATGTAGTAGATACAATAAAATTAACTTTGAGAATTCGTATTACGGAAGAGAATATGAGTTGACAAGGGGGTGTGATTTGAATCCGAAAAAGACTGCCTACTATCTCCAGGAAGGAGAATCAAATCACTGGTGTAGTTTATTAAAAAGACGATACAATGTAAGTTTGACATTAGAGATCATCTTTGACGGATAGCTGGTGGTGAAGTGATAAAGGGATACAACAGCATTTAAGACTTTTAGTAATATAGCCTAAGCTTGGTGATATTCCATATTTTGGTAATTAGAGTTTCATCCATGCGCTGCAAATTGCAAGTTCCTTTGCCTCCTACCTCTACGACTTTTTATGGTCCTTTCCAGTTTGATCTTAGATTGCCTTCTCGTAGTACCTTTGTGTTCTTGAAGACTTCCCCTTAGGACTAGGCCTCCGACTTGAAGAATTCGAGGCTTAAAACCCTTGTTATAGTATGACCAGATTTGTTATTGGTAGGCAACAAGCCGGACTTGGTGCACTCTTGACGTTCTTTGGCAAAGTCAAGGTCAAACTTCAAGATTCCAGTGTTTTCCAAGGTGGTTCGTTACTCGGTGTACAAGTTAGGCATTGCGGTAACTTAAACTGGGATGATAGCTCTATTTCATTGGCCATGGAGAACATGGTTTCTTTAGTTGCTTTTCAATAGCCGTTTAGTATGCCCATAAAACTCCAGGCAATTCTTCTGGTCACTTGGTTTTTCTTCTCTAGCCTCTTCTTTAGGCATTACAAGATAATTTTGTTTGAATCTTCTACTTGCCCATTGCCTTGCAGATATCGCGGAGTAGAGGTGAGGTGGCGAATGTCGAGTTTCTTGTACCAGCCCGTAACTTTGAAGCTAGTGAACGGCAGCCCATTATCTATGAGTATGGTATGGGGAATTCAGAAATGACAGATGATGTTCTTCCAAACGAAGGATTTAACTGTTGCTTCTGTGATTCTAGATAGATGTTCTACCTCGATCCACTTAGAGAAGTAATATGTTGCCACTATCAAGTACTCTTTATTTCCTTGAGCCTTGTTCAGTGGACTGAAACGGTCAATGCCTCATTGCATGAAAGGTCATGCCTAAGTTAAAAGTGTTAAGTTTTTCTGCACGTTGATGATTCACCAGCGCCTTTTAGGCAAGCAATCTTCCGCCAACGTGATTTCGCATATATCATAGTGGATGTCGTTGAGGATTTGTAAGCCTATCTCTGGTGTGAAGAATATAGTATAAGATCCGGCATATGAACGCCAATAAATCTTTCTGCGGGTGATGGTGTATCTTGAAGCGTTTTTGACCAAATTCTTGGCCAAGTGGTGTTCTTCGGACAATCTCCCATCTTGAATGTAGCCGATGATTTCATCTATCTAGTTTTCCCTTGTATTGATCTTGGCAACAATGTCCAATTCTGGTTTGTTAATGCTTACGGTAGCAAGGTACTCGAAAAAGATTTTTCGTCGAAGTAAGTAGTTGACAATCGATGCAATGTTTGCTAATGCATCGATGTGACCGTTTTCACCACTTGGGATCTGATGGATCTCATACCTTTTGAATCATTCAAGTAGTGCTTTGGATTGGCTAGGTAGAGCCTCATTATCGGAGGTGAGTTGCGTAATCTCCTTAACTTGGTTAAATATCAGCATTGAGTCGTAGTAGACTGAGAGCTCTCTAACTTGGAGTTCCACTTCAATCATATGTCAGCGAACAACACTTCATACTTTGCCTCATTGTTGCTTGCTTTGAATCCGAGTTTCAAGGCTTGCTCGAGTATGGATTCATTCAGCATCATCAAAGACCATTTTTGCCCCATCTCCGTTCACATTTGACGATCTATCCACGTAGAGTTTCCAAAGATGATGATTGTTGAGCACTTTCTACTGATTTGTAAAGGTTGGGACATCTCGATTTTTTGAGGAAAACTCTACTATAAAGTTCGCGAACACTTGGGCCTTGATCGAAGTTTTGGGCCAATAGATAATTTCTTGTTACCCCAACTCGATAGCCCATTTGGTGATTCTAGATGATGCATTGGAACTATGCAGGATGGATCAGAGTAAATACTATGTCATGTACACCGCTATGAACGACTAGAAGTACGACCGGAGCTTCCTGGCTGCCTTTCTAGTGCAAGGATGAGCTTTTTCATCTTCTAATATCTGGTCTCTGGTTTGAGAAAAGCTTTCGACACATACTGTGCCGACTTCTGTGTTGGAAATATGCCCTAAAACCAATCATAAGATGATACTTTATGGACATTTCACATGTTAAACTAAACTAGTTTAATATAAAGGCATAGATTATTGTTTAAAGCCATCTCATTAAATATTATACGCTTGAACGATAAGTCCAATGAATATGTAATCAAGAGAATGTGATTTAAAGAAATTAGATTCTTGAGGTCTTTCTCTTGCATAAACATATCATTAACGTTCTTGATCATAGGATTGACAATTGGGCATTAACAATCCGAATAGATCAGTACATATTATGTCTTATCTCCCAGAAGAGTGACTGTTCTCGAGTCATTGGTGTGATGACACCAAGACAAGTGTGTAAGTGCTCAATAGAGAGTAAGTCCATTGAATGCGATCAACGAGGAGTTCTTATACTCATGTCACATGATATGGTTGGGATAATGCAAAGTAGTCCTATAACCTTTGACATCATAGTTGTCTTGTGGTTAGGTCCTTACTCTTTGATTGTGTTAAAGGCATTCCATTTGAGGATATCCACGACATAATTAGGGCTACTTAATCATGTGGGCATGTGACTGTACAATAAGGGATCTCTAACCTTCAACCTGTTGAAGGAGAATATTGTATGATATTATTAAGAATCTCTAGCTAAAATATGAATGAGATTTAGGAAGTTATTCCAAATCACATTCAAGGTATACGAGAATCACATTAGATAGTAGACATGAATTAACTATCAACCAAACAATGTGATCAAGAATATTGAATTAGCGAAGGGCTGTGTTGCATTGTAACCCCAAACTGAATAGGTTCTCAAACCTCTTCTGATTAGCTTGGGTAGCCATGACATATTGCTAGGTGTCACTCATGGTTTGTGGAAGCCCTGAAGATGAATAATCACTTAAGGGAGAATTGAAAGTAAGTTTCAATTCACAATTGATTAGTAAGAGTTCTAAATGCCCATTGCCTAATCCAATGGATCGTATACCGTGTAGGGTAATGATTGAAGGATATAACAAAGTTGATTAAAGACAATTAATAGTTTAATTGTTCATGGTTAGGATTAATTAATATGTTAATTAATCAAATGAATAGTTTGTTTTAGACCTCGAATTAGTTTTGGGTCTCAGAGCCCAAATGGGCATTGAATGGTCAAACCCATTAGCTTAAGTTGTATGACAACTTAAACACAAAAAAGGTGCCCTCTAACTAGAGAGGTTGGGCATTAAGAGGAAAAGTAAGGTTTATTCTTTATTACAAGTAATGCCACTCAAAGTAAGGGGCTATATAAGTGACTTTATAACCTCACACTTCATTAGGGTTTCTAAGAGGCAAAGAGAGAAAACACAAAGCTCTCTAGACCCTCAAAGAGGCCGGCCACCATGGGAGGAAGTGGTTAGTAATCTCGTCCTCCCATGTCACTCATCTTCTTCCTTCCATCATCCTTGGTGTAGGAACATAGATGCCTCCAACTTTGGAGGCTTTAGAGAATCATTCAAGCAACCAAATCCAAGAATCCAAAGAGGTAGCAAGATGAAGATGAAAGGCATGGAGTTCAACTCAAAGAGAAGAATGAAAGGTTTAGAGGAATCAAGGAGTTCAACTCAACAAGATGAAGATGAAGGGCATGGAGCAAGATAAAGATGATGCTTATGCAAAAATGAACTTCAAAGGTATAAAGGAATCTCAACTCTTTTTGTGATTTCAAGTTGAGTCTTGGTTCACCACTACTATTAGTCTTTGAATTTCATGGTTTAAGTTTTGCCCTAGAGTGTATACAAGCATGCTTCCGTCATTTAATAGTTAAATTCATATAATATGTTGCTCAATGAACTTAGTTTATAAAAAAATTCCTTTCATTCTGCTCTTCTGAGTCTTCTCGAATTAGGGCTACACTGACCACGCAGTCTGCGATTTACTACTCGCTCCGGGAGTGGTGGAGGCACTCGGCAGGGGGTTATCCGTTTTTGGAATGACGGATGCGTTTGAAGGTGGGTTGTATCCACTAATAGGGTTAACGTTGGCGTTAACCGAGCTTTCTTTAGCAGACATGCTTGTAGTAGAGTGATCTGGCCGAAAGGAATTCAAGTTCACTCTCAATGAAAGCACTAATTGTTGGAACCAAATTTGCGCACCGCCGCGGATAGTGGAGGCACAAACTTGAGTAACCTGTAAAACAGAAAACAACCGTAAACAAGCCTAAGGACGGCTGGGGGGCCACCAAAGGCTTTTCGACGGTCAAGTTAGTAAGCAATTTTTAGATTCAAGCAGTGGTCAAGAGAATTAGAGTACCGAGATTGCGTTACCAGAGTCGAATCCAAGATGAGTGTACTTACACCGTTGGGAGATACCTTTTTAGGATAGAATCTTTGTTCTAAGTCGGGAGAATCCTAGAAGATATCTAAAAGTAGATATTACATCCTTTTATGAGTTATGATTACATGTGGCGCACGCCAATTCTTAGATTATAGGAACTCCAAGACTTATGAGGCATCTAATTGTGTCCTCATTCGGATTAGTTATCGTGTCTTGCGGAACAAGCATGGTCATACCAGTGAAAATCGCTCGGACTTCGCCTATTGCCTCGGAACAGAGTGACAGTAGCACCGCTACTCCGTCTAATCCAGCTCCACCCGAAATTGTTAAGTCCATGACCGAACTTCTAAGGTATCGATATTCAGATCAGCCTTACTCCCACTTTGGAAAATCATGGTTCCAAAGGAGAAAAACCCATAAACTAAGGACAAACGTGAGAAGCTTGCATAAAGTCAAAACTAAACGTCATATGGGACGAAAGTAGGAAACCTCACAAGGGTATGACCAGACCAGGATGGGTGCCACGTTAAAACCCTGTTAGGTAGTAAAAACCCAGTGGAAAAAATACTCCTAATCATAGGGAAAAATAATACATTAAGATCAAGTACAAGTAAGTGTACTTATGGATACTCCCCTTGAGTTTAACAAAACTTCCTAAGATGAGAACTACAAGTTAGAAAGTTTACGCATACTGATTCCTTGGATGAGCTTCAGGAAAGTATCACATTCTTTTTTAGATTTTCCTCCTAGTTTAAGTTTCATTATAGTCAAATACGATGAACGTAGATGAAACATAGCAAGGGTTAAACGTAATTATTAATTTTCATTTGTAGCATAGATACAGTATCTATTGTACTACATAAATAACTTGTATCTAGTGATTTGATCAAGGAATAATATTTCTATAGGAAGAATTCCCAAGTGATGGAAGAACGACTTTCACGAACGTCGTTTTTTTTTTATTATATTTTCTTCTATATTTTATTTGTTTATATGTAATTTATAATAGGTGCTACTAGACCCACCCTAATGTCCTATTTTCTTACCCACATGATAATCCACCCACTATAAAAAGTTAAAAAAATAAAATAAAATGTTATTTCCCCTCCCACCATTATTTTCCAAATAACCCTAATATATTTTATCTTAAATAACTCTAATATATCTTTAAATAATATTAAAACAAATAAATAAAAAGGGGAAAATAAAAGAAAATGCATCCCTTTCATAATATCTCTTCCTACTAACCCTGAATTTGCCACCCCGATCTCTTTCTAGATCCCTACTATCTATTTTCACCGAATTCCATATCTATGGCCCAATATCTTCCACCCCAATACTCACACTTATCGTCGTCCCGTAGAGACCCGGGATCCCAGGCCACCCTTCTTCCTCCTTTTCTATCAAAGCCACAGATCTCACCGCTAAGTCTCTTTCTCCTCCATTGAAGTTTCTCGCCTCCGTCTAGCACACAGCCATTCCTTCCTTTAACTATTCTCCCGATTGTAACCCAAATATTTTCCAGCCTCTCTCCGCCACAGATCACACCCCACCCTCCATTATTTATCTATTATTTTAAATTATGTTTTGTTTTTTCAAAGTTTTATTAATTAAATAGGGGTTTAAAAGGATAAATCTCATTAACATTTTTATTAAATGGTGGGAGGGAAAATAAGACATGGGTGAGAATAACAGTACTCTTTATAAATTATTATCTATTTTTTCTTGTCAGTCGTAGATTTTTTTTGTTTTACGGACATTTTTGTTCAATTATTTTTGTCGAAACCTATTTCACCCAACCCGGCCTTGGCTTTATAACAACATAGATATAGATATAGAGTTAGCCAAATTGATTAGAGCAATAGTGTAGATGTCTTTAGGCCTCCCGCAAAATCCTCTCAATCAGTCCCTAAAATCTTATAATTTGTCAAAGAAATGATTTTCTTTTTCGGTTATTTCTTTAGCAAGTGCACCAATTTGCACGGGACAACTGACTCGCCAAGTAGTTTATTTTTTTAACCAAGTAGTTAGGCCATGGAAATAGCTTCTATGTTTACCAAGTACACTATTCCTTTATATTAAAGAAGCAAAAATTTTATTATGCTCCAAAGTATAATATGCTCTGGGTTTTTTAATGATTAGATGCTGATTTTTTTATTTTGAATAAAGATCTAAGTTTTTTTTTTTTTTTTTTAACAAAAAAATTTGGAGTATCCCATCGGAACACCATAAAAAAATCAAGATTAATGTCATAATCTAAATTTTAAAATTAGATAAGTCGTTATTCATTACTAGACTCTTTGCAAGCAACATAAAGATGTTTTATTTTTCAATTAACTTTTTGTACTACTATCCAATTTTCCACAGTTAAAAGCCACATGGTTAAGCCCCAGTTTGGGGTTAAGATGATTTTAAAAAAAACTGCTATAAAAAAAAGCTATGACAGTTTTTTATGTTTGGTAAACATTCAGCTTCAGCTTTTTTTCACAGTTTTGAGTGAAAAAAAGCCAAAAACAAGAAGCTGCAAAACCCAGCTTTGAAAAACCGGTTTTTTTTCACATCTGTTTTACATAAAAGTTCACCAAACACTATAATACTACTTTTTTTTTTCAAAAGCACTTTTACAAAAAAAGTTTACCAAACACTCTACTGCTTTATTTCACAGCTGCTTATTCTCACAGCACAGCAGAAATAGCTTTTTTTCAAAGCACAGCAATACCAAACCAGCCCTAAGCCGTGGCAGCTTTGCAAGAACAAAGAAATTACCAACCCTCCCACTTTGTGCAAGCTACCAGACTGCAGCCAGTCGTGTGCAAAGTCGCATCCCGGAGCTGGAGGCTTTGGGTTCTGCATTGCTGAATTTTGCCTGTGTATGCATTCCTGCCACGGAGACCGCCAACCTCCCAGAGATGCAGAGGCAGATCAACTTCCCAGCCTGCCATTTCTTTCTTCTCAAACTATTACACCGTAGCATCACTTACTATTTAATTAAACTCGTGTAATGTAGCCCCAAAAGAAACGAAAAGAAGCAGCAATAGGTTCCTGTGTCAATAAGTCTTCTCTGGCTAAACGTTGCAATAAGTAAGTTGTTTTAATTTCTTTCCTCCTCAACCTTTCGGTATTTTTGGTATTTCTTTCCTCCTCATCACAGTACTAGCAAAACAATGGAGACTAGATAATGCCAACAAGCATCAAAGATGATAAAATCCGCCCCGGTTTACATGCAACGCAATGCAACTAAGCTGAAACAACATAATATTCAGAGACCTCCGGTACACAATCAGCATACTGGTAACGGTAAAGGAAAAAATATACCTTTGGATATGATATCTTTCTTGTTTTCGCAAGGCAGCATAAAAGAGTAAACGATACAGAAATAGAATATCCAAAACTTAACTGCGGCATGGTGGTCCAGTTTCAGAACATGGAAAGTTAGTTTTACACTGTCGCCTTTTCACTCAACTTCAAGCTGAGCTCACACCCCATTCTCCAGACAAGGCGCAAACGAGTTTTTCAGATCTGTCTGGGCAGCGGGCACAAAACCACCACCAAGGAAGACGAAATTTGGATTGTACTAAGAATCTTCTTCGTCAGTAGAATCCAGGAGATGAGCCTTGTAAGTAACCAACAACTCCTCTGCATCACCACTAAATCTTGATATAAACTTGTCCAAAAGTTCATCCTCCGGCAAAATAAGTGCATCATAAAAACTCGGATCTCTCTTCAATAACCGTTTTGATTTTATAACCTCTAAAACCCTGTGTCAAGCCCTAACTCGGTTCTCCATGCTATACATCAAAATCCAAGGTGTATGAATTAATACCGACTTTTTGAACTTGACCGTATTCAAGAAAAAATCAATTCCAAACTTTAACTTCCCCTCTGAGGTCCTAAGCAAACCTGGCATTCTTCTAAACATATCCATACATTCATCCTCTGAGAAACCAAAACAACAAAGCAAGTCCAATTTTCTACTCATTGTCCCATTCCGTGAACAGCTAACTGTATATAAACCATGAACCAACATCCCAGAATTCAATGAGAAACCCATTTCCACAACCCGTGCAACAAGGCTTCTAAGTACAGATTCCTGAACAATGAAAAGCCATGGCTGCCTCTTCAATAGCGTGGAAAGCTGAGAACCAACAATTCCGCAACTCTCCATAAAGGCAATATTTCCTAACAACCTTGATTTTGGGTCCCTTGTAACTACCCAATTACATCTATGTAAAACCCGAATCAAATCTTTAGCATTCTCATCATTCCCCAAAATTTTCTTCAGAATTTCAATACAGGGTACTAATTTTCTGTCCAAACTAGCAGTCAACAGTGTGGAATTTTTGGAAATGAAGCTAGCGAGATCAGAACCGAAAAGACCCAATTGTTGAAAGAACTCAAGCTTAGGCCTCAGGGTTTTGTCAAAATTAGAAAACAAAATTTGGGGTGAGACACACAGCGGATCGGATATGGGTATCAGAGAGAATCCAAGTTCTCAAAGAAAGCTATACACAGATTGAGGCTTTTCAGGGGATGTGACCCATGAGAATCGACTTGAGATTGAGAAGGCTTGGGTTTTGGTGAATTTGAAGGTATTGACAAGGTAATCGGCGATGTGGGAGTTTCCATTTGGTCTTAGAATTTGGGTGGGTGAAGATAGAGATGAGAAAAGAGAGATGTAAAGTTGGGCTGCATTAGAGGGAAGGTACTGGAAATATAGAGGTGAGCGCGAGAACACAAGCGGTTTCAAAGCTTGCATTTGCATCTATAGCCATGTGCAAGTACATCTATACATACATTGTGTGTGTGTGTGTGTGTTTATACTTGATATGCAAATATTTTTTTGACGATAACGAACGGTAGTGTATTTATATGTATACATATATATACATATATATATATGCACTTTTTAGGTTTGTAAACGAGAAGACTAGAAAGAACAGGAACAAATCAAATTAATCGAGAACGCAGCACTAGAACGTAGTAAAAAAATTGAAGTAGAAGTGCGAGGCCTTGCTATCAGGATGATCCCGTTTTAGGAACAAGAATCTATGAAGTCAAATAAGCTATACATCAAACATATGACTAGGACGCCCCCTAGCTAAATGTTGATCTACAAATTCGCAGTCAGTATGATCCTGTCAAAATCTATCATGTCAATTACAGTATACCCGAGCTCGACACACAAATTATACCTTGGCAAAATAGGTTTGTCACTTCATTGAGCAAATCAGATATCAATGTTAAACAATCAAGCAACCACAAAATGAAAAATCACAACATCGAACACTAATTCTTCTTTACGATTTTGAAGGTACCTTTGTAGAGACCAAGAACAAAAAAGAACCGAAATAAGACGAATCAGAAGAGAGTAAAAACCAAAAACTAGAGGCATGATATCCAAAATCGAAAACTTCAATTAGGAGGTACCGTTGCGTTTAGATATCCTGATTTATGGATTCTAATGAAAAAAAACCCACAATTCATTCCCAAATAAACGAGTATATGCACTGTTTGTAAAGACACAGAGTGAAATTACCTAAACGCACCACATTAATTTGGGCTTCGAATTGAATACGAGCTTCAACAAGGACAACTTGTAAACCTGCACGATTTCCTCCGTGCTGGGCGGCGACGACGGCCGCAGGAAGACAACGGAGACGGCGAGGGGAGTCCGTTGAGATTTTGGTGGATGGAGAAGGGAGCAGCTGTTGCTGCTTTACCAAGGACAAGCCGGGATTGGCGGGATTGTTGTGATGCCCTAGTCCATGCGAGTCCCGCCTATTGTCGTCAATTGGTAGTCCTTACTCCACCAAACATCGGACGCTAGTCCTGCCTAAACCAATCCCAGTTAAAAAGGCGAAAAAAAACCAAGGTTTAAATTCTTTGTCAAATGTCACTTGTTACGGTGCAGAAGTATTCTTTTTTATTTGTAACCAAGTGAGAGATTTTAGATTTAATTCTCATCAAAAGTAAATTTGAATTACATTATTACTAATCTATTGAGGCTTAGCCCATTCCTCACTCCCTTTGAGCATCTCCAGTGGAGTCCCTTAATAGGAACAACCACCGTATAAAATGAGTATAAAACAAATATATTGACAAAATGAATCTTCAACGGATAAAAAAGTGAGTATCTAAAGTATTGGAACTCACCGCATACATAATATATGTACCCACATATAAGGACTATATAGGGACATAGGGACACAACCTTGAGTGGAAAACGGAGCCCACAATCTTGATTGAAGCTTTCAATTAATTCAAAAAAAAGTTAACAAAAAAAAATGTGCACCTAATCAAATTATCACATAAAATCATACAAATTTTAAATTTAGGGATTCTACTATAAGGATTCTCCTATTGAAGATAATATTCATTTAGAGACAAAAATTCTCTTTAAAGCCATCTCTAATGGATATGGCTAAAAGGCCATAGGCCATTCCTCAGCCTGATTTGTTAAAAAACTCAACTTCAATTGAGGGCTAGGTCAAAAAAAGTGGAACCCATCAGGCCAAATGATAGCCTTTTAGCTATCGGCTGGCTACTTCCACCACCCCCCTAGGGGTGGGCAAACGGGTATAGGAACCGCGGGTAGGGACGGGTAATTCAGGTTCAGGGCGGGTATGGGGTGGGTCCAAAATTTCTAAACACAAAACAGGGCGGGGCAGTTCAGGTACACGAAATTAGCGGGGCAGGGCGGGGCGGTTCTTAAAATAAGAGGAAACGGGCCCCAGCCCGGCTCGTTTCTAGCATATTTGAATCAGGATTCAGGATGTTTGAAAGTTGTGGGCTTTTTGGTTTCTGTGAGCCATGGATCCCTGCTGTGCGACATTGAGGCTTGATGGGTTCTTGGGGGAGAGTGTGAGGTTCGGTTCAAAGAGTAGAGATTTGAGTGCCCTGTTTCTCAAAAGCTCTAAATTTGAAAGCAGAGGTAGGAAGCTTAAGCCTCCTAGTGTGGCTTACTCCATTTTTACCGATGTCAATAAAGAGACTCTGGTAAGTCTTCTGATGCTGTGCTTGTAACTGTTGTTCTTGTTTTCGAAATCGAATTCTTGGGATTTTGATGATTTGGGTTTTTTTTAGTAATCACTTTTGGCGTTTGTGCTTTTGATTTCAGACGTTTTAGGCACCACTGTTTGAAACTCCAAAGGCTGACCCCAAAAATGTGGCTTTTAGAATTTTGGGTGGAGTTGCCGGAACTCGCCTTTGTAATTATTGTTGGAAAAGCAGGAGTAGTTGACGGGACGATGACCAGAGTGCCAGTGGGGATGGGGTCGACATCGAACACGTTGTTGGCGGAGACGATCTGGGTGGGGAGGGAGTTGAGGAGGTAGGCGATGGAGGAGGGAGGGAACGGAAGGTGAGGACCCGTAGGAACCGGACCGTTTCAAAAGGGCCAAGTTAGGTCCGGATCTTATTTTGAAAAATCCAAAACCCGCACCACCCTGCCCCGTGTTATTTATAAACGAGTCAGTCCGGTTCCTTCAGTTTTGGGCCCAGCCCGGCCCGTGCCCACCCCCACCCCCTCCTCCCCCCCCAAAAAAAAAACCAGACTGCTCGTTGGGATCCAACCTGCCACCTCCAACTCGCTACCATCAGCAACAACTTGCTGATGTCAAGTAGCCTTAGGAATTTATTCATTTTTTTCATACAAAATTTAAAAATTCTTATTTTTTCCTATAAATACCTATGGCACCCTTACATACTATCTTACTTTATTTTATTCTAATTTTTCACATTCTTTTCACCTTAAGCACTCTGTTCATACACACCCCACTCCTAATGTTTAAGTAATATTAAAATATTTAATAAAATATGTAACAACACCAACATCAAACTTAAACAATATGTAACCAATAAGTTAAGGAACAAACTTAACAATAAGAAACTATTAACGGGCTATGTTTAACCCCTTTCGGTTGGACATGATATATAAATATAGCATGATATTGTTAATTTAAAAACAATATTTTGACAGGCTATAATTCTGGACAGGGCTATAGTTAGTCATTTCGGTTGGAGATGGGCGCCTAAGTCCTTGAATGAATACTCAAAGGTGGTGGTGATAGGAGATGCTCTCAGTGTAAATAATATCATATGTTAAAGATAAAAAAAAATTGTTTGTCAAACATAAGGTTCCTTTTTTAACTCTTTCGTCTAGACCTTTTTTAACTCTTGCTTCTAGATTTCGCCCATTTGAAGTGCTTTGGTAAATCTTTAATTGATGAATTGTGAATTAAAATTGGGCTATAATTTGAGAGAATTGTGGCGCAAAAGCATAAATATCTACACATTTTAGCTTTGCAAGGAAGATGAATTAGGCATTTAGTACTACGGTTTAATAGCATTCTTCTCAACTAGTAAGTGAGAAGTTCGAATCTCATGTATGACGAGTTCGTAACCAATTATAATTCAAGAAATTACCAATCCAAATATTAATCATGTCACAAAATCCTCCAAATATGGCCAGTATTCTTCTTTCGACTGCAAACTCAAACTATCTAACGTTGCATATAAAAGTAAGCTGTCAGGATGACCCCGATCTTCAACTGTAAACACGTGAGGCTTCCCATTTACACGAACAAGGCTTTGTCCCGGAAATTTTTTCACTTTGTTAATCTTCATCGCTCTTCTTACTGCAGCCACTTCATCCCACCTTCTCTCTGATGCATATATGTTAGCCATCTCCACGAATGAAACTGCCCCCTTGAGGTCGGGCTCCAACTGAAATAGACGGCCACAAGCGTATTCACCCATCTCTACGTTGCGATGAATCTTGCAAGCACTAAGCAACGCACTCCATATGCCCGCATCTGATTTCACTGGCATACTTTCAACAAGCTCCACTGCTTCTTTTAACCTCCCTTTACGTCCAAGAAGATCGGCGATACAGGAATAATGATCTACCCCGGGATTTATATTGTAAACTTCTCTCATCATGTGAAAGAGCTCCAATCCTTTCTCAAGCAACCCAGCATGAGTGCAAGCTTGAAGAATGGCAAGAAACGTCAAGTGGTTTGGTTTCAATCCAAACTCCACCATCAGACTGAAAAGGTCCAGAGCTTCTTTGTATTCGCCATTCAAAGCACACCCTGCGATCATCGTTGTCCAGGAAACAACAGTTCTCACTGGCAATACATTGAAGAGCTCTTGAGCACCGTTAATATTTCCACATTTTGCATACATGTCTATTAATGCATTGCAGACCACTATATTGTTTCTTAACCCATTAGAAAAGGCATATTGATGAATCCATTTTCCAAGCTCAAGTGCTCCTGTTAGGCCACAGCCTGAAACCAGTGAAAGGACAGTAACCAAATCGGGTTTCTCGCCAGCAACTTCCATAGCAAGAAACAACCTTAGCGCCTCGTCCAAATCCCCTCTCTCAGCATACCCACTGATCATGGCAGTCCATGAAACACAAGTCCTATCAGTCATGCCATCAAATAAAAATCGAGAAGATAAAATATCACCGCATCTGGAATACATAGATATAAGGGCATTGACAACAAAAATATCAGAATCACAACCCAGTTTAATTCCATGACAATGAATCAGCGCGCCCTGGAACAGTTTATCAGGCTGAATGCACGAAGAAAGGAGGCTTACGATAGTGCTTGTATCGGGCCTATATCCATCGCACAACATCCATTTGTAAAAACTTAGTGCATTGATAAGATTTTCTAAGCTTCCATATCCTGCTATCATTGAGTTCCAAGACACAACAGTCCTCACACCAATCTCAACCCCATTAAATACAGCCATGGCGGAACTCAAGTCCTCGCACTTGGCATAGGCAGAAATCCAAGTGTTGGCCATTGAAACATCTCCATCTATCCCAATTTGAATCCCAAACGCGTGCACAGACTTCACCAATGCCAAATTTTTCGTATCCAAACTTGCCTGAGTCAACCCCACAACTGTGACAGTATCCGGCTGAATTCCGTCAAACCTCATGTCACGGAACAGACCCAACACTTCATCAAGAAACCCGGATTGCGCAAAACCAACAACCATCACGTTCCAGGAAGCCACGTCTCTCACGGGAATTCTGTCGAACAGAAGGCAGGCATCAGTGAGTTGTTGGCACTTGACGTACATGTCAAGCATTGCTGTTTGCACATAGAGATTGGACCGGAACAGCGACTTGAGGACATTGGAGTGAATGATTTGAGAGGATCTGAGGCTGCACAGATTGGCAGACGCTTTGGCAAGCAAGGGGAAGGTGAAATTGTCAGCTTCCAGACCATGTTGTTTCATTTGGCGAAAGAGGAGGAGGGCTTTCTGGGAACGATTTTGCTTCACACATTCTCTTATGGCGGAGTTCCACTCAAACACACCACCAATATTCTTTGACGGTTTTGAAAGGAGGACCATTAAATCATTGCCCTCGCCCCTTCGCCCCTTGGTCGTCTGAATCGTGACCCTCTGACGCCCAGATCAAGCAACAGCCTGCAAATTAGTCCAACAAAAGATCAAGCCAAGTAGACATCATGCCATTATAAGATTTAGCACACCAGTGACGTTCACCTAGTAGAGCTGTAAATAGTACATATCAGTGAAGTAGGAATTTTCATATAAGCTTTAGCAGACAAGAGAGATACAGAACCATGCACGTGCACCTAGTTCAGAACTGAAGATGACTCAGAAAAGCAATCAAAACCTCTTTAGTCTATTTCCCAAACTGTCACTGTTCGTCTTCTGCTTTTCTATTTTTCTGTTCGAAGAACGTTTTTGAATGCCATTCAATAATGCTACAGTTAAAACTGATTTATTTGATATCCAGATATGGTACCCCTGTTGTTGACGAGGAGGCATTAATGTCAGTGTCATACACTTATGAGAAAATGCGTATAAATCATTAAAATAGACCTCTTCCATGCTCACAGATGTGAGTAGGACAGAACCAAAGCTCAGTATGGCTTTAATATAATTTGTATTATAACTAATGGAACCTCATAAAGAAAAATTCAAATCAGAACTTTCTTGTGAGATTATTATATACTGAAACAAATTCCAACAAAGATAAGTATCATGTGTATGCCATTAGGTCATGAGTAAGTTCAACTCACATTTCCAACAGTCTTCTGGACAGTTGCAACCCGCTGGAATGCCCTCTCAGATTCCAAAGCCCGAACTCTAAGCTTCAGATCACCTTGCTCCTATAAATAAACAAGTGGCATCCACAACTGAGAAAATTATAACAAGCTATTCAAAGTATTCACACAGATAAAAATCAGTTGGTGGTACCAATCTTTGTATAATTTCAGCAAGCTTTTCAACTCTGTCAGCCTGTCTAAATAAGTTATAGAACGCACAGATGCTAAGAATTTGCCTTTATAATGACTTCAACTCCAGCTTCACGAAATTTTAGCAATTCCAGTGCATAGCTACAGGGCAGAGAGTCCAAGACTTGTCAAAAACAAGGGGAAGTAACAGTTACCAAATCTTAGAAGGTATTTATTTTACACTTTGGGATGGTTTTAAAGTTAAATTAAACTCACGGTTTGGCTATCCCAGTAATGTCAAATCGAGGATCAAGACCCTTCCCAATGCCATCTAATACTGAAAAGAGAGAAAACAAATAGGTCCATTTAGGAGGATATACACATATAAATATGTGTCTTTGTGTAACTACAAATAAACACATTACATAAGCAATGTAAAATGCAAACATATTTCCAACAAAAACACGTCCACCATGTTTCTATTACGTTACCTGAAAATGCTCTAGCAACAAATGTGAATGTCACAGGAAATCTGAAGTGTTGATCTGCTGCAATGGCTAATAAATCTTCCCCTGTTAAAAGATGCAAGGTACTGAGTTGTAAGAATCCAAAACTGTGTAAGGTAAGAACCTTAAGGAAGTTGGTTTAATTTCTTTCCTCCTCAACCTTCGGTATTTTTGGTATTTATTTCCTCCTCATCACAATACTAGCAAAACAATGGAGACTAGATAACGCCAACAAGCATCAAAGATGATAAAATCCGCTCTGGTATACATGCAACTAAGCTGAAACAACATAATATTCAGAGAACTCCGGTACACAATCAGCATACTAGTAAAGGAAAAAATATACCTTTGGATATGATATCCTTCTTGTTTTCGCAATGCAGCATAAAAGAGTAAACAATACAGAAATAGAATATCCAAAACTTAACTACGACATGGTGATCCAGTTTCAGAACATGGAAAGTTAGTCTTACACTGTCGCCTTTTAACTCAACTTCAAGCTGAGCTCACAACCCATTCTCCAGACAAGGCGCAAACAAGTTTTTCAGATCTGTCTGGGCAGCGGGCACAAAACCACCACCAGGGAAGACGAAATTTGGATTGTACTAAGAATCTTCTTTGTCAGTAGAATACAGGAGATGAGCCTTGTAAGTAACCAACAACTCCTCTGCATCACCTCTAAATCTTGATATAAACTTGTCCAAAAATTCATTCTCCGGCAAAATAAGTGCATTATAAAAACTCGGATCTCTCTTCAATAACCATTTTGACTTTATAACCTCTAAAACCCTGTATCAAGCACTCACTCGGTTCTCCATGCTATACATCAAAATCCAAGGTGTGAATTAATACCGACTTTTTGAACTTGACCGTATTCAAGAAAAAATCAATTCCAAACTTTAACTTCTCCTCTGAGGTCCTAAGCAAACCTGGCGTTCTTCTAAACATATCCATACATTCATCCTCTGAGAAACAAAAACAACAAAGCAAGTCCAATTTTCTACTAATTGTCCCATTCCGTAAACAGCTATCTGTATATAAACCATGAACCAACATCCCAGAATTCAATTAGAAACCCATTCCACAACCCGTGCAACAAGGCTTCTAAGTACAGATTCCTGAACAATGAAAAGCCATGGCTGCCTCTTCAATAGCGCGGAAAGCTGAGAACCAACAATTCTGCAACTCTCTATAAAGGCAATATTTCCTAACAACCTTGATTTTGGGTCCCTTGTAACTACCCAATTACATCTATGTAAAACCCGAATCAAATCTTTAGCATTCTCATCATTCCCCAGAATTTTCTTCAGAATTTCAATACAGGGTACTGATTTTCTGTCCAAACTAGCAGTCAACAGTGTGGAACTTTGGAAATGAACCTAGCGAGATCAAAACCAAAAAGACCCAATTGTTGAAAGAACTCAAGCTTAGGCCTCAGGGTTTTGTCAATATTAGTGTGAGACACGCACAGTGGATCGGATATGGTTATCAGAGAATCCAAGTTCTCAAAGAAAGCTATACACAGATTGAGGCTTTTCAGGGGATGTGACCCATGAGAATCGACTTGAGATTAGGAAGGCTTGGGTTTTGGTGAATTTGAAGGTATTGACAAGGTAATCGGCGAGGTGGGAGTTTCCATTTGGTTTTAGAATTTGGGTGGGTGAAGATAGAGATGAGAAAAGAGAGATGGAAAGTTTGGCTGCATTAGAGGGAAGGTACTGGAAATATAGAGGTGAGCGCAAGAACACAAGCGGTTTCAAAGCTTGCATTTGCACCTATAGCTATATGCAAGTACATCTATACATACATTGTGTGTAAGAGACACAGAGAGAGAGAGAGAGATGTTCTGTGCAACTATGAAAGAACAAAAAAGTGATTGAGGTGAAATCTAAGGTATACGAAAGATCTAAAGGAACAGCTAAATGATGTTTCTAATAAAGAAAAGAAACATTGTACATTGGACAAGGAAGATGTTTGTTTCTCACTTGTATTGATTCTTATCTCAGTCATGTCGTGGTTTGCTAGTACTGGTACCTGGTATCCATTCTTAGACCAAGTAATGTTGCCTTGCTTGTACCGGGCTGAGGCTAAGATATATTCTGTAAACAAGCATGAAAGATGGTTTTATTAATTTACTACAAATAACAAACTTCAAAAAGAGTAGGAAGAAAGAATATAAAGTTTGGGGAGATGGTGAAGAGCCAATCCAAGGGCATGACCGCGTATGCTTCCTCTTAAACACGGAAAATGCATACTTTTTGTAAAGTTCAAACATGCAACTAAGCTGAAATAACAAATAAATTCAATCCAATTCCAATGCCCACATTCCACAATCACTCCATATTTTCCAATAACAACCAGGACCGTCCCTCCAAAACATTACAAGTACAACATGATTTCTGATTCTCGTAAGAACACACAACTTACTGAAATAACAAATCAATTCAATTACACTCTAAGACTCGGATTAAAGTATCAGATATATATATGTGTGTGTGTGTGTGTGTATTTATACTTTATATGCAATATTTTTTTGACAATAACGAGCGATAGTTTATTTATATGTACGGGTTCCTTTGCATAGCTAGCAGTTACATGATGAAACACATGGTGAAGCATAAGGGGTTCTTTTACGAAAGAAAATCCTCGAGTAATGAGCTTCTAACATTTCAAAATATGCACACTCGGATGCGGTTGGTAAATATTAACACGTAAACAAGAAACAAAAACACAGAACACAAATACCTGCTCACAATGTAACCACAAAGAATGGATGTTGAGTTTAAGTTTGTACTCTTAGGTCATTTACTCTCTGTAGAATTACAACCAAAACACAAACAGACCACTTATCAAATACAATTCCCAAGCACAAGTTAAACCAGTGAAACCAAGAAAACTAACTTATTTTCTCATAATCATCCTATTTTCCCAGAAAATTGAAATTTTCCAGGGAAAAATCAAGAAAACGAAAAAGTAAAACCCAATCAAAAAAGCAAAATTAAAGATCTACAGAGATCAAGATCGAACCTGGAACCTGGAGATGCAGAGCTAAGTATGCGATGAAACATTGTTTTAAACATTAAACTGTGATTGTGATGAGAGATTCGTGGGTCTACAATGCAATACGTAATGTTGAAGAACTTGATCTTGATGTTTCACTACCCAGGGAGACACCATTAGCATTATCATCTTTCATGTTTCTGTCTAAATCCTTGACGTCTCTATCAATGAGCATGAAGTGTGTTCTTTGTAATATTAGGAAATATATGCTCCTAATTCCTAACCCTAAAATTCGATTTAACACTAAAACCCCCAATTTCTAATTTAATTTTCCAAATTGAATCTAATTACAATACCAAAATCTTCAGATTAAGGCATTAAAGCCTGATTCTGACCTTCGAAAGAAGAAAAATAAAGAAATAAGAAAAGATAGATACCTGGGTCAATCTGCAGCGTGTTGTCTGTCGCACACGCGGAAGTGGCTCCGTGCTGCTGCCTGCTGGCTGGGTGCGGTCGGCGGTGTCTTTCTGGCTGTTGAGCGGTGCGCCGGGGGCTGACAGGGTGAGACAAGTGAGAAGCGAGAAAAGACAGGCTACGGGAGAGGATGAGGATGGGGAGGAAGGCTACGGGAAAAGAAAGGCAGCGACGAGAAGATGGAAAGAAGATGATAGAATTTTACACTCCGTTTGGATACAGTAAAATAAAACAGAATTTCACTTAAACTAGGGAATTTAGGATGGGAAAGCAATTTTCCCTCGTTTGGGAACCTTGCAGCGCGAGAAACGGCAAATTCTACGGGAAAAAAAAGGTGGAAATTAGGGATGATGAATTCTGAGTTTAATTTCCGCCTAAAGAGGTGTAATTTCACAATTCCTACAACGATGAGAATCCCGAATTCATCCACGGGGAGATTTTGTGCGCGCCAAACTTCAGGATTAGGGCGCCAAACTCGGATGTCTACCGCCAAATTTCACAACAAAAGGGCTGCACGATCTTCACTCTGTTAACTCTCCAATCTTCGAAGGGATTTTCGCTCGTGCAATCTTCTTCTTCCTTTGTTCTAGGTCAGCGTCTCTACTATCTTCTATCTTGAATTATTTTTAGCTTTTTGGGTGCGATCTTCCTGTAAACATCATGTATTTCTGGTTTTATTCCATCCTTATCTGGGTGCAATCATGTATTTTTGGGTGCGATCTTATCTGGGAAGGGTGAATTGTCCCATTGAATTGCCATTTGGGTGCGGTCTTTTTATGTTTTATTGTCTATTTGGTCTGTAATTAACCTTATCTGGGAAGGGTGGAAGGTTTTTGGTGATGGTGGTGGTGAGGGTGGGGGAGGGAATACACTCTTTCTAAACTACTTAAAAATTGGTTCTTCCCCTGAATTGTTTACTTCACTTCAATGGAAGAACATAAAACATAGTCTAGCAGTCCTCCATTTTTAGTTTTTGATGGCCTTTGGTGTTAGTTCCTTGTTATAGATATTGTGCTTTTGAAGGTTAACTGTCAAAAAACTAAAATACAGATGCTAGTATGATTGAAGCCGTGACTTTCATTGCTGCATTTAGCAGTATAAATAAGTGTTGGATTGGTATAGTCCTACTGGGATTCAGAGATCCCATCTATATCAAATATATGAGTTTACGATGATCACATTAACAATAGCCAAGATTGATCAGATGTTGTGCTTTGGTGTTAGTTCATTTGTTTTTTGGTTGCATCGCCTCATTCTTGCCTCAAAAACCTTGTGTGTTTACATTTATATATACAACTTTTGGTTAAACAAAAAGTCGCATATCCCATAAATATTTGTTGCATATCACAAAATATCTTTGTTCATACATTCAAACAGGTATGGAAAATACTCATATTGTAGACATGCTAACGAGGTTAAAGCGAAAGCGTGCTATAAATGAAGAGCAAAATAGGAAAAAAAAGAAAGTTATTGTCAGCACAATTATATATATTATTGTCATGGTCATGCATTGGTATAGTACGAGTGTTCTTCTCAAAGAACCTTCAAATGATTGGGATCAAGAAAGGCAATCTTTCCTCGGCCGATTGTTCGATGGAAAGGATTCAACATGCATTGAACAATTACGAGTTAGCAAGAGTGCATTTAACCAGTTATGTGAAATTTTACAAGGGATTGGTGGATTAGTTCGCACGAGAAATGTGTCCATTGAAGAATCTGTTGCAATTTTTTTGAATATACTTGCCCACAACTTGAAGTTTAGAGTCATCGGTTTTCATTATTATCGTTCCAAGGAAACAATTAGTCGGCAATTTCATAGTGTGTTGCATGCAATGATGAAAATAAGTCAAGAATATGTGAAATATCAGCCATGTGTTATTGGCAAATCTGAAAGAGAGAAGTGGCGGTGGTTTGAGGTAATCAATCAACAACTATACCCAAGAAATATGTCTTCATTTGATATCTTCATTAGCTTTTTAGACTTATCTTTTTCTTTTTTTTTTCATTTGTATGACATTTTTATTTAGAATTGTCTTGGAGCACTTGATGGAACTCTCATACCAGTAACAATAACGGCTGAGGAAAGACCAAGATATCGAGATAGAAAGGGTGATATATCCACTAATATGTTAGGAGTTTGTGGTCCAGATTTAAGATTTTTTTATGTGTTACCTGGATGGGAAGGCTCTGCATCTGATGCTCGTGTTTTGCGTGATGCTTTACATAGGAGTAATCGGTTTCATGTTCCAAATGGTAATGTATGATACCAATTAGCTCTATATTAGAAAGAAAAAACTTAAAAATATATCTAAATTTGTTCTCTAAATTTTTTATTGTAGATAAGTATTATCTTGTGGATGTTGGCTATACTAATGGACCGGGGTTTTTAGCACCTTACCGTGGAACTAGATATCACTTGAAAGAATGGGTTGGAAACCGTCGACCTGAAAACTACAAAGAACTATATAATTTGCGTCATTCAAGGGCAAGGAATGTTATTGAGAGGGCATTTGGATTGTTAAAAAAGAGATGGAGCATATTACGCACACCATCCTTTTTCGACATTAAAACACAAGTTAGGATTATAAATGCTTGTTGTGTCTTACATAATTTTATTAGAACCGAGCAAGCTACTGATCCAGTTTTAGAAGCTCAAGATTTACAATTTTTAGCATCTGTCGACTCAGAGTTGTTAAATCGTTCAACAAGAGAGGGAAATGAAAATAACTCTGATGGGATTACATCTGTTCAAGCTACAGTCGAATGGACAGCGTTTCGTGATACATTGGCATTGCAGATGTTCCACGATTATCAAGCTCAGACAGCTGCCAATAATTCCTAATGGAAAATTAGTTGTTTTTAGTTTGTATTGTCATAGTCAATTTGGATTTCATATGAATACTATGGCTTTATGTGTTTCTTGAACATGTTATATTTGATTTATAATGCTATCAAACAATGTTTTCACTAATTTTTCCTATCCTTTGTTTAGTTCTTGGAAGCACAAATTGGTTTCCTTATAAATGAGAAGATGAGATTTCATTTCTTTGGAGAAACCAAATGTTGCAGAAGATATGTGCAGACACTAAAATGTCATCTTTGTCTCTCTTTTTATGCATTGGCCAATTGAAGTCAGCTGGTAGAGATCATTTAAGTGCTTAGGTGGATCTGGCTTTACCTTATTTAATATTCTATATAATGTCCGTGGTATGTTTAGAAGATGCATCAGTGAATGTAAACGTTTCAGTGCACATGATTTTAAGCTGCAATGTTTTTCTATTTCACTTCGTGTTTCTGAGAATGCTTTAGTGTATATGTGTCTGTGTACCTAAGGTTTCTCGTAATATGAATGGTATGTGTGTGCATTTGTGTTTTTTATTTTTCAACAATTCTTGTCCATGAGATTTGAACAGTTAGGACGCCATTGGCATATAGTATTTGTTGGGTAATTTAACTAGGAGTTGGGACTTATGGAACCTCAGTATCTTTAATGGACTGAAAACAGGGTAGAGAAAAGGATAGGAGAGGAAAAACAATAACAATGAATTTATTGAAATGGTTGAACCGCACATGTAAACGTTTAAGTAATCACCTGTTAGGGATGCTCTGATTGCCCTTTAGACATGGCTAGGTTAAAGGTGTTTTCTCTGATAATATTGTATGTCACACGTGTGTTAGCCTTTGAAATTGCAACTGATAAGACTTTGTGCTTATAGACCTATATTATGCAGAGCAAACTCAAAGAACGAACTGGTTTTCTTGACCAGCGGCTTGGGGCCTTAAAGATGTAAATCTCAGTTCTTAGTACCCTATCAGTAACACATAATTTCCTGTTTCTGCATTTTACATGTAAATCTCAGATTTAGCTTGCTCTATGTGAATTATATGAATGTATAAATATGAGATAATACTCGGATTGTTACTATGAATGTGTCTATGAGTGACTTAACGTCTCAATAATATATTTTTTATGTTAGGAGCAATGGAAGGATCTGATAGAAAACCAGTATGCAAACAAAAACCAAGGAGAAAGAAAGAGAACCAAGAAATTGAAAATGAAGGAGAGGACAATAATTATTTTAGATGGAATGTAGATATGGAACGTGCTTTGGCTGACATTCTTCGTGAAGAATGAAGATTGGGAAACAAAGGAGATGGTGGTTGGAAGACAGCTGCTTATAATTCTGCTGCAGCCGTATTATCTGCTCAATTTGATATTCATATAACTGCTGATAACATTCGAAATCGTGTGAAGTCTTGGAAAAAGTTTTATGCAATAGTGAGTGATATACTAAGTCAAAGTGGATTTAATTAGGATGCAACCAAAAAGATGATAAGTGTAGATGAATACCCTGCCTGGCAAGAGTACGTGAAGGTAACAAATTCATTATTTTTCTTTTGTGTGTGTGAAATTCTTTTAATTGTTCTTATACTTATGTTTTGCTTTTTGATCTTTTATGTTTTGATTGGTAGTCACATGCTGGTGCTAAAAGCTTTCGTTGGAAGGTCATTCCAAACTGGGATGATATAGTGGATTTATGTGGCAAAGATAGAGCCACGGGTGAGGGTGCTGAAACAGGTGTAGAAGCCGTTGAGATTATGACTCCTCCACATAATGAACCTGATCATATAGATTTGGTTGGTGATGCACAAAGTTTAGAAGATATTGAAATTATTAATGAGATTTCACCTAGTTCAGCCAATGGTCAAAAGACTCAAAGCAAGAGAAAGGCAGCAAGTTTTGTTGATGTGCCTCATACAAAAAGAAAGTCAACCACCCCTAAAGATGTGATTGCAGATTCACTTGCCAAGATGGCTTCATCCTTTCAAGACTATATTTCTGCAGACACAAAGAAACTTGATCCAACAGAGGTATATGATGAAGTAAATGCAATACCAGATCTCAGCGAAGAAGAACAAATTAAAGCATGTGCTTGGTTGATCGAAAATGACAAGCAATTTCTCATGTTGAAGACTCTCCCAATTGAGAAGAAAAAGAATATGGTATTATTGCTTACTTCACGAGGCGCATAAGATTGTTTTCATTATGTTTCTCATTTTAGTGTTTTTCAGTAAGACATTAGTTAGAATAAAAGTCTTGCATGTCAGGAATGTTGGTTGACATTTGCAAGTGTGCTTTATAGGGATTTTCCTACTTCAATCAACTCTTATCATATTATTGCAAACCTTTGATAAGTTCTTAATTGCTGGAAAATTTAGACAGTTTTCCCTTTAGTGCGGGTTTGGAAGCCCCAATCTTGGGGGTTTGATGACCTTTATCATTGATGACTTTGTTACCAATTTAACATTTTTCTTTTTTCAAATTTGTATTCTTCTATGGAATACAAATTCCAGGGAATATCCAAACAATGAAATTTGTAATTCCCTTCATTTTGCAATTTCCATGTATCCAACATCCAAACACTGAAATTTCAATTAACAGGATTTCAATTACTAGGAATTGTAATTCCCGTCATTTAGAATTCTATGAAAATTTAGAAATAAGAAAAATAAAGAAATAAGAAAAGATAGATACCTGGGTCAATCTGCAGCGTGTTGTCTGTCGCACACGGGGAAGTGGCTCCGTGCTGCTGCCAGCTGGCTGGGTGCGGTCGGCGGTGTCTTTCTGGCTGTTGAGCGGTGCGCCGGGGGCTGACAGGGTGAGACAAGTGAGAAGCGAGAAAAGACAGGCTACGGGAGAGGATGAGGATGGGGAGGAAGGCTACGGGAAAAGAAAGGCAGCGACGAGAAGATGGAAAGAAGATGATAGAATTTTAGGGTTTGTTTTATGATTTGGATGGTGTAAATATTGAAAAAGATAAGGTGTATTTTTGTCTTAAAATTTTATAATTTTGTGTTCCGCGGGGGTGGAACGAATCATTCCTGGAGGAGGTGGAACGGAAATTTAACCAAAATTCGTTTCGTGGGACAGCGCGTCCCACTGTCTTTGGCGCACCAAACGTGAGACGAGCGCGTTTCGTCCCAATGCATTCTATCTCATCTCGCGTACCAAAAAGTACCTAAAGTATAAGAACTCATCGTATACATAATATATGTAGCCACATATAGAGATTATATAAGAACACAACCTTAGTGGAAAACAGAGCACACAATCTTGATTGAAACTTTCAATTAATTAAAAAAAAGTTAGCAAAAAAAATTGTGCACCTAATCAAATTATCACATAAAATCATAAATTTTTTAAACATAGAGACTCTACTATAAGAATTCTCCTATTGAAGACAAGGGAAAAGGATTATAGCCGGATCTTTTTCCTAGGGATCATAGGGATTCTGTGATTGTCACCGTTCATCATACAACGTGCGATCAAAAATTATTTTAAAATTTAAAATTAAATATAAATATTACCTAAGGAAAATTGACCAGACGATATACGATGAACAGTCACGATCTCAGGATCCTTAGGATCCCCAGGAAAAGGATTCGGCCTAAATCATTTTCCTATTTCTTTAGGGACAAAAATTCTCTTTAAGGCCATCTCTAATGGAGATGCTCTGATTTGTTAAAAAATCCAACTCCAATTGAGGGCTAGGTACATAAAATAAAATAAAATAAATTGAGGATTAGGTCAAAACAAGTGGAACCCACCAGGCCAAATGAAAGCCTTTTGGCTATCAGGCTGGCTACTTCCAGCGCACCCTTCCCACCCCCCCCCAACAAAAAAAAAAGGCTATTTGTTGGGATCCAACCTGCCACCTCCAGCTCGCTACCATCAGCAGGAACAACTTGCTGACGTTAAGTAGTTGTTGGAATTTTTTTTTTCAAACAAAATTTAAAAATTCTAATTTTTTATAAATACCTATGGCACCCTTACATACTATCTTACCTTATTTTATAATAACTTTTCACATTCTATTCACCTCAAGCACTCTTTTCATACACACCCCTCTCTTAATGTCTAAGTAGTATTAAAATATTTAATAAAATATGTAACAACACCAACATGAAACTTAAACAATATGTAACCAATAAGTTAAAGAACAAACTTAACAATAATAAATTATTAAGGGGCTATGTTTAACCCCTTTCGATTGGAGATGGTATATAAATATAGCATAATACTGTTCATTTAAAAATAAATTTTTGCCGGGCTATAATTCTGGACAGGGCTATAGTTAACCCTTTTGGTTGGAGATGGGAGCCTAAGTCCTTGAATGCATACTCAAAGGTGGTGGTGATAGAAGATGCTCTCAATGTAGATAATATCGTTTGAAAAATATAAAAAATTGTTTGTCAAACATAAGGTTCCATTTTTAACTCTTTCGTCTAGATTTCGCCCATTTGAAGTGCATTGGTAAGTCTTTAACTGCTGAATTGTGAATCAAAATTGGGCTTTAATTTGAGAGAATTGTGGCGCAAGAGCATAAATATCTACACATTTTAGCTTCGTAAGGAAGAGGAATTAGTAATTTAATACTATAGTCTAGTTGCATTCTTCTTAACTAGTAAGTGAGAGGTTTGAATCTCATGTATGACGAGTTCGTAACCAATTATATTAAATTCGAAATTAATTAAAAATAATTAATTAAAGAATTTAATTTTCAGAGCCCATTTTTTGATAATTAATTATATATTAATTATAATTAATTACCAATTAATTAGTGCATCCCAAAACCCAACTCCAAGGGTGAGCCTAATTTTATTCTCCAATGCCTATTACTCCAATCACTTTCTATAAGAGACAAAGCCTTATAAAATGAAGAAATCTTGTGGAAATGGACAATGTAGGACAGAAATTTCTACTAAAAAATTTCCAACAAAACCTCATGTCACGGAACAAACCCAACACTTAATCAAGAAAACCGGATTGCGCAGAACCGAGAACCATCACATTCCAGGAAGCCACGTCTCTCACGGGAATTCTGTCGAACCGAAGGCAGGCATCAGTGAGTTGTTGGTACTTGACGTACATGTCAAACATTCATGTTTGCACATAGAGATCGGACCGGAACGGCGACTTGAGGACATTGGAGTGAATGATTTGGGAGGATCTGAGGCTGCAGAGATTGGCAGACGTTTTGGCAAGCAAGGGGAAGTTGAAGTTGTCGGCTTCCAGACCCTTTTGTTTCATTTGGCGAAAGAGGATGAGAGCTTTCTGGGAACGATCTTGCTTCACACATTCTCTTATGGCAGAGTTCCACTCAAACACACCACCAATATTCTTTGACGGTTTTGAAAGAAGGACCATTAAATCATTGCTCTCGCCCCTTTGCCCCTTGGTCATCTGAATTGTGACCCTTTGACGCCCTTGTGGTATTTCTCTTCACTTGTAAGTGAGAGGTTTTAGGTTCGATTCTCACCAAAAACGAATTTAAACACATTATTGCTAAATCTGTGTAGATAATATTGTTTGTTCAAAAACAAAAATACCAAACTAAACACATACAAAAATCCCACATTCCAAAGGCAAACACGGCTAATTCAAGTTGAACTAAATCACATTGTTCAAGTATTCTGGTCCGGTTCGTTCAAGTTCAAGTAATAATGCTGTCAGTGTAAGTATTCTGCATACTTGACTGAACAAGATGGACAGTTGTTGCTTCTTGTTTATTACCATGCTTTATAAATGAAAACACTATTATTTCACTTTTCGTCTAAAAAATTTCTACACTTTAAAGTATAGACTTTAGACAATGACCCCTTGGTCCTCATCTGGTTGATTACACACTTTTTAATTTATCTCAGCCCAGCTTGAACACCGTGTTATTCTATTGTGCTCGACTCAGTTCATTAACACTCCCTACAGTAGGACAATGACTTACATTCCACAGGTTTATCCCTACAGTTAACACATTTCGTCGCGGATATCCAAATGGACACTAAAATCAAGACGTGATGACCGACATCTGGAAGATGACGAAGCTATAATTACGAAATAAATTTTTAGATTTAAAAGAAAAGGTGAAAACAAAACTGAAACTGAAAACTAAATGGTTATCAAGCAGCCTGTAAGTTGTAGTTCAAGAATGAAGAAGTATTCTCTAGAACTTTGTATTCAAAGTGAAGCTTCACTCAAACTATAGGGACTAAAATCATAATTTGGACGGTAAAAAGACAAATGTATTATTAGCACTCCAATAAAGTTATAACGAAAAGTTAAAGAAACAAAAGAGTGTTGGACAGAAGTGGTATTTTCTTTCATGAATATATGGAGGGCAAGGCTCGTTGCCAGTAGAATGAGAGAATATTTGCGATCTTAGCTAAAATATCAAAAATATATTCCAGCAAATAATGATCATGCCAATTGGCTTCGGATGGGATTCTGAATCACAAAAGAAAAACCCTACACTTATAATAAATAAAAACAAGAAAGAAGCAAAGCAACCCAGTTGTGCTGGATGGATCACAATGACAAAGATCCTTGTCAGCAGCTATGTCATCTTGTGAATACAATTAGCAACAAAAAAAATAAACGCTACTAACATGATTTATCTGGCTCGAGTACACTGTTACTGTTAATTTGGGTTAATTTTGGGAGTTTAAGTTTCTAATATTTTTCACTCTCAAATTTACAAAATATATAGTAAATACAAATACATGAATTAAATATAAATACACATCATTTACTCTTCATACACTAAACAAAAAGTAGAATAGCTAATGAACCTATGTATAAGATTCAATGAACCCAATTGTTCAATGAACCTAATTTACACACACCCCAAGTCGCTTTAACAACTTTCCATGAAAGATGCCTCAAGCCACTTTTGTAGGAGAATATTCAACTCACTCCAACACTCCCCCTCAAGTTGGTGCGTAAATGTAGTTGATGCCAACTTGTGGAGTGAGTTGTAGAATGCTTGACTTGCAACTACTTTTGTTAAAATGTATGCCAGTTGATCCTCGGACTTCATGAATGGAAATTGAATAATATTCGCATCTAACTTCTCCTTAATGAAATGTCTATCCACTTCAACATGTTTGGTCCGGTCATGTTGAATTAGATTATGAGAAATTTCAATGGCAGTTTTGTTATCACAAAACAAATTTGATGCAGACGCTAGTGGATACCCAAGTTCCGATAGTAACCTCGGAAACCACAATAATTCACATACACCCTTTTCCATACTCTTGTATTCCGCTTCCGCACTAGACAACGAAACCACTTTTTGCTTCTTGCTCCGCCAATTCACTAAATTTCCTCCCACGAAAGTGAAATCCCGAAGTATACCGTCGATCAGTAATGTTCCCTGCCCAATCAATCAGTATAACCATCCACCTAAAAATGACCATTCTTTGAAAACATGATACCTCTACCTTGTGCAGACTTCAGGTAGTGAAGGATTCGTTCAACCACACCCATGTGAGCTTCACTCGGAGAATGCACAAACTGGCTTACAATACTTACAGCATAGGCAATGTCAGGTCTAGTGTGAGATAAGTAGATTAACCGCCCAACCAACCTCTGATGACGATCCTTATTAGTTGGGATTTGGTCAAGGTGCATGGCAAGATGATGGTTTTGAGCTATATGAGTGTTAGCCGGTTTACAATCAAGCATTATAGAAAAATACCCTGTTTCGATCGAGCCACTTCTATGCCCAAAAAATACTTAAGTCCACCAAGATCTTTCATCTCGAATTTGGTGGCCAAGCAATCTTTTAATCTTGAGATTTGCTCATTGTCATCTACCGTAACAGTCATATCATCAACATAAATGATGAGTGCCATTGACTTACCCATTCGACGTTTTAGGAAGGGTGTATGATTGGAATTGCTCTACCTGAACCCATACTTTTTCATGGTCATTTGAAACATCCCAAACCATGCCCGAGGTGATTGTTTCAGTCCATACAATGCCTTGTTCAATTTGCACACCACTCCTGGTATACCCCGAATGGAATATCCATGTATACCTCTTCCTTGAAATTGCCATGTAAGAAAGCATTCTTCACATCAAATTGTTGTAATATCCAATTTAAATTGGCTGCAAGGAAAAGCAACATTCTTACCATATTAATCTTTGCTACTAGAAAGTGGCGGAGCCACATAGAGACCATAAGGGGCACAAGCCCATCCTGAAATGTTTCTTAGTTATGTAACCTATATGTTGGTTTTATAACTAAAGAATATGCAGCTCGTTGGTTATTAGGGTTTTAGTGTTCCTACACGCCAGGGGTTCAAAACTTGTTGGTTAATCTCCTTTATGTGTTTTATAAGAACTACCCTCTTTATCAACAATCTTTCTTTGGTTGGTTGATACAAAACAAGGTTAATTTATGTTGAAGAAAAATCTCATAATAATAGTATTGAGTCATGATTTTAATTTTTTGTTTGAAATTAATGTTAATTTTACAGTAAATTACAAAAAACTACCTCAACTATGGGTCGAACCATAATCTCGTACCTCATGTTTTAAACATTGCAATGTCATACCTCAACTTATAAATTTGTTGCGATGTCAGACCTCCGTTAACTTTTCTGTCAAATTGACTGTTAAATGATGACATGGCAAGAATAAGACCCACTCATTCACCAACTTGAATAAAAATTAATTAAATAAAAAAAATTATTTAACAATTAAAATTAAAAAATAAAACCTTATCAGCCCATTTCACCCCCTTCGCCTATCTCCAAAATCCCATCTCCCTCTTATTCTTAGAATCTCATCTCCCTCATCCCCTCCCACCGCCACCAACTTTACTCGTCTTTTTGCTCTAATTCATCCCACCGCAACCATTTTTCGCCGTACCTGCATCTCGTTTGCAACCAATCAAGAACCTGCATCTCCTCTATAATGGGGACCCGATATGGGCAATAACGCAGAAGTTTCTGATATGCTTAAAGTGGGCGATGATGGGTTCCTGGAATGGGTTGGGTGCCAGTAGACTGGGTAGAAGACTTGGTGGAGGTTGTGGCGATGAAAGGTTTTGGAGAAATAGAGAAAGGTTTTGGAGTAAGAGTAGAGACATGTGGTGGTTCTATGGGGGAAGCGTTGTGGGTGGTGACTGTGGCAAGTTGTGGGAACACAAGTGAATCGACGACGGGATGGATAAAATCCCAACGAATCGAGCCAAGAACAAATCCGGATCCATGAGAGATGGTGGAACACGGGACTCTGATTAGGTTTGATTTTATTTCCTCCTACTCTTAGACGAAAAAATCAGTAGAGGAGTTCTCATTAATAGTGAAGGGTTTACACAAATACATAGGTTCAAGCATAATCATCATTAGTGAGTTCTAATGACTAGTTTAAGTACAATAATGACATTAAGGATTAATTGTAGGAGAATGGCCTTCTTTTATAGTTGAGGAGAGTCTCCAGCTTTTGTCTGCGGTCGATGTGGGACTCTATGAGCTTTATATTAACGTTGACATGTGTCGTGCTGTGATTGGCCTTCTGATTGGAGGGAAACTCTTGTGCTTTGGCAAGGGTGCCTCAGCATGAACCCCTCAGTAGGTCCTTGAAGGTATGATGTTGTCCGGTGCCTGGTAGTTTCGGGATTGGTCAAGTATGGTACAAACAGTGGGTGAAGCCTTTAGATTGAACATAAAAAGCTTCACTTGCAAAGCTTCAACAAAAAGCTTTGTGGGTGAAGCCTTTAGATTGAAGCTTTTTGGTTGAAGCTTTGTAGGTGAAGCTTTTTGTTGAAGCTTTGTAGGTGAAGCTTATAGGTTGAAGCTTTCTAGGTGAAGCTTTTAGGTTGAAGCTTCATGGGTGAAGCTTTTTAGGTTGAAGTTTTGCAAGTGAAGCTTTTTGGTTAAAGCTTTATAGGTGAAGCTTTTTAGGTTGAAGCTTTGTATGTGAAGTTTACATGTTGAAGCTTTGTAGGTGAAGCTTATATGTTGAAGCTTTGTAGGTGAAGCTTTTTGGTTGAAACTTTGTAGGTAAAGCTTTTAGGTTGAAGCTTTGTAGGTGAAGCTTTTATGTTGAAGCTTTGTAGGTGAAGCTTTTAGTAGGTGAAGCTTTTATGTTGAAGCTTTGTAGGTGAAACTTTGTAGGTGAAGCTTTTTTGGTTGAAGCTTTGTAGGTAAAGCTTATATGTTAAAGCTTTGTAGGTGAAGCTTATATGTTGAAGCTTTGCAGGTGAAGCTTTGTAGGTGAAGCTTTTTGGTTGAAGTTTTGTAGGTGAAGCTTATATGTTGAAGCTTTGTAGGTGAAGCTTTTGCTTTGTAAGTGAAGCTTTTATGTTGAAGCTTTGTAGGTGAAGCTTATATGTTGAAGCTTTAAAGGTGAAGCTTTTTGGTTGAAGCTTTGTAGAGCTTTTGTTGGGCACCATAAATTGATTTTGCTTCACACTATCTTGATCAAGAGTGTGTGAAGCTTTTACATGTTGTGGTTGCATCTTATTTGTTGAAGCTTTTGTTGCGCACCATAAATTGATTTTGCTTCACACTATCTTGATCAAGAGTGTGTGAAGCTTTTACATGTTGTAGTTGCATTCTATGTGTTGAAGCTTTGTTGGTCTTCTCCACATGTCATAATTATTAATAATTGCTTAATTAATAATTAGTTAATTATTAATTAACAATTAATTAAATAATTATTAATTATTTCGATAATTATTAATTAGTTAATTTCGGATTTTTTTAAAGAAAATGTGGGAGAGACCAGATATATAGACTTTGCTTCCACTCTCTTGAGCAAGAGTGTGCGAGGCAAACCACATATTGTAGTAGCTAAAGGTTCGGAGGAACCATATAAATTGATTTTGCTTCGCACAGTCTTGATCAAGAGTGTGCGAAACTTTCTATAAGTTGTAGTGTTTGCATTGTTATAGAGGGGAAATGTCTGGAGCAGATGCAAAAGGGTTGAAGAGCTTGATCTTTGTATACCATGCACTGAAGCCTTTGTTGGCTTGTAATAAGACTTTGTTGATGACTATAACCCTTGTTGGCCATAAGTGCTCCCCCAATTGGGTTGAGTTAAGCTTGTTTATCCCTCTTTTGAGTTGTAAGACTTAAGGGTTTTTTATTATTTATGAATGCTAAGAGTTCACATGTACAAGTTGTACCACTCCTCACCTAGTTGGTGGAAAAAATGGTGAGTTGTCGAGGCAAAAATGTTTATTAATAGTACTAGTTGTACTCTTCATCGCCTGGTTGGTGATACGAAGGTGAGTTCCCTCATCACCTAATTAGTGATAAGAGTGGCAAATTGCCGAATGATATTAGAGTACGGGTTGTACCTTTCATCACCTGGTTGGTGATACAAAGGTGAGTTCCTTCATTACTTGGTTCGTGAGAATAAGGGCGGTGCCGAGGCACATTGTAGCAAATGCCGAATGATAAAAAAGTATGTTAACACCCCTTCGAAGCTCAGTTGGCTTATGTATGAATGTGTTGAAATGTATGATGTTTATGTTGATTGATATGAGTGATGCTTATGAAAGTTTTGCTATGCATAAAGGAATCCATGCTTTGGATATGTGAACCATGTTGGTTGTAACACTTAGTTTCACTTACTTTGTGTCAAAGTACGCATGTTGAAGCTCTGAGTTAGAGTATAAAGGTAGGTCAACATATACTAAGTGTTCCAGTGCTAGGAATGTAAAAGACTCAGACAAAGTTGTCTGATTCCCTCTTCATTAAATATTTACCAAATGGCTTATGTTACAAAAGATCTTAAACGGTTGAGGGTCAAAACATTTGTAATGTGTATGCCTTCTTATAATAGCATTTCCTTCAGCACCTAGTCCCCCACTTTGAAAGAGCAAGGCTTGACCCTATAGTCATAATAGTTGAAGGTACGTTCACCCTTAGTTGCCTTGATATGAATCTTTATCCCTCTTGTTGTAATGAGCTTGCTGAGAGTAATGATCATTCCTCTAACCAAGAAAAGAATATGTTTGGTGACTTAGTGAGTAGCTAAGTGAGGCAGGAGAGGATGCAATGGGTGTCTGAATAGCCAAAACCTTCTCAATTGGTAGAACTTGACTTCCACTCCCCATGTGTTGATAGGGGTTAACCATATGAGGGTTCCTTTGGTATGTCCTTGCATCGGCAAAGGCATGATTGTAAGCTTGCATCATCACCTCAGAGTAAGTCTTCCAAGTGTTAACATTGATCATGTACTTGAAGAAGCATTCACGCATGCCTATCGTGAAGGCCTTGAGTGCTGTTTTATCATCTGCTTCAGCGCAACGAGAGTACTCGTGGCTGAAGCGACTAGCATATTCACACAATAACTTGTCCAATTTCTAACGAATTGTGTATAACTCATCAGTGGAGTGTAAGCGAACAGCTTAGAAGATGTGTTGAGCCACGAAGAGTCTTCTTAGCTCAACGAAGGAATCCACAGTATTAGGTTGAAGACAACAATACTAATTGAGAGCTCCACCAGAGAGAGTTGAGGGGAATATGAGACATCGTTCCTCATCATTATGTCTTCAGTATGCCATGGTAGATTCGAAGACGTCGATATGCTCAATTGGATCTTCCCTCCCAGTATATGATTGTAAACTAAGCTTCTATTTAATTTTTCCTTGTAGAATGGTGCAAATGATCCTCCTTGTTAAAGAGCCTGGCCTTGGCTGATTCCAGTCTAGTATTTTGGCCTGACGCTCAACCTTCAGCCTGTTCACTTCTTCGATGAGCTGGAAGATAAAGGGTCCTGAGTGGAGTCAAGCACCATTAAAACTTTTCTTCATAAGTTTTTCTCATTCTTTGGAAGTATGGAAGTTTGGTTAAAGGCATGTGGTTTTTCCCTGGATTCACCATACTCGTTTCTGGGACATGTCTGTTGAAAGTCCCCCAAGTCTCCTACACCTTCTTGTCCCTCAAAGGATTGTCGTTCCTTTCTTACATTGGGGGCTGGCCTACGTTGTGGTAGGGGACTGAGCCCTTTGATGACCTTTGGTTCTTTGATCCTTGAGCTTATGTGGATGGGGTTTTCTTGACGTTGCCTCAAGAAGCCTCGACAGTCGCAATAAACAGCTTTCGATCCTTCCACTCCTTCTGCAAAGAAGCGTCTCCCTTCACTTCTCCTGCTTCTGGTCGAAGCAGCTGGGTTGAAAGAAGTCTATCGTTGATCAACATATTGATGAGTAGCTTGCTCCTCATTAGGAATATCCATGTTGAAGACCTGTGAGCCCCCGTGTTGGGGGGTACCCAGGTGATGGCTAACGTCCACATGGGCAATGAGCTCGTGTGACTGAGTATGCCTAGCCGCATGGAGCATTTTGGAGAGCAAACTTCTTTCGTTCCTGCCTTCGCTACCTCACACTAGGCACTAGGGGAGTGTTGTTCTGTGTGTTGTGGCTTCCTTCGCTCCCCATGTTGGAGAGGGATGCCTGATCGAATAAGAGTGTACAAACGATGGAAACCAGCTTGACAAAGCTGGAGAGAGTAGGAATAAGTGTCTCTTCCCACAGGTTTGTGACCTTCGCTCGGTTGCTCCAGTCACCTAGTGAGGATAATATGTAAAGAGATAGAGATAGAGATAGAGAAGCAAACACAAGATGTACGTGGTTCACCCTAAGTTTGGCCACATCCACGAAGTATAGGAGTTCTCATTAATAGTGAAGAGTTTACACAAATACATAGGTTCAAGCATAATCATCATTAGTGAGTTCTAATGACTAGTTTAAGTACAATAATGACATTAGGGATTAATTGTAGGAGAATGGTCTTCTTTTATAGTTAAGGAAAGTCTCCAGCTTTTGTCCGCGGTCGATATGGGACTCTTTGACCTTTATTCTGACGTTGACATGTGTTGTGCTGCAATTGGCCTCCTGGTTGGAGGGAAACTCTTGTGCTTCGGCAGGGGTGCCTCAGCATGAACCCCTCAGTGGGTCCTTAAAGGTATGATGTTGACCGGTGCCTGGTAGTTTCGGGATTGGTCAAGTGTGGTACAAACAACATTGGTGATATTACGTCGTACTGAGTTGGTGTCACATGCTAGATCAGAGGGGTCATAATTCATATGGTCCGTAGCACTGGAGTCTATGATCAAGTATTATCATTGTTCACATGTAAAGCATAACCACAGTTACCTGAAGACTTCAAAGATAGGTCAGTTGAACTAGAGACAGTAGGAGGATCATCTTGAGAAATTAAAGATAATTCAAACATCGAAGTTTCGAGATTGGCAACTGCATCCCACACTTCTGTCACTGTTGGTAGTTAAAGAAGATACCCAATTAAATTGGGTTCCATAGAATTAATCAGCCAACCTTTCACGATGGCATTCTCTGTGCGCCATATGGTGAAAACCGGATTATCGGCAGAAGGTTGAGGATTACTTTCAAACAAGCATCCCAACTTATCTTCGCCAGCAACAAACATCTCAACAATTTGAGACCAAACTCCATAATTGGCACCGTTAAGCTTGATGCCAATTGATGTCGTAGATGAATCGTGATGGACGATTTGTGTGACAACTTGTCGGGTTCATGGTAGGACCTTAGGATTTCTACTCTGATAGCATGCTAATTTGGGCTAATTTTGGAGTTTAATTTTCTGATATTATTCATCCTCAAATGTGTCAAATATATAGAAAATACAAATACACCTCAGTTACTCCTCATACACTAAACAAAAAGTACAAGAGTTACTGAACCTATGTATAAGATTCAATGTACCCAATTGTTCAATAAACCTGCTTAACATACCAAAGTCGCTTTACAACTTTCTGTGAAAGATGGCTCAAGCCATTTTTGTAAGAGAATATTCAACTCACGCCAACAATTACTACTAGCACAGATACATTGGTACACTAGCGTCATGTGCCTATGAAATAAAGATGTGTAAGTTTTTTTGTCCGCATAAATATTCTCTTGCCATGTTAGTTGTTCATGACACTGTTGTAACAAATATTGTCCAAGTGGTATCATCGGTGCGCTAGATGATTGCCATGTGTGCAGACAGTCCCATTATCCATGGCGTCACCCTTTCAAAAGGTAACTTCTTACCAATTTTTCTTCAATCAAATTAAAATGCCCAACTGAAAATGTATGAGAAGAAAAAGAGTACAGAGACACTATTTTGTTCCTGAAGGGAAAGGCTCATAACAAAGTTGTTCTAAGCTTTACAAAAGCAACTGATATTTAAAGTACAAAACTTGTTAAATAATCTACCAGCTGTTATTTATATCCCAATTTGGCCACCTTTAAAGTGCAAAACTAGTTAAATATATAATTACATATCAGCTCAAAAATTCGAAAATCTGTCTGATACAACATTATACAACAATTATGCACATCCCAGCAGCCCAAATTTTGATGGGAGACCACAGAATGCCATGTCAGGCTCTTAGCTATAAGATAATTACAAAACAAATTACAATGTTATGACTACAAGCTGCCTTATACAGTCATCGACCTGAAAAATGACGACACATCTTCAATATAACTACATTCGGGAATGTAATATAACTACATTCGGGAATGTAATTTTGGGACTGCTTGAAACAAAGTCGCAATAGCCAACCTAACCGAACAGAGTTACAAATCTAACTCTTATTAAACTTTGGTTGAATAAGCCCCAGTGCTCAGCTTCTAAAAAACCATCACAAACCTGTGAAATGGAAGTTCAGGATCATATTTGTTGCTAGAAGAACTGTGATATAGTCCGCATTCCCAAGATCGACCCTAATTCTCTTCAAGGATCAGAAAGTTGACTTGTAAAACCATGAGCTGGATTTCCCTCCACTTGAAAAATGCAACATAATATGTTTATAAGAAAGAGCGGAGTGCAAGTGTATTTGTAGTTGCAAACAGCAATCACATTTGGTATTCTATTCTATTCTTGTACATTAATCGAGCGACTACAAAAAATTTCAAACAGTTAACGGGCAGCTGTACTCACCCATTTGGTTTCTCTAAGACCCAACTATATCATATGGATCATATCTTTTTCCTGTTAATGATGTGGTAAGATCCGTTAACAATATCAGAGACAAGGTTGGTGGGTTTGACCAAGTAATCATCCCGGACAAGCTTTGATTTAAGTTCTCCCTATTAAAGTCATTCAACTTGTTGCCAAAATTCCCATCCTAAAACACTAAGACATAAAACTACTTATTTACTTGAGCAGAAAAGCATTTTGGAGTCATGACCCTTTAAGGACGCTCAACACTCAGCTCTCTTTTCATTTAAAACCTTGTTTCTCTATCTCAACTCTCATGGATGAAGAACTAAAATGATAGATTGTCTCATGGATGAAGAACTAAAATGATAGATTGTCTAAATAGAATAAGCTTCACTCACCAATTGTTTAAGCAGTTCCTGTTATTAACCTCTCCCGCTCATCGAACTTTTTCACCTTTATGAGGCCAATGAGAACCTGAAGACCAAAAAATGCACAAAAGACATATGCTACAATGGCAGGAACCTGAGAATAAATAGGTAGCATCAGAATCAAGCTTTGAAGAAAATCAGACAACAGGGATTCAAACAAAATGCCATAGGTACCAAAAGTAATTTGATAGCTTACTCGAATGGAATTAATATACAAGATTGTTGCGAGATTTATTAGGCTTCCAGCAGCAACTGCCTGCAAATTAGTCAAACAAAAGATCAAGCCAAGTAGACATCATGCCATTATAAGATTTAGCAGACAAGAGAGACGTTCAACTAGTTGAGCTGTAAATAGTACATATCAGTAAAGTTGGAATTTTCATATAAGCTTTAGCAGACAAGAGAGATACAGAACCATGCATGTGCACACAGAACTGAAGATGACTCAGAAAAGCAATCAAAACCTCTACTCTACTTCCCAAACTGTCAATGTGCGTCTTCTGCTTTTTTATTTTTCTGTTCAGTAAGAACTTTTTTGAATGCCATTCAATAATGCTACAGTTAAAACTGATTTATTTGATATCTAGATATGGTACCCCCGCTGTTGACGAGGAAGCGTTAATGTCAGTGTCATACACTTATGAGAAAATGCATATAAATCATAAAATAGACCCCTTCCATGCTTGCAGATGTGAGTAGGACAGAACCAAAGCTCAGTATGGCTTTAATATAATTTGTATTATAACTAATGGAACCTCATAAAGAAGAGAAAATTCAAATCAGAACTTTCTTGTGAGATTATTATATACTGAAACAAATTCCAACAAAGATAAGTATCATGTGTGTATGCCATTAGGTCATGAGTAAGTTCAACTCACATTTCCAACAGTCTTTTGGACAGTTGCAACCCGCTGGAATGCCCTCTCAGATTCCAAAGCCCGAACTCTAAGCTTCAGATCACCTTGCTCCTATAAATAAACAAGTGGCATCCACAACTGAGAAAATTATAACAAGCTATTCAAAGTATTCACACAGATAAAAATCAGTTGGTACCAATCTTTGTATAATTTCAGCAAGCTTTTCAACTCTGTCAGCCTGTCTAAATAAGTTATAGAACGCACGAGACTGCCTGTCCCATCTATTTCTGAGGTCCTGGAACATTTATAAGTTTAGTGTAAGAATGGGGTTTGTACTAGAAAGATTGTACAATATGAAATTTAATATGGATGCTAAGAGTTTGCCTTTATAATGACTTCAACTCCAGCTTCACGAAATTTTAGCAATTCCAGTGCATAGCTACAGGGCAGAGTGTCCAAGACTTGTCAAAAACAAGGGGAAGTAACAGTTACCAAATCTTAGAAGGTATTTATTTTACAACTTTGGGATGGTTTTAAAGCTAAATTACACTCACGGTTTGGCTATCTCAGTAATGTCAAATCGAGGATCAAGACCCTTCCCAATGCCATCTAATACTGAAAAGAGAGAAAATAAAGAAGTCCATTTAGGAGGATATACACATAAATATATGTGTCTCTTTGTTTAACTACAAATAAACACATTACATAAGCAATGTAAAATGCAAACATATTTCCAACAAAAACATGTCCACCATGTTTCTATTACGTTACCTGAAAATGCTCTAACAACGAATGTGAATGTTGCAGGAAATCTGAAGGGTTGATCTGCTGCAATGGCTAATAAATCTTCCCCTGTTAAAAGAATGCAAGGTACTGAGTATCAAACATCAATGCGCAGTGGAAAAATGCAAAAATAGCCTATGGGTTGCATCAATTTAGTATTGACAACAATCCAGGAAATCCAGCCACTGGACAGAAACCAGTTAACCCTTGATTACAGTTGGAGCCCAGACTCAAATTTTACATCGTTTAAAAATGGAAATTTTAGCATAATCAAACTTGGTGCATAAACATGTTTAATTTAAGATACCCTTAATCAGACATCAAATTTAAATAGCTCAGGTGGCTGAGCTTACACCAAAGACTTAAAAACAATTTCATGTGTAAGGTAGCCACAAGGAAAACCCAAAATATTATTTGGCCATTATCGAATAAATGATAATAAGAAACATGTTTAACCAGATTAGAAAATACATGAGATATGAATAGTGGACCTGGTGTCGATGATTTACTTGTTCAAGTGTAAACCAAATAAAGTATGAGGGTAACACCACATACTAACTTATACATCCCTATGGACTGAGAATTTAAATTTTGAGTTGATCCTGTCTAAGCTTGACATGGCATAAATTGGTCCCAGTATAAATGCAGCCAAGAGAAAGCTCACCAGTTCTTATTCTCTAAAATAAACAAGAAGCTGGAGACTGTAAAGGAGTACAAATCATTTCTATCCCACAAAAATGGCTTTCAATTTACTCATTTAGCATCAAAATTTGTGCAGGACTTGACTTAAGCTCTAATGCCTGACATAGGTCTGGCAAACTGAAAAAGGTCAGCCTCCAACTCTTCCATTAAATACTGAGTTGTAAGAATCCAAAACTATGTAAGGTAAGAACCTTAACATAGATAGAAGATTTAAACAAGGTGAATTACCAATTGCAGCCAGCCTTTCTTTCTTTTTCATTATCTTTTCCTCCTTGCTCAATGGCTTTTTAAACCCAAGCTCTGCTGTCGCCAATTCTTTCTCCTTTCTCTGTGCAGCAAGTCGCTCTTCAAAACTGCAAAATTTGAGCATTAGAAAAGAACTCAAGGCAGAATAAAAATTTTGGAACTACTAATCAAAGTTAACATGATATGTTTAACTTAAGACCTTGCTTACAAAACCAAGAAGAGCAGGCTGTCAGTCAATCTAAATTACACCCCAGCCCGTAAAACAATTGACAACTATACGAATAGCTCCATTCCAACCATAAATAGTTTCCATCATTCAAACTGGAACAAAAAACTCCATTGGAACCATAGCTGATACAGTGCCTTATCTAGCACCTCGCAAGTTACATATTACTAGTAGACGTGTATATAATTCTGATTTGCCACAGAGGCATTATTCCCCAAGTAGCTCGGAAATTCTTCAATACCAGGGAATTTAAATTTTGTACAAAAAAAGAAAGAAGGACCGAACAAATTAATTAAGAAACGAACAATGGAACCATGCAAATTCTATTTAAATTTTCAGTTTTCTTCTCTATCAGAAGATTCAGAAGCACCTGTTAAGAAAAAATAGTGCTGTTCGTCTGACAGCTGTCATATCTCCAGTCGGCACAAGAACACCCATCTGAATCATTGCCTGAAGGACCTGCACCGGTATAATTAATTTCCATCATTTAAAGAGCACAACCAGGCATTTAGCCATGGTATAATTAATGTAAGCTAACTGTAATTCCAATTGCCTGATCAACATGGTACAAAGAACCGTACTTAGAAAACTAATAAAAAAGGAAAAAAAGATGAAAAAACCTTGTCTGGATCCTTTTCATAAACTCCATAAAATGTTTCCAGCAAACCTTCTCTAATGTTTGGGCTGATACTGCAAAGTATAAATATGAAGACACATTTAAAAATAAAGAAAAACTTGGAGAACAGTGATTGGTAGATTGTAGATTAGCAAACACAGTCAAGGAAATACCTCCCCATCATTCCAAAATCATAAAAAATCAACCTTCCACCATTGACATCATCCACAGCAATATTTCCAGGATGCTGCATTAAGAGGAAAATTGTGGATACAAATTGGCAGGGGATATTAAATGCCAGGAATCCAGAAATGTGTAATAAAAAAACACGAGGACTACAGCTTTCTTATGTGCAACAGAAATATTGATCCCTATAACCTTGGGAATTGGGGAATCAGAAAAGTTCACGATGGGCCATCTTATAGCTATTTGATTAGAGCACATATATAAGTAGAAGTCCCAATCTGACAGCAATGAGGGATTGCTTATGAATCTGAGCAGGACATGTTTCTTTTTACAATTATGGTTTCCGAAATTGCCTTTTGGACTACAGACGCGGCCATGTTTAGTATTTTACTCCAGGACGTGTAAGAGAACTAAACAAGGAGGCCATATTGTCAAATGTGATGACCATGAATGAGGAGTAGGTATTTTCTCATGTACACCCACAGTTCTGAGATTTTCCCAGTTTTCTAAGTTTTGATACCCAAATCATGCTTTAGAACCACAAATTGAATTAAACAACAAAAACTCACAGGATCAGCATGAAAAAATCCATGAGACAGAATTTGTTCCAAGTATGATTCAACAGCATACCGGCCCAGCCTGAGGAAGTCAAATTGATAGTGGAAGCATCAGGAGTGATAAGAAGAGGTCAAAAGTTAACAAGTATTTACCCAGGCTAAGAGACAGAAACTGTACTGACCTTTGCCGATCAAGGCCCAATTGATCTATAGCTTGTATCTTGTTAATCTTGATCCCCGGGACATACTCCATTGTCAGAACCTAATAATAATATAACGGAAGTTGGATTTAATGAACAATAACATCTAGAAGATCAAAAGTCATTAGTTGTGAAAGCTCAAAACCTGTGGTGTAGTGTATTCCCATATTATCATTGGGACTTTGATATAATCCATGTTTTTGAAGTTACTTGCAAATAGTTCAGCATTAGCAGCTTCCTTGGTATAATCAATCTCCTGGAAAACTTTATAATAATTAGCTATGATTTACGGAATAGTAAAAAAAGAACATTGTATAAAAGAAGGCAGTTTTTAAGATTAAAGTGTTTTAAAAATAAGTTATCAACAATTTACTAAGCACAGAATGCTGCACGTGAAAGATGAGCATAAACTATCTGTTATTATTATTATCTTTACCATTTAGTAGAAAACAAAATCTATGTTTAAAAAGTCTAAGAATACTGTCAAGCTGTGAACAATAAAATTGCTTTCTTTTCAAGAAAAAAAAAGTCAGCATTCAATTGCCCTTCTTTGCCTTTGTTGGACTGAACCATCTATATTATTGACCTCTTTTCCTGTATATGTATCACCAAAGTTCCCTCACATGACTTCATCATTATTACTCCATGACTTCCTACATCCTTACTCATCCATGTCAATATCCTTTGACATACACTCAACATGGATGACATTTTATTCCTTGAAGCATGGTTCAACTTATTATGTAGTAAGAAAACAGAAGCCACTGTGGAGAATGAGACCTTTACCTACACTAAACAAAAAAAGCACGAGTTATGTGCCTTTTGGCTCACTATTTAGTGCCAAAACGGTTAAAATAATGAAGGGGGATCTCAATACCTCATATAAGACATTTGCACACTCATCATAGATAGCAACCCAATCCCTCTTCGCACCATCTGACTTCGGGTCAATTTTTTGAAGATATTCTGCAATTACCTGAAAAGAAAATGACAATATGACGATGCTCATCAGAATTTCCACTGCCCTCACAAGACCAAGAGGAACCTTTCACATGTATTTCAATTTTCATCTATAACAAAGTAATAATACACAAGAAACAACCAAACTGAATAGAAAGAATATTATGAGATCTAATGATACAGTTAGCATATTAAGTGAATTAACATTCAGTACCACTTTTGAAGATCCCACTTAAATTCAATCTCAGCGACAATATCACTTTTCTTGAGTCCCTTTTGAATGATTTGACCATAAGCGGAGAACATCAAGCGGAAATTCACAACTTTGGCAGGCCAAGTGAAGCAAGAAAAAAAAGAAAAAAAAAAGAAGAAACACAAAAAAAAGAATTCAACCATGATCAAACAAAACCATGATATCCTAAACTAGCCCAAACATTATCCATGACCTCAGCTCAGGTGGCATGGATCTGTAGGGTGAGGGTAAATGGACGTTCAAATCTTCTAGTGAACATATACCTAAGATCCCAAAATTGATAGTACTAATCAAGAACTGTAAGCCAATTTGAATACTAATCAAGAACTGTAAGCCAATATGAGAAACTGACCCTCAGGTTCTTAAGATCAATATTGAAAAGATCCTTAAGTCCAGGCCTCTGTACTTTAACAACAACTTCCTGTCCTTTCAATCTTGCACGGTGAACCTGACCTGCATAAAGGAAGATACCATATTCTCACATTTCATCTCTTATCAAACTGTACTATAACCCAAAAAAACACAATTATGCTAGATTCATTTTCTGATTTCTCATTCTTTTTGCACAAATTTTGCTATCAGAAACTTGACAAATGCAATCAGGAGTACCAAGACTAGCAGCAGCTATTGGTTCATAATCAAACCGATCAAAGATATCTCCCACAGGAGCACCAAGCTCTTCTTCAACAATAGAAACAGCTGTATCTGAAGGGAAAGGAGGAACTTGATCCTGAAATTAGATTAAGAAAAGATAAGCAACTGCGAGTGATTGAGAAACGGATACGACAGACAAAATTGGCTCTACTTTCAGTAGCTGATTCTATAAAACAGTATACAGTATGATTGTGCAATCTTGTTGACATTAAATTAAAGAATTTCCAACCTGAAGTTCTGACAATTGATCAACATATTCTTGAGCAAGAATGTCCACCCTTGTGGAGAACTGCTGGCCAATTTTAATGAATGTTGGACCTAATCTCAAAATATTCTCCTTAAGCCACTTGGCAAGTGCCTTACGCCTCAAGGTTTTCTTCTCCTCTGTCATTCCCCCTGCACATATCCTTTTAAATTAGATACAAGCACTAAAAAATATACAGTCTGCCTGCCTTACAAAAAGAATTCTAGATTCTAAATAAAATTCAAAATATTCCAAGAAGAATTAATTCCTTTGAACCATTTATTTATGAGAAAGACCAATAAATATTAGGCAGTGTGCATACAATGCCCAAACTGCTCAAGCTCATCCACCATTTTTCTCTCACTTAGTATTGTATGGTTGATTCAAGGCACTGCCATGGGGGCAGCATTGCATCCAATTTTTTTATATTCTTTTGCTTGAGAGTTTTCCTATGGAAATTCCCAGATGACATGGATGCTACCGTGGCACCGCCACCCTCAGATTTTATAAATGTCTTTTACGTACTTTCACGGAATTATATCTAAGAGAGTTGGGGTGGACACCGTCAATCTGCCTTTGCAAAAAAGGAAGGTACATCCCAAAATTCAGAGAAAGAGGAAACCACAGATCACCAAATGCAAACTATATCTCGCAACCTCTCATGTTTCCTCACTGCTGAAAATAAGATATAAAATATATACCTCATATTTTTGTTCATACATACAACCAACAACAGAGCCATCACACTCACTTCGAAGTAGCGCTATCAAAATTAGCTTCCAATAACAACTTGTCGCAAAGCTTACGAAAGAGAGCAATTTCAACCTCCCATTTTGCACATAAAGATGACTATTACTAGTACCATTGAATAACATTTTTAGCCCCCCTACTTTAATTATAATGCTACAAGGATTTACCATTCCAGAGCTATAATCCATATCATAAACTTGTACCATGTACGGTACTCTAGCCTTCAAAATCATGTGAGATGGTGATGGAAGCCAAGCATTTGTTCTTAACTATTGAAAAGGGATATAGAATGTCTGGTACCAGGTACCAATGTACTGTATATTGGGACCTAGCACCAAAACCAAACAATCTTTATCTCTTTTCAAAATTCAAGGAGAAAGGATTGGCTTCCACCACTTTATTAGATTGGTACATTACAAGGCACGTCATGATTAAGTTTTTAAAATTGTGCTGAGTATCTTTAAACCTGACAACAGAGGAAGAAGTTCTGAAGAAGAATGCTTGTTCCTAATAGACTGTAAAATTAGAAGGAATTTCCATGGGAAGTGGGAATCAAGCTCTACACTATTATTACATGGGCTTTGCAAGGGCTTCCTAATATTTCTTCCATTTTTTGGTTTACTCACATGGAAAGCCAAAATGAAAAACTCATGTATTTGACTTTGGAAATTTCATTCTACAGGAAGTGACTAACCTCGATAAGTGAATTTTTGATTGTCTAACCAAGCCTTTATAATGAATTTTAGAACAAATCCCCATATTTCCAAGGTCCTCTGGATTGTCGAGTAAGTTTTAAATCTACTCCAACGGCCACCGGGTGCAACAGGGACCTGCAAAAACCAAAAAGTACTGTATTACTTTGGCACGTGTGTGCACATATTCAAACTCAAAATACAAATGAAGCAACCAACAAATTTATAAAAAGAAGCGATTTCAATATTATACAGCCAACTCAAAGAAACACAGCTACATAGTGTAGATTCTGGCTCCACATACAAGTAGCAATAAAGTACTAGATGAATCTATTTGTCACTAATGCGTGAATTAGAACTCTAAAGAGATAAATGATCCCCTTTTAAGATTTGCATGAACCATTTTTTATTTTCAGTTTCTATATTCATTTGTTAAACATCTTTCATCCTATCCTCGTCCCATAAAACTAGGCCAGCTTCAGAGTTACCTAAACCATAAAAGCTATTAAACCCTAAAAACTAAGGCTTGAAATAACCGCAAAACAGTAGCTATAGAAAATGGTAATATTGGTAACCCTAGTGGAACACACACACATATATCATGTCGGAAAAATATGATCTCCAACATTATTAAAAAGAAAATATATCTCTGTCATTGGCCCCACTACCACTATAGGTTGCTCAATTTTATTTTTCTCCAACAATCTGCACAGTATACTTGCTGCATCTCTTAATACTACATCCAATCCACACATCTGTATTTCATGTATACTTTTTCTGGTGTTGTAGTAGATGAGGAAAAAAACAACTTTTGACCACTTAACATAGCCTACCAACCACAGCAATAACATGATCCATTAGACTGCTAATAGTACTTTCTTCACTATGACAAAACCGCCTCAATTTTCCTGATGTAACAGCGTGTTCAAAACCTCTCTGTGAATTAGAATTCTAGTCCTCAAGTCTAAATGAAGATCAAAAAAATTTCTGTTTGTGCAAGCAAACCAATTAAGATTTCAACTAAAATTCCAGAAAACCTACGTCTACCATCTACATTCCAAATCAATGTCTTGTTACAAACTGCACCGATATGCATACTCGAATTCAAAAGTTGAGGTTCCACCATAAAACCAATTGGCAATATAGAGAGTAGCCCAACTTACTTATACGCCCATGCGAGGTCCCTCCTCTCATCAATGTGGGATTCATTCTCAACAATACCAACTTGTTACTTGTTATAGTGTGAGCATCCAACCCTAAACCAATTGGAAATGGGTGGAGAGGTCCGCCCAAGATTATTTAAACTATTACATACGACTTTAATTCCTCAATTTGGAATTCATACTCTCAACATAACTTAGCACAAACACACACCGCTCCTTTAAAGACAATTGAATAATAAATCAACATCATGCACTCATACCTCGACTTTTGGTAGCCCGCTTTGCTTAAACCACGCATCTTCCTTTCCAATTTCCTCAATATTCTTCCTCCTTCCTTCCTCCTTCGTCTCCAACACTTGAACTCCTTCCACCACTTCCGTTGCCACTCCATTGCCATTCACGAACTTCACCAAGCTCCCGTTACTCGCCCCATTCGCACTGCCATTGGAGTAGCTGTTGACCGAGCCATTGGACCCGTAATCGCTACCACTAGTACTAGCAGCAGCGCCATTACCGCCCAACTCGACACCATTGACTTTGTTGATCGTCTCTTCAACTACAAGGCCATCCTCTTTAGTCGCTCTGATTAGGGATCGAACACCGCCCCTAGGGTATCCAATAAGAGAGAATCTAGAGAGAGAAACTCCAGAGGTAGAAAGGCGGCGTTTAGGAGTGGTTTGTGGTGAGAGAAAGGTCAGTTCCAGTAGAGGTAGAGAACAAGCAGCCATTGGGGTGAAAGAATCGAGAATTTGATGAAAACCCTAATCCCCAATTTTCATGCCCGGAAGAGAGAGAGGGAGAGAGAGTGAAGCAGCAGAAGAAGACAGACAGACAGACAGAGAGCCTGTTTTGGAGTGAGGAAGGAGATGAAAGTGAGAGAAACGAACGAAGAAGAAAAGGGAGGGAAAGGGTGGAGGTGGGGAGGACACGTGGCAAGTACTCGGATGAGTGTTTTGAAGAAGGAGGCTTCTTATTGGTTGAAAGACTCTCGCGGGCTGTAGTCCGCCACAAAGCCACTTCGTTTCATTTTCGTTTTCCTGTGACTCAGAGATCATTGTCATGGACGGTTTCTGGCTGACGTGTCAGTCCCAGAAATTTGTGACTGCAAAGATTCGGCCCTAAAAACAACCAAATTGGATTTGATCGAGTTTGTGCAGACGTGGGTTTAGCTAGTTTTTCAAGTTATTTAGATCCTTCTAGTGTTTTACTTTCGTATTTAAGTTCAAATTCTTTTCCCCGTAATTTAGATGAATATATGGTTACCTTGGTCTTGGCAGTGCATGTAGCATGATAGTTTATTTGCAGAAGCTATTATGCTGGTTCTGCAGTTCAAGTTCAAGGTTTTTTTTTTTCCGTCAAATTTCGACCCACAAGGCAAAGGCTTTACCATCATCGCGTTGCATGAGTTACGTCATTTCTGTAGGCAAATAGATGAAACCACGCTCATCCAGCGATAATTAATACGCTGACAGTCTTCTCCGTCACTTAAGGAGCAAAAGAACTTTCAAATATATTTGCTAAAATGAGTCCATGGACTTGGTGCAACCTCATGCAATTGTTCATCCAGCATTTCTCTTCCGGAAAACCCTAAAGACACCGATTCACATTAGCTTTTTAACACCAAGTGATGCTGCGGTTGCTTACTAGTTGCAAATCAATCAAGTTCGCAGTTGGTTCTCGGCAACTAAATAAGTCTTCCACGTCTAGAAATGAGATACATTTATTTTAAATTAGCACACGAGTTAGGCTACTCATACAAATCTCTCGCTTATTAATCGTCCAAAACTCCTAATCATACAAATATGAGATTCCGATATCAAGAAGGAAACTGCTTGATTTATATTCTGGGCATTGAAAGCAAGTGCAGAAGAGCGTTCTGCAACAACATATCGTGCATCATCACCGATTTGGTTACTTGATGAAGCAATCACCTGTGACGGAACTTGGGCCGCACTGTGATTACACCTGGTCTCAACTCCTCAAAACGATACCTGCAATATAACATTTCATGTTTACACAACAAACTAAACAGTACCAATGCCAGCTTATTAGACCCGAAAAGATCAAGAAACTAAAGAAAAGTAGGTATCAATTCTGTGAATTTATAAGCACTTGCACAAAGGAAAGATGCATCACCTATTCTCGGTAAGGAAACTTCTCACAGCTATAGGAAGTGCAGCCTGTCCTTGGCTATGATTACCTCTACCTACACGTATAAACAGAGAAATCAGGGTTGCATCCTGTAACTATCCTCCCCCACCCCACCCCCCACAACACACACATGCACCGAGAAGGAAAAAAAAAACAATGTATTTTCATTTAATCCTCTAACAAGCATTGTATTGATTCCAGAAAGACTGTTTTCCCATCTTGCCAAGTAACAAGTTCCAGCAAACATCTCATTCATGAGTAGATGAATTTAGGGCAAGCAATGTTCATTCCTCTTTGGGATTGTTTTGGTAGGAAGCGGTTTTTGTTGGTTACTTTTGTTAAAAGCACATAAATTTTGAATAAAACACAACCGCATCCAGCATCGTCACAGAGTGCTTCCTGACGAAAGAACCGAAAGTGATTCTCTAACTTATGTTTTCTGCAGCTTATATTTCTAGTCAAACATTACCTATAGTGGTTTTGGTTAATTACTAGCTTTTTCGCCCTGCACAAGGAACTTTCACACACACACAGTGTTTGGATGAGGAAATTTGCAGGTACCAAAGGGATTTAGAATAATTAGTTCGGAATGTACTACAAACATTAGATAGAGGGATTTGAAATGACTTTAAAACCACACTTATTCTCTACAGTCCCTAACCCAAAATTCCAATAACCTGAAACATTTATCTTGGCCCTTCAAATCAACCTGAAACCGTGGAAAAGCTGATGCCTAGTTATATTCCAACCTTCTTCCGCATTTTCTGTCAGCCCCTATTTTTGCCGTTTTAGTTTAAAACCTATCATTGTACATCCATGATTTTCCAAATCCCCAACCCCAACATACAGCATATGTTTATAAAGATTGTCCTAAATGATATTAAGTTTAACCTATTTGCTTCAATTTAATGATAATATTTTACCTAGCAGAAAAAAAAGAAAAAAAAAAAAAAAAAGGCAAACAAATAAGTATGTCCCAAATTATTCTATGTCAACATAAAGTAGAGATTCTAGAATTTTGATGCATGAAGATAACTTTAAATTCCGACATTATTTACTTATGTCATCTGAAATAATAAATTCAATGAATGAAACAATATACCTGTGATGATCTCTAAGGATGCCGGTCTTTGCGTTGATGATGCCTTCTGTTGATCCAATTTCTCTCTGTCATTACAACTAAACGACTCAAGTGATGAAGAACGTATAATCCTCTTTTCCATCTTAACTCTGTTTGGTGACACAGAGCGATCAGATAGCTCTTTTGTTTCAATTTGCTGCAGGTGTTCGTGCAAGGCTTGAATTGCTTCTGATGCATGAAGGCCATGTAAATCCAATTTCCATAAATCATTTTTGCTATTCTTGATCCTTAAAATTTCTTTGGCTGCCTTCTTATTGAGGCTTTCAGCAGCCAACCGTTCCTCTCGAGCCTTCTTTGAGTGTTGTTGGGCGGAAAAATGGTCACCTCTTACAAAGGCATGAGTGGCTGCCTTAGAGTGCTGTGATGCTGACCTGTTTATTTAAGAAAAGAAAATTTTCAATGCTACAACATAGTATGCAAAAACATAGGTTTTTCAAGAAGCACAACATATCCTGCAGAACCAATGCTATGACATAGTTTAAAAAAGCTGATGAAAACAGCAAGATAAAGTACAAAATTCTGTTGTGAAACCTAAGAAATGTTCATATGAGAAGTGGCAACAAGCACAAGCTGTATACCTTTACTTTGGGCGGATGACTAAACAACGAGAATGGCAACACGAAAAGAAGGCAGCATAAGAACAAAAAATTATGCCAAACACGGAGAGAAAAACACAATTGCCACTGCTTAATAGTCATATCCTGCAAGTTCATGAACAGAAAGCATACCTCATCATCCTTAGTGCATCTTTTCGATGCTTCAAGTAAACATCATCCTCTTCCCACTCAGATTCGATGGGTACAGACTCCAAACTCCCCAGAACCAGCTTCCTATTTGCTGCATCATTAGCAAGCTTTTGCACACCGCAATCATCGCCAGTTAACAATTCTATCTTATTCTCTTTGAGACATTTTTGAATCGTAGAGTTAAGGTTAGAAATGCCAGAAGGAGATTGAGGAACAGATTCTCTATCACTTAAAGAGACATTTGAACTGGAGTTGTTTTTTTGAAATGCTAGTTTGGTTATTCTCTCCACAGCTGCCGGAGGAAACCATTGTTTCAATAAAATTAAGGCCTTATCCATATCATTATCCATTGCAACCATAATATCCTCAATCAAGAAATCGTCAGCCCAAGGGTAAAGATCCATGATCTTCTTCATGGAAGATGTATTATCTTCCACGGCAGTGTACTGTTTCCCACTGGAATCGCCATCTAATAAAGGTCTTTTCCCAACCCTATTCTCTGCCGAAGTTGGACAATCTACAGATGGGAGGAGTAGAGTTGAAAAAGGCCTGCCCGGAAGGCCATTATTCCTCGGTACGTTTTCACGAGGATGTAGAGAAGTTAGAGTGGTCGGTATAGTTAGGAAAGGATCCTTGTAAACTTGAGGCTCGAGGCCTTGTTTCTGGCGCTGCTTGAGGTCAAAGGCAGCCCAACCACCAGACTTATCTCGAGCCCTTGACATCCGCCTATATCAACATATATAGAATTTAAGACTGAACCCAAAAAAAAAAAAAAAAAAAAGAAGAATATAAGCAACAGTCATCACAAACTAACAGCATGACGTAAAAAGCTTCATCAGTACAGGATACTTTGCTACCAACACAAGTCCGTAACTTGCACCGAACATACAAAGAAACTGGAGAGTATTATATCGAAAAACTAGCATGAAAGTGATTATGGAGCTCGAAATTTAACAACTCCAATTCATGTTCATCTCACTGCACAATCAAAATTCTGAGTACTTGTATGAAAAAGCCGCAAATGGACGAAAGGTTTCCAAAAGTTATATATAGAAAATAAAGAATTTCAAGCGCAAAAGAAAACTAAAAAAAAAAATGAACAGAGAGATGAAACCCATGAATTGGAATGAACAGAGCATCAAAAAAGTACCTTCCTTTATATATAAATATGAAATCCGAGAATTGGGTGCTATTTGAGAAGAACACACCAAGGCGTTAATCGATCCGACGGTGGATACTTGGAAAGGATTGCAGGAAATACGACGACTTTCTTTGCTGATTCCCGCGGTCCAATTTCGTATCACGTATCCATAAATCCACCTGAGATTTGCAGAAACACAATCCCACAAGGACAGAGAGAGATTCTTCAAGCTGAAAGGCCTCTGTAATTCTTCTTCTCTCAAAGCTATCAGAGAGAGAGAGAGCAGAAAGCGGCTGAAGAACTACGAAAGGCACAAAGAAAGTTTCTTTTTTTGTTTACCAGGAATGCCAGCAGCTGTGGTATATGCTTCAGAGGATAGGAGGGGGTCATAAAAAAGAAAACATATTGCTGTAAAAATTGAACTTGAAAGCCAGTAAGGTCTTGGTTAACGAGTATTGTTTTTTTTTTTTTTGGAAACTGGTTAAAGAGTATTGTTTGGTTGATACTAGACCTAGCAATTTCTGACACGACCTGATAACACGATACGACACGACACGAAATTAACAGATGTTCGGCTCAACACGATAACGAATCGGATCGTTATCGGATAACCTGATGAGCACCTGTTAAGATAACGGGTTGGTTCGAGTATACACGTGGGTAACACAATACACGATAAGCAAAATATTAATTTTATAATTTTATAACACTAAAAAATACTATAATAATTATATATTAATTCAACAATTTTATACCCCTAAAAACTATAATAATTATATATATATATATATATATAAAATTAAATATTAAAAATTGGTAATCATTGGATTGGCTTAAATATACATATCATTCAATTTCTTAAGTGTTATACGTACAAAATAAATAAATTTAAATTTACTTAATAAACATATATATATATATATACACACACCATTGAACTTGATGCGATACGAATTCTACGAAACTAATTTCAACGATCTAACCGTCGAACTTGTTTGTATATGCTTCGAGATCGCATCAGCACAAAATCGCAAAAAAACAACATTCAAAGATTAAGTTACGCGACAAAACTTTTTTACGGTTATCAACGAAAAATCACGATTTAACGGTTATTTTAACTCCAATTTGGATGATTTTTTACCGCTACACTCCTTGACCCTATATGAATACAATGAATGAATTCGATCTTCAATTTAAAATGTTTACATTAGTGGATACCACAAAATCTTATGTTATACTTAATGAAAGTATTAATAAACTCTACGTGTTAGTGAATCTATCGTTTTGATGGGATACGCATTCTATGAAACTAATTTCAACGATCCAACCGTCAAACTTGTTTGTATATGCTTCAAGATCGCATAAGCAAAAAATCGCAAAAAACAAACATTCAGAGATCAAGTAACGGGACAAAATTTTTCGATGGTTATCAATGAAAAATCACAATTTAACGGTTATTTTAACTCTGATTTTGATGATTTTTTACAGCTACACTCCTTGACCCTATATGAATACAATGAATGAATTCGATCTTCAATATAAAATATTTACACTAATGGATACCACAAAATCTTATGTTATACTTTATGAAAATATGAATAACTCTTTAAGTGTTAGTGAATCTATCGTTTTGATGGAATACGCATTCTACGAAACTAATTTCAACGATCCAACCGTCAAACTTGTTTGTATATGCTTCAAGATCGCATACGCCAAAAATCATAAAAAACAAACATTTAGAGATCAAGTAACAGGACAAAACTTTTCGACGGTTATAAACGAAAAATCACGATTTAACAATTATTTTAACTTCGATTTTGATGATTTTTTACAGCTACACTCCTTGACTCTATATGAATACAATAAATGAACTCGATCTTCAATTTAAAATATTTACATTAGTGGATACCACAAAATCTTATGTTATACTTAATGAAAGTATGAATAAACTCTTAAGTGTTAGTAGATGTATTGTTTTGATGAGATACGCATTCTATGAAACTAGTTTCAACGATCCAAACGTCAAACATAGTTGTATATACTTCGAGATTGCATACGCCAAAAATTGCAAAAACAAACATTCAGAGATCAAGTAACGGGACAAAACTTTTCGACGGTTATCAATGAAAAATCACGATTTAACGGTTATTTTAACTCCGATTATGATGATTTTTTACAGCTACACTCATTGACCCTATATGAATACAATGAATGAATTCGATCTTCAATTTAAAATATTTACAGTAGTGGATACCACAAAATCTTATGTTATACTTGATGAAAGTATAAATAAACTTTAAGTGTTAGTGAATCTTTCGTTTTGATGGGATACACATTCTATGAAACTAATTTCAACGATCCAACCGTCAAACTTGGTTGTATATGCTTCAAGATCGCATACGCCAAAAATCGCAAAAAAAAAAACATTCAAAGATCAAGTAACGGGACAAAACTTTTTGACGACTATCAACGAAAAATCATGATTTAACAGTTATTTTAACTCTGATTTTGATTATTTTTTACAGCTACACTCCTTGATCCTATATTGAATGAATTCGATATTCAATTTAAAATATTTACACTAGTGGATACCAAAATATCTTATGTCATGATGATCAATGAAAATTGAGGATTTTGTAAAAGGAATAACATGCAAGCTTTGAGTTCCATTGGCAAGGTTTAAACTTTTGAGAAAGGCTTCACAACCTTGAAAACAAAAACTCTTTCATTTTGCATATCTTTGCACATTTTATATTTTGTAATAGACTAATAGTGTATGTGACACACCCCGTCTCGAAGGTGGGGCGTGCTGGCCGTCACGTGAGTGTGACGTAAGCCATGTGCACAGTGCGGAAGCAAGATTAATCAGAATGATACGAACAATTTAAAACCATGCAACCAGCAACCCAATTAAAGATAGTGTGCTAGTGCGAGAATTAAGAAGGTTTACACAACCAGAGCATAAATGGTCTACGTGCAGTCAAGCAGAAGTACTAAATAGAAATAACACCCGAAGGTGGTCCTACATAAGTGAATTCTGTCAGAATGTCCGAAGAGCTCCTCGTATGCCACCAACGAACACTACTTAATACCTGGATGGGCAAAAAACAAAGTTGAGTGGGTCAGAAACAAGTCTTTTCAAAACCTTTCTTTTCTCAAAAGTTATAACCCCTTGCCGTAAAACTTGTATAATTTCCCAGAAATAAAGTATATACTCATATATATAATTCTCAAAATCCTGCTGGAAAATATGTATGTATGAAAGTATGTATGCCATGCCAAAGTATCATAACTGAATGCCAAAACATAACTCTGTGAATGTGATTGAATACTAAAATAATCAACTCAGCCCTCGGCTGTATATAGCTCATAACAATCATCATATCATATAGCTCATACTCATCTCAATCATATCATATATATACTCTACACACACATCAATACCACCTCTAGTGGTCTGCACAACATCACTGAATATAAACTAATATGCTCTATTGCTACGATCACGTGAAGACTGAGCGATAAATCGCGGGTCACCTACGAGTCGAACCCACCTATAATGGCCTATTCGACAGGACTGAGCACCTAACTTGGATCCAAGGCGAGCATACGGTGCGGGAGGTGAACATCACATGAAGAACTGAGCGCCTCTCTGGGCGGGAGCACTAATATCAGTGTGCAGGTTTATGAGCTCTAATCATATCACATCACATCACATCACATCATTCGTTCACATCAACTAGTATATAAACTTACCTGCCACTTACCTGTGCATCCTCAGCACCAACATCAATATAAGCAATAAATAACGCATATTAAATAGATAGATACTTTGCATGGCATTGCATATCGCATTTCATATCACATTTCATTTAAAATGATTTTCTGGGAAAAACTCATTTATATAGGTATATACGGAAAACAAATGCCCACTCACTGATAAGTAGACGGGTCGTAACCCCCGTGCCTAGCTTGGCTACGCTTGTCCTCCGGATAGGTTTCGCCTATATGAGAAGTAACTGAAATAACGTTAATAAACTCACATAAACGAAACCTTAGAAATAACTTCTCATACTTGCTCAAATTGGGTATATGAATATACCACTGTGATCTACACCATCTCAGGATCATCCCTATATTTTTAGAAAAATTTTCCGACCACCCACGCGCTGCCACGCGCTGGCCAAGGCACGGCCAGATGCGCCGGCCACGCGCCGCCACGTGCCTGGCATATGTAACGGTACAGTAACGCCGTTAGGAATATTCCGTTAATTAACTAACGACGTCAGTTAACGCCATTAGCATATTCCGTCAAAACTGACGAAATATTCCCCTATCTTCTCCGGCGAGTCGCCGGTCTCCGGAGACTGTTCGTCGGTTTCTGGAAAAACTTCTAACTATGGTTTCTCCTTCATTTTTGCACCATTTTCTACGTACTTTATACCAAAATGAAGATCTCACAAAGATGAACACATCCATACCTGACTCAACCCCTAACTCGCCGGGGATTCGCCGGAAAAAGCCTCGATAATTCCGACCAAAACGAAAACTCCCCGATCTCGCTATTCTGACGTCCAAAAACTTCAAACGAACTACTCCGAGCTTCCTTAGGACCTCATAAATCTTCCTATAAGCTTCAAATTCCCTGAAAAACAATATTTCATGTGTGCATGAACAGTGCACAAATCGGAGGGTGAGGTTTCTACGTGAAAACGAATGTATTTGAACCTGAAAATGGTACCTTTGAACTCACCACACCACGAGGAACATGATGGTGTCCTTGGTTCCTTCGATCTGCTAGGTTTGGGGAGGTCTTGGGTTTGTCCGTACAAGAGAGAGAAGAGAGAGAGTGAGTTCGAGAGGTTTAGAGAGAGAGTGAGTACGGGAGTGAGAGAGAGGAAAGGTGTGAATGTGTGTGTGTGTGTGTGTGTGTGGTCCAAGTACAACCAACCAAAATAATTGGACCCACTTCCAAACTTAAACACACACGTACCTTAGTTAACGTCCAAGGGCATTTTAGTCTTTTCACGTTCGTCGTACGAAATTTTCGGGACGAGCTGTTACATCTACCCACCTTATAAAAATTTCGTCCCCGAAATTTACATAACCAAAACCATCCACTAGTTCTCATAAAACAACCTCGGGTACATTTCTCTCATCCGATCCTCTGTCTCCCATGTCACTTCTTCAACTGAATGGTTCCTCCACAAGACTTTAACCAAATGCACTGTCTTGTTCCTCACAACCTTTTCTTTCCAATCAAGTATCGTCACCAGCTCTTCATCATAAGTCAAATCTGAACTGATCTCTAAGGGTTGATGAGGTATCACTTGTAAAGGATCTGCCACATAGTGACGAAGTATCGATACATGAAACACATTATGTACCTTAGATAACTCTAACGTCAACTCAAGTCTGTAAGCAACTTCACCAACTCGCTCGGTGATCTTAAAGGTCCGATGAATCTAGGACTTAGCTTGCCTTTCTTCCCGAATCGTACAACACCTCGCCACGACGATAATTTCAGAAATACCCAATCACCAACCTTGTACACTCGATCAGTGGCGTGTCTATCTGCCAAACTCTTTTGGCGATCTTGGGTCGCTTTCATATTAGACTTAATAACCTGAATGTTCTGAATAGTCTCCTCCACTAACTCAGGGCCCACTAAAACTCGTTCGCCAACCTCTGACCAACATAAAGGTGTACGACAAGGCTTGCCCTATAATGCCTTGAATGACGCCATACCAATACTCGAGTGAAAGCTGTTGTTGTAGGCAAATTCCATCAAATCTAACCGTTTATGCCAAGCGTCACCAAACTGCAACACTGAAGATCTTAGCATATCCTCCAAGGTCTGAATCGTCGTTTCAGATTGTCCGTCTGTCTGAGGATGATATGCCGTGCTGTACAATAATCTCGAACCCAAAGCTTCCTGGAATGCTATCCAAAACTTAGAAGTAAATCTTGGATCTCGATCAGAAATAATACTCACATGAACTCTATGATACTTCACAATCTTCGTGATGAACAACTCAGCTAACTTGTTCAAAGAATACTTTTCCCTCATAGGAATGAAATGCGATGACTTAGTAAGCCGATCAACAACCACCCAAATTCCATCATAGCCGTTTTGTGGAACGGGAAGTGGCTGTGACAACCCAAATGGCTTATTTCTTTCGGCTTTAACCTGCTGGCACACGATACACCTACTTACATACTCAGCAATTTCCCTTTTCATATCTGGCCAATAGTAAAATGGCCTAATGGTATGATACATTTTTGTTCCTCCTGGATGCATCGCATAAGCTGAAATATGTGCCTCATTAAGAATTGCCTTCTTTAATTCCTCATTATTTGGCACATACATCTTATTCTCTTGCATAAGCATGCCATCCGTCTCTCTAACTCTGGGATCTTTCTTTTTCCCTTGATTCCTCAAATGAATTAACTCTTAAATCTCTTCATTATTCATCTGAGTCTCGAGTATACGATCAATCAAAATAGGCCTAACTTGGAAACTAGCAAGTAAGGCTCTTTCTTGCTCTGCCACAGCTCTTTCTTCTCATTCTTCCAATTCTAATTTCACTCCAGTAGACCTCAAATCTACAAGAAGATGAACACGAGAAGGATACAAAGCATTAACCCGACCTTGAGATTTCCTACTCAAAGCATCAGCCACTACATTAGCACGTCCAGGATGATACTCAATCGTGCAATCGTAGTCACTTTGCAACTCAATCCATCTCCGCTGACGAAGATTCAAATCTTTCTGTGTAAATAGGTACTGGAGACTCTTGTGATCTGAGAAAATCCTACACTTCTCACCATAGAGATAGTGTCTCCAAATCTTCAAAGCGAAAATAATGGCTGCCAATTCCAAATCATGTGTAGGGTAATTCATCTCATGAGGCTTTAACTGACGCGAAGCGTAAGCAATTACCTTACCATACTGCATCAACACACATCCCAAGCCATTCAAAGAAGCATCGCTGTAAACCTCAAAATTACCACTATCATCAGGAAGAGTCAAAACAGGCGCATGAGTGAGATAATACTTCAACTGCTGGAAACTCTGCTCACAATTATCATCCCACTCAAATTTAACTTCCTTCCTGGTCAATCTCGTTAGTGGTAAAGCCATAACTGAGAAATCCTTAACAAATCGCCGATAATAACCTGCTAAACCAAGGAAACTCCGTACCTCGGTGACAGTTCGCGACTATTCCCAATTCTCCACAGCTGCTATCTTCTGAGGGTCTACCTGAATACCCTGAGCTGAAAAAACATGCCCCAAGAAAGCAACTTGATCTAACCAGAATTGGCACTTACTGAACTTAGCATATAACTGATGTTCCCTCAGCTTCTTCAACACCAAAGTAAGATGTCGAACATGGTCTGCTTTCGACTTAGGATACACCAGAATGTCATCAATGAAGACAATGACGAATCTATCCAAATACTGCTAAAACACCTTATTCATCAAACCCATAAAAGCTGCTGGTGCATTCGTCAATCCGAATGGCATCACAAGAAACTCATAATGACCATAACGAGTCCTGAAAGCAGTTTTAGGAACATCGTCGCTCCTAATTTTCAACTGATAATAACCAAACCTTAGATCAATCTTAGAAAATACGCAGGCACCTCTGAGTTGATAAAAAAGGTCATCAATACGAGGCAAATGATAACGGTTTTTAATCGTCATCTGATTCAATTGCCTGTAATCAATGCAAAGCCTCAAAGTACCATCTTTCTTCCTTACAAACAAAACTGGAGCTTCCTAAGGTGAAGTACTAGGTTGAATGAAACCTTTATCAACCAACTCTTGTAATTAAATTATTCTCTTAACTCCGTAGGAGCCATACAATAAGTAGTAAGTCAATAGCGAACTCTACATCTCTGTATGGCGGCAATCCAGGTAAATCATCAGGGAAAACATCAGAAAAATGTCTAACCACCTTGACATTCTCCACGCTAACCGGAGCATCATCATTTAGTACCACGTGAGCCAAGTACCCTTGACAACCTTTCTTTAGTAACTTTTTAACTCTCACGGCTGAAATGATTCCATGCCTCAATCCACTAAGCTCACCAAAGAATGTAACCTCAGGTAATCCAAGACGATGAAAAGTCACCGATTTCCCGTAACAATCAATCTTAGCATGATTGCAATGCAACCAATTTGTGCCTAAGATAACGTCAAAATCCACAATGTCTAGTAAAGTAAGATTAGCAGGCATAACCACATTCTACACTACTACGGGACAACCTGGGTACACATAATCTACATAACATTTTTCCCCTCTAGGCATAGCAAACTATAACTCATACCCAAGAGGTGAAGATTGAGGTTGTGTCAATTGAGCAAACGTATGAGAAATCACAGAATGAGTAGCATCACAGTCAATCAACACTTTAGCATAATGACCAAGAATATTTAACGTACCCATGATCAAATCTGGATTGTTCTGAGCATCCTACAGCGAAAGGTTGTTGATACGTCCCTGGTTCTGCTGCCTTCCTTTGCCTCTGCTGGCATGAACTCCTCGCCCTTGAGGATTATGCCCCTGTCCTGACTGACTATACTATCTGGAAGACCCAACTCCACTGGTAGTAGCATCAACCTGCTGAGACTGTCATCCAGAATGCCACTGGGATCCACCAGCTGAAAACTGCTGCTGATGCATATATCATCCAGAGTACTACTGTGGAGGCATATATCCTCCAGAATACTGACCATAACTACCATGCTGATAAGGATCATGGGGGTACTGGTACTGTCCCGAAGAATAAGGAACAGAATCCCCTTGATAGTGGTATGCACCACCACGACCCATCTGGGTATAACCACCCTGTCCTAAAAACTGCTGAGCTGGAGTTGGCGGTGGTAAATGAGGCTGCTGAGGTCTCTATTGGCTTTGAGGACAAAACTTAGCTTGATGTCCCTCCTGACCACAAGTAAAACAACCACTGCTACCTCTTCGACATTCCTCTAAATGTCGACTACCGCACCTATGGCACCAGGGTGCATTTCCTCTACCAAAGTTCCCCTGCCTCTGGGATCTGGAATCTCTTAAGAACCTACCACCTCATCTCTAACCTATGGAACTAAAACCTCCACTGGAAGAACTAGAACTAATCCCACTGCGCTTAAAGCTCTGAGTCTGGCGACGCCCTTGTAAGAATGACCTTTACCTTTATCCTTATTATGATTCCCATTTTTCTTTTCCTCTTCACTATCGCTGGGTAAATTCTCAGAATCCTCAATCTGAAGTAAAGCTTCATAAAACTCATGATAAGTAGTATAGGGAATCGCAGTCGTAATGGTACACCATTTCTTCTTAGTGCCCAACTCCACTGGACGTAGCATCTTAACCGGATTAGCAGCAACTTCCGGATGATAACAAGCATGATCAGTAAATTTCCTATAATACTCGTTAGCTGACAGTTTCTTTTGCCTCAAACTAGTGAACTCCTGTTTCTTACGATCAATGTATGCAGGAGGAATGAATCTCTTATAGAACAACTACTTAAATACCTCCCAATCTCTAGATTCTTCCTGGGGTAACTCATCAGCCAACTGCCCCTAACATGAAGCTGGTTCCTTACCTAAAAACCATGAAGTCGCCTCGACCCATCTGTCAGGAGATAAACTTCCCTGACTCTGCATCAGCCTGAAAGTTTTCTCAATATGCATAAACCATTTCACTGAACCTTCGGGGCCTTCATTCCCCACAAAAGTGGTTATCTTCAAATTATGAACCGACTCCAAAGGGGTCCGCTGAGGTGGGCGAATAACTAACTGAATAACATTCGCTATAGCTTCCCCTAACTGAGCTATATCAGGGAAACTAGGTTCATCTGAACGACGTGGCTCTTTACGAGGCGGCATAGTTCTGACAAAAACACCAAGATAATTAGAATATTCACAAGATACGCAGGACTGCCAAACCTATGCTTTGATACCAATCTAACATACCCCGTCCCGAAGGTGGGGCGTGCTGGCCGTCACGTGAGCGTGATGTAAGCCATATGCACAGTGCGGAAGCAAGATTAATCAGAAGGATACGAACAATTTAAAACCATGCAACCAGCAACCCAATTAAAGATAGTGTGCTAGTGCAAGAATTAAGAAGGTTTACACAACCAGAGCATAAATGGTCTACGTGCAGTCAAGCAGAAGTACTAAATAGAAATAACACCCGAATGTGGTCCTACATAAGTGAATTTTGTCAGAACGTCCAAAGAGCTCCTCGTATGCCACCAATGAACACTACTTAATACCTGGATAGGCGAAAAACAAAGTTGAGTGGGTCAGAAACAAGTCTTTTCAAAACCTTTCTTTTCTCAAAAGTTATAACCCCTCGCCGTAAAATCTGTATAATTTCCCAGAAATAAAGTATATACTCATATATATAATTCTCAAAATCCTGCTGGGAAATATGTATGTATGAAAGTATGTAAGCCATGCCAAAGTATCATAACTAAATGCCAAAGCATAACTATGTGAATGTGATTGAATACTAAAATAATCAACTTAGCCCTCGGCTGTATATAGCTCATAACAATCATCATATCATATAGCTCATACTCATCTCAATCATATCATATATATACTCTGCACACACATCAATACCACCTCTAGTGGTCTGCACACCATCACTGAATATAAACTAATATGCTCTAGTGCTACGATCATGTGAAGACTGAGCGATAAATCACGGGTCACCTACGAGTCGAACCCACTTATAGTGGCCTATTCGACAGGATTGAGCACCTAACTTGGATCCAAGGTGAGCATATGGTGCGGGAGGTGAACATCACGTGAAGGACTGAGCCCCTCTCTGGGTGGGAGCACTAATATCAGTGTGCAGATTTATGAGCTCTAATCATATCACATCACATCACATCACCTCATTCGTTCACATCAACTAGTATATAAACTTACCTGCCACTTACCTGTGCATCCTCAGCACCAACATCAATATACGCAATCAATAATGCATAATAAATAGATAGATACTTTGCATGACATTTCATATTGCATTTCATATCACATTTCATTTAAACTAATTTTCTGGGAAAAACTCATTTATATAGGTATATACGGAAAACAAATGCCCACTCACTGATAAGTAGACGGGTCGTAACCCCCCTGCCTAGCCTGGCTACGCTCGTCCTCCGGATAGGTCTTGCCTATATGAGAAGTAACTGAAATAACATTAATTAACGCACATAAACGAAACCTTAGAAATAACTTCTCATACATTGCTCAAATTGGGTATATGAATATACCACTGTAATCTACACCATCTCAGGATCATCCCAATATTTTTAGAAAATATTTCCGACCACCCACGCGCCGCCAAGCGCTGGCCAAGGCACGGCCAGATGCGCCGGCCACGCGCCGCCATATGCCTGGCACGTGTAACGGTACAGTAATGCCGTTAGGAATATTCTATTAATTAACTAACGGTGTCAGTTAATGCCGTTAGCATATTCCGTCAAAACTGACGAAATATTCCCCTGTCTTCTCCGGCGAGTGGTCGTCGGTTTCTGGAAAAACTTCCAACTATGGTTTCTCTTTCATTTTTGCACCATTTTCTACGTACTTTATACCAAAATGAAGATCTCACAAAGATGAACACATCCATACCTGACTTAACCCCCAACTCGCCAGGGATTCGTCGAAAAAAGCCTTGATAATTCTGGCCAAAACGAAAACTCCCCGATCTCGTTATTTCGACGTCCAAAAACTTCAAACGAACTACTCCGAGCTTCCTTAGGACCTCATAAAGCTTCCTATAAGCTTCAAATTCCCTGAAAAACAATATTTCACGTGTGCATGAACAGTGCACAAATCGGAGGGTGAGGTTTCTACGTGAAAACGAACGTATTTGAACCTAAAAATGGTACCTTTGAACTCACCACACCACGAGGAACATGATGGTGTCCTTGGTTCCTTCGATCTGCTAGGTTTGGGGAGGTCTTGGGTTTGTCCGTACAAGAGAGAGAAGAGAGAGAGAGAGTGAGTTCGAGAGGTTTAGAGAGAGAGTGAGTACGGGAGTGAGAGAGAGGAAAGGTGTGAATGTGTGTGTGTGTGTGTGTGTGTGGTCCAAGTACAACCAACCAAAATAATTGGACCCACTTCCAAACTTAAACACACACGTACCTTAGTTAACGTCCAAGGGCATTTTAGTCTTTTCACATCCGTCGTACGAAATTTTCGGGACGGGCTGTTACAGTATGGATGTTTGTTTATTAGGCTCTTATTTTCGAGTGTAGATGTAGTACTTAAACGACAAATGTGTTTTAATGTTTTGAAGTAATATTTATGTGGCAATGTGTGGTATGTGCATATTTAAGAAAAAATATATATTTTTCTTAACGGGTTTGGTGGGTAAAGTGACCCGACCTGTTAAGGACCCGTTAAGATAACGGGTGTGACACGACACGACCCGTTAAGATAACATGTGTTACATGAAAATGACACGAACACGACATATACGACCCATTTGCCAGGCCTAGTTGATACTTTACGTATAGTTTGTACCTTTTTGCCTAATATTTAGTCATGATTTTATATTAAAAATTGTTTTATTTTTTCAAAAATGGGACTCTTTCAGGAACTGAAAATACTTAGAGGCATTTTAATCTCCGTTAACCACCATTGCACGATTCATCAACAACAGAAATCAAATCCAGGACATATCATGTAAAATACGAGTTTAGAGTTCATCTCCAACCACTGAGCCACCCCGTGACGATTTATATTAAAAATTGTTGAGTTTAATGTGTTTTTGTGCGAGTTTTGTTAAGAAAAAAATCAGCAATCAGCACACACGTTCTACGTGTTCAACTAAATTTGTTTTTTATTTTACTCTTACTTAATGAGTAAGGAATGAGGATTCTCTCTGGATCATCTTTATGAGGATCCCGAGAATCCTCAAATCACATCCGTTCATCGTTTATCATGCGATTAGAAATCATTGTCAATTTTTTTTATTTAAAATTAAATATAAACAATATCTGACAAAAACTGACTGTACGATGTACGATGAACGGATATAATTTGAAGATTCTCGAGATCCTCACAAAGTGGATTCGGAGAGAATCATCATCCATGAATAAGGATAACAAATGAAAAAAAGCAAAAGAAAAATAAAAAAAAGGGAATAGAAAAAGAGCAGTGCACAAACTTATCCGTGCAATATGGAATCTTGAATTGCAACACGCTGGAATCGAAAACAACATAACACAAAGAAGATAAAGGGAAAAAACTGCCTACGCCTCCGTATTCAATTGAAAGATTGATTTATAAGGGAATTGCAACCTCAACCAACCCTCATCTTGAAGCCCAATAGAGAGAGAAGCAATTGGGTATTCGTTCATTATGGTAACAATGAATAACAACCCACGATTCTCACACGAAAATTCAAACCCATCCAACACTTCAATTTCACATAGACGATAAAAAAATACCCAAAACTTAGGGACTGAACACTAAGTAAATGTACTGAAATAGAAATCCTACACAGTATTCTCTCTTTGTTGAAAAAAACGCCATGACTGCAGTAGCCCAGGACCTCATTATTTTCTTTTGTTTTTTTAAAAGCTTCTAGCCCAAGATTACGATAACCCAACGCCTCTCCCATTTGCTCATGCCTTCACACACTAGCGCCTCCAGTTTTCCTCCGAGCTTCAAACCCCATCTGCGTATGAGATCTGCGAGGTGCAGGGGTTCGAATAGGGAGGGGAGAATGGGTCGCGAGTTTGGATTCTGATGGCTGAAATTCTTCCTCCTCCTCCTCTAAGATTTTTGGAACTTTGTCCCTCACGGTACTGCAAGTTTTCAGACGGGACTGAAGGGGCGGACCGTCGCTCCTGAGCTTAATTTTCGGCAAGGGATGGGGCGACCGCCCCTCCTTGATCCTATGTATCTTCGTACTGGGGGGAAACCAAGAATTGGGTTACAGTGGTATGAGAGTTGATAAGAGCACTTCCAGCATGGTGGAGGCCCCCTCGAGCTATCCACCCAGTGAACAGTAACTATCCTTAATGAACAGTTAGCGTCTTTTGCAGCTCTACCCCTACAATGAATAGCCCTGGTAATTGGCAATAAAATTTTTATTTTTTTTATATGAAAAGCCCCAAAATATTGTAATCCAGAACAAATCCTGCAAATTTCAACTACAACTAGTAAGATTTAAATTAAAAAAAACTAAAAAAATCAACCCAGAATCGAAAAACCCACAAAGGTTTAACAAAGATTTAGAGAAAATAACCAAAGACCCACATACCTTTTTGGTCTCAAATTCATCGAAATAAGTCGAATCACCGGGTTGAATCTCTGCCGGAAAAACCAGACAAGCATAAAGCAGACGGCAGAGCAAGTAGCAGTTAAAATCCAGAGCTTCGATGGAGCCCCAAACACCACCAAATCAAAGCTAACTGACATAAAATCTCTCCACGCAGCCTCCTCTTTCACTCTCCTCCGTTTCTCAGAGAAAACCCAAATCCAAAACCTTCTGTAAAATTCTCTGAGAAAAGATAGAGAGAGCCAAAGTGAAAGAATGACGGCATCCCGACGCCACGTCAGCCCACGTTAGACTGCCTTCGGGCGCTCGGGCCGGCACGAATCCACGGGCTTCTTCCTCGGGCCTGCTTAGGCTCTCTCGCCAGCACACGCTGGGCTTCATCACTTAGGTATTCAAGCCCTGTCCCTCGGGTTGGAGCTCCCGCTTGAGCTGCTCTAAAAGAGAAACGGGTTGTATGTACCAACTTTTTAATAAACAAAACTCAACATCTGTGGACCAAAACATCACAAAGCTCATTCAATAATTAAAAAATATAACTGATCATCCATCGTAACCGACGAAAACCGCACCACGTCCTTAACTCATCACCATCATCAGCCACCACCACATCTCTCTTCTGATCTCTCTCGTTCCCATGAAAAATTTACCCAACCACAAAATCTGATCTCTTTGTCTTGTGTTGAACCATACGCCCCATCCTCACCTAACCCAGCTCTAAATATGTGACGTCGACAATGAAAAAGGAAAGGGTAAATTTGTGAGGCTCATGTAAGGTTGTGAGGCTCATGTGAAAAATAGTAAAATTTTGTTTAAAGGGTTATAATAGTAATTTCATAGTGTTTTGGTTGAGTAATGCGTAGTTTAGATGAAAAACAATTCTTCTCGGATGTGAGATTTCTATAGAATTTTGCAGAGGAAAAACATTACTTCAGTTATACCACTCACGACGGAGACTGGAATTCTCTGCAAAATTTCTCAAGTTCTTCCTCCGAACTCATATCAAACGGCATACAACGTACTGTAACGACCTATGAGTTTAGGACACACACAATCATGATCAAGTTAACTATTAAATTGTCTAACCAATGCAAGTCCCCTCCGACCAACTACAAACTAAAGTCATTCACAAAGCACTACATGACAACTTAACATTTGTCCTCCTCCACTACTAGCTTGAAATGGAAAAATGACAGGGGCATACTGTATAGTGTAAGAAGAAAAACTTAACGAATCTGAATGACTCGTACACCTTATGGTGGTTATGGATCTGGATTGCCACACATGAAGAAGTCTAAACGGCATATTACTCCGGATTACTCTGAAGCTATTCGGAGAAAGGTAGATCGGAGTAAGCATGCTATTGTAGTTTGATCATGAACTAAACAGCTTCCCACTCAGCTACACAAACGGATCAGTGATGCCTCCATCATCTTATTCCGAGGCATCGTTGAGAAGGAACCCCGATCGGGTATGGAATCAGCCAAGTTTCCTATATTCTTGGAGTTCCAACAATTTAGGGATTGGCGTGCACCGTAAGTAATCCAACACTTGAGAGGATGCAATATCTACTCCTAGACATCCTCTAGGATTCTCAAAAGCTTTATAAAAAATGAACGAGGAAAACAACTCGAAGGCCTATCCAACCGGTGAACACAACCTTGATCCAAACCAGAAATTGTCTGGGAAAGGAATTTAAAAAGGGTGCAAGGTTTAAAGAAACTTAGACAACTAAATCCTTTTAGATAGTTGACAATATTAATTACGTTCATAATTCATCATTACAAACAAGTTACAATTGTTGCCGATGAGGTTTCATGTCTTGAAAACGTCATATAATAGGCTCATTATCAATAAAAGCAAATACATCTATCTCAATGTAAATAATCATGCTATCACTCAACCATATGCATTGATCTCCCATTTTGTTACGCAGTGGTGTTTTCACAATATTCATAACAGAAAACACTCACACCAAAAGCAGTTGCAACTAGTAACACCAAAACCAATGTAAGAAACTTATACACTAACTTGTAGCTTGCACACCTTTCGGTCTTCACCAACTCCTTTGAAAGATTAATAATTCCTTTCAATGGTAAAACCTCACTATGCATTTTGATGTCATAAATATAATAGTCCAATTGAATTAGAAGATTCATGAGGTCCACACGATCAAAATCTTGAGGATAAAATTGGCCAAACAAACTATTTTTTTAATGCAAAATCATTCATCGAACTCAAACATGCCATACAAAGAAGAAAATCGGAGTTTTTCCTCATTGAAGTGATCATTCAATTTTTTTAGTTGCATATCAAGGACTTGAAAATAGAGGTTTACACGATAGTAGTGGAAGTTTGTGAGTCTTGGAGCTTTACGCTTTGATTTTCTAGGTACGAAATGCAAAATCCTCCATGTAAAGAACAATAATATCATTTTCCTCACAAAACTTTTGTACATCATGAAACAAATCCTCAAAGCCATCATCTCTCAAATATTGTAGTCTTTGCTTGCATACTTCCACTAATGTCATCACATTCACAATATCTTGATCGTTCTTTGGTAATACTTGTGATAACTCATTTGTAATTACCAATTTAAGTCTCATAAAAAAAGGTGAAACATAGTCAAAAGTTTGTATTTCTTTGAATAACCTCTTTGGTTCACCTAGATTATCTTGATTGCAATCACCTTTAATCCATTCAAGCACCTCCACTACGGGTTGAAATATAACAATAAACTAATTATATTGCCATATAATGTGAGTTCCAACGTGTATCGCAAGGATGTATGAGACTACTCTCTTGATTTAACTTTTCCCTATTTTAAGAACAGCATATCAAGAGCTTTGTTAATTTGTTCATGTTGTTTCTCACTAAATTCATCACGACACTTATATGATGATCCAACAATATTAATCGAACTACTAGCATTCATGAAGAATGGCAACATCCTCATATCCTTTGTTATGGCTACAAGAGCTAGTTAAAGTTGGTGTGCAAAATAATGAACAAAATTTTTTTGATGATATTTGTTCAAAATCTTTCTTTTTTTTCTCAAAATACCACTTAGCTCACATCTCATAATGCTAGCTCCATCATGACCTTGTCCTTGTAACTTGGACATACTCAAATTTGTGGTAATAAACAATCTCTCAATTGCCTCTTCAAGTTTGCTACTATTTGTAGAGGAGACATGTTGAACACCCAAAAACCTTTGAATCACTTCTCCTCTTTAATGCAGTATCACCACCATTTACACTTGAAACTTCTCGTGATTCATCAACCAAAAGATAAAAAAGTACAGCTTCCATATATTTAGTTCCAATGACACAAGCATGGACAAGATCACTTTGAATATCGGAAGAAATATACTTAAGATTTTTTGGAGCATTCTCAAACATAACATTCCTAACTTTCTCATCATGATCGGCAAGAAATTGCATAAGCTCCACATAACTATCCTTATTGTTTGATTTCAATGTTTCATCGTGACCACAAACAAAAAGACCATGTCACAACAACCATCTAGTTCAATCAAGTGCACCACTCAAAAAATATGATAAATAATGCGAGCTTCATCGGTTTGCTTGATCAAAAAGGTTTCAATATGTTGCTTTTATGTCATCAAATCTCTAATTTGTTGTGAAGTTTTACTATGAAGACTTCCAACACCTTCCTCATTTCAAAGAGGATCTAAGCATTATTTCTTATAGGATTATTCCATTACGTACTTGTATAATGAGAAAGAAAAACGGGTCTTCTATGACTAATAACCATTAATTAATCAAACAACAATTCAATTAATTAATAATCAATTCAATTAACCAATAATCAATTATCATATATATTAAACAATAATTCAATTAATCAATAATCATATACATATATATATGTATATATATTAAACAACAATTAATCAATCAATCAATAACCATATTAAACTATAGCAAGTAACCAAAAATTTATGTTGAATTATCAATTAGGGATTTAAATTTGAAAAACTAGAGATTTACCTCAAAATGACAGTGGCCAGTGGCGGGCCTGGTGGCTAATGATGGCATGGAGTCATGGAGGGCGACAACATGTGGTTGGGGCGGCAGTGGGCTGCAATAGGTGTGGTTGACTGCTGCTTCCAAGCTCCAATGGTAGTGTCTAATATAGTCTGTCTATCGAGATGTATTCCTTCATGTACGTGTGTGTGATTTTTTTTTTCCTAGACCAAATTGGCATGGGTGTTTAAAAAAAATAGAAACTCGGCATCGTTGCTGCAAAGCAGCAATAGCTTAGCTGAAGATCGAAAAATATGTCTTAGGAACGAATTCTGGCAATCGGAGGTGCGGCCGCACCTCTTTTTACCTACGTGTCTTTGCCACTGATCTGAATCCCAACCTTGTGCCAGTAGGCAAGTTGACACCAACCAACTTTCTTTTCATTCTTTTTTCTGCTAGGCACATGTAACACGCGTGAGAATAATATTGTTTACTATCGTACTAGTTTGTAATGCTACGTTTTTGCCTTGTATTTGAAGTAAACTATTGAAATTAGATAATCATTTTATTTTCATAGAACAAATTTTCAAAGCATAAGAAAATAAAAATTGTAAATTACTTGCCTTTTCCAAAGGGGTGGAGTTGCACAAAGGCAAGTACAATTGAGAATAAATAGTGAGGACAACTTACATGCCCTTAAAGCAAGTCTAGCAATCCCAAAGTTCCCCTTGCAATTAGGTTAAACTGTCTTTGGACCAAAAAATCTGGCTTCAATGGTCCTAAAAGGGGAGAGCAATTGGACCAAGGGCTTGTGCCCATTGGAATGCCCTTGCAATTGGCACCAAAGCTTGCGCACCCTGGCAGTTGGAATCGACCCAGTGGGGCCCCCTCATGTGCGCAGCCTAATGCCAAATGGCTCGTTTTGAGCTTTTCGATTTCCAACAGTCAGTTGATCTGGACCGAGAGAAATGCAACGGTAAAACAAATTGTAACTTTTTTGCAGCTACCATGTGGTGCAATCTGAGGCATCCAACATAAATAATTTTTGAAAATCAACGGTCATGATTATTTTAACAGTAAAAAATAAAAATAAAAATACCAAAAACAATTTAAAAAAATAAAAAATACTCAAAAAAAATTCTTCTATAAATACCAACCACCTCCTTCATTCTCCACACATAACTCAATATTTATTTTAATATCTTTGGTGTGTTGTAATGCTATGCTTTTTCCTTGTAGTTGAAATAAATTATTGAAATTAGACAATCTTTTTATTTTCTTGGAGCAAACTTACAAGGCATATAAAATTAAAAATATATATTTGTGTATAGTGCCCTTACCCTTGCCCTTCACAAATGGATGGACTTGTACATCGGGAATTACTATTGAGCGTGAATAGTAAAGGCAATTTCATTGCTCTTGCCTTTTTAGAACGGATGAACTTGTCCTTGCCCCGTCGACCGCATCGCCTTCTTCCACTCGTTCACCTGCATCAACAGCCTACATAGGCTCGCCAGTGTTTGGCTCGCTTGCCATCAAAACCTCACCGTCTCCTACGTCCAAATCAATGCCTCCGAACCCACGCCAATTTAATAAGTGTCATTCCAAAACACTTGATTTGACCCTTACCCACTTCGATTTTTCTAGCAATAAGCTTCAGGGGAAGATTATCCAATTTCCTGTCACTCCTCGAAAACCTCGAAAGCTTAAATCTTTCTTCCAATTCCATCAATGGCTAAATAGCCTCTTCATTCGGGGACCTGATTTCACTAAATAATGTATCTTTGTCCTCAAATTCTTTATCCAGTGGCAATCAATCTCATATTTAGTTCATCTCGATCTCAGCTTGAATCAATCCGAACGGAACAATCCTAAGGTTCCTTATAGAAATAAAGAGCTTGAAGGACTTGAATCTCGCAATCGAGTTCCATGGCGTTTTGCCGTTCAATGAGTTGTTCATAGGCGGATTGCAATTGTTCAAGATTAGTAGGAACATAAACCTCTGCTATAGCCACTATGTCATGTCGACTATATCGAAGTTGTGGAATTTGCGCTATCACAGACATGGATTGACCGTGTCAGTGCCACCAATGATAGATGATGATTCGTCCATGTATGACAATAGCAATTTAGACTACAATGACAGTGATGGTGGAAAAGGGAAAAGAACGAGATGAAAGCTGAATTTTATAATTTTGATTTTAAAAGAATTAATTGTTTTGTATACTCCACATGACATTATATTGTTGTGGGTCTTATATACGTGTCACATCAACACACTAACATAATTATTGACATACTTTTAACGGAATGATCACATTGATGTGCTGTAGTTAATCTGACCCCAAATAGATCGATTTTGAAACTCAATGACCAAACTGAGGAGTTGTGTCAATTTCAGGGATCATTTGCAATAAAAACCCGTCTTTTAAAGCTACAATTTTAGGGGTTTTCTATATAGCTTGTTAAATCTTTAGAATTTAAGAATTTGGTTAGTCATGTTATATTTATGGGAGCTTTAATGAAAATGACTTAGACTAAGTTTATGTTAACTAAAAACCATTCTATAACTTTATTTAGTGAAAAAGACTTAAATTTTAATGAAAATGACTTAAATTTTAATGAAAAAGACAAAAAATTAATATAATAAAAAATAAAATAGGAAAAGTAATAAAAACCTGACACACGCGCGCGTCATTTGCACACACTATTTCTGAAACTGAAGGATACGATACTATTTCTGAAACTGAACGTTACTACACTATTTTAAAAACTGAACGATACTATACTATTTATGATACTGAACACTATTTCTAAAAACAAAACATAATTTCTAAAAACTAAACACTAATTTTTTTTTTTAATTACACCCGAGTACTACACTATTTTGAAACAGAACACGGTACTACATTATTTCTGAAATTGAACACATGCACTATTTCAGAAATTGAATACAAGTTGGCATGCACTGATTATTTCTTAAACTGAATATGTTATCTCTCTAGGAAGTTTAACGACCATTCTTCTCTCTCCTCTTCTTGCATTTTCTTGACACTTTCTCATCTTTCAAACATCTTTCTTCTTCTAATTTTCTTCAATTCTCATCAAATTTTCTTTGAATCTCTTCAATTTCTTAGCTCTTAAGTTTAGATCCTTGTTAAGAAAAACAAAAAGAACGATTAGGTTGGGCCCAGCACTTATTAACCACATCAACATTCCTCCAGCTTGCTTTATCAAAGATCCTTGTTAAGGAAAACAAAAGGCACGATTAAGTTGGGCCCAGCACCACTTAACCGCATAAACATTCCCCCTGCTTGCTTTATAAAAGCTCCAGTTTCCAACCTTGAATTCCAGTTTCCAGCTTGCTTTATTTTTCTAATTATTTAAGCTTATTAGTTTTTACCTATTTATGTGCTTTTAATTTTTTTTTGCTTCCACACATTAGCAAAAAAATGGATCCCATAATTACCACATCATCAATATAACAGGTAATGTAATGGCCAATTAGACTGAAGGTTAAATTGACGCAGTTCTAAAATTATACGTTGTAAATTGCTAGAAATGAAATGTCGTAGCCCACTTTAAAAACCACCCCCAAACCTTGATGTGTCAAAGGTAAATATGATGTTTCTCCACCACATGCACTGACACTAATAAGTTGTCTCAGGAGTCGAAGTCTTGGTTGAGATGGGAAGCCTGGGTTCCAATGGCATCTTTCAACTCACAGATTCATGTTCTAACGTTTGAAAATCTAGCTATTATTTTTTATTTAATAATTATTATGTCATGTGTTATTTATTTATTGGTGGATACTACTGTCAATGCCACGTGATGATACTGTACCATCTAATAATTCTCTGCTGTTGGAGGTTGCTAAGAGTGTTTTTAGTACAACGACATATATTATAATACAACGATATATATTTAATAGTACAACAATATGCCAATTTGGTTAAAGAGTTTTTATTTTTTTATTTTTATTTTTTTTAAAGTACAATGACATAGTTTATATTAAGGGAAGATTGCTAAGTCACACAATGGACAATCTAATTTGGTATCGAATTCGCTATATACGAGATTCGAACCTAAGACTTTTCACTTACAAGTGAAGAGAAATATCACCAGACCGTAGTTGATTAGTGGTTGAAAATTATTGTTAGGTTGATACTTTTACGTGTTGTACCTCTTTTACCTAATATTTAGTCATGATTTTGTATTAAATTGTTGAATTTAATGTGTTTTGTGCGAGTTTTGTTAAAAATGATTTGAGAACAAAACATGAATCTCATGGTTAATTTGGGAAAAGATTATCGAGTTGTGCGCTTGACTTTGTTGGACCGGGGCAATTATTCGAACTTGGGCCTTCAAAGCATTCCAAAGCGTGTGAAATGGTTAACTCAATTAAGTGGGTTGGTGTAAGTTTGTCATTAATTGGCTAGTCCAATTGATTTAGGCGACAAGGAATTGTAGTTCCGTTTCTTTCTTTCTATATTTTCGAATTCTAACGTTGTATATTTTAATTTTATCATGAATTAATTCCTTTTGTTAGGATTAGGGTGGCTTTTATCATGAACGTATAATTGTCGTTATTTATATTAATCTTAGTTATTTTTTATGTTGAGTAATTGTTATTGTGCTTCATTGTTATTAAATAACTGGTTATTATTTGTGTGAAGAACTAAATTGCGACTTACATGTTGAGTTTAGTAGATTGCTTTTCATAACAATTACCATGAATTTCATAGCCAAGTAGACATACTGGTATGGTAACAGCCCGTCCCGGGAAATTTATACAGTTGATGTGAATTGACGGAATTGCCCTAAGCGTGGGTGTGTGAAGTTGTGAATTTCATTAAAGTATTGGTCCAATTATACAATTTCCTAAGTTTTGGGACCAATTGGAAATTAGGAAATGGATTAGTGTGATTGGTTGGTGGATTTTGGACCACTCATCTTATACTCTCTCTCTGCTCTCCCATGTTTTCTCTCGGTCTCTCTCGAACTCACTCTCTTCTCTTTCGTACGGACGGCACCCATAACCTTTGCAAATCTTGCATATCGTAGGAACTAAGCACACCATCGTGTTTGTGAGGTCCATACGAGTTGATTGGTACCATTTTTAGGTAAGGTAACCTTCGTTTTCACGTGAAACCCCTAACCCTGAATGAGGTACTGTTCATGCACTAATTATTGTGAGGTTTTTAGAGGATTTCAAGCTCACAGAGAGCTTTAGAAGGTTGTCACAAAGCTCGGGGTGTATTGTTGGAATGATTCGGACGTAGGAGTGTCGAGAACGAAGCTTTTGGAGTTTGGCCGGAATTCGGGGTGTTTTTCCGGTGAGATCCCGTGATCATTGGGTCCCAAAATAGGTATGGTTTTGTTCGTATTGTTGAGATCTTTAAAATGGTACAAATTCATTGAAAATGGTGCAAAATGAAGAAGAAACCATGTTTGGAAACTTTTCCAAAAACCGGTGAACAGTCGCCGGCATCCGGCGACTCGTCGGAGAAGACAAGGGGATATTCCGTCAGTTTTGACGAAATATGCTAATGGCGTTAGGTGACGTCGTTAGATTTCCAACGGAATATGCTGGGATTTAACGGAATATCCCTGACGGTGTTAACTGACGCCGTCAGTGTGCCTGGCACGTGCCTGCGCGTGGAGGCGTGTCTGGCCGTGCCTTGGCCGGCACGTGAGGGCGCGTGGGTGATCAGAAATTTTTTCTAAAAATATTGGGATGATCCTGAGGTTGTGTAGGTCACTGTGGTATATTCATATACCCAAATTGAGCAAAGTATGAGAAGTTATTACCTATTGTTGGTTATGTGCGTTAAATAACGTTTATTTGGTTATTACGCATATAGGTAAGGCCTATCCTGAGGACGAGCGCCATCAATCGAGGCTCGGGGGTTAAGACCCTTCGATATATCTGTGAGTGGGCTTTTGTTAGTAGTATCTACCTATATAAATGAGATTTTTCCCAGAAAATCAATTATAATGGTAATTGGTGCAAAGTATATATCTATTTTATTCATGCATTAGTAGCTGTATATAATGGTAATTGGTACTGTGGACGCACAGGTAAGTATCAGGTGAGTATATATATCGATGATAGAGAATGATTAATATGAAATGATGTTTATGTTGAGATGTGTTGAAAGCTCATAAACCTGTACCCTGGTGTTAGTGCTCCTGCCCAGGGCCAGGGCTTAGTCCTTCACGTGATGTTCACCTCTCGCACCACACACTCACCTTGGATTCAAGTTAGGTGCTCAGTCTTGTCGAATAGACCACTATAGGTGGGTTCGACTTGTAGGTGACCTGCGATTAGCGCTCAGTCTTCACGTGATCGTAGCACTAGAGCGTAATTATTTACACCCAGTCTTGTCGGTGAGACCACGTGAGGTGGTTCCGACTCTTGTGCAAGATATATATATATATATATATATATATATGTGTATATATATATATATATGTGATGATGAGATATGATGAGATTGATTATGAGCTATAGTTCAGCCAAGCTGATCACTCAGTGAACATGTTATTATCTATGATGAGTTTCACCTGATATAGTTATGTGATTTGATGAGATATATTTGGCATGGCATATACCTTGCATATCACTACTTTTGGCATGATTTTGAGTTATGAGTTGAGATGAGTATATATGTATATATGCTATTTTTCTGGGAAATTATACAGGTTTTACGGCGAGGGGTTAGAACCTTTGAAAAGAGAAAAGGTTTTGAAAAGATTTGTTTTTGCCCACTCACGCGTTTTGTTTTTCGCCCCTCCAGGTTCTAGGTAGCAGTGCTTTGGTGGCCACGAGGGATCCAACGGTGTTCTGACAGAATTCACAAAAGTAGGATTCACCTTCGGGTGTTATATCTTAGTAATTGTCCTTGACTGCAACTAGAAGTTCTTATTGATCTGAATGTGTATTTATACACCTAGACTTGTACTAGCATCTTTTCTTAGCTAGTATTGCTAGTGTTTCGGTTTTTAATTCTTCGTATTTCTAATTATTTTCTTAGCTTCCGCACTGTGCACATGGTTACGTCACTCTCATGTGACGGCTAGCACGCCCTCTTTGGGACGGGGTGTGTCAGGTATGATTTATGTAGTTTCGTATAATTATCTATTGAGTTTAAAGGGTTTTGATTATCTATAACTATGACCAGACATAGCATGGGTAGATAGTTAAAAACACAAGTAGTGTATTCTGACAGGAAATATTGACGAATCAAGGAATAATTTCTAGCAACATGGGAATAATTTGATGTTAATATGAATAACAGGATTAGATGGGATTGAGAATGAGGAACATGATGTCCTAGTGTTTTCATACATTAATCTTTTATAATTCATTCACTTTTACTTTGTGTTAGTTTAAAGTTAAATCGTAATAGTAAATTTAGATTAATCTGATCCTTGTTAGAATAACACGTTGCTTATCACTATATTACTTGGATGATGTTGTACACTTCCATTTATCACAACAACTATTAGTGGCTAACTACCGCATCCAAAATCTCCTAATAAATTAAAACAACTGCGTCACAATACTGCTGTATTGTCCAAGTACAGACTTCAGAACTGTTACAATAACTAATACTTGGTTCAAATGTGTGTAAACATTCTAACTTAAGCTTTAAGAAGCCAACTAAATGCAACAGACAAAGATATGAAATTAGACATACATAAATATTGCAGTATCTACCATCCTATCCCGTTATGAAGATGATGATGAGCTGCCAAATCTCTGTTTGCACTGCCATCTCCACTCTCATGAATCCTACTGAAATTGTAAGCACCATGACTACTCGCCAAATTGTAATTTGAAGTCATCACTTGCGGCTGCTGCTGTCGTCCCCCAACTGAATAGAAACCTCCATTGGAAAAATCCATCTTGTTACTTGAAATAGTGTTGGTTTGATCATTAGAACCATGAGGGTGGTCTTCTTCTCTGGCCATGGAGTTCTTATCTCCCTCGGTCTCCCTGTACTTGTTGAGATACACTTTCAAGGGTCCAACATAATTCTCGAATCCCAGAGTTGTCATGGCCCAAAGTAGGTCATCCCCGTTGATAGTCTTTCTCTTTTCTCTCTGGCACTTGTCCGATGCTTCGCCCGTGATGAAGCTTATGAACTCCGATACACATTCTTGGACCGTCTCCTTGGCTTCCTTTGAAATCTTGGCATTTGCAGGCAGGGACTTCTTCATGATACGGCTCACGTTCGCAATGGGGAGGAACCTGTCTTGCTCTTTGGAACCGCTGTCTGAGACGTTCCCAGACAGCGGGCTTCCAACCGGACTACACGTTTGATTTCTTTTTCCACTCATTGTGTTTATGTTTTTTTTCCCTCTCTTCCTCTTCCTTGCGTTGAGGTGTTTATGTTGTGGAATCTATGAGGAAGAGTTGGGGGTCTTTAAGCTAACAGAAGTGGGGGGAGAAGAGCATCCTAGAACCTAGAAGAATATTTTATTTTTGAAAAGAAAAACGAGTGGAAAGGCGGTTTGATGCGGACAAAAAAGAAAAACAAACACTGGTTGATTAGAACAAATGCAAAGGATGGTGTGTGAAGGTATGGAATCCTTGGAGGAGAGAAGAAGAAAAAATAAATATGTGGTGTTAAATAATAACAAGCCACTCAATATTATTGTCTGGTAGTATTTATCTTCACTTGTAAGTGAGAAATTCGAATCTCATAGATAACGAATTCAATACCAAATTAGGTTTGTCATTGTGTGGCTTAGCCGAAATCCTTCATTTCGTAGTATAAAATATATCGTTATACCAAAAAAAAATAATAATAACAAAAGAACATCAATAATAAATTGATACTGTGACTTTTCTGTTATGGAAGTTCCATGGAACCAAACATGAAAAATTGAGTTGGGAAATGAAAAAACAAGCAATCCCCCTTCCAAATATTGGTTTTTTATTATCTATTTTTTAATCTCTTTTGTTCCATAGTGTCAATTTCCTTTGTGGCTTTTGACTATAATTTAAAATCGATAAACCGAATGGGAACGAAAAATATAACTTCAGCCTGCACGGCAAAGGGGAGACCTTAAAACTCTTGACCACGTCTACCGGCAACATACCGTGTGTAATAAGTTATATCTTGTGACTCTATTAATCAAAGCTAAAGTCCAATTTTGTAAACTAAAGAATTTCACTTTTTTATTTATATTTTCAGTTTTAATTTTTTCTTTTTTGAAAATTTGAAGTGGTTACTCAACGAGTTTTTAGTTTTCAAAAATATAAATACTATACGGTTATCAAATGACTCTAAGAGAGTGAAATATATAAGTTGCTTAATTTATACAAAGTTGTGCAAGTGCAAATGACATTACTATATTGCCCTAGATGAGTAATACTACACTTACTACTTATTTGTACCATCTTTCTAATGGTGGTAGGCTCTCTGATAGAGGTAGAGTCCATCAACGCATGTGGGATCCATCTCTATTAGAAAGATGGTACAAATGATAGTACAAATAAATGATAAGAATTGTATTTTGACTCTATAGGCTGCGACACCCCCAATTGCCTAGGATTTGTTGGCACCAAACAACGTGTGCCACATCGATGCGTGACAATTTTTGGGACCTACAGACATGCATTGTTGTCGACCAAAGAATCAACCACGTCGTTGTCCGACAGTTGGCCTTGTCTCTACACTATAGCACCTAGGTAAATTTAAGTGGCATATATGCTAAATAAAGTTTAGGGTACCATTGATAGGAGCCAGAAACCATACCATGTTCCTGTCTTCAACAATCCTTCTTTGTGCCTTTAGATTTCATAAAAAACTTGGACTGCAATTTTATATCCAATGAATCACTCTGTATCTTTGTACGGCTTAAAAAGGCATAGCAAATAGTAGAGTGGGGCAAATTAACACACACACACGAGCGCGCGCACATATATATATATATATATATATATATATATATATATATATATTTATAGGAGGCCTTTAAAGAAAGATATCTATGTTGTAGTCATATTTAGAATATGAATGTAACTGTATAAATCCTAGAGGATATGTGAAAGTATCTTATATTCCTATTATGAGTAGATTACCTATTAAACGTTGTAATCCTAAAAGGAATGGTTTTTACATATCCTACTACTATAAATAAAAGCACAATGGGATGAATCAAACATACCTCACAATTAAATCACTCTCTCTTCTCCCTTAATATCGCCGGCCCCTCTCTTTCTAAACCCTATATCGTTCAATCAAATAGGCTTACAACACGTTATCAGCACGCTCTTGCCAGAAGCTGAGGAATTGACACATCGTAGGAGGAGGCTATCATCCCCCAAATTCAAAGGTTTATTCGTTTTCTGCTAATCAGGTACGCTTAAAATAAAAGAAGATATTTGAAACGTCCACGAAGCATGAAAACATTCTTCATGATGCATGAATCCCTCTATGTTTATATTTTCCTTATGATATATATATATATATATTGTATATGTTCATATATTTGTTTCATGCATCGCACAATTAAATTGTTATGTGGAATATGTGAGTCAAAGTATGAAATTAAACGAGAAGCAGATTTTGAAAAAAAAAAAGGGAATTGGACATGGTGCGGCACACCCACCACACCATCACTGTGGAAGTAGCAACTAGGCCTTGGCTTGGAATTAACCTCGGTAGGGCCTGAAGCCCCGACCCAAATCGTTGCCTTGGCCCGCAGCCATTAAACCAGCCCAGTTGGCTAGGTTCCTTTCCCATCACGCACGCCGCAACCTTTTATGGTTATTGGACTTATGCCCCAACCACGGGCCTGCAGCCTTGGTTATTGGTCCACAGCCAGCAAGCCTAGCTTGCTAGGCCCCCGTGTCATGGCACACTTCTTGCATCACATGCAGCCAGCCTATGCGGCTGGGCTCCCCATGCAACCCAAGGCCAGCTCCTGCTAGGCCTTGCCTCATGCCCTTCCCTCGACCCAACCTTGAAGCGCAGTTGCGGCTGGGGTTTTTCCCACACCCCCCGTGGCCTGTAGCCCATTCCAGAGGCCTTTTTGGGCCCTGCCTTTTACTCAAGGCACCCAACCCGAGCCCAATTATTTGTAGGGCTATATTTTCAACCCGATAATATTATTTTAATATTATTTAGCTTCTACAATCGACCCCGTATGGCCCGATTTATTGAATTAATTAAAAGTGACCTGCAGTCCATTAATCTGATAATGAATCCAAAATTATTGACCTAACGATCACTTTTGGACATTAACGATTCGATAATTTATTTTTATACTTTGAACCGTGACATACTTTCGTAGTAACGAAGCTCTCACACTTGAGTTCCCGAAGAACCTCAAATCCACTATATTTAAATTAGTATATTGCATTCTGTGTTTCTTGTAAGAACCTCTCATTATGAACTAATTGTTCATAAAAACTAAATTGAACCTGTAGTTTCAAATTTAGTGCCTTTGAAACCTAAAGTTTTCATTCAAAACATACCACATGAAACCTGTAGTTTTCATGCATAAATTAAATCAATACATGTCTATAGAACCTGTATATTCTATGATATATGTCTATGGCTTACCATATGCCTAATCACGTTTTTCCCTCCGTTTTAGGGACATGTTGAACTTGAACAAGCTTGATTTCTCCGCTGTAGAAGTCTTCGGAAGAAACTATCTGAAGTGGGTTCAAGATGTGAAGCTCCATTTAACTGCAAAGGGTATTAGAGCCACCATCGAGACACATATCGCAGACAAACCTGTTGACGAAGCTCAAAAGGCTAATGCAATAATCTTCATTCGAAGACACATACATGATGCACTGCAGACTGAGTACCTCGTTGAAGATGACCCACACACCATCTGGTTTGCTCTGGCCAACCATTTCGATCACCAAAAAAACATGTACTTGCCTGCAGCAAGGCACAACTAGTAGCATCTTCGCTTCCAGGACTTTAAGTCTGTGAATGAATACAACTCTGAAGTTTGTAGAATCCGTTCACTATTGAAATTCTGTAAAGTGGAACTAACCGAATCAAATATCCTGGAGAAGACCTATTCGACCATCCATGCCACCAATATTGTCCTATAGCAACAATATAGGGCACAAAAATTCACCAACTTTTCAGATTTGATCTCTATTTTACTTCTCGCTGAAAAGCAAAACCAACTTTTGATGAAGAATCATCAATCTCGACTCACTGGCTCGAACGCCACGCCTAAAGCGCATGCGATTAATTCTAACAGCCATAAACGACGCAAGAACCGTCGTGGCCGTGGTAATGGGCGGCAAGCCCCACCACGAGCCCAAGGTCAACAGAGTGCCACACCTAAGGGAAGAAATGTGACCTAGCAGCGTCCACCACTCGCCTCTAAGGCCCTAAACTTCAAGAACAAGGCCAAAACTCCCGTTCAGGTTGTTTCTATTGAATTGGACATGTGTTATCGCTGTGGATCAAGGGATCATTGGTCACGCGTATGTCGAGCTTCCCCTAAGGCTATTGCCAAGTATCATTCCCGTCGTGAGTCTAACTTTGCACATGTGGATCATCCGGAAAATGCGACTACATCAATGGAGATATCGGATTTTCAGGAGGCGTCAGCGCCTATGGATGAATAAATTAGACATGTTTTTAGGGTGTTTACCCCTAGTGGTCGAACCCACTAGGAGTGGCCGGCCCTACCCCCCTATTTTCTAGGTTTATGGTTTAATTTTGAACAATTTTTCTAAGTATTTGGAATAATTGGTTTGGTTTTGGTTTGTTTTGAATTTGGATTGTTATTTGAATGGATATTATTTTCTCAAATTGCTTAATTGAATGAATGGACTTATATTTATGCATGTGACCAATTCAATCAATTTATTTCTAGGTATGTCTAGTGGGGAAGTTAGTTGTCAGGTAGATAGTGCAACCATGCACACCATATTGCCTGAATGACATTATTTTACTAACTTGATACCCAAGAAAGCTCATTTGACAACTCTCTCAAGCCCATCCAACCTGATTGAAGGATACGAAAAGGCACGTATCATGTTGTCTAATGGTACAATTTTAACCATTAAGGAGGCACTCTATTATCCACGTTCTAGAAGAACGTTGTTGAGTTTTAGAGATATTCGAGATAATCAATATCATATCAATATCATATTGTAACCACTGAAAATCATGGTTCTGAATTTCTTTGTATCACTTCGTACGAATATGGCCAGAAGCGTATTCACGAGAAGTTGGAATGTCTGTCGAGTGGGTTGTACATCACAACCATTCACGGCATAGAAGCCCACAGTGTGGTCGGCCCTATGCTTGAGTTCCAGGACACTTTGTTTCTTTGGCATGATCGTTTGGGACATCCTGGATGTGACATGATGCGATGTATCCTCAAATCATCTCATGAGCATCGGTTACATCCATATGTTGGACTCCTGCCATGCAAAGCGTGTTCTTTAGGGAAGTTGGATACTCAACCCATATCTACAAAGATTATTCACGACCCCCCTAAATTTCTTCAGAGGATTCAATAGGACATTTGTGGACCTATCCAACCAACATGCGAACCATTGAGATACTTTATGGTGTTGGTTGATGCATCGACAAGATGGTCACATGTTTGCCTATTGTCCATATGTAACGCCGCGTTTGCTAAACTCCAAGCTTAAATCATTAAGCTATGGGCTCACCACTCTGATTATATGATTAAGTCGATTCGACTGGATAACGCTGGAAAGTTTACGTCACAGACTTTTGACGATTATTGTATGTCAGTAGGGATTGATGTGGAACATCTTGTACCCCATGTTCACACCCAAAACAGCCTGGCAGAAGCTTTCATAAAGCGCCTTCAATTGATAGCTCACACTTTGGTTATGCAAACCAAACTGCCGGTATCTGCCTGAGGCTATGCAATATTGCACGCAGCTATGTTGGTCTGCCTGAGGCCCACCGCTACCCAACCACATTCACCATTACAGTTGGTCACTGGATATGAGCCTAACATCTCATATTTACGGGTGTTTGGGTGCGCCATTTATGTGCCAATAGCGCCACCACTACGTACCTCATAGAAAAATGGGAATCTATGTCAATTATGATTCGCCATCAATTGTTCGCTACTTAGAACCCTTAACATGAGATCTCTTTACCGCACGTTTTACGGATTGTCACTTTGATGAGACAGTCTTCCTGTCGTTAAGAGGAGATAAGCATGTTAACGTTCCTGTAGAACGTCGCGAATTGTCGTGGTATGCTTCCACTATGTCTCATTTAGATCCCCGCACTGCCCAGTCTGAAACTGAGGTGCGTCAAATTATAGACCTTCAGAGCATTGCTCAAAGCATGTCGGATGCTTTTAATGATCTAGCAAAGGTGACAATATCACATATACCCGCTGCAAACACACTTGCAAGGATAGATGTACCTCGCGTACGTCAACAACCCGCCTGGGAAGGCCAGACCGTCCCCGAAGGTGGGGAGGCCACACCCTCCACACAGCAAGGTACATTGGCGGCTAGCCAATCATCTGTTCCAACCTTGAAGCTTGGTAGACCCCTCGGTTCAAAGGATTCACAACCCCGGAAGAGGAAAATGGCACCAACTAGTGACCCTAGTTTGAATCCGACCATTGCTCACGCATCCGTTCCAACGCATGAGGTTATTCTAGATTACGGTGATGCTTCAGACGAAACATGCCGGCCTTCCAAGAATCACGAGATTTTGGTCCACTACGCAGTATTGGATGAGGTTTGGAATAGGAATGAGATGATCGTCGATGATGCATTCACGTACTCAGTAGCTACTGACATCATGCTTAGCAATGACATTGAACCACGTTCCGTCGATGAATGTCGACGTAGAACCGATTGGTCAAACTCGAAACAAGCAATCCAGGTCGAACTCGATTTACTCGCGAAATGTAAAATGTTTGGACCTATCATTCCTACACCACCACGCCTGAAGCTTGTTGGCTACAAGTGGGTTTTCGTGAGGAAACGTAATGAAAAGAATGAAATAGGGCGATACAAAGCACGTCTCGTAGCGCAAGGCTTCTCTTAGCACCCTAGGATTGATTACGAGGAGACGTATTCCCCCGTAATGGACGTTATAACGTTCCGCTACCTAATCAGTTTGGTAGTCTCCGAAAAACTGAATATGCAACTTATGGACGTGGTAATCGCGTATCTCTATGGGGATCTAGATACGAAAATTGACATGAAAGTTCCATAAGGACTTCCATTGACTGGTTCAAATAGTTATAGACCACGGAACACTCTCTCAATTAGGTTGATGAGGTCACTCTACGAATTGAAACAATCCGGGCGGATGTGGTATAACTGTCTGAGTGAATATTTGACAAGTCAGGGTTATGTGAACAATGAATTATGCCCATGCGTGTTCATAAAGAAGTCATATTCCGGATTTGTAATCGTTGTAGTTTATGTCGATGACATGAACCTCATTGGGACTCTCGCAAAGCTTGAGGAAATTGTTCCACACTTGAAATCGGAATTTGAGATGAAGGATCTTGGGAAAACTCGATACTGTCTCAGCTTGGAGATCGAGCATTGTTCAGATGGAATCCTAGTACATCAATTGAACTACACCCAAAATGTGTTGCGTCATTTTAATGAGGATAAAGTGAAGCTTTAGAATACACCCATGGTCGTTCGGACTCTAGATGCTAAACGAGATCCCTTCCGTCCAAAGCAGGATGAGGAATAGATTTTGGAACTCGAAGTTCCTTATCTAAGTGCAATTGGGGCTTTATTCTACTTGGCTCAGTGCACTAGACCCGACATCTCCTTCATTATTAATAGACTGGCATTCGTGTCGTGTTTCCCGTGTTCGTGTCGTTTTCGTGTTATACGCGATATCCTAACGGGTCATGTCGTGAAACACCCGTTAAAATAAACGGGTAAAATGACCCAACCCGATAATATTAACAGGTAATATGACCCGACCCGTTACCCGTTAAGGAAAATATATTTTAAACCAATAAATAATCAAATGAAAAACATAATACTGAATAAGTATATACATACCATATTATCACATTCAAAACATAAAAACGCATTTGTCTTTCAAGTATTACATATTTACATACCCAAAATAAGAGCATAATAAAAAATAAAAAAACATTAGAACATTACAAAATATCAAATGTTCAAAATATTTGCAAAATTAAGGGAGTTATGTTTCAAGGTTTGGAACCTTGCACATTTTCTTACAATCAAACTCTTCAATTTTCATCAATCACCATGGGAAACGGTATTGGAACTTTGGCTTGATATATTGTCTTCAAGAGTTATATTGATGATATTTTCAGTGAGGCTTTCTACATTAGCACTCTCTTCTCATTTATCATATGGCTACTGTTTAAGTAAAGTCTTTAATAGTTTTTTAATTAATGTAGAAGTGTGAAAAATATAGAAAAAATATATAAACGCTTGTAATGACAAGCTTTACAACTTTCGTGAATGGCTTAACTTTGAAATGTGCCACTATAATCATATAAATCATAGATCAAAATTTAACCGTTGATTGTTGTTTACATTTATGCTTCATTTTTCTCACCAAATTTTGTTTTTTCAGATTTTCTTTTTTGAAAACATGATCTATTAGAGGATACAGGAAGATGAACGGTTTAGATCGTTGATATTATGTTCAGAGTTTTACCGTTAGTGAAAATATTGCTTGGTGTTTATAAAGTCTCTACAAACTATATAACATCGACTCATATTTGAATTAACCGTAAATATCGGGACGTGATATCAAAGATTCGAACCGTTCATCTTCCTACATCCCTCAGAAGATCATGTTTTCAAAAAAGAAAATTTTAAAAATGAAATTCAATATAAAGAATAAAGACTAAACGACAATTGACGGTTAAATACAAATTTAAGGTTTATGGATTATAGTGTCGGATTTCGAAGTTGACCCCTTCACGAAAGTTGTAAAGCTTGTCACTACAAGTGATTATATATATTTTTTTTTTTACGTTTCTTACACTTCTACAATAATTATTATTAATTTTATTACTTTTATACTCAAATAAAAAACACTATTCATGACGGTTTGGAAGGTTTTAAAAATCTAAACGATAATGTAAGTGTAACCATTGTCTACTCATGGAGAAATGATGAATCACGAGTATTTATATATTCTTTCACATTTTTCATACTTGTAGGGATGTCTTATTGCCTATACTAATACTATACTAGTTGATTTTAATTTTGGACAACAACATGTCAAGTAAAATTTATCCTATTAATGACAATAAGAAACTCTCATAATAAAAGTAAATAAATGAATAAAACTTAATTTTTTTAAACTTTTATATATATATATATATATATTTAATATAGAATATACCAATATATACAATATGGCTATTGTATTTTATAATAAATTTTTTAGTAATTAAACTTTAAAATTATAATTTATTTTTCTTAACGAATCGAAACAGGTTACCCACGTGTTACTCGCGTGTATACCCGTCAAGAACCAGTTATTAACAGGTCACCCGATAATGACCCGATTAGTTATCGTGTTGACCTGAAACCCGTTATTTTCGTGTCGTGTCACCGTGTCGTGTAAGAAACTGTCGGGTCTAACTGTTAATCTTTTGGCAAGATACAACAATGCGCCCTCAAGGGTACAACGGATTTAGGCTTGTTCTATACCCGCGAATCTCTGAGTGTTGCTGCCCCATATGATCCTCGGGTTGATTCTCGCCTTGTTGGTTACGCAGATGCTGGATATCTGTCTGACCCACATAGAGCACGTTCTCAAATAGGTTATGTCTTTACCATTGGAGACACCGCTATATCTTGGAGGTCTACCAAGCAAACGCTAGTTGCGACTTCGTCGAACCATGCTGAGATTCTCGCTCTGCAAGAAGCATCGCGTGAATACTTTTGGTTGAGAGAAGTTATAGAGCATATTCGAAGCACTAGTGGTCTTACATCAGTCGTTGACCTTCCTACAATGATTTTTGAAGACAATGCAACATGTATCGAGTAGTTGAAGAATGGATACATCAAGGGAGACAACACCAAGTACATAGCGCCAAAGTTCTTTTACTCACACCAGCAGCAGCAACAACAACATCAGAACATTGAAGTCAAGCAACCCCGTTCCCAGGACAACCTGGCCCATCTCTTCACCAAGTCGTTGCCCAAGTCTACATGATCTTATTTAGAAGTTATGTCTAACTCAGGCGGAGTATCTAGAAGCATACTCACATGATCTTAATGTACTCTTTTTCCTACGATTAGGAGTATTTTTTTCACTGGGTTTTTGCTACTTAACAAGGTTTTAACGAGGCACCCATCCTAGGATGATCATACTCCGTTGAGTTCACTACTTTCGTCTTGTTTGACGTTTGTTTTAGACATTATGCATACTTCTCACTTTTGTCCTTAGTCTATAGGTTTTCCCCATGCCTTGGGTTTTACCATAGCGAGGTTTTGTGAGTTTTACTACAAATGCATACTTCACTTAAATTTGAGACTCGCGATCACCCGTTGTGCTGATGACTTCATCAACTATTCTACCTTATCTGCTGAAGATTTGATACAATGGTTTGTTGAGTATTTACACACACAAGGGGGAGTGTTGCAGTCATATTTAGAATAGGAATATGATTGTGTAAATCCTAGAGGATATGGGAAAGTATCTTATATTCTTATTAGGAGTAGATTACTTATTAAACGTTGTAATCCTAAAGGGAAAGGTTTTTACCTATCCTACTACTATAAATAAAGGCACAATGAGGTGAATCAAACATACCTCACAATTAAATCACACTCTCTTCTCCCTCAATACCGCCAGCCCCCTCTCTCTCTCTCTCTAAACCCAAGATCGTTCAATCAAATACGCCTACAACAATCTCCATTTAAAAAAAAAAAGGGAATTAGTTGTGGGGACCACATCACATCAAATTTCAACGATTCGAATCGTCTATTTTTCAAGTTGGACCTCATAAATCATCCTTACAAAATATTAGCCAAATCGAAAATATTTAAGACATTTAATTGAATTCAAAGAAATTGACCAACATTTTGTTTTATAAGAAACAATGAAATTACATCGTGATAATTAAATAAGCAAATGGTTTCGGATTAAATTGAATTTTTGCAAGGATGATCTATGAATTGAGATTTACAAAATAGACAGTTCGGATCGTTGAAATTCGACGTGAAGTGGGCCCAAAAGATCTATACATACATACATACATACATACATACATATATTGCTCAGCTATGAGCTATTCCTACTTGTCTTTCCAAGATTCTCTCTACCGATCACATCTCTAGACCGTAAAGATTATCATCTGCCTGCCATTCCCAATCTTCGTTTAGTTGAATATGGTTTCCCCCTTAATTATTAGTTAAACTAGCCTATATGTACGCATACGTAAGCCCTTCGTGGGCATATGTGGTTTTTATTTTTATCACGATTTGGGTGACTTAAAATCACAAACAAAGACTTACTCATTTTAAAATAAGCGCTCAAGTTTAAGGTCATAGTTAGTGGATTTATATTGTAAAAAGTTTGTAGGTCAAATAACCATGCACGGCAGATCTTGTATCCGATTATTAACTTCATAATATCGCTTGTATTAAATGGTTAATTACGGATACCAATATGGCCTAATTCATGAATTGCCTAATTCATGAATTGTGGTTATAGTTAGATGATTAATCGTGCAACAAGTTTATAGCTCAAGTAACAATGCGTTCAAAGTTTTATTCAATCATTAACTCCGTAATATCGCTTGTATTAAATGGTTAAGTATGGATAACAATATGCCTTAATTCATATCTGCAAAGTGCCTTAATCTAATAAAATGATTTGCTTTGTACTTGCTTAATTATTTTAATGCATCAGACCTTGTCCCTGATATGTAGTCTCCACCGTAGCTTTGAAAACAGTATAACTATCATCTTACAAAATGGAAAATAAATATATAATAAAACACACTAGACATCTTTTGATATGTTTTTCATTTGGTCAAAAGCCATCTTTTGATCAGGCTTGTGACAAATGGCTTCTTTATCAACTGCCTCGACCTGCTCTATTCTACAGAGAATTCTGGACCTGTCCATGTCCTGCTGAATGGCTGACTTGCAGTCCTGCCTTCTTAAACTACATATGATGTGGTGGGGATTAGAAAATATTACGAAGATTACATTTTTTTTAAGATAAATTAATGAGAATGGTTTGAAAGCATTGAGTTTTAACAATAAAAATAAAATAAAGGGTAAAATAAATAGTACCAGGATTGACTTTTTAATGTACAAATATGATTTTTCGTTAAAGTGAATAGTATCGGGATAAAGCTCCCTTTTTTTTTATCACATTTTAAAATTATATGATGTGATAATTATTGTGATTATGTCACATCAATTAACATAATGAGCTCCATTTAATATGTTTATTATTAATATTCTACTTAATAAATTAGTCTCTTCACGCGCGAAAAATTTTTATTTAGGACTTAACTTGTCATTTGACATGTTATTGTTTGATTCTAAACGATATCTTATTTATCTCACTTTGAGGTATATATACATGATTTACAAACATTATCTCACAACTACATAATAAATACAACTAATCAAGACTATTACATAAAAGTCAAAATTCTCTTTGATATATAAATATCATACGTGCCCAACTTATCTAAGAACCTAGAAAGCACTTGATCTGATACTACCTTCGTAAGCATATCAGCTAACTAATTTTCCGTCCTGATTGTTGCTACTCCAATAATTTTATCTTCAACTTTCTCTTTAATTAAAAAACGATCAACCTTAACATGTTTCATCCTATTGTGTTGTACCGAATTTTGAGTAATATCTCGCGCAACTTGATTATCACAAAATAACTTCATCAACTGATTAGGTCCAAAATTCAAATCCTTTAGTAATTGCTACAACCATATAATCTCGCAAACTCCCAATGTCATTCCTCTAAACTTTGCTCTTGCATTCGAATAAATAACTACATTTTGCTTCTTGCTCCACCACGTAATAAAGTTTTCCTCTACAAAGGTAAATTAACCTGATGTCGAACGACTGTCATCAATTGAACTTGCCCAATCTGCATTAGTATATCCTTTAACTTTGAGATGTCCATTCTTTGCAAACAAGATACCTTTTCCTTTACCCCTTTTTAAATACCGCAATATCTTCATAGTCGTATTCATATGTTGCTTTCCAGGATTATGCTTAAACTGACTAACCATACTTAAGGCATAGGCAACACCATGCCTAGTGTGTGCCAGGTGCATTAACTGTGGGACCTATGATTTTCTAAGACCATGACACATGGACGTCAGGTGGCAAGAAGAACATGAATGCCCATATTCATGACATGTAGTCAGACAACCTTAGTGCTTGAAGATATTACTTGTCTACCAAGTAAAGAAGTCCTAATTCAAGTCAAATTAGGATATCTTGAGGATTAGGCAACGAAATCATAATTCTAGGAGAATTGGATATCTTATTCTAAATTCTCTCATAGATAGTTTCCCGATTTAATTGGGATTACTTTCCCTACAAAGACTCTCCAGATCTTCATAAATACTCTAGCTTGAGTATTTATCAGGGGACGACCATCTCTTAATTATCTAAAAGATGACAATTCTTCATCTTCTCTACAAGACTATCACAAACATATTGTCTCTACGCCTAACAAAGGCCCATCATGCATACACGCTGCAGTCTACACGTAGTCACGTCCATGAAGAACTCATCTCCTTCACGGCTCGCCATAAGCTATTCGTCAAGGATGGTTCACGATGTATTGCACATCACACCATTCTTTCTTTGAAATACACCAGTGGTTTGATTCTCATTCCTTAAGATGTGTAGGCAATTCTACTCAGATGTCAGATTTCTATAGAATTTTGCGGAACTCAATTCAGAGCAACGTGGAAAACGTTACTTTGGTTTTACCACTCACAGCACATATTGGAATTCTCTACGGAATTCCTCAAGTTCTTCCTCTGAACTCATATCAAATGGCATACAACGTACTGTAATGACTTATGAGTTCAGGACACGCACACAATCATGGTCAAGTTAACTGTTAAACTATCTAACCAATGCAAGTCCCCTCCAACCAACTAAAAACTAAAGTCACTCACAAAGCATTACATGACAACTTAACACTTGTCCTCCTCCACTACTAGCTTGTAATGGAAAAAAGGACAGGGGCATACGGTATAGTGTAAGAAGAAAAACTCAATGAATCTGAATGACTCGTACACCTTATGGCAGTTATGGATCTAGATTGCCACACATGAAGAAGTCTAAATGACATATTACTCTGGATTACTCTGAAGCTATCCGGAGTAAGGTAGATCAGAGTAAGCACGCCTTTGTAGTTCGGTCATGAACTAAACAGCTTCCCACTTGGAGCTAAACAAACGGATCAGTGATGCCTCCATCATCTTATTTTGAGGCATCGTTGAGATTAACCATGCTTATTCTGCAAGAAAAAGAACCTCGATCCGGTATGGAATCAGCCAAGTTTCCTATATTCTTGAAGTTCCAACACTTTAGGGATTGGCGTGAGCTGCAAGTAATCCAACACCTGAGAGGATGCAATATCTACTTCTAGATATCCTTTGGGATTCTCAAAAGCCTTATAAAAATGAACGAGGAAAACAACTCGAAGGCCAATCCAACGGGTGAACAACCTTGATCCAAACTAGAAATTGTCGGGGGAAGGGAATTTAAAAGGGTGCAAGGTTCAAAAAAATTTAGACAACTAAATCCTTTTAGATAGTTGACAATATTAATTACGTTCATAATTCGTCACTACAAACAAGTTACAATTGTTGCCAATGATGTTTCATGTAGATGAGACATGTTGAACACCCAAAAACCTTTGAATTACTTATCCTCTTTTGTTCACATAACACAGTATCACCACCATTTGCACTTGAAACATCTCGTGATTCATCAACCAAAAGAGAAAAAAGTATAGCTTATGTATCTTTAGTAATTGTATCAGTAGTTTCAACGGCACAAGCATGGACAAGATCTCTTTGAATATCGAAAGCAATATACTTGAGATTTTTTGGAGCGTTCTCAAACATAACCTTCCTAACTTTCTCATCATGATCAGCAAGAAATTGCATAAGCTCCATATAACTACCCCTATTGTTTGATTTCATTGATTCATATTGACCACAAACAAAAAGACCCTGTCATAATAACCATCTAGTTCAATCAAGTGTGCCACTAAAAAAATGTGATAAATAATGCAAGCTTCATCAGTTTGCTTGATCACAAGGGTTTCAATATGTTGTTTTTATGTCATCAAATCTCTAATTTGTTGTGAAGGTTTACTATGAAGACTTCCAACACGTTCCTCATGATCTCGAAAATTTTCAGGTCATTTCCTCCAATTTGTAAACCATTTTCTCAGTGAAGACATCACTGTGACATTTGAAAAGATAACAATAACGGCAAAATGCAACATCTCTTGTTATACTATACTCCAACCACTCAAAATTATCTAGCCGCCGGGTGAAAACACATCGATTGTCCTTCCTCATAACTTTTCTTGGCATTTTGTGGGTTTTAGGTTGACAAAGATCCTTTTGTTGATAGTGTTAAATTGCTTCACGATAATTAGGCTCATAAATCAATCATTTGTGGTCTAAGTCCAGGGTATGTGATGTGAAATATTCTAACACTCAAATTAAAACCCTATAGTTGTATATGAAAGTAGAGATCGTTCTAGGCCGGGGATTAGAAGGGATGCTAATATACTCAATTTAAACTCTAAAACACTAAACTAGACTCTTATGACTCAAAACAACTTAAAACAGCACAAAATTAACAACTAGACTCAAAACAGACTCTAGGGAGTTATTTGGACGAATTCTAAACTAACTTGACTCAAAATACTAAATGGGGACAGATTTGAACGAATTTAACAAAACTAAAACACAAATAAGAACTAAGGGAGGTTTTGGATGAATTTAGCAAAACTAAGTAAATTGCAGCAAACAAAGTAAGTTAAAATGAAATTAAGGTGAATTCAAGGGTGAAAAGCTAGTTAGAGGATCCTTCTCCACACACGAAACAAATGCAACATAAATCGATTTCCAGTTATTCTTTCTATAAACCATGAATGACAATGCCCCAAATTAATTGTGAATGCACTAATTAACTTTCAGATTTTCCTTAATTCATTGAATTGGATGGAATACGCATCGGCAATCAAATTATTCTTATCGGCAATCAAATTATTCTTATCAAGTTCCCTATATGAACTGCATGATAGAGATACATTCAAAGATCATTAAGTTTTATGAAAATCATAAGCATCGACATGACATTCGTAACTATGAAAAGCATGATACTTCTGCCATGGATTCACCTAACACGATTGTGACTAGCAACCTCTACTACTCATAAATATAAGTTCATAACGATTAGGTGAAATTTGCTTATATTCTAGCATCAAATTCATGCATGCAAAAAGTGTGCACCCTCAATCAACATACAAGAATAAGTTTTAATCAAACAGATAAGTGAATCGCATTCATGTTTTACGAAACAATAACTAGAGGTAATCAATTCATATTAAACATATGTCCATGGCTTTGAATTCACCTCTAACTAAGAAAAACTTAGTTAAACATGTTCATAACAATTGAAAAGCAATCTGAAATAAACATTGAAACTAAAACAAGGGAAGAAAGAACTCAGAAAGTCTCCAATGGATGCAGGTGGTTGCGGCACAACCCTCATTCTCCGATGGAAGCCATAGCAAAGCTGCTTCTTCTCCAAGGCTGCGCAAAATGAGTGAATTGGTGTGTGGATATATTCCTGCGAATTATGGTGTGATATAGGGGGTGGTCGTTTGAATGGTGCGGCAGATTGGGGTATATATAGGCTTAGGGTTTGCGGCACCAATTCCTTGGAGGACAAGGATAAGGCATGGCCCAATCCAAGAGGGAAAAGGCCTTTTAGAAAGGTTTGTTGTGGCATGTTTCTAGAAGGAAAAGGCCTTCTAAAAACAGGTTTTAGGTGTCCTAATATGAAAATGAGTCCCTCTTGCAACTGGAGATAAGGTAGGATAAGATTATGATAGGATAAGATAAGGTAAGGTAAGATAAGGTTAGTTTGGATAAGATAATGTTGGATAAGGTTCCTTCTTTTTAGCTGATTCCTTATCTTCTTTGTCTTGAATTAATTTCTCCATATGTTTTGCATATTCCTAGCTCCTCTTAAACTTCAAATTCGCCCATCCACTTGCCCATTGCTTGTGCTATCCATTCTAAGCCCAGAATTGCTCCAAAATGCACTTTCTTGCCAACTTTGCCAATTGGACCTACAAACACACGAAAATAGCTTAAAACACTATAATAAGTAAAAACTAACTAAGTAAATGCAAGAAAACAAGCTAACTAAGTCGCATAAATATGCTCCTATCAGTCTGTAGGAAGATTAGCCAATATTTCATCCAACTTAGTGACCTCACTTTGTTATGAATTACTCGAAATATTAGAAGGAGGATTTGGACTAACCGGAATTTTCAAAGGAGGACTACCTAGAACATTTGATGGAGGATTTAAGCATTGTTTCTTATAGGATCATTCCATTACGTAATTGTATAATGAGAAAGAAAAATGGGTCTACTATGGCTAATAACTATTAATTAATCAAACAACAATTCAATTAATCAAGGGTTGTTTTATTAACACCCCCACATATTGTTGAATACACCCCCCACATACTAAATACACCCCACATCTACTTTTTCAATCAAAATTTATCTTAGTACATCTCACATACTTTTCTATACTACCCTCACACCCCAAACTTTCAACATACACCCCACATTCTTCACATACATTCAACATTCTCTCATTGTTCATTCTCACCACACCTCCAAATTTCAAGACTCTAGCTAAACAAGTAAATACTAATGATGAGGTCGACTACATGACAATCGATTGTTGGTTTATTTTACTGGTAGAGCACAAATCCGAAATTTGTATCCCTCTCTGTTACTCCTCTAGAGTCAATCTCACATAATTTTGACCCAAAAAATAATGATAGGACATGGGAGAATTTTTTATTTTTTTTTTCAAAATTATAATGGGTTCAATTCTTTTTACGGTACAAAACTTAAAAGAAAGTAGTGCCAACAGCCAAGCTTACCACTTAGAGAAAAAATTTGTTTATATAATAATGGATTTATTCTTTCTTTCTTTTTTGAGAAATCAAAAATTTGTTTTGGAGTAGTTATAGATTTTGATAACAAAAAAATGTTGTAGTTCTTACAAAATCCATAATGAAGTACGTCTGGTTACGAATTCGTAACATTTTTTAATTTTTAGGGTTTAGGTTTCTATCAATTTGGGGATTTTTGTCAATTAGGGGTTTTAGGATTTTAGGGTGCGGGTCTAGACAACCAATTTAGAGTTAGGGTTCATATTAGTAAATAATTTGTGTATTCAATTTCTTTTAAATTTTTTGGGGCTAAATAGTCATTTCATGTTAAGATACATGAGTGATTTAATAATACATATTTATGTGAGGTGTATTCAACAATATATGGGGTTGTGCTAATAAAAAAACTCATTAATTAATAATCAATTCAATTAACCAATAATCAATTATCATATATATACTAAACAATAATTCAATCAATCAATAATCATGCATATATTGTGTGTGTGTGTGTGTGTGTGTGTGTGTATATATTAAACAACAATTAATCAATCAATAACCATATTAAACTATAGCAATTAACCAAAATTTTATGTTGAATTATCCACTAAGGATTTAAATTTGAAAAATTAGAGATTTACCTCAAAATGACGGTGGCCGGTGGTGGGCCTAGTGGCTGACGATGGCATGGAGCCGTGGAGGGTGACGGCATGTGGCTAAGGCGGCGGTGGGCTGCAATGGGTGTGGTTGACTGCTGCTTCCAAGTTCCAATTGTAGTGCCTCCTTAATGTTTTTGTCTAGTATAGTCTGTCTATCTAGATGTATTCCTTCGTGTACGTGTGTGTGTTATTTTTTTTTCAGGTCCAAAACGACGTCATTTTGGCATGGGTGTTTAAAAAAAATAGAAACGTAGCATCGCCACTGTAGAGCAGCAATAGCCTAGCTGAGGGTCGGAAGTCTTTGTCTTAGGAACGAATTTCAAGAAACAGAGGTGCGGCCGCACCTTTTTTTACCTATGTGTCTTTACCACTGATCTGAATCCCGACCTTGTGCCAGAAAGCAAGTTGACGCCAACCAACTTTCTTTTCTTCTTTTTTTTCTGTTAGGCACATGTAACACACGTGCGAGAATAATATTATTTACTATCGTACTATGTTGTAATGCTATGTTTTTGCCTTGTATTTGAAGTAAATTATTGAAATTAGATAATCATTTTATTTTCATAGAACAAACTTTCAAAGCATAAAAAAATAAAAATTGTAAATTACTTGCCTTTTCCAAAGGAGTGGAGTTGCACAAAGGCAAGTACAATTGAGAATAAATAGTGATGACAACTTACATGCCCTTAGAGCAAGTCCAGTAGTCCCAAAGTTGCCCTTGCAATTGGGTTAAACTGTTTTTGGACCAAAAAATCTGGCTTCGGTGGTCCAAAAAGGGGAGAGCAATTGGACCAAGGGCTTGTGCCCATTGGACTGCCCTTGCAATTGGCACCTAAGCCTGCGCATGCTGGCAATTGGAATCGACCCAGTAGGGCCCCCTCATGTGCACAACCCAATGCCAAATGGCTCGTTTTTCCTCCAAGCTGAGCTTTTGGATTTCTAATAGTCAGTTGATATGGACCGTGGGAAATGCAATGGCAAAACAAATTGTAACTTTTTGCAGCTACCATGTGGTGCAATCTGAGGCATCCAACATAAATAATTAAAAATCAACGGCCATGATTATTTCAACGGTAAAAAATTAAAAACAGTTTAAAAAAAAATAAAAATACACAAAAAAATTTCTTTTGTAAATACCAACCGCCTCCTTCATTCTCCATACATAACTCAATATTTATTTTAATATTTTTGGTGGGTTGTAATGCTATGCTTTGTCCTTGTATTTGAAATAAATTATTGAAATTAGTAATGCTATGCTTTGTCCTTGTATTTGAAATAAATTATTGAAATTAGACAATCTTTTTATTTTCTTGGAGCAAACTTACAAGGCATATAAAATTAAAAATATATATTTGTGAATAGTGCCCTTACCCTTGCCTTTCACAAATGGATGGACTTGTACATAGGCAATTACTGTTGAGCATGAATAGTAAAGGCAATTTCATTGCCCTTGCCCTTTTAAAACGGATGAACTTGCCCTTACCCCATCGACCTCATCGCCTTCTTCCACTATTTCACCAGCATCAACAGCCTACATAGGCTCGCTTGCCTCCAAAACCTCATCGTCTTTTACGTCCAAGTGAATGCCTTCGAACCTACACCAATTTAACAGGAGTCATTCCAAAACACTTGATTTGACCCTTATCCACTTTGATTTTTCTAGCAATAAGCTTTAGGGGAAAATTATCCAATTCCCTGTCACTCCTCAAAAACCTTGAAAGCTTAAATCTTTCTTCCATTTCCATCAATGGCTAAATAGCCTCTTCATTCGGGGACCTGATTTCACTAAATAATGTATCTTTGTCCTTGAATTCTTTATTCTGCGACAATCAATCTTAGATTTAGTTCATCTCGATCTGAGCTTGAATCAATCTGAATAGAACAATTCTAAAGTTCCTCATAGAAATAAAGAGCTTGAAGGACTTAAATCTCGCAATCGAGTTTTATGGCGTTCTGCCGTTCAATGAGTTGTTCATAGGCAGATTGCAATTGTTCAAGATTAGTAGGAACAGAAACCTCTACTACAACCACTCTGTCCTATCGACTATATCGAAGTTGTGGAATTTGCGCTATTACAAACATGGATTGATCGTGTCAGTGCCACCAGCGATAGATGATGATTCGTCCAGGTATGACAGTAGCGATTCAGACTACAATGATAGTGATGGTGGAAAAGGGAAAAGAACGAGATGAAAGATGAATTTTATAATTTTAATTTTAAAAGAATTAATTGTTTTGTATACTCCACGTGACACTATATTGTTGTGGGTCTTATATACATATCACATCAACACACTAATATAATTATTGACAGACTTCTAACGAAATGACCACATTGATGTGCTGTAGTTAATTTGACCCCAAATCGATTGATTTTGAAACTCAATGACCAAACTAAGGAATTATGTCAATTTTAGGGATCATTTGCAATAAAAACCCGTCTTTTAAAGCTACAATTTTAGGGTTTTTCTATATAGCCTGTTAAATCCTTAGAATTTAAGAATTTGGTTAGTCATGTTATATTTATGGGAGCTTTAATGAAAATGGCTTATACTAAGTTTATGTTAACCAAAAATTATATAACTTTATTTAGTGAAAATGACTTAAATGTTAATGAAAATGACTTAAATTTTAATGAAACAGACAAAAATTTAATATAATAAAAAATGAAATAGGAAAAGTAATAAAAAAACTGACACGCGCGTGCGTCCATCGCGCGCGCGTGCGTCCATCGCACGCTATTTCTGAAATTGACGGTACTGCACTATTCTGAAACTGAACGTTGCTACACTATTTCTAAAACTGAACGATACTACACCATTTCTGAAACTGAACACTATATCTGAAAACTAAACACTAATTATTTTTGAAATTAAACATGAGTACTACCCTATTTTTAAAATTGAACACGGGTACTACATTATTTCTGAAACTGACGGGTACTATTTTTGAAACTGAATACAAGTTGGCATGCACTGACTATTTCTTAAACTGAATATGTTATCTCTCCAGGAAGTTTAATGACCATTCTTCCCTCTCATCTTCTTGCATTTTCTTGACACTTTCTCATCTTTCAAACACATTTTCTTCGATTCTCATCAAATTTTCTCTAAATCTCCTCAATTTCTTAGCTCATAAGTTTAGATCCCTGTTAAGAAAAACAAAAAGCACGATTAGGTTGGGCCCAGCACTTGTTAACCACATCAACATTCCTCCAGCTTGCTTTATAAAAGCTCCAGTTTCCAACCTTGAATTCCAAACCGTAGTGGAATACCCGGTATTTGATGCCTGGTTCAGGAGCATACCCTGGGTGTATCAGTATTGCCGTAGTTTCAACTAGGGAAATTTAACGAAAAGCTCCCGGTACTGTTTATTTTAACGAAAAACCACATTTTTACACTAAAAAGTCAATCCTGGTACTATTCACTTTATCCTTTATTTTGTCCTTATCGTTAAAACTCAAAGTTTTCAAACCCTTTTCATTAGTTTTCCTTTTCAACTACATGGAAAAATTGTGGACGGCGCGGGACACGTGCTTTGTTTTATTTTATTTTATTTTTTTCTTTATGAAAGACCTTATTTTAAAGACCACCCCCAAACCTTGATGTGTCAAATGTAGTATTATTTCCATTGGACAAAACATCAACATGCACTAACACTAATAAGTTGTCTCAGGAGTCGAAGTCTTGGTTGAGATAGGAAGCCTGGGATCCAATGGCATCTTTCAACTCACAGATTCATGTTCTAAGGTGTCACGTTCAAGTTGTAAGTCGAATGATATTTGGTGGCTCAATGATTTTTGCAATTGTTTTCTCGCTCGTCCAGCGGTTAGGAACTGCAAAACTGACAACGCCAGTAACTATCACAGTCCTGCTATTGGGACTTGGGTGTGGTACTGCGGGCAAGTTCTGCCTAGACACATTGGGAGGGAACAGTCGACATTGGGTTATGGTGGGTGATCTTTTGTGCAGTGCACTTCTTATCTAGTGTCTTTGCATCTACCTAGTTCCTTATTCTCTGTGGACCAGTGGATGTGTCCCAAGGAGCAAAAACAAAAACAATGTTCCCATACTGTATCCGGCGGGTGGTGTTCTTTGTTATTTTGTTTCTAATTCTTCCGGCATTTCGCGGCCTCTTGCCTTTCGCAAGCCTGTGAATGGAAACATCGTTTCGTGCTGTGGGTCACTGATCTTTGTTACGGGTGATGAAAGCTGGTTTCTGGCGTGCTTTTGACTAAAAAGCCTGAAATAACTCAGGCGGGCATTCTAATTTGTTTGTTCATGTAGCAGTAAATTTAGAGGGCCGCCTTGTACTATTAGCCATTCGAGTGTAATAAGGAGGGGTTTGTGTCCAGGGGCTGGGAGGTTTTTAAGCTCTTGATGTGTCTTAACAGATATTTAACCAAGTTAGTTAATTAATGAAAGAGCCTGAGGCTGCTTTGTTTCGTTATTTCTAGACTGCGATTTGGTAGCGATTGCTGCCTCTAAGTTCCATTTACATTGTACGAGTTTCAGTCTTGTGCTTTGTGTGCGACCAAATTTTCTAATACAAGGGGAATGTCAATCGGTTGACAAACATTTCTCCACAGGAGGAATGAACACAAACTGGAAAAATTCCAGCTTCTCAGCTCAACTAGTACAAAATTCGAATGCCTCAATGTATCTTACAACTTCCTCCTCCTATGTACAAGAGCACCTCATCTTTTTTATAAAACTTCTGAATCTACAAGTTTACATCCGTCCTGGGTCGAGACATCTAGACAGCATTCAAGGCATTCTATATCGAGGCAACAGGGGATTGCCTCCCATACCTTATATTCTAGTATAAACAACAATCAAGCCTTCGGCAGAGTACTTAATTCAGCACAGCCAAACAACGCTCGAGACTGTCAAATCTGGCACCTTATTGACCTTGGTGATCACAACACTTCATGAGCCTTGCCATAAGACCTGTTGATAAATGGAGCCTGCAAGGTAAGACCTGCCAAACAGAGTAAACATTGAAGGGCTCTAAACCCAAAGCATCAATTATGTAGAAAACGAGCTAATAAAAAGGGGAATGAAAAATGAAAAAAAACAAAGGCAGGCCAAAGACAGGATGTCTTGACCATCATACCAACCCCCGAAAACTCACAATACCTACTAATTGATTATACTAACAGTCAATAAATTGAAAAGCGATCACTACCAAGCTTAAGCATTTGCAACACCAACTTCCTATCAGGATACACAGAGAAGTTGATATGATCCTTTCATGCATGTCATGAGAAGCTAAGTTTGTGACTTTGACTTTTGAAATACCAACTACATTCATCATTTTACAGTGAGGAAGCCCTACTGTCTTCACGTACATTTTCTCAGGATCTGGATTCTCTTCGAGTCACACCTAAATTTTGAATCATTACCATATAACATCAGAATCCACGATCACAGCTGTGCTTACACAGTTACACGGCCTTTAGAACTCAAGGTTATCACCTTTCCACTCCCACTCTTCACTCCTCTTCGTACTCATTCTAGATCTCTCTGTTAGGTGTTTAATCCCTGCAACCCACAGAAAAAAGGCAATACGAGCTTTCCTCTCCCTTGCTTTTACTTTGCAATGGTCTCTTGACATGGCTTAATTCTGTTATTTTCATTGTTGCAATATTATGTACTATTATCTAAGGCATTGAATATCCAGATTATGCATTAAGATCAACATTTTTAAGAAAAAAGTCTAGCCAAACAGTTAGTTTAGTTTCTTCCTCTCCACATCAAACAAAAACAGCTACCTAACAGAAAACATCACGTAGACCCCCTCTGTTTAAACTTTAAACTTTAAACCCACTACAAAAATTGCCTACAAAATGCAAGATCTAACTTCTTTTGAGAAACGAAGCAAGAGAAACAAAGAACTTTAAGCTTAAGACAAGACATATAACCATATTGAACACAAAATAGTTGGCATTAATGACACGAATCCAATCCCATATAACCAGACAGAAACTTTATCCTAGCGACTGAAAGTGCTACAACCAATACATTTGGAAAACCAGCTGCATCTGCAAAGTAAAGCAACATCACCTCTGATCCAACCAAATTTTCCAATGAACAAGAAGCAACAACATTAAAGACATTCAAGATGGAAAACCATAGACTGTTGAACATATTTTGAACACCACTTTAACACGTGACAATTATCCACAACCCTCAACCTTGTAAACTGAATCAACGCTGCTTTCACATACCAATATAAATCCAAAAAATGTGTTTGGGACGTAACCTTAACATTTGAAATGTCAGTAGTATCTGGTGTATGTACAGGGTAGAACTTGTAAAACCTCGTATTTTCAAATGCTGCTTTAGCTTCTTCACTCATTTCTTCAATGGCTTTTCTCCGGGCTTCCCTGGCCTATAAAAGACAGAATAGAAAAGAGAAATATAAAAGTGATGCCGCTAAAAACCAGAGTATACTTTTAGACAAATATTGTTCAAACACCCAAATATAATCCATGATATCTGCCAAAAGAAAATACCTCTCGATTAGATTTCTTTTGTTCACGGATTTTCTCCTTGACAAACTCCTGAGATAGATGGAGAATCAGTCACAACTGGTGCAAGTAGAGGGGAAAGAGGCAGAGAGAAGTGGGAAGTTATGAGTTACAACCATTTTTAGTACATTTTACCTTGAATTCATCCTTCTGGTCTGCAGATAATTCCCCCTCTTCTATCAGTTTATCAGTGAACTCCTACAGATTTAGATGCAATTTAGTGCAACACGCTTTATTGCTGTTCTTATCATCTATTTGTTCTTAAAGGGAGGGGATCGGCAAGGGAACAAATTCAAGCTAAGCCAGGAATCAAAAAATTCTAACAGCATCCCCTTGACAGAGCTAATAAGCAATACGAAGTCAAGGGGACATGCTATTAACACTTTACAGATCAAAACCTACTAAATGTTTGTAACTAGGAAAAATGGTTACAAGATAAGAATGCAAGGTTGCAAATACACTAGTACTTGGACATTCCTGGGTCAAATTGATGAAAAAGGGAGTCAATAATCATCTCATCAATGCCAGATGCTGGCATTTTTCAAGTAATTCCATCATGTATTAATGCATCGTTGATGTATTTGCAATCGCCCGAAAAATGCCAGATACTGTCAATGTAATGATTTCTTATATAAGACTACAAAGTATAAACAATCTAAATACTTGAATGGTGGGGCTATAATAAAATAATGGATTTTTATCACAAATGGTCCCTGAAATTGACCCACCACACCAAGTTGGTCCCTGAATACTGGCATTTTTCAGGGACTACATTGATCGTTTTGCAACACCCATTTTCAGGGACTACAATGATCGATTTTCAATTTCAGGGACCAAGTTGATGTGTTTGGTCAATTTTAGAGACCATTTGTGATAAAAACCCTAAAATAATCCTTGTCCATTTAAAATAACCATGTCCGTGTCAATGGACAGCAACTGAACGCAAAAGACAGTTGATAAGAAGCATCATAAGCTATGTGATTTCCCAACTGACTTGATCCAAAACATGCACAAACATAAAAAGCTTGGTTATGTACCTCCAGTTCATCCAATTCCCAATCAAATTCACAGTAAACCTGAAAAGGTCAAAAAAGAAAGTCACTTCACAAGAGACCTGAAAGTGTACAGTAATCATTCAATTTCATATGAGTACATCAAGGAGTATGTTGTTTGTACAAAAGCAGAAATGAAAAGCTTGATCTTGTAATTTATTGGTCCAATTTCCAGAAGTTTATGGCCATTGACCACCTGCATAAGCTTCATAGGGTTCAAATGGGGGCTATGCAAAACCAAAAAAGGAAACTGTTAACCAAGAGTAACAGCATGTTTGACAAAGATCTCGCTGAAAGCATGTCCATGTGTTGTACTTAAATTAAAGTTCAGATGGAAAGAGAACAGATGAGGATGTAGGAAGAAAAGAATATTATTTTTTTTTTCCTTCTTTTTCTTCTTCTTCCTCCTCCTCCTCCTCCTCCTTCTTCTTCTTCTTCTTCTTCTTCTAGGTTGCAGATTCGGATTTTTTTTTTTCTTCTTCTTCCTCCTTGTTTTCTGGGTTGCAGGAAGGGACTGGATGGGGGAGAAGAGAGACAAGAGGGTGGGGGGTGGGGTGAGAAAGGGCACAAACATAAGGTTTTTTTTTTTTTTTTTTAAATAAATAATTATTATTTTAACATTTAAAAAATATTAAATGATTTTTTTTTTAATTTTTAATAATAATTTTTTAGTTTTTTAATATAAAATGTGTCACGTCACTTGCCACATCAGCACATAACAGAATTTTTAACAGAGTTATGACGGAAAGACTACGTTGATTTGCAACACCCAATTTCAGGGACTACATTGATTGATTTTCAATTTCAGGGACCATCTTGATGAGGTGGGTCAATTTCAGAGACCATTTGTGATAAAAACCCAAAATAATATGCAGATTACTAAATATCTTTAAAATTAAAACCAAATAAACATAAGGATGTAGTTGGTAATGTAATGGAAAATTTTCTCACCTGCGGCCTCTTCTAACTACAAAGTTTTTCGATGAGGACAAATAGTCAATGGCAACAGATTGGGATCTGAGGTTAGCATGCCTCATTTTGCTTATATGTTTGTTGACCCTAAAAACTACCAAGCCTACGTGGCGCGCAGACCGAGTAACTAATAAGCTAACTACGTCATTCGGTTGAGTGCGGAGCGTGCCAACTCGTCGGCCGAGCTCGGCCGAGGAGTAAAATTTGCTGATGTTGCGTTGGTCGCGCTGCTGACTTCTGCGTCTTGCGATTGCGGCCGAGGAAGGAACAATTCTCGGCCTTCGGGTTCTAGAGCCTGAAGACAAGGCTGCTAATTTGCGAAGTTCAATATCAAATTTGGCTGTCAATGCCGAATGTAGTAACCTGGTAACACCTCACTTCGCCGAGAAGGCTAATGAGATGACCTCTGCCAATAAGGATTCGAAAATCCTTCTCGACCGAGACTTGGATAGGTAACCAGTCGGCCTCTTCGCAGTGCTGTTTATCCAAACTGAAGATGCTCCGCGGTCGGCTGATTCTACGGCGATAGTGCTGTTTATCCAAACTGAAGATACCACCGGTTGCCTTCACAGTGCTGTTTATCCAAACTGAAGATGTGTTGGCGAAAAGGAAAATAAAAATCTCAAGGTTGTTGAGAGGTTTCGCGTAGAGCGAGGGTTTGCGCATGGCAGATTTGTGTGTTGAGTTGGAGAGCGGTTGAATGGTGTGACTGCCTCTGTATTTATAAGACCAAAGTACTTCTAGCCGAACCAGAGACGTACTCAGACTAAAACTCCTTATCCCAATCTGATTATGATTCGGCCAATCCTAGTTCCAATAGGTTTCTGAACTAGGCTCAAATAATGAACCATATTCATTTCCTAATTCAGCGCCTTCAACCTTGAGACCCCTTGTTATATCAGGATTCGACCTCTTTACCTTTATCCAAATCACTCCTCCTCCCAATAGGACTCGGACAACCTCACTTGACGGCCTATGGCGACTGAACGGCCCATAATATTTCTGGAAGAGTACTGGGTCGAGAACAAACTTAGACTCGGCCCAATAATATAAATTTGGGTCCAAACAAGTAGTAAAGTCCTATAATGCAGAACTAGTTACAGTACTTAACATATTAGCCATCTAATGGCTAAATATACAACAAAAAAAGAAGGAGAATATAATAAATTAAAGGAAAATTTTATTTTAACTCGTATAACCTCTTTCTATGCTCAACTTACTCTTTATACTCATATCACTTTTAATTAAATTATCAATCTCTTTAAACCTAAGTTTACTATCAAACTACCCTCACATAACCAATTTCATATATAAATTTATCTTTACACCATTTAAAAAATAAAAATCCAAAATTAATGTTCTGCAACTTATTTAAGATGTAAAGAGAATAATATCTTTTATATATTTGTCTCGTACTGAATTTTTCTTTTGCTAATTTTGCATAATCCATACATGTTTTAATTAATCATTCATCTACTAATTTTGCTTAGTTCCATATAGATGATTAAAAGAAACTAAAAAAATTTAAATCCCATAGGTTTGTAATAGTAATTATGCGTTGGAAAATGCGCTGACTTTTATTATTAATTTCATCGGGTAGTGGATGATAATTATGTAATTAGTTGTGAAAAAAAATTATTTGGATTTAAATAAAATTTCCTAAATTAAAATTGAAAAAGTCCACGTGATTGTCATGGATTCGTGTCACCGCCACAAGCCTCTCAACAAAACAAAGTGACCAACAACGTACATTAACTAGCGAAAAAAAAATAAAAAAATAAAAACCACGTACATTAACCGGCGCAGTTTAGCACGACCCGCCATGTCAGCAACCGGTTACTATAGCAAATGCTCGACACGTGTCGGTCAATATTTTTCAGTATAGCTGATACACGAAGTGTTACGCCACGTGTCATTATACAAATAATGTGATATATGTGTTAAAAAGTTAATAACATAAAAAATAAAAATTTACACCACTTACATAAAAACAGGTGATATACCACACACCTTTCGGTCTAATTAGGGCTTTGGAGGTCAGCGCGTGGGGTTGAAGCAGCAGCTGCTTCTTCTTTCGTATTTTGTTTTGTCTGTCCTGTCTCTCGCTTCCCCCTGACCTTTGGGCGATAAACTTCAGAATTCCATTTTTGTCCTCGTCTCTTCTACCCGTCTCTCCTCTCTGTCGCACGTAGGTTATGGACGGCGCTTAATTTTAATGGCTGCTGCAAAACCCTAGCCGCTTTCTACTGTAAAAAACGACAGGACCTGTGAGTTCATCTTGATCATTTCTCAATTTTATGTGCAATTTCATTGTTTGAGCGCTGAAAATTTTGGACATTGATGTATTCTTTTGTTCAATTTTTTGGTTAATTTCGATTTTTGTTCCAATTTATTTATTTTTTGATCCCTGTTTGGTTCCCGAGAAAATTGAGGGCGGGGAAGGGGCTGGGAAATGTAAAAATGTTGGTTAACTTTGCCCATCAATTGTGCTGAACTTATTTTTCTGTTTTCAATGTGCCCACCAAGCAAAACAAGTTGTGTGGGTTGTTTCTGAAACTTAGTTTTATGTGTTGAAACCCTGAACTTTCAGGTCGTGGTTGTGATTTGAAGCGCGTCTGAGTTTTGTTTGGATGGATCGGTTTTGGAGATAACTGGATTTTCGTAAGGAGCGTTCGAGTTTGAACGAAGATTAGAGTTAGAATTGGGCATATATTGCTTGTCCTTGTTCAGAATGGCAGAAGACGGCCTACGAATTGGTGGGCTTTCTTCTGGTCTAGCCGTGTTATTGAATGGCGAAGGCAGTAAAGAGAACTCGTCGAAAATCCATCTTGTTTCAAATTGTGATGATTTTGGCCATCAATCGGTGGAGCGTACCGTAGAGTATGTTCTTGGTCTCCCTAACAAATCTGTTGGTTCGCTGGCCAGTCCAATTGACAGCAATCTAGTTCGTTGTTTGATACAGAATGAATTCTCTAAATTGCATGCAAGTTCAAGTGTGTTTAGAAACAGAGATGGAGTTTGTATTTCTGGAGATGGCTGTGCGCCCCACATCATTGGTCTTGATGAATCCAGTATTCGTGGTGATATTAGAGTTATGAAGCCACCTTTGCTTGTAGAGAGCTTGGCGATGTTCAGCAGTGCCAGGGCTAATGCTTTTGTGTGGAAAGGTAAATGGATGTATGAAGTTATTCTAGAAACTTCAGGTATTCAGCAGCTTGGTTGGGCAACTGTTTCTTGCCCTTTCACTGACCATAAGGGTGTAGGTGATGCTGACGATTCATATGCATTTGATGGGAGGAGGGTTAGAAAATGGAACAAGGAAGCTGAGCCTTATGGTCAGTCATGGGTTGTTGGTGATGCCATTGGCTGCTGCATAGATTTGGATTGTAATGAAATATCATTCTACAGAAATGGTGTCTCACTTGGGCCTGCATTTCATGGCATTCGTAAGATGGGACCAGGATCTGGATATTATCCTGCAGTTTCTCTTTCTCAGGGCGAAAGATGTGAATTAAATTTTGGGGCCCGCCCCTTTAGATTCCCCATTGAAAGCTACTTCCCCCTTCAAGCACCTCCATCCTTGGTTCCGTTTGCTACTCAGTTGCTGTATTGCTTGTCAAGGCTGCTGGGTATGCACTCTGTGGAGCAGGCAAATCACTCTTCTGTTCAGAAGTTGAGGAGACTGAAGAGGTTTGTTTCACATGAAGAACTTTTTTATCCTGTTTCTCATGGCATATGTGAGGAATTTTTCTCAGTACTTGGAGCAGATGTGTGGAGCAGAGAGTACATTGCCTGGGGTCCATTTCTATCATTCATGATGGAAGTGTTCGGCTTGCAGCTTCCACATGATTATTCAAGTTTAGATAGAGTTCTTGATGTCTTTCTAGAATTTGAAGGATCACATTTGTTGTTTGAACATTTCATAAATGCCTTGGCTTGTGGTTGCAAAACAGCTCCGCTGGTTCTAAAAGACTGCCCATGTTCAGGGTCGTACCCATACCTTGCGCTGGCATGCCACATCCTGCGACGACAAGAACTTATGGTGTTTTGGTGGAAATCACCTGATTTTGAATTCCTTTTTGAAGGTTTTCTGTCACGGAAGAATCCAAACAAGCATGACCTTGAATCCATGATACCATCTGTTTCTTGGCCTGGTTCAAGTGAGGATGTGTCATATGAAAGTAGCATGTTGTTGACAACTAGAGCTTTATCTGAAGCTGTCGGTAAGGTAATAACATATTGAGCTAAAAAGCTTGATTTTATTCGATGCCATTGTTGAATTTATCTTGTTTGTATTGTCCATGTTCTATTGAGAACGTGAAATTTGGGCTAAGTGATGAATCTTTTAGAAAATATTAATCATGATAAACTAGAGTGGAAGTATATGGAAACATTTGTCAGAGTGATTGAGCACGAAGTATTATGAATATCACAATTTCCCCTGTGGATGATTTCAATTAGGTCAAGTCAGGCATATAAGTTAGTTTAGTGTTCAATAAAATTTAAAATTATATACATTGTCAGTACACATAAATGTCTTTCTATTATTTCTACCAGGAAACATACACATAAGATCCATTTGAAACTATGAGTAGGATTCTACAGTAATCCCATGAAACTTTTTATAATATATTTGAATTTTTTGAAATTTATGGCGCATGATATGTTTCTTGCTTTTTTTTAATTGAAGGTAAAGGCATATTTCATCTAAACAGGCCATGTTTGGGAACAAGTTGAGTTGATAAAGATATAGATAAGGACATTTGTGCTTCATAGGAAAAATTTAGTTTCATATTCCTGTATTCATATGAAAGTGTAAATCCATGCTTATTTCTTTGGGAAAAAGATCCATGCTTATTTATTTTGGAAAAATATCCATGCTTATTTCCTTGTACAAGAAGTCCATGATTTTGTCATTTTTAGTTTAAAAAATAAAAATTAAGCTTGGACTTTAGTGATGAATTCCTTTTCTTGGTGTATGCTGTAAACTGAGTTTGGGGAGAACTGCTTTCTATTTGATGTGAAGTTAATTAATAAATATTTGAATTTTTTAAAATCGATCTATACAGTAATTTGCATTATTGTTTGACATAATGAACAATATATAACATACGCATCTTGTTTTATTTGGGTTTTCCTTGATCGTAGTTATTTAGAGCTTATTATGGGGAACGTTCACATTGTGCACTTCCACACTAATTTTTAGCTGACAATACATATTATTATTCGCAGATTGAGGAGAAGCATAGGGATCTCTGTCGCTTGGTCATACAGTTTATACCACCTGTGACACCTCCCCAGTTTCCTGGTTCAGTGTTCAGAACTTTTTTACAGAACCTTATAATAAAGAACAGAGGGTCCGACCGCAATCTTGCACCTCCTGGAGTTTCAAGCAATTCTGTTCTTGTTTCTTTGTACACAGTCATACTTCATTTCTTATCCGAAGGGTTTGGCATGGGGGATATTTGCGGCTGGTTGAAAGGCACTGAAAATGGCGCTGATGTTGGTTTTCTTCATAGGGGTGGTCACCGAAGCTTTCCTGTAGGTCTATTTCTTAGAAATGATCCTCATCGAAATGACAGTTCTAGGCTTGGAGGGTCGTTTAGTCATCTTTCAAAATCATACCGGGCATATGATGAGGAAACAGAACTAATTCGGTGGGAGGAAGGCAGTATGGACGATGAAGAAACCAGAGTGACTCATTCAACTACAAAAAAACCATGTTGTTGCTCATGCTACAACGATGATTTTACAAGAATCTCAAAGTATCCAATTCGATACACAGCCAAAGGTTCTCATGTCCATTGCAGTTCCATTCCAGAGAGATCTGCCCATGTTGCTACAGAATGCAGTACTGGAAGTTTGAATGATGAAATAGAAGATAAACCTAGTTCTAGTTATCAATCTGAATCTGAATTTAGTTATTGCCCAGTGCAGCATATGAGGTTTGTACCAAGGGAAAGTAATATGTCTTCAGCTACACTCAGAGAAGAAGAACTTCTAGACGTTTTGCTGCTGTTGTATCATACAGGTCTTGCACCAAATTTTAAGCAGGTAAGGAGATAATGGGGTATGATTTTTTGTCTTTACAGAATACAGAATTTTGCTGATAAATGTTTTTGTTATCCTTAACCTAACGTGCTCAATATCAGTCTGATTGTGGTTGGCTTTAATAGGTTAACATTCTTAAAAAGATGAAAATTTGTTAAGGCTAAAACGCAGGAATTTTGATCTTCTATTTGTTGATTTGAATGGTAAACTGTTGTTTGGTTTTATCCTTTCTTGATTTAATTGTGGTCTTCTATTTCTCATTCTTTTATTCTACTATTTTGTTGTGAGCTTTTATTTATCAATTATGATCATTGTATTCTTGCTGATTAATCTTAGATGCCTCAAGGAAAAAGCTGCTATCCTGGTTGTATCCCCCTTGTTGTGAGCATTCGTGTGCGCTTGTATCCTGATTGTTATGAGATTTCTGAATTATTGAAACTCCTGGTTGCAGGCATCGTATTACATGTCTCACCAGTCGCAGTCAATATCCCTCATGGAAGAAGCTGATAAACAATTAAGAGAAAAAACTAGCAGTGAGCAATTAAAGCATTTGAAAGAAGCTCGTAATGGTTATAGAGAAGAAGTATTTGATTGTGTCAGACAATGTGCTTGGTAAGATGACCTTGAAGATTAGCTTGTTTCCATAATTTGTATATGACTGTTTCATCATTTTTCTTGCCTCCAAGTGTTCAGAAGATTTAACTGAATTTTGCCCCCCATTTTTCTGTTTAATATACATTGCATTATTTGTTAATGTAATTTAACCATATTTATAGGTATACTGCTCAGTGGAGTCTTGAGAATGATCTCTGATAAAAGGACAACTAAACAAGTCATTTTATTTATGCAATTTATTATGCACCCGAAAATATTATACATATATTAGTTATTTGCGCACATTTACCTAAATCTGTTTCGTTTCGTCACTCTGTCATGCCTTGCAGGTACCGTATTTCTCTATTTTCTCGATGGAAGCAAAGAGGAATGTATGCAACATGCATATGGACCGTCCAGTTGCTTTTGGTTCTTAGCAAAGTCGATCTGCTGTTCCTTTATATCCCTGAATATTATCTGGAAGCTCTTGTAAGTTGACTCTTTTTTAATTGAACATAACACAGTTTGATATGCAATGAATTGTCGCCATAAAATTATGTGAGCTTGCTTTTGAGTATGAATGCTTGTGTTTTCCTTCCTGATAGGAGAATATTTGTGTTTTCCCTTGTTTTTGTAATAAGCAGACTTTGGTGTTTGCACTTGTTTTATTGCATGTAATAAGGATAACCGTTTCATCAGTTTCTTTTTTAAATTATATCATTCAATGTTTCTTTGATGGTGACATTTGCATGTTACTGAAGCTCTCAAGAAGGGTGTCAGGTGGATGCAGTATGTGCTCACCCTTAAGAGTAGTTCTGGAATTACATTAGGATACAACTGCTAGGGAATATTCTGAGACAGCAAGTTTTTAATTTTCTACAAATAAGTCAACCTCTGATTTTTGATATGTGACAAATCTAAAAAAGAGAGAACAAAGTTCATCTGCTTGTTAAAGTTTCTGGATATACTGGATTTAGCCACAAATCGCAATGAGCTTTTGTGCCAGTTCTTCCGAAGCACCATATTTGGGATTATTCATTACTATTCTATTTCCTTGCAGGTCGATTGCTTCCATGTATTGCGCAAAAGTGATCCTCCATTTGTACCTTCATCGATATTTATCAAGCAAGGCCTTGCTTCATTTGTATGTTTATTCTTTTAACGTTGTCTTTCCTACTTACTATTTTATGCTCTGCTCCGCTTGGGGTATAATGAAATATACAAAATATAGGCCTCATGGATTTGAAAACGATAAATTATTTGGCTTAGATGTGATAGTTGAGCATTGAGATAATTTATATTTTGATTTACCTGAACAATATTATCTCATAAATTCAATATTTTAGCATGCCTATGAAGGAAAACAATGTCTTATGTGATTTTCCGCATGTTTGTTTTGGTTCATATAATTTGTAATCACACATCTTGTTCGTATAATTTTTTCATCTCAACAAATGGTAGATCCTCTGAAATTTGGATCCAGTCATTGACAGGCCAAAACATGGCCTCACATGGCCTGGCAGGACTGAATGAAGATTATGAGTTATTTCTTTTGGATTGTTTGTTTTCCCTAGATTTTTGAGTGTCTTGTTTCCCAGGTCACTTTTGTGGTCACGCACTTCAACGATCCTCGAATATCGAGTGCAGATCTTAGGGATCTGCTTCTCCAATCAATCTCAGTCTTGGTACAGTACAAAGAGTATTTGTCTGTTTTTGAGAGTAATGAAGCAGCCACCCAGAGGATGCCTAAGGCATTGCTGTCAGCATTTGATAATAGATCCTGGATTCCTGTGACGAACATTCTTCTGCGTTTGTGCAAGGGATCTGGCTTTGGTTCTTCAAAGCACGGAGAATCGTCATCTTCATCTGTTGTCTTCCAGGTGAATGTCCTTCATTGTCGCTTTAGGATTTTTATCGTATACTTTAATACAACCGAATAGCTTCTGATTTTTCTTTTACCTCTTAATCCATATAGAGATTGTTAGGAGAAACATGTATCAATGATGAGGAATTGTTCTCAGCTTTTCTCAATCGCCTATTTAACACTCTCAGCTGGACAATGACTGAATTCTCAGTTTCTGTCAGAGAAATGCAAGAGAAGTACCAGGTATGGATAAATATTGTTGTTATTTTAATAATAATAATTATTATTATCATCATAGTTATACGTTTTACTTAGTTTTATCTCTGTTTTCTGGATATATATCTCTAAGCTTAAACACCTTGGTCCTCTTGAGAAGAAAGAGTTTCATGCGGTATTATATATAGGTATACACACATCGAAGGAAAATTTTTACATGTCTCAGGGCTTGTTTGGTGGAGTTTACAGAAAACTTTCAAACTGGTTTGGACGTTTGAGGAATGGAAATGGAAATCAGTTTTGGTGTTTTTGAATGAAATGCTGTATGGAAGCTGTAACTTAGAACCAGTTTTGTATTTTCTGAAACCTTTTTCATAAAGTGAAAACATATTTGGAGATGACCACTAAATGAAAACATGAATTCAAAGCATCCTCAGCATTAGAAATTCTTGTCTACTACAATTTCTGTGCATGATGCTAGGAATTCATATTAAAGAATACTTTTTATGTGCTTTTAGTTGCTGAAAAAAAAAGGTGTAGTTAAAAGTCCAGTTCTGAAGATGGATAATACAACGTAATTAAAGGCCCATAACAAATTAAGTGAAGCAAGTCTGTCTTTGTCTAGCTTGGACTGGCATGCGAATTCGTCTTTGCCTAGATCCAATGCCTTATCGACAAACCCTACCCATGTATTTGGGCAACCCAAACCCTCAACTTGCACAAATCCTCTGGTGGAGCCTTGGTATGGGGTACTCTTTACTGGAACAAATCCTGAAGGGAAGAGATTACTCAAAACCATGGGCACGATGCCCACAACCACAAGGCCACTCAAAGCCTTGATGTGGGTTGATAGGGCAGAATGAGTAATGAAAGGGGGAAGTGCTTTCTTGTTTGTACACATTATAAGTGAAGAAATAACTGGGCAGAATAAAGAGTGAGTTTTTTTCTTCATGTCTATAGTAGTTTTTGGAAGATAAAAAAGATAACCTCTGAACTGTAACTCGGTTTCCAAAATTTCTTGAAAGCAGAACCAAATATGTTCCTTACCAAATATTCAAAATCTCTTTGGCAGAATAAATAACGAGGGCACATTTGTTAAAGCATACTTAATATTTTAAGTTACTTTTGTTTGAGACCCTCTTATTTGGATAAAATATGTATAATCAATATGCTTTTTTAATTTGGACCTTGTCTGAACTTTGGTTTATTTTTCTTAGTAGCAAAATAGAATATTGTTCTAGTTTTGGTTTTGGATAATGAGATAATAATGGAATGGCCTAATATTTGACCAATTTGACTTGGCTATTTTATGTTCCAGTCTTTCGTATTTACCCATCAGACTTCTTTTGTAATTTGAGAAAACATTTTTTGCAGGTATTAGAGTTCCAGCAAAAGAAATGCAGTGTCATATTTGATCTTTCATGCAATCTTGCAAGGCTTTTGGAGTTCTGTACCCACGCGATACCTCAAGCATTTCTGTTTGGAGCTGAAACAAACCTTCGAAGGTTGACCGAGTTGATTGTCTTTATTCTGAACCACATAACTTCAGCAGAAGATGCCGAGTTTTTTGACTTGTAAGATTCTGTGCTTGCAAATGCACTCTACTATTGCTTTCCATTTTATCTTCTGAGATGATATATGCACTCCAAAAATGAAGTCTCACACTTCTTTACGCCCTCACATTAAGGCATGCAAGAAAATTCTAGAGTGCAAACGAAGTCCTCCTCTATCTTCCACTGTTTTCTTTTCCTCATTTATCTTTTTTGTCTCCTTTTTTATTTGATATGAATGATCGTGCTGTAACTGACATGCTGCATTGTACCGTAAAGGACACATATTCATGTAAGGGGATTGGTATTTATTGCAAACTGTTTCATGAACTTCATTTCCTTATATGATTCCTAATGGTTTTCAGATTTATTTGGAATTTTCATTGTTAATTTTAGACTTTTGTAGCTTGGTCTACCTTTCCCATTGTCGGTTCTCATGACCTTGGCTTTGATAATGTGAACCTGGTCTGTTTACTTAGTTACCTTAACATTTATGGATTTTTTGGCAGGTTGCTGAGACGACATGGCCAATCTTTAGAAAAAGTAAACCGAGGGATGATATTGGCACCTCTTGTAGGAATTATCTTAAACTTGTTAAATGCCGGTGAGCATATGGAATGCAGGGAGCACAATGATGTTGTGAGCATCTTTGCTAGCATGGGTTGCCTTGACAGTTTTCAATGCAGATTCCAGTACCTATTGGATTACAACTGGGTTTGCTCCTCTCTCTCTCTAACAAAAAACAAATTCTTCTTAAACACTCGTTTTTTTCTGCTCCTTCGAAGCAAGTTCAGTTCAAGTGTAATGTTGACTGCTTGTGATGATATGAGAGATACTGTGAAATATCATACTATTTGTCAATCTGGTTTTATCACTGGTCCTATCTTGTGTACAATTGAACATCAATAACCACGATTAAAGCTCTACATTGGACTGTCCGCAAATCTTTCGTGTTTGCTGTCCTTGTTTATACTGTAGTTTGTTTATTTTTCAGGCTGGAACCTTCAGAGGCGATTCTTATCTTGTAAAACTTGCCCAGCTAGAGAATTTTCTGAGCCTCCTCAGCCGGAGCCAATCACAAGAGAATACAATATGGCAGGGAGAAACGGATGGGGATGATGGCTTGTGCTGCATCTGTTATGCCCGTGAAGCAGATGCTCAGTTTTCACCTTGTTCCCACAGGTCATGTTATGGCTGCATAACCAGGCATCTTTTGAATTGCCACAGGTGCTTTTTTTGCAATGCAACAGTCGTGGACGTTGTCCGGATCAGCGAGAAGACTGGTTGAAAACTTTGCTTTGTAGTCTTTTCTTTTTAGTTTGTGTTCTTGTCTCCCCTTCTAATGATCCTTGAGGCAATCAGCAACTGATCAATCGCTGCTGCCTAAGCGACAGCCACAGATGGTTGTGACAAGGAAGAAAAAGTAGGAAGGGGGGAAGGGACGAAAGAAATATAGAAGAGAAGTTACTTCCAATTTCTGCAGTTGGATTTATAATTATACAGCGTGTATATGATCTATTTCAGTTATTATAGTTAGGATCTGTAGAAGATCGTAGCGGGGGATGGTTGGTTAAGAATTTTGTAGAAGAGGTTAGAGGGCATTATTTTGTAAATATGAGATGTAAATGCAAAGGAAAATCTTTCGGCTTTCTGTCTCTCTAACAATGCAGCCTTTTTATTGTTGATTTGAACGTTACTGCACTTGGAAATTTAGAGCATGTCAAAAATGGTGCTTGCAATTGTTTCTCCTTTTTCCCGCTAATTCGATTTGATAATCCGATGTGTTTTTGAAGGACAGTTCATGTCCCATTTTTTAAGTTAATGAATATTTGATCTAATAATTCGATCCAAATTTAAAAGTGTAGGCGATATTGAATGCATGTTTAGAATATTTGGAGTAAACTGGCAATTTGGTTGCCAGTTAAATTAAGTTTATGATTTTTTTTTTTTGTTTTTTCACAAAAATAAGTTAAACTCGTTTTAGACTGTAAACTTATTATAAAGCTTGAACATTAGTATGTTTGGCTTGTAAAGCTCGTTAACAGCTTGAAATCTTTTACGAGACAGCTCAAGGTAGGCATGAGGTCGGCTTGGTCATTCAAACTCGACAACTCTTGTGAAGCATGTATTTGGAGGGCCAAGTCCAACTAACTCAATTAACAAAACAAAGAAACAAAGAAATAGAGACTTGGTCCAATGGTCTTCACTTATAAGTGAGATGTCTTAGCGTCGAATCTCGAGAATGGCGAGTTTGCAACCAATTTATTCCAAAAAGAAATAGAGACTTAGTACAACGGTCTTCACTTATAAGTGAGATGTCTTAGCGTCGAATCCCTACCCATTTAGTGTAAATATATCGTTGTACTAAAAAGGAGTAGGATTCTTTACCCTCCTAATCCCCTCCCTTCCAGTTCCCTCCTCTCTCACTTTCCTCTTTGTTTCTCTCTCTAGAAAGAAGTCAACAAAGATGTTGACATTGCTTAATCGTGACCGTTCAAATAGGAGGGGACCCAAGGGGAGAGAAAGTTGGAGGGGAGAGAATCCTACTCCATTAAAAAGAAAACTAAAAATGATAGTTTGATGTGGTTTCTTATTTCTTGTGGAACTAAGTACAAAACATATATCATGATATTTTTTTAGGGAAATTCACAGGAATGACCCATTTTCTTAATCTTAGGACTGAAATAGGATTTTTCGAATATGCACAGAGCATGCACAAACCATGCACAACAAATAGGACAGAAATAAGATTTTTCTTACACCTTGAAATGACCTAATTGCCCTTGTATATAAATGGGTTAATTTGTCAAACCCAGTAAGCATTTGCACCTCCTTATTCGAAAATCTCTAACGCCCAACCCTTAGCTCTAAGAACTCTAACCCAAATGGCTCGATCCTTTCCACCCTAGTTTCTGACCGACGCTAACTTTGGAATCCGTTCTATATATTTCTCAGCCTAGGCAAGTGTGTTATCCATCCTTTAAAAAATTTTCAACGGCAAAATCGAAAAAGAGGTACGGTTTGAAATGAATTTCATAATTTCAACCTAGATTTTGTAAATTTTGGAATTTTGGGTTTTGGGTGCGGTTTAGTGTTTAGTACTATTAAGTTATTCGATATTAATTTGTGCTGTGTATGTGGTTTAGATGTTGTTGGAAATTAATTAATTCAAATTTGTTCATCATTCGTGTATATTGTGTGCATAATATGTGCATGTCTCTATGTTGGACACGCTTGAATTTGGTTCATGAATTGGTTAAATTTGTGCATACTGTATGTATATTATGCGTTTATCCTTTTGATATTGCTGGAAATAATTGATTGAATTTTGTTCATGAATTGACAGATATTATGTGCCTAGTATGTGCATCTTCCTTGCATGTTTAGATGTTGGGCATATTTGGTTGATGAACTGATTTAATTGGGGCAGACAATATGCATATATTGTGCATATCATGTGTGCATGTTTATCTTATTAATTTGATTTGCTTATGTTGAAAATCTTGCACGTCGAAAGTTAAATCTTCATCTCCGTCAGAACTTGTGTGTCCATCGGATGAGGTGTTTCCTGCTACCATCTCCTGTCTCTCATACAACTTGGGGTGTCTGGGTAATATTAGAAGACGATTTTTAAAGGATCTCCTAAAGAAATTCGAGGATTCTTGTTTTGGTCATTTGGTTGATGTGGACCGCATTGACTGGTTTGGGTAGTTAAACCACTATGTTATCCTTAGGGCTATTAAGGATAGAGTGAGTGATGATTCCATCTCCTTCCTTTTTGGGGAACATGTTGTGACTTTTGGGAGATGTGCATTCTGTTTGGTGAACGGACTCAGTTTCGGAGAATTTCCTCCTTCTTAAAGACAATGAGGATGAATGTCGTATTAGAGAGATCTATTTCAGGGGGAAGAAGAAGATAACCCTGAAACAATTGGAGGATCAATTCAACTTGTGCCAAAACCAAGATGATCTCTACAAGCTAGGTCCACTGTACTTCGTCCACTTTGTTGTTTTGGGCAAGGAGAGGACTCATCCATTAACTACCACCTGCTTAAGTTGGTAGATAATTAAGAAAAATGGGAGAAATATTCCAGGGGATCTGCATCAATCCAGTTGTCAATGCCAAGCATAACCGTGACGGCTTTGGCCTATAACTTAAGGGGGTTTACGTATGTTTTTATAAGTTTAACGTACTTTTACATTCTTTTTTGGTGCAAGTTATTTACATTATCACTTTAAATTTTGTAGAAATAGTTGTTTGAAACTTTTCTGTACGTGAAGACCAAAAACTATGCTAGGGTGCGGATGGAGAACCCTAAGTTATTGTCCTCGAATTGCCGTTGGGACACCAACTTCAATCCATCCCATGAGAAGCTGAAGATTGGTCTTTTTGCTCAACAATCGGTACGTGTTTGTTCCAATTTTTAAAAACTTACTGAATTTTTATTAACAATTGATTGTACATACTTATCCAACACCGATTTTTTCGAATGCAGCTTCTTGTCTAGCCGATAACTTCCACCGAGGAAGAAAAGAAGGCGGCTTACTGGAACGTCATGTTTGATGATGTTCAGCCTTGTAGGGATGCAACACCGGAGGACGAAAGTAAAGATTTTGCGAATGCTGATCACGACTTCGAGGCTACTCCTTCATCCAAACCTAAATGGAAGACGAAGACGAGGCACCAAGGTAAGGGAGTGTTGCCATCTTCGTCCCGTTTAGCGATGAGTACATAAATTTGTAAATTGTAGTTTCAATTTAGATGCTTGTACTATTTTTGAACAGATATCGATCTTAGTAGAGTTATGAAATCACTATTTTTTATACGCAAGATTATGAGTTTGTTCCTAAGCGAGAGTTTGAAGATTTTTCACTGATGGTGGATGTCTGATTCAGGATAATTTTAGACGATTTAGAGGCAGAGTGGCGTGCCCACATGGCCTTGGCTGCTGAGGTTGAGCGTGTACGAGACGACGCAAGCACTCAATCGTTTGAGAAGGCCCCGAGCCCTGATAAGCCGATAGGGTCAGCGCGGGACGCAGAAAAAGTCCCCGAGGATGTAAAGTTAGAAAATTCCCTTCCACCTCCACAAGACCACGACATGGGTTTTCAAGATCTTACCGCACCGTCCCCTCAACTTGATACCTCTGCTAGCGAACATAAGTCGGCTTCTGGAAAAGACACAATCGAATCGATAGCCCCCCAATGCGAATTTTCCTACTTTTGATGTCGTCTTACCAGATATAATTGAGGTTAGCAATGGAAATGATGGCGCCCAATCACTCTTGCGTATATTGGAATTTAGATTGGATGGTGACTTGGGAGAAGGGCAAGTTGTCTATCTTAGAGAGGAAGATGAAGACACGGAGGTCAGCGAGCATAGTAGCCACATTGATGAAGCTGTCGACGTGAACAAGGCTGCCAGTCCATCTGGTTATGTGGCAATTCTACGTAAGAGAATGCGGCAGAAGCGTAAAGGAATGCGGCTCGTGCACCTTGTCAACCCTCTCCAATCCTACAAAAGAAGGAACGTTGGCGATAGTTGAGTCGTCGAGGATTTTGTTGTTGCCCCGGATCCCATGTGGATCATCCCGGACCCCGATGTGGCAGTTTTCGTTGACGTTGTGACGCGTTGGGCGTGCTCGCCGAGGTAAGTTCACTTTCGGTGGTCATTCAAACAATTGAATATTGAACGAGTATCCATATATCCCTAACAACCTGTAATTTTTTTGTGTACCAGCGATAGAGTCGACTTATACATATTGGCTACTGTGGGTTGGGATTTTTTACCGCACTCCTCCATTCCGAGGGTACTCTGAACAACAATGTAAGTATTTGTTCTTCATTTGTAACTAATTTCCGTTCACCACATTATAAGTGAGTACAAGAGTATAATTTTTCTTCTACAATGCATTTCACCTTCGATTCAGCACATCAACGTCGACCTTTACTTTTTGAGGAAGCGATCGATGGAGCGTCTTAGAGATTTCAGGGATCGATGGAAACTACTGACTTTTGTTTCTAGGTAAATGTTATGTTATTATTGATACCCTCTTTTCCGTTCAGTTATGTTCCTAATATGAATTCGTTGTCGTTTACAAATAGCCATACATGTCCTCGGTTTTGTTTTATGTGAGAAAATCTTAAGTTGTGTTGCAACGCATCGGTGCAGGAAAAAATGAAACAAGAATATGCATAATTTGAGAACCTTGCTGCAACAAATGCTAATGGCAAGGGAAAGGGAAAGGCAAAGGCAAAAGAAGTTGCAATTTTACACCTTCGAGGCACTTGATCAAGGTCGTCTCTACTGATGCAAATGTGACGCCACACACACGTGCATGGAATGATGTTGACGAAGTATTCATCCCATGTCATGTGAATGGCGACTAGTGGATGTTGGCTGATGTCTTTCTTGTACGTTGCACCATCACGGTTTACGATTCACATTTCTCAAGGTCAGGGTGGACAAAAATGAAAAAACAACTTGCTCATATGTCTTTCCTAATACCCAAACTTCTAAAGGTGACATGATTCCAGGATGCACGAAACGATTTGAACCTAACCCAGAAAATGATGAATAAACCGTTTGACATTCAGTCCAGGATCAACTGTGGCCAGCAGAACAACTGGTACGTTCTTTTCCTACTTATCTCTAACTTAATTGTAAATGTGTTAAATATCCAGTGTGTTGTAACCTGGACTTGTTCTTTGTGGTGGGGTACTCTGCAGAGTTTTCTTACTAAAATTTGCCGACTACTTATCCATGGGCTTGGACATTGATTGCGTCCATCCTTGGAACATGGGTTTTTTCATACTCAAGCTTGCCATCGAGTTCATTAGAGGTCATGCATTTGTGTGAAGGATTATGTGGACACCATTTATTTAAGTAGTTTTCTTGTTATAAACAAACAATTGGGTTACCATTGAACTTGTAATTTTAGTACTTAGTATGTAATTGTAATTTTAGTACACTTTGCCATTGCATGGTTTCAGCATTCAGTATGTAATCTTTATTTTATTACTTAGCTATTAAGGGCCTTGTGTTGGCATTGGTAGTACTTAGTATGTTATTGTAATTTTAGTACACTTTGCCATTGCATGGTTTCAGTATTCAATATGTAATCTTTATTTTATTACTTAGCAATTAAGGGCCTTGTGTTGGCATTAGTAGTTCTCAGGATTCACGATGCAGCAAGCTGTGTGCATGCCTTGTTCATGTCATGTGCATAACGTGTAAATGTGATATGCATGGCTTGACCATGAAATGTCCACTACCAGTTATTGTATTTTATGAAACAAAGCAACATCAGAAATGATAGCGGAATTCCATTAAAGTAAGTAAATAACATTGAACTAATTAAACATTAATGTCCTTCTTATGACAAACCACACGCGGAATGTCAAAATATAACAAAATTTGAAGGACCCACAAAAGAGTTCAAATTATCCATGGCTAATGGCCCCAACGGCAAGAGCCTTGTAGTCAACGATCACCCACTTCCCGTTGACATCCGCTTTCATTGCATAGCAGCGAAATATCTCAAACCCCTCACTGAGTCCCAATTGAAAGCATGTTTGTGTTGCTTTCCCAACGCGTATTGTACGCTTCGAATAACATGAACTTCTCAATCTCTTTCCCCCATAAAATCTTCATAGGTCGACAAGCCCTTTCATTTTCCGCTTCAAGGATGTGATGTTCTTCGCATGGTTTTCCTCATGCTTAGTAATCCTCCTTACAATTGTTTCAAGCTCATACGGCTCGAATGAACCTATGTCTTTGGTCCGGGGAGGTGAGCAAGAGTGGGAACGAGAACAAGAAGATTTTTGAAGGAAGGTGGGAGGGGAGCAAGGGTAGGAACGGGAAAATGAAGGTTTCATTGCTTGACTGTGGTATGGATTTTTTTGTTTGAGGGATGAGAAAATTGGGTGTATTGTGTTTTCTTCAATAGACACAAAATCAAAGGACAACCAAATTAAAAAATGGGGTATGTTTTGTACGGTTCCCAAAATTCAAATTTAGCCCCTAAATTGTGGAGGTGGTTTGAATTTCCCGCTAGTGAAAAAATTTGAAGATTTACTATTTGTAATTTTCATATGCACATGCCATGTACATGTTATGCACATCATGGACATGCTATGAACGTCATATGCACATTACATGCAAGTTTGGTAATGCATATATCATGCACATTGTATGCACATAGTATTCACGTCGTATGCACATAGCATCCACGTCACATGTTATGCACATCATGCACATAGTATGCACATGGTATGCACACTGTATGCACATGATATGTACAGATTGTCCAGATATTTCTGAGTTTAATGGATTTTAAATTCGAGTAACTAAACTTTTATAATTTCTTATGTTCTTTTAAGGATAATTGAAAGCATGGTACACTAAATGGCGAAAAAGAAAAATGGAAGTAGTCATTAATCCCATGTCATTACAACGAGCTGGCAATCGATATTACATCAAAATGAACAAAAGTATTACCTTGATGCGCCAATGTCCCAATTTAACAAGAAGGATAGTGGTGCAACAAGTTGAGAAGGTCTCTATAAGTTTCAACTTTGGAAGACTACACAAAGGGACCTAAACAGTTTACAAAAAAAGGCAGCGGAACCGTGCATCGTTGAAGCACAAAAACGTCCAACTTTTTCCACTATAAAAATGTGTTGCGAATGCAATGCCGCCTACGAATGAGGCTACGTTGTTGGCCACGTGGATATCAAGCTAATCCGTGTTGGCCTTGGTGCCACTGTGAAGATTGGAGTACATCCGGAACAACTCAACGCCTCCTTTGTATGCCTTCTTCTTCTTCATCTCCAACTCGTCGGAGACCTTGAACCGCCTAACAATGTCCTTATACAAATAGTGTTTCAATTTATGCTTCAGGAATCTCATCTTGATGCAGTTCCTCCGAGCTCGGAGTCTATGGTTGTCCTTGATAGACTTCAACATCTCAATTCTTGCCCGACATACCTCTTTTTCCTTTTCAATGTCTGCGATCCTACTCTTGAAAAATGCGGCATGTTCCCTAGCTATGAGGTTTTCCACATTGAAATCAAAGTTGCTAGTGACTTTGTTCTCGTGGTGGGATTCCTCGGTTGGTGTCATATAATAAGACATTATTGCACTATTGCAGACGTGGAGGCTAGTCATATGATGAAGTTTGTAATGTGTGTTGGTGTGTGTGTGCGCGATTGTGTGGAGTGAGTAATGTGAAATGTGGTGCTTTAATAAGTGAAGTAAGACATGATCAAGGTATTAAATATCGGTAATATCGGAAATATCGGTAGTTCGAAAACACGGAAATATCGGGATAATATCGATATTGATAAAAATTATATGGAAACCACGGAAATTGTAAGAAAAACTTGGAAATTTTTATTGAAACTTTACAGGATGTTTATTTAGTCAATTATCTATTAGTTTATCACAAAAAATTGGAAGGAAATGCATTGCATGATGGATTCAACATTATCAAGTTGATTATACAGCGAGCTGACAAACATTATGAGTGTAGAAAATATGTAGTAATTAATGAAAGAAGTTTAAACACACCATAATCATTTATATATAATGAATTAGTACAATATTTTACACTTTATACAGTGCATGGTAAGATACATAGTGACTTAGTACCACATAGAGTTCCTATGAGGTTCAAATTTTTCACTATCTTCATCATCTCTATGTGTAGAGTGAGTGTATTGTGAAGAGTAGTTATCAAATGATAAATCCCCAAAATAGTTTTGCATGTAATTGTTAACATGCCACCCATATGGATCCGAGATTGGTTGACGTTGTCCATAAGCAAAATCATTTGAAGATTGAGTCTCGGATTCTTTTCATGAGTCACTCGATTCCATCCCAACAGGAATGGGATATGAAGGGTAGGGAAATGATTGGTTATGAGTATAACCATAGTTACTACTTCCCACTCCAACAGAGTCCGAAGTTCTAGATAACGAGTCATCTTCTTGACTTGACAAAATCCCCTTGCCTCTTTCTCTACGAGTATAGTCATTCCCTATGGCACCAATTCCTGGTCCTGCCCGCCTATTGCCATGGTCATCATCCTGTGTTGCATGCGTGACGTTTGCCTCACCAGTGAAGGGGTTCATAAATCCGGGAGGTGGTCCATAATAGTTTCCATATCCACCACCACTACCTCCAGCTCCACTATATCCTTCATCATTCCCACCTCCGATGGTAGGTGAGTCTCCTGATCTTGTACTAGAGCTATCATTAGTATCAGCACGATGTTGTGGTTGTGTAGGATTGGAAGAAGGTGGAATTCCAGTGTTTCTTGGTCTTGGGCGCAAAAGTTCTTCCAAAGAGTCAGCGGTGCTAGATCCCACCTCCTCCTCTAATACTCTTTCTACATTTATCCCTTCATTACGTGCTTCTTCAGCAACTCTGGGAACTGGGTTGCCTTCATCATCATCTAAATGAAGAGGTCTAATCCACTGATAAAGTTGGTTACCCTCTGTATCATCATCTTCAGCAACAATATCAAACACATCTAGTGGGTCACCACGGTCGACATGATCTATTTCTGCTTCCTTATCTCGAACTTGAAGCTTCATGTTGTAATAGCAATAAACTAATTTTTCCAACCTATTATGAGCCAACCTATTTCTTTGCTTTGTGTGTATGAGTGCAAATGTGCTTCGATTTCTTTCACAAGCAGATGAGGAAGCTGTTTGTGATAATACTTTGATTGCTAACTTTCTCACAGTTGGTGCATCGGTCCCATACATGATCCACCATTCAGCTACAATGAAAAACAATGTTGATAAGCCTAATAACTCAAACAAATTCTATTATAAACTTATAGTGAAATATGTTTACACTCACTAGGAGACAATTTTGTTCGAGTAGCAACTGATGTTGGTTCTCCAAAAGTTCTTCTTGCATCTTTAAACCATGTTAGCTGAATTCAATAAATCGTGTTAGTTTAATCCAACAAAGTAATTATTATAATTTAAGTAATTGTGTACCTCATTTCCAAATTGGCCAATTGTTGGTGATGCAGGGTCTAATTTAGAGTATACATTATGTACAGCACGTATAAGGGTACCATCATCTCCAACATCGGGTCTGTATTGGTATCGAGGATTCAAATAATATGCTGTTCAAAGAAACACATACTCTAATAAGAGAAATAATACTTATGCAACTAAAGAAATGAATTGCAAATTTTGACATAATTTATACCTGCTGCATGCAAATCGTGGTATAATGTTTTATACCATCGATCTTCAATTATCTTTATGACCCACCTTACACCATGTTTTCTTTCCAATTAATCCTTCACTACACGCATCAACTCATATATTGCCCCCATAGTAGGATACACTTCTGTGTCAACGATCCGTAAAACTTTGTAAAGAGGTTCAAACACTTGGCACACATGTTCTGATTGAGTCCAAAAAGCATGATCAAGCATTATACTTTCCACCATACGACCTGCATTTGAGCGGCTCAAATTGTGGTTGGCCCAATCGTCACTAGTGAATAGATGCTTCAACCCTGCTTTCTTCTTAAGTAGGCTGTCTAATGCAATATAGTTGGTGGCGAATCGAGTGGTAGCTGGACGAATAATTTCTCCTTTGCAAAATTCACGCATCTTTGCCAACAACCAACCGTGATTGTAAATATAATTTGTGATCGTTCTAGCTCTTTTTACCACAGTAGCAACATTCTCTCTCTTCCCCATTGCCTCAAACATGAGATCAATACAATGTGCTGCACATGATGTCCAAAACACATTATGATGCTTCATTAACTTTTTTCCAGCTTTGACAAATGCAGAATCGTTGTCGGTCACGACTTGGACAACATTATGCTCTCCAACCTCCATGATTACATCCCTCAATAATTTGTAAATATACTTGTAGTTCTTTATATGGTCTGAAGCATCAACAGACTTCAAAAAAATTGTCTTTCCCTTGGAGTATACCATGAAGTTTATGATAGACAATCTGGTCGGGCCAGTCCATCCGTCACACATGATTGTGCAACCATTAGTTTCCCACTTTGACCTCAACTTGTTAACATACTCGCCAATGTCTTTATACTCCATATCCAAATATTTGTTTCTTATCTCATAGGGAGTGGGAGGTTGTACTCCAACACCGGCCTGTTGACATCCCACTACCATATTTTTGAAATGATGTGATGATGCTTTCTCAGCAGGGACATTTTCATAGATAAAGAACTTGCTAATTAGACGCCCCATTCCTTCCTTCACATTACCTCAAGTGAAATAACTCCAAACACTCTTTTGACGTGCTTTGGATGACTTATATAAACTTAGGGCTATTGGTGGTGTTGGTTGTGATTCTCTAAGACTGCCTCTCCGTCTCATTTGTGCACCACCACTTATCCCGGAACCTTGTGCTCTATTAGGAATTTTATGAAGGTGTTCTCTTTCCCATGCTGACTGTTTGGAGGCACGTAATGCTTGTTTCAAACTGCGTCGTTCTTCAGGTCCCATGTCATCATCACATTCGTCCTCATCGTCATCATCATCACTGTCAACCGCTTCGCCAATGACTTCTCCTCGTAGCCCAGCTCGAATATTTTCCATTCTATGTGTTATCTTTTCCTTCTGCTGTTTTTTATTTTTTAATAATGTGCTGATGAATGCCTTCACTTCTGGGGGGACATTATCGCATCGTTGGACATTTTTTGCTGGATCTAATCCACTAAGATGGTACTTAAGTCGTGTCACTCCGCCACTCTTCATTACCCGATGACAATATTTGCAAATTGTGCCATGTTTGTTTCCGTCTATTGGGTCTCCATGTTCCCAAGCTGGATCACGTTTAGTAACTCCACTGGACATCTTAAACATACCTATATTTATTTTTCATGAAAATTAGACAATTTTTATTTGGCCAAAAAATATAGTAGTGATGACGGTTATATAAGAGAACCTAAATAATAAAGTTATTCTACAGAAGATTTAAATATGAAGTAAAGAAAATAATTGTAAAAATTTAAGTAATTATAAAAATAATATGGAATAATAAAGCCTAATATTAATGAATAATAATCCAATTTGATAAAAAAAATAATCCTAATATAAAACATAGTGATGAATAATAATCCAATTTGATAATAATCCAATTTAATAATAATCCAATTTAATGAATAATCCAATTTGATAATAATCCAATTTAATGAATAATAATCCAATTTGATAATGAAAAAAACCTAATATTAATGAATAATAATCTAATTTGATAATAAAACCTAATATTAATAAAATAATAAATAACATTAAACATATTAAAATTATCCTAGGGAATAATTATACAACATTACTTAATTACTTACAAAAATTAACATGTAATTGTTAACATTACTAAATTAGTTACAAAAATTAACATGCAAGTATTAATTACTTAATACTTGCAATAATATTTTTATTGTTGTATAAATTAACATACAAAAATTAACATTACTTAATTAGTTACAAAAATTAACATGCAAGTATTAACAAAAATTAACATACAAAAATTAATATAAGTTTTTAAACTTACCTTAAATATGGAACCCTTTGTGTTCAAGCTCTGGAGTGGATCTGGAATGGCTTTGAAATGGGTGAGGGAAGAAGAAGAAACGAAAATGCTCTGAATGGCTTTGATATTCCACCTCTAAGAATGTGAAAGAATATAACAAACAGTGGCACACGGTTTTGAATGTGAAAAAATATCACAGACTCATAGTGGCACACGGTTTCATTATGAAAGCACTCTATTATTTTTGTCCCCCTTCTGAAATTGTAAAAAGTGATTGTAAAATTGTCGGGTGAGTCAGGGACCCAACCACACACACACACGCGCACATAACACACGCACACACACATCACACGCACACACACAACACATCACATGCAGACAGTCTAGCTGCCCATCTCGATCCTTCTCTCTATCTCTCTCGATCTTTCTCCCCCTTCTCCATTCTCCCCCTCACACACACATACACAGAGATTTCCCACACCACACACACGCACAGAGACCCAAGGTCTCTCGATCCTTCTCCCATATCGCCTTCTGCTCCTCCCTCGTCGGCGCCGTCTTTCTCATTTCTCTCTGCACCGAGGGTCCGAGACCTACATACACACACGCACACCATCGTACCTACTTCAGGAAGACACCCATCATCATCAGCAACCTCGTCTTTCTCCCTCTCCTTCTCGTCTCTGCAACTCGACGAACGCAGGAACTCCGGCGAGTTTTGAATTTCTCCGGTTAGGTAAGCATCGGGTTTGCCTCTTTCTGTTCTAGATTGATGCTTATATGTGAAATTTAAGTTCAAAATCGTGTTTTTGCAAGGTTTTTGGGACGAAATCGGCTCGAGATTAGGCACACCGATCTCTGGCGGGGCCATGGATGTCGACGAACTTTCCGAACACCTCCGACCGTTTCACGGCAAACGGAATACATAAAAACATTCATCTCGTCTTCTATTTCATTTTGATACCTAGATCGGAGTCTAGGGTATTCTTTTACAGTCGGCCGGAGCTGTAGAAGCTCCGATGTTCTTCTCCGATTAGCAAATTTCAAAAATATCGCGATAGTTTCGGAAATATCGCGATATTATTGATATTATCGATAATATCGCGATATTTTGACGAAAACCATTTGGATAGTAATTAAAATATCGGTACCGTGAAAAACCGATAATATCGGCATTTTGTTCCTTGGACATGATTGCCTATCAAAAAGGCAAAAAATTGGCGCTAGAAAATTGTTATGGTTCCCTAGACAAAAGATGAATACATGGCGCTAAAAAACAGATGAGTGGAATATTTTCCCCAATTTTTTAAGGAAAAATGTGTGATAAATAACTATGTCATGTTGGCTTTGGGATTCTCTTCAAGAATTGGCACCAAAAGGGATGAGCCTTAACCCATTATTTTAAGGTTTCTTTTATTGGAAAAGGCACCATCCTTATATTAGTGTAAATCCCAAGCTAAAAACTGGAAATTGGTTAGCAAATTTTGCCTTCCATTGTTTGTTTGTAAATGGATTGGTTGGCTTCATAACCTTATTGGTAAGACAAGGTAGATGAGTTGTAGATGTGTTGTACATGACGTCACCTTTATGTCTTGTCTTAACCTACTTGAGGTGTGTATTGCATGTAAACGTGTAATATGTCATTTCTTCTCATTTCTTCTCATGTCAACTCATAAATGTTTAATAATAATATATTACAAAAGTAAAGGGTTTTAATTAAGGTTTTATTTGGCCATTTAATTTGACCCAATGGGTTTTCACCCAGATCATGCTAGACTTGTATAAATATCCTTTTTCACATAGACTTCATCGTTGGGTGTGAGTTATAAACATGAAGACTATATATCCTTCTTATATGCACAACAAAATGCACGACTGAATACATGCACAATATATGCATACCCAATGCATATGAGGCTACTTCTACCATTTAAAAAAAAAATCACTTTAATCCAAAAATGCCATGACATGAGAACAATCATGTGGTCTTGGGGGATATCAACAAGTTCCCAGCAAGTCTGCTTGTTATCACGAAGCTTCTGGCAACACTTGCATTTGCAATGGACTATATCTTCTCCTTGTGCGTTGAGCTGCATGTTTTGCATTCCATTGGAAAACGAGGAATACCAGGTATATGGAATTAGAATAGGCTGCCTCCCAAGCTCTACGAGTGTAGTAGGTTGATGCCAAGTCATAGAAGTTGGTGTTTGCAAATAAGCAAGCTGTAATGGCGTATTTGTAGGGCAATTGTTCAAGATCAAATTTTCATAGTAAACATGAAACTCAGTGTCGCTTATTTTATGGACACGCATGGGCCTTGCATCCTTTACCCTTTTTCTTAATTTTTTTTCTCAATGAGACATGGGCACAACGTGGTAATGGTCATACTCACTATATCCTGCCTTTCACAAAACCATTTTTGCAACACCGCCTAACGAAATGATCAAGTATGGGCAGCCCTCTCTCAAATTGCAACATCGCATTAATGCTCTTCGCAATGCTAGTGGTCATTACATTGTACCTCTTCCCATTCATTCGAGCCTGCGACTAATTCTCCACACCCACATCATTTAGGTACTTTGTAACCAAGTCTCTCACCTTGACGAAGTGTATGTCGAACTCGGCATGGGAATAAGATTTCGCCACCTTGTGGTAGTGGAAGATAAAGTTGTCGTTCTTTCTTAGGCGAAACTTGGCCTTGATATTCCCTTTCAAGTGATACTTGCATAAACCATGTTGAGCTTTTTTGAAAACCTTATTGACCACGTTTGTAATGCTTATGTTGCGGTATGAAATTATAACCAAATTCGGTACATCCCCAATGACTCCATGGAGTTTCTTGAAAAACCACTCCAAGCAATCACCGTTTTTGGTGTCGCCTATGCCGAAAGCCAATTGGTAGATGTTACGGTTGCAGTCGAACATTATCGTGACTAAAAGGACACCTTTGTACTTTGATTTTAAGTAAGATGTATCAATGAAAATAACTAGACGCATCCATCACAGGAAATCCCTGATTGACACACCAATTACGAAGAAGAAGTATCGAAATCGGTTGTCTTTGTCTTTTAGAATGGCTGTCTTGCTGCCCAAATTTAGCCTCTCAAATTCAGCACAATACGTCAGAAGATTGGTATATGAGTCCGCGGGTGAATCGCATTCAGTGATGCCACCGATCTAGCTCGAGATGCTATCTGATAGCTAATTGTGAACCTGACAGTGGTTTTAACATCCCGCACAACATCTTTGGAGCTGTATACAGTATCGGGATCATTGAACTTTTCCCTCATCATGTGACCAATAAGCTGCGTGTTCACTTGTGGATGAGGTCCTTTAACAAAGCCAAATCACATTGGTGAGAGACTTCATCTTTGACAATCCTAAACTCTCCACTACCTTTTCGGTATGCACAAATCTTCCAAGGACACCGGGCATCCTTACACTTGACAATGAGACGCTCTTTCGAAGATGCATCGACTGTGTACTGAAAATTTCCTTTAATTGCTTTAAATTGAAACCTTTTGAGAGATCTTGCTTGTCAACAAAACGGTCACCTTTTTTAAATACGGTTGCCAATTCGTATTTCCCTCGACACCATAGCTTTGCCTTTTTACCTAACCAAGACAATTGCCGGCAGATTCATTGGCGACTTCCGGAAATGTACTTTTCTTGCGCTTTGGGTTTTTGACACGTACACCTCCATTTGGTTGTACCTCATTATTGTCAACCATTGACATGACATGTTTAGTTGTAACCTAATCACAACAGTTGAACCAAATCTGTTTGCCATCTTCAAAAGAATATCCGTAGTACCCAAAACCTTTTCTTTGGCAGCTAAAGTATTTGTTACTTCAAACACTGCATCAAAGTATATTGGGACCTTAGTGGAATGTGGGTTCATATTATCCAGCTTCTCGAGCATCGATACATATATAGGTGTCACCCTCGTAGCAATAACTATTAAGCTATACTCCAAAAAATACCGCATGTTATTATCGTCCCCAATCAACACATGTTTGTTTGCATGCGACCCCATTAGAAGTGAGTAGGCAAGAGTAACCATGTCAATACCACAACAGACGAGTTCGAAACAATCTCCAAAAACTGCATGAATTTTATGGATTTAGACACAATAACTCATTTCTCTTCACCGCCTACGTACTCATTTTCCTTATTGGATGAACCCACCTCCTACTATGGCAAATCATTACAAATACTTCCCCCATGTTTTGTTGCACAAACCTGAAATTACACATAACATAGGTGCATCAGAACTAGTAAGCATTCCTGCTTGTCATATTAAGGTACAACCATGCACATCATGCACCCTATATACACGTCATGCACATCGTATACACATCATATCTTTGCAATTGAACACTTGAAACAGAAATTGGAACATGCCCAACATTCTAGCACGTAAAAAATAAAGTTTTTTCCACAACCATAAGCCTCAACATGAAATACAAACTTTTAATTTAACTTGTAAGTATTAATTCATCTTATAAACAACCCATATATTCCATAAATCATTGATATAGAAACTAGGAATTAAACACCCTATCTTACTACCCTCCAAAACCGAGCAAATGGCTAGGGTGCCAAAATGTTCCTACTGAACCTAAAGTCGTTGGAAACGATGGAACTTTACTCGAAAAATGGACAATATGGTACAAAAGTCGTATCTTTGGAAGAATTTCTTGTGTTTGGCTATGGAAGAATTGTGTCAACACATATAGAGGAGAGGGAAATATGGTGGCAAAAATGCAAACCTTGGAACTATGTGTTGTGGCCCTTGTCTTAAGCACCTCACCTTTATGTCTTATTATAACCTATTTGAGGTGTGTATTGTATGTGGATTGTGTAAGATGTGATTTGTCTCATCACCTTTATTGTCACATTAGGTTCCCTCCAAAACCGAAAAACCATGTATAAAGTGAGGGAAACCTGCAAAAGTCTCTTAATAATAATAATATATTACAAAGGTAATGGGTTTTAATTGAGGTTTTGTTTAGGTACGCTAAAGGAGCGGAAGACTTTTTCTTCATACAATTTTGAAGCAACGTTCAAGTTGGGACAAAAAAGGAATGGTGGGGATTCGTACAATTTTTGTAGGTCATATACATCACATCCTCACCACATAAACACACCAAGTCATACATGTCTAAGTTGAGACATGAAATTGAGTGTTACACTGACTTGCACGGGTGGTACAACATGGATTTGCTAACTATTATATGATAACAATAGTTTTGTGCAATGTATTTGCTAACTATTGTAAGATAATAAACATGAGGACTATGTATGCTTGTTATCTTCAGCAATTACCATGTCCTAAACTACCTTAATGCGAAGAGCATCAAATATGTAAATACATACTATATACATTGTATGTACGACATGTAGATGACATAAACACTATATGCACACGATGCACGTGACATGCACACGAGATGCACATGCCATGCACACGAGATGCATATGACATGCACACGACATGCACATGACTTGCACATAATATGCATAAAACTGGAGATTGGGGAGGGAGCTGCTTCTATCATTTATAAGACACCAGTTATGACATGCTATTAGTATAGTGGATATAATTACAGCATAATCCACAATGATCACATATATCCATAACATTGCAATTTGGACATACACAACTCACAATGTCAAATTCGTTAACCAAAATAATCATATTATATGTAACGACAGTAGTATGTACATTACCATAAGGGTGTTGCAATGACCTTAATATATCTACCTCAAGCACATAATAGAAGAAGATGATGGATGGTTACATATCGACAAAACTGAGCAAACAACAAAATCCACTTCGAAAACGGATTTCAAGCAATGACTGTATCAATGTTTCTAGAGTTCTTGCAGGATTTCATGAAGCAACAAACTTCCCTATCAATGATGCATTTGAGATCCCTGGACAGCAAAATACGTTGCTCAATACATGATTCATATGTAAAAGTAAAACGATTCATATGTAAAAGTAACACAATTCATATGTAACAATAAGACATTCATATGTAAAAATAACACCAACATCAATCTGTTCAAAGTAAACCACCACATATGGCCAACCGTATTCCTTACAAAGTATGAAAGGTTCACTTACATTTCTTATGACAAATCCTCTTTAGATAGAGCTTACTTTTTGTTAATCTCGTTACCTAGTACCAGCAACGGAATACCATTTACCGAAGCCTTACTTAAGAAGTCATGAACTTCTCTTCTTGAGACTGGCAAGTTATCATAATCATCAGCATCCACAACATAACTGCAACATGAAAAAAAGGGACAAATTTAATAGCAGACAAAATTGTTTTCGAAAGATAAAACATCTTATGGAAGACTGACAATCATATCTCTGCATATGTAAACAAAAGACTAACAATTCTAGTGTCTCACCAGCAATAACTACATGTTTACTGTGATATTTGGGAAACAAAAAATAAACATCCAAATGATATGCCTACAAAATGTACAAGTAAAAGGAGACATACATAATAGAGAATTGCACGGCAATATCTTTCCCACATGATTCCAAACCTTGGTTCACCACCAAGATCCCACAACTTTATTGTGACATTCTCTTTTCTTTCTTCATCCAATCAATAGACAAAAGAGATTGCCTTAAGCGAGATAATTATGGCAACTCGAATGACGAGTGTTGAAGATAAAAGATGACTATTTTAGATAGAAGATGGCATACCGGGATCATGTCTTCACTATATCCACCAGTCTTGGAATAAAATTAAATAGTCAAACCGTTCCACCACTTTTGTTTTATCCCATAAACCAATTTGTACTAAAACATGTTTAACATGAAAACTGCAATCAAATATTCAAGAATACACAACGAGAATATAAACATTGTCAAATTTATCCAGAGAAATATGACAAACATTAAGCATGCGTAAGAACCATTCCATCACAAACTAAAATTGTCACATATTCTCAAATAAAAATCAGTATACACAAATTATTCATAGTTGCAATTCATGTATGAAAAGTAAGAACGGTCAGTTCTATGGCAGTAGCATACAACTCAAGAGACAATCAATAAACATATGTTGTGTCCAAACACATTAATATAATGAATGCTATGAAGCACTAGAGATGCAAAGTTTCATATATGCAAGTAATTTTAGCAAACATGATGTTTATGTTTATACTAATCATAATCAACAGGGGCTCTAGTCATACACTAGAGATGCAAAGTTTCATATAAACAAGTAGTTTGAGCAAACATGATCTTTATGTTTATACTAATCAAGTTTCATATATGCATGAAATTTCAAAAGTTGTTCAATTTTGCTAATGTAAAATAGAATTCAACCTTCATTTTATATGCAAAGTTTCATATATGCAAGTAATCTGAGCAAAGATGATGTTTCTGTTTATACCAATCAAGTTTCATATAGGCAATTAATTTAATGATTGCTATGAAACACTAGAGATGCAAAGTTTCATATATGCAAGTAATTTCGAAAGTTGTTCAATTTTGCTATGTAAAATAGAATTCAACTTTCATTTTATATGCAAAGTTTCATATATGCAAGTAATCTGTGCAAACAAGGTGTTTATATTTATACTAATCATAATCATCAGGCTCCAGTTAAATTTCCAACACTTTCTTTTTATTCCATAAACCAATTTGTACTAAAACATGTTTAACATGAAAACTGCAATCAACTTGTGAAGATTACACAACGAGAATGTAAGCATTACCAAATTTATCCAGAGAAATAAGACAAACAATAAGCATCTGTAAGAACCATTTCATGACAAATTGAAATTGTCACATGATATATATTTTTAACAGATTCTCAAATAAAAATTAGTATGCACATAAATTAATCGTAGTTACGATTCATGTATGAAAAGTAAGAACCGTCAGTTTTTTGGCAGTAGCATATAATTCAAGAGAGAATCAATAAACATATGCATTATCCAAACACATTAATTTAATGAATTCTATGAAACACAAGAGATGCAAAGATTCATATATGCAAGTAATCTGAGTAAACATAATGTTTATGTTTATACTAATCATAATCATTAGGGTCTCTAGTCATACAGTAGAGATGCAAAGTTTTATATATGCCAGTACTTTGAGCAAATATGGTGTTTATCTTTATACTAATCAAGTTTAATATATGCAAGTAATTTGGAAAGTTGTTCAATTTTGCTAATGTAAAATAGAGATGCAAAGTTCCATATATGCAAGTAATTTAATGATTGCTATGAAACACTAATCAAGTTTCATATATGCAATTAATTTAATGATTCCTATGAAACACTAGAGATGCAAAGTTCCATATACGCAAGTAATTTGGAACATTGTTTAATTTTGCTAATGTAAAATAGAATTCTACTTTCGTTTTTTTATATTCAAAGGTGCACATATGCAAGTAATTAGCGCAAACATGATGTTTATGTTTATACTATTCATAATCATCAGGCTCCAGTCATAAAATTTGAATAGTCAAACTGTTCCACCACTTTTGTTTTATTTTATAAACCAATTTGTACTAAAACCACTGTTCTAAAAGTCCCCGCCTAGCGGCTAGTCACTGCCCCGATTAATGCTTAGACGTTTGAAAATTAAGAAAGGGCACCTAGACCTGCTGAGACGCCCGCCTAGACCACCTAGGCACCCGCCTAGCCTGCTCGACACACCTAGGCACCCGCCTAGGTTGCGACTCATTTAGACAAAAAATAGATTACTTTCATTTGCATGTTATTTTTTTTCAATAAATTGTGAGTGACTTAGTGAATACTTAAATGAACACACATTATATGCTTGTTCTCCATATTTTCATTATGTTCTAATACTTCATAATATATATGTCATTCTATTTTGTTGTTTATGATGAAATTATATATAGTTTAAGTATAAACAAGCACTTATTTACACGAAATATAATAGATTTACTTAAATCCACCTAGTCTGCCTAGGCGCTAAGCCCCAGCCCACCGCTCGACTAGCGCTTAACGTCTTTTAGAACCTTGACTAAAACATGTTTAACATGAAAATTGCAATCAACTATTCAAGAATACACAACGAGAATGTAAACATTGTCAAATTTATTCAAAGAAATAAGACAAACAATAAGCATGCGTAAGAACCATTCCATCACAAAGTAATCATAGTTACGACTTTCAAATAAAATCAGTATGCACATAAATTAATCATAGTTACGATTTATGTATGAAAAGTAAGGACTGTCAGTTCTATGGATGTGGCATAAAATTCAAGTGACAATCAATAAACATACGCCTTGTCCAAACATATTAATTTAATGAATGCTATGAAACACTAGAGATGCAAAGTTTCATATATGCAAGTAATCTAAGGAAACATGATGTTAAAGTTTGTACTATTCAAGTTTCATATATGCAAGTAATTTGGAAAGTTGTTCAATTTTGCTAATGTAAAATAGAATCAACTTTCGTTCTATATGCAAGTAATCTGAGCAAACATGATGTTTATGTTTATACTAATCAAGTTTTATATATGCAATTAATTTAATGATTGCTATGAAATACTAGAGATGCAAAGTTTCATATATGCAAGTAATTTGGAAAGTTGTTTAATTTTGCTAAAGTAAAATAGAATTCAACTTTCGTTTTATATGCAAAATTTTGTATATGCAAGTAATATGAGCAAACATGAGGCTCCAGTCATATGGTTTAAATAGTCAAACCATTCCACCACTTTTGGTTTATCCCATAAACCAATTTGTATCAACTATTCAAGAATACACAACGAGAATGTAAACATTGTCAAATTTATCTAGAGAAATAAGACAAACAATAAGCATGCGTAAGAAACCATTCCGTCACAAAGTAAAATTGCCACATAATATATTTTCTAACAGTTTCTCAAATAAAAATTAGTATACACATAAATTAATCATAGTTACGATTCATGTATAAAAAGTAAGGACCGTCAATTCTATGGCAGTGGCATACGATTCAAGAGACAATCAATAAACATATTCCCTGTCCAAACACATTAATTTAATGAATGCTATGAAACACTAGAGATGCAAAGTTTCATATATGCATGTAATTTGGAAAGTTGTTCAATTTTGTTAATGTAAAATAGAATTCAACTGCAACAATAATTATATCAAATCTTGTTGTGTGGCCTATTTAACTGATAAAATATAGTGGGGAGAGAGACAGGTACAATTGTAAGGAGAGAGAGAGAGAGAGAGAGAGATGTAATTCTGAGGTGTGTATAGTAGTGGGAAAGGTAAAATCCTTACCCAATAGGTATTACAACTTAAGCATGAAACTATTTAAAAGATAAGATATGGTAGAATCTCATTCCTAACCTTAGGAACAAATCTGTATTTATTGTATTAACAACATACATTCCATTATTATCAACTACACGATAAGGACTGATGCAAAAATTATAGCAACTAAACCATTAAACTTGTCTTAAGATTGTTAGAAAATTAGGGTCTAATTGCTATATTAATCACATATAAAATTCATAAATTAACATGCAAGTAATACGCAATTTCAAGTATGCACATATCAACCAAATGTTAAATAAACAATGACATAATGGATTAGAAAAACCTAAAAATTGGTCGAGGCAAATGTTAGACATTATGTCCTTAAGATTAATATACACCCTACTACGGTGCTCATGTTTAATCGGAGTTTGTCTCCCAGGATACAACGACCACGTCCTTGTAATAGTAGCACTCCAAATCACAAGGCTCCATTGAACCGCGATTGTTTTGAAAACTCTCTCAAATGGATTCAATGAGACTCTAATGTTTGGTGCACTCTATGTATGATTATGTAAACAATGAAAAATTATTTAGTGACTGCAAGGGGCTTCCCTATTTATAGAAGTTGGGATGCCTCTTTGGAAAGCATGTAACTATCTCATGAAGAGTCAAAAGTTGCAACTCTTTATTTGCATTAGGATAGACACATCTTTCCACCAAAATACACCACTTCTAATTTCCATTCGCAAAATCATATTGATTTGGAGGCAGGAGGTGTGGGGGATTCGTTGCATTGGCGAGTAACATTTTTCTACTGTTTTCCAATTGAAGTTGAAAGGTACAAGTCATGGAGATTGCTTGAAACCTTGAGTGCAAATTTGACATTACCCTTTTTATTGGAGATTTTAATGAAATCTTAAAAGCATATGAGCAAGAGGGTGGTGACTTACGAAGTGAAAGGCAAATGGTAGGATGTCGTAATGTAGTGTTATCATGCCAATTCCTTGGTTTGGGTTACATTGGTAATAAATTTACGTGGGCTACTACGAGGAAACAAAGTGAGACTTGATCGGGATTTACCTACATAGATTTGGATTGATCTTTTTCCTACGTACAAAGTTACACACTTAAAGCCTACATCCTCAAATCATCTTCCTTTACTCTTGGAATGGGTAGTGGCAAAAAAGATAGCAAAGAAGAAATTGTTTCGCTACGAGGAAGGTTGGCCAACAGTAGACGGTTGCTCTGATGCCGTGCAGGGGGGTTGGAATATGGAAATCAGTGGGCCACCAAAGTGTCAAGTCATGAAAAAAATCGAAGTGACGATGATTCAATCAGTGGCAGATCCAAAAAATCAGATCAGGAGGGGCCTTTAAGCCATAGAAAGATTAACCTTTTAAATATAATTAATGGGAGAAAATTAAAGGTTTTGTTTTTTGTATTGGTATGGAAAATTTTAATCAAATAAGAATGGTGGAGCTTTAAATTTTGTATGAAAAACCTAGTATTGAAATGAATATATCATAAAAACAAAACTTGTTTACGAGCTTTGATAAAAAAAAAATTAACAGAGTAGAGTCGTACAAAAATTTAAAATCACGACTTAAAATTAGATTTTACCCTTGACTGTATAGGCCTTTTTTTTTAATATTTGACTAGCCAGAAAAGAGGGTATGGTTTTTACATGTTAAAAAAAAAAGGTTTAGTTTAATATGGTAAAAAAATAAGGCAAATTATAAGAACTTTTTTTTCCTTTCAGTTAAAAAAAATATAAAAAAATGCTAGAATGCTAGGAAGTTTCGAACCCAGGCCATTTGGAGTTGCAAAATCCTAGTAGCCAATGAGTCACATACTCGTTTTTGTAAAATCTTGCAGAGAGTACGTACATAAGCTGAATTTTCGGGGTAGAGCGGGGCCATCACTGGCCTCTATGTGGCTTCGCCACTAGATTCATTTATTACAATGGGCGAAGCAATCAACTAGAACTTTGCCAAAGGAAAATGGAGGCCACGGAGGACAAATTAAATACTTTGTTCGGACAACCATTGCTTAGAGACAAGAACTTTCTTTGCAGCTACATTCTATGCTTGCCCAGGAGAAAGTGTTCTGGAGACAAAGATCAAGAGAAAATTGGTTACGCTTGGAGGACCAAAACACAAAATACTTCCATCAAAAGGCGAATAAATGGCAAAGGCAAAATTGTTTGTATGGTTTGTTTGATGAGAATGGGGATTGGCATGACAATAAATCAGGTATGGAAAATGTTATTGTTGATTGTTTTACAAAGCTTTTTCATTCGGTGGATGCGATCGAAATGACAGAAATATTGGAGACTATTTACCTTAGAGTCACGACAGCCATGAATGAAGAGCTTATTGCTCCGTTTATTAACGAAGAAGTTAAGCGAGTGCTGTTCCAAATGCATCTAACTAAAGACTGGGTCCAGATGGGATGTCGCTAGGTTTTTATCAAAAGCAGTGAGAGATTGTGGATCTTGATGTGTGTAATGGTGTGAGGTCAGTCTTATCATGGGGACTTTGTTGCGGAAAATAATTTTACTCATGTGATTGATCCCGAAGACAAAAGAGCCAACTCAAATGACCCAACTCAGGTTAATCAGTTTGTGCAATGTAATTTGTATTTACTCCAAGGTTCTTACAAATACGCTTAAGGTGGTGTTACCGAAGATAATTTTGCAAAACCAAAGTGCCTTTGTTTCTGGAAGATTGATTTCAGATAATTGTATGGTTGCTTCAGAAATCGCACATTATATGCATAAGAAGAATAATGGCTAGGACGGGGTTATGGCCCTAAAGCTTGATATTAGTAAAGCTTACAATCACATTGAATAGGGATTTTTGGAGCAAATCATGAGGAAAATGAGCTTGACGGAGGTGTGGATTCGATTAATAATAGAATGTGTATTGACGGTTACTTATTCCTTTAAGCTTAACGGCGAGCCGGTGGAGTATGTTCAACCTAAAAAAGGTATACAACAAGGGGATCCTCTTTCCCATTTCTTATTTGTTCTTTGTGTAGAAGGGCTCTCATCTTTGTTTGACGCTTGGGAATGCAAGGGAAAGATAAAAGGGTATCGGTTTGCAAGGAAGCTCTGAGCGTTGATCATCTTTTGTTTGCTGATGATAGTTTTATTTTTGCTCCAAGTTCATTAAAGGAATGTATGCATATTAAATTATTGCTTAAAAAGTATGAGGAGGGTTCACGGCAAGCGATGAATTTCGCAAATAGTTGTGTGACGTTTAGTGAGAATCTAAACGTGCATGACAAATAGCTTCTGGCCAGTTATCTTGGGATGGCAAGGGTGGACTATCATGATCGATACTTGGGGCTTCCGGTGTATGTAGGGAAAGCTAAGAAGGAAACCTTCTCGTATTTAAAGGATTGGCTTTGGAAAAAGTTGAATGGATGGAAAAGTTATCTTCTTAGTAGTGCAGGCAAAGAAATTCTGATTAAAATCGTGGCTCAAGCCATTCCTATATGCACTATGCAAACTTTTCTGTTACCTAAGACTCTTTATGATGAGTTAAATTAGTTGGTAGCGCAATATTGGTGAGGAAGGAATAACGGGAAGCGACATATCATTGGGTGAATTGACATCAGTTATGTAAATCAGAGGGTGAAGGGGGCTTAGGTTTTAAAGACTTTTATACGTTTAATTTGGCATTGGTGGTCAAGCAAGGGTGGAGGTTGCTGCAATCATCAGACTTTATGTTGGCTCCTATTAAGCCGAATGCATCGTATTATTGGATGAGTGTTGTCGAATCATGTCAGATTATTAGGAAGGGTGGTCGGTGGCGAGTGGGTGATGGGTCCACGATCAAATTTGGGGGGATAGTTGGATCCCACGACCCTATTTTTTCAAAGTTTTAAGTCCAATTCCGCATGGTTGGTATGCTAATGACATAGTGAATAATTTGATCCGACAATGAAGAGGTTAGTGGAACGTGGAGATCATTTGGGAAATTTTTAATGAAGAGGAAGTTCAATTAATCACCAGTGTTCCATTAAGTGTTTTTCAACCATTGGACGTTTTTATTTGGCAAGCGGAACGAAATGGAAAGTTCTCGACAAGAGCGTTTATCACTTAACGAGATCTTGTGGGCGAGAATCAAGGAATGAGGCTAGTGGTTCATCTTTGAATGAAGAGATGAAGTTTTTGTGGAAAGCAATTTGGCGAGCTTGTGTCCCAGGGAAGATCACAATCTGTGTGTGGCGAAGCTGTTGGAATGCTCTACTTATTCGCCCAAATCTTTTGAAGAAAAATGTTGTTACTGATGCTTCGTGCTTCTTTTTTGGTGGGTGAGTCAGAATCCATGGAGCATGCCTTGCATGATTGCCCAAAGGCTGCTTCAATTTGGTTTGCAAGTCCTGTGTTTGGAGATTGTAGTAAATGATGGTGGGGTTGGTCATTTAGTTTAGTAAAAGTTCTTTCCAGAGATAGTTTCGACCTGACACTTGGGTCGGTGTGGAGCATATGGAAAGAGAGAAATGAATTCTTTTGAAATGGTATCTCTAAGGCTCCAATGGATATTTAATGCATTTTGGTTGCTTGGTTGAAGGAATACAAGAAGTGGCATGAGCGTAGCTTATCATCACAACGAGCTGTGGTGTAGCTATGTCGAAGCCTGAGTGAGGATGGCTTAAATGCAATTTTGATGGGGCTTGGGAGGAGCATGGAAGTGTAGGGGGTTTGGGTGTTATTGTAAGGGATAACTAGGTGTTGGAAGACTATAAATAAATTTGAAAGGACGTGTGTACCTTTTATGCGGAAGCTTGAATCTCAACACGCTCCTACAAACACGAACAACTGCTCTGACCCTCCATGCACGTCTAGAACCTCACAGGTCGTCCGGTTGGCTACGGTATGTTAGGTTGCCCCTTGGTTTTCGCCTCCCAAGACTTAGAGACGAAAGTGATAGCTTTAAAGACCTAACTAGAATATTTAACCGGTGGAAAAGCTTGTGTTTTTTATTCTTTCTCTCTTCCCCAAAGCCTCCTTATATAGTGGTTGGGAAGAGTGTACAAAGACTGAAAAACCCATGAAAATCCCAACTATATTCTAATATGAATATCTCTTGATCCCATAAGATAAATCCTACATCTCTCACTCACCCACATAGGGTGTGGCATAGTCTCAATCAACACACTTAGTTTACATCTATTCTGGTCTATCTCCTCATATAGGAAATGGGACGTGCGACCTCGCGAGAAAGAACGTACATAACCAGGAGCACTGCCATTAAGCTATCACTAAACTAACAATAGTGCATCACTTGGAAGTTCATCGCTTTATGCCCCAGACTGTTCATCACACACTAGACTTAACATTCTTTATCCTTTGTTAAAAACAATGTCATGTCTCACAAGTATCATGTATCCATGTCTTATGTTTGATAACAAATATCAAAAGACGCCACGTAGCTAATGAATCACATGACATGGTGTTTTCTTCAAACTGTCTTCCTTAAGCTCTCATGTCAGTCTAATTTGATTTAACTGCTTGCTTAGACACGCCTCTTGGGACAGTAGCTAACTTGATCGTCTTAGATAAACGTGCTAAAGTAGCGATCATTAAACCTCATCTTTCTAACGTAGACTTTAGTTCAAAGGGCATAAGGGTGGAATTATATAGATTCCTTATGGTTCACACAGTGATCGAAACAAGGATTAATTCATCACTCATACTATTAGTCGGTTATAGCACATACAGTATGATTTGTATGCTATGGTGTATCCTCATTTCAATGAGTGTGTCACATGTCCATTGGACATACACCATGAAAATCTTAGTTTAGTCGCTACACAAGCGCCTAACCTGAGTCTTCTAGCCTAGTCGCCTTCTCAATGCCCACCTAGATACTCATATCCGGCTTTACAAGCTTCAACATGAAACAAATCTCATGTTCAACTTCTATTAAGTCTCATCTTAGACATTTCTAAGGCTACGTTTACCTTGTGCATATTGGTACGTTCAACATACATGTGTCCGGTCTCACTGCCCAATGCGTTGTGGACACAAATGTCTCATCCTACTCGCTATCTCAGCGCCAAGGCGAATCGTTCGTGTAAAAAATGGATTCTAGCTTGGTGACACTCGTAAAGATGTGTAAACACTACTTCACCCTTGGTAACCTTGTTCCTAAAGAAATGATATTGTGTATCTATGTGCTTAGATTTTCCATGATACTTAAGATCTTTAGTGTATGCTACGGCCAAAGTATTGTCACAGTAGAAAAGTACGTCTTCTTGAGCATGAACCGTAACTCCCATTTATCGTAGAAACCTTATAAGCCAAACAGCTTCTTGAACAGCTGATCCAAGGGCAACATATTCTGACTCCATTATGGACATAGCAATACAAGTTTGCTTCTTGCTACACCAAGAAACAATTCCACCTCTAAGGACAAAAGCATAACCTGAGGTGGACTTCCGTTCATCTCTATCGCTTGCCCAGTCTGCATCACTATATCCTCTCAACTTTAGATCCACTCCTTGGTAACATAGGGCTAAATCTTTTGTTCCTTGTAGGTATCTCATAATCCTCTTGACGGCTTGCCAGTGAGCTTGTCCAAGATTACTTTGATAGTGGCTTAACATGCTTATGACATGGCAAATGTCCAGAAGCGTGCAAAGCATCGCGTACATCAAACTTCCTACTGCAGAGGCATATGGGATGTTTGCCATTTGTTCTTTCTCTTTCTTAGTCTTTGGACATTGTTCTAAGGACAATATCACTCATCTTTCCATAAGAGTGTCTATGGGTTTGGAGTTCTCTATCTTAAATCGTTCAAGTACCTTTTTAATGTAAGTCTTTTGAGACAAACTTAGAAGTTTCCTTGAGCGATCTCTCGTGATCTTAACTCTAAGCACATAATGTGCTTCACCCATATCTGTCATCTCAAAATGGGATGACAACCACGCTTTCGTGGTTTCTATGGAGGTTTTGTCATTTCCCGCTATTAGGATGTCATCAACATATAGAGAAAGTATGAGAATACTTTTCCCAGATTTCTTAAGATACACACAGTGGTCTTCCTTAATCATCTCAAAACCAAATGAAGTGATTAAATTATGGAATCTAATGTTCCATCGTCTAGACGCTTGCTTGAGGCCATATATAGAACATTTTAGGCGGCAAACTTTGCGCTCTTGTCCTTTAGCCTCGAAGCCTAGAGGTTGATCCATGTATATCTCCTCGTCTAGTTCTCCATTGGGAGATGCTGTCTTAACATCCATTTGGTAAAGTTCCAAATCTAGTTGAGCAACAATAGCTAAAATGAGGCGAATATAGGCAAACCTCACGACGGGAGAATGTCTCTTCATAGTCTACACCCAATTGCTGAGTGTATCATTTTGCCACAAGGTGTGCCTTATATATGTCAATTGAACCATCCGCCTTGCGTTTGATTTTTTAAACCTAATTGTTTCCAATGGTTTTACGCCTAGGCGGAAGTTCAACTAACTCTCAAATAGTATTTTTGTCCATGGAGCTCATCTCTTCCTCCATTGCAGTTATCCACTTTTCTTTGGCCGTTGAAGACAATGCTTATTTGTAAGAAGAAGGTTTGTCTTCCTCTGAAGGTATGCAAATGTAGGCCTCCCCATCAACCTCAAAATGACGTTTGAGAATGTAGCCTCTCTTGCTTCTTCGAACTGTGTGACCTTGAATTTCAGAGGGTACGCTCCCATCATTGGGCGTATTCTCTTGAGTGTTTATGGGTACATTACTCCCATTGGGTTGTGTACTCCCACTCAGATTACTCCCATTGGGTTGTGTACTCCCACTCGGATCAAGTCCTCCTACATCATATTCAGTAACCATCGGATTGGAAATGAATTCCCCTCATTCGCTTGAGGATGTTATGAGTTCTTCATCTTTTTCCAACTTATGGAGATCAAGGTTTTTGACAGTATCGCCAAGTTTTGGGAAGTCATTCTCTATGAATTCCACATCACGTGAATCAATCTCGATTCTCCCTCCATCTGGATGTTCACCATACATCACATAACCTTTCGAGTTTTCACAATATCTTATAAAGATATGTTTATTTGCTCTAGGACCCAACTTTCCAAACTTATGTGATTGATTATGAACAAATCGAGCACAACCCCAAAGACGGAAATTACCCAGAGTGGGTTTTACATCATTCCAAAGTTCGTATGGGGTTCTTTGAAGGCACACGGTTAAGTATATAAGTTGCAGTCAATAATGCATCACCCCAGAAAGATATGGGGAGATTTGCCTGCGCCATCATAGACTTGACCATGTCTAATAAAGTTATGTTTCTCCTTCAGTAACACCATTTTGTTGTGGCGTGTAAGGAACAAAAAGTTGTCTATGTATTTCCTTACTTTCACAAAAAACCTTGAATTGGTCAGACAAATACTCGTGTCTACGATCAGTGCGAAGAGCTTTTACAATCTTCCCTTTTTGATTCTCAACCTCAGCTGCAAAGCATTTGAAACAATCTAAAGCTTCATAGCAATGAGCAATCAAGTACACATAACCATATCGCGTGCGAAGAGTTTTTCATGCTATTACGAAACTAGGGTTTCAATTATCTCTCTAACCACTTGGTTTTTCTTTACCAAATTTTAAACATAGTCTCATATGAATGTAAAGAACATAACCCAAGCGTTAAAACCTAGAAAAAAATAAGCATGGCAAAAATGAAAATTTTAAAGACAAGCATTCATGGCATATTCATATATATCTCATGATTTCAAGGTTTTCATACATGGCATATTCATTGATATATATATATATATATATATATGTATATATATATATCATGCTTTCATGCGAGGAGTGTGTGAGTGGCTCTGATACCACTGTTGGAAGACTATAAATAAATTCGAAAGGACGTGTGTACCTTTTATGTGGAAGCTTGAATCTCAACACACGCCCCTACAAACATGAACAATTGCTCTGACCCTCCATGCACATCTAGAACCTCGCAGGTCGTCGGGTTAGCTACGATATGTCGAGTTGCCCCTTGGTTTTCGCCTCCCAAGACCTAGAGTTGAAAGTGATAGTTTTAAAGACTAACTAGAATATTTGAACGGTGGAAAAGCTTGTGTTTCTTATTCTTTCTCTCTTCTCCAAAGCCTCCTTATATAGTGGTTAGAAAGAGTGTACAAAGACTGAAAAATCCATGAAAATTCAAAGTATACTCTAATATGAATATCTCATGATTTTCATCTAATTATCACATAGATAATTAGGAGGTTAATATCCTCATGTGGGTGGAATATCCTTTGATATTTATTTATCCCATAAGATAAATCCTACACCAGGGAACCTTTGTAGCAGCTATGGCAGCAAGGAATTAGGGGATTTCTTCTCCTCTGCACGAGGAGCTGCAGGTCGACAAAATGGTGTATAAAGGTGATGCATTGGTCACCGCTGCCATACATGTGGGGATTGGAAGTGATACATCGGCTTTGGGGCATGTGGTGAACGACGCCCATTCTTTTCTCAGGTCTTTCCCGCATGTTTTGATTAATTTTACACGACGTGAAGCTAATAGAGTAGATGACAGGTTAGCACGAGTGGGCTTGTCTATCGAACAGCAAATGGTGTGGTTTGAAGAACCCTCAAATGTAATTGTTGATCTTTTAATCGAGGATAGTATAGTTATGTAAACGTAAGTGCGGGATGCTCTTTTTTCCTTTGACCGGGTTGGCATCTCAGGCAAGATTTTTATTGAGGCCCTGTTAGTTGCACTCTATCCTCTACGTTTATACGTAATCGAATTCCTTATCAATAAATATCGTACTTTTTCCTAAAAAAAAAAAAGATAGTGCTATTCACACACCATTTTTTACTTCTCACACACCTTTGTTATTTTAGGCCATTGATATTCTTCAATTCATTCGACCGGACAACAGAAAATTGAGAAGAGTGTGAGAAGTAAAAATGAGTGTGTGGATAGTAAGTGACCCTTTAGCACAGTGGTGGAAAAGAGTTGAGACATTGCAGGACGGCATGAGTTCGAACACTATCAGTGGATAATCTAACATCTAATCCAACATTTTACCCGAAGTCGGTGGTGACTATAATTTGGATGACCGGTTACCTTCATTTTTGTATTTTTGAACAGTGAGTTGGGCATGAATGCCGATCTGGACCGAAGAATTGGTTCGTTAAGGCCCAAAGTCAATCCAAAAATTGGGCACAAACAGACAACCCAAGAGGAAACTCTCATTGACGAAATGACAAAAAGCCCCTTCTTACTAACCAGAAATTACATACAAACAAGCTTTTGCGAGGGCCGAGTCACCGAGGGGAGAGCGAGAGAGCGAGAGAGCGAGAGGCGAGAGCAATGTTGGTGGGTGTGAAATTACGGCTGGCGTGGAACCCTAGGGTTAACCAGAACGCCAACCACAGCTTTGCGGGCAACATAAACCCTCGCCGTCTGCCCCACCATCTCAGGCTACCGCCTCGATGGCTCAGCTCAGTGTCCGTCCAGTCACAGTATGTTAAAGGAGCATCTGGGCGGCCAGTTTCATCTCATTACACTGAAACTGTCGGATCTCCATCACTTTCTCAGACTTCACTTCTTCAGCTCCCTCAGTGGAACCTCACCCACCGCCACCTCGCCTTCCTCAATGTCGTTGCTTGCGCGGTAACTCTCTCTCTAAGTTCATATATTTATGCTTTTGGAAGCGTAATTCCGCTTCGAATTCGGGTTAATCTGCATACGCAAACCTAAATTTCTCTGTAATGATTTGTTCTTGAATTTGCAGTAATTGATGGCTTTTCTTATTAAATCACATTTGAATTTTTGGGTTTTTAACAGGTAGCAGTTTCGGCGACATGTCTCTTCTTCTCTGCAATCCCCACCCTCCTGGTTCGTAATCTTTGAATACTCGATGGTTTTAATTAGTACTAGCAATTGGAAAATTGGGCATGTTTTGTTGTGCGATCGTTGTTAGTAAAGTGATTTTGCAATGTGGTTGTTTCTGAAGGCTTTCAAAAGGGCAGCTCAATCACTTGAAAAGCTGATGGATGTTATGAGGGAAGAGCTTCCTGACACGATGGCTGCTGTTCGCTTATCCGGGATGGAGATTAGTGACCTCACTATGGAGCTCAGTGATCTTGGGTTGGCATTGCTATTCCAAAGCTCTTATATCGTTGTCGTATGATGAAGTCTACTTGTGGATTATAACATTCTCTGCTGACTCATTCGGTTTTGTTTGTGGTGCAGCCATGAAATTACACAAGGCGTTAGAAGTTCCACTCATGCTGTTCGTGTGGCAGAGGAGAGGTTGCGCGGCTTGACAAACATGGCTTCATCAGGTTATCCATGTTTTCTATAGTGTTATTTTGTTGTTGTTTAACCGTGAGTTTTCAATTGGGTGTTGGAGCAATGAATATAAAATTCATCTTTACTTGCTTAGCACCGGTGCAGGTAGTAAGTCAGAAAACTGAGGTGCCAGGGCCCGTTTTAGCTAAAACTGCAAGAGGCATACGGGAGGGGATTGTGAAGGGTCGTGCACTATGGCAAATGTTTTTCGCTCTCACCCGGTTTTCTAGGTTGGCACTTAACTTTTTTACAAATCGAACTAAGCGGTAGGGTAGAACACAACACATGCAACAGCTTCATGGTGAGCAGCAGCAAGAAACATCAAATTTTTTAGAATGTACATAACTTTTCATATTTTCAATTTTCAGTTTGAAAATTTAAGTTATTTTTTAAGACTTGTGAGAATTTTGTGCGTCAGAGTGTTGCTTCAAGTGAAACATCCTTTGACTTGCTTCTTCCTTTCTGCTGTTTCTTCTAGTATCTTGTAGATTCGTATGAGAACACCTTCGGAATGCTTTCTACTTGCTAAATAACATCTCCTCCTTGTTATAAATTCCCCCCAAATACTTTACATCTTGATTAAAGTTGTTGAATTCAAATGTGCAATGTTATAATCTGTTTTTATTTTGTTATTAAAGTTGTTGAATTCAATTGTGCAATGTTATAATCTGTTTTTATTTTGTGCTCTGATTGCTGATTAATTTTGGGCATTAGGCAGTTGTGGCTTGATGCGAAACCCGCTATCACAATGTATGGCCTTAGTCTGAATATAGAATTGTGCCTGAATCAATTACCTGTAAATTCTAAACTGTGCAATGTATGATCTCATTTTTTAAGAATGCACTACAAAATTAGATAAGAGGGACTTGAAAATAAGTGGACGCAATACATTTGAGTGAACTTTAAAACGAAACCTAAAGGTGTGATTTTGGAAGGCCCGTTGTTTAATGTATTTGTAGTACATATATTTAGCGTTTTAGTAATAGCTTTGTAGTGCTTGAGTAGTTCATTTTTAATAATTGAGGTTAAAGGTCTTAGTATTTTGAAAGTCCGTCGGGTTAAGGGTCGGTACTGTAGGCATGCTCTTATGAAGTGTTTTGGATGTCCAGGGCTCGAACTAAAACTAGATTGAAAATATAGTTGAATAAATGTCTATAACCAAATTTTGTGAGGTTGCTAGATTTGACATATGAAATGGTACCAACTTACTAAAGAGAATGAATAATCTAGGAATCATAAGACCTGAACCAAAATGTATGATGCGGTTATGTGAATACTCTAGTGCCTGGCTTGGCATTTAACTTATAAGGGAGAGAGGGTTGATACTTGGTGGTGGGTTGTCATATGAGTGAGGTTTTATGTAGTAGCAGTGACAATTTTTATGGTGCTTTGGAGTGACATTAAATCTTGATTTTTGTGTACCAAAGATCTGACATTTAAAAGCCTGGAGTATTTAATATGGATAATGCTAGAGGATCAAAATTTTAAATCAAATTTGCAAACCAAATGATGTGTCACCAATAGCAAATAAGTACGCTAGTCCACATTTAAGTAATATCTAATCATCAAGATCTACATTTGGTTTACAAAATTTTGTTTAAAAATTTGGTCATCCTAGCATTACCTATTGAATATTATGGAGAGCCATGGAAAACTTGTATAAGGGATTAAATTTTGGGAAATTGACATAAATAGGCCAATTTTCTTAATCTTAAAACCATATTAGGACAAACCGGCCATGCACACTATGCACATAACAAAATGACAAAAATACCTACATATAAATTGTAAAAACTCATAGCTCATTGTGTCATTTTTCTGATTTGAAAGTTGGGGATGTTGAGAGAGAGAGAGCTGTGGGCTTTTGGGTTGAGCTTAGATGTGTGAGCTTTGATTTCGAAGAGAGGGAAGTTGAGAGTGAGGTGAGAAGAGTGAGCTGGATTTTGGGTTGAGCTCATAACTTTGATTTCTAACACAGGGATGTCGAGAGAGAGGTGAGAAGAGTGAGGTCGGGGTTTTCGGGTTTCAGCATAGATCTGTGAGCCATGTGTTCTATTCTTCCATCCTTAACGATAAGACGTTTACCATATTTTCTCTTTGGCTGGAAAGTTCCATTTTTCCAATGACTGAAGCTTCATTAGGTATAGTAAGGTACGGTATTTAGTTCCAAGTTTCTATATCAATGATTTTGGAATAAATGGGTTGTTTGTAAGATGAATTAATACTTAAAAAGTTAAATTAGGGTTTGTGTTTCATGTTGGGCCTATGGGTTTTGGAAAAAAAACTTTACTTTTTGATGTGCTAAAATACTGGTATGTTTCAATTTCTGTTTCAAGCCTATATATCAATGTAACCTTATATATGTGACCATTGTGGATTATGTTTTAATTGTATCTACTATACCAATAACTTGTCATATAGTGCCTTATAAATGCAAAAAGCATCTCGTTGCCCGATCTTTAGCTTTTGCATAGCATGTGAATATAATGTACATATATTGTGCATGTCATTTACTTACAGTGTATATACTGCCTATTTACATATTTGATAATGTTCGCATTAAGGTAGTTTAGGACATGGTAGGCGCTGAAGATACAAGGATACATAGTCCTAATGTTTATTATCATATAATAGTTAACAAACACATTGCACAACTACATTACATTGCTTAACATCTAAGCCTCCAAATCTATTCTATCATAGCTATTAAGCATAACCCTCACCGAACAATCATTGATACCAAATTTTATTAAACGATTCGACCTTCTTCATTGTCAAAGAATCCCATTGTGATTGATGCGGTTCTTTTCCCTTCGCTACCTGATGAAAATCCTCAAACCCTTTGTTGCGTTCCTCCTCCATTTCGGTCTCTTTCCCGAGAACGTTTATACGACTCAATATGGTCTCGACGCTTCTGCAACAATTCAGTTTAGGAATAGGATCCTTTCTCCAGACATGTCAGCTTTTGTTTTCTGATTGCTTGCACAATAGAGCGTTTTGTTAGCTTTACTAATGAGGTCCACTAGCTCTTTTTTTGCCTTCATTAGCTTGTGGTTCAAATACTCATCGATGTCCATCTCATAATCGAGTTTCCCACGAACCTGATCTATATTTTTTAGGGGCGTCTCCAAGTTGACAGAGCTAAATGATGACGTAGGATTTACCTTGGGTGATCCCGGAAGTGGAGGAGGTTCCATGTTGTACCACTCGTGGAACTCAGCTTTAAAACCCTTAGTTTTATGTCTAAAGTTGGACATGTTGCTGTTGTGAATTGTTTTGGCTATTTAAGAAATGGAATGGCTTTTTTGCTGTAGGGTTAATGGTTATGGCAAATAAGTGTGAGAAGCCTATTTATACAAGTGTAGCATTGTGTTGAAGGTGTTTGTGTGGTGAGGATTTGATGCATCTAACCTACAAAAAGTTGTAGGAATCCCCACCACTCCTTTTTTGTCCATCATGCTACTTCATTTCCAACATATAGGTTAGTGTGTTGTCAAATCTCACACCCCCTACTTCATTTTCAACATATAGCTTATCAACTCCTGGTACTTCATTTCCAACATATAATATAGGTTAGAGAAATTGATCAGTGGCGGAGCCACATGGATGCCAAGGTTGGTCCAGACCTATCCTAGAATTTTTGTACTACATATCAATTGTGTGCAAGTTTAAACAATATTCAGCATCAGGTCAGTCGATGAGATAGTTTCAACAAGACATGAGTTTGAAACTTGATGGTTTCTGCATTTTTTTTTTGTTTTTTTTTTTCTAAACCCAACCTTATGTTTTACCATATAAAATTCCATTACTTTTTGGTTCTATACAATTTAGAGGAAGATCTAATTACGTTAAAATAAAATGTCATAGTAATATAGTTTGAGTCATGACCTTATTTTTATTTGAATTTAATGCGGTAATGTTTTTTTATTAAAACTCGTAAACAATTTTTGTTCTTATGATATAATCAACTCAATACTAGTTTTTCATATATACTTTAAAACTCCATCTCTCATGTTTGATTAAAATTTACCATGCTAATGCGTCTTACAAATCCCATAAACAGCTCCCTGGCCAAGGAGTTTTTTTACATACCATGTGAATATAGTGTGTACATATCATGTATTTGTACATGGATTTGTATATATAACTAACAATTGGCCATTATTCTAGAATTAGTGACCTTATAATTCAAATATTTGTGTTGGAATATGATTATGATAACATGATTTTCACAATATGTGTAATCATGTGTGAAAGTATACCATAACATTGGCGCACTAATATACATATGATTGTAGTGAAATAGATTAATTAATTAATAAAGAAATAATATAACTGTTTGTTTAATTAATTAATTAATTCTAAAGGATATGACTGTTGGATATAACTAAACAATTGTATTCAACGAGAAAAGTTGTAACTAAACAGTTGTATTCAAAGGGTATTTCATCTCTATATATTCACCAAATCCCTTTCTGATTAGAACCATTCGATTCCAACGTATAATTGTTCTCACTCTCTGTCACATCTCTTCCCCTTCTTGTCCAAGATATAAACCATCTATATAAGTTGTCTTCTTAAGGGTTTGTGTTTTATTCAAAAGGTTCAAAAAAATGAAGAAAGCCAGAACCACCTCTTCGCCCATACAATCTCTTCCGGACGAACTTCTTGTCCAAAAACTGACGAAGGTTGCTTCCTGATCTTTTAAGGACTTGTTTTCAGAAAAGATGATGTGTAAGAAGTTCAATCAAAATGACAAAGACGATCACATATTCGAGCGCATCAACATTAGGGAATTTGAAGGCTTCAACCTGCTTAGTTCATAGAGCAATAATGAAGATGTCTCCAAGTTCTTGAAACGCTGCACGAACTGCGGCAATTCCAATGCCCTGTACATGCTAGGGATGACATACTTCTTCCAAGATAATAAGGAAGAAGCTGGAATTGAGGCTCTGAAGATGGCAATCTCAAAGGGTCATAAAGCAGTAACGTATGTCTACCATGGTTCTAAAAAACGCTAGGCACTAGTCGGGCAACGGACTGGGGCCTAGTGCCTAGGCGGTTAGGCGGAACTTAGGCGGATGCCTAGGCGGACTAGGCGGATTTAGTAAATTTAACATAAATATATAACTAACTATTGAGATATGTTATTTTTAAAAAAGAATAATATAAATGTATATGCAATTTTGTAACATAAGATTTTTAGTATATAATATGGTTTGGTGTTCAAAAAAATAATACAACATAAAAAATAAAAAATAAAAAAGAAAGAAAAAAAACCCACGAGCCTTCCACCTCTCCCACATCACTCCAATCGATGGAACCCAGATCAAAAGATTAACTCTACCTCTCTCACATTACCCAAGGTTTTAATCCCATGTTAAAGATTTAATAGTGCTAAAAATATTAAAAAAATCAATTATAATATTTAATGATGGGATTGAATCTGATAAGGTTAGTGGTGGGCAATGGCAGTAAATATAGAAAAGTGGTGCACATTACAACACCTTTTTGACACTTAAGAAAACGGAAAGCTCTTTATTTTGGGTTTTCTTTTCTTTTCTTTTTTTTTTTTTTTTTTTTAAATTTTGTTTCCTCTTCTTCCTCTCTCACATCTTCTCTCCTATTTGGTTATTTTTCTATTTCGTCTTCCTCCTCTTTCCTTTGTAAATTTCGTTCTTCTTCGAGTTTGGCTTCGCGAGAGCTTGAGTTACAGATGCAAGTCTACTTAAACCAGATAGCATGATTTAGAGCAATGTAGAAGACGATGACAAGAACTGTGTATAAAGCCGAAGAAGATAGTTTGAAACGAAAGTTGCAGAACCAGCGGCGGAGGAAAACGAGATTCAATCCACCTAGACATGTCGCATAGCACCACTTAGAGTGCCTAGACCGCCTAGGCAGCGCCTAGATGGCCGCCTAGCTCCCTCTTGATTTTTGTAACCGATTTGCCCCAAATTGCATCGGCCTCCATCGCTCAGCGCCTAGGCGCCGCCTAGAGCGATTTTTAGAACACTGACGTCTACATTATCATCTTGGTGTGTTACATGAGGATTCGATGCATGAAGGCCTCAAGCTTCTGTATTTTCTCAACCGTCACAAATCAGGACGATTTAGCATAATGGAAAGCAGAGAGATGGTTCAACGGTGTTTGTTGAGTCTTTGTGTGGATAGGGAAGTAGTAATTGAAATTCTAAAATTTTATGATGACAATACTGCCATGAAAGCATGCAACAATTGTGGAAGTCTACATGGTTTTTTCACAGTCCGATCGCATTGAGATTTCTTTGACCCTGAAAAGTTTAGTAATTGTAATTCTTGGAAATGGCATCAGGAAATAAATATATTTTGTGCTAAATTATGTCGTACAGATAGGTAGACTAAATTTTTTTATTTTCGTTTAATTTTGTTGTAATAGTAGTGTTTAAATTCCAATACAGCCTTTTCTTTTCTCTACTTTTCTCATGTACTTCTTCTTCCTAATTATATGACCTTTCTATTTTTCATTTTTGCAAAAAAAAACCATCAAGGACCCTAAGAAAATAGTCATAATTGCAAAAACCTATCAATTTATGGTAGTAATGGACAACACCCAAGGTGTCATCATTACCATGCAAGTGTGCAAATCAAATAATTAAGAGCCTATATATGCCTTGTCTTATCACGAAACCCTATATCTACCTTGTTTTATCACCAAGTCTTACGGAGTCATTTGGCGGCAAGTGTTTAAGAGAGTCCCTAGGCTTACAGCACATAGTCCCACTCCTATCCTTTTTGCCCCTCACTCATGCATTAGTTCACCTATTAAAATCACACCTTTGACAGTACTCACTCCACAGATGCACGATCAAACACCGACTGTATGCTTTCAGTTATTGTTAAAATAACATAACAAAATATCAAAACTTTAGTTACTCCAATTTAAAAACCCTATATTAAGATAATTAATTAAAAAATTGTGGAGAAATTGTACATATCATGTGCATGACGCGCATGATATGAATATAATGTGCATCGGTTGGATTGTCAGATTTTGATAAACATAACATACCAAATTACTAAAGAGAATGAATAATCTGGGAATCATAAGACATGAACCATTTGACCAAAAAACAAAAAAGACATGAACCAAAATGTATGTTGCGGTTATGTAAATACTCTAGTGCCTAGCTTGCATTCAACTTATAAGGGAGAAAAAATGTTGATACTTGGTGGTGGGCTGTCACATGAGTTAGATTTTATGTACTAGCAGTAGTGACAACAAAACCTTATCTCACTAAGTACGGTCGGCTATATGAATCCTAGAACGCCACTGCGTTCGGTTTTGTGCCATGTCTTCCGTTTGATCTAAGTAGTCCAAGTTTTTTCTTAGAGTCTCTTTCCAAGTCTTCCTCTACTCCTTTGGCCCTGAGCCTCTGTCTCGTAATCACATCTTCTAACCATAGCGTTTGTGGGTCTTTGTTTGACATGTTCAAACCACCTTATCCAATTTTCTCTCCTCTTATCTTCAATTTTGGCTACTAATTTACTTCGGTGTTCTTAATCTTGTCCTTTCTCGTTTGCCCACATCCAACAAAGCATTCTCATCTTTGCTGCACTCATTTTGTGTTGTGTTGATGCTTTACGTGCAACATTTCGTGCCATAAAGCATTGTTGGCCTTATTACCGTCCTATAAAATTTTATCTTGAGCTTTAGTGGCATATGACAGTTGTACAACACACCTGGTGCACTCTCCACTTCATCCATCCAGCTTGTTTTCTATGATTGAGGTATCTCCATCCAATTCACCGTTCCATTCCAAGATAGATCCAAGATAGTGACAGCATTCGCTCTTTGGTACTTGTTGATCTCCAATCCACACACCTAACTCATTTGAACCGCCGTTCCCGGTGAACTTGCACTCCATATACTCTGTCTTTGACTTACACTACTAAATTAAACAGTTTGCGAGACGAGGGAGATTTTGTCGCGCAAATCATTATTAGGTCGCACAAAAACTATGGCAACCAGAAAATCGTCGTGCGTATTTTGTCGCGCAAAGGTCGTGAAAAAGACATTGTGCGACAAAAAATGCAAACTCGTCGTGCAAAAAAAAATTGTGCGACGCTTTACTACTCGTCGCGCTAAAGTTATACAGCCGAAGGTTTTCGTCGTACGATATAAAAGGATATAAGTACACTTTGTGACTAGTTCATCTCTAAAAGTTTACGCGACGAAAAATGTAAGAGGCGCGTGGTAATGCGCGACGAAGCTATAAGACGCGCTTAATTTTGCGCGATCACTATTTACCGTCGCGTAAGTGTAATTTTTATTTTAAAAAAATAAATAGAATAAAAGGAAAATTTAAAATAAAAAAAGCTTTCATACTAATGACAAAAAAAAAAAAACAAATTAACGAATAAAAAAACAATTTTTATTTATAATATAAATAAAAATGTATGTACAAATTTAAAGTTTTAAAAGAAAGCAGGAACAAAACTATGAAAAAAAAAAACGGAACAATCTATAGGAATGTCATTCGAAGGATCTTGCTACTGGTTGGGGACGGGGTCGCAGGTTGACAGGCCTGATTGTTGTGCTTGCTCGGTGTGGAAGGGCTGTGAGGGCGATGGTGCAGAAAAACCGGGGAGATGTATTCCGGAGGTACTGAAGGCTTGTACAAGCATCGACATTTGAGACTTGTACGATGCCAGTTCACTCCTCAGGCCAGTGACTTCTTGCGTCAAAGCCGTAACCTGGCCCTTTAATTGCAAGGATGATGAGGCTCTACTTTCTCGCCGCTTGGCATTTCCCATTCCTCAACAATACGTCCCTGGCCTCTGATCGAAACTCTGATCCAACAAATTTGTGACGATGTGAAACCCTGCATCCTCATGGGGATCCACAGACTCAATCGGCGTGTCTGAGGGAAGCTGGGATGCAGACTCTTGAAGCACTGACTGAATCTTTTCCACCATAGTCGCCTGTGAAAAAAAAAACATGGATTATTAATAGAAAACAATTTGAAATAATTAGTATAAATGTTGAATGCATAAGAAATTACTTACATGAAAGGACTCGGTCAACTTATTCCCAGGCCGAACATAAACGTCCGCAAAGACGTCGATCTCTGGAAATTTTGAACCCTCCTGAAATCGAAAAAGATAAGGAAAATGTTAGTAAGAAAAAAAAAATTATTAGCGACATTTTGAATATATGCCTTCCATCGCGCCTCTATCCTATAGGAGAAAGGCCTCGAACCCGAATGGTGGAGAATAGTCTTATTCTCCCGATTGATCTTGTTCGCCTTCGCCTTCTTCTGTTATACAAAAATAAACGTATTAGTTGTAATACTTAAGGAAAATTAAAAAAATAATAATAAACATTAGTTAAAATTAAAAAAAGTAAAATGAAAGAAGTCGTAATTAAAAACGCACCACATAGCCCGGCTCCTGAAAATGACTGCAAAGCCAAACCCAACTATCTTGTCGGTTATCCAACTCATTCGGACAACCCTCCTCGAGAGCGACCTGTGAATCATCAAATTGCTGGAAACATTGGTGCAGGTCACTCTTCCATTGCTTGTAGCGTTCGGAGAAGAGCCGATTGAGTTACGCGAACATGTCCTCGTCCATGTCCTCCAAATTGTAGTTTGTTTGCAATGTAACAAATATTTTGAAAGTATTAGTAATAAAAGACAATAATAAATATAAATATATAAATTTTACATGAAAAGAATTAAAAAGGAGATGCTACTTACGGACAATTGGTTGCGCACTGTGTTCTTCGTCACCTCCAGCATTGCCTTCCAAGACTTCCACCGTATAGGGCAAAAGGTTTGTATGACATGCCCAATGTCATGGGCCAATGCATTATGTTGCTCCGCCGTTGGTGCTGCCCGATGTCGCTCATCGTATCTAATTAGGATACGACCATTGGTCACCCGGGTGACCTTCGCCATCTTCAATTGCCGACAAGGTCCTCGGGTGTTTTTCTTCATTGCAAAGAGATGAAAAAAAAATCATTAAACCAAAACTAATAACAAATCCTACTAAAATTTTGGCATAACCTCCCCTATAATTAAAACATTTCCCAAAACCTTGAAAATAACATAAACAATATACGTATCCAACACAATGATCACAACAGTTTAATAAAAGGTTCGGAACAATGACAACTTTTTAATCCTTACATGACATGACATAACAAATTGAACCTAAAATAACAAGTCAGTTAACATGGGAACGAGGGAGTGAATTAGAATTGTATACCTGGCCGTGTACCTGGTGCATCGGTTGTGGATCCCAATGGCGACATCTGGTCTGTAGTGCGGGGGCGTCGATGAGTACGTCGGGCGCTAACAGGCAACTCCACCGACGAAGTCGACGATGCCTGCGCCTGTGGGACTGGATGACCGACTGGGTCAACCGGATTGACCGGCCTATGGTCCATCTTTGCCGGAGCAGTGGCGGCAGTAGTAGGTGTAGTCGTCGGACTATGTGTAGCCGTCGGACTAGGTGTAGAAGTCATCGCCCTCCGGGTTCTAATGAGGTGTGACATCTACAAAATTGGAAATCTATTTGTTTCGTACACAAAGATTTAACTTACCGTACACATGCTAATAATTTGAACTTAAATTTAGAACGAAATTTAAAAACCCAAATTTAAATACCTTAATTCTAAACCTAATTCAAGTTTAGCAGAAACAAAACTGATATACTATACACAAACTAATCAATTCATATAGGATATAGACCTAGCAATTATAACTTATAAGAAGAAACTAGCATAAAGGAGTAGTTGAAGACAAAATCATAGCTTATGAGTGTATGCGTCCTTCTGTATGTATGTGCTCTGTGTGTGTATGGGTGTGTGTATGTACTGTATGTGTGTGTGTCCATGTATATATGCTGAATTTGGGTGTGTGTGTGTTGATGTATGCTAATTTTCCATGTACTGTGTGTGTGTGTATGTGTGTGTGTGTGTGTGTGTGTGTGTGTGTGTGTGTGTGTGTGTGTTCATGTATGCAAGTTGTGTGTGTGTGTGTGTGTGTTGTGTGTGTATGTACTAAGCAACATAATTACTTAATAGTTTCACATGTAGTAATGAGAAAAGGGACCATATAAAGTGATTCTCAGTTTCTGTAGAGCATGTATAATGCATACATCAAAAGAGAAAAACAAGAAATGGCATCCGACTTTGTCTCCCCTTGTTTCTCAAATATATCCAAATTTAGCCAAGAAAACATACATGGGAACTGAGATTGAAACACAACCTAAACCGGCAACCTTTTAATTACATTGAGAAAAAGAAGGGAGATGGTTGAACCTTCGAAAAAACAACTTGATGATTCAAAATATGCCACAAATCAACAAAGGTCCAGGATCCCATCTTAGACAGATCGTTTTGAGTGCCACTTAATATTTTTAACCACAGAAAATTTTGAATAACAAATAAACTTCAACATGAAGGAAATCCAAAAAAAAATGCAAAACTCCCAAATTAGCAATACTGCAAGATAGATAATTTATTGAAACTAATCGTATCTGCAGGAAAGAACATTGGCTTCTCAAACCTCATCTTGTTTACAATCATTTAAAAAAGTGCAACAATTTAATAAGAAAAATTCCAAAATCCAACAGCAAAGTAGCAAAAACCCCACTCGGAAAACCAAGGAACAAAGCTAAAGATAGTAGTAAGTTGATTTAGTTCCATTATTTCTCAACACACTGAATCACTTTGCATGGTAATAAGAAAAATTCAATCAAGAGCGAAACAAGGCCCTAATTTGAACCCTGTACTTGAAATTAAAAAACCCCTAATTTAAGAACCCTAATCTAATCCCTAATGAAGCACCCTAAATCTAACCCCCAATTCAAGAAAACCTAATCTAACCTCACTGCCCAAAATCATTCCCCTAATTTAAGTCCTAAATCTAACCCCAATTAAGAACCCTAAAAACTCTAATTTAAGAACCTAAATGTAACCTGCACTTTACGAACCCTAAATCTAACTCAATTGCCCTAATTCTAACCCCCAATTTGAAAAAGAAAAAAAAAAACCAAAAAAAACCCTAATTCTAACCCCTAATTTGTAAATAAAGAAAATTGAAAATAAAAACTGAAGAGGAAATTACCTCTTGGAGATGAAGTCGCGACGGCCGGAGAGAGGGACGAAGAGACAGATGGAGATACAGAGGAAGGAGAGAGACGGTATCGCGTAGGGAAAAAGGAAGAAAAGGGAAGTGAGGGGAAGAAGGAGAGATGGGGTTAAAATATATAGTATTGCGCGACAGAGGCTTTGTCTCGCAAGGCAAAAAATCGTCGCGCAAGTTTTTTAAAATTTCCACGAAAAAAGTTCCTTTATTGAAATTTCATACACTTGTGCGACGAATACAATCTTTCGTCGCCAAATATACTTTGTGTGATGAAATATATGTATTCATCGCGCAATATTCTTGCGTAAATTTCAAATAACCGTTAAATCATGATTTTTTGTTTCTAACCGTTGAAAAGTTTTGTCCCAGTACTTGATCTCTGAATGTTTGATTTTTGCGATTTGTGGCGTGTGCAATCTCGAACCATATACAAACAAGTTTGACGGTTGGATCGTTGAAATTAGTTTCGTAGAATGCGTATCCCATAAAAAAGATAGATTCACTAACACTTAGAGTTTATTTATACTTTCATTAAGCACAACCAAGGAACAAAATATCGATGATATCGGAAATATCGGTAGTCCAAAAACACGGAAATTTTGATGGAAATATCGGGATATTATCGATATCGATAAAAATTGAATAAAAACCACGGAAATTGTAAGAAAAACTTGGAAATTTTTATTGAAACTTTGCAGGATGTGTATTTAGTCAATTATCTATTAGTTTATCATAAAAAAATGGAATGAAATGCATTGCATGATGGGTTTAACTAATTTAAGTTGATTATATAGCGAGTTGGCAAACATTGTGAGTGTAGAAAATATGTAGTAATTAATGAAAGAAGTTTAAACACACCATAATCATTTATATATAATGAATTAGTACAATATTTTACACTTTATACATTGCATGGTAAGATACATGAGTGACTTAGTACCACATAGAGTTCCTATGAGGTTCAAAATTTTCACTATCTTCATCATCTCTATGTGTAGAGTAAGTGTATTGTGAAGAGTAGTCATCAAATGATAAATCCCCAAAATAATTTTGCATGTAATTGTTAACATGCCACCCATATGGATCCGAGATTGGTTGACGTTGTCCAAAAGCAAAATCATTTGAAGATTGAGTCTCAAATTCTTTCCATGAGTCGCTTGATTCCATCCCAACAGGAATGGGATATGAAGGGTAGGGAAATGGTTGGTTATGAGTATAACCATAGTTACTACTTCCCACTCCAACAGAGCCCGAAGTTATAGATAACGAGTCATCTTCTTAACTTGACAAAGTTCCTTTCCCTCTTTCTCTACGAGTATAGTCCTTCCCTATGGCACCAATTCCTGGTCCTACCCGCCTACTGCCATGGTCATCATCCTGTGTTGCATGCGTGAAGTTTGCCTCACCAGTGAAGGGGCTCATAAATCTAGGAGGTGGTCTAACATAGTTTCCATATCCACCACTACCTCCAGCTCCACTATATCCTTCATTATTCCCACCTTCGGTGGTAGGTGAGTATCCTAATCTTGTAGTAGAGCTATCATTAGTATCAGGATGATCTTGTGCTTATGTAGGATTGGAAGAAGATGGAATTCCAGTGTTTCTTGGTCTTGGATGCAAAAGTTCTTCCAAAGAGTCAGTGCTGCTACATCCTACCTCCTTCTCTAATACTCTTTCTACATTTATCCCTTCATTACATGCTTCTTCAGCAACTCTTTGAGTTAGGTTGCCTTCATCATCATCTAAATGAAGAGGTCTAATCCATTGATAAAGTTGGTTACCCTCTGTATCATTATCTTCACCAACAATATCAAACACATCTAGTGGGTCACCACGGTCGACATGATATATTTCTGCTTCCTTATCTCAAATTTGAAGCTTCATGTTGTAGTAGCAATAAACTAATTTTTCCAACCTACTATGAGCCAACCTATTTCTTTGCTTTGTGTGTATGAGTGCAAATGTACTCCAATTTCTTTCACAAGCAGATGAGGAAGCTGTTTGTGATAATACTTTGATTGCTAACTTTCTCATAGTTGGTGCATCAGTCCCATACATGATCCACCATTCAGCTATAATGAAAAACAATGTTGATAAGCCTAATAACTCCAAAAAAATTCTATTATAAACTGATAGTGAAATATGTTTACACTCACTAGGAGACATTTTTGTTCAAGCAGCAACTGATGTTGGTTCTCCAAAAGTTCTTCTTGCATCTTTAAACCATGTTAGCTGAATACAATAAATTGTGTTTGTTTAATCCAACAATGTAATTATTATAATTTAAGTAATTGTGTACCTCATTTCCAAATTGGCCAGCTGCTGGTGATGCAGGGTCTAATTTAGAGTATACATTATGTACAACACGTATAAGGGTACCATCATCTCCAACACCGAGTCTGTATTGGTATCGAGGATTCAAATAATATGTTGTTCAAAGAAACACATACTCTAATAAGAGAAATAATACTTATGCAACTAAAGAAATGAATTGCAAATTATGACATAATTTATACCTGCTGCATGCAAATCGTGGTATAATGTTTTATACCATCGGTCATCAATTATCTTTATGACCCATCTTGCACTATGTTTTCTTTCCAAGTCCTCCTTCACTACACGCATCAACTCATATATTGCCCCCATAGTAGGATACACTTCTGTGTCAACGATCCGTAAAACTTTGTAAAGAGGTTCAATCACTTGGCACACATGTTTTGATTGAGTCCAAAAAGCATGATCAAGCACTATACTTTCCACCATACGACCTGCATTTGAGCAGCTAAAATTGTGGTTGGCCCAATCGTCACTAGTGAATAGTTGCTTCAATCCTGCTTTCTTCTTAAGTAGGCTATCTAATGCAATATAGTTGGTGGCGAATCGAGTGGTAGCTGGACGAATAATTTCTCCTTTGCAAAATTCACACATCTCTGCCAAAAACCAACCGTGATTGTAATTATAATTTGTGATCGTTTAAGCTCTTTTTATGACATTAGCAATATCCTCTCTCTTCCCTATTGCCTCAAACATGAGATCAATACAATGTGCTGCACATGATGTCCAAAACACATTATGATGCTTTATTAACTTTTTTCCAGCTTTGACAAATGCAGAACCGTTGTCGGTCACGACTTGGACAACATTATGCTCTCCTACCTCCATGATTACATCCCTCAATAATTTGTAAATATACTTGTAGTTCTTTATATGGTCTGAAGCATCAACGGACTTCAAAAAAATTGTCTTTCCCCTGGAGTATACCATAAAGTTTATGATAGACAATCTGGTCAGGCCAGTCCATCCATCACACATGATTGTGCAACCATTAGTTTCCCACTTTGACCTCAACTTGTTAACATACTCGCCAATGTCTTTATACTCCATTTCCAAATATTTGTTTCTTACCTCATAGGGAGTGAGAGGTTGTACTCCAACACCGGCCTGTTGACATCCTAATACCATATTTTTGAAATGATGTGATGATGCCTTCATAGCATGGACATTGTCATAGATAAAGAACTTGATAATTAGACGCCTCATTCCTTCCTTCACATTACCTCCAGTGAAATAACTCCAAACACTCTTTTGACGTGCTTTGGATGACTTATATAAACTTGGGGCTATTAGTGGTGTTGGTTGTGATTCTCTAACACTTGTTCCCCGTCTCATTTGTGCACCACCACTTGTCCCGAAACCTTGTGCTCTATTAGGAATTTTATGAAGGTGTTCTCTTTCCCATGCTGACTGTTTGGAGGCACGTAATGCTTGTTTCAAACTGCGTCGTTCTTCAGGTCCCATGTCATCATCACATTCGTCCTCATCGTCGTCATCATCTGACACACCCTGTTCCAAGGAAGGCGTGCTGGCCGTCACGTGAGAGTGACCTAACCATGTGCACAGTGCGAAAGCTAATAAGATAAAAATAAATACACATTCAGAGCAATAGGAACGTCTAGTTGCAGTCAAGGACAATTACTAAGATATAACACCCAAAGGTGAATCCTACTTTTGTGAATTCTGTCAGAACTCCGCTGCATCCTTCATGGCCACCAAAACTCTGCTACTTAGAACCGGGAGGGGCGAAAAACAAAGTTGAGTGGGTCAGAAACAAATCATTTTCAAAACCTTTTCATTTCTCAAAAGTTATAACCCCTCGCCGTAAAACCTGTAATAATTTCCCAGAAATATATAATACGTATACACTTATCTCAAAACCATGTTCATAAGTAGTGATATGCAAGGCATATGCCATGCCAAATATATCTCATCAAATCACATAACTATATCAGGTGAAATCTCATCATAGATAATAACATGTCCACCGAGTGATCAGCTCGGCTGAACTATAGCTCATAATCAATCTTATCATATCTATCATCATATATAAAAATATCCTGCACAAGAGTCGGAACCACCTCACGTGGTCGAATCGACAAGACTGGGTGTAAATACGTAGTGCTACGATCACGTGAAGACTGTGCGCTAATCGCGGGTCACCTATGAGTCGGAACCACCTATAATGGTCTGTACGACAGGACTATGCACCTAACTTGGATCCAAGGTGAGCGTACAGCGCGGGAGGTGAACATCACATGAAGGACTATGTCCTGGCTCTGGGAGGGAGCACTAACACTGGGGTGCAGGTTTATGAGCTTTCAACACATTTCATTAATCATCGAATCATATAATCATTCTCTATCATCAATATATACTCACCTGATACTTACCTGTGCGTCCACAGCACCAATTACCATTATATGCAACTACTAATGCATGAATAAATAGATATATATATATATATATATATATATATATACACACTTTGCATGGCATATCATATCACATTTCGCTTAGTTGATTTTATGGGAAAAATTTCATTTATATAGGTATATACGGAAAACAACTGCCCACTCACAGATATGTCGAAGCATCGCAACCCCCGAGCCTCGATCGATGGCGTTCTTCCTCAGGATAGGCCTCATCTATATGCGTAATAACCGAAAAACGTTATTTAACACACATAACCAACAATAGGTAATAACTTCTCATATATTGCTCAATTTGGGTATTTGAATATACCACAGTGATCTACACAATCTCAGGATCATCCCCATATTTTAAAAATAATTTTCTGACCCCTCACGCGCCACCACGCGCTGGCAAGTGCACGGCCACACTCGCGGCCACGCGCAGGGAACCCTGACGAAAACAGTAAACGACGTTAGGAATATTCCGTTAAAACTAACGGTGTTACCTAACGCCGTTAGGAATATTCCGTCAACTCTGATGGAATATTCTCTCTTCTTCTCCGGTGGACCTCGTCGGTCGCCGCCGTCAGCGCCGCCGTCTGAACTTTGAATTCTCGCCGGTTTCTGGAAAATTTTCAAATCTTCATATCTTCTTCATTTCTCAACCAAAATCCATGAAATTTATACCAAAATGAAGATCTCACAAAGATGAACACAACCATACCTAACTCGACCCCCAACTCGCCGGGGATTCGCCGGAAAAAAGCCTTCATAATTCCGGCCAATTTTCAAACTTGTCGATCTTCACTTCCCGACGTCCAAATCACTTGGTTTTTCTTCTCCGAGCTTCGTAAGGATGATCTAAAGCTTCCTATGGCTTTAGAATCTTCTAAAAACCTCGCATTTACGTGTGTGTGAACAGTGCCTCAAATTCTGGGTTACGGGTTCTAGGGTTTTTGAATGTTCTACTAACTGAAAAGGGTACGGTTGAGGCCTTTAGGTTACCTAGAACTCGAATATGAACTCCAAAGGGCCAATCTGTGAGCATTTGGGGTTGTTTGAGGTTCGTCCGTACATTTTGTACGGAAGTTGCAGAAAAATCCAAGAGGGAGGAGAAAGAGAAGGCACGGGAGAGAAAGGGGAGAGTTTGTGTGTGTGTGTGGTCCACGTGGATCACCAACCAATACCAAAACAATTATACCAAAACATATCACACACACACATCATTCAACGTCTAAGGGTATTTTCGTCTTTTCACATCCACTGTACAACTTTTTAGGGACGGGCTGTTACAATCTACCCACCTTCTTCCACTGAATGGTTTCTCCACAAAACTTTGACCAATTGCACTGTCTTATTTCTCAAAACCTTATCTTTCCAATCCAAAATAGTCACTGGTTCCTCATCATAAGTCAAATCCAAATAAATTTTCAATGATTGAGGAGGAATCACATGCAAATGATCTACGACATAATGATGAAGCATCGAAACATGGAAGACACCATGTACCTTAGACAATTCTGAAGGCAACTCAAGCTTGTAAGCAACTTCACCGACTCGTTCGATGATCTTGTAAGGTCCGATGTATCTAGGGGTTAGCTTACCTTTCTTCCTGAACCTTACTACTCCTTTCCATAATGACAACTTCAAAGATACCAAATCGCCAATCTCAACCACTCGATCAGTGGCATGCCGGTCCGTTAGGCGCTTTTGACTATCTTGGGCCGCTTTCAAGTTAAACTTAGTCACTTGAACATTCTGAGTGGTCTCCTCTACTATCTCAGAAACTTAAATTCCATTTTATCTACAATTCCCAAAAATCAACACACATGACATCTCTATCATGGGTCTTATGGTGTCACCTACGGAAAACTGGCGTGACCAACATACCCAAAAAGTTCAACAGATCCGTAAGCCTCAATCTCTCTTCCATAAAACAAATAAATAACTGTTGCACTTGTCTGGAAAGGTTACTGCTCCCTCGCTGAATAACATACTTGCCTTAGTAAGTCGATCAACATTCACCCAAATTCCATCACAACCATTTAGTGTACGAGGAAAACTTGTATGCAAAATCCAAAGTAATATTTTCCCATTTCCACTGCGGAACGGATAGCGACTGCGTCAATCCAAAAGGTTTCTTTCTTTCCGCTTTAACCTACTGACAAATGACATATCTACTAACATATCAGCAATTTTCTTTTTCAACCCGGTCAATAATAAGATGGTCGAATGGTATGATACATCTTAGTTCCTCTTAGATGCATTGCATAAGCCAAACAACGTGCTTCATCCAAAATTTCTTTCTTTAATTCTTCATTATTTGGCACATACATCACGCTCTCTAGCATAAGCAGGCCATCTGATACTCTAACTCTGAAGTCTTTCTTTTTCCCCTGATTACTTAACTGAAATAATTCCTGAATTTCTTCATCATTAATCTGTGCCTCGAGCACTCGGTCAATTGATACTGGCCTGACTTGAAAACTAGCAAGCAAGGCTACTTCTTGTTCTTCTATTCCCAATTCCACTCCAGTATACCTCAAGTCTGTAAAAAGAGGAACATGACAAGCATCCAAAACATTGGTCTTCACCGAAGTCTTCCTGCTAAGTGCATCAGCCACAACATTTGCATGGTCACCCTGGTCGTGCAATCATAATCACTAAGCAACTCAATCCACCTTTGTTGCCTAAGATTAAAATCCCTCTGAAAGAAAAAAAAACAGATATTGGAGACTCTTATGATCCGTAAAATCTTGCATTCCTCACCAAAAAGATAATCTCTCCGTAACTTCAAAGCAAAGATGATAGCCGTTAATTCCAAATCGTGAGTAGGGTAATTCATCTCATGAGGTTTCAATTGCCATGAAGTATAGGCAATCACCCTACCATGTTGCATCAACACACATTCCAAACCATTCAAAGAAGTATCACTAAAGACCTTATAATTACCGCTATCATCTGGGAATGCTAAAACAAGTGCATGAATGAGGAAATACTTCAACTGCTGAAAACTTTGCTCACAATTTCATCCCACTCAAACTTAACCTCTTTTCTTGCCAATGGTAAGGCAATGACTGAAAAATCCTTAATAAACCGCCTATAATAGCTTGCTAAGCCAAAAAAACTTCGAACCTCAGTCACGGTTCGTGGCTATTCCAAATTCTCCACCATTACTACCTTTTAAGGATCCACTTGAATACTATGAACATATATCACATGTCCCAGAAATGCCACTTGATTCATCCAACATTGGTATTTACTGAACTTAGCATACTACCGATGTTCCCTCAATTTCTTTAATACCAAGTTAAGATGTCTAGCATGGTCTGCTTTCGACTTAGAGTACACCAGAATATCATCAATAAAAACAATAACAAACCTGTTGAGATATTCCTGGAATACTTCATTCATCAAACCCATAAAAGCAACATGCACATTCATCAATCTGAATGGCTTCACCAAAAACTCATAATAACCCTAACGAGTTCTGAAATCAGTCTTAGGAACATCATCACTGCTAATCTTCAACTGATAATAACCAGACCTCAAATCCATCTTCGAAAACACACAGGCACCTCTAAGCTGATCAAACAATCATCAGTGCAGGGCAATGGATAACAGTCCTCAATCCTTACCTGAGACAATTGCCTATAATTAATGCATAGCCTTAATGTCCTGTCTTTCTTCCTTACAACAAAACTGGGGCTCCTCAAGGTATCGTACTAGGTTGAATGAAACCTTTATCAACCAATTCCTATAACTAAACTTTCAATTCCCTCAACTCTGCAGGAGTCATTCTATAATATAAGATCTGTACCTGGAGACAAATCAATAGTGAACTCCACACCTTTGTCTGGCGGCTGATAAGAGCATATTTATGCGACTTAGTTAACATGTTTTCTTGCATTTATTTAGTTAGTTATTGCTTATTTAAGTGTTTTAAGCTATTTTCGTGTGTTTGTAGGTTCAAATGACAAAGTTGGCAAGAAAGTGCAATTTGGAGCATTTTAGAGCAGTTTTGGGCCAAGAATGGATGTCACGTGTATGAAGCAAGATGGATGGACGAATTTGAAGTTCAAGAGAGGCTAGGAATGGGCAAAAGAGTTGGAGAAATAAATTCAAGTCAAAGAAGATATGGAATCAGCTACAAAGAAGGAGAATTATCCAAAACCTTATCCAACTAACTTTATCTTACCTTATCTTATCTTATCCTATCCTAATCTTATCCTACCTTAATTCCAGCTACAAGGGGGACTCCTTTTCATATTAGGATACCTAAAACCTGTTTTTAGGAGGCCTTTTTGTTCTAGAAACATGCCACAACACTCCTTTCTAGAAGCTCTAAAAATCTGGCACCCCAACCTTTCTAGATGGCCTTTTCCTTGTTGGTTTGGAGTCCTAAATCCTTTTCCTTGACAACCTAGGCCAAGTAATCCCTAGCCCTATAAATACAAGTTTATGCTGCACCATTCAGACCACCACCCTCTACCATAACTCACCTACATCCATCCACCACACACAAGAGCTTTAAACTCAGAAAATCCCTCTTGTGCCGCAGCTTTGCAAGGAAGGAAGGAAGAAATTTGGAGCATTTCTAGGTGTTTTCTATCTTTGTCTCAATGTTTAATTTAAGTTTTCTTTGTTTGCTTGTGGACATGAGGACCTAATTTCTTTATAGCTAGATGTGAATTTGAAGCCATGATTATATGTTATATATGAATTGATTACGTCCAGTTATTGTTTCTTAAGACTAGAATGTGATTTGCTTAACTGAGTTATTAAAACTTGTTTATGTGTGTTAATTGGGGGTCGACACTTAATTTGCATGCATGAATTTGATGCTAGAGTATAAGGGAGTTTCACCTAATCGTTATGAGCTTATATTCACAAGTAGTAAAGGTTTCTAGTCACAATCATGTTAAGTAAGTCCTAGGCAAGAGTATCATGCTGTCATAGTTACGAATGCCTCGTCAACACTTATGATTTTCAAAGAACGTAATGACCTTTGATATGTTTTCTATCATGCTGACATAGTTAGGAGACTTGCTAAGGATAATTTGGTTGTAATGCGTCTTTCATTCAATTCAATGAACTAAGGAAAATCTGACGGTTAATTTGTGCAGTCACGGTTAACTTGGGGTGTTGTCATTCATGTCTAAAGGAATAATAACTAGAAATTGGTTCATATGCATATATCATGTGTGGAGAAGGACCCTCTAGCTAGCCTTTCACCCATCCAAAGCACCCAATTTCGTACCTTTGTTACTTTGTTTCTTTAATTTGCTTAGTTTTAGTTAACTTCGTCAAAAACCCAATCCCCTTTACTTTCTTGTGTCAACTTAGTTAGAATCTGTTTAATTTTGTGTCTTTTAGCATTTTGAGTCAAGTTAACGTTAGAATTTGTCCAAATAACTCCCTAGAGTCTGTTTTGAGTCTAGTTGTTAGTTTTGTGCTGTTTTAAGTTGTTTTGAGTCTTTAGAGTCTAGTTAAGTGTTTTTAAGTTTAATTTTGTGTTTTTGAGTCAGATTTGCGTAGATTAGCATCCCTTCTAATCCCCGGCTAGAACGATCCCTACTTACACATACTACATTGATAGGGTTTAAGTTTGAGTGCAATTTAATTTCACATCAAATTTTTGGCGCCGTTGCCGGGGATTAGCAAATTTGCTAATCCCCCGTATCTGTTTGTGTTTTTGTTTTTACGTTTTAGTTTTTGATTTTGTTTTGTTCTGTTTTCTTTGTTTCAGGTACTAAACATGGGAATTGCAAACATTCAAGCTCAATTGGCGAATCTTACTTCTCAATTGTCACAGATTGCCGAAAGAACTTCAATGCACACCGCCCCTACATTTAATGCACCCTATGGGCAAGGACATCAAACTCATCAATTCACTACGAATGGAGGTGCTTGGGGTTATCAAGGCCATAACCAATCGAGGGACAACATGTTTTCCAACACTTACAATTCCGATTGGAGAGATTATTCAAATTATATGTGGGGGGGAACCTCAACAATTTCAACAAGGTGGATATTGGCAGCAAGATGAGGAGTTCTATTCAAGACCCATGCAGCCACCACAACGTCCTCCACAACAATTCCAATCGAATTCAAGTATGTCCATGAATTATAATCAAATTCTTGATGAATTAATTTCTTTGACGCAGGGCTCACACCACGAAGGATATTCGCAGCCATCTGAGGAGTTCTATCAATGGCCACATGCACCACCATAGCCTCTACCACAATCTGCCCAAACAAATGCAGGTATGTCTTTGGATAATGACACGTTGATTAAGTTACTTACCAATTTGTCTCAGGGACAAGAAAATCAAAACAAAGCAATCCAAAATCAAGCCAAACAGTGGGGTGAATTGAAGAATCAAATGGGAGAGATTGTAGAATTCATAGGACAGATTCTAGAGCAAAGTGAACTCTCCAACTCAACTATTGTCAATTCGATGGGAGATTTTGAAATCCATGATGCTATCACTTTAGGAAGTACTATGGAGGTTGGAGCTGACCTAAAAACGTCCAAACATACCTTAGAAGTGGACAAAGAGCTGCTGATTGAGGAAGAGGAAGAAGACACACTCACAGCAAGGGAAGAACAACCCTTGTCCCAGCCCCCTAAGCTCTCTCAACCACCCACCACAAGTAAGGACGTCCCAAATTCAATTCATTCTAATGTTATTCCTCTAAATGCACGTATTCCTCACAGGTTCATGATTTCCAAGAGCAAAGAAAGTGAAAAAGACATCATGGAAGCCTTCCCAAAGGTGCCAAGTATTGTCCCGATTCTTGGTACAACAAATCCAGTTCCAGAATGTGTTGAAATTTTTGAAGAGAATTGTACCTCAAGAAGAATGATTCCAGAGAAAGAAGTGGCTGGAGAATATGTAGAGTGCATCAAAGAGGATGTTCGTGAGACAACAAAGCCCAAAGAAGTTGAATTTTATGACACGGGACAAGTCACAACCATCACATTCAATCTGGCCAAGTGCAAAGTTCCTGACACTTCCAAAGATGTGGTGTTTGTCATTGAGTTCTCGTCGGAGCAAACAAGTAAGCCACCTCCCTGAATTTCAATTCTGTTTTATACTAACATAATGTTAATGATTCAGGTACCCACACTAGAATTTAAACCATTGCCGGATCATTTCAAGTATCACCTTCCATTCAAAGATCAATTTCATGCTGTGGGCTATAATGATGCTTCATTGGAGGTATCGTCCGACTAGAAGACGTTAAAGCAAGTGCTTCTTGCGAGGCAACCCATGCAAATAAAGAAGACCCAGGAAGCTTCAGCTCCACAACCAGATTTGTGTTTCTAAACCCTCCTCTTTATTGCTTTTACTTTGCATATTTGTCATGTTTGTTTGTTGTGTTGTTTGCTTGCTTGTGTGTGAGTCTATGTTTGAAACATTGAGGACAATGTTTGGTTTAAGTGTGGGGCGATAAACAAGTGTTTTCATTGAAAAATTCGTGGGTTTTTATCACCTATCACTTCTTAAGTTGTTTTTCACTGTTTTTGAGTGTTTTTAGTGTGTTTTGAAGTGTTTTTATGTGTCTTGAACAGAAAATACGAAAAAAAATTTGAAAAAAAATTCGAAAAAGTTTTGAAAAATACCAAAAAGAGTCGTTTTTGTGTGTTTGTGTCTTAGGGTACCTTCCAACACAATGATGAGGATTTCGTTTTTAATTGCATGACTGTTAAAGAAAGTTACAAACATGGATTGAAGTTTGATATGCTCTTTTGTTTATGCTTGGTTATAGTTGACATTCATGAATTCACATGTAATCCCAAAAAGAAAAAAAAATTAGTTTTTGTAACATGCTTGAAGGAAATAACTCAAACAAACGCTACAACCTTGAGAGACTTGAGCCTAAACTTTGTTTGGAGAGTTATTAATCTGTGATTTCTTGTTTTCTAAAGTCGTTGCATGATCTCATCATTCTTTGCTTGGTTACTACTTAGAATGCGTTTCATCACTTTAGATCCAAATACTAGAACTCATGTCCGTTTCATTCAAAGCATGAAATTGATTAGCATAACAAATAACAAGATGAAGTTGTTTAGTTAAAACCAGAGCCAAAAAGCCTTCACACTTTGCATATGTATTGTTGGTTTAACCCCTTTGAGCCTTAGTTAGCCTATTTTCTTTGTTAGCCCACATTATCCTTACCTAGCCTAGTATAGGACTATCCATACCCTTGTTCTTAAAGGATAGTGAAGCATGACTTAGAGGGAATTCCTTTTGATCAACAATTTGCAGAAAAACAAGTGTGGGGGAAGGTTTTGTGTGCCAAAGAGAAAGGGCACGAAAAAAAGAAAAAAAGAAAAGAAAAAAAAAACGTGAAAAGAAAAGAAAAGAAAGAAAAAGAGTTGAGAAACAAGTGAGAATGAGCTCACAAGTGTTGGTTGTTGAAGAAAGGGTCCAAAAGATTGAATCTGGCCCTAAAAGTTGTATAAATCTTCCATTTGTGTTCAAAGTTGGTTGCTGCTTTCAAAAGTATATTCTAAGTGTTGATTTCATTGTTTTGCTTACTATTTCTTTAAGAACCTTTGTTTATCTCTTACCTTTCTTTGTTAGCCAATACCTTAGCCCCGTTACAACCCTTAGACTTCTATCTTGATTGTTATGTGTTTCAATATGTGGAGTTTGGGATTGGTATGAGCATATGGAATCCCTGGTTCTCGCGTCTAAGTAGTAGCATTCCATTCATGAGATCATATCTATACATGCATTAATAATTCCAGAAAGTGCCTTCTTTGTTAATACATATGTGAGTGTTCGTTTTCATGTTTACATCAATCTTCTGACATATACCTAGTGTAGGGAGTGTAGTCAGAAAATCTTAGGGAGTGTAGTCAGAAAATCTGAGTGAAAATAGAGTGTATATCTTGTGAGGAATTGAGGGATTCTCTAAGGCATGTTACTACATTCAAAATGTTGTTTTAATTGATTAGATGCGAACTAGTGAGTGGTAACTGTGATTAATTATGTGCTCAAGGGTAGGGATAACTAAAATCTATGGAAGTAATGATTTTTAACATGTTATGTTTCATTGGAAATCCCTGAGGTGAACGTTGGAAGGTTTAGGTTATGTTTTGTTTGTTTGTTTTGCTCGAGGACTAGAAAAAGCTAAGTGTGGGGGAATTTGATAGGAGCATATTTATGCAACTTAGTTAGCATGTTTTCTTGCATTTATTTAGTTAGTTATTGCTTATTTAAGTGTTTTAAGCTATTTTCGTGTGTTTGTAGGTTCAAATGACAAAGTTGGCAAGAAAGTGCAATTTGGAGCATTTTAGAGCAGTTTTGGGCCAAGAATGGATGTCACGTGTATGGAGCAAGATGGATGGACGAATTTGAAGTTCAAGAGAGGCTAGGAATGGGCAAAAGAGTTGGAGAAATAAATTCAAGTCAAAGAAGATATGGAATCAGCTACAAAGAAGGAGAATTATCCAAAACCTTATCCAACTAACTTTATCTTACCTTATCTTATCTTATCCTATCCTAATCTTATCCTACCTTAATTCCAGCTACAAGGGGGACTCCTTTTCATATTAGGATACCTAAAACCTGTTTTTAGGAGGCCTTTTTGTTCTAGAAACATGCCACAACACTCCTTTCTAGAAGCTCTAAAAATCTGGCACCCCAACCTTTCTAGATGGCCTTTTCCTTGTTGGTTTGGAGTCCTAAATCCTTTTCCTTGACAATCTAGGCCAAGTAATCCCTAGCCCTATAAATACAAGTTTATGCTGCACCATTCAGACCACCACCCTCTACCATAACTCACCTACATCCATCCACCACACACAAGAGCTTTAAACTCAGAAAATCCCTCTTGTGCCGCAGCTTTGCAAGGAAGGAAGGAAGAAATTTGGAGCGTTTCTAGGTGTTTTCTATCTTTGTCTCAATGTTTAATTTAAGTTTTCTTTGTTTGCTTGTGGACATGAGGAACTAATTTATTTATAGCTAGATGTGAATTTGAAGCCATGATTATATGTTATATATGAATTGATTACGTCCAGTTATTGTTTCTTAAGACTAGAATGTGATTTGCTTAACTGAGTTATTAAAACTTGTTTATGTGTGTTAATTGGGGGTCGACACTTAATTTGCATGCATGAATTTGATGCTAAAGTATAAGGGAGTTTCACCTAATCGTTATGAGCTTATATTCACAAGTAGTAAAGGTTTCTAGTCACAATCATGTTAAGTAAGTCCTAGGCAAGAGTATCATGCTGTCATAGTTACGAATGCCTCGTCAACACTTATGATTTTCAAAGAACGTAATGACCTTTGATATGTTTTCTGTCATGCTGACATAGTTAGGAGACTTTCTAAGGATAATTTGGTTGTAATGCGTCTTTCATTCAATTCAATGAACTAAGGAAAATCTGACGGTTAATTTGTGCAGTCACGGTTAACTTGGGGTGTTGTCATTCATGTCTAAAGGAATAATAACTGGAAATTGGTTCATATGCATATATCATGTGTGGAGAAGGACCCTCTAGCTAGCCTTTCACCCATCCAAAGCACCCAAGTTTGTACCTTTGTTACTTTGTTTCTTTAATTTGCTTAGTTTTAGTTAACTTCGTCAAAAACCCAATCCCCTTTACTTTCTTGTGTCAACTTAGTTAGAATCTGTTTAATTTTGTGTCTTTTAGCATTTTGAGTCAAGTTAAAGTTAGAATTCGTCCAAATAACTCCCTAGAGTCTGTTTTGAGTCTAGTTGTTAGTTTTGTGCTGTTTTAAGTTGTTTTGAGTCTTTAGAGTCTAGTTAAGTGTTTTTAAGTTTAATTTTGTGTTTTTGAGTCAGATTTGCGTAGATTAGCATCCCTTCTAATCCCCGGCTAGAACGATCCCTACTTACACATACTACATTGATAGGGTTTAAGTTTGAGTGCAATTTAATTTCACATCAGCGGCAATCCAGGTAACTCATCTGCAAATACAACAGGAAAATGTCTAACCACCTTTACATCTTCCGCACTACTCAGAGTAGCATCATTTAGCACACATGAGCTAAGTATCTTTGGCAGCCTTTCGATAACCCTTTCTTTGCTCTCATAGCAGAATTAACGGCATGCCTCACTCCACTTGCTCAACCACAAAAGTAACCTCTGATAATCCAAGACGATGGAAAGTAACTGATTTCCTGTAGCAATATATCTTGGCACGATCATAACGCAACCAATCTGTGCCTAGAATAACGTTGAAATCCACTATTTCTAACAGAATAGAATTTGCTGCCATAACTATAACTTCTACCAACACTGAACACTCTAAATGAACACGATATTAATATATAATGACCTCCCTGATTACTTGCTTAACGAATCCCAACGGATAAGTTATTAATATTACGGTCTGCAGCCCGCGATACCGATAACTCACTGTTGTTTCGATAAGTAAGTAACAATTCTCGAGGGTGCAATATTACCATTTTGCCCCTAATTGGAAAATACATATATACGCCTCGATTATGCTCATTCAGTACTTTCTTTGCAACATCGTCAAGAATATAAAATTTCTACATCACAATCAATAAAACTCTAGCAAAGTGACCAAAAGAAATAGGTTCAACGTACCCCTAATCAAGTCCAAAAGATTCTAAGAATCTTGTAGTGATATGTTAACATGTCTTTGGCTTGTTGTCGTCCTCTACGACCTCTATTAGTTTAAATACCTTGCCCTTGCTCACCACGGCCTATCTGACCATTACTACTAAATCCAGGAACCTGCCAAATCGGCATTAGTGGTGGCAAAGAAGACTGCTGGGGCATCTAATGATTCTGGGGACAATTTGCAGCTTTATGTCCCTTTTATCCACATATAAAGCATCTACTACTTTCTCGTCTACATTCTCCAAGGTTCTATTACTGCACCTACAACACAAAAGTACATTTCTTCCACTAGGATATCCCTGTCTCTGGAATCTAGGACCTCCAGTAAATTACCACCTCGCCTCTGACCAGTGGCACTAAAACCTCAGCTTGAAGAACTAGAACTAGCTTCACTTCTTTTGAAGCTCTGAGTCTTTCGATGTCATTGAGATGACTGACCTTTACCTTGGTCAACTTTCCTCTGATTCCCATTCTTCTCTTATTATTCTTCACTATCGCTGGGCATAATCTCTTTAATACTCAACCAAAAACTCGTAAAACTCCTGGTAAGAAGTACTATGAATAGTGGTCGCCATGAAATGCCACTTTTTTTTTTTTTTTTTGTACCCAACTTAAACGACATAACATTTCCGTCGGATTAGCAACAACAACAAGACAAGTCCGTAAACTTTCTGTAATACTCATTCGCTGTCCTCTTTGCTTGTCTCAAATTTGTAAACACTTACTTCTTACCATCAATATATATACCGGAGGATTAAACCTTTTCTTAAACAATTCTTTAAGCAACTCTCAATCAGCTATTTCCTCCGGTGACAATGTATAAGACTACTGTCTCTACCAGGATGCAGATTCAATACTCTAAACTAGGTAGTCGTTTCGACCTACCTTTCAAAAGGAAAATTCCCTTGACTTTGCATAACCCGAAACATCTTTTCCAAATGATTAGGCCATCACTCTGCTCCCTCAGGTTCTTCATATCCTATAAAATGATTCAGCTTCAACTTGTAAACAATCTCAAGAGAAGTCCTTTGAATAATAGACTGAATCACAATAGCAATAGCTTTCCTTAACTAAGCTATATCTGAAATTTAGACTCATCCGTACGACGTGGCTCTCTACGAGGCGGTATAGTTTTGACAGAAGGCACTAAGAAATTCTCAAGCTATATCGGAGGGCGTGTTGGCCGTCACGTGAGAGTGACGTAACCATGTGCACAGTGTGGAAGCTAATAAGATAAAAATAAATACACATTCAGAGCAATAGGAACGTCTAGTTGCAGTCAAGGACAATTACTAAGATATAACATCCGAAGGTGAATCCTACTTTTGTGAATTCTGTCAGAACTCCGCTGCATCCCTCGTGGCCACCAAAACTCTGCTACTTAGAACCTGGAGGGGCGAAAAACAAAGTTGAGTGGGTCAGAAATAAATCCTTTTCAAAACCTTTTCTTTTCTCAAAAGTTATAACCCTTCGCCGTAAAACCTGTAATAATTTCCCAGAAATATATAATACGTATATACTTATCTCAAAACCATGTTCAGAAGTAGTGATATGCAAGGCATATGCCATGCCAAATATATCTCATCAAATCACATAACTATATCAGGTGAAATCTCATCATAGATAATAACATGTCCACCGAGTGATCAGCTTGGCTGAACTATAGCTCATAATCAATCTCATCATCATATATAAAAATATCATGCACACGAGTCGGAACCACCTCACGTGGTCTAACCGACAAGACTGGGTGTAAATAAATACGCTCTAGTGCTACGATCACGTGAAGACTGTGCGCTAATCGCGGGTCACCTACGATTCGGAACCACCTATAGTGGTCTGTAGGACAGGACTATGCACCTAACTTGGATCCAAGGTGAGCGTACGGTGCGGGAGGTGAACATCACGTGAAGGACTATGCCCTGGCCCTGGGCGGGAGCACTAACACCGGGGTGCAGGTTTATGAGCTTTCAACACATTTCCTTAATCATCGAATCATATAATCATTCTCTATATACTCACCTGATACTTACCTGTGCGTCCACAGCACTAATTACCATTATATGCAACTACTAATGCATGAATAAATAGATAGATAAATATATATATATATATATATATATATATATATATATATATATATATATATATATACACTTTGCATGGCATATCATATCGCATTTCATATCACATTTCACTTAATTGATTTTATGGGAAAAATCTCATTTATATAGGCATATACGTAAAACAACTACCCACTCACAGATATGTCAAAGCATCGCAACCCCCGAGCCTCGATCAGTGGCGTTCATCCTCAGGATAGGCCTCACCTATATGCGTAACAACCGAAAAACGTTATTTAACGCACATAACAAACAATAGGTAATAACTTCTCATATATTGCTCAATTTGGGTATATGAATATACCATAGTGATCTACATAATCTCAGGATCATCCCTATATTTTTAAAATAATTTTCTAACCCCTCACGCGCCACCACGCTCTGCAAGTGCACGGTCATACGCGCGGCCACGCGCAGGGAACCTTGATGGAAACAGTAAACGGCGTTAGGAATATTTCGTTAAAACTAACGGTGTTACCTGATGCCTTTAGGAATATTTCGTCAACTCTGATGGAATATTCTCTCTTCTTCTCCGGTGGACCTTTCCGGTCGCCGCCGTCCGCCACCGTCAGCGCCACCGTATGAACTTTGAATTCTCGCCGGTTTCTGGAAAATTTTCAAATCTTCATATCTTCTTCATTTCTCAACCAAAATCCATGAAATTTATACCAAAATGAAGATCTCACAAAGATGAACACAAGCATACCTGACTCGACCCCCAACTCGCCGGGGATTCACTGGAAAAAGCCTGGATAATTCCGGCCAATTTTAAAACTTGTCGATCTTCACTTCCCGACGTCTAAATCACTTGATTTTTCTTCTCCGAGCTTCGTAAGGATGATCTAAAGCTTCCTATGGCTTTAGAATCTTCTAAAAACCTCGCATTTACGTGTGCATGAACAGTGCCTCAAATTCTGGGTTACGGGTTATAGGGTTTTCAAAGGTTCTACTAACTGAAAAGGGTACGGTTGAGACCCTTAGGTTAGCTAGAACTTGAATATGAACTCCAAAGGGTTGATCTGTGAGCATTTGGGTTGGTTTGAGGTTCGTCCGTACATTTTGTACGGAAGTTGCAGAAAAATCCGAGAGGGATGAGAGAGAGAAGGCACGGGAGAGAGAGGGGAGAGTTTGTGTGTGTGTGTGGTCCACGTGGGTCACCAACCAATACCAAAACAATTATACCAAAACATATCACACACACAAATCATTCAACGTCCAAGGGTATTTCCGTCTTCTCACATCTACTGTACAAATTTTTCGGGACGGACTGTTACATCATCACTGTCAACCGCTTGGCCAATGACTTCTCCTCGTAGCCCAGCTCGAATATTTTCCATTCCATGTGTTTTCTTTTCCTTCTGGTGTTTTTTATTTTTTAATAATGTGGTGATGAATGTCTTCACTTCTGGGGGGACATTATCGCATCTTTGGACATTATTTCCCAGATCTAATCCACTAAGATGGTACTTAAGTCGTGTCACTCCGCCACTCTTCATTACCTGACCACAACATTTGCAAATTGTGCCATTTTTGTTTCCGTCTATTGGGTCTCCATGTTCCCAAGCTGGATCACGTTTAGTAACTCCATTAGACATCTTAAACGTACCTATATTTATTTTTCATGGAAATTAGGCAATTATTTTTTGCCCAAAAAATATAGTAGTGACGGTTATATAAGAGAACCTAAATAATAAAGTTATTCTACAGAATAATTAAATAGGAAGTAAAGAAAATGATTGTACAAATTTAAGTAATTATAAAAATAATATGGAATAATAAAACCTAATATTAATGAATAATAATCCAATTTGATAATAAAATAATAAATAACATTAAACATATTAAAATTATCCTAGAGAATAATTATACAACATTACTTAATTACTTCAAAAAATTAACATGTAAGTATTATTTGGTTCTTAGATCACATGCACGGGTCCACACAAATTTTGTTGTTGTTGTATAAATTACAATAATATAAATATAAGTTTGTAAACTTACCCTAAATATGGAACCCTTTGTGTAAAGGCCAAATAGAATCTGCATGGACCAACAATAAAATAATAATTACACAAATGTAACAAATCTAGAACTTTCGATGTCGTACGTAGCAGCAAAACCTCGACGATCCTCTGCAGCTTGCTGTCTGTGAATAAATGAGAGAGAAAGAAGGTATTTAACATTTAATTTGAAGCGGCGTGAGTTGCAGATCCATTTATTCAGTTTGAAACTCTGAAATGGCTCTGGAAAGGCTCTGAAAGGGCTAAAGGAAGAAGAAGAAACGAAAAGGTGTAATAGAGGTTTTTCAATTTTTGAAGGGTCAAAAAAGGCGTGATGACCTCTGGGAATGTGAAAGAATTGGAAGTAAGCAGATTTTTTGGTTCTTCTCTGACAGAATTTTTGGTTCTTCTGAGCAAAGTCACTTCCAATTCTTTCATACAAAGCCGTGATTTCATACAAAACCGTGTGCCACACACACACCCTCAATGTTTTTTTTTCTCTCGGATAACACACACACACACAAAACCATACACACACACACACACACACACACACACACACACACACACACACACACACACACAAAACCGTGGTTTCATACAAAACCGTGTGCCACACACACACACACACCCTCAATGTTTTTTTTTTTCTCTCGAATAACACACACACGCACGCACACATGCACACACGCACACGCACACGCACACACAATCTCTCAATCCTTCTCCCTTATTCCACATACACACACACCCTCCCTCTCCTTGTTTCTTCTCCGGTTCTCCCCCTCATCTCTTCTCTGCATCTCTCTTTCCCAGAGCAGACAGGCACACATACACCCCACTTCCCCGTGTTTTCCCCTTCCCCAATCCCTTGAACCTTCTCCCTCATTCATCTCCTTGTTTCTTCTCCCCCTATCTCTGCAACTCTCCTTCTCGAAGCACAAACACACCACACTCACACTCTACCGTGACCTCCACCACAGTGGCGCATACTTTGGCGAGCACCATCACCACCTGTGGACCGTTCCTCCTCCCTTTCTCACCTCCCGGCGAGCACCATCAAGCAAGGAGAGGCCTTGTTTAGGCCGTACGAGGCGAATGATCCATCAAACCCGAGTGGGTTTTGGGATCTGGAGAGAAGGGAATGCAGATTTGGATGGGTCTGAGTGCGGATTGCAGAGAGAGGTGCAGATCTTGGCAGCTGTGACGACGGAGCCTCGGCTGCAGTTTTCCGACGACGGAGCCTCGGCGATTTTGTCGATAATATCGAAAATATCGCGATATTATGACGATAATTATGTGTATATGTGTGAAAATATCGCCATGTGAAAAAAACGAAATTATCGGCGATATTTCGTTGATAATTTCAATATTTTAGACTGTGAGTACAACATAAGATTTTGTGGTATCCACTAGTGTAAATAGTTTAAATTGAAGATTGAATTCATTCATTCTATTCATGTAGGGTCAAGGAGTGTAGTTGTAAAAAATCATCATAATCGGGGTTAAAATAACCGTTAAATCTTGATTTTTCATTTCTAACCGTCGAAAAGTTTTTTCCCTTTACTTGATCTCTGAATGTTTGATTTTTTCTCTTTTTGGCGTGTGCGATCTAGAACCATATACAAACAAGTTTGACGGTTGGATCGTTGAAATTAGTTTTGTAGAATGCGTATCCCATAAAAAAGATAGATTTACTAACACTTAAGTTTATTTATACTTTCATTAAGTACCACATAAGATTTTGTGGTATCCACTAGTGTAAATAGTTTAAATTGAAGATCGAATTCATTCATTCTATTCATATAGGGTCAATGAGTGTAGCTGTAAAAGATCATCAAAATCGGGGTTAAAATAACCGTTAAATCGTGATTTTTCATTTCTAACCGTCAAAAAGTTTTGTCCCGTTACTTGATCTCTGAATGTTTAATTTTTACGATTTTTGGCATGTGCGATCTCGAACCATATACAAACAAGTTTGACAGTTGGGTCGTTGAAATTAGTTTCGTAGAATGCGTATCCCATCAAAAAGATAGATTCACTAACACTTAGTTTATTTATACTTTTAGTAAGTACAACATAAGATTTTGTGGTATCCACTAGTGTAAATAGTTTAAATTGAAGATCGAATTCATTCATTCTATTCATATAGGGTCAAGGAGTGTAGCTATAAAACATAATCAAAATCGGAGTTAAAATAATCGTTAAATAGTGATTTTTGTGGTACAACATAAGATTTTGTGGTATCCACTAGTGTAAATAGTTTAAATTGAAGATCGAATTCATTCATTCTATTCATATAGGGTCAAGGAGTGTAGCTGTAAAACATAATCAAAATCGGAGTTAAAATAATCGTTAAATCGTGATTTTTCGTTTCTAACCATCGAAAAGTTTTGTCCCGTTACTTGATCTCTAAATCTTTGATTTTTACGATTTTTGGCGTGTACGATCTCGAACCATATACAAACAAGTTTGACGGTTGGATCGTTGAAATTAGTTTCGTAGAATGCGTATCCCATCAAGTTCAATGGTGTATATATATATAAAAGTAGATTTAAATTTATTTATTTTGTACATATAACACTTAAGAAGTTGAATGGTATGTATATTTAAGCCGATCCAATGGTCACCCATATTTTAAATTTAATTTAATATATATATATATAATTATTATCGTGACTTTTTGTTTCTAACCATCGAAAAATTTTGTCCCGTTACTTGATCTCTGAATCTTTGATTTTTGCGATTTTTTGGCGTGTACGATCTCGAAGCATATACAAACAAGTTTGACGGTTGGATCGTTGAAATTAGTTTCGTAAAATGCGTATCCCATCAAGTTCAATGGTGTGTGTGTGTGTGTGTGTGTGTATAATTATTATAGTATTTTTTTTAGGGTTATAAAATTATTAAATTAATATTTTGCTTGTCGTGTCGAGTTATCGAGTCGTGTTAGGAATTGTCAGGCCTAGCTTGCGCGACCAAAAATTGTTATGCGTCACGCAATTATGTTTTAAAATGGTTTTAATTTTTTTTTTTTTGTTTACAATTTATTATAAAATACAAACATACCAAATTTATTTACAAAGTAATTCACATATAAAATGGGAATCATTCATACCATTTTTTCCATCACTCTATATAATGCATTAACCATTTCATGTGTTTCACAAAAATAGTTACAAATAAATTGCCTTAATCATCATCCAAACTATAATAACTTTCACTTTCATCACTATCATCATTTTCAGTGTCCCATTTTTCATCATCGATAGGTACGTCACCACCGTCGTTTGTGCGTACTGGACCATCGTATCGTGGAATATTACCGAAGTCAATTGTGATCGACTAAATCGGTATTTCGATTGAAGATACTCTTTCTATCTGAAATGGTTCTTGGATAAGATTGGTATCTCAGAGTGTTTCCGCACCATTTTCCATCAAAGATTCAAGACGTTGGTCAGCAACATTGTCGATGTCATCGTCAGTACGGTCTTGTTCTGGTATAGCATACACATTCCTATGATCCATCGTTTGAACAACTTTCTAACCCCTCCCAGCTTTAGGGTCATCTAGATACCCAATTTGTTTTGCCATGGTTGCTAAGATGTAAGGGTCGTCATCGTACCAAGTTTTGGTAGTGTTCACTGATAGTAATCCATGATCTCTTTTCACACTTCCATGCCTATTTGGGTTTGTATCAAACCATCGACACTTAAATAGGATCACTTGGCACCGGTCTTTGTAAAGCAATTACACGACACTTGTTAGTAGGGCTGGTTCGGTAAGGGATACCGAACCAAAAACGTTGTCTTCATTCCCAAACCGAAATTTTTGGGATTCCCAATTTGAAGACCAATCCCAAACCAAATTTTCGGGAATCTCGAAATAGTTTCGGGATTTCAGGACAAATCGGGAATCCCAAAATAATTTTGAGCTTTTGGGCTTTTTTTGTGCTTTTGGGCTATTGCCTGTGCTGATGTGCAGTGTGCAGCCAATCTGTACATATCTATAGTTTTTGGGCTTTTTGGCTTTTGGGCTATATTTACTTGGCTGTGCAGTGTGCAAAATAGCCAATCTGCATATCTTGGCTGTGCAGTGTGCAAAATCACAGATTTGCAACCAGAGCTTTCAATATACACAGAGCCTTCAATATACACAGAGCTTTCAAATAAAACCCTAATTTAGGATTAAAGCAAAAACAGATTCCTGCAACACTCACCAAATTGCGAGACTCGACAGAAAACCATCAATTCACTGAAAATTTTCTCAAAAGAACATCATCATGCATCACAATGCATTTCAATTCCTCTTGTACTTTTCGAGGAACCAAGCAAATGGACCAAGACCCATTTATCTCAGCTAATACAGAAACACTAAGACTTAAAGCTCCACTTATCATCTTCATTTACCTTCACAATACAATTACTCCCTGAAACTTGCAGCAACCAACACCCAAAGCCAAAACCCTAATTAAAACCCCTTAAAAATAATTAATCCAATTCAAGTCTTAATCGCCACAGAAATCCATTATACATTCAAAAGTTCATATCCACAGGACCACAACACTATAATCTCTGCTTTAATCCAGTTCAGGCCCATCATTAACCAGTTAAACACATAGAATTTAAAATAGTTTCCTCGGATTCTTCCACACAAGCCAACTAATTATGGGGTTTCAGTTTCAAGCATTTGGTCAAAATCAAAAATGCATAAAACTCCATCTGAGAAATTTACCTTGTTGGTAAATAAAACTCCAGCACAGAAGCTGCAGAAGCAAAGCAAAAGAGCCCAGTTCCTTCACCAATCTGCAAAAACCCAAGTACCATTAGATCAATTAAATAAAATCTATGAAACCAAAATTTCAAGGATTCGAAAATTAAATTTCACAAACCCTAAATTTACAAACTATAATCTAGAATTCGAAAACTATATTTCAAAAACCCTAAATTTATAAACCCTAATCTAGAATTCGAAAATTAAATTTCAAAAACCCTTAATTAATTCCTATATTTATTTACCTGTGTCTGAATCTAAGATAGAGTAGAGAATCGTGTGAAAAACTCCTGAGAGAGAGAATCGCGAGAGAGAGACCGGTGGCTGTGGCTCTGTATGGTCGTGAAGGAAGGCTCCACCGTCAAAAAGAGACAGCGGTGGCTCCGTGTGGTGGTGGGTCGGTGACTGGTCGGAGTTGGATTTAGAGTCAAGACAGAGAGGAGGAGAGGGCTCTTAGTGTTGGATTTGAGTGAGAAATCAAAAATGAAACTCGACTGGGAGAAACCCTAACAAGGAATGGACGACATGGATTAATTTAAAGCAATCCAACAGTTCAAATTAACTCTAACTATAATTAAAAAAACAATATATATTATTATTTGTGTATGTGTGTGTGTATATATATATATATAATAATTAAAAATATATATTTTCTATTCGATATGGGAATATCGAAATATTGGAAAGGCAATCTCGATTCCCATACCGAAATTTCGGTATTTTTTCAATATAGGAATACCGAAATTTTGGGAAAATCGGTTTGGGACATTTTTGGTTTGGGATCGGTATTTTTTTGGTTTGGTTTGGGAATTTTGGGAATTTTTTCCACCCCTACTTGTTAGTTTACCATAGAATTCAATGTCTGTACTTTCGCCTCCCCCGGGGACATGAACACCGCTGTTTTGCGTACACAACTTGTGAATCTCATGCACCCGCTAAGAACTTGATGCCGTTGACATGGCAACTCGAGTACAATTCAAAGCGAATTGGTCCAAAAGCCAAGTTATATAACTCTTCACTGTACGCGGAGGAATTCGATGCTTTCAATTGATTCACCTAATATTAGACAGACATTTAAATTTGTTAGTTCGAGCAACTTAATTGGTACAATATATATGTCCAATAAAAAACACTTCAAACTTACATTTTCGAGAAACCACTGCGGAAACAATTCACGGTGTTTCTTGGCATACAAATGTGAAGGATGTGCCTGCTTCATCATATTTTCATGCTCGTCTAGGTGTGTCTCGTCATAATTGTTGTGTGCGAACCAATGTGATACCTCCATGTCCTTCTTGGAAAACAACTCACCACAAATTGTTGAGCGATTTGGGCAAAAACTGAAAGTTTCTCCTTTCTCACACCCCAGTCATTATTGCGAGGAGGACTATTGAAAGTTATCTCAACATCCTTTATTTACATTCCACAAAATGTAAGCGCTTCATATGCCACCCAAGCTTGTATAATGGATCATTCGGGCTTCGCTTTGTTTCATACACTTTTCTTCAAGTCTCCGAGAAGCCTGCTAAAAGAAAATGATACGATACACATATTACTAATCATAATATATTTAATATTGATTAATAAAAAAGACGAGGAATATAGGAATATATACCTTTCTATTGGATACATCCATCGAAAGTTGACTGGTCCAGCAGGCAATGCCTCATCTGGTAAGTGAACCATCACGTGTATCATACTTGTGAAGAAAGCAGGAGGAAATATCATCTCAAACTTGCATAGAACTTGCACAATGTCATGGCGCAACTGATTAACGTCCGTTTTTCGCAACATTCTTGATGTCAATTATGAAAAAAAACTGGACAACAACATGATTCGTTTCACTATATCGGCTGGCAAGAGATGTCGAATACCCATAGGAAGTAGGTGTTGCAGAACCACATGGTAGTCATGACTCTTTAGGCTATCTAATTTACCCCCGTCAACGTTCACGCAACACGCAATATTTGAAGCATACCCATCGGGAAACTTTACAGACGATAAAAACTTTAAAAATTCTTTCTTGTTATTCGGTTTCATTGAAAAAAATGCAAGATCCCTTATGGCTTTATCATTGTCCCTATTCATCCATAAACCCCGACGTATTCCCATTCGTTCCAAATCAAGATGAGCTTTAATCATGTCTTTTGTCTTACCCTTAATATCTAGAATTGTGCCGACCAATGTGTCAAATACATTTTTCTCAACATGCATAACATCGAGGTTGTGTCTCAATTTTATTTTGGACCAATATGGGAGCTCAAAAAACATAGACTTGTGCATCCAGTTCATATGTGTAAAAGGTCTTGTCCTACTGACATTGGTCCTGAAAGAAGCAAAATCCAAATGGTTAAGCTGTTCCAAAATCTGAGCATCGGACCATTCTCTGAGTCTGAGGCGATGCTCTTTCTCCCCATCAAACTTTTTATCTTTGTTTCGCCACTCGTGTTCCCAAGGTAACAAACTTTTCCGGCATACCAACTAGATGTTACATCTTCCTTGCATACATGGCATGCCATATAACCCCTAGTGCTCTACCCTGAAACCATTGCATATGCGGGGAAATCGTTCACAATCCACGTCACTACAGCCCGCAAAGTGAACATCATGCCAATACATTTATCGTATGTGCGCACACCGTGTGTTCATAAATCTTTTAGCTCATCTACCAACGGCCGTAAGTATACATTGATTGACCAATTAGGATCCTCATTTATCAATAGACTCATCATCATGTATTCTTTTTAGTTTTTTCATACATTTCCATGGCGGCAAATTATACGAAAATACGAAAATCGGCCAAGTATTGTGGTGTTGGTTTAAAACCCCAAATGGATTAAATCCATCAGTGGCAAGTCCCAATCTAACGTTACGAGAATCAGCAGCAAACTCGGGAACGTTCAATCGAACTCATTCCATGCCTCCTCATCTGCAGGATGCCGCATCACATCATCATCTCCTGTTTTTCCTTATGCCATCTCATGTATGTGGCAGTATACGTCGACATATACAATCGCTGCAACCTAGGTTTCAGGGGCAAATAATGCATGACTTTTTGTGGGATCTTAGTCGTTCTATTATGAGATGTCATTTTGAAGCTCGACTCATTGCGTACAGGGCATTTATCCAAAGTTTTATACTTTTGTAGAATAAAATACAATTGCTTTTGCAAGCGTGAATTTTTTTCATAACCCAATCCAAGACCATTCAACACCTTTTGCGCGTGTCTATGGCCTTTTGGCAAACAATTTTCCTTCAGAAGCAATCCCTTGAAAACCCCCAAAAAGTAATCGAAACACTGGTTCGACATACGATACTTTATTTTTCCATGCATTAGTTCCACAATGGCCATGAGAACGGAAAAGCTCTCGCACCCCGAGTATAACTCTTGGTTGGCATTTTTTAATAGTTTTTCATATTGTTCGAACTCTGAACTGTCCATTACTGTAGGCACATCATCTTCCCCTTCCTGATTGGTGTTTGTCGATGCAAATGGAAAAACATCATTTATAATATCCATGACTTGTTCATTAGGATCCATAATCAGTTCAATATTATCCACTCTTGTGGCGTTTGAAGACGAAGCATTGTCTAATTGTTCCCCATGATGGTTCCAAGTATTTTATGTCTCAATCATTTCATTCCTTACTAAATGAAATCGAACATTTTCAACTGTCTCCCTTAACGTGTTGTTACACCTCCTACAAGGACACCGGATTCTAGTTGCACCCGGGTTGTGTGTACGTGCAAAGTCAATAAAATCCTCGATTCCATCCAAGTATTCGTCCGCGCATCTATTCGGGTTCTGTATCCACATCATGTCCATAATTCCTGTAACCACAATAATAATGCAACAATCACAACAACTTCATACAAAATGATAATGTCACCTTATGCCTCCGGTACGGGCCCTATCCCATTTGGGAATGCATAGTCATGTCACGTAATTTACGGCTATATCAGATTAGATTTTGACGTGGATGAATTTCGCCAGCAGCGCGATACAATTCTTCAGGTGTACGACCCGAAGAATGTAGAGAGATGACACCGAAATCTCCACAACCGAAACCTAATCCTTTAACCATAAACTACGCGTCATAATTGTGCATTCCCAAACTGTCCAAATAATGGGACAATTCAATAATTAATTGGACCCCAGTCATGCTTTCGCATCCATGCGCGAAATCCAACTAATCCTCGAACGGGAAACTAAGTTTTACTAAAAATAAAAAACAAGTACGAAGTTAATTTCAATTAACTCTGTACATCACAACACATATTTGTACGTCACGTACAAATTTAACAACATAATATAAATATAATTTCATAACACAATATAAACATAACAAACTAAGTTCAACATAATTTAATTAATTTTATATCTTTAAAAAATAAAACGAAGAAAATACCTTCTTAATCGTTCTCCACCAATCGCTAATCACACACAATATCCCTATAGACAACGAAATTAATGACGTTAGTATGAATTTACATTAATACTTTTACCGTAACGAAAAAAAACGCTTACTAGACACACCGAGATAGCTCGATCAACCTAGAGAAGAAGATGAAGGGAGTATTAGATGATGAAATTGAGAGAAAATGGAAATGACGGATGCCGGATTGAGCAAAATCGAAGGGATAAGTGCAGAGGCATAATTTGCAATTTTTTTGCAGTTTGCCTCTGAACATGGCTGAATCTAGTTTAAAAAGGACAAACGATTTTGCGCGACGAAACACGTAATTCGTCGCGTAAGATATCTTTGCGCAACGAAAAAGGACTTCGTCGCTCAAATGGTATTTGCACGACAAAAAAGGTCTTTGCCACGCAAATGCCTTTTGCGCGACAAAAAAAGAACATTCGTCGCGCAATGCATATTTTTTTTTTATGTCTTTCTTTTTTATTTGTATGTCTCGTGAGTTTTTATTTTATTATAAATCAAAAACCCAAAGCTAATTAAACATTAAATTAATTAACAAAACTAATTTACTATCCCAAATAGAAATTATAATTAATGCAAATATTAATACTCATCCACATAACATATATTTATTCATTAAATTAAATATAAAGTCCATAAAATCTTATTTAAAAAAAAAAAAAAAAAAACAACTATCATCAACTTCAATCCTCCATCGCCCGCAACACATCAAACTTCCACTGCCAAAAACTCTGCTTGAAATGCCCATCCACATAAATCCGTTGCTTCTCATCGGTTTCATCAACATCCCAATGAACCTACATTAATGCCAATAACAATAAATTAGTAATTTAAAAAATATTACGTTTTAACAAAAATAATTGTTCATTATTTACCACAAACTTACCGATAACTCTCCCAGCATGGACTTCTTCAACTCCTCAGGAACCTTTTTCCAAGACTCAAACTCGGCAGAACAATCCCTCCGCACCAAATTCCCAATGTCATATTTAAATTCGGCGTACCCCTCAGCCAAATTTTTGCCTTCAAAGTACGGCACTTGCTTTCGTTTATACCTCTCTAATCGCACAACTTTCTTTTTGCCAAAATCGGCCATTATTTTTTAAACAAAAAAATTTTGAAAACTACTCCTCTGAAACTGTGATTCTATAGCACTAGCGCACCTTTGCGCGACGAAACATTCATCGCGCAAACATGCTTTGCACGAATCGTTTGTGAATAAATGCGCAATAAATTGGAAGGTTTGAACGCAGTCTAACCATGCTTTGCGCGACAAACATGTGGATTCGTCGCGCAAAAATATCTTACGTGACGAAATCGTGTCGCGCAATATATTGAGCGACGAAGTTGTCGCGCGACGAATAAAATAAATGTAATTACAAAATTTACGTAAACATAGATATCTATGTTTATGTAAACTTTATAATTACAAACAAATATTCACAAACGATTTAATACCTTAAATATTTATTCTAAAATTAATTAATACTTGAAATATTTATTCTATAAATAATTAACTCCTAAAATATTATTCTATAAATAGTTAATACCTTAAATATTTATTCTACAAATAATTAATGGCTTAATCCATACAATTATTTTCATCATAAGTACGATATTCATTAAAGATTAAAAACACATATAAACCGAGGATAGCTTAGGTGCTTACATTAGGTCTCAATAAAAAAACCCAACAGGAATTGAAACCTAATTAAGTCCAAATACATAAATTATAAAAAATTAAAAAATTAAAAAAAAAAACCTGAAATTTAAATATTGTCATACAAAACATAAATTTTAAACTACTATTTGGATGATCCTGCTTCATTCCGCAAGACTTCATAACGTCACCGATTGTAACCTCCCTCCAACGCATCCTCGAGCAACTTCATCAATTGTTCTTTCGGTTCATCATCAAAAACATACTTACACTGTTACACATATATGCAAATAATTAATTCCAACATATAACTAAAAATTTCACAAACTTCATTATTGATCCATCAATAATATACTTACTAATAGTTCATCCATCACAACCTTCCTCAAATTCCCGAGCACATCTTTCCAAGAACGCCTCTCAGCAGTGGGCAATTATTCCCCATAGCTACATCAATCGCATGAGCAAACTCAAAATGCTCTCTGAAATCATGAGGGTTGGCGTCGCGCACACTCTTATCGTTGTTTTTATCTGTCATCTCAGCACGAACAGAATTGTGAAGAATAAGGATAGCAGAAGCGCCTATTTATAGCAAAGTTAGGATCTTTGCACGACGAATTCTTTGTCGCGCGAACATCTGTATTAAATGTTCTCGGATTCACATGCATTAAATGGTCAAAGCTGATTGGAACTTGCGCGACGAAAAATTGGTCGCTCAATCACTTGCGCGACCAATTTTTCGTCGTGCAAAAGTCCTTTGGTCGCGCAAGTTCTTCGTACCAAATAAAATTACCCCGCGTTTTCTTGCTGACTTTACGCGACGACAACTATTATTCGTCGAACAAAATTTTTTTTTTTTCAATATGTTTTCTATTTTGCGCGACGAATACGTTGTTCCTTCGCGCAAGTGTGTCTTGTGCGACGAATTTTTTTTCGTAGCGCAAGCTGTTTTTTCTACTAATGCTACTTAGGCGAAGACCTTTAGATTTCAACACTTCCTGCCAAAGGTTAAGCTTCGCATTTACTCCCTCAGATTTTATGTTGTAGCAATGACAAAAAATTTATGATACTACAAAGTTCCATTAAATCTTAATTTTTGTGTAAAGATCTAACGATTAAAAAGTCGGGGTATTTAATATTATGGAGAGCCATGAAAAATTCCGTAGGAGGGATTAAATTTACAGAAAGGGATCCGGAGAGGATCCCTTCCACCAAATCCATAAAGTCTGGGAATTCGGACCATTGAAATTTGATGCAACGGCTAAAGTTACTATAACTTTTAAAGTGGGCTTTTGTTTGTAACCGTTGGATCAAATTTCAATGGTCCGGATTTCCGAACTTGTTGGATTTGGTGGAAAGGATCCCATTCCTAAATTTACAACTCCAGCACATCACAGCACTGATAATATCGTTGTTCATTCGGAGAATCGCGAACTTATTATAATATTATCTTAAAAGAGAAACAGGGAAGAAGAAAGCTGAAAAAAGCTCCCTCACCCTCACCCTCACCCTCACCGGGTTTGATGCCAAGTGTGACAATGCAAACTTTAATAAGGCCGTGAAAACCACACCCTTTCAATAGAATGCTGTCTACTCAGAAAGAACTTGTCTTGTAACCTTTATCTCTGTTTCGTGTCGCCGGCTACACGCAAGGAGGTACACAATGCAGGATATCTAAGAATATCTTGGTTAATGTGGAGGTTGCATTGTACTAGATGATATGCAGACAAGAAGTAATGGCACTCTCCTGGACGTACGTCAATGAGGGATTTTTTGGTTCAAGAAATAAGGTGGTCAATGAGGGATTTATTTCGTCGCCTGAATTTATTTAACTTTTCGTTTACCATGAGTAGCTTTCAGTACCAGTTTGGTTTGGTTTTTGACATGGTTGTTGGACAAACTATTTTGCAGCATTGAGTTTATTGAAAACAAGTGTTGATTCATAGCTCCAAAGGTGAGAACTGCACTCTGAAATTTGTAGTAATGCACTCTTCATGTCTGCCGTATTTTGAATGAGTTTTGATGCATTAGTGTCTAATTATCATTTCCAGCATCTCCGTTTCCACATAGAGAGTCACGTGACTGGTCTTGAGTCTTGACAGTAGGCATTGGACACCCTTTTTGGGCTCCCTATCCATGTGCTGCCTTCGATACTTAATCAGAGAAGAAATAGGCATTATGCCTTTTCTATTTGAATGCCCCGTTAGTGGTCTTATGATAGCCATGCTCATTGTAATTTGATCATACTTGCTATTCTTTCTCATCGACACTTGTGCAAAGTGATGCTCTACCGATAAATCTTCTTGTAGCTTTGATTTGCCTACCAGACCTTTGGATGTTAATATAAAGTTTGACATGTTTAAAAGCATCTTTTGACTTTCTTCTTTTTGGAAAAGAACATGACTTTTGTGCAGAGACTTGTTCTTTTCCATCTGACATACAAACTTGGAGTTTTGAGCTTTTGCAGATGTCTAACGAAACTTGTTCTTTCTTTATCCAAATCCATTGCTTGCCGTGACACCGACTGCTCATTTCTTTCTTGGCATGGACGACGAACATGGATCACTTAGATTTGATTGGAACTTCACGGGGTGGTTTAGACCACCCACAAGAAATTCATGGGGTTGACGGCAGCGGCAGGGAGCAGAGAGCATTTGGCCGTGGAGCTTCGTTTCGAACCTCGACGATTGGTCTAGAGCACTTAGAAATTCATGGCAGCGACGGACTTGCTAGGCAGAGAGATCACGGCATGGCTGTTGTTGGTGGAGACTGGAGAGTCCAGATCTCTCTTTCTTTTTTTTTCTTTTAAGCGTTGATGTCTTCAAAACCTTCATGGTATAGAACATTTCTTGACTAGCAGATTTTGACTGTCCCCTTAAAGATCATTTGCCGGCATCTCCGTGTCTACATAGAGACAGGCTTTGCCGAGAAAATGCTTGACGAATAGGTCCTGACTATCCCGTACAGATCACTTTCCGACACCTCTGTGTCTACATAGAGACATGTTGTGCCGAGAAGATGCTTGATGAGTAGGTCTTGGAATTTTTGGAATCATTTGTCTTTATCTTCTAACTCACAAACCACTGCTGGTAAAGGAGTAGTCGGGCTACCATTTAAGAAACTCTCTTCGCATAAAAACCTTTTTCTGGTGGCTTGTTGGCAATTTTCTTGTATGAACTAGAGGTTGCTGACTCTAGGTAGTTGATTATGCCTTCTTTTTTTACCCTATTTGTCTGCAACACAACATCAAACAAGAGAAATATATAATTTAACAGAACTTGTTTCATACCTGGTGATGAATGTTTTTCTTTGGATCTTGACTCGAAAGCACGAAGGGTTGAACTCCTTGTTCTCTTTTCTGGCAGTACTTCGTTGCTTTTGGTATTTTCTCTCAAAGTTTCTCTTATTTTCTGCAGAGTATCTCTTCCTTTGTTTTGTGTCTACTTCTTACTGCAGTTGATGCCTATTTATAGACATCGTAAGAGGGCTCTAGAGTTTTTACGTGGGGGAGATGGAGGCCATGTCTTCCGCCACTTTCTCTTAACCACTCTCACCAACTGTCCAGTCTTCACGTCCTTTTGTTGCAGAAAAATGGGGAGCCCCTGTTTTGCACGTTACTTCCCCCTTTTGTAGGAAGAATTACATATTTTCTTTCTTTTTTTAATTTTTTGTTTATGGATGTTGATCTGTCTGTAAAGCCCGTCTTTGGGTTGGATTACATTTTTTTGTTTTGTTGTGTAGCTTGATTCAATTTGTATGGACTCTACTTTTTTATATATTATATTTGTTTTGTTGTTCAACAATTATTATCGAGTATTATAATAATTTAGAAGATGAGGAAATTCAAGCTTAGGACAAATAAATAGAAACTCAACACTATATATATTAGAATATTGGACCACATTCAATATTTGAACTCTTTTGATATATATATATATATATATATATATATATATATATATATATTTGAACAAATGATATTATCTACACTAAATGGAAGGGGTAAGCTTAGCTTCACAATGGACTAGCAATATTACGGTTCAAATATCCTTTTGGCGAGAATCGAACCTAAAACATCTCACTTACAAGTGAAAATGAATATTATTAGATTGTAGTACTAAGTGGCGACTCTTTTGATATGTTATGTATGTCTCCAATTCTTCTTTTTGAAGGAATGTTAATTAGCTACTTTCTCCTTTCTTCCTTCGTCATTTATTATCCCACAATGTGATCTCATAATCATGATTGCCTATTTTAATAAATCCTCTCTACAATAAGGTCAGTTAGTTTTTTTGAGATAAAATCAAATGTGGTAGAGAACTGGGATTCAGGTAGGCAATTCCAATGCCCTTCTTCGACTCCCTTCATTGTGGGACCTCTTATCGCCTCCATTCTCCCTCTAAGGTCACTTTCCGGGTAACTCGGCGCAGCCTTGAGGTGATGAATAGGATTGCCCACAAGCTCGTGGCTCTCAACTTCGAGTGTGCTTCCTAGTTCACCACTTGGTGGGAAGCCAAGTGGTTCAAGAAGTACGATGAAGACATTAGGAAAGCCCACGACAGACTCTTCGGGCAAGTCTTTCCCCAAGAAGGACGAGTTCGAGAGCTGGAAGGAGGCCATCAACCAAAAGAACCAGCTTCTACTTATAGGTAAATTACATTGCTTCTATTGTCCTCTTCTACATGATGCTTTGATAGTCTGTGGTTAGCTAACTCTTTTTCTGATTTTACAGCCTAAGGCAACACTGAGAAAATGGATGTCGAGCAAGAAGAGGAAGTTGCCGATGCTTTGGTCCTCTAAGAGGCTGCTGTGGCGACAGTTAGGTAAAGAGTAAGGTCCAGCCATACTTCTGGGGATGCTGGGGATATCTCTGAGCTTTTCAGTGAGTTAGAGGCTGAAGCTAGGTCCAAAGTGGAGATAAGGGCCCCTCGTCGAACAAAGGCTTTTATGGTGGAGTCGTCGGAATCTAAGCCTAAGGAAAGGCCCCAAGCTCAACTTGCCTTACCTGCCCTAAGAGCTACTCCCACCAAGAAAAAGACTAGGTCTTAGACTTCCTAGGCCTCCAAAATTTCCTCTACCCATCCAGTTGAATTGGGCAAGAAAAAACAGAAATCTTCCAGTAAGTAATTCCGCATAAGTTCTTTTCTTTTCTTAATTTTGGTTCTTCTGAGTTTTGAACTAATCTCTTCTTTCTTTTTGTAATTAGGGCCCCCTGCCACTAAGAAACCTACCCCCCTCACCAAGAGTCGCAGTCGTGCGCGAAAGTGTAGCAGAGTGATAAGAAGGTCCTCGCTAAGATTCTTGAAGAGTTGAAGGTAGCTCTGTGTAACACTTGGAAAAAAAAAAGTATATATATGTATGTATATATGATAGTAGTAAAAAAAATTAGCTTTTAATAAAAATATAAAATATAAAATATAAAAAAAATATAAAAAAAACAAACAAAACAGACAAAGGATGAGCTAACGTGTAGCCATCCTAAACTGTTCTTCTTCTTCCCAACTATCGCACGGTGGGGAGTCATGGGAATCTGATCTTGTTCATTAATTTTGGGGGTGATGTGGGTAGTCTAAAGGGGTGAGTAAGCATTCTAAAACAGAGAATGCAATGATGGGGTTAGAGAGAGTATTTCTAACTCTCACCGAAGAACTAGAGGAGAGCGAGAGGTTTTGGAAAGGGAAAAGTAGGAAATCGAAAGAGGGGAGCTGAGAGGGTGCCTGGTTTGTTCTTCAATTGGTACAAAAGGTTAGCTTAAATTTGTTAATTTTCTATTTTCTTACCATTGCAACTTTGATTTCTAAAAAACTACAGTTTTGTGAGCCTCACTTTGGCTCTTGTTTTCTCTTAATCCATTACATGTTTTTAAAAAGTCTTCTCATATATTTGAAATTAGACATGACAAGGATCAAAGCCCAATTTATTTCATCGATTTTGGTTGAGATCTTCTATGGAAAAATATGATTCGAAAATGTGAAAAAACCTAGAAATCTACAGATTTTCTGCTGAAAAACTGTTTGTGAACTCAACTTTGGAGCTTGATTATTTTCTTCTCTTAAATCCGTTCTGAGAAACTCTTATTAGATTAGGAACTAGGTTTGTTAAGCTTTAAAATCCAAGTAATTTCATCATTTTCCATATACCATATAGTTTTGAGGGATGAAAATGGGGTCACAATATTGGGATTTAAGCTTGGTTCATCACGAGGTTGTGACAGGGGTATATTTGGGTGAACTTTTGATAGGCTGAAATTGAATCTTCATTCCAGTTTTGTGCTAACTTTTATTATTATTTATGTGATTTTAGGCCTAGGAGTGACTCCAGACACTTCGGAGGCTTAGAGAGGTATTCTAGTTAGCTGGACACGAGGTAGGGGCTCTATTTCCCGATGATAGTTCTATGTCATGTTTAATCTTTGTGATATTAGTAATTATACCTATTACAGTAGTAATGAAATGCTTGGATGGAATTGAACCATTTGATTGTATGCCTATGTTTTGGGCTGACAGTTTCTTCTCCGGTGTATTTTATATATTGACCTTGTTGAATGTTGTTATATGTTGATGAGTGGTTGAGCTATGTAAAATTGCTGGATTGAATATGTTGAGGTTTACAATTGTATCTGTGAAATTGAAATGCTCAGGTTGCATTACAGAGAGTGTTGGGTTGTGCAAAGTTTTGGTTAGACAAAGTGTTGAAAACTTATATATGTTCAAGCGTCGGGTGAAGGGCTTGAACATATAGTTGGGCATCAAAGGAAGGGCCCGTATTAATGAAACTGAAACTACTAATAAAATTCGGGGTTAAGGGAGGAATGAGAGTTAACTTATATTCTATGGTGTTCGGAACCAGGTGGTATAAGCATGGTATGGGACGTGCGGGTTTGGATGCCATAAATATAAGTTAGCGGGATTAGAAGGGAGTGAGTTCATAGGTATTTCTTTGTCATATCATTTGTATTTTACCGTATTTTTTTATGCATGGCACTTTGATTAACTGTGATAAATGAACTTGAAGGGTATATGGTTCCTACTAGGCATGAAATGCTCACACCCTATTAGTTATTGCAGGTACCACCAATACGGAGGAACATGATGATGACCTGTCTCTAATTGAATAGCTATATCATATGTGTGTTGGTTCCTGTTTGTAATTAAAATAAAGTGTCTTAGTATGTTAAGAATGTGTGGTAAGAGTTGAACTATTTAAACTCAAGATGTATTAAATAAACATATCTAAATGAACTTTTGGATGGCTCTGGTTCCATCATACTTTTGTTGTAATATTTCAATTTTTTTTTCTTAAGATACTATTCATGCCCTAATTCGATTATCATCCTTATTTTCGAATTTGGGGTGTGACACTCCGAATTTTATCTTTCGTAATACTCTTGCTAAGTCTTTGTTGTTTTCTTGAAATAAGATACCAAAGCAGAGGGAACTTCCCAGCCCGAGCCTTTTTCTCCTCTAGCCCGATCGTCACATCCTTTTTCTTCTTAGGCTAAGCCCACAGAGGTACAATTCTTTCTCTTAACACTGGTTAAGTTGTGTTTTCTGAATCTCAAAGGCTAGCATCTACTTCTGTTATTTTCTAGGCAAGGGGAGGTACTCCAAAACCTCAAATCGAGCAAACATCAGTTCCTCCTTCTTCCACTCTACCTTCGGAAATGGTGGTGACCCCCATTTCCCAGTTTAACCCAATAACTGGGAGATGCTTCACTATGTAGAGGATGACAACACTTCTATAAGTTCCTTTCTTTAAGTCTTTCTGAGTTTTCTTTTGAGTTTCTTCCTTTACCTACAATTTGTGTGTTATCTTTGCCAGTCTTCTCCAGTGCACGAAACCATCCATCAATCAACACCAACCTTTAGGGAGCCTATAGTCCCCGAGATACCTATTGTCTTCGAGGTAACTAGCCCCAAGGCTCCTTAAGCTTCCTCTCGGGCCAGCCAGACTGCTTTTTATAAGGCAACAACATCAACAGAAGCTTCTCCCAAAGCTCAAGGGTCTTCTTAGGTATACAAGCTTTTTCATTTCTATTCTTTCTTTAGTTTAGTTATAGGCTACCCACTAACTTGTCTTTTTCTTGGTTCAACAGGCTTCTGGTGAGGGTTCGGGCAAGTCTCCCCAGCCTGTAGCGAGCAAGATGGCCATTCCTCGACCTCCCAAGGCTTCTAAAGTCACAAGGATCCCCATCCCTCGGCCTAGAAAAGATGTTGCTACTGCTTCAGAGTATTTCCCCTTCATTTCTGTTAAAGCTGCCACTGCTGCTGCTGCCTTTGGGGGTGCTGAAATAATGCCTCTTCCTCTAGCATTTATTCCAACCACGACCTCATTGCCCAAACTAGTCAAAGAGTTCGGGCAAATCAAGACATAGCTGAGGTCTCCAAGGCGCCCCTCTGCACCTCAACATCTTTAAGATCTATGCAGAGTCTTCAAGAAATGGATGTACAGGGAATTCACTGATTCCTTTAGTCTTAAAGCACTCTAAGAGGTTGAGAAAGCTCTCTCCGAGTTGTACAAGGCTCAACAGATGTCAAAGGTCCAATATGAGTCATTCATCTTCTTCTTTGAGAATTTGAGGGCTAAGAGGCAAGCTAACAGAGTGAAGCTCTACAAGAAGAAGCACTACAGAACTTCTACTTCCTTGTAGCAGCTGGTGAAGGAGGACTCGGCCATGGAAGACAAAATCATGGTGGTGACTTCTGAAATCCAAAAGTTGGAAGAGCAATTATCTGCTTTGAAGGCCGATCAGATGACCCTTTCAAGCAAACTATATCAGAAGATTGAGGAAGTGAAGAAAGTCAATCTTGAAGTGGAAGATTCTGAAGCTCAACTAGCCAATAGCAACATCACCAGGTAGAATCTTTACTATTATGTAGACCTATCATTCCATGATAGCTACCTTAGCTAGGGATGTAAACTTGCTAGGCTAGGATCTATTGTAACATTCTCCCATTATAAATGAAAGATCTCATTTGCTTCACTACTTGCAATTTTCTAACCATACTTAACTACTTAAAATATATAAAGAAGACCTTTACTACTTTTTTGAGTACTTAGGTTTCATCAATGTAACAATCCCTAACATCCCACATAGTTGGGTGGTACTTCTTTAAAAACTTAACATTGACTGGATGTGTTTGCAAGTTTCCTTCTAAATCTTCCAAGTAGTACCCTCTTCTGTCTAACACTTTGTTGATGACAAAAGGGTCTTCCCAAGTGGGACTCCACTTCCCAAAACCCTAAACTTGAGCTCCCAAAGGTAGAACTGCCTTCCATACCAACTCTCATTCTTCAAAGGTTTTTAATTTTACCCTCTTGTTGTAAGCTCGAGCAATAGCTTTCTTCCCTTCTTGGATCTTGTTTAGAGCTTCAATTTCGGGCTACATCCAAATCTTTTATCCCTTGACGCATGGCCTGGATGAATTCATCACTATGTAGACCAAATTGATTCTGAAGCCTTACAGAACTCATATTAATCTCCATAGGGAGCACTGCATCTTGCCTGAATGTTAATGCATAAGGGATGGTCCTAAATCCTATTCTCTTTGAGGTTCTATAGGCCCAAATAGTATCTCCCAACTTCTCATGCCATCTTTCTGGGCTGTATGCCACCATTTTCTTAATAATGTTCACCAAGATCTTGTTGCTAACTTCTGCTTGACCATTGGATTGGGGATAATAAGGGCTAGACTGGATCATATTTATCTTGAACTTGTATGCAAACTCCTCTACTTCTTTTGAGATAAATGATGGCCCTCTGTCTGTGACAATTATCTCAGGCACCTATATCTGTGTAGGATCTTAGTCTCAATGAACTTTTTCACAATAGCTGAATTAATGGTCTTCACAGCTGAAGCCTCTACCCATTTAGTAAAGTAGTCAGTTGCCACAATTATGAATGTGTGCCCTTTGCTGGAAGCTAGGTATATTTTCCCGATGAAGTCCATTACCCACCCTCTGAAAGGCCAGGGTTTCACTATTGGATTTATAGGCACTGATGGTAAGTGCTGGAGAGGTTCATGTCTCTAACATTCTTCACACCCTTTAGCATAGGTCTTACAGTCTTTTTTCCATATTGGGCCAAAAGTAGCCATACCTTCTCAGTAACCACCTCATCTTTGTTCCAGCTTGATATGCTCCACAAATGCCTTCATGTACTTCAACCATCACCCTTATTGACTCTTACATGCCTAAGCATTTCACCAAAAGCCCATCTAGAGTCTTTTTTAGCAAGGTTTTGTCCCACATAACAAACTTAGTTGCTTGCTGCCTAATCCTATTACTCGTAGGGGAAGAAGGTTTTTTAAGTATTGAATGATGGATGTTCTCCAGTTTTCTATCTCAGATTCTTCAGTCATTACATCCAAGCTGAACCCTCTCTCAACGATAGAAGGAAGATTTCTTCTTTGTACTTCTACAATCACCTCAAACCTTCTTTCTTGAATTTGTGCTCCAGAAGCCATCTGTGTCATCTCATTGGCAATTAAATTTGCTTCTCTAGGGACATGATTGACTGATACTTCACCACCCCAATAGTTTAGCAACTGAGTAGCTGCCAAATAATATCCTACCATTGTGAGATGTCTGCATTTGTACTCTCCATTCAATTGATTAATCACCAACTCAAAATCACCATATATTTTGACCTCAATTGCCCTCAACTCTATCATGATTTCTAAGCCAATGATCAATGCCTTGTACTCTGCCTTGTTGTTGGTAGTATCTTGGTGTTTGGACCCAAATTTACATTATCGGCCCGTGCAATCAAGGTCGTTGAGTGAGCATGATTTTAGACCGTTGGATAAGAAAGTTAAGATAATTTTATTTTGTTAAGAGATAATGTTATGATTTTTAATCATCATAATTATCTTTTAATAAATCATCTTGATTTTCTCGTACAAAATAAATGGGATACAAATCATGGCCCCAATTCAAAAGCAAGCAGAACAGTCCGAATTAATTTGGATTTGTTAGCAACGCACCAAGTTATCTAAGTATATTATGATATATTATGCATGCATGGATAAAGATTATGAAGTGCCGGTGGAATTAAAAGCACCACCGAATATCCTTGGCAGGATGCCAAAAATCTAGTCAAACAAATTGCATATAAGGTGCGGAGATAAGGTTGGACTGCATCAGGTTGGAATTCGTGGATAGATGGGATCAAGCTTTGATTGATGTGATAAGGTGTGGTCAGCAGCAACAAATAAAGACTCAGAATCACAGTGCAATTGAAATTGGTTTCCACGACCTGGGCATACAGGCCTCTATAAATACTCGGCCCCCCTCCAATTCAACACACAAACTACCCTGCGCGAACTCTCGCTCTACGTGAAACCTCTCAATAACCTTGAGATTTTTATTTTCTTTTTCCGCCAACACATCTTCAATTTGGATAAACAGCACTGTGAAGGCAACCAGTGACATCTTCAGTTTGGATAAACAGCACTGTTGTCGTAGAATCAGCCGACCGCGAAGCACCTTCAGTTTGGATAAACAACACTGCGTCGAGGCCGACTGGTTATCTATCCAAGTCTCGGTCCAGAAGGATTTTTGAATCCTTATTGGCAGAGGTCATCTCATTAGCCTTCTCGGTGAAGTGAGGTGCTACAGGTTACTACAATCGGCACATTGAAAGCCAAATTTGATATTGAACTAGTAGCATTGTCTTCAGGCTCTAGAACCCGAAGGCCGAGACGTGTTCCTTTGCTGACCGCAGTGGCAAGATCGAGAAGTCAGTAGTGCGCCCAACGCGACATCAACACATTCTACTCCCCGGCCGAGCACGGCCGACGAGTTGGCACGCCCCGTGATGAGAAGATTTTATATTATATAATTAACCCTATTCTTAGTATATTTTGGTTAATATTTTGGAAGAATTTTGATACTTTGAATTGTATTTCCAATATAGGACTTTCGACTTCCTCTGGAGAAAAAAGTGACCAAATGGATGAATTTCAGAGTAATTCCAGTTGGAGGATGTTTGTGAGTCACTTAGCTTGATCGTGTCAGAATATCAGATTTTTCCACCAAGCGGTTATTGTATGGCAATAAAATAAAGGACCAATGCGCAGTGCTGGAATAGTGACGTTTTGGGCTTGAATTGCGTTTTTGGAGCCCAAGATGACCTCTGATGGATTCGTGGCCTTCTGGAGATGTGTTTAGAACATTCTGATCTTCAAAACAAGCTATCTTGGGCCAGATTTGGAAGATATTTGAGGCTAAAACGTGGCTGGACAAGTACTTGACAGATTTTCCTAGCTTAATTAGGACTTTATTTTCTATTTTATTTTATTATTAGTTAGTTTCTTAGGGGGAATAAAATACTTTGTTGCTAGGGTTTGTGCGCTGGCTTTAGGGGAATATTAAAAGGGTTCTGCCGGCCCTAGTCTAGGGACGCTTTCTTTTATGCAATTATGGAGACAGAGAACTTTGCTAGGGTTCTTGGAGATTTTCTATTTTAAGGTGTTTTCATTCTTTTTCTAGTTAATGATAGTTTCTATGATTTTAATTATGAATATGCGTAACTAATTCGATTTGCTAGGGCGAACCCTTAAGCCTTAGCATGAATATGTAATTTGTATTCAATTGCTTATGATTGATTGCATGCGCGCTTTGAATTATTGATCACTGTTTTAAACTATCTAATTGTCTTGATGACTGGCCACCATTAGGATGTTTAGATAAGTAATTGGATGCAATTCGGTCGAAATATCATCGGAGGATTAAGTATTGCTTCTTGTGATTCATAATTGTAATTTCATCTAAGGCAAATATCACGCTCTTAAGGGTTGCATGGTTTTTCAAAAGGTTTTCATAGAACTTAATGAGTGTTTCATGTTCATATTTGATCTGAATATCACATACGGATTGCATGTTGGATATACGTTCTTGCTTGAATATCACGAGGAGAATATATATTAGGAAAACCTAACCTTCAAAGTGGCATGTGTCAATCATAAGTAATTGGTAGAAATTAATAGGATTGCTAGGTGACAGTGGAACCCTAGTGCTTTTATAAATTGGTATTTAAAACTCTTTTCTTTCATATTAGTTTTTATTTAAAATTCGTTTTAAATATTACTCAATTTCATAATCATCTTTCTCAACTTTTAATTCTAGGTAGTTAATTAGGAATTGTTTTTACACAAATTATTAAATAGTCCTTGAGGAGAACGACCTTGCATGAGCATCTATACTACAATATCCTTGTTTCTTGCAAGTATTTCATGTGTTTTTATCCCTACTTTTGTAGGTGGTAAAAATCATATCACCCCGTACACAACCAAAGGACGTAGTTAGCTTATTAATTACTCGGCCTACGTGCCACGTAGGCTTGGTAGTTTTTGGGGTCAACACTTAGTAATCCAGAAGGAATGAGTAGCAATGTTGAATTCGTTTTGGATCAATGATGACAATCCCAGCTCGTGCAGCGTGTTGAGTGTAAGACCCATCAAAATATAACTTCCAATGAGTGATTCATAGGCTAGTTATTCTCCTTACTTCTTGATGGATTCATCCTTCCTTGCCCGAATATGCTTTACTTGGTGGGATCCAAAGGTTGACCACTTCCAAAGTTCCAGGGATGTTGACAAGTTCCTCTTTGGAGTTTTGGTGCTCAGACAGGAAGTTCGCAATTGCTTGCCCTTTTATTACCCTATGAGGTACATACTAAAAATTGAACTCTGATAATGCTACAATCCACTTCCCAATTCTTCCAGTTAGCATTGGCTTAGATAGCATTTATTTAATCACATCAGTCTTGGCAATTATATGGATATGGTAAGGCAACATGTAATGCCTCAATTTGCAAGCAGTGAAGTATAAAGCTAAACATAGCTTCTCAACTAGGGTATATCTTGTTTCTACCTCAGTAAGGATCCTACTGAGGTAGTATATTGCTTGCTCATTCCCCCTTCATTGTTTTGAGCTAATAAGCTTCATATTGACTTCTCAGATGTAAAGTTTGAAAGGTTTCCCCTTTTGAGGGGGCATGAGCACTGGTGGAGAGGCTAGACAAGCTGTTACTCTGTCAAAAGCTTCTTGGTGTTTGTGGGCCTCACTCAAACTTATCTTAACTCTTTAATCTTAATAAAGGAGTCAACGGCTGGATCTTGCCCGGCAAATTAGCAATGAATCTCCTTAAAAAGTTGATCTTCCCCAATAGCCTTTGCAATTGCACTTTGTTGGTGCGGGAAGGTGACTCCATTATAGCATGGGCTTTGTTCTTGTCTATCTCCACACCTTTCTGATGAACTAGGAACCCCAAAAAGTTGCCTGATTTGACTCCAAAGGCACATTTCCTAGGATTCAATTTTAACTTATGGGTCCTTATTCTCAACAAGGCTTGTCTGAGGTCTTCCAGGTGTTGCTCTTCAGTTTTAGATTTCACCACGATGTCATCAATGTATACCTCCATGCTATGCCCGATTTTATCATGGAAAATAGCATTCATTGCTCTTTGATAAGTAACACCAGTATTTTTTCAGCCTGAATGGCATGACTATGTATTCATATGCTCCTACATGTCATGGGCATCTAAATGTTGTCTTATGTATGTCCTCTTTAGTCATTTTCATTTGATTATATCCAGCATTCCCATCCATAAAAGATAGAATTTTATGTTTTGCAACTGCATTTATGGAAAGGTCAGCCATAGGCATGGGGTACTCATCTTTAGGCGTGGCTTCATTAATGTTTCTATAATCGACACAACATCGGATGGTGTTAGTTACAACTTTTAATATAAGTACAATGTTGGCCAACCACTCAACATACTTTGCAAGCCTAATAAATTCTGCCTTTACCAGCCTCTCAATCTCTTCGTTGACTTTTTCTTCTATTTCCTTCGACATTCTTCTTGGTGATTGCTTAATAAGTCTTTACCCCTCTTTGATTAGCATTTTGTGCTCCACTAAACCGAGGTCCAATCCAGGCAGTTCTATGTAATGCCATGCAAAACAGTCCTTGAATTCATGCAAAAGGTTAACTATTTTTGCCCGATCTCCAACCTCCAACAAGCCACTGAGTTGTATTGGCCATGAATCTTCCTCAATCCCCAAATTAATGGTTTCCAATGGATCTCGTACTTCTGGTGCTTGTTTAACAAGCTCTATACATAAAAATTCGGCTAACTTTGGGGCCTTAGGCTCATCCTTTAGCCAGTCTAGGTCATATATACATTCTTCAATGTGAATGGCTGCTTCCAACTCTCTTTTTCTTCTCTGTCATTGGTGCCCAAAGTTCCTTCTTCCCACTTTACCATCTTCTTGGCTAAGTTCTCTTTAATCTCTCTTCTTTACCTGACTGCAATCACTTGGCCACTTCTCCTTGGTGAGAGAAAGTCCTTGCTCTAGAAGCTTCTGGGCCATCACCTTGGTAGGGCGGCCGTTCTTATCAGCACCTACACATTGCAAGATCCCAACACTGGGATTGTAAAAATTTGCTTCTGCAACATTGGCTGTGAGGAAAAATGGACGTGATTCGGCCTCCACTATCTACTAAAATCATGGCTCCTTAGTTCTGGCCTCATGGTAGACAGCAACTTGTTAGTGTAAGGTGGATGACACAGACAGACTTTGGTAGATCCAATCTCTCCCCAACAATGCCCCATAGGTAGAACTGCTGTCTACCACAAATAATGCTAGCATAATCCTCTTGGATCCTAAATTTACCTCCAAAGGCAATATCCCATAGATTCTGGTAATGGCCCTAGAAAAACTAGAGACTGTAAGATCAGTGGGAATAAGATATTCCTCGCTTCTGCAAAGCCTCCTCATTTGTTTAAGTGGGTGCACATTGACTGTTACCCCACCATCTATCAGCGTCTTCTTAAAAGGGACTCCCTCCAGATAAGCTGTCATATATATATGGGTTTCAAATGGTATGCTAAAGCTAGACTTGGCTTGCTAAACACCATTTTGTCAAAATAAACCCTCTCCGGCTCTTTTCGTGTAAGGTCGGGCAAGTCTACCAAGCTTGATCCTTCTTTCCCATCTTCCTCAATGTTCACAAGTGCCATCATTGATTCTGGTGCCAAATAATCACCCTCCATTGTTGTGGGCTAATCTGGTTTTGCGCAGAACATGGCTGATAAGACATAAGTCATGTTTACATGGAAGTTGTTGGGCCCCGGTACTTCATCTTTCTTCTCTCCAATTTGACACAGAAATTAGTCTATCCAGGCCTAGGCATCCTTAGTTAACATCAACTCAGGCACTTCCTCTTCTTCTGCTATGCCAAAGTTATGCAGCTGTCTTAGGATTTCACAGGGAACATCCTTCAATAGAGGTGGAAGTATCCCTTTCTCAAAGGAGATGGTCCCAAAACAGATAGGCTTTGGATTCCAGCTTGGTGTAGGCATCATAACTACACTCTCTTAAGCTCTTCTTAAGATTATATACTTCCCTGGATGGAGGTTTTGAGGTACTTGATCTTGTTCACCCTCAGCTTTACTATTAGCTCTCTCTATCTTTCTCTTACTTCTCCATTGGTGTTACCTTCTTCCTCCTTATGTGACATCTTCAAACTTAACATTTCCAGAAGCTTCTGAAATGGTAAAGACCTTCAATGAGTTCATTTGAGCCTTATGCTGCCTTTGAACCATCCTTATCATAGATGCCCCAATCCCTCTAACAAGCCTCTCATCTTTACCGACTATGTACCACTTTCAACCGAGGCGGGCTGAATCTCTTTTAGTAACTAGGGAAATTAGGTTCATGGTTCTCTCTCACCATCTTTGTCCCACATTGCTATGATAATTTGGCTGAGGAGGTTTCACATCCACCCACCTTGGCATTTTGGCTTCCTTATCTTCAGCTTCTTCAGAGGCCTCATAGTTTCTGAACACATCATATAGGACCTTAGGTTCTGAATCTCCTCCCAATCTCTGGAACACATTCTTGGAGGTTTCTTTTTCTGTGGCCCGAAGAATACTTATGCAGGCATCTTACTCCTCTATCTATTTCTAATAGACTAACTCCCGATCAATAATGGTGCATGATGCTGGTACCTCGAGTTCACATTCACACTGACATTCACTGCATAACACCATTCCTTTGACCACAGCTACTTGGGGTCTGTCGGGCAACCTTCTAACACCTTATGATGGCCTAACAACTTGCCTCTTTCTTCCCTCTCATCCCAAATAGCCTTTGTTTTTCCTTTCTCAACCCAGTTAAGGTTGATCATGTTGATTGGGGTCTCTAGGAATAGATCTGTGTCAATCATCATGTTGGCTTGGGGTTTTTCCAATAACAGTTTTCCCTTGACTATGAGATATTGGATCCAATCTCTGAATTGCACACAATTAGATATAGAGTGGGTGAAGGTGTAGTGAAGCTTGCAGTACTTCTTCCCTATAAGCTCCTCAGGTTTGGGCATCTTCTTGGTGATGTCAGGCAAGAATACTCTAGCCCTCACTAGCTCTTCATAGATATATGTTGCCTTTGTTAAATCAAAGGAATATGCTTGGTACTTTAGGGGCTTCATAGGCACAAAACCTCCATCATTCATCACGATCTTCTGGTCCTTGATAAGCTGAACCAATCCCTTCACTATTAAAGGTTTGAAATGAGTGGTCATCTCTGCAGCACATAACTTAATCCCTTCTCCCAAACTGTTATCATTTTCTCTCAGCTTTAGGCCTTCAAATTCTAACTAGTGTATTGGGGTTTTGTTCTTATAGAAAGCAGACACTTTAGATGAATGCTTCACCTGTTGTTCCTCTGTTAACAACTTCTCATACTTAGTAGTTGCAATTACCAACTCTTGAAGCTCATTAAACTGCACATCATAAAACTTATTTCTCAAGGGTAGCCTTAGAGCCTTCTGGGCAATGGCTATGAGCTAAGCATGGTTAATTAGGAACTGGCACCTCATCCTGGTTCTCCTGAACCTCATCATGAAATCCTCCGTAGACTCATGTTCATACTACTTTATTTCCATCATATCATTGATGGTCATCTCTGGCTCCACCCTATAAAATTGCTCATGGAAGGCCATCTCCATTTGCCCCCAGTTGGCAATGGAATTAAGTGGTAATAGAGAATACCACTAAGAAGCCAAGCCTACAAATAATCTCAACTTGTAGTTAGGGTTGTCTTTGAATGCCACACAGTAGTTTGAAAACTTGAAAATGTGGTCTTTGACATTACAATCTTCCTCACTGAAGGTTGGGAATGCGGGCATCTTGAAGTTGAGAAGGAAAAGATTATGCTCATCAATATACTCAGGATAAGGTTTCTGGTATGTTATCCTAAACATCAAGCGAGCTTGTGGCTAAGCATTCTAGACCATCATCCTTCTTAGTTTTGGTAACTCATTTCTGAGTTGCTGATTAGCTATGTTGTGTAGGGTGTAAGAAGTCTCCCACTTCAGGCTACGATCGATGCTCGAGAAAACTTCCCTATGTGGTTCAGGTTGCCTCCACCTAGCTTCTCCTCATTTGTTAGCCATTGGTGGTGGCCTATAAGGGCGAGGTTTACCCGCCGATATAGGTAAACCCTTTTCATTTGTCTCTCCCACTTTATTAGTTGCCTCAAGCCTCACTCATTCATGCCTGATCTGTCTCTTACCATCTAGTGGGAGTAATAAAGAAACGAGCAAACTTGTCCCTTGAAACTCTTCTTCCAAGGGTTGGCTGGTTCCCGCATCTTCATTCTTCTTCCCCTTTGCATCTTCATTCTTTTTCCCCTTTTCTTTCATTTCTTCAAGTAAGGGAACAAAGGAATCACTGGTCCCTTCTCTGAACTTGTTTCTCTAGTTAGTTCCATCTCTTGGTGTAAAGTACTCTAACTCCAACTTTCTCTGTAGAGTTCCTATTAAGGTACAAAGTCTGCTAACCTCTCATCTGGTCTCCAAAGAAATCTTCTCCATACTTCTCAGTACTTGCACCATAGTAGCTTGCAAGTCTTCATTGGTGACTTTTCCACTTGACTTCTCAGAAGAAGTGGGAATCGCAGGGCTGCGTAGTGAAGGAAAATCTTCCGGGTGAACTATCATACTAGCTTCTATAGGATAATGAGGTTGCCCAAACTCTACTTTCCACCTGAATGTTCGTTCTTTCTTTCTTCTTGGCATACAAAGCTATCAATGTAGGGTCTCACTGGGCGTGCCAAAACTATGTTTGGGCTGGATTTTTGGATCTAGTCCCTTGCACAGCTTCCTAGGGAAATGGCTTTTTCTTGCTTGTCGAGCAAGATCTTGCTACCTAGTGTGCTGCAAGACGAGTTTATGGTTTGTTTGAAAGGTGTCTTTGTGGGGCCTTTGGTGTAGGCCTTGAGGCTCACAATCAAAACTAACAAAGATCTGAGCGTACCACTATTATCTTTGTATAACATATTGTTGAATAGGTGTGAATCAGGTCGACTACTTGCGCCTTAAGTTATTTAGACTTCCTGTTTATCAAATGATTGTCACAGATGGGTTAAGTTTGCATTTTCTTTTTCTTCCCTTGTAAACAAGGACTTTTAATTCATAACATTGTATGTCCAACATGAAGGGGGTTCAAGGCCCTTCCAACCATTTCCTTGATCAAAGTTTGCTTTAGGTTCATTAATTTACCCAGATTCGATTGCAAATGAAACTTTTAAGTGTAAAACAGTTGAAAATGATTTAAATACATGAAGGAAAATGCATTAAATGACAGATGTACTATATGTAAGTACAAACAAAAAAGAGTCGGGCAAGATTTAACCTTGTCGGGTAAGGTTGAACTTCTTGCAACCACTTTTCTTTGTGTTTACAGAGGTTTGTATACTGAGAGGGATGAAAATTAAATAGGTTTTACTAGAGGAAATCGATACTACAACACTAAGGGAAGGTAGCAGGAGCTTCTAAACTTGACAAAAGATGGCTTTCTAAGGGGAAATACAACTAAAAAGGGAAGAATCTAGACAAACTACAGCTTTCTGGGTACAAACTTGTTTGAGAACGGAGTTTGTATGTCTTTTGATTGATTGGTTAAGTGTCATTGTCTCTGGTGTCCCTCCCTTCTTTTATAAACAATTTGGCCCGACTGTCCCACCTTTAGCCTTTAGCTGATAACTTTCGGAAGGCAATGAGTCATCACCTATTTACTCATCCATGCCCTTGAAAAGTGCTTTTTGGCTGGTGGTGAGGTGTTCTATGTCGCCCATCACTTCAAACATAGGCATGTGGCCTATGTCTTTGCTGAAATAGCTTCCAATTTCTCTCGGGCCTATCAACTTGCCCGAGCCCAATCTTCTATTTGCTTTTGCATCTTTGGGCCTCCATTATCACAAAGCCCAGAATCAAATATAAGCCCAAACACTGCCCACTCCAACCTACTCCATCAACCCCACTCTACCGCGGCAACTGCCTCTCCTATAGCCACCGACCCCTCTCTCTCTCTCTCTCTCTCATTCTCGCTCTTCCAGATGCTCAAATTCCATCTCAGGAAACATGAAGTCCCATTAAGAATACCGGAATGCGAATTTGTCATACATTAAAGGAATGCACGATCTCATATAGTAATGGAACATCATGTTAGTGGAAGCTCCAAGGTAACTCTAGCACAACTCTTCCCATCATTTAAATCCTTTTAGTTACACATGTATCCGTCAAAAACAAACTTAACCACTTTCCAGACTATGTCTAAACGTCATTGCCTGCTTGGAAAAGTGGTCCTACTACAATTTAGTGAACAAATTGGTGCCGTCGAACAATACTAACCTTTTATCTCGGTGAGCTTCTGCACGCTCAGATATACATCTCGGAATTTCCCAACACCATAACACAACTCCACAGTTGAATTCTGTTTGTCGCTTGTCGGTAAAGTTTTCTTCAAGTTGAGCAGCCAAGATGAAGATACATGAGTGGGAGAGGAGGAAAAATTCCAAATTCATGTCAACTTTCTTTTCTGTTTCCTCCTCTTGGGGTTGAAGAATACTCAGAAGTAGAATCAAAGCCTAGGCACTTGAGAAATGCAAGTCTTACCAGCCTGAAATAGTAGCAAGGATGGAAATATATGTGGGTTGCTGCTGCTGCTACAGAGGCCTCCATTTCCCCTATCTCCTCTCTTCTCTTTATTCTACTTGTGCTTATTACTATCTCCCCTTTTATATTTTCTCCTACCTACCAAAACCTTACAAACTCAGATTATTTGTACATATATTACCTAATTTCTAATCTCAGGAGAAGATAAATAAACATGCTTTACTATAACTAGTCAGCATAAAGATTCATGAACAAAACATTGTGAAATGGAATCTTATTCTAGCCTCATTATTTAGAGCTTGTTTTATTAATCATGTCATTTTTTTTGTTTTTAGGGCACGCTTGATAACCATTTAGTTGTTAGATTTTAATTATTTTGAAAATTGAAAATTGAAAACAACCAAATCTGAAATCTGAAAGCCAAATTTTGATAACTAAAAAAAGTAGCTTTATGTTTTTGGTTGTTAGGTTTCTCTTTTTTTTCTTTTTTTTGAAGTTGAAAACTAAAAGTAACTACCACACATGTTTTTAGTGTTCATTATTTTTTAAAACTTGTCCAGTAAGTATTTTCATTTTTCCAAACAAATGAAAACTGAAAACCAAAACCTAAAAATTCAAATTCAAATTTTCAAAACTCAAAAAAATAGCGCTTGGTTGTTGCTTTGAAAGTAGTTACCAAACAAAATTTTATTTTAAATAAAAAAAGTGAACAAAAACTAAAAATTAAAAACGAATTTGATTATCAAACGAATCTTAATTTTGACAATTTTATTAACACTTGAATGTACAGATATAAACGACAAGAAATTTTCTAATAACATTTCAAACTAAAAAAAATACATAATTGAAAAAGTTATCTATGATCGAGGAGATGCAAGGGCAGGAACATGAGCAATGTATCAACTGTTTATTTTCTTTACTGATGTCTGTATAGTGAAATGGACGTAAAAGATGAAATGTGAAGGAAAGCTGTATTTTTACTCTCTGCTTTTCCTCCTTTTATGTATACTAAACAATGATACAAATACAACTCTGTTGTAAAAGTTGTGGGGTGAATGCCCACATGCTTTTGGCAAAAGGTGACAAGATTTTAGAATGGTGATCATGTTGTTGTTGTATGAAGCTTGTCAAAGAACACTCGTTTCACCTTTGTAAATTTCACGGGAGTGGCTCTATTTAAAGAGCACTCTATGTGTGATCACTACACACTGCAAAAGGAAAAGAACTGAAAACAATAATATCAGTATCCCTCACTTCCTCTTTTTACTTGCAATCCTTTTGTGTTATAGTTACGAAACTAAACAATGTGATATTTTGCACCCGCTTCACTTCTGTCCTTAGCAAAGGTTATCTCTCTAATTTTTGCCTACTTATAACACATTATCAGCACGACTCTCTAACCTTAACCAGTTCTCATCTCCCTTCGTTGAAAAATGCCTCCTCCAAGGATTTCCCTATTCTTCTTCCTCCTCTGCCTCACCTGCTTAATGTACCCTCATGAAGAATTACTAGCACCATGCCTGCTTCTAGTTCTTAATATAACAATTACTTATATCTTTGATTTCTTGTTTGGTGTAGCTCCTAATTACTAACCCAATGTTTATTTATGTTAATTTTACTGCGATCAAAGATGGTGCGGTATCATCGCCCATCTTGAACTGCAGATTTAATTTTACTGCAATTTTAGGTGGTGCGGTATAATTGCCCACCGTAATCTACATATTTAAATTTTCATGCTGCTTGAGTGGTGCGGTATAATCGCCCATCCTATGCTATATTGTTTCAATGAGAATGGTGCGATACAATCGCCCTCCTCATTAATCATGTAAATCTCGAGCCTGAAGTTTTGAGTGCTTATCACTTTGGCCTGAAGATCAAAATGAAAAATTTGTAAGAACCAGAAGTTCTAACACTACATTCCTCCATAATAAATATTATTGCAAGTTCTTACACATCTCATTTTTCTTTAAGAAAAGAAGATGGTGAACTTGGCAAAGCTTGATTGTGTTGCCCTGGATATTACTGGGAAGAACTACCTTACCTGGGTAGTGGATGCCAAGATCCATCTGGAGGCAGGGAATCTTAGAGAAACCATCAAGGAGGAAAACAATGCATCATCTCAAGATTGGGCGAAGGTCATGATCTTTATCTATCGCCATCTTGATGAAGGACTGAAGAACGAGTACCTAACGGTTGAAGATCCATTAGCCATCTGGAAGACATTGAGAAATAGATACAATCCACCATAAAATGGTGATTCTTCCAAGGGCTCGTTATAAGTGGACACACCTAAGGATCCAAGATTTCAAGTCGGTGGCTAAGTACAATTCTGCAATGTTCAGAATTAGCTCCCAGATGAATTTTTGTGGGGAGACCATCACTGAGGAAGATATGCTGGAAAAGACTTTCATCACCTTTCATGCCTCCAACATGCTCCTGCAGTAGCAATATAGAAAGCGAGGCTTTACTGAGTACAACCAGCTGATATCAATGCTCATTGTGGCTGAACATAACAATGAGCTTCTGACAAAAAATCATCAGTACCTACCTACTGGATCGGCACAATTCCCAGAAGTGAATGTTATTTCCCTCGAAGTGAACACCACATCCTCTCGTGACAATAATTACAAACGAGGACGTGGCCACAAGCGAGGCCGGTGGAACGGGAAAGGCAAGAATCATGGTGTCCAGTTTTACAACCAAGGTCCAAGGCATAATTCTGACCCGAGCTTCAAGAAAGCAAATCGCCACAAAGGTAAAGCTCATATGAATAACACTCCTAGAAATCCTGAAGGAGTATGCAATACGTGTGGTGGCAATGGACACTGGGCGCGTACTTGTCATTCCCCAAAACATCTGGTGGACCTGTATTAAGCATTCCTCAAGGAGAAGGGTGTCGAAACCAATCTCCCTGACCAGGCTAAAACGATGGATATACATGATCCAATGTTCAATTTATGAGGACAATTGAACACAACCTACCTGGATGTCTCAGACTTCATTATGGAAAGAGGGAATGAAGTGTATCAGTCTGATTGAATCATTTCTATTTGATGTACTCTTATTATTTGAACTTGTAGTTTAAAGCTCGCATTTCAATTCAATAAAAGTGGCATTTCAATTTCCTTTTATTATGAATAAATTGCTTTTAACTGTGATTCCCTTACTCAGAAAGCATGGTTAAAAACTATGGTTATTCTCAAAACAAAAGCAATGGCGGAGATATTGTCTTGCAGACAGCCCAACCACGCATACAATACTTCGAGATTGAAAATCTTTATCAAGCTTAATGCATACAAAAGTAAAGGTAACAACAATACCAAGCCAATCAGATGTAATTTAAGGCTCAGGAAAAGCTCAGATCATGTTACCAAATGGAACAATATTGTCCATACAAAATGCGCTGTACGCTACTCGATCTACTCGAAATTTGTTGAGTTTTAAATACATACGTTTAAATGGATACCACATTGAAACGAAAAGTGTAGAAAATGTAGAATATCTATGCATTAAATATGTATGTATAGTACAATCCACTCGATAAACCACGCAACTTCTCCATTGTACACTTCTGGGTATCATTGGAGGTAATGCATAGATATTCCACATTTTCTGCACTTTTCGTTTCAATGTGGTATCCATTTAAACGTATGTCTTTAAAACTCAACAAATTTTGAGTAGATCGAGTAGCGTACAATGCATTTCGTATGGACAATATTGTTCCATTTGGTAACATGATCTGAGCTTTTCCTCTCTTGTTTTGAGAATAACCATAGTTTTTATCCATGCTCTCTGAATAAGGGAATCACAATTAAAAACAGTTTATTCGTTTAAATAAAAAAACTTTGCCAAACGATCTATAAAAAAAAAAGTGATATTGTTTAGTTCTTAAACTCAATTAGTAGTACTTCTAAAGTCCACTCCTTCCCCATACTAATAGTAAAAGGGAAAACGTAAAGACTACCATTAAAGTGCAGGGCGGATGATTTCAAAGCAGACTCCCCAATCATTAGATTGAGAAAATCACCAAGATTTCGTGATCCGCTGCCAAACTTATTCCAAGTCAATGAGCATTTTTAATATTCAATATTATGCCTTAAAGAGGACTCGAACTTCCATGCTCTTTAGCACGAGATTTTGAGTCTTGCGTGTCTACCATTTCACCAACAAGGCTCTTGATAATAAAAGGAAATTGAAATGCCACTTTTATTGAATTGAAATGCGAGCTTTAAACTACAAGTTCAAATAATAAGAGTACATCAAACAGAAATGATTCAATCGGACCGATACACTTCATTCCCTCTTTCCACAATGAAGTCTGAGACATCCAGGTGGGTTGTGTTCAATTGCCCTAATAAATCGAACACTGGATTAGGTATATCCATCGGTTTAGCCTGGTCGAGGAAATTGGTTTCGACACTCTTCTCTTTGAGGGAGCCTTGATACAGGTCCACCAGATGTTTTGGGGTACGACAGGTACGCGCCCAGTGTCTATTGCCACCACACCTATGACAAACTCCTTTAAGATTTCTAGGAGTGTTATTCATATGAGCTTTACCTTTGTGGCGATTTGCATTCCTGAAGCTCGGGCCAGAATTATGCCTTGGATCCTGGTTGTAAAACTGGACACCATGATTCTTGCCTTTCCTGTTCCACTGGCCTTACTTGTGGTCACGTCTTCGTTTGTAATTATTGCCACGAGAAGATGTGGTGTTCACTTCGGGGGAAGCAGCATTCACTTCTGGGAATGGTGTCGATCCAGTAGGTCGGGACTGATGATTTTTCATCAGCAGCTCATTGTTTTGTTTAGCCACAAGGAGCACCGATATCAGCTGCTTGTACTCAGCAAAGCCTCGCTCTCTATACTATCGCTGCAGGAGCACATTGGAGGCATGAAATGTGCTGAAAGTCTTTTACAGCATATTTTCCTCAGTGATGGTCTCCCCACAAAGCTTCATCTGGGAGCTAACTATGAACATTGCAGAATTGTACTCAGCCACCGATTTGAAATCCTGGATCCTTAGGTGTGTCCACTCATAACGAGCCCATGGAAGAATCACTATTTTCTGGTAATTGTATCTATTTCTCAATGTCTTCTAGAAAGCTAATGGATCTTCAACTGTTAGGTACTCGCTCTTTAGTCCTTCATCAAGGTGGTGACGGATATAGATCATGGCATTCGCCCGATCTTGAGAGGATGCATTGTTTTTCTTGATGGTTTCTCCAAGATTCCCTGCCTCCAGATGGATCTTAGCATCCACTACCCAGGTAAGGTAGTTCTTCCCAATAATATCCAGGGCAACAAAACCAAGCTTTGCCAAGTTTACCATTTTCTTTTCTCAAAGAAAAATGAGATGTGTAAAAACATGCAATAATATGTATTCTGGAGGAATATAGTGTTGAAACTTCTGTTTCTTACAAATATTTCATTTTGATCTTCCGGCCAAAATGATAAGCACTCGAAACTTCAGGCTCGAGATTTACATGATTAATGAGGAGGGTGAATGTACCGCACCACTCTCATTGAAATAATATAGCATAGGATAGGCGATTATACCGCACCACTCAAGCAGCAGGAAAATTTAAATATGCAGAGCAGGGTGGGCGATTATACCGCACAACCTAAAATTGCAGTAAAATTAAATTTGCAGTTTAAGATGGGCGATGATACCGCACCATCTTCAATCACAGTAAAATTAACATAAATAAACACTGGGTTAGTAATCAGGAGCTACACCAAACAAGAAATCACATATATAAGTAAGTGTTATATTGAGAACTAGAAGCAAGCATGGTGCTAGCAGTTCTTCGTGATGATACATCAAGCAGGTAAGGCAGAGGAGGAAGAAGAACAGGAAAATTCTTGGAGGAGGCATTTTTCGGCGAAGGGTGATGAGAACTGGTTAAGGTTAGAGAGTCGTGCTGATAACGTGTTATAAATATGCAAAAGTTAGAGAGATAACCTTTGTTAGGGACAGGAGCGAAGCTGGTGCAAAATATCACACTGTTTAATTTCGTAACTATAACACAAAATGATTGCATTTTAAAAAAAAAAAAAAAAAAAAGTGAGGGATATTGATATTATTGATTTCAGTTTTTTTCCTTTTGTAGTGTGTAGTGATCACACACAGAGTGCTTTCTAAATAAAGCCACTCCCGTGAAAACTTACAAAGGTGAAATGAGTGTCCTTTGACAAACTTCATACAACAACAACATGATCACTATTCTAAAGTCTTCTCACCTTTTGCCAAAAGCATGTGAGCATTCACCCCACAACTTTTACAACAAATAAAACTTTTTTTAATATATTTTTACAAACGATATTTTCAACACTAAGACCATCTTCGATCCTTGGATTAAAACCTAAAATTTTTAGCCCTAAAAATTCAGGTTTTAACTCAGAAACAGTTTTTCTACTACAACCCTTTGGGTTAAATTTTCAGCCCCAGATTATTAAAGACGAATTTAGGATTTTTTTAAAAAAATTAATTTTAAAAAAAAATTGTATATTATTCTAAATTGATTTTATGAATATTTTAACCTAAAAATTTTTAAATTCCGATAAATATTGAAAAATCATTAATCGACACATGAAACTCATAAAACACTATGGAAGAATATGAAACACATGATAGAAATTTGTAAACACAAAACACATTTTAGAGATGTATACCACACCAAAAACATACCAAATATATCCAAAACACAAACGTACACACATGAAATACAAACCTTCAACCATCGTCTATACAAGCATAGGTTGAATATCTATCACACAATATATTCATCAATCATCCATCTTTCTTAGTGTTTCTGTTTCCTCTCCAACTTTCATAGTGTTTTTGTATCCTCAAAATCATCAATATGTCATCAATTGGTGATAGAATAAGGCGTAGATTGGCAATACATATAGCACAATAACAAGCAAACGTTGTAGCTGGGCAAGCAGAAAATAGCCAAATTTGGAAACTCACTTATGCAACATGGGCACCATGCCGAATCTAGCTATCGTAGTTATATCACGGACCCTTCATTTAAGCAGCATGATAGAGAAGAGTGTCTCAGAAACGGTATCTAATAAGGCGAGAGATGTTTGAAAGCATCATGAATGCAGTTGTCCATCATGACCACTACTTTGCAAGAAAGATAGATGTCGTAGGCCGACAAAGTCTATCACCTCATCAAAAGCTCACAGATGTATTTCAGATGCTAGCCAATGGGTGCTATGCAAACTCAACTGACGAATATTGTCAACTTGCGGAGAGCACTGCTATTGAGAACCTCAAGCGCTTCTATAAGGCAATTGAAGCCATATATGGACAAACATACCTCTAAAATCCAAATCGTGAAGACTTGAAGAGGCTTATCGCAAGGCAGACTAAAAAGACATCCTAGTATGATATGACGTCTCGATTGTATGCATTGAAAGTGGAAGAATTGTCCTACTTGTTAGGCTGGCCAATTCAAGGGCCATCATAACAAGCCAACCATCATGGTCGAGGCTGTGGCGTCTTACGACACTTGGATTTGGCATGCCTTCTTAGGCGCTCCTGAATTAAACAACAATATCAATGTTCTTTGGTCTTTTCCTCTGTTGATGATGTTATCAATAGATTGGCACCAAAATAAAGGTACAAGGTAAAAATGCATGAGCTAGGTTACTACTTAACTGATGATATTTATCCCAGTTGGTCTACATTTGTGAAAAGTTATTCTCATTCCGGTAGTGCAAAGAAGAAATTATTTTCGCAGAAACAAGAGTCTTACAGGAAAGATGTGGAAATAGCATTTGAGATCCTACATGCTCGATAGGCCATTGTTAGAGGGCTTGCACAATTGTGGAGTGTGGAAGACCTCCATTCAATCATGACGACGTGCATAATTTTGCACAACATGATTGTTAAAGATGAGTAAGTAAAAATTGAAGAAGATTATAACGAAGATGTGGATGTCGACCAACCAACATATGCGAGAGCTATGGCAAGAGATGTTGAATATCTTGCTACAACCACATACAAGACCCGACATGATAGAATTGAATCTCCTCAAGTGTGACACACTCTGAAATGATTTGATTAAGTATATATGGCACCATGAAAGAGAATGGTGATGATGTACTACTTCTTGTAATAAATTTAAGTGTGCTAGTGTGATTGTTTTCTTGTAATAAATTTAAATGTGCTAGTGTGGTTGTTTTTTTGCAATAAATTTAAGTGTACTAGTATATTTGTATTTCCTTGTAATAAATTTAACTGTGCTAGTATGTTGGTAATAATTTTAAGTGTACTAGTACGTTGGTAATAATTTTAAGTGTGCTAGTACGTTGGTAATAATTTTAGGTGAGTAATGTGTACAACAATGTGCCATCAAGTCTTTGTCTAGTACATTAGTAACAATTATTGAAGACCCTTGAATTATTGAAGGCATCTAATGCATAGCAATTTGTGCAACAATGCGTATACCAATTATTGAAAGCATCTAGAATAAACCACAAAACAGCAATTAATTATCGTTATATTAATAAGCCATAAAACAACAATTAATAAGTCTTTTGTTTAGTACGTTGGGGAATATTATTATGATCACTAGTTGTTGTATTAAGTTTTATGTATTTTAATAATTATCGTTTGTATTAATGTTATGTAATTTATTAATTATTATTCACATTAAGTTTATATAGTTTATTAATTATCGTTTTGTATTAGTTTTATGTAGTTTATTAATGATCATTTGTATTAATTTTATGTAATATTGTTGCTATTAATTATGGTTTATTCTTTCAAGATCCATTTTGTGCTATTAATTGTGCTTATTGTGCTTATTGTCTCTATTAATTATGCATTTTTGTTGTTTAATTGATGTTTTATAGCTTATTAATACAACAATAATTAACTGTTGTTTTATAGCTTATTCTAGATGCCTTTAATAATTGTTGTACACATTGATGCGCACTAAATGCCTTCAATAATTCAAAGGCCTTCAATAATTATTACCAACGTACTAGACAAAAGACTTGATGTCATATTCTGTACACATGTACTCACTTAAAATTTTTACCAACGTACTAGCGCACTTCAAATTATTACTAACATAGCACACTTAAATTTATTACAAGGAAATACCAACATACTAGCACACTTAAATTTATTACAAGAAAACAACCACACTAACATACTTAAATTTATTACAGGAAAACTACTACACTAGTACACTTTATTACAAGCAGTAGTCTTTCATCACCGTTCTCCTTCTCGATACCATATATTGCTCAACTAAATCCTTTCGGAGTGTATCACAAACTTGAGAAGCTTGAATTCTAATTAGACGTCTTACATACTCACTCAGTGTGACTTTATCCGGTCGAATCTCGTATGTGGTTGCAGTGAGATATTTAACATCTCTAGTCATAGCTCTTGCATATGTTGGTTGGTCGGCATCCACATCTTCGTCAAAATCTTCTTCAATTTCTACATACTCATCTTCAACAATCATGTTGTGCAAAATTATGCATGTCATCATGATTAAATGAAGGTGTTCCACACTCCACCACAGTGCAGGCCCTTCAACAATGGCTCATCGAGCTTGTAGGAACTTGAATGCTCCATCCACATTTTCCTGTAAGACTCTTGTTTTTGCGCAAAATAATTTCTTCATTTCACTATCAATAGGATAACTTTGCACACAGGTAAACCAACTAGGATAAATTCCATCAGTTCAATAGTACCCTAGCTCATTTCTATTACCATTTACCTTGTACCTCCATTACAGTGCCCATCCATTGACAGCATCATCAACAGAAGAGAAGACCCAAGAATGTTGATATCGTTGCTTGATCACGGAGCGCCGAAGAATGCATGCCAAATCCGAGTGTCGTAAGAGGTCACACCCTCGAGCGCGATGGTTGGCTTATTGTGACGGGCCTTGAATTGGCCAGCCGAAGCAGTAGGACAATTCTTCCACTCCCAATGCATACAACCAAGACTTCCTATCATGCCAGGGAAGCCTCTTTTGTCCTTGCATATAAGCATCTTCAAGTCTTCACGATTTTGGCTTTCAGAGGTATGTGTGTCCATATATGGCGTCAATTGCCTTATAGAAGCACTTGAGGCTCTCAATAATTGTGTCATCCGCAAGTCGACAATATTCGCCAGTTTAGTCTACAAAGCTAGCATCCGAAATGCATATGTGAGCTTCTGATGAGGTGATAATTTTGTCGGCCTACGACATCTATCTTCCTTGCAAAGTAGTCTTGATGGACAAATGTTTTCAAGATGCTTTCAAAAAGGTCTCTCCTCATCGGATACCGCCTTCGAAAATCATGAGGAGGATATCTCGGACGTTCAATGAAATAGTGTTTCATCATCCAGTCATGACACTTTTTTCTATCACGTGGAATAAATGAACAGCCCGAGACAAAACCACGATAGCTAGATTCAGCATGGTGCCCATATAGCATACGTGAGTTTGCAAATTCAACTTCTTCATTGTTCATTTCTGCTTCGCCAGACGCAACGTTTGCTTGGTATTGTGTCATCTCCATTGCCAAGATACGCCTTTTTTTATCACCCATTGATGAAATATTGATGAATTTGAGGAAACAAAAACCTTATGTAAGTAGGAGATTTTGAGGAAACAGAAACACTACAAAATATGGATGATTGGTGAATATGGTGTGTGATAGTTAGATACTCAACCTATATTTATATAAAGGATGATTGAAAGTTTGTGTTTTATGTGTATATGTTTGTGTTTCATGTGTTTCGTATATATTTGGTATGTGTTTCGTCTGTTTCATGTGTTTGGTTTGTTATATATCTGTATCATGTGTTTTGTCGTGTTTTGTATGTGTTTCATATGTTTTGTGTGTTTCATATGCGTTTCGTGTGTTTTATGTATGTTTCATGTGTTTTGTTTTTATACATTTTTATCATATGTTTCATATCCTTACAATAATGTTTCATGAGTACTATATGTCAGTTTGGTGATTTTTCAATATTTATCGAAATTTAAATATTGTTAGGTTAAAATGTTCATAAAATTAATTTATGATAGTTTACATTTTTTTTTTAAAGTTATTTAAAAAAAAAATAGCCTAAATTCATGCTTTACTAATACAGGGCTAAAAATTTTTAGAATTGGAACTATTAAAAAACTGTTTTTAGGTTGAAACCTAAATTTTATGGGTCAAAAATTTGAAGTTTTAACCCGAAGGCTAAAAATGGACTAATAAAACTTATTATAAACAGTAATAAGAGCAAGTTTTTCAACATACATAAAATTTTATTATTAAACCGACCGTGAACCTGTCCCAGCGATACCCAAAAATAAAATAAAAAAGGAAACTAAATTATGACCCATTGTACAACCAATTAGTAATTATAAGCTTTAGACTAATCAGTACAAAAGAAGGAAGCGGTACAAGTGATCAGGAATCCCTCCATGATCAGGGATCCTTTCATTATTTTTCCTAACATCCTTTTTTTCACATTGGAAGGGATGGGCAAAAGCAGCTTTCATCCAATGAATTATTTAGTTGTATTTTTTGAGGCAGATTGTCTACCCTCTTTTTACCGTACATTTCTCATTTTTACTTGTGTTATACGATTACGGTTAAATCACGTCAATGTTTTATATTGATTTTTTTATAAAGATAATAAGATAAAAAATAATATGAATATAAAATATTGACGTGACTTAATCGTGATCACACAAATAGGAATGGATGAAAATGGTATGGTATTGGAAGGGCAGACAATCTGCCTCCTATATTTTTAACACCGCCAAAAGCATCAAAACAAAGGATGAAATTGATAGGGCAAAAAGAAAAATAACATAGAAGAGTAATTAAGGAAACCAGAGAAGTCAAACTGAGCGAAGATCCAGATTTCATACCTGGGTATTTTGCAGGCGGTTGGTGAAAAGTGTGTTGAAGGTGGCGGTGCCATCAGAAACTATGCGGCTGGCGGAAGATGAAGGTTTGGTGGTGGTGGTGGTGGTGGTGATGTCACCATCGGAGAAATCTACGACTAGTAAATTGAAGCAGTAGAGAAGGATGATGAGGAGGACCATCACCATCACCTGGATCCATACCAGCCATGGGATTCTGTAGCTTTCAATCGTAAATTCATCCCCAAAATTGTACATATTCAAATATTTGACCCGCTGGAAGTATAACAATACAAATTAACTGCACAATAACAAGATGTGCACAGAGAGAGAGAGAGGTTGCAGTCTTGCAGAGCAAATCAGAAATTCTTGCAGAAATAAAAAAGATTAAGGCGAGAAATTGGTTTCTTTTGCTAGAGAGAGATAGAGAGGGAGAGAGTATGAGTAAAGAAATGGATAGTGAAAAGGCCGTACCGTATCTACGAAGGTGCAGCTGAGAAGGTTAACTGATGATGTCCTGGCAACCTCCAACTGACGCGCGTAAGAAAACAGTGGTTTCAACTTTCAACGAGTGCAATTTAGAGGAATGCTAAATACTCTATTATTACTTAAAATTTAATATTTAATGTGTTAAAAAAATTACTTGATTTTCACAAATGTCGCCATTAGCTTATCAACTTTTTTGTTTAACAAACGATATCATCTATAATAAGAGAGAATGGACGGGTTTAGCCTTACAATGGAGTAGCAATAATATGGTTCAAATTCGTCTTTTGCGAGAATTGAACCTAAACCTCTCAATTACAAATAAAGAGAAATATCACTAGACTATAGTACTAAATCATTGACCTACTAATTTTTAATTTACACTAAATACTTTTATATTAATTAGCTTTTGTATTTGATTTTAAAGCAACAAAACCCTACCACTCGGCACCACCTACCTCCCACCCACACCTCCCTTCTCAAAGCCCCCATTTAATCTAGACCTGTCAAATGGATCGTGTTTGTTGCGTTCGTATCGTTTTTGCGTTATACCAATTATCTTAATAGATCGTGTCGTGTCAAACCCGTTATCTTAACATATTTTTAACAGATGATCTAATACAACCGACTCGTTAATGGGTCATGTCGTTTCGTCGGGTTAATAGGTCATGCAAGAAATTTCCATCCCTAATGTCTAGACCTGGCAAATGTGTTGTGTTGTTAAGTTTCATACCCATTATCTTAATAGCATCTAAACAGGTAACCCGTTAACGACTCAACTCATTAACTGTACGGTGGACGAAAAGACTTTTCATCCAAAATCGACAAAATACATACTGAAAAAAAATAAATAAATAAAAAACCGAAAATACCGAAAAATTTGGTACCATAGATTTACATGTACGAGGTGACTCTTGGAAACTTTCTCTCATACCATAGAAGAAACTTAAATGACTTGGTAATGAAGAAAGAGCACTATAACTAAGAATCAACTAAAGCATAATAGGTGGATAGATAAGGGGGTTTTTCTCCTCCTGTTGAGCTATTGAAGGATTTTTGTATGGAACTTATGGTCATTGATGTGTTTTCTTATTACTAAATTGTTTATTAGTTAATGGACATAGTGTTTCGTTTAAACACTAAAAACATGTTTACTTGCAAGGAATGTGTATCATTCTTATTCATGTTTACTAAGAGGAATAAGTATTGTTACCTTGCGTGCGTTTACTAAGATCTAAAGAATGATTTATTCAAAAAGGAAAATATTTGTGATACCATCTTTTTAGCCCACATTTACAAATCTTAAGTGGCATATTATTATGGCATGCCAAGTCAATAAGTTCAATGAAGTGGATTTTATTGGTTTTAATCTCCTAATTAAAAACAGAGTTTAATTACCAAAAAATTAATTTTTTTTTTTAACAAACAATATTATATACACTAAGGAGATGAGTGAACTTAACCTCATATTAGGTTAGCAATAGTATGGTTTAAATTAATCTTTGGCGAAAATCGAATATAAGACATTTCACTTTCAAGTTAAGAAAAATACCCACTTAGTACAAGAATACCACTAGAACTAAGTGGCCCAAAAAATTAACAATTAGTTGAACTGACTTCACCCATCCACCCCAACTTCGTCAGCCAAAAACCCCTATGCCTCCAAAGCTCCTCCCACCCACTCTAACCTACTCCACCATCAACCCCACTCCGCCGCCAGCAACTGCCTCTCCTATAGCCGCCGACCCCTCTCTCTCTCTCTCTCTTTCTCTCTCTTCCAAATGCTCAAATTCCGTCTCAGGAAACTTCAAGTCCCATTAACAATACTGGAATGCGCATTTGTCATACAGTAATGGAATGCACGATCTCATACGGTAATGGAATGCGCATTTAACTAAGGACCAGGTCTGCTTGAATATCTTCACGTGTATATACAAATGCCAAGTCACGATGCATCTAATTGGAGAAGATTAAGTTATCTGATAGCACAATCTGGATTAAAACTAGCTAAACATCATGTTAGTGGAGGCTCAAAGGTAACTCCAACACAACTGTTCCCATCATTTAAATCCTTTTAGTTACACATGTATCCGTCAAAAACAAACTTAATCCAATTTCCAGACTATGTCTAAACGTTCTTGCATGCTCGTCAAGTGGTCCTATAATTACCCAATACCATTTTCAATCCATGTGGTATTTTACAATTTGGTTAACAAATTGGTGACATCGAACGATACTAACCTTTGATCTCGGTGAGCTCCTACACGCTCGGATATACATCTCGGAATTTCCCAACACCGTAACACAACTCCATAGTTTAATTCTATCTGTGGTTTGTTGATAAAGTTTTCTTCGAGTTGAGCAGACGAGGAATATACATGAGTGCGAGAGGCGGAGAAATTCCAAATTCATGTCAACTTTCTTTTCTCTTTCCTCTTTGTGGGGTTGAAGAATACTCAGAAGTAGAATCGAAGCCTAGGCACTTGAGAAATGCAAGTGTTGCCAGCCTGAAATAGTAGCAGGGGTGGAAATATATGTGGGTTGCTGCTGCTGCTGCTGCAGATGCCTCCATTTCTCCTATCTCCTCTCTTCTCATGATTCTACTTGTGCTTGTTACTATCTCCCCCTCTATACTTTCTCCTACCTGCCAAAATCTACCTACTCAGATTATTTGTACATATATTACCTAATTTCTAATCCCAACAGAAGCTATTAAAATAAGGATAATGCTAGGAAGATCAAATTTTTATAATCCAATCAACAACCTTCACATCATTTGGTTTACAAAATTCGGTTTAGAAATTTGATCTCCCTAGCTTACCCCTAAAATAAATATGATTTACCATAACTAGTCAGCAAAAAGATTCATGAACAAAACATTGTGAAATGGAATCTCATTCTAGCCTCATTATTGGCTTATTATATTAACACCCCACAAATTGTTAAATAAACCTCACATACTTAATACACCTCACATTTGCTTTTTCAATAAAAATTTATCTTAATACACCCGACATACTTCCCCATAATACACTCACGCATCACATTCTCAATATACACCTTACATTTTCTACATGCACCCCATATTTTCTATACACCCCACATTTCTCAAATCTTATGAAGCTTTTAATTTGGAAAAAAAAAAATGTCAACTGGAATTTTGACAAAAGATGCCGCCTGGGATTTAAAGCATATGTGGGTTGTTTTCAATTCTACCATTAAAACTCATGTCATCTGTTTTTAATATTTGGTGGTAATTTTAGGTGTTTAATTCTTCATGTAATCCTTGTGATCCCTAAAAGATGAATACGAACATAGAAGCTTGAATAACGCAACAAAAGAAAGATTAAATAATTATCGATGTCGTCAAAATCACTAAAACAATAAAAAAAATATGAAGTCTTACCTCATGTGAAGCTTCCGAAACATCGATTTCGTGTTTCATTCGTCAAAAATAATTTTTCTCGATCAACATGTTTATAGTTTCATTGATTAGGGTTTTGTTCAACAATAGAGGGTCGGAGGAATTTTAATAGTTGAAGAAGATAAATAATACGTTAAAAGTGATTTGGGATGTATTTAGATATTTTTTTTTTTTTTTAAACTTAATAAGGTCAAAATTGCCATTGCATAGTAGGGTAAATAAATCATTTAATATTAAATTTTAATATAGGGTGCATTCAATATTTTGTGAGGTGCTAATATAAAAAGCCCTCATTATTTAGAGCATTTTTTATTAATCATTTCTTCTTCTTCTTTTTGAGGGAGAGGGTGTTTGATAACAATTTAGTTTTTAGATTTCAATTTTTTTTTTAAACTGAAAATTGAAAACCACCAAAACCTGAAAACTGAAAGCTAAATTTTGATAACGAAGAAAATTAGCCTTATGTTTTTGGTTTTTGGTTTTTATTTACTTTTTTTTAAGTTTGAAAACTAAAAGTAACTATCACACATGTTTTGACACACCCCGACCCGGAATGTCCACTAGGACTCCGAATCGAGCTGTGCTGGCCGACACCTGGAAGGTGACGAAGCCAAAAAGTGATGATATGGAAGAATGCGAATAGATTTAAACCTAAAGGTGTCTAACTATCAGAGTGTGTTGTCAATGGGTATGGACCCATTTCACACGCGTTGTCAGAGCATAAGTAAAGTACAGTAGTGTGGGTAAAGATCATACCCTCAGAAGTAGCCACCAGAACTGAGATATGCCACGAGTCCTTGTCGATAAAGAAACTATGCTACAAGAACCTGGAGGGGCGCAAAACAAAAAGCGTGAGTGGGCAAAAACAAAGTTTTACAAAATCACTTCGATATAAAACTTATAACCCCTCTCTGTAAAAACATATATACTTCCCAGAAAAATATATACGTACTCATACTGAAAACCAACATTCAAATATTGCCATGTCCGAATAAACCATATCCAATATCAAAGCATGCGACAAATATCATCAAAGTCAATCAGGTGATATCTCAATGCATAACATGCCGGCAATGCATATAAGTCAGCCGGAGTCACCTATAGTGACCTGTATGGCTAAATCTATGGCTCCTCAACCAATTCTCAATTCAACTCTCAATCAATAACCTACACCCATGTCGGAACCACCTATAGTGGTCTGTACGACAAGCTGGGTATATAAAAACGCTCTGTGCTACGGTCACGTGAAGGCTGGCGACGAATCGCAGGTCACCTACAAGTTGGAACCACCTATAGTGGTCTGTACGACAGGCTGGCACCTACCTTGGATCCAAGGTGAGTGTACGGTACGGGAGGTGAACTATCACGTGAAACCTAAGCCCTACTTTGGCGGAGCACAAACCCCGATGTGCAGGTAAATGAGCCATAATCTAATCTGATCGATATCACCACAATCATCATATCAAAAGTGCATACTTACCTGACTTACCTGGCGTCCGCAGTGCCTCCACATATAATCACATAACATAGCAATGAATATATATATATGGCATTTGACATGGCATTCCATTTCACAAAATCATTTTAAAATGTATTTCTGGGAATCAGCCAAGTATATATATATACTGAAAACAAAAGCCCACTCACCTGGAGTCCGCGCTACAACACCCTATAACGAGTACCGAAGCGTCCCGAACGATCGGCGCCTAGAACAATTATTAAATCACATCTCAGAATACTTGTCGATAGAACACATAACTCACATAAAACACATCCTCAAGGGCATTCAAGAGTGATTCAAAACTCATTGACCATAAGTCAACCGTCGATCAAAGATCGACGGTAGGGTCCACAACCCTACATAACTCAATCCGGAAGATCCGCATATCAGATTTCCCATCCGTAACTTCTCATGATTCAAATTATGCTTATACAACAACATACTAAAGTTTCGTTATGATCCAACGGTTGGATCTCTGCCAATTACCAAAACCGAGTGGCGATTAACCTTTTATTTTATGAACTTACAAATCCAATTCGGGAAGATCCATACGTTGGATTCCCGATCCGTAAGTTTCTACATTCTTTAAATATTAAGTACTACAACGTATCAAAGTTTGGTGACGATCCGATGGTTGGATCGCCGATTCACATTTTTACCTAACCACGAATCGTAAAGAATCTGGCTCAATGATCCACTTATGTCAAACCCAAGGAACAAAATGCCGATAATATCGGCGAAATATCACCGATATTATCGGTTTTTCACGGTACCGATATTTTTTTTACTATCCAACTTGTTTTCGTCAAAATATCGCGATATTATCGATAATATCGCGATATTTTTGAAATTATCGCGATGTTTTGAAGGAAAAGGGCCGCGGGATGAGAATACGAAACACAGAAGTGGGGGAAAGAACAGGGGCTTCGAGAACGCACAGGGGCTTCGAGAACGTAATCTGCAGAGGAGGGTGTTTTGGGGAGAGGGGGAGGGGAAGGGATGGGGGATTGTTGGGGGAGGGATCTGGTGTTTTGGGTGGGGGACGTGAACGCGGGGGGAGGGGGAACACGGGGACGTGAACGTGGGGGCGGAAGATCCCGGGGGGGACAGAAGAAGAATCTGGAGGGAGGGGGAGGAAGAAGAATCTGGGGGGAACAAGAAGAATCTGGAGGGGGGAGGAACGGCGTGGGGAGGAGAAGGAGGAGGGGGGCGGAGGGACCCTGTCCACACGTTTTTGTGTTTTGGGGGGGGGGGGCAGGAAGGAAGGGAACAGAGAAGAGAGGATCTGGTTTCACATGAGGGATAGAACCGGAGAACAAGAAAGAAGGAGAGGGAGGGTGGGTAGGTGCGTGCCGGTTTTGGCACATGGTTTCGTATGAAACCACGGGGCACATGGTTTTGTGTGTGTGTGTGTGTACGGGTTTTTATGTGTGTGTGTGTGTGTTTGTGTGTGTTTGTGTGTGTACGATTTTTTGTATGTCTGTCAGAGAAGAACAAAAAAATATTCTGTAAGAGAAGACCAAATATTTTGTAAGAGAAGACCAAATATTCTACACTCACAATATTTGTCAGCTCGCTATATAATCAACTTGATAATGTTAAATCCATCATGCAATGCATTTCCTTCCAATTTTTTGTGATAAACTAATAGATAATTGACTAAATAAACATCCTGCAAAGTTTCAATAAAAATTTCCAAGTTTTTCTTACAATTTCCGTGGTTTCCATATAATTTTTATCGATATCGATATTATCCCGATATTTCCATCGATATTTCCGTGTTTCTGGACTACCGATATTTTCGATATTACCGATGTTTAATACCTTGGTCAAACCACTACCAAAAATGAATTCAGGATATCAAACATAGCCTAAAAATAACATTGACGGCCCACTGGCCACGCGCCGCCGCCTGTGCCGCCGTGGGTGGTGGTCGGCCGCCTCGGCTCGCTAGAAAATTCAACTTTCTCCAAAAATTCTCAAAATTTGCAGAACTGAAGATCTCAAAGAGCAGAACAACTTTCATACCTGTGACCAAGGCCAATTCGGTTAATAAGAGCTCCAATTTCATCAAAAACCGTACGGAACCCTTGAATTTGGGTGTGTTCGATCCGTCTCCAAAACAACTCCGCCGCCTCCAAACTTGTTTGGGATTTGTTCTAGACCTTAAGAGGATGCCATGGGTGGTGGTAATTGGAAGAAATCATTTCAAAATTGAGAGAATCGAAGGTTAGGGTTCATCGCACCCACCGGTGCGATTTTGCTATTTTGGAGGCCAATTATCACCAAATTTGGGGTGGAAAGGATAGAGGAAGGGTTGTGGAGAGGTTCCCAAGTGGTTGTGTGAAGAAATTCGCCGGAAAAATGGGTGGAAACCCATCAGAAATAGCAAGAGATCCCGACCGGGTCGGGTCGCACACCCACGAGTCAGGGATCCCCCGCACCTTCTTTCCCTCCTTTCTTCTCCCTTTCCCTCTTTTCTGATTGGCTCCTATTTCTCACTCCTCTCCTTATTCCTCCACTTCTCTCCCCTGTTCATCCTTTCCTTCTAATCTCCACCACACAATTTATTTTCTTTTAATCTGGGCCGCCCACGTGGCACTATTGATTTTCTAAAATTCTCCAAATAACAATTAAATTATCATTTTAACCCCCAACTTCAAACGTTAATATCTTCTTCGATATAGCTCCAAATCACGAACCGCTTGCGCCCACGCGTCCGTAGCGACGAGTACTACGAGAATATGGCAAGAAAACAAGACTTAGGTGACATGACACCATAATTAACCTCAGTCAACACACGTACCTCGAAGGGCAATTTCGTAAAATCACTTATTAAAATTTTTATACAATTGTAAAATCAGGAATGGGCTGTCACGTGTTTTTTCATTTTCAAAGAAAGGAAACAACAGCTAAAAATTGAAAACAAAATGGTTATTTAACGACTACTTAAACTTTCGTTTTCATTATTTTTAAAACTTGTCCAATAAGTATTTTTCAATTTTCATAAAAAAAACTGAAAACTGAAAACCAAAAACTAAAAATTGAAATTCAGTTTTTGAAACTCAAAAAATAGCATTTGGTTGTTGGTTTGAAAGTGGCTACCAAACAAATTTTTATTTAAATAAAAAAAATGTGAACAAAAATTGAAAACTAAAAGCAAATTAGTTATCAAACAAATCTTAATCTTGACAATTTTATTAACAGTTGTATGTATACACATAAACCACGAGAAATTTTCTAATAACATTTCAAACTGAAAAAATACATAATTGAAAAAGTTTTATGTGACCAAGGTGATGCAGGAGCAGGAATTTGACATCTAAAACTGAAAACTCCAAACAAAAGTTTTTTTTTTTTTTTTATATTTTTTTATGTTGTGTATGGTGTGAATGCCCATTGGAGAGGTGAACAGCCAAGTTTGGCCAAGAAAGAGAAGTCAAAGCCACATAGCTTAAATAGTGAAATTTGGTCTTTACCATTTAATATATAAATTTTCCGTTGGGTGAAAAACCACTATACAGGGAGGTGTATTTGTATCATTTTTTAGTACACAAAAAATGAGGAAAAGCTGAGAGTAAAAATCTATTTTTGCTATAAATAGACAAAAGTGCAAGAGAAATAACCTTTGCTAGGAATAGATATGGAACAGGTGCAATATATCACTGTTTTTTTTAATTGTATCATACAAATGATGTAGGTAAAGAGAGGGGAGGGATATAGATATTATTATTTTTCACTCTGATGTGTTGTGATGAGGTTATAAACATACCTCTATTTATAGGAATTTTCAACCGACACATCCTTACATGCATGGAGAAAAAACTTACCATGCTAGAACTTTTACCTGAGACTTTTAAAGGTTGCCACCAAAAGTCTAACGTGGTTTGCTACCTTACAAAATTACCTATGTGGAATTCACACTAAGCTTCATAACACTAACCCTTGGATGCCCACATATCAACATCAGTAGCCTCATTAAAACATTGCTAGGAAAAACCCACTGGAAAAAAAAAAAAAAAAAAACCGTAGCAAAGGAAAAGGAATACAACTTTGCTTGGAATATTGATATAGTGTTAAGTATGGTTATGTTGCCTTGTTAAAACCTTGATAGGAAAAACCTAGTGGAAAAAATCTTAATCGAAGGAAAAAAAGAACAACATCCATGTGTCTTGGATGCTCCCCCTGATGTATATCTCCCCTTGATTCTGCATTCTTCAAATTGACTAATTAAAAGCCTACTTAATCTGATACCATGCACTAGCTTCTGAAATGTGCACTTTGGTAGAGATTTGGTAAATAGGTTTGCTAGATTTTCATTGGAACATATTTGTTTGACTTCAATAACCTTAGCCTTTTGAAGCTCATGTGCACTGAACAACTTTGGAGATATGTGTTTAGTCTTATCGCCCTTGATAAATCATTCATTCATTTGGGCAACACACGTTGCATTATCTTCATGAATGACAGTTGAAGTATCTATCTTTGAAGGTAGACCATATGAATTCCGAATGTGATGAATCATTGATCTTAACCAAGAACATTCACTACTTGCTTCATGTAAAACAAGTATTTCTAAGTGATTGGAAGATGTAGCAATAAATGTTTGCTTTGTTAAGCGTCATGAGATCACTGTATCTCCATTAGTGAACATATATCTAGTTTGTGAGTGGGCTTTATGCAAATCAGAGAGAAAGCAGACATTTGCATATCCAACAAGATTTTGGTCTTTTGTGGATTTCTCGGAGTAGAGGAGGCATGTGTCTGTTGTCCCACGAAGGTATCGTAAAACATCTTTGACTCCCTTCCAATGTCGCATTGTTGGAGCAGAGCTATACCTTGCTTACAAGTTGACTGAAAAAGCTATATTTGGTCTATTACATTGTGTGAAATACAATAAAGCACCTATTACACTCAGATATGGTCTCATCATCTTCTTTTAGGTGAAACAGATCTTTCTTAATGTCAAGAGACCAAACGACCATTGGCATGCTGAGTGGATCAGCCTTGTCCATGCCAAATCGCTTTAGGACTTTTTCAATGTAAGGATTGATGGACCAAAATTCCATTAGCACAATGCTCGATCTGTAGGCCGAGACAACATTTTGTTTTCCCAAGGTCTTTCATTTCAATTCGCTTTTCAAATATTCAACAGTCTTGTTGAGCTCTTCAGGAGTTCCAACTAAGTTATGTCATCAACATATGCTGCCACTATAGTAGTTCGATTTCTATAAACACACAAGGGCAAGTGACATTATTGGTATATTCTTCCTTGATCAAATACTCACTGAGACGATTATCTCACATTCGTCTAGATTGTTTCAGCCCATATAATGATCACCTTAATCTGATTGAGAGCAAACTTCATGGTTTGTTAGTCGTTTCAGGCAACTTTAGTCCTTGTGGGACTTTCATATAGGTATTAGTATCTAATTCTTCACATAAATATGTGGTGATGACATCCATAAGTAGCATATCAAGTTTTTTTTTTAAACCACCAAACTTAGTTTATTTTCACTTCATTTTGATGATGAACGATTCTTTTCACTTCATTTTCACATTGAGTGCTTCACAGATTAAATAAGACACGGTGGGTATATCCCATGTTAATTCTTGTGATTCTTCTGGAACGGTCTTTTCTTCCTTAACGGCGAGAAAACTGTCTCATCAAAGTGACAATCTGCAAAACAAGCGATAAAAATATCACGCGTCAAGGGTTCCAAATATCTAATGATAGATGGTGAATCAAAACCCACATAAGTTTCCAATTTGCGTTGAGGTCCTATTTTAGTACGTTGTGGCGGTGCAACAGACACATAAACAGCACAACCAAAAACTCGTAAATGTGAAATGTTTGTTTGATGCCCAAACATGAGTTTTACTAAGGATTAATTAATGGTTGGCAATAGGTCTCAATCAACTAATGATGCAGCATGTAAGATGACATGTCCTCATGCAGAAACAAGCAATTTGTTTTCATGAGCAAAGTACGAGCTATTAATTAAAGCCGCTTGATAAATGCTTCTGCTAAACCATTTTATGTATAGACATGAGGAACAAGGTGTTCAACATCAATGCCTATTGTCATGCAATAATCGTCAAAAGTTTAACACATAAATTCACTAGCACTATCAAGTTGAATTGGCTCAATAGGATCTAGAAACTATGCTCGTGATTTAATTATCTGAGCAAGAAATCTCGCAAAAGCTACATTTTGAGTAGACAAGAGGCAAACATGTGACCATCGGGTAAACGCATCAACCAAAATCATAAAATATTGAAATTATCCACAAAGTGGTTGAATAGGCCCACAAATATCCCCATAAATTCTTTTTGAAAAAATGATGGGGATTCAGCATCAATCTTTGATTGTGATGGTCTAATTATCAACTTCCCTTAAGAACAAGCCTTGCAAGGGTTATTATTTAATATAGCAATATGTTTACTCAATAATGGATGCCCCTTAGAGTTGGTAATGATCATACGGATCATGGTGGATCCTGGATGACCTAGACGGTCATGCTAAAACATGTAAATTTTTGGATCAATAAACTTCTGGTTCATGACAGTATGTGCTTCACTTGTCTTTATGTATGTATAATACAATCCACTCGATAAACCACGCAACTTCTCCAATGTACGTTTCTAGCATCATTGGAGGTAATGCATAAATATTCCATATTTTCTGCATTTTTCGTTTCAATGTGGTATCCATTCAAATGTATATCTTTAAAACTCAACCACTTTCCCGTAGATCCAGTAGCGTACAACACATTTTGTATGGACAATATTGTTCCATTTGGTAACATGACTTGGACTTTTCCTGAGCCTTCAATTACATATGATTGACCTAATATTGTTGTTAAGCATCAAGCTAGAAAAATATTTTCGATTTCAAAGTATTGTATGTGTGGTTGCCTTGTCTGCAAGACAAATATCTCTGCCATTGCTCTTGTTTTGAGAACCATACTTTTTATCCATGTTTTCCGAACAAGAGAATCAGAGTTAAAAACAAGTTATTCATAATACATAAAAAAATTGCAAAGCCACTTTTTATTGAATTGAAATACAAACTTTAAACGACAAGTTTAGATAATAAAGCAAGAGTACATTATTGAATTGAAACATCCAGATGAGTTATGTTCAATTAGCCTGGTAAATCGAATATTGGATCAAATATATCAATTGGTTTAGCTTGATCGATGAAATTAGTTTCAACACTATTTTCCTTGAGAAAGGCTTGATACAGATCCACTAGATATTGTGGGGTCCGGCAGGTACGCACTCAATGCCATTGCCACCACACCTATGGCAATCTCCTTCAGGATTTCTAGGAGTGTTATTCATATGGGCTTTACCCTTGTGATAGTTTACATTTTTAAAGTTAGGGCTTGGATTATGCCTTGAATTCTGGTTGTAAAACTGGACACCATAGTTCTTGCCCTTCCTATTCCATTAGCCACGCTTGTGGCCATGTCCTCGTCTGTAATTATTGCTACGAGAGGATGTGGTATATGTTTCAAAAGAAGCAGCATTCACTTCTGGAAATGGCCACTGATGATTTTTCATCAGTAGCTCATTGGTCTATTCAGTCACTAGAAGCACTGATATCAATTGGTTGTACGAAGTAAAGTCTCACTCTCTATACTGCTGCTACATGAGCATGTTTGAGGCATGAAAAATACTAAAAGTCTTTTCTAGCATATCTTTCTAAATTATAGTCTCCCCACAAAATTTTATTTGGGAGCTAATTCTAAACATTGCAGAGTTATATTCAGCAACCGCCTTAAAATCTTGAATTCTCATATGTGTCCACTCATAACAAGCTCTTGGGAAAATCACCGTTTTCTGGTGATTATATTTGTTTCTCAATGCATTCTAGAGAGCCAGTGGATCTTCAACTGTTAGATACTCGCTCTTTAATCCTTTATCGAGGTGGCGAAGAATAAAGATCATGGCTTTCGCTCGATGTTGAAAAGATGCATTGTTTTCCTCCTTTATGGTGTCTCCAAATTTCCCTCATATATTAAAATATAATGGTGATGGTGCGTCGTGAATGGTCGGGATTATACATCACCACTCAAGTAGGAGGAAAATTAAATATGTAGTGCAGGATGGGCGATTATACCGCGCCACCTAAAATTGCAATAAAATTAAATATGCAGTTCCAGATAAGCGATTGTACAACACCATCTAAAATTAAAGTAAAATTAACACAAATAAACATTGGGTTAGTAATCATGAGCTACACCAAACAATAAATCAAAAATATAAGTAATTATTAATTGAGGACTAGAAGAAGGCATAGTGCTCACAGCTCTTAGCGATGAAACACCAAGCATGTGAGGTAGAGAAGGAAGAGTCGTGCTGATAACGTGTTATAAATAAAGAAACATGAGAAAGATATAACCCTTGCTAGAGATAGATTTGAACAGGTGCAATGTATCACACTGTTTGTTTTTGTAACTGTATCACACAAATGATGCAAGTAAAGAGAGGGGAGGGATATATGTATTATTACTTTTCACTCTTGGTCTTGCGTGTTGTGATGAGGTTACAAATATATAGAGATATATGGATTTTCATCCGACACATCCTTACATGTATGGAAAAAAAAAACTTACCATGCAAGGACATTTACCTAAGACTTTTAAAGGTTGCCACCAAAAGTCTAACTTTTTTTTTAGCTACCTTACATAATTACATATGTGGCATTCACACTAAGTTTCATAACATTGAGGTGTATTTGTATCATTGTTCAGTACACATAAAAGAAGGAAAAGAAGAGAGTGAAAATACTACTCTCCGTCACATTTCATCTTCTACGTCCATTTTACTAGACATACATCAGTTAAGAAAATAAACAGTGTGACACATTGCTCATGTTCCACTTTGATCTCTACCAAAGGTTATGTTCTTTAGATCGAAGTGGAATAAGAGCAATATATCACATTACTTATTTTCTTTACTAGTCTCGTTCTAGTGAAATGGATGTAGAAAATGAAATTTAAAAGAAAACTGTTATGAAACTTAGTTTGAATGCCTCATATCTAATTATGTAAGGTAGCAAACCAAGTTAGACTTATGATGGCAACCTTTAAAAGTCTTAGGTAAAAGTCTCAATATGGTAAGTTTTTCTCCATGCATGTAAGGATTTGTCGGATGAAAATCCCTATAAGTAAAGATACATTTGCAACCTCATCACAACACACCAGATCAAGAGTGAAAAATAATGCTACATATACCCCTCCTCTCTCTTTACCTGCATCGTTTGTGTGATACAGTGACAAAAACAAACAATGTAATATATTGCACACATTCTACATCTATCTCTAGCAAAGGTTATATCTTTCTTGCTTTTGCCTATTTATAACACGTTATCAGCACGACACTCTAACTCTAGCCAGTTTTCATTTCCTTCACCCAAAAATGCTTCCTCCAAGCATCTTACTGTTCTTCTTCCTTCTCTGCCTCACCTCTTGGTGTTTCCTCACCAAGAGCTGCTAGCACCATGCCTTCTCCTAGTCTTCAATTTAATAATTACTTATATTTTTTATTTCTTGTTTGGTGTAGCTCGTGATAACCAATCCAGTGTTTATTTATGTTAATTTTACTACAATTTTAAATGGTGCAGTACAATCGCTCATCTTGAATTGCATACTTAATTTTACTGCAATTTTAGGTGGTGCGGTATAATCGCCCTTTCTACATTGCATATTTAATTTTCTTCCTACTTGAGTGATGCGATATTCTCACCCATTCTACAGTATATTATTTTCGTGAGAGTGGTACAGTACAATCGCCTTCCTTATAAATATTCTTTCTTTCTGATAGTAATACCCAATACTATGGCAATACCTGTGTAATGAGTATTATTAACTACCTAATAATTTTTTTAATTAATGTCCAAATTATGTAAGTGTCGAGCGTGAAGTTTCGAGTGCTTATCATTTTGGCCTGAAATTCAAAATGAAAAATTTGTGAAAACCAGAAGTTCTAACATTACATTCCTCTAGAATCCATATTATTGCAAGTTTTTACACATCTCATTGTCTTTCCAAAAAAAAAAAGGGCGAACTTGGCAAAACTTGATTTTGTTGCCCTTGATACCACTTGGAAAAATTACCTTACCTAGGTAATGGACTTCAAGATCCATCTAAAGGCAGGAAATCTTGGAGACACAATCACAAAGGGAAACAATGCATCCTCTCAAAATCGGACGAAAACTATGATTTTTATTTGTCGCCACCTCGATGAAGGATTAAAGAGCGAGTATCTAACAATTGAATATCCACTGGCTCTCTGGAATGCATTGAGAAACAGATATAATCACCAGAAAATAGTGATTCTCCCAAGAGCTTGTTATGAGTGGACACACCTAATAATTCAGAATTTTAATAAGGCTGCTGAGTATAACAATGCAATGTTCAGAATTAGCTGCCAAATGAAACTTTGTGGAGAGACTGTCACTAAGGAAGATATGCTGGAAAAGACTTTCAGTATTTTCATGCCTCCAACGTGCTTCTGCAGCAGCAGTATAGGGAGCGAGGCTTTACTATGTACAACCAGTTGATATCAATGCTCCTGATGGCTGAACAGAACAATGAGCTACTAATGAAAAATCATCAGTGGCCATTTCCAGAAGTGAATGCTGCTTCTCTTGAAACAATAATTACAGACAAGGACATGGCCATAAGTGAGGACGATAGAATTAGAAAAACAAGAACCATGGAGTCCAGTTTTACAACCCAAGTCCAAGGCATAATCCAAGCCCCGGCTTCAAAAATGTAAACCGCCACAAGGGTAAAGCTCATATGAATAGCAGTCCTAGAAATCCTAAAAGAGTCTGCCATAGCTATGGTGGCAATGGCACTGGGTGCGTACCTGTCATACCCAAAAACATCTAGTAGATTTGTATCAAGCCTCCCTCAAAAAAAAAAAAGAGTGTCGAAACCAATTTCATCGACTAGACTAAACCAATTGATATATCTGATCTAGTGTTCGATTTATCAGGCCAATTGAACACAACTCATATGGATGTTTCAAATTTTGTTGCAGAAAGAAGGAATAAAGAATATCGGTCCAATTAAATAATTTTCATGTTTAATGTACTCTTTCTTTATTATCTGAACTTGTCGTTTAAAGCTTGTATTTCAATTTAATAAAAAGTGGCAATGCAATTTCCTTTTTATTCTGAATAAATTGTTTTTAACTTTGATTTTCTCGCTCAAAAAAAAAACATGGATAAAAACTATGGTTGTTCTCAAAACAAGATCAAGGGCGAAGATATTTGTCTCGCAAACAGCGCTACCACGGATACAATACTTTGAGATCGAAAATATTTTTCAAGCTTGATGCTTAACAATAATATTAGGCCGATTAGATGTAACTAAAGGCTCAAAAAAATTCCAAGTCATGTTACCAAATGGAACAATATTGTCCATACAAAATCCGTTGTACGCTACTCTATCTACAAGAAATTTGTTAAAGTTTTAAAGATACATGTGAAACAAAAAGTGCAGACAATGTGGAATATCTATGCATTACCTCTAATGATACCCAAAAGCATATATTGAAGAAGTTGCGTGGTTTATCGAGTGGATTGTATTATACATACATAAAGACAATTGATGCACATATTGTCATAAATCAGAAGTTCATTGATCCAAAAATTTACATGCTTTGGCATGACCTTTTGGGTCATTCAAGATCCACCGTGATGCATAGGATCATTACCAACTCTAATGGGCCTCCATTATTAAGCAGACATATTGTTATATCACATGATAACTCTTGCAAGGTTTGTTCTAAAAGAAAGTTGGTAATTAGACCATCACAATCAAAGATTGATGCTGAATCTCCATCATTTTTGCAAAGAATTTAAGGGAATATTTGTGGGCATCCAAAGGGAAAGGTTATAAAACTTTAGTGAGAATGCCACATATGTAATTATGTAAGGTAGGAAACCAAGTTAGACTTTTGGTGACAATCTTTAAAATTCTTAGGTAAAAGTCCTAGCATGGTAAGTTTTTTAATAATACATGTAAGGATGTGTCGGATGAAAATCCCTATAAATAGAGGTATGTTTGTAACCTTATCATAATACACCAGATCAAGAGTAAAAAGCAATAATACATATACCCTCCCCACTCTTTACCTGCATCTTTTATGTGATACAGTTACAAAAACAGTGTGATACATTGCACCTATTCCACATCTATCTCTAACAAAGGTTATCTCTCTCTCACTTTTGCATATTTATAACACTCCATAGATGGTCATCACCCAACGTCCATATAGAAAATTTACGTACCGAATAGTAAAGACCAAATCTTCACTATTTAAGTCATGTGGCTTTGAATTCTTCTCTTTCTTGGCCAAACTTGGCTGCTTGCTTTTCTAGTGAGCATTCACACCATTCACAAGGCTCTCCCTTGGATGCTTATATATTAATATCGACGTTAAAACCTTGCTAGGAAAAACCCAGTGGAAAAAATCATGGTAAAAAAAGAAGACCGCGCAACCTAACTTTAGTAGCGGTAGTGGCATTTGGTGCAATTTCGCCTGCGTTTCAATGGCGGAAAAGGGAGAACAGAGGAACGAGTTCTTGCCGACTTCAACTCAGTTGTTGAAGCATCCTTTGGCTATTCTCGCATGCGTGCCCAAAGACGTTGCACTATTTGCTACTAACGATTGGAAGGTTTAAGGGGAGACGAGGTGATGGGGATTGCAAATCGCCAGAGTAATTGACTCATGACCGTGATAAAGTGAGCTTTGTAATTGAATTAAAGGATTAGAAGGTTTTATTTGAAAGAGGGCAAGCCGAGCAGGAGTTCAAGGTTGAAGTGGAGGCACTCGAACGAGTTCGGCATAAGAATTTAGTGAGATTGCTTGGCTTATGTGCTAAAAGAGCTCATAGGTACTATATTTTTGCCTAATTACACTCTAGCTTCATTATCTCAATTGTAGCTTTTGATCTTGTAATTGTAGTTTATTAAGTCTATAACGATCAGAATATCGACTCAAAATCTTTTAACTGTGTTTATGTTAAGAGGGAGAAACGGTCCAGACCAGCATCCTATTGTCCTAATGTTTGGACCCGCACCGCCATTTCCTCCACCTCGCCACACCACACCCCGTTTCTTCAAAAAATTTAGACATGCCCCGATCAGCTTGGACCCACAAGTCTAGGGCCCGTTTGCCCATCCCCACCCCCTAAATCCTCAATCCCTACCCAAAAAAGCACGCCATTCCCCCTTAGGGTTAGAATGGTGCCTTTCTCATGTTCAACACAGGAATTTCAAATGAAGCACACATTACTCAACTTCACCACTCAGTCGATCCTTTTTCTTCTCGTTTTTGTTTTCATAGAAATTATGAGCAAATAATGCCATTTATGATGAACTATCTAAAGAAGAGAGTTGTGTCAAATGAAGCAATTGTTGGAAAATAAAATATTGTACATAATAATACTCAACAAAGTGGTGGGTCCACAAATGGTACTTCAACACCCCCACCGCAATTGCCTTCTCTCAAAAATGGAGAAAATTAGATAGTGGATTTGCCTGCGATGTTACATCCTAATAAAACTTATTATAAATAGTAATAAGTGTAAGTTTTTCAATATATTATATTTTATTATTAGACCGACCGTAGACCTACCCCAACGATATAAAAAAATAAAAATAAAAATAAAAAAGAAATTAAATTATGACACATTGTACAACTGATTAGTAATTATGAGGTTTAGGCTAATCAGTTCAAGTGATTAGGAATCTCTCCATGATCAGGGATCTTTCTTTCCTTTTCCCGTCATCGTTTATTTTTCACATTGGAAGGGATAGGCAAAAGCAGCTTTGATCCAATGAATTATTTAGTTATACTTTTAACAATTTCGTAGCCGCAAAAAGCATAAAATCAGAGGACGAAACTGATAAGCTAAAAATAAAAATAATATAACAGAGTAATTAAGGAAACTAGAGAAGTCAAACTGAGGGAAGATCCAGATTTCTGACTTGGGTATTTTGCAGGCGGTTGGTGAAAAGCGTGTTGGAGGTGGCGGTGCCATCAGAAACTAAGCGGCTGGCGGAAGAGGAACGTTCGGTGGTGGTGGTGGAGGTGACGTCACCATCGGAGAAATCTCCGACTAATGAGATGAAGCAGTAGAGAAGCATGAGGAGGAGGAGCATCACCATCACCTGGATCCATACCAACCATGGGATTCTGTAGCCTTCTATATTCATCCCCAAAATTGTACATATTCAAATATTTGACCCGCTGGAAGTATAAGAGCAACTCCACCCATAGAGTCATCCTCCCTAACGATCTACTATTCAATCAACTCTATTGAACAGTAACTGCCTTTAATGAATAGTAACTGTCATTAATGAACAGTAAATTACCATTTGCATCTCCACCCTCGAAGCTCTCCCCCTGGCAATAGGCAATAAAATATTTTTTTTTTTGTTTGTTTAAATAATACAAGATAAAATTATTTGTAATTTCGGATAAGAATTTTTAAATTGTTCTTGTTGCGCCATGTGTCATTTTATCCAAAAAACAATTATTTTTTTTATGGATTTCGATAAGATTTTTATCCAATGTCATCGTGCCACGTGTCGTTATCTTTGGTGCTAGGGTTATCTTCTCTTGTCGTGCTAGGACCATCTCTTCTTGATCTCGCTTCTCTTGCACGCCTTCTTCGCACCACATCCGCTTTCTCTGACTCCTAAAAATATTTAGAATTTGGAGACTTCCCTTCTAAAGGCGTGTTCATAATGTCACAATCTCGTTGAGCCATTCTTTCTTCTCTAGCCAACTCCCTTTCTTGCCTAAGTAGCTCTCTTTCCCTCTCAATAGCTTGAAATGCCCTATCTACAGCTGCAGCTTTTGCCTCATCTCTAGCCTTATCAACCTAAAATTTCACCATTTCCCGCGCCAAACTCAATTCACCTTGGCGAGCAAGATCTTCCATGTACTTTGCATAATCATTCTTGGAAGCACTCGCTTTTCTCTTTGACGCCTTCTTACCTTGAGGCCTAATTGGATAACGGGTCGACCCCGACGCTTGTTCAGGGTTGGGCGTTTCAGGCACTTCTTCTCCATCTTCTTCATGATCGGGTGTAGACTGTAGAAGGGTGCTGTGTAAAGGGGTGTTGTTCATGCAAACTTCTGGACCAACGGGCACAACTTTGAATTTAGGACAATCTTTAACAATATTCCAACATTTCCACCAGTTGAATGATTTGTTTTTTGATTTGATTTTGGCACCATACCATGCTTGTGCTTGAAGTTGCTACAAATGAATAATAATGAAATTAGGTAACAAATAAATAATACAAAGAAATAATAATAATCAAATTAGGTAACAAATAAATAATACAAACAAATAATAATAATGAAATTAGGTAACAAATAAATAATACAAACAAATAATTATAATCAAATTAGGTAACAAATAAATAATACAAACAAATAATAATAATGAAATTAGGTAACAAATAAATAATACAAACAAATGATTAATAATGAAATTAGGTAACAAATAAATAATACAAACAAATGATTAATAATGAAATTAGGTAACAAATAAATAATACAAACAAATAATAATAATGAAATTAGGTAACAAATAAATAATACAAACAAATAATTATAATCAAATATGGTAACAAATAAATAATACAAACAAATAATTATATATTCTTACCTCATCCGAGTAATTTTCCCCACTTCGAAGATTACTACTAGCTTGTGCCAAGGCGTCTCTCCATGTACTAAAGGAATGGTTAAGTAATTTCCCACGACTGAACACCGATTCTTTGGTTCTTTCCCCACCCATTTTCTCAAGAAATTTGGTATGAATTAAACTCCACATTTCTCGCAACTGCATCTCATTACCCGTAAGTGAACTATGAGTAACTTCAACCCAGCTAGTGCACAACTCAACATCTTCAAGAAGCGACCAATTCGTACCTGCATCAGTAGTCATTTTGTGGAAAAAAAATTGGATTGAAACTTTGAGAGAAAGATAAGAATTTGAATGAAAGTAGTTGATAAAATATGAAATTGTGGTGTAAGGTAGATGGAGAAGAAGTGGTATTTATAGAAAAGTAAAATCAATTTTTTTACAAAATTTTTCAGATTTTTTACAATTTTTTTTAAATTTTTATTCAACTAATTAATCTCTGCCGTTGAATTTAAAAAAATTTGAATTCCAACACTCCAGATTGTGCCACGTGTCAAACGGTAACTTTTCTTAATTTTAAAACTATTTTTTCTTTTTTTTTTTAATTTATAAAGCAGATTAATATCAACCGTTGATCTCAGATCGAACGGTTGATATTAAATCAGTTTTTTTTTATTACCGTTTTAAATCGGACGACTCATATTAAAGAGCCGTTGGGATTGAACGGACCGCGGAAAGCCACGTGGCTTCCCAACGGTCACTGAATCGCGCGAGCCCTGCGCCTGATTTCCGGTCAGGCGACGCGCCCCCACTCGCACGTGAGGGGCACGCGCCTGACATAAAAAAAATAAAATAAGCACGGGCCTCGGGCTCCAGGCCCGTGGATTCCCCACCCCACCCTCACTCGGGCTCCCACCCTCACTCGGGCCCTCCAACGCTGGAGCACAGTCCACTGGCCCTCGGGCCCTTTCCTCTCCCCTGTCCCCCGAGCTATGTCCAAGGCTGGACTTACTCTAACAATACAAATTGCACAAGAACAAGATGTGCTACAAACAGAGAGAGAGGGAGAGAGTGAGAGGGAGAGGTTGCAGTCTTGCAGAGCAAATCAGAATGGGTTTTTCTTGCAGAAATAAAAATGAAAAAGGTGAGAAATTGGTTACTTTTGCTAGGGAGAGAGAATATGAGTAAAGAAATGGACGAAAATTTTTTCGGGGTTTCAGCAACTTCACGTCAGTTGGTGTTCGAAGCAATGGTTATTTGACATTTGGATTTTCTTTTAATCTTATTAAAACACTCTTAAATGCTGAAACGTTAGCCCCAAGGCCAAAAAAGCTAAACAGAGTTAAAGTTTTTCAAGATTTCGTCATCGTCTTCTTTCTTGTCCAATAGCCCTCATATCCATAATTCAAGTGTTCTTGTTTGCCTCGGATTTGTGGTTAAAATCAGCAAAACACCTCTTTATTTTTTTGTTTTGGTGTAAAACCCAAAAAATAAAAGCCAACAAATCAAGCCACAAAGCCTTCCAACTCCAAAAGAAACCTACAATACAGACAAGATGGAGGAGGAGAAACAACCAGAGTTGGGCAGGAAGCCATCACCGGAAATAATCATAAATTTCCTGCAGATCTTTCCAGAAAAGAAGAGGAACTAAGATTTGAGTAGATATGTACCACGAAGGAGAGACCATCGAATGTCCCAAGCAACATATACGATAGTAATATGAAACCCTAGCAAATCAACTTTTCCCCTTCTCTTTTTTTTCAACGACAAGAAGATATTTCATTGGAAAATAAAGAAGATTACTGAGAACAGTACAGAACGCAAAGATTATTGACGGACACGTTAACTGCGTTTATTTTTTACTTTTTGGGAGTGACATTTTAGTATTTAAGAGAATGAATTAAATAAAAAAAATAAAGAAATCCAGTTGTCTAATAACCATTGGTTCGGAACACCAACTGACAGAGGTGAGATGGAGTTCCCAGCATCTCGAAAAATTTGTGAGAAGTGGACAGCGAAAGGGTAGTACCGTATTTACGGAGGTACTCGGTACCCCAAACAGCTGTTGTTCCCTACAAATACACCTGACACGTGATCTGTATTACCATCTTTTTGACACGTTCCCATTTGAGTTATCATTTTCCCATTCAATCCCTAAAAAATAAACAAAAAAAAGTTTATTTAAAAATTGAACCCAGATTCTCTGACCTCCGCCCCCACCCATCTCTGCCTTCCCCTCTTCCTTTTTCTTTCTATCTCCATCTCCCTTCTTATTTTCGTTCTATTCTTCCCTTACGGCGGAGAAGGACAATATAAATTGTCGTCGACCACCCCTGGGCTTTGATCGGAAGTAAGCGACAGCATATCTAAAAATTGAAGTTGTCGTTGATCATCCTCGACTTCTATGACGAGGTAAGAGTGGAAGAAGAGAAAGTGAAGAGTAGGAGCGAGAGAATTGATGGGGTGTCACTGGTGAAATTATCACCGCTGATGGAGGTGGGTCGTTTCCGTGAGTTCATGGCGGCGCGTAGTGCTGGTTGTTGTGAGTTCCTGGCGTAGGAAGGCTGATTTTTCTGAATTCATGTTTCACTTTTAGGAATTGTAATCGACAAAAAATAAACTAGTTGGTATCTTTTTGAATTAAAAAAACTAAATAAATATGTGTGAAGCCTTTATTGCTGTGAACACCAGCTCAACTGGGGCACCGATATCCCGAAAAATTTCTCATAGCTAAACTCCAACTAATGCGCATAAGAAAACAGTGGTTTTAACGAGTGCAATTTTTTTTAACAAATAATATTATCTACACTAATTAGGAGAGGATGAGCTTAAGCCTCACAATGGATTAGAAATAATGTTCAAATTCACCTTTGACAAAAATCGAATCTAAGACCTCTCAGTTACAAGTGAAGAGGAAGGTAAATTATGTGTCACTAGTAAGAAATAAGCATATTAATCATTAATCATCAATTAACTTCTATGTCATTTAGATTACAAAATTTTGTCTACAAATTTATTCTCTCTAGCATTACCCTTTTGTATTTTGTTTTTCTTGAATTTTCTGTTCACTAGTCTTCTCCACCAATTATGTGGCCGCGGGGGCAGCGAGTAAAGCTTTGTTTAGGGTTTTAGGTTTTCCCGTGTGGTCACGTTTGGGCCTCTTCAGGTGGGCCTTAGCTGTTGGGCTCCTATGTAAATTTTATTTTGGGTATGGATAAGAATCTTTACTCATGCATTGTAAGCATATGTGGCATTATGTTTGTACATATCTTTCATGGAATTGTTGTTTTTTTAATTTCTCGCTTTTACCAGCAGAATCATTGTACAGGACATTGTTATAAAAATTCTCATTGACCAAAAAAGTATTGTATTTATCTATCTGTAACATTGTTTATGTTGTTGCTAAACGTATATATTTGTTAGTATATTAGTTTTTTTTCAGTACAAGCAATAATGTACATCTATCTGTAACATTGTTTATGTTGTTGCTAAACGTATATATTTGTTAGTATATTAGTTTTTTTTTCAGTACAAGCAATATTGTACATTAATCTACACTAATGAGGAAGTGGGAAAGATTTGAACCTAGGAGCGAGTTGCAAAGGAAGACCCTAACCACAAAGTAATCCACCACTTAAGTAAATGATTCAAAAAAAAAAAAATTAACAAGATTCAAAATTTAACTTAAGGTGTCACATCCCGGCCCGGGGCGGACCACTTCCTGGGCCCGCTCCACCACCGTAGCACGATATTGTCCGCTTTGGGCCCCGACCACGCCCTCACGGTTTTGTTTCTGGGAACTCACGAGCAACTTCCCAATGGGTCACCCATCATGGGAGTGCTCTAGCCCCCTTCTTGCTTAACTTCGGAGTTCCTACGGAACCCGAAGCCAGTAAGCTCCCAAAAGGCCTCGTGCTAGGTAGGGATGGGAATATACATTTAAGGATCACTCCCCTGAGCGATGTGGGATGTCACAAGTAGGCTATGGATTAAGGATTCAAAAATTTAAAATTCAAATACCAGTAATTGATTCATAAACCAAGAAATTTACAAATATTTCACTTTTACTATAGAGAGTAAAACGGGCATAAGAAAAAATCAACTTGAACTAAATTGCTAAGAAAATGGAACTGTACTAAATCTAAATGCAACTTAAGATTTCGGACTTAGATCTAAATGCCTCTTTTTATTTATTAAACTTAGGGTGATGCTATTGACACACTTTTCTTATTTTTCGATAGGCATATCGAACGAATTAAAACAGGCCGAACAAAAGAAATTAACAGGGGGTGTGAAAAAGGTAAAAAGAGGTGTATGGGTATCACCACTCTAAACTTACGGTTCCAAAAAACAAAGAAATTCTTTTTAATAAACGATATTATCTACACTAAGGGAATAGAGTGGATTTAGCCTCATAATGAGCTAGCAATAATATAGTTCAAGTTCGTCTTTGGCTAGAATCGAATATAAGATATCTCACTTACAAATAAAAAAGAGTATTATTAGATCATTAGATAGTTATATTAAATGGCAAAAGAAAAGAAAGATTAAATTCAAACATTGGGCTGGTATTAAGGTGGTAACCTGATCAATGACATGATTTAAAATGACCCGTGATTAGGATGGTGGTCTAATTATTGATTGATTTTTTTTTTTTTTTGTAAATATAATCCTATCCTATAATTTATAATAGGGTGAAGTGCGGATTTAGTTACTGAATTATTACCTCAGTGAAAATTAGGTCTCTAAATTATTTTTTCGGTAAATTAAGTTCCTAAATTTATTAAAAATTGCTAATTTCATCCCTACTATTATCTTCAAAGCTATTTTGTCCAATTTTTCTTCAACTTAAGTCACTTGACACACTTTAGAGTGTAATACCGTCATTTTCTTGCCTATAAGCCCTTCACATTTCATATAGGTTACGAATCTAACATCTAATTTACCATCCAAAGTTAACTTACACTATTTCTTATGAAAAACTACAAATTTACCTTCCAAAGTTAATTCCATACACTATTTCTTTATGGAAAACTACCAATCTACCTTTTAATGTGTATCACATACAAGTAACGTGACTTAAATTGACCGAAAATTGAATATAGTAGCTTTGAATATAATATTATGGATGTAATTGGTAGATTTTTATAATTCAATGACTATTTTTTCTGAAAAAAATAGTTTAAAAACCTAATTTTCATTGAGATGATAATTTAAGAACTAAATTGGTAATTCACCCTTTATAATATGACATATTTCGATCATTTCTGTGAATGTAGCAGAAATAGGTTTGTGTAGAAACTCTGCTCATATATACTATGACGAAATAATTGCATAAAAAGAATAGAGAACTTGGGCTAAGATAGTAAGTCAATTCTAATAATTTGGTTCAAACTGGATTTCAATAAAAACTAAACCTATAAATTCTTACTTACAGGCGGATAGAGAATTGTGTTATCTCTACACCGTTTTATACTTTTTACACATTTTTTTAAGGATAAATTATACAAAATTATCTTAAATATGGGTCGAACTACAATCTCATACCTCATATTTAAACATTGCAATGTCATACCTTAACTTATGAATTCGTTGCAATGTTAGATCTTTGTTAAGTTTTCTGCCAATTTAACTGTTAAATTATGACCCTGCAAAAGTGGGGCCCACTATTTCCTAAACTGAAATAAAAAATTAATTAATTATTAATAAGTTATTAATTTTTTATTTCACAATATTAATTAAAAAAAAACTTTCTTCCTCACTCTCTCTCTCTCTCTCCTCTCACTTGTCTTCCTCTCTCACGCTCTCTGCCCTCACTTGCAGAGAAACAATGGCAGCCATGGCCGAGTCTCCCGACTCATCCTTGAGAACCTTGACCTCCGGGGCCTTGCTGTCGGTTCGCTGGAATTCGTCTTTCCAGATCTTGGCCTTGCCGCTGTCACCACCCTCAACGTTCCCATCCCATAACACTCACCTCCTTCTTGCCCTCCTCCTTTCTCTACTCGCACTCCAAACCCCTCATCCACACCAAAACCTACCGCCCCCGCCGCCATGACCTCTACCAAGTCCTCTGCCCGTCCACCGGGGCCCACATCGGACTTCTGCATCGTCGCCCCCCATCAGGTCCCAATTTCTCAAGAACAGACTTGGAGAGAGAAAGGGGCATCACCATCAAGCTCCAAATTGCCGAACATGGTTGATTCAAAGAGTCGGATTTGGGCCGATTAAAAAAGATCGCGTCTGGGCTTCGTAAATAAAGGGTCTGGGAATACCATCAAGCTCCCGATTCCCTGAACACGACCCTACGAACAAGGTTGATTTCAAGAGACTCTGATGCTTTGGATTTGGTGGGTTGGCAAATGGGCGACTGCGATTTTGGTTTGTATGATTTCAGATGGTTTCTGAGATGGCATTTTTGGAATTTGATTGGGAAAATGTGGAAATTTGGAATGGTAGATTGCAAATTAAGTTTTATTTTTATTTTTATTTTTAAATTATGAGTAAATTGTTCAATAGAAGCATGAATTTACAGAAAGTTGAAGTCTTTGCTTTTCTGGGAGGGAGGATTGTTCGTCAAAAAAGGGTTTTGAGCGGTGCAGGTAGGTGGACGATATGGGAGTGCCAACGAGATGCAGGTGAGATTGCTGGTTTGTGGTTGGTTGCAGGCGAGATGCAAGTGTGGCCGAGCAGGTGCGGCGGAGATGGTTGGTTGTAGGCGGAGATGCAGGTTGTGGTTGATTGCTGTTGTTTTACGGGAATTGAAGAAGCCCAGGAAGGACAGAAAGATGAAGAAAAGAAAAAGATACAAGTGAGAGTAGAGAGGGTGAGGAAGAGAGTTTTTTTATTAATTAATTTTAATTGTTAAATAAAAAATTAATAATTAATTAATTTTTTATTTCAATTTAGGAAATGAGTGGGTTCTATTTTTGCCTCGTTATTATTTAATAGTTATATTAACAAAAAACTTAATGGATATCTGATATTTCAACGAATTTATAAATTGAGATATGACATTTCAATATTTAGAGCGAGATATGAGATTGTAGTTTGAGTTGAGATGGTTTTGTTTAATTTAACATTTTTTAATTTTCCACCACTAATCCAATAAATTAAAAAAAAAAAATCCAGTAATTAACAAAGAACGCAAGACAGAGAAAATTGTGTGAAAAGCGTCACCCAATAACCATACGACAACATCACATACCCGCCAAATAGTATTTCTTTAATTAAATAATTAAATAATTAATTAATTAGTGAAAGGCACGTTATCGAGCAAAACAGCTACCACGTTCCCAAACTCCTCCACCTCACAAGCCACCCGCTAATATCCCAAAGCGTCTCAAATTCCCAACCCTTCACTCCAAAATCCAAAACCCCCCAAGATTCTCGGACTTCCTCAGTTCCACCTATACACACCGTTTTGGCGCGTTTACTTTCCCTCCATGGCGACGGCTGCGCGCGTTATTCGCTGCGAGCTGAGGAAGTTCCAAAGCCCCGCGGTCCGCGGCGTCGAACCGATTGCTCCGGTTCAGGTTCCGAAACCGGCGGCTTCAGATCCGAAGAGCGCGAAGATCGTGCTTCAGCCTCGGCTCTGCACTCTGAGATCGTACGGCTCGGATCTGGTCAGGGTGATGAAGAGGAAGGACGAAACGACGTCGCCGTTCTTCGCGACGCTGTCGGAGTACATCGAGAGCTCGAAGAAGAGCCAGGATTTCGAGATCCTGTCGGGTCGGCTGGCGATGGTGGTTTTCGCGGCGACGGTGTCGGTGGAGATGGTGACCGGGAACTCGTTGTTTAGGAAAGTGGAGGTGGAGGGGATTGCGGAGGCGGCGGGGGTGTGTTTGGCTGCGGTGACGTGTGCGGCGGTTTGTGCATGGCTCACCAGTGCCCGAACCCGAGTGGGTCGGATCTTGAGTTTGAGCTGCAACACGTTAATTGACTCGCTCATTGACCAGATTGTGGATGGCTTATTTTACGATGATCCCACCGACCTACCTTAGTGATTGGTGGATCGATTTTCCCATCTCCAAAGTCATCAAACAAGCAAAGCAAATATTATTAGATTAATAATTAATTACCAACTTACATATGTGATAGGAGTGAATGTTGTGTTTGAGTGTGGGTATATACACACACACACACATACACATACATAGTATCAAATTAAGCTCATCAGTTCATCATCCTCTGTAAAATTAACCATTACAGTTTACAAGGAGAGATCTGTAGTCAAATAAATCCAAATTAATATATGAATTTTGTATTAATTATATCTTCCAATTTCAGTCTGCCGACTGAACTCCCTATAGGGTTTCAAATGTAAAGCTAAAAGCCTTAAACCAAGCTACTTTGCACGGTTGTAACCATGTTGGGAAATGTTTTCTTGCCCGGAAATGACAAACACGCAACCTCGTCTCCCCTTACACACTATTGTTTAATAATTGTTGTTGTTTCTGTTTGACTTATTTAATATATAATCATATATAAAAGGGGTTCGGCGAGATGAGAAATAAGGTGTGCTTATCATTTTCGGCTTATTGGCAGCCCTTTGCCCTTTATATTAGAGGCTAGGATAAATTGTTGTTTGATCCCCTGAATTATTACTCCAATTGAAATTGATCTCCTAAACTTTTTTCTTTTCTTTTTTGTAACTAACCCCCTAAACTATTTTTTTTGGTAAAATAACCCCCTGAACTATTTGAAATAAGCCAATATTGTCGTTAGATTCCGTATGTGGAGATGCATAATAATGTGTAATGACAATGTAAAATGGTGTCTATTATGTAAACATTTGGTTTCTTTATGCTTCATATTATGGTATAAGTTTTTGAATTATTCTGTGTCCACGTGTCATTATTTTATTGGTGATTATAACTTACAAGTAAGTATTGATGATGAAAAGACTAATTTGCCCTTGAATTTGACGGAACAATGGACGAAATCTACGACAAAGGATAAATTGGCCGATTTTAAATAATTCAGGGGGTTAATTTATCAAAAATAAAATAAAATAGTTCAATGATCTATTTCAACTGGGGTAATAGACCACTGTTTACCTAGAGGTTATGCGTTTGTAAGGACTCCTTTTAAGGTCCTAATTAGAGATGCTGTAAATGTGTATAATGTCTTCAAATTCTCTTTTTCTATCATGCAACGATTGTCGTCCTAATTAGATCTGCACATGTTGCAAATCTTGCATAGAGAGCAAGTGCAAAGCAGTCAGTGGCTTTAACTTGAGATTGAAGTAAAGCACGTACGTAAATCCCGATGGTTTATTTTATTATCTACTAAGATCTTCATTCATGGAAGTCTTTTTAGTAATGATTTATTTTGATATAAACACACACAAATCAAGTATATTACAACAATATCACCGTCACAACTAACCAATACATCATCACCACCTTTACTAGTCCTATTCAAGATAAATGGCACTCATAGATGTCACTAGCAAGGTTGCCCGCACGATGCTGCGGGTTTTAAATCTGTATAAAACATGTCAAAATCCTAAATGTAAAAATATACTTGTAATGAGGAACAACATAGGTTTCCAGGGATGGCGTACTTTTTATATAAATGAGAATTTATTTATAATCTTATTTACAATGAGGAACAAAATTGACCAAGGGTGGAGTAATATTTACATGAGTAACAAAATGTGTCCATGGGTAGGGTTCTGCATTAGGTAGAGCTTTCTCCTTTCTTCTCACATGTAGGTTTTGTTTTGTCTGTTACATAATTGGAAAAAACAGAAAGTTGCTAATGTACTTGAATAACAGTCTTAGTGCAAATGAGAGAACAAATATGGGTGTGGTTTGAACAATAGATGATAACAATGAAAATAAGTTAGAATAGTATTGCCTTATTTAAGCAAAAAAAGCTCCAAAACTTTACAGCCTATATGAATCCAAGTTGCCACTCAAACTCAAACCAATCAGTTCAATCATGCTCGAACTGATTGTGTAATACGTAAGAAAAGGTTATAAATTATGTTTAGCACACGTGTAAATCAGCACCAATTATATAAGTTGAGAGTTTTTATGTGAGTGAGGAATATGCATTTGGTCGTTTCTTAGAAACACTGTACCTAATTCTTCTGTCCCCAATTCCTCGTCTTACAACTCAAAGCCAGTATTTGTACTCCTAAATTGTCCACAAAAAAGAAAGTTCAATAACAGTTGATATATTCTTTGTTCACACAACTTATAACACCAACTAAAAGTGGTGAACCACTAACTTCAGCACAATGACAGATTAACAAAACTTAAACAAAGGAATAGTATATGCTGTGAAGAGGCTGATAAAACTTGTAATAGTCAATCAATAACAACAACTTCAATTAATACATAGTTTGTTGTAATAGGCACATGAACAAATTCAAAAGAAAATTCTAGTTAAACCTAGAAAGTTTTGTATTGAGGATTGTGGGTTTATCAATGAAGCAGAAGATGGTGGAAAAACTCGTATGCTTCCTCTCTGTCCTATTAAAATCTGATGAATAAATTGTAGCCTAATAATTACCAGAACTCCTCAATTAATCAAGACATGTTCAAATTCACACTAAACAATAATAATTACCCTTCATTTTGTGCAGTCCTTCTATTACATTTCTTCTTCTAGATTTCTCCCATGTATTTCTACTTCATCTGTAACGCAAAAATGAAAAATAAAAACTAAAGATATGATATGCTTATAAAATAGGCCATACATTTTCATGTCCTAGATAAAGTTCCATGTTAATGGCATTACTGACCGTAATCTTTATGGGCATAATGGCCGACGTACTGGTGCGAGGATATGTTGGTTGGAACTCGAGGCGTGCTCTGTTGGTTTTAGAGCCAGTTTTTTCCCAAGGTACATGGATATACAGATCCTACCTGGAGACTTCATATGAGGGATAATGCATTCAAGGACTTTAGTAATTCACTTTATAATGAGTTACATATTTGATATTTATGTCAAATTCGTATGAGCAGTACTTCTAATTGTGTGTATGTGCGTTTGTGCGTAAATGTACTAAAATCAAACTCAGGTTCAAGAAAATATAGAATATACTGGGAGTCATTACCAACAGAATTCGCAGAGGATTCACTTTATGACCCGCCTAGTGCTGATGGAACCACAACTGTGAACATCGTTAAAAGCAGCCTTCAAGTGAGTCTTATGAATTGCGGACTAACCAATGAGATATATGATGTATTCAGATATCTCAACAAATTCAGTTCAACAAAAATTATATTCCAACAGAAATAATATTGAAAACACAAATTTGAAAACCTAATTGCCATAACAAATAATGCAATTATTACCTTGCAAGAGGAGAACAAGGTGAGTCTTGAAATCGGAGCAGCATTCTCGACAACCTCATCTGGTAACTTGTTAATCCTTTCATCAAAATCACACATTATCTAGTACCAACCAAACCAAAAAATTAACTAAAAAAACCATCAACAACAACAACAACCAAGCTTTATCCACTTGGGGTCGGCTTAATTAAAAAATCCAAAACTTATAAAATTTTACACACTAACTATTGGGAATTTAGATTGCAGGCAACCAACCTCTACTTGTTTTCTGCCCGTTTGCGTTCAAGTTGCAGACTTTTAGTGGACGCCATACTGATGGAAAGACTCGTTTGCGCTCATGACAAAAACAGTGCAGCAAAACCTCCAAACATGCCCAAATAAACAAACATTACGTTTAGCAAGTGGTTCATTGTTGAGGGCAACTGACAAATGCAACAAAGAAAAACTACAATCTGTGAAAACAATTAACAAAAACTAAAATTTCAAGCAAGAAAAATGATGTTTTTTCCTCCTGTAAGGGACCATACCAGTATCCGATTCAATCGAGGGTTTTTGTCTTTTTTTCATTTTTTAAACTTCTGGGTTTTTCTGCTCGGAGTCGGTTTTGGCGTCGGAGTCAGCTTTTATTGAGATTCTGAGACGACCCACGATGGTGGTGTCCATAACCCCTCTGTGGATTGTTGTGATTGTTATTGGGGGTTTTGTTGGGTGGGCGTGGAAGCCCAAATGGGTGAGCTTGGTTGGCCGATAGCTGTGCAGAAATCAAACGATATCGGCGAGGATTTTCAAGATTCCGAATGTAAGGAAGAGAAAAGAAATCTACCTTTGGGGACATCTGAGTGGTGGCGGTGGACCCTGGAAATGAGAGAGAACTGAAGAGATTTTTGGTTCTTGAGAGAGATGGTAATAACTGATATAACAGAAATGTCATGGCATTACTCTAACGGTTGAGTTTGTTAATATAGTTAGAAGGATCTTTTACAATATAGTTAACAAGATAGAGAGATTGAGACCTGGAACTTAAGGACCATTATACCACACACGTGTACCACAAGGATAAAACCTCCATTTTACTTTACTGTTAAGACTGAAAAATAAAAGGGCAAACAAGCAGCAAAAACAGGGGCTAAAATGTAAAATCACTGTTAATGAACAGTGTTCATCAACTCAGTTTTAGTATATATAACTAGAAAACGCTACACATTGCTGCGGGATTAAGAATCGTATGAAAAATTATATTTGAAAGGTATAAAAGATTATGTTACAAAAGATTAAATATAGAAGATTGTGTGGGGTTAGATAAAGGACCATGTGCCTAAAAAGGGAACTTGTTCATAATGGTAGAGAAGGGTTGAGTAGTGTTTCCTCAGCACAAACAAAGCGCTTGTTGTTGATGTTGGGGAGAACATGAAAACACCGTTCTGGTCTGAACTGGACAAAAAAAAAATCAGGAAATACAAATTTTACTTGAGATATGAAAAAAAAAGTTACAAAAAGTGTGACAACCCATTCCAAATTTTACGTTTTTTATTAATTTTAAAAGCGTGAATTTACGAAAATGCCTTAGAGGCAAAGATTTTGATTACCGTTGACCATCATCTAGAGAGACGTATGACTTATTCTTTTAGCATATCCTCGTTGTACTCACGCATAGGCGAAAGCCGTTTGCGAGTCCGGATTATAACAGTATAGTTATGGACGTTTGAAGTTGGTTATTGAGAGTTAGTTAAAAGATTAAGGACCAATTAGATTAAAAAGAAGAAAAGGGCAGCAGCCCAATCAGAAATCGGAAAGAAAAGAAAAAGGGGAACCGTACACCTCCACAACCACCCATCTCCAAGGCCGATTCCGGCCAACTCCGATGGATTTTTTCGATGCCGCCACCACCATCTTGAAGCTCTCATTCCCCTCTACAAAATCCACCCAAGAACCACTTTGATTAACCTTTGTATGTGACGGCTTGAGGTCACGAAAGTTGATGGTTCTCACGGTGCTCCGACCACCCTTTTTGATTTTTCGGCAAAACGGCAAAGCGATGGCCAATGCCACCACTTTGGCTTTGTAGCCCATCATCCCAGGAGCAAATCCCAACCAACCTTGACCCTGTTGGTCTACCGTAGACGACGAATCGACGTCGGGAAGTTTTAGTCACCATCAGCTTTGTGGGCAAAATTGACCATCTTTCGTCCACTTTTGGACTTCGTGGCAGGTATGAAAGTTGCTCCACTCACTGAGATCTTCATTTCTGTGAAGTTTGAGAATTTTTTGAAATAGTTAGATTTTCCGGCAAGTCGGGGCGGCCGACCGCCACCCATGACGGCGCGTGGCCAGTGGGCCGCCAATGCTATTTTTAGGCAATGTCAAATGTCTTGAATTCAATTTTGATATTTGAATGACGTAGGCTGATCGTTGGAACCTAAATTCGTTACAATACGTTACTTGATAAAAATGTGAATCAACGATCCGACCGTTGGATCGTCACCAAACTTGGATACATTATAATACGTAATATTTCAGTATCATAGGAATTTACGGATCGGGAATTCGACTTATGGATCTTCCCGAATTGGATTTGTAAGTTTGTAAAATAAATGTTAACCGCCACTTGGTTTTGGGCAATTGACGGAGATCCGACCGTTGGATCGTAATGAAATTTTACTATGTTATTCTAGAAGCATATTGTGGATCCTTGGAAGTTGCGGATCAAAAATCTGATATGTGGATCTTTCGGATTGAATTACGTCGACTATGTTCTATGTAATTTATGTATTTTATGGACAAGAATTCCGAGATGTGACTTGATAATTGTTCGAGGCGACGATGGTTCGTGATGTCTCAACGTTTGTGCTAGGAAGTTGTAGCGTGGACTCCAGGTGAGTGGGTCATTTCCTTTCTATCGTGTGTGTGTGTCTATATATATATATGTGATTGATAATTTGACAACGTTTATAAATTGAATATTTCATATAATTAATGCGAATGCCTTGAATACTATTGTGAACTACGAATGGCTTGATCCCTGTTTAGGGTACGTAGGCAGTCTAACGAGACGTTAGATGCAGCCATACAATAAATGAGACTAAATAATTGAGATAATAGCCTTGTTTGGGGAATTGAGCAATGCGAAGTATATTGGTGGAAAATGTGAGATTTAACCTTATGTTTTGGTGGTTAAATGTTGGTTATAAATCAATGTGTGAAGAATCATAACATTGAAGTGAAAAATAGTTAGTAATGATAGTTAATTAAACTAGTGTTTAGTTGGGTTTATCACCGATAATTATTTCTGAAGGTAAATAGTTCGGGAGTGGGGCGTTGCAGCTTATGCATTTTATGCCATTTGTATATATGTTTATATAATTGGGAATATTATGAGATGGTTGTATTTCAGATTTACATCCTGGTATATCGATATGCATATTATTTGCACATAATTATTATGAACGCTCTAAAGTGCAAAAGTGAACGCAGGACACACAGGTAAGTTCAGGTGAGTATATAGTATCAGTTGAAATGATGGGATTATGGCATGACTACATTTAGGTTATAGGCAACTCCAACACTGTTGTTCGGGTTGCCTATGAGTCATACATGCGGTATTAGATGCATTTAGAGCTCATACACCTGCACCCCGGTGTTAGTGCTCCCGCCCGTGGCCAGGGCACAGTCCTTCACGTGATGTTCACCTCCCGCACCTTACGCTCACCTTGGATCCAAGGTAGGTGCACAGTCCTGTCGTATAGACCATTTTAAGTGGGTTCGACTCGTAGGTGACTCGCGATCATTCGCACAGTCTTCGCGTGATCGTAGCACTAGAGCGTATTATGTACACCCAGTCTTGTCGTATAGTCCACTTTAAGTGGGTTCGACTCGTACGTGATTTGCGATCATTCGCACAGTCTTCAAGTGATCGTAGCACTAGAACGTATTATGTACACCCAGTCCTGTCGTATAGACCACTTTAAGTGGGTTTGACTCGTGTGCAGGCATAATTTATGAGCTAGAGTTCAGCCGTACAGGCCACAAGAGGTGGATCCAGTTGACATATTGCTAGCATTGATTGATGAGATATGGTAAGATATGTGCTAGCATTGATTGATGAGATATGATGAAATATGTGCTAGCATTGATTGATGACAACCCGTTCCAAATTTTACGTTTTTATTAATTTTAAAAGCGTGAATTTACGAAAATGCCCTGGAGGCAAAGATTTTGACTACTGTTGACCATCGTCTAGAGAGACGTATGACTTATTCTTTTAGCATATTCTCGTTGTACTAGTTGGTGCGAACGCATAGGCGAAAGCTGTTTGCGAGTCCGGATTATAACGGTATAGTTATGGACGTTTGAAGTTGGTTATTGATTGATGAGATATGATGAGATATGTGCTAGCACTGATTGATGAGATATGATGAGATATGTGAGATATGTGCTAGCACTGATTGATGAAATATGATGAGATATGTGCTAGCATTGATTGATGAGATATGTGCTAGCACTGATTGATGAGATATGTGCTAGCACTGATTGATGAGATATGACGAGATATGTGATAGCCTTGATTGATGAGATATGACGAGATATGTGCTAGCATTGATTGATGAAATATGATGAGATATGTGCTAGTCTTGATTGATGAGATATATGCTAGTAGTGATTGATGAGATATGGATGAGTCGTACAGGTCACTATAGGTGACTCCAGCTGATATTCATTTTATATTGATTTATTTCATTTTGCTTACATGGTTGTTACTGAGATATTTCGACATGGCATACCTTGGTTGTTACCGTTCTTTAGCATGATTCTTATATACATGTATTGTTGTTTTGGGGAATTATACGGATTTCGGTGAGGGGTTATTGCATTTTTTAGAATGATGTTTCCAAAGTTTTGGTTTGCTTACTCTTATGTTTTGTTTTGTACCCCTCCAGGTTTTGATTACTGACTGTTCGTCTCGACGAGGATTTTTGGCAAATTTCAGTTATAGTGTCTACTTCTGAGGGTATAATTCTTACCCGCTCTATTGTACTTATTTATGCTCTGACATTACGTGTGAGATGGGTTCACTCCCGCTCACCAGCACACTCTGGTATTTAGATACTTCTAGGTTTAAATTTATTCACATTTTCCTTATCATTACACTTTATGGCTTTGTCACCTTCCAGGTATCGGCCAGTACAGCTCGATTTCGGAGTCCTAGTGGACATTTCGGATCGGGGTGTGTCAAAAAGGTTGAAGAAAGAAGGCACAATCAAGTTTACACAACAAAGGCCGAAGATAAAAAAAATGAAACAAAACTAAAACATGATATAAAATTTCTTTTTAACAGCCTCTACATTACATAGCTAAAATGTAGCGTTTAATGATAATTAAACACACAGTTCCTCCATGTTTTACATAATCTCTTTTTATATTTGCAATTATAACTTTCAAAACCGAAACTCTCTCCAATTTCACACAAAAAATGTAAATTTGCACGGCGATTACTACAATTTGAAGCAAAATTCAAGTTACCCAATACAAACAAATGAAACCTGAAATAAAAAATCTACACTTTGTAGAGAAAGATAACAACTTTACCTCCCTTCATGCACAGTAATTGAAATTCCAGCTCATGGGTTTGTTGGGTGGCGGCGGTGATTTTGCTACAAGAGAGAATTGGTGAAAATGGACCAAAATGTTAGTAAAGTGAAGAACAAAAACCACTAATCATACAATCCAAATTCAGTTTTCCATTAGCATTTTTCCAAAAGAAGGCAATCAATTGCTAACACATGTACAAAATCACAGTCCGAAAACTAAAAATTAAGCAAGTCGAGGAGCAGAAGCTGATGACAGTGGATGACACAGAAGTTTTTAGAGAAGATTAAAATATATAATATGGAAAAACAAATAAAGTAGCCAATCAGAAGTTAAATAAATAGAAAGAAAAAAAAGGGAAAAAAAGACAACCTGAATTCAAAGTGTTCCACATGCTGTATTCAAAATTGATCACGCACCGATTACATATCTAAAATCAATCTCAAGTCACCTAAACACTTCATTTTCTGTATTCTATCGGGTTCGACCCAACCCTAAAACTAATAAAAAGAAAGGGGAAACTTTATTTTCATTTTTACCATACCAATCTGTGTATTTTTCTCTGTCAGTATGCCTTGACTTCCGGGTCCCTGTAAGACCTACTTTATTACACTCTCTCTATCCAGCTTTCCTTTTAAATAGGTTATCATATACCCATGCTCACTTTCACCCAACAGCAAAAGAAACAAAGGAGAAAGGAAGACACCACATTTAATTAAGGCCAAATCGGATTAATAGTCCCCGTAGTGATAGAGTATTCGGAGGATTGCCCTTGTGGTAAAAAAAATTAGGTTGTGGTGAAGGTTATTAGCAAATTTAACCCAAATGTGAGATTTTTGTTAAACCTCAGTTAAATGTAGGGATAAAAATGTCCAACCACTCTTTCTTTTTAGCCTTCTTCTCTCTTCCCTCTTTCTGTCTTTTGTTGTGCCTTCTTCACTCTGAACTGCTGAGATTCACCAGTCCAACGTAAGCTCTGTAAAACACATAAATATATGGAGGGCATTATGACGTTTGTTTTTCTTTTGTATTGTATAAGAGTAAACCAGAGTAACAAACAAAATAATTGTTCCAAAAAAATAAACCAAGACTTAAGCTGCTGCTGCTGAATCGGTGAATCTCTTTCATCTCATCTCATTCTCCGGTTTGGTAATTGCTGCTGCTGGGACGAAGAAGAAGAAGAAGAAGAAGAAGAAGAAGAAGAAGAAGAAAAGCAATCAGCCAGCCACTGCCACTGCTTGCAAGCAATTTTTCATAAACTTGTAATTCTTATGTCATCATTTGTCGTCACTCTCTTCTTCTTCTTCCTTCCGCTCTGCCGGTGGTGTCGATGCATAGGGCGGTGCTGCTGAGGCGCTCGAGGGCGAGCTAGCGCTTGCAGACAAGGAAGCAGGCATCACGACTGGTCTTGGAGTCAAGCCGCCGGAAGACCTTGACGATCAGCTCGCGAGGAGACACATGTTGATCCGATCGTGGCCTTGCATTGCACCGTGGATGTATAATTACACACACACAGAGGAAGAGATAGCAGAAATAAAGAGTTTGGTTGGACATTTTTATCCTTATACTTAACTGAGTTTAACAGAAGTTTGTTTTTTGGGTTAATTTTGCTAATAATCTTCACCACAAGGGTTTAAATCCTAATTTTTTTACCACATAGGCAATCCTCCGAATACCCTATCACCATGGGGACTATTAATCTGATTTGGCCTTTAATCATGATTCTGTCTAATTTGCTTTGATTGAACTGGAAAGCATCAAAAGAAGGTCATACTTTATTTCACAAAAAGTCATGTGTGACAGGTCTACATCATTACGGTGGTGTTCTAAACTAATAATGTAGAAACATGTAAAAAAAAATTGATATATATTTTTATAGGAAAACTAATGAAAAGGGTTTCAAAACTCTGAATTTTAACCAAAAGTCACCTAATAACTTTATTTAATGATAAGGACAAGAGATAAAAAAGAAAAACTAAAACTTATTCAACCCAAAGCGCGCACGCACGTGAGCAGTGCGAAATCAAGCATCAACCAATTCAACAGAAAACCAATAGTGCAAAAGCAGCACACAAATTACTTTTTAAATATTTCATTGGAAAGGAAAAGGTTCAGAGAGAGAGAGAGACTGTGAGGGTAGAGAGAAAAGAATGCCAACCAAATTCATTCAAACTGACATCAACAAACCCCAAAAAAAATTTAGAGAGAGGGAAATTTGAGATAAAAAAAAATATATTGCTGATATCAATACATGACTACCACTTAGCCCTACACGTGGAGTAGCCTCTCATCATCACCCCATGTTCACAATATGGAATTCTTTATTAATTTTAACCCTAAACAGCTAAAACCTAAAAATAAAAAATAGTAGATTATGATCCTCAATGAAAGCACATTAGCTTTTCTGATCTTTCTTTTATACTTTTATTGTTAAGTTTGTGTTGAATAAATTAAAGGAAAGTCAAATAAATTGTTTGAAGAAATGTTAAAGAACAAATAGGAATGTGAAAATCATTATTCCAACTCTATAAGAATATAAATATTATTGCTAGTGATTCATATGATAATGAGAAGAGAGCTTCAAATTTTGAACCTTTTAGTTTTTAGTTTATAAAATAGTCTGTGTTTAGTTTAAAAAATAGGGATAGTGCTAGTGTTCAATTTTAAGAAATAGTCAGTGTTCAGTTTACGAAATAATGACAATACTAATTTATAAAATAGTGATAATACTAGTATTTGGTTTAAGAAATAGTCGATGCTTAGTTTACGAAATAGTGATAGTACTATTACTTGGTTTAATAAATAGTTTATTTAGTTTACGAAATAGTGATAGTTCTTAGGTTTAAGAAATACTCAGTGTTTAGTTTACAAGGTGTTTGGTTTAAGAAATAGTCAGTGTTTAGTTTACGAAATAGTAATAGTACTAGCGTTCAGTTTAAGAAATAGTTAGTGTTCAGTTTGCGAAATTGTCAGTGTTCAGATTACGAAATAATGATAGTATTAGTGTTCCGTTTAACATATAGTCAGTGTTTAGTTTAAGAAAATATTGTTAAATTTAAGAAGTAGTCAATATTGAGTTTAAGAAATAGTGTTTGGTTTAAGAAGTAGTCAATGTTTTGTTTAAGAAATAATGACAGTATTAGTACTGGTTTGGTACTGAGGTGCTTTTATAAAAAGTGGATATAAAAAAACAGCTAAACTCAAAAAAGTGTTTGGTAAACACTTAAAAAATAGCTTATTTTCACAGTTTTGGGTGAAAAAAAGTTGAAAACGTGAAGCAACAAAAATGAGCTTATTCTCACAACACAGCAAAAACAGGTTTTTTTCAAAACAGATCAATACCAAACTAACCCTTAGTGTTCATAAAAACTGAATAATGAAAATTTTCTTTATTTTTTATCTTGTAATATTATTACTTAGTGTGTTCTAAAAAAATTGAAAGAATAGTTAAATAAACAAATAATAGAATAAAAATAAAAATAAAAATAAATTGTTTATGGGGTGAGGTGAAACGAGAGAGAAGAGTGGAGAGAGGTGAAAAAAAAGGAGAGAGAAAGTTGATGTGAATGGATGAGGTGAAATGAGAAGAAAAATTGATGGGAATATGTGAAAGAGCGAGAAAGAGAAAGATGTTGAACGGTTGAGTGGGGAAAAGAATGTGTATGTGTATGTGTATGCGTGTGATGTGATGCGGTCTCGCGCGTCAGTATTTGTTGGTTTTTTATTATTTTTTTGTTATTATGCAAAACTTTTGTCATTTTTATTAAAATTTGAATTCTTTTTATTTAAGTTTAAGTATTTTTGATTAAATAAAATTAGTAGATAGTTTTTAGTTAATTAAAAGTTTTGAGAAGCCTTTTAATTAAAATTCTCTATTTTTATATTATTAAAATAGAACGCCACGGCGCGGGTTTGCCGTGTCATATAAATTGTTGTGCACGACTTATTAAAGATCCGATATGCGAACCAATAACCAATACACATGACACTCGAGATTCATGCATTTTATTGGGCAAGAGACAACAATAATACATAATATCTTCAGTGATGCCTAATGCCTATCATTGATTCATCATCACCTCACCTCCATCGACGTTTCCACAGTTCCACTCTCTCTCTCTCTCCCTCTCTCTCTCGATTCTCTTTGAAGTCTGAAAACCAATGGCCTTGAAACTGAATAGCTCTCTCTCACTCCTCCCCTCCACTCTGTCTCCCAAGCTCTCCGCCAACTCCTCCTCCTCCTCCTCCTGCTCAATCCCCACCTCCTCCCTCCTCTCCCCCACCCACTTCCAACCCAAAACCAGAATTATTCCATTCCTTCAGAACCCCTGCCCAATGAAATGCTCCGTCCTTTCTACTCTTGCCGCCGAAGTCGGCGTCGGCGAGGACTTGCCCCTCGACTACGGCAACATGTTCCCCAAGGCCGATCCGAGCGAGCGCAGAAGAGCGGGCGTGCTGCTCCACCCGACGTCGTTCCGTGGACCCCACGGCATTGGCGATCTCGGAGATGAGGCGTTTCGGTTCGTAGATTGGCTTCATGAGGGGGGTTGCTCCCTTTGGCAGGTGCTTCCGCTTGTCCCTCCTGGTCGCAAAGCCAACGAGGAGGGATCCCCTTACTCTGGTCAGGTAAAATGTTCAACCTAACAACCCAATTGCTCGCTCGGATTCATTTGTCTCATATGTGAATAAATTGAATTGTGAAAAAAGGCGATATTTGATGATTTGAAATTGCAAAGTTTACGTAATTAAAGGGCCGTTTGTTAACCATTTCATTTCGTAGTTTTAGTTTTTTAAAAAAGTGAAAACAAAATGATTATCAAACGGCCCCTTAAATTAAGTGAGCTTGATGGATGGGTGATGACTTTTTCAGGATGCAAATTGTGGTAACACTCTGTTGATATCTCTTGAGGAGCTTGTTAAGGATGGTTTGTTGACAAAGGATGAGCTTCCAAAACCAATGTAAGCTTGCCCTCTCTCTCTCTCTCTCTCTCTCTCTCTATCTCTCTCTCTCTCTAGGATGGTAGTGTGAGACTGATTCAATTCAATGCAGTGATTCTGAGCGTGTGAACTACTCAACTGTTGCTGACATTAAGGATCCTCTAATAACTAAGGTAAACAATGTTGCTACTGCTAGAGTTTCTGTGATTCCGTTACATGACTTTCATTTCAGACTGCCTAGTGAACACTTGTGATGTTGCACCGTGTGAAACGGATATAGTTATTGTGTTTAAAGGTAAGCATCTGCCTGGATAACTAGCTGTGAAACTTGAAAAGCGCAGGAAACATATAGTTAACTTAGACTCTTCTGCTAAAATTAAGAACTAGTACTCTTGATCGTGTCTTACCAACATAATTCTTTTGGAGTTTCTCGGGTTACCTTTCTTGATTCTTCTTTTTTTCATGTTCGGGTTCTATGAAGGGCATTGAGTCAGTTGGATGCCTTTTCCACGAGGCTTTGATTGCCAAGAGGTTTCAATTTTCTCAATTTTAACATTGCATCAGTTTAAACCTTCTCTCTTATTGACCATCAGTTTTGTATTTAAATTGATGATGTGGCAACCATGGAACCCATTGTTGTGCTGATGTGTGGAAGAAATTCATCCCCAGCCCTTACTCATTCCAGCATGCCACCACCCCTGGGCGAATTCTACCATGCAACCAGTTGTATATCCTCCTCTCTATCGACAAGTCAGCGTTAGTAATGTGGGTCCTTGCAGTTCCCACATCAACAAATTTACAGCATGCTTAACTGTTTATCAGACTAAATGTTTAAATTGGTGATGTAATTTAAAACCTCAGGGTGTAAATTGCTAAAGTTGAAATCTCATGACCAATTTTAGAAAACACCCCCAAACCTTGGAGGCGAAAATGTAGTTTGATTCTGCTTGTATACCGAAAGAAAATTACTTAGTTGAGTGCTTTCTCAGGCTGCAGAGAGGCTTATTAGGAGTGAAGGTGAACTTAAAAGTCAGCTTGAAGATTTCCGTAATGACCCTGATATATCAAGTGAGATTTCCTTGTTTTGCACTAATAATTCTCTCCTACAATTAACCTGATATATCAAGTTGGATCTTCTTTCATTTTGTGCACTAATATTCGTATCATTATCAATAGTCGTGGTAAAATTACATTAAATTTAGTTCTTGTTCGATAATCTTCAGATTGGCATAATTCTAATTGTTCTGGGTTCTGTCAGTTTGAAGACAAGCACATGCTTAATACATGTAAACATCTATAAACACACGAAAAAAAGTACACACAGAAATACCACAGAAGGAGTTGGGTTGCAACTAGCCTCTTTATATTACTTCAAGAAAGTATTAAAATTTTGGTTACCAACTTAGTAGAAAGCTATCCCGTCTTTCATTTTCTTGAACTTGGTATCTTGTGGTCCTTGGTGCAATTTACATGCACTAAGAAATTATGAATGCAGAACAAGGGTGCTATTCTGTGCTTGTGTGTAGATTTGTCCCTCTTTCAGTTGTGATTCTTGTTTTACAATTTTGTAGGTTGGCTCGAGGATGCGGCTTATTTTGCGGCAATTGACAGCAGTTTCAATGCTTTCAGTTGGTACGAGTGGCCTGAACCTTTAAAAAATCGCCATCTTGCAGCGCTGGAAGAAATTTACCAGAGCAAACAGCATTTTGTGAGATCTGGGTGACTGACTATTACTATTGATTAATAGTTTGCTATTGCATGTATACTTACTGTCAGGAACTCCATCATTGCCCATTTCCCCTCATGCTTTTGTTTGTGCAGATAAATGTCTTCATTGCCGAACAATTTTTGTTCCAGAGGCAATGGCAGAAAGTTCGCAAGTATGCACAGATGAAGGGAATTAGTATCATGGGAGACATGCCTATTTACGTAGGTTATCACAGTGCAGATGTTTGGGCCAATAAAAAACATTTTTTGCTGGTGAGTAATTTTTAGTGGGTAAGGGAACACGGTCATGCCACAACATGCTGTACCAGGTGTCATTTACTGATCATATTTTAGTCTTGCAGAACAGAAATGGTTTTCCTCTTCAAGTTAGCGGCGTTCCCCCTGATGCTTTCAGTGAAACTGGTCAGCTATGGGACAGGTTTATACTACTCATACATAATCCTTCAATTTTGTTTTGGTCAGTGTGCTATTCTATATCATTGAGCTTACTGTAAGCTTAATGTTTGAATCAAAGCCCTCTATATGATTGGAAATCAATGGAGAAAGAAGGATTTTCATGGTGGATACGCCGCATACGAAGAGCACAAAATATATATGATGAATTCAGGATAGACCATTTTAGAGGACTTGCTGGTTTTTGGGCTGTTCCTTCTGGTGAGACATTACCAAACATATTTCTGATTTTTGTGCTCGTCTCCTGTGACATATCGATGTTTTTATCACACTAATATATGGTGTGTGCACAGAAGCAAAAGTTGCAACGGTTGGACGATGGAAGGTCAGGTTCCCATATATTTTTATCTAGTTAAAACTCTGTTATTTATTATCACATTCAATCTGAAACTTTTATTATTTGAATGACGGTAGGCAGGACCTGGAAAATCCTTTTTTGACGCAATATCCAGAGCAGTTGAGAAGATTGACATAATAGCTGAAGACTTGGTATGTTTTAGCTGATTGTATACAAAATTCATCCAAAAAGCAAAAAAAAAAAAAAAAAAAAGGAAATATAAATGCAAAAACTTTGATTCTGCGAAGTTGTGATGTCATATCCAAAATGCATGACAGGGAGTTATCACCGAGGATGTAATTCAGCTTAGGAAATCCATCGGGGCGCCTGGAATGGCCGTCCTCCAGTTTGGTAATGAATTCTTTTCCAGTTGATTACACTATTGTATTTTATAATTAGCCTTGAGAAATAACTTTAAGCTTAGATGATTTGTTCTCATAACCTCCTCCTCTGCAAATGACCTATGTAGGTTTTGGAAGTGATGCTGCTAACCCTCATTTACCGCATAATCATGAGCCCAATCAAGTTGTTTACACCGGAACTCATGACAATGACACGGTAAAACACTGTAGTGGTTTTTCCGATCCCATATGATTCTGACATCTGATTATTCTTTTCCCTTTCTAATAGTTTATGTTATTGTATTACAGATTCGAGGTTGGTGGGATGTTTTGAAGCAAGAAGAGAAGTCCAATGTGGGGTTTTCTTTTCCTTTTTGTTGTTGAAACTTCTCCCTGGCATACGGAACTCTACATTACATGTTGAACAAGATTTAGCTTCTTTTTCTTGTGCCTATAAAGTTTTATTTGTTATCACAGGTCCTGAAGTATCTTTCAATCACTGAAGAAGATGATATCTCATGGGAACTCATAAAGGCTGCATTATCTTCTGTGGCACGAACAGCAATCATACCTATGCAAGATATTCTTAGGTTGGGAAATTCTGCGAGGATGAACATTCCTGCTACTCAGGTAAATAAAAGTTAAAGTTCAGACATAGATGCACATAAATTTGTAACGGGCGCCTGGTTGGTAGAATGGTTAGGGGATAGAGATCAATGCAGGTGAGTGCAGACCAAATCAGATTGTCGTCATGCTTGGAGTGCTCCCATCCTAGCCTTTGCTGTTTTATTGTCGGGACGTTTAGGCCAACTTATAAAGCCCAATTTGTGTTACTGGGACTCAGGGGGTCGGAGACAAGATGAAAACACTTAGGCTTTTCGTTTACTTCTATCTATACACTTTCCCCCCCCCACCATTTTAATTTTTACCACACATAACAGTTAGAATACTACGAATCTTTTCTTTCAAGCAGAAAGTTTAAGCATGTCAATGGTCTTTCTTTCTATGTGCAGTTTGGAAACTGGGGTTGGAGGATACCTAGTTCCACGAGCTTTGATAGCTTGGAGTCAGAAGCTTTGCAACTGAGGGATATGTTGTCGATGTATGGGCGGCTGTAGATTATGGATGCTCATTTTATCTCTCATTCACTCGGTTATGAACTAAAGTCAGATGAATGAGTCGAGTTTGTTGTATCAGAATAATCCATATACAGATATTAATCATGAAACAAATTATGTAACTTGAATAAAAACGTTCGAATCGTATAAATTGCAGTTGAATAAAATTGCATAGTAGGTGTTTTTTCCACCAAAATAAAGTGCCATCTCGATTTTTGTTTATTTCCTTGTTCTCGTCTTTTAGATCATTGAGGAGGAAGATCCTGCAAGTGGTGGATTGCCTTGATAGTTAGAACTTCCTCTTCAAACCACTGCGTCCCAGGCTCAAACTTTTCCTTTTTTCTTAGTGTAAATTAGTGTAGAATACCACTTGTACTCAAAACGAAGGAGGGAAATCCGTGCTTGGGACCTCTCTTTTTTGGGTCTTTGTTTTTTCGAAGATTCAACTTTATTAGAAAAGAATCAGCAATTTAAACATTAACAAGCTGTATCACAGCAGGAAAGAGAAGACGCATTTCTCTAAATCTAAATCAACTGAGTTACAAGCCCCGAGCAATTTCAAATTTTCTGATCACCCGGACATTTAAGTCCCGTGTAAATGGAGATGCAGGAATACAAAGGATACAATAATGATCTTTGTAGCCTTAGGGTTTACTTGATACAGATTGAATGAATATATCTTGTGATCCAGCAGGAAAAGATAACTCACAAATTTCATAGCTGCAAAATTAGAACGACGAGAGTAGGAAAAAGATCAAGCAGTAGACACATGTCGGATTTCGTGACAGCAGCAGCAGAGCAGAATGAATCAAGCAGCTTTCTCAATTGCTTCAATGCATTCCAGGATAGTTGCCTTGTCTGACATTGCTGTTATTAAGGCTTCATGAATCACCTTATCATTTTTTAAGAGCGATCCGGCAAACAAAACCTGCAATACATAATACAGTTACCAGCATCATCACTACTATTTACTACTAGAAAAGCGTAATTTATTGTATGCAGGAGGTTTTATAATTATGAACTTACAGCCCATCTAGTAAGATTTTGCTGCTGATCTTTGCTGAGCTGCGGCTTGCTTCTGTTGATAAATCTCTGAACACGAGACATAAACAGGCAAGTCTCGGAAACTAAGGTCACATAAACATATTATCTTGAAAGAAAACAATTAATCTTAGGGAAATGGTGGTTAACCTGTAGAGTGAAAAGATCAGCAGATTGACCGATCACTTTGTCATATTTCAGACCTTCTGCTGCAAGTCCAGCCATTGCTACCACCGCCAACCTAAAGTACCATCAAAATTTATGGATTTCACATGATATCTTTCGCAGAATTGGACTGCAATTATGTATTCGATTTGTTTTGATAAAGTTGAAGTGAAGACATTGTAACAGGTAAACCTTAATGCAAATGGACTGTTTGTGCATGAAAACGAATCAGTTTATAGGGAACGATTCGTTTAACGGATTTACAGAGGAAAGCTGTACTATTCTCAAACGAACCAAGAGCGCATTTGTTGCGGTTTCACAAGTGGAATATTACTCAAGGAAAATGCTAAGTTCCAGACTTCCAGTAGCTATGCCCCTACCTGTCTAGTTCCTTTGCATCGAGCTGCCCACTGTATATCAGTTTCTCGAGCCTTTCGTCAATAAGGTTGACATGCTCTTTCCCAATATCTAGAGAGTATCCCAGAATCGGAAGGCCCAGCAAATATGCAACTATTCAGAGAGAGAATTCGTAATCAGTAAGCAAATTGCCAAGAAAGCAACTAACAAAAACTTATGAAGTTTATAATATCTGGTGTTAATGAAGTACCTAAGAAATGAGCAGCTTCATGCCTAGCAATTCTCTCCTGATAGTCTGGGAAAAATGATGAAAAGCCAGATATTGCAGCTTGAAGAAGCCTGAAGTGCAGTAGATACAGATAAATTTTTATGGAAGAAAATGCAATCTTGGTAATAACTCATAAATCTGCGTCTTACTCTTACCCAGGGGCAGTGCTTCCCACACCCAAAACTACTAAAGAGATGCTCCCGAGCAAGTATGGTACGAAAAACCCCCAATCCTGCAACAACAACAGTATTGTGCAAGAGAAACCAAGATGGATGTCAGTAAAAGGCAGTTGATAAATACACGGCAATGGTGAAACAAAATCCATGTATTCAGTCTGAATCTTCTATTAAAATTTAAGTTGTGTGCATACGGAAGTTAATTTCTTTGTTTAGCGAAAATGTCGAGCAGCTATATAACCTGATCATCTATTCAATACATGCATAATACGTGATCAATTCACAACCAAAGGAACTGAGATTTTGCCTTCCACTTTTACGGAACAAGCTACACTAGAGAGACAAGTAATATTCTGATGCAAGGGGCATTACAATGCGACCGTTAAGTTCAAAAACCATCACGAGATCAAAGAGGGGGGTTTGCAAAGACAACTTTCCTCTATTAATGTACAAGTAGCAAAATGCATGCTTTCATCTCAAATATAGAATGCTACAGAATTCCCTAACATTATGTTTGGATAAAGAAATTTAAGATTACTAAGGAATTTTAAAATGACGGAAATTGAAATGACGAGATTTTATTTTCTAAATTTGTGAATTTTCTTGTTTAGATAGTTGATGTATAATTTATATGTGGACTTACAGAGAAAAGGAGATATAATGAAATTTACCCCAGGAAGTCGGCCAGCAAGAAGACCTAAGAATCCTGTTGTCCCTACCACGGTGAATAGAAAGGCCGCCTGTACGTATCATGAACAATATTAACACTTCACAGAAAACTAGTCTGATACAAATCCCGTATTTCATACAATTCATAGATTTTAGATTCAGAGAGAGACAGTGACAGAGAAGAAGACAATGTTTGCACAAAAGACCATAAGGATAAGAAGCTATGATGAAAGGATGCAAGTATCGCAACCCGAACAAGTACTACTTACATCATTTCTGACACTGGGAACTGCAAGAGTTTCTGCATTTTTAATCCCAAGAGTTGTCAGCTCCCTAAGCGATGTCTGCACGGTCCAATGCATTCATAAACGTTGAATCCACTTGAAATTAGGAATCGAACTCGAAACAATTAGGTAAATAAATAGTGTAGTAATTAAGATTCATGATTGAATACACTTTGAAAAGACGATCATCATCCATTCAAGTATAGTACATGTATGCATGGGTTTGTAGAGGACTTGAACTTGACACTTGTGATGGAGACTGACCGTACGCCGCGAGACATATGGCTGAGAACTCCATTTCTTGGCCCAACCAATTTCACTTAGCTGATCAAGTGCCTGTTTAACCGCACTGCTATCTTTCTGCAGCAAGAAAATGCAGATACATTACATGCTTGTCAATCATATCCTTCCTACTTTAATTCGAATACTAATCATATCCTTCCTACTTTAATTCGAGAAAAATAAGCATCCAACTTTAAACCAATCGACGATATACTTTCCATGCACATTAATTAATTACTTAAGCCTATACAAATTCAATGAGTGATTTTAGCAATGGTTAACCGTGTCTAATGGTGCAATTTTCAAGAGAAATTACTAACAGCATTGCAAAAAAAAAAAAAAAACGAAATGGAAGAAGAATAAGAAGGAGAACCTTTGCAATGGCGGATTGGAGGGTGTTGAGGTCGACACCAGAAGGAACAGCAGAGGAAGAAGCTCCGATTCGCAATTGGCGGGGACGATGAAAGTCGGAGGAGGAAGAGGAGGAGGCTACTAATAAACTGGAAGCAGAAGCAGCCTTTGCAGCCATGTCCAAGCAGCACCTCTGTCTCTGTTGTTTACTTTGAGCGGATAAGGTTTGGCGCCAGGAGTTGAGGAGTTGAGTTAGCAGTGGAGCAGTGGTGCCTTTCCGTTGCAATCTGCTGCAGACACGGTTCCCTTACTTTCTCTGCAACAGCCCGTGGTGAAGCTCCACGTCAGCTTACGTAATTACATGGAAAATAGAGAAAAAATAAAAAGGATTTTTGTTGACATTGGGATTTGAACCGACGCCCTATCGGACCAGAACCTTAATCTGGCGCCTTAGACCAACTCGGCCATATCAACCTAACATTATTTTTATCGGTGGGAGAAACTTGGGTATATTCTTTTGAGATTGGAGTAGAAAATTGTTTTTTTTCGGTCGATTGGAGAAGAAAATTGTGTTGGGGATGGTCTGATATCATCATCCAAAATCCAAATCTGATCAAATAAACCATCAGCTGAGACAAGGCACAGCCATGTCCACCTCCGCCGCCGCAACGGCACAACTGATCCCATCCCTCCCGGACGACGTCGCTTTGAACTGCATAGCCCGAGTCCCCCGCTGGTACCACCCGACTTTGTCGATAGTGTCGAGACCCATCCGCTCCCTCCTCTCATCCCCACTCTTCTTCACCACCCGCTCCCTCCTCAATTCGACCCAACATTTCCTCTACCTCACCCTCCGCTCACACCATAACCCCTCCTCCTGGTTCACACTCTACCAAAACCCCAACCCCACCTCCCTCCCTCCCCTTCTCATCCCCGTTCCACCCATCCCCACCCCATCACTCGGCGCCGCCTACGCCGTGCTGGGCTCCACCATCTACGTCCTCGGCGGCTCAGTCAACGACGTCCCCTCCTCCCACGTGTGGCTCCTCGACTGCAGCTTTCACACCTGGCAACCGGGTCCCCCAATGCGGGTGGCGCGCGAGTTCGCCGCAGCGGGTGTTGTGAACGGAAGGGTCTACGTCATCGGCGGCTGCGTTGTGGACTCGTGGGCGCGGACCGAGCACTGGGCGGAGGTTCTAGACCCAGAAAAGGGCCGCTGGGAGGCGGTGCCGAGTTCTGCAATTGAGATCCGTGGCAAGTGGATGCACGCGAGCGCCGTGATCGGCAGCCGCGTGTATGCCATGGCAGACCGGGGCGGGGTAGTTTTCGATCCAAAAACTGGGGTTTGGGAAGGAGTTGAGAAAAGGCTTGATTTGGGGTGGAGAGGGAGGGCTTGTGTGGTCCATGGGATTCTGTACTGCTATGACTATTTGGGGAAAATCAGAGGGTTTGATGTGAAGAAGAGGGCTTGGAAAGAGCTCAAGGGTGTGGAGAAGGGACTGCCCAAGTTCTTGTGCGGTGCTACGATGGCGAATGTGGGAGAGAAGTTGGTTGTGTTGTGGGAAGGGAAGGGAAATGGCAAAGAAATTGAGATTTGGTGTGCTGAAATTGAGGTGGAGGAAAAGGGAGATGATGGGGAGCTGTGGGGAAACATTGATTGGTCCCATAAGCTTCTTTCAGTTCCGAAAGGCTCTTCCATCGTCAACTGCTTGGCAGTTTCCTTGTGATGTTTGCTCTTTCGTTCCATTGCATTGTATAATATGATTGCAAGCTTTACTGGTAAGCTTTCTTCCGCATATTATGATCAATGATTTTTTATTTGATGCCAGAAAAGTTGATCATTTAGGTTTGCAATTGTAAATGACAATGAGATTATGAATGTCAACTCATCAAACTTTAAGCCAACCCGAAAATTTGATTTAGGGCTGTATCATATATCTAAATGCCTTGTATATTTATGCGAGCGCTATTCCTATATTGCAATTTCATAGTTCACTGAGCAGAGAAGCATATTATGCACATGCTAGGTCATTGCAGCTAGAAATAAGTGAACTGGTGTTGGACACAGAAATAGAACTTAGAACCAATGGTTTTACTGCTTGGGGTATTATCTCACAATCTTCCCCAAGAAATCCAGCATAGGATTTTGACAACCTCCCCCAACTCTACTGATTTCTGTCCTTGTTTGTTCCCGCCCTCAATTGTTATTAGCACTCCAAAAATCACAATTGGCACTCCAAACTTTCTATAATTAGAAAGAAAAATACACTTGTGAGGAGTATAGAATGAGAGTTTTGGAGTGCTAATAATAGTTCCCAAAAAAAATCATGCAATGATTTTGGGGAGGGGATTCGGATTAAATCACACAATAAGCTAGTCATAAGTAAGTCTTGAACTCGCCGTCCATGAGAGTCTAACCTGGAACTTCTACTTACAAGTGGAGAAGAAAACCACTAGATTGTTGTGCTAGAGGCCCTCTGATCAAGTTTATTGTTGTACTTTTCCTATAATTGGTTGCCATACTGCGATGTTTTGTAGCTACATAATGCAGGTCTGTTTCCCCTCCTCCTCACATGTAGGTCGCCAACATTCTTTCTCAGCAAGGGAGCACCAAAGGAAACTTCAAATTGATACCCATTCTTCTCACAGACAGCTTTTATGTATTGGGGAGGACTACTGCAAACTGTAAAGGTCCTAATAAAAGAACCTTTGAGTTAGGTCAGGTGACACACTCAACTGCTTCAGTGATTGGTAATGATTGAGTTTTAATATATCTCCTTGTATGCGCTACCCATGTAATTCATTTTGGTTTGTATATGGCATTATGTTGAATAAATAAGCAATACATAGGCAAGTGGTTCTACTTAAGGACAAGAAAAGCATTTTTACCCGTTGAGAAGATGATGATGAATTGCTAGACAACGATGCAATTGATGTTAAGTTATGATTTCTTTGTAGCTTTTTAGAGACTCAAGTACCTTTTATGTCATATGTAATCAATTGTTCAGTTCATAAATCATCTAATTTCTTTTTCTTTTATACAAAGCCATAATAGTAGTTTGGTTGATGCATTGCAAGGAAAATTTAAAAATCTCGATAAAATGTTGATGACTTCTCTATTGCATAGAGACGACATCTTGATCATAGATTGAGAACATGTGCGTCGTAATCGATCTTTCAACTGTTGTGTACTGTACTGAGGACTGAGCTTCGCTCCTCAACATTGAGGATGAACTTCTGAAAAAGGCATTACATAGGCAATAAGTAGGCAATACATAGGCACTAGGTGCACAACATAGACCTCATATCGAAATTAGTAGGGTTTTTATCACAAATGGTCCCTGACATTGATCAAACACATCATTTTGGTCTCTGACATTGAAAATCAATAGAAATGGTCCATGAGATTGATCAAACACATTACAAATGGTCCTTCCGTTAAAAACTCTTTGGGCAATTTTCAAAGCTTCGTAACTCAATCATTTCTTAACCAAATTTTACCCATAATATATCAAAATGAATATAGGAAAGTGTAGAACAAGATTATACCATTTGGAAGCCCAATGGTTTCCGGAGATGGCTGGAAAATAGTCTCAAATGTGACTGGTCCGCGGAAAAGCTGGAAAACTCGCCAGAAACTGGGTAAACTTTAAACGTTCATAACTTCTTCAATAATCAACGAAATCGAGTGATTCAAAAACTAAAATCATACTTCTAGACGAGATGAAGAGAATGGTATCTTTCTTGATGGCTAACTCGCCGTAGTTTGGTCGAAAAAGGGCTCGAAATTGGCTAACTCGAAAATGGTTATCCAATTTCGAGCTGTTTTCCAGCCAAACTACGGCGAGTTAGCCATCAAGAAAGATACCATTATCTTTGTCTCGTCGAGAAGTATGATTTTTGTTTTTGAATCACCCGATTTCATTGATTATTGAAGAAGTTATGAACGTTTAAAGTTTACCCAGTTTCCGGCGAGTTTTCCAGTTTTTCCTCGGACCAGTCACATTTGAGGCTATTTTCCGGCCATCTCCGGCAACCATTGGGCTTCCAAATGGCATAATCTTGTTCTACACTTTCCTATCTTCATTTTGATATATTATGGGTCGAATTTGGTTAAGAAACGATTGAGTTACGAAGCTTTGAAAATTGTCCAAAGAGTTTTTAACGGAAGGACCATTTGTGATGTGTTTGATCAATCTCAGGGACCATTTCTATTGATTTTCAATGTCAGGGATCAAAATGATGTGTTTGATCAATGTCAGGGACCATTTGTGATAAAAACCCAAATTAGTATTTGCCTCACATATGTCACCCAGGGCATTACACGGTCTCACAGGATTCCAAAACACATGAACTTAAAACATTTCTGGCAAGGTAATGAGTGAGTCTGATAAAAGTGTTGAAATTCGCCTCAATCCTCTGGGTATGGCTTTGCTTCTGTGACTATGACTGCAACTGGAATGCACGTAGATTTTATATATGCAGGACTTTGCCAGTGATGTTTGCACATAAAAGGTGGTGAAGAGTGCATGCATAATGCTATTGCTCTGCGGCTATGCCAGGAAACTTGGCAAAAGTTTTGTTTGTTTAGCACAGAGCTTAAAGCAAGACTAGAGAGGTATCAGAGGCAAGTGTGGAATGCAAATTACACTGGTGGTATTTGGAAAGTTTAGATAAAAGACGAGCATTTGAAGACAATGCGTTGAGGTCCTCGAGGATTTCTGCTCCTGGAAGAGTGTGTTACGCCACTGGGTGAAAAGAACCAGACAGATATTGCTAGTTTCACTCCCTTACTACCTGCACTTACTACTCATCGGTCTCTTCGTCCTGATTTATTTTCTTCTTTCATACTTGCATTCTTTGTTCGGATGACACAAATCAATACATGGTGGATGATGCCTACAAATGCGAGAGAGAAAAATGTATCTCCTTAAAATTTTACTAATTAGTCTAGCTCAACTTGTGAAATTTTTTACTCACATGTCCCTGTACGGTCTTACACCTATTTTTTCCATCAATGTGGCATAGATATTTTTTTTCACTTTCTCAGTGCTTTCAAAGACTGCAAGCTCAACTTGGATGATGAAATCATGATTTCTAGACATCTTTAAAGTTGTAATTTTTATACATGCTCGTGTCTTATTCCAAATTTCAGATGCATTTGGTTAGTTTTACTAGCTAATTCTTACTGTATTTGTACCAGTTAATCTCAACTTTGAAGATGACACGCCCCAATCCCGATGTCCGAAGGATAACGGGATGGTCACGTGCTGGTCGACACCCGAGGTGATGCAAGCCATTTAATGAATGCATATGCCGAGAACATGTGAAACATGCATATAAATTTTGCGCATAACTACGCAATGTAATATTCAAATACAACCTTGACAAAATAATACAATAAGTTCAATTGCCAACAAAATAATAGTGATAATGCATGACATGTTCAGAGCAAACTACAAATTCAGAATACAAGTGGAAGGTGTAACAGAAAATGTTATTACAAGAATGTCCAAGTGGAAAGAAGGACACAAAGTCACTAGTATGGGAATGCCTCGTAGCTCGGATCGTATGCCTTGTTCCTAGGTCCTGAGGGGGCGCAAAATAAAACATGAGTGGACCAAGTTGATAGATAAGGAATACTAAAACAGTTATTCATCAGTGTACTAACCCCCAAAGTTTATGAAAACTCAATAGTATAATAGGTTATAGGTTTTTCCGAAAACCCTAGCATGCCATAAAACTTCATAAAACATATATCATATATAGTGTGCTTAGTAGTGGTATCAGAATCGCCTGAAGGCCTTCATTAGCCTGTAGGCCCCTACATCACCCGATCGAAGCCATATATATATCTTCATTCGCTCGTAGGCCCCTACATCACCCAACCGAAGCCATAAATAGATATCATTCGCTCGTAGGCCCCTACAGCACCCGATCGAAGCCATATATAGATATCATTCGCCCGTAGGCACATAGTATGAGTAACCACTGAATAAGCACAATAAAAACATGAACATAATATTTCTAAAATATATGTAAATGTCTCAATGGAGCTCAATAGCTCAAACATCATATCTTAAATTCTTTGTGAATATCTCAATAAGCATAAATCCAGTGAAACATGATATTTCATAAAGCATGAATTCAATTTTCTCATAATCATTTCATAAAATGTAAAAACAATTGAATTTCGAGAAACAGATGTCATAAACAGATTCAGGACGTCGAAAAACCTAAGGGGGAACCTCGGGTACCTCCACGCGTCATCGCACGCGCAGAGTTGGGTCGCCGGAAAGTTGGCCTGAAAAGTCGCCAGTGTCGCCGTGGACGGTGGCGGAGCACAATACCTTCGATGGAGGCGCGTGTGCTCCATGCGCCAGCCAAGACAAGCACCCACGGGCAGGCCTACGCGCTGATTGGAATCTGGGTTGGACTTGGTTTTTAGGCTTCGGCCAAGGCTTTGGGTTTGGGCTTGGCTTAGTGGGCTGGGTGTCTGAGTTGGGCCGGTAGCATGGCCCAAAGGTTTGGGCTAGGTAGCAGTTGGGTTTGGATCCGGGTTTTAGGGTTATCGGGTCGGGTTGACCCAGTTTCAGGCCGTGGATCGGCCTGGGCAAACCTTCAAATGCTCATAACTTCTTCAATACTCAACCAAATCAAGTGATACAAAAACAAAAGTTGTAGTTCTCAACGAGATGAAGAGAATGGTGCCTTGCACGATGGCTAACTCACTGTGGATTGGTCGAAAAACACCTCTAAAGTGGAGGTGCTCGTCGGAAAACTCACTCCGAGCTATTTATGCGTTTAACAAGCTTAAACAACTTACAACAAGCCTCGATCTAACCTTAAATCACATCCCAAGGGTTTCTAGGAACTTACCCACGTCTGAAAAGTCACAAAAGTCGTCGGAGTTCATCGGGGAAGGGTGCACCGTGACTGTCACGGTTGAAGTATCGAGTTTGGCATGGGGTTTCGAGGTCCAACGTTCAAGCCTTGAGTCTTGGGGTTGTTGTTGTTGTGAGAGTGAACTCAGAGAGAATGGATAGGGAGATCGCAGAGAAAGGGCACGGGGATAGTTAAAAGGGAAGGGAGAGAAAGTGAATGGAAGAGAGAGAGATAAGAAAATATCACAAAAAGGAAGGGGGAATCCGGATTGGGTAAAAGGATAAGGGGACAAAGAATCCCAAGTGGGTCCCCCTTGGTTCGCACTTTAAGAATGTATAAAACGAAACACAAATATTCAAAAATGTTCGACGGTTCAAACGTAGAATCTTCGTTAGACATTCGATTTCGAATCCGTTCATGTCTACGCGTTCGTGATGAAGAGTATGATACGAATAAATTAATTAACTTAAGACTACGCATTTCGACGAGACGGTCAACGAGAGTCAACTCAAGGGTACAATGGTGATTTCATAAATCCGATAGTACAAAATACGATAAATCAAGGACGGGGTTTCATAGAAGATCTTTGATGACATGAGGCAATCTCATGTTATGCCTGATGATGTCACATCCTTTGGCGTCCTCACTGCATGTAGCATCCTCACTGCAGGGAAGGTAGTTGAACGCAATGCTATAATTTGGGCTACAATACTTGCTGCTTGCAGATTACATGGAGATACGTGAAGGGGACAACACGCGGCTGAGAAACCCATTGAGTTAGATCCACGGAATTCTTCAGCATATTTGCTGCTTTCTAATACACACGCTGCATCAGCAAACTCATTAGTCAATGATGGTTATTTACTCAACTTCTTAGTGCTATGTCATGTCGGTGGACTTCACTTTTTTGATTGTTTGTGCGAATGCATATGTTAGACGGTGATTCTTGTATGGAATGAAGCAGTGAATTTGAAGTTGTACGAGCTAGCTTCCGAGGAACATACGTAAGTTGGTTTCACATCATGATCTTTCTTATGCTCTTGACACTTGCGCACAACTGTTCTCAAGTCTTTGTTTTCGTTGCTGTTTTTTCTTTGAGAAATCGTTCAATCAGTGTCATTTATCTATAACTCGGCACATTTCTTGCCTTCGCTTTACTGCCGGCACTAGAAGGCATGACGATTTGAGGCCTGCATGTAGAATTTTTTGCTTCCAAATGAAGCAGATCGAAATCCACTTTGTGAATGTGTGTCCTAAATCATTTATTGTCAGACTCCGTTCGAACCTTGACTCGTATACACAAGAATAATTGCTATTACTCAAGAACCAGAATACAATCAATATCTTCAACATACTTTGCTCGACACAAGGGCACAGTATATAAACTATTGCAAGCTAAAGATCAAACTAACTTCCTAACAAATATTACACATAGACCAATAAAACCATTTCACAAATGATGACGTGGCATGTGATGTGGCACGTGACGTGGCAAGAGCTTAATAGCATCCTAGCATTTAGCATTTGCAAAACCTCTACTTTTGAGTATCTTATTTAGGATAAACTGTCAATTTAGTTCTTAAATTATCACTTAAGTGAAAATTAGGTTCCTAAACCTTTTTGTTGATGCATAAAATCAGTGAGGACTTTGGTACAACAGAAAGTTTCAAGTTTATGACCTTCGCTTGGTTGCTCCGGTCATTAGTGTGGATAGGTATGTAAATAGACAGAGACAGGGAAGCAAACAACACAAGATGTACGTGGTTCACCCAGATTGGCTACGTCCACGGAGTAGAGGAGTTCTCATTAATTGTGAAGGGTTTACATAAGTACATGGGTTCAAGCTCTCATTTTGTGAGTTCTAGTGAATAGTCTAATACAAATGACATTAGAGATGATTGTGGGAGAATGATCCCTATTTATAGAAGAGAGTTTCTAGCTTTGTTCTGACATTGACGCGTGTCGCGCTGTGATTGGCATCTGATGTTGACACGTGTCGCCTTGTGATTGGCCTCTGACCTTGTGGGTCCTTGACGGTATAATGTTGACCGGTTCTCAGTAGTTTCGAGATTGGTCAAGTATGGTACAAACAGTGCTCCCCTAAGTTCCCGAGTGAGGGAAGCTCCTCTGTTGGGGACTTGCAAGTTCCAAGCCACTAAGTAATCCCGAAACTTCCAAGTACTGAAGTGTGGTGTCGTTTTCACTTGCCTTTTCTGTTCCATAGGTGGAAGTGGCATCTTCTCTGGAAGTATTTCTCCTACATTCATGAGTGGTATCTCTAGCTAATGTTGACGCACAAGGTAATGTATCATTTTCACTTGAAGCTTACTTGTAGTTTCGGGCTTGGTCAAGTGTGATACAAACACTATAGTAGGAGTCCCCCAAGTCTCTGAGCGAGGAGATATGCCGAAAGAGGTGACAGACAAGGTAATTAATCAGAGTTCCAAGCAATCAGGTCTAGGTCGAAGCTTGACTTCGGGTTCCAGCTAATTATTCTCATTCTCCTTGTCTCTCATTCAGCAAGAAGGATAAAGAGAAGAAAAGGGAGAAGATATGATATGAGATACTTTTGCTTTTGAAGAAGTAACTTTCCACAGGCTTATTCTTGAACTGGGTTGAAGAGTTTTCTAGTTTCCTCCAAATAAGTTAGCCAACTCAGGAATTTGAGGGTCAAAACAAGTCCGTCAAATCTAGAGTACGTTTGACCCTGATGATATGGGATACTTTTACTGTTGGTATGGCGAGGCTTTGCTCTTTGGCGATGGTGCCAGCGAAAGGTTGTTGAAACTTCTCGAGCTCTTGGATTCAACTCAGACTCCTTCTGCTGAGTTATATGATTGTGCAGGGCGGGGTGTCATGCCATAGCGATCTGTTACAGCTCATCATGCTGCATTCTTCTCTACTTGTTTCTTCTGAACGGCAGGTAGGCACGAGGTAGAGGTGATGGTCTGTTTCTTTGTTCAATCTTTCCAAGTGCAGACCGACTGCTTTCTTTCTCCTTGTCCCGTAGGCAGGAGCAAGGGTAAAGGAAAAGCATGCCATAAGATAATTTTGCCTTCGACTCTGATGATATAAGGTACTTTTGCTTTTGAAGAAGTATCTTTCCACAGGTTTATTCTTGAACTGAGCTGGAGGGCTTTTTAGCAAGGAATAGGAGACTTGATCGTGAATTGGACTTGTAATTTCTTCAAGGGCCGTTGGTGGCTTGATTTTTGAAGGAAATCGGACCATGAGTAATCTCACATGGCAAGTGATTCTCAGTTTAGTTGAGGATGAATTAGCACGTTGTCTCCACATGCTTCAAGGTATCAGTTTCATTTGCCTTATCTATTCTCCATGCAGATGTGGCATCTTCTCTGGAAGCACAAGATGTTGAAGATGAGTACTCGAGAGCAATGCTAGGTAAGCAATCAGGAAGGGGTTCCAGGTAATCGGTTCCAGATCGGAAGATTGATACCAAGTGCTGACTGATTGCTCTCTTTCTCCTTGTCTTGCAGGTAAGAGCAAGGGCAAAGGAAAAGACAGGGAAAAAGCATGATATGGGATACTCTTGCTTTTGTCCATGATGATATGAGATATTCTTGCTCTGGTGTGGCTTGTTTGCAAAGGTATTATCAAGAGGAAAGAAAGCCGAGTATTTCGAGAGGTTTTGCTGGGAGTGCCCTCTCGGATATGAAGAAAGGTTGAGCATTTTTGGAGGTCTACTTGGTCGTGGAGGATGAAGGTTGGCATATATAGGAATTCTCCAATTGGCAAGTAGTAATGTTGTTCCTTTACCCTTCTTGATTACAGTAATGCAGTGGGAGCTGCGAGATTCACGTGTTTTACCTTTGTCAGAGATCTTTTGATAAAGTGTTCCGTGATATCCGGAAAGCTGATGTTGCTTGTGAAAAGTGCCGAAAAATTAGGCATTCTTGTGGGTATGCTTTGCCATAGAGGACATATTTGACTCGTATAGTGATTTCCTAATTAGCAAGTAGTGGTGCTATTCCTTTACCCTTCTGGGTAAGCTGTTCCTTTACCCTTATCGGTCATATCGATGTAGTGGGAGCTGTGAGGTTCACGTGTTTTAACTTTGTCAGAGCACTTTGACAAAGTGGTCCGTGATATCCGGAAAGCTGATGTTGCTTGTGAGAAGTGCCGACAAATTATATCTAGGAAAATCTGGCTCTTCGAAGTTCGAAGAGAGGTGCCTCTTCGATTTTTGAACAAGTGGGTATGTTGAAGATCTGGCTCTCGAAATGCGGAAAGCGTTGCCTCTTCGATTCTTGAACCAATCAGATCTGTTGAAGATCTGGCTCTCGAAATTAGGAAAGCGTTGCCCCTTCGATTTTTGAACAAGCAGATTTGTTGAAGGTGTATTCTTGGAGATGATGAAAAATTAGGCATTCTTGAGAGTATGCTTTGCCATGAAAGACGGAGGTCGACACATCTAGGGATTCATCAATTAGCAAGTAGTGGGTGCTGTTCCTTTACCCTTATGGGTAATAATGGGGTAGCTGGAACTTCGAAATTCCCGTGCCTTAACTTTGTCAGAGCTCTTTGGCAAAGTTACTCTTGGTGTCTGAAAAGTTGATGTTGCGTGTGAAGGTTGTCGACAAATTTTACCCAAGAAAATCTACTTCTCGAAATTGGGAGTGGTGTTTCTTTGATTTTTAAACAAATGGCCCTGTTGCCTTTTCTTTTATGGGGGCACCAATTGTGTTCAAGAAGTACGCTCAGAGAGTTACTGCTTGTAGAAATCTTCCCTTTATTTTTGTGCTTCTGAGATTTATTAGACCTCATTTTTCCTTCGTCATTTCTGAAAATGTCTGGCCTATCCGACTGTCGTTTTGACTTGAATGTTGAGGAAGAGGCAGCCATATCTCCTCAAGACAACATATGGCGTCCGTCTTTCTTATCCCCTACTGGTAATCTTACCGTTGGGGATTCTGTGATGAAGAATGACATGACCGCTGCGGTGGTGGCCAGGAATCTTCTCACTCCCAAAGATACCAGACTACTTTCCAAACGGTCCGATGAGTTGGCTGTTAAGTATTCTCTAGCTTTCAGTGTTCAATGTGCGGCTTCTGTGTCTAATATGGCCCAGCGCCTATTTGCTCGAACCCGCCAGGTTGAGTCCTTGGCGGCTGAGGTGATAAGCCTCAAACAGGAGATCAGAGGGCTTAAGCATGAGAATAGACAGTTGCACCTGCTTGCACATAGCTACTCCACGGGCATGAAGAGAAAGCTTGACCGACTGGAGGAATCCGAGAGTCAGATTCTAAGTGATCATCAGAGGTTTGTGGGTTTGTTGCAAGGGCACCTATTGCCTTCGTCTTCTGGAGCTTTATTGCGTACTGAAGCTCCAAATGATCGACCTCTGGTGCCTCCTCCTTCTGGGGTTCTGCCCAGTACAGAGGTTCCAAATGACCACCCTCCGGTGCCTCCTCTTTCTGGTGCTTTGTCGAGTGAGGCTTCTCTTGGGCAACCTTTGTGAAGGTTCCCTCATGTTTGTTTGTTTTGATTCTTGTGTATGTACATATATGTAATTTATCGATGATGTCAATAAACAAGCTTTACTTCATTCAACGTGTTGTGTTAAATACACTAAGGCATCCTCCACTAAGTTCTTTGAATTATTTCTTTTGTTGAAGTTTGCATGTTGAAACTTCGTGGGTGGATCCTGTAGGTTGAAATAGTGCTCCCCTAATTTCCCGAGTGAGGAAAACTTCTCGGTTGGGGACTTGAAAGATCCAAGTCACTAAGTAGTAGCGGAACTTCCGAGTACCGAGGTGTAGTAGCATATGATAGGAGTCCCCCAAGTCGTCGGTCGAGGAGAGTTGCCGAATGAGGTGTCTTGCTTGTTACCAAGTTGTCAGAATATCAATGCCTTGCCTTGCTTCATTTGGTGAAGCACAATTCTTTTTTAGTGAAGTACAATTCTTTCTTGCTTCATGTTTGAGAGGTAGGGAAATAATAAAAATGAAACCCAAGATCTCATCCCTTTGCCCATTTCTGCTTCCCCCTTTTTTTTTTTCTTTTTTTTTTTTTTTTTTTTATTTTATTTTTTGCTGCTGTTCACTTTTGTGGTGGAATTGCTTTTCGTTTCCACTAATCAGCTTGAGTTGCTGCAATTATAACACCTTTTTCTGTAGCTCAAATCGCAAAGTCGTCTTCATGAAAGTTGTTCCTTAACTTGTGATCTACAACATATCCAAATTTGAGATCCATCGGAGCAGTACAACTCCATATATTCAGGTATGATGAGTAACTGTTCATGATTTGTCTGTCAACCCATCAGGCCTGTTGTTAGCTTCGAAACTGCCTTTTATCTTGCTCAAATCAACATACTTTATTCATCAAAGTTGTTCCTTATCATCTCTTCCATAACATATCAAAAATTCAGAATGAATTAACTGTTAAATACTTCCAGATCTTTGAAACATCACAATAGCTTTGAAATCGGCAGGAATCTGACTGTCATGTTTGGAGCTTCAAAACTCTAATTTCCTTCGCTCAAACAGAAATATTTCCTTCTTCAAAGTTGTTTATCTGTTCAAGAACTATAAGATGTCAAAAATTCGGCTCCATTGAAGAAGAGCAGAAGTTGCGGAAATTTGATAGATGAAAGGTGACGGAAGAGGGAGAAAGAGAAAAAGGCTTGACTAGTTGAAGCTATTTTTTAGGACACAAAATTTGATTTAGCTTCACACTATCTTGATCAAGAGTGTGTGAAGCTCTTGCATGTTTTAGTGTTGAAATTTTGTAGTGAAGCTTTGTAGGTGAAGTTTTGTGGGGTGAAGCTTTGTAGGTGAAGCTTTGCAGGGTGAAGCTTTGCAGGGTGAAGCTTTGTGGGTGAAGCTTTGTGGGTGAAGCTTTGTAGGGTGAAGCTTTGTAGGGTGAAGCTTTGTAGGGTGAAGCTTTGTGGGTCAAGCTTTGTATGGTCAAGCTTTGTAAGGTGAAGCTTTGTAGGGTGAAGCTTTGTGGGTCAAGCTTTGTATGGTCAAGCTTTGTAGGGTGAAGCTTTGTAGAGTGAAGCTTTGTAGGGTGAAGCTTTGTATGGTCAAGCTTTGTATGGTCAAGCTTTGTAGGGTGAAGCTTTGTAGGGTGAAGCTTTGTGGGTCAAGCTTTGTGGGTGAAGCTTTGTATGGTGAAGCTTTGTATGGTCAAGCTTTTAGGGTGAAGCTTTGTTTGCACCATAAATTGATTTTGCTTCACACTATCTTGATCAAGAGTGTGTGAAGCTTTTGAGAATTGTAGTTGTCCTCCATTGATGAAGCTTTGTTGTGTTCCCCCTTCCATTTTTTTTTTTTTTTTTTTTTTTTTTGAGTGGGGGAACTAAACATTTGAAATTTGAAACTCTCTAGCTTGTGTGAAAGTTGAAGATTTTCCATGTGGGGCTTTCTCATGGTTTGATCTTCACAATTGTCAAACCTTAGCCAATATTGGTTATTCCTCCATGCTAGTGGGTGAAGGGGGGTTGTTTGTGACGCCATACCCATAATTCGCTCTGAGTTCCAAGCAGACCATTTAGAAAACAACTTATTAGATAGCGAAAAGCAGCTTGAGGCCCTAAGGCAGTCATGTAGTATCTCCGGTAGTGTAGGAATACGCTTGGTGCATCATTAGGAGTTGCCTTCTGAGCCGCCCATGGGTCATGTTATGTTCTACACTCCGACACTAATGACCTTAGGGGTGAAGCTACCTTTGCACCCGTGGTTGCAGCAGATGCTATCTTTTATTAGATAGGCGCCTGGCAACTCAACCTTGGTTTTTGGGATACTTTGATCGGGTTTTATATTATTTGGATGAAGTGTGGATTAGGTGAGCCTTCCTTCCATCAGTGGCACTACTGCTATAAGATACGCCCGGTGAAGTCATGCACTGGTTATGCCGAGTGTGCATGTTGGAGCGAGAGAGAGCATATTGCCAAATGACCTTCATTACATAGGATGCCGAACGGCTATAGCTCAACACTTGTACATTGTGAGTCTACTTGTAGTAGTACTTCAAGTGATTAGCGTTCCATGGATGGCCAAGGGTCTTGCCATCGGAGCTTATGAGTTTGTAGGAGCTAGGGCGACTGATGCCAATGACTTCAAACGCTCCATCCCAGTTTAGACTAAGTGTGCCTTCGCTCGGGACTCTGTCACAAAGTAATCTTTTCTTTAATACCCAGTCCCCTACTTTGAAATAGCGAGGTTTGACCCTACAGTCATAGTAGTTGGAGATGTGCTGCTTGTAAGCCATATTCCTCAAGTGAGCCTGAATTATGTGTTCCTCGACTAGATCCAAGTTGAGGGTGAGTTGTTTGTCATTTTCAATTTGCATGTAGTTATGGACTCGGAAGGTAGTTTGCTCAAGCTTAACTAGGACAACTACCTCTGTGCCAAAGGCAAGTGAGAATGGAGTTTCTCCTGTTGAAGTCCAATATGAAGTGCGATATGACCAAAAAAAACTTGGGGTACAAATTCAGGCCAACAACCTTTAGCCTTGTCCAAGTTGGTTTTCAAAGTGCGCTTGATTATTTTGTTGGTGGCCTCAACTTGTCCATTTAGATTGGGGATGAGCTAGAGAGGCGAAGCATAAGTTGATGTTGAACTTAGAGCAGAACATCTTGAACTTCTTGTTGTCGAATTGTCGCTCATTGTCAGTGACTATCGCATTGGGAATACCGAATATGCAAATGATGTTCTTCCATACAGAGTCTTCTATCTTTGCCTCAGTAATGGTTGCCAAGGGTTCTACTTTGGCCCACTCTGTGAAGTAGTCAATCGCAATGATTGCGTAACGGACCTTGCCCTTCCCTACAGGCATTGGGCCAATCAAATCAAGTCTTCACTGGGCCAAGGGCCAAGGGATGATCATGAGAGTGAGAGGCTCTGGAGGGGAGCGAGGAATAGTCGCATAGCATTGACATTTGTCACATGAGTTGGATACTTTGATGACATCTTGATGGAGTGTTAGCCAGTAATATCCTTGGCGAAAAATCTTATGTGCTAGGGACCGAGATCCAGCATGTTCTCCACAAACTCCCTCATGTATTTCCCGAAGGAAAATTTTCGCCTCGGTAGGCGTAAGACACCTTAAGTATGGTAGGCTAAAGCCTCGATTGTAGAATTGATCATTGATGATCAGGTAGCGGGTAGACTTGTATCGAATTTGCTTAGCCTGGACTTTATCATTTGGGAAAGTGCCATGAGCAAAGAACTTATAAGTCGGGGTGATCCAACTATCCCTCTGTTGTAAGTTGCAACTCTCGCGACCATGGTGCTTGGTGTTGTTAACAGTTCAACATGAATGATTTTTCAATCCTGTCTTTCACTGCTGAGGCTAGGCCAACTAGGGCGTCTGCATGACTATTTGCCGCTCGAGGAGCTTGAGTGATCTGGTAGTGGAAGTGCTTGAGCAAAAGTTGTGTTTGCGCAAAGTATGCTGCCATAGAGTTATCATTAGCATCAAAGTTGTTGGTGACCTGGTTGACCACCAATTGGGAGTCACTGAAGATATCAATTTGTTTAACCCCGATGTGTTTGGCCAAACGTAAGCCTGCTAGAAGGGCTTCATATTCGGCCTCGTTGTTCGTCGCCTTGAATTTGAAACGAAGAGCATACTCCATCGCCACTTTGTCAGGGGTTCGACTTCAGATGAGGATGACTAGAAGTGTCTTCACTTTCTACATGTACTCTGGATGTACTGGTTTGTTGTTTGTATGGCGTGTGCCATGTTATAAGCCTGAGAGCTTTTTTGTTTTTGAAGCGTTGTAGCTTTGAAGCTTTGTAATTGTAGCTTTGTAATGAAGGCTTTGTAATTGTAGCCCTGAGGCTTTGTAATTGTAGCCCTGAGGCTTTATAATTGTAGCTTTGAACCTTTGTAATTGTAGCTTTGAAGCTTTGTAATTGTAGCCCTGAGGCTTTGTAATTGTAGCTCTGAGGCTTTGTAATTGTAGCTCTGAAGCTTTGTAATTGTAGCTTTGAAGCTTGAGCTTTGTAAATGAAGCTTTTGAAGCTAGAGCTCTGTAAATGAAGTTGTCGAAGCTAGAGCTCTGTAAATGAAGCTTTCGAAGCTAGAGCTCTGTAAATGAAGCTTTCGAAGCTAGAGCTCTGTAAATGAAGCTGTCGAAGCTAGAGCTCTGTAAATGAAGCTGTCGAAGCTTAGAGCTCTGTAAATGAAGCTTTCGAAGCTAGAGCTCTGTAAATGAAGCTTTTGAAGCTAGAGCTCTGTAAATGAAGCTTTCGAAGCTAGAGCTCTGTAAATGAAGCTTTCGAAGCTAGAGCTCTGTAAATGAAGCTGTCGAAGCTAGAGCTCTGTAAATGAAGCTTCTGAAGCTGATCGACATGAGTGATGCTCATGAATGTGTATGTTGATTGACATGAGTAATGCTCATGGATGTTTGACATGAGTGATGCTAATGTATGATTGACATGAGTGATGCTCATGTATGATTGACATGAGTGATGCTAATGTATGATTGACATGAGTGATGCTCATGAATGTTTATGTATGATTGTCATGAGCGATGCTCATGTATGATTATGTATGATTGTCATGAGTGATGCTCATGAATGATTTTTTGGAGTACGGGTTGTACCTTTGATTACCTGGTTGGTGATAATAGCGGCAGGTTTGTCAATAATTTTTGAAGTACTGGATGTACTTTTGATCACCTGGTTGGTGGTAATAGTGGCAGGCTGTCGAATAATTATTGGAGTACTGGATGTACTTTTGATCACCTGGTTGGTGGTAATAGCGGCAGACTGCCGAATAATTGTGGAGTACTGGATGTACTTTCGATCTCTGCCGAATAATTTTTGGAGTACTGGATTTACTTTTGATCACCTGGTTGGTGGTAATAGCGGCAGACTGCCGAATGATTGTGGAAACCTGGATGTACTTTTGATCACCTGGTTGGTGGTTATAGTGGCAGGCTGCCGAATAATTTTTGGAGTGCTGTGAATCCTTTTGAAGCTCGGTTGGCTTATGCATACTGGGTCTCTGAGTTGGTAGACCTCTTTTTTTCTTCAGGGTAGAAACATATTGGATCCCAGTTAGGCTTTTGATATTTGCCTCATCTGATGTCTTCCACGTGAAACACTTGGTGACCAGGCCTCAAAGTTCGTTCACTGTTTTTCATGGCCCAGTTGGAAGATTCAAATATGGGTGTGCCGCTGCTTATGGAATATATCACATTCACTTGGCGTTGGTTACAGTTATCCCTCGGAGAGTGAAGGAGGAATTGATCAATTTTTTCTTCACGTGCCAAAGCTTCAATATGATCACGGAGGATGATACACTTCTCGCTGTCATGACTGTTATGCTTATGGTAGCAGCAGAACATGCCCGTGTTCTTCGTGGACTTGTAAACTGGCTATCTCGGCTTTGGCTTCGGTATCAGGTAAGCTATACTTGGGTAAATGGCCACGCATGTGGTGTTCAAGGGCGTGTATGTCTCATACCTCGGGGTAAGGCGTGTCTTGACACGTGTTTGGCCCACTTCATTGACTGCCTGGGGGCGGGCATTATCGTGGTGATACCCTTGGTTATCGCGATAGTGCCCTTTACTCTTTTTACTGAAATGAGAGTGGTGGGGATGGAAATCCTTCCTCTTGCCCTGAGATTGGTATGTCTGTTGACTTGGCGAAGCATTAAGTGAGGCAGGGGGATACGCTGTTGCCGTTTGGAGGGCCGATGTCTTCTCATTTGGTTGGATCTAGCTTCCACTCCTTACTTGCTGATAAGGGGTGCCTGTAGGGGGTTTCTCTTGATATGTTCTTGCCTCGGCGGAGGCGTGGTTATAGGCCTGTGCCATCACCTCGGAGTAAGTTTTCCAAGTGTTGGCATTGATCATGTACTTGAAGAAACAGTCACGTAAGCCTATTGTGAAGGCCTTGAGGGCGGTTTTGTTATCTGCCTCAGCGCAGCAAGAATATTCATGGATGAAGCGGCCGGCATACTCTCGTAGTGACTCGTCCTGCTTCTGGCGGATAGTGTACAAATCATCTGCAGAATGCAAGTGATCGGTCTGGAAGATGTGTTGAGAAACAAACAGTTTCCTCAATTCCTCAAATGAGTCAACCATCTTAGGTGGAAGACGACAATACCAGTTTAAAGCTCCACCAGAGAGGGTGGAGGGGAAGAGAAGACGTCGCTCTTCGTCGGTATGTTTTCGGTATGCCATGGTAAATTCAAAGAGGTTAAGGTGTTCAATTGGATCCTCCTTTCCAGTATAGAGTTGCAAGCCAAGCTTCTGTTTTGTCTTCACCTGGAGGGGGTGTCGAGGATCCTCCTTGTAAGAGGGCCAGGTCTGGGTTGATTCCAGTCATGTATCTCAGCCTGTCGTTCGGCCTTCAACTTGTTTACTTCTTCAAGGAGTTGTAGGACAATGGGGTCCTGGGTGGAGTTTTGTATCACTGGAGCTTTCTTTCGGAAATTTCCATCCCCTCTTGAAAGTAGGAAAGTCTGATCAAGAGCCTGTGATTTTCCCTGGACTCGCCGTACTGACTTATAGGGTATATCTGTCGGAACACCTCTGAGTCCCCTATACCCTCATGTTTCTCTAGGACTTGTTGCCCCTTCCCCAAATTGGTAGCCGGCCTGGGCCATGGTAGGGGACCGAGTCTTTCAGAAACCCTTGGGTCATTGATCTTGGAGCTTATGTGGATGAGGTTCTCTCGACGTTGCTTCAGGAAGTCTCGACAGTCGCGATAAACAGCTTTCGATCCTTCTGCTCCCTCTGCCAGGAGGTGCCTTCCTTCACTTCTCTTGCTTCGGGTTGAAGCAGCTAGGTTGAGAGAAGTTTCATGTTGATCGACATTTTGAGGAGTAGCTTGCTCCTTATCAAGAATACCCATGTTGAAGGCAAGTGACCCTCCATGTTGGAAGGCATCCGATTGATGGTTGATGTTCACAAGGGCAACGAGCTCGTGTGTTTGAGCATGCCTAGCTTCGTGGAGCGTCTCGAAGAGCTTCTCGTATTGCTCTTGAAGGACCTCGTTTTCATTGCTATCTTGTTGTTCTGAGCTTCTAGCTCATCGACTTTAGCTTGAAGAGAAACCTTTTTTCCTTCCTTCTTTCGTTGCTTCGCACTAGGTGCAAGAGGGGTGTCATTCTGTGAGCTGTGGCTTCCTTCGCTCCCCCTGTTGGAGAGGGATGCCTGATCAAAAGAGAGTATACAAATGGTGGAAACCAGCTTGACGAAGCTGAAGAGAGTGTGAATAAGTGTCGGTTCCCACAGACGGCGCCAAATGTTGATGCATAAAATCAGTGAGGACTTTGGTACAACAGAAAGTTTCAAGTTTATGACCTTCGCTTGGTTGCTCCGGTCATTAGTGTGGATAAGTATGTAAATAGACAGAGACAGTGAAACAAACAACACAAGATGTACGTGGTTCACCCAGATTGGCTACGTCCACGGAGTAGAGGAGTTCTCATTAATTGTGAAGGGTTTACATAAGTACATGGGTTCAAGCTCTCATTTTGTGAGTTCTAGTGAATAGTCTAGTACAAATGACATTAGAGATTATTGTGGGAGAATGATCCCTATTTATAGAAGAGAGTTTCTAGCTTTGTTCTGACATTGACACGTGTCGCGCTGTGATTGGCATCTGATGTTGACACGTGTCGCCTTGTGATTGGCCACTGACCTTGTGGGTCCTTGACGGTATAATGTTGATCGGTTCTCAGTAGTTTCGGGATTGGTCAAGTATGGTACAAACACTTTTTTTTTTTTCAAAAAAATCAATCCTTAAATTAAAAAAATCTACCAAGTACATCCCTAATATTATATTCGAAGTTACTATATTCAATTTTCCGTCAGTCAATTTGTCACGTTACTTGCATGTGATACACGTTGGAGGGTAGATGGTACTTTTACATAAAGAAACAGTGTATGGAGTTAACTTTTGAGGGTAAATTAGACGTTAGATTCGCAACCTATATGAAATGTTAAGGGTTTATTGGCGAGAAAAGAACGGTATTACACTCTAAAGTATGTCACGTGACTTAAGTTGACAAAAAATTGGATAAATTAGCTTTGAATATAATAGTATGGATGAAATTAGAAATTTGTAATGAATTTAGGGACTTATTTTACTGAAAAAATAATTTAGGGACCTAATTTTCATTGAGATGATAGTATAGAGACTAAATCGACACTTCAATCTATTATTTATTATGCTTATTGTTTCAAGTTGCTAGACAAGAATTTGGGGCTTTCTTCTGTTTCTTTTTGTCTTTATACTTTGGTAGATTATCCGTCTAATACTCGCTACCATACCATATCACATCCGAGGGTCAGTTCGTGAGCAAGGCAAGAGGTGCGACCGTAGAGGGGTCCAATTTTTTTTTTTTTTTTTGTTTTTTTTTGTTTTTTGTTTTTTATGTACTGTTAAATGTTGTTTCTATACAAAGGTCTTTGTTAGAGCATTATTCCTTCTTAAGGACCCAACTGTAGCATGTACCGAAAATATATTTTACAAGTAGAAACCAAAATTAATTTGTTAGAAATATCAACGGCAAACCCTATTACGAACTCTAGTTTTAGTTTCTGAAAGTTTCTTGTTAGGAGGAAGATTGGTGGGGGACAAACCCAATCAAGATGCATAAGCATAATTGCTTTCTGTCATTGCGAAAAGTAAAAATGAACCAACTGCAACTTAGGGAACATTCACAACATCCATTTCAAAATTCAGTTAACAATCAAAGGTTTCATCTGCAAAAAATTTGGCTACGACTTCATTGCTCAAGGAGAAAACTTGTTCCCAAAATTTACTAGAACATCATACAGAAATTAACGTTAAACAGCTACAACATATACATACAGCTACAGCGTACTTAACATTACATTCAAAATCTTACAATACTTGTTTGCTGCTAACTTTTGCATGACAAACCCCCATTAACACAATAAACACGAGACCACACCATCTTTCGTTACTAGAGAAACTTAACATGTTTGCAAAGGAAAATAATAAATATACCACAAGAATGCAACACAGAAGTTCTGCCGTCTTAGAACGTAATATGTGCATGCCTGTGTTCTTCCTTCAGATAGCCTTCAATTTGTTCAAGCGCCTGGCAAAGGGTACAGTAAAACTAAGCGATAAGAATAGGTTATAGATAACTTCATGCAAAACAGCACATAATTTGTAACCGAGTAATGATAATGCTGCAACATTTAAGGCCTATTTCGCAATGCTTACTGAAGGGCAAAAAGCACTTCAAGAAAACTAAACTGTTTCTAGCTAACTCTTTGGAGAAAACATTAAACCTCCCTCTGGGTTATAAAGCCACTTTCAAAGCTTCTTTACCCAAGCACTTGGATTTTTATTGAAAAATTTGACACGCTTTTAGCCAAAGTGCTTAGGAGTAGAAGTCATTATTACAAAAGCAGTCACCAACAGGCGTGGCCCCTTTTTTGTTTTAAAAAGGATGATTAGTTAATGTTATTTTTATATCGGAATGCAAATCGAGAGAGAGAAAGAGAGGAAACCTCAATCACGATGGCAGTAGGTGTGATATTGGATACATCTCTATAACCCAATTTGGCTGCAATATCTGCACAACAAATAATGTAAGGTATCAATATCTTACAAGTGAAACTCTTTCGTTTATTAATTTTACCATGTCAAGACGAGAATTAAAGCCAAAAGGCTGCATACTTTCCAAGGAAACCCTAGCATTGGCATTGGCATATGAATCACCTCTCTCTTCAAAAAGACTAGTCAGACGCATATAAGTCTGCATGGAAGGCAAAGTGTCAACATACCAATGAGTTGGTTCCTTTTCGTTTGATAGACCAATCATAAAATTAAGGATTATTTTAGTGACAATTTCAGCTATAAATAAATGGCGTACTTTTCTGTATGCATCCCCTGACCCGTGATGCAAAAGGGGCCGAGAACCAGTTCCCACAGCTGCAATTCTCTGAGCCAAGGCTTCCAAGGGAACATCTAACCACACACTAATCCCCTTCTTCATACACTTCCTGATGCACCAATATGTGTATAGTAAATTATTAACAAAGTTAATATAATATTCAGATAATTCAAAAACACAGAAAATTGTGTTACTACTAACCAGTTGACAGGGCGTACAACTGCACCTCCACCCGTAGAAACAACTAAACGATGCATCAAAGACAGTTTACGTAGCGCCTCAGTCTAAAAGAAATAAGTATAATTATATACCATAATTGCAGTAATGGAAGAGAGAAGAGTGGCGAAAAAAATAATCAACCTACAGTGCATAACTACATTAATGGTCTGCATAGTGGAACATTTGTGTTTCTTTACCGTCAACTATATTGAATGGACAACTACTAAGAATGTTTCACTTTCAGACATGTATGTATGTACGTATGTATGTATTTATGTACGTGAGGTGTACAGAATTGTATAGGACCTGCACCTTCCACTTTTTATTACGAGCGGCACTTCATGAAACTATGCCACCAATCATAGGACACCAATTTTAGAAATTACAAGCTGATTACCTTAATGTTGTTTCACAATAATACAGAAAACAAAAAATTAGGCAGTTTTGAGTTCTAACTGCTAATCAGACATATTTCTCTTAGTACATCATGAAACATTAGGTAACAGTCTCCAACCATGAAATCTGCAGAAAATGAATCTACAGGAATAGTTTTCAACTGACCTCCTTATCTCTGAAAAAGCCCTCTCCATAGAATTTGAAAATTTCAGCTACGGAAGTTCCACCAACATCATGCTCCACCAATGAATCACTAGAGCATCCACAAGAATATACCAAAATACAGAATTCTGTTTAGTAAGAAGTAACCTAAATACGCCATTAAGGCTTCGGATAGACTTGGAAAAATGAGATAATTGACAAAAAGGAACTCTGTCCTTCCTCTCATCCTTTATGCAATCCCAACAGAGTATGCATTTTTTCTATAAAGACCAAACTCAAAAGTAGGCAGATTACATACCTATCAATGAATGAATAACTAAGTGCTTGCCCCATAATCTTGCCAACGGTTGTTTTCCCAGATCCCATCATACCTGCAACTCAGAATTAGTTTATTAAGTGCACAGTAGTTAAATCCTAGACTATATATAAAGGCTTATAGAGAGACCTACCAACAAGATATATACATCGTCCATTCAAATATGGCTCGGTTGCTAGTGCCTTATTCTGCAATTTTATTAAATTCTAGTTAGACATACACACACATAAACAAATAAGTAAAATATATGGTTTTGATTTATCTTTGGACCAGAGTTCACATTATCATTTGACAGCAGACAGATTCTGTAATTTATTAAGACCGAAAGGGGTTTGATTTACAGAATTTCACGGCCCAAACAAACTAGAAAAAGGTGTGTGACGCATACCTTCAAAACCAGCGATTCATCGAGAGTATGAAAATTTCCAGATTCCACTGTTGAAGCTACACAAGTGAGATTTTAAATGAGAATTCAATACTCAGAAAGAAAATAGATTGCGTAAAGATACTTCCAGATGACAAGGAAGATTTTCTGTTATTGTGAAACCTCATTAAAACAGATTCTCAAGCCTTGAGGGCATCACACTCCAGGATTTCAAAAGAGAACCAATTCTGTTCCGCCATATGAAATTATAAACAATAAATTCAGTGAAAACAAATTATTTTCATTGTCGTTTTCAAGTTGCGGAATTTTACCATTTGGAAATTAAGTTGGGTTAAAAATGAATGTGAGTCACAGTCGCAAAGCTTGTCATGGCCGAGGCTAAATTACTATTATTGAGATTTTTCTTAAAGTAAATGGTGCACAGCTAACGTAAGTTTGGTAGATGAGGATTATGATAACGACGTTTCAACCCCGGCAACTTACTCAGGACTCAATGCAACAAAACTAGTTTCAAATCTGATTACTTTTCCTTAATCAAAAAGCAGCGGCGGCTTTTTATAAATTTTGTCAGTGCCAGGAATCGAACCCCAGAATGTCTCACTTTTATTTGAAAACTATCTTAAGGGGGCCCTTTATAAATTTTGCACGGTCCACGAAATCTCAGAGACGGCCATGCTAAACAGTCATTCATTAAATTTTTTGTCTTTAATCCTTCCATCTTATGCAATTTCAACACCAAGGTTGAGATTAATCAACTTTGGTAATAAAAAAGGAGATGGGGAATTGATTCAATCACCAAATAAACATCACAAATCAAGATTAAACATTACCAAAATTCAATAAACATACTGAATTGAATTGAATTGGTTGAACAAGTTACCTGGAAAGTTCTTGTAAGAGCATGAAACCTCCAAAGCGACATGTCGTTGTCGATTGGAGACTTTTGAGGTTGGTAGGTGAGGCAGCAGCACCTGGGTCATGTTTCGGTCATTCAATCTCGGAGAGAAGGAGGCCGCCGAGCGCGTCCGCAGCCTCCTCGCAACCTTGTCGGAATCCACCATCCATGTTGAAATTTGCAATCTCGGCCCAACCGTAGCCGCCTCCATACTCATCCTCCCTCAAACAAGACAAACAGCTCAACAGCTGTGATTCCACCGCCACCGCAATCAGATTAAAACTATTCAATCAATCTCGAAAATAATGTGGTACAATCTAAAAGAAAAGCGGCGGCGCAACAAACAAACAAACAAACAAACATTTGACATCAACAATTTGGATTGGAGGAATATTCGAATGACGAGCGGGGCACGTACCTATACGTATTACCAGAAGCAGGATCGATGACTGAGAGATTTGAGACGTTTTTTTTCAGGCTATGGTGTTTCTCTCTCTTCTCTCTCTCCTCTCTCTCGCTCACGCCTCTCTGCAAACACATTGTTTATTTAAAGCCATGTACCACCAGAGCGTATTCTATTCTGTAGTGTACCAGAATTCGGTTTTTTTTTTTTTTTGGGTGTGTGTTAGAGTCACCGGCGGGGGTACGCTCTATCTCTGTGCCCCCAAGGCGGCTTGGTCGTGATGGTAAAGCAATTTCTTTTTTCTTTTTTTTTAAATAAAAAAAGAAGACAATTGGTTGCAACTTGCAAGTTACAATTATCTTTTTATTGAATTCGGAGAAGTTATTGGAAATTTCACTTTGATTATGATCACATTTAAACAAATTCATCAAATCAAGAGTTTGAACTCGAAACCCCCCATATTTTTTTATTGAAAAATCGCAATCCGTACTATACTACTGCGTCACTTAATGTGATTGGTAATGCTATTTGACGGACTACATAATTTGTAGTTGTTATATATTAAAATGAATGGTCTACGTGGCAATGGAATACGGATAAGATTGCCAAGAGGCTGTGAGTGTTGCACATGCTACCAACCACGTAGGTGTAAAATTGGTGACGAAAGGGTTTGGTAGCATTACCATCGACTCACTTGCGGGTCTCTGGTCTGCTCTGTGGTTGGTGGGTGGACCCGGACCCGGACCCAGACCTGTAATTTCCATATTTTCTCGTCATTTTTTTTTAATCAGGATCCTCTCCGAATCCATTTCCTAGAGATCCTAGGGATCCCACAATCTTATCCGTTCATCGTATATCGTCCGGTCAAAAATTATTTAAAATTTAAGATTTAAAATTCAAATATAAATAGTATCTAACGAAAACTGACCGCACGATATAAAATAAACGGACAAGATTGCGGGATCCCTAGGATCCCTATGGAAAGATCCGGCGAGGATCCTGGTTCATTTTTTTTTGGCATTGAAAATAGAAGCATTTTCATGTAACTATATGGTTCAATTATACCAGTATTTTATAGTGATATGTTCACTCATAATCCTACCTACCCGTCGGATACAAAAACAAAGAAAACATTACCGTCGTCAACCCCTAATTTTTTTTAAGTATGTAGCTGTTTAGGCCCAAAATATTAGTTTGGACCGAATTTAGAATCATTCTCGGCCCATAAGGTTTTACTTGAAGGCTTGTGGATTATTTAGTTCATGGGCCGAGATCGGCCAGATCCTGTCAGGGAGAAGAGTTGTTCGGATAAAGACGAAGTAGGCAGAATCCTACGGCTAACATGAATCCTGATGCAGTAAGGGGTCTCGGCAAAGATGAGGTTGACAAGATATGGAGATAAGTGCGGCATGATAAAAGGCTAGGTTCAAAGTCCTGATTGAAGAAGGATTAGTCGAGGTAGGATTGGATCAGAGTAAGGAGTCCTAATCTGAGTATGACTTGAACTCGATTGAAGAAGGATCTGCTACTATAAATAGAGGAGGTTGTGCATCATTGTGAGCCCTCCAACTCAACACACAAATCTGCCATGCGCAAACCCTCGCTTTACGTGAAACCTCTCAACAACCTTAAGATTTTTATTTTCCTTTTCGCCAACGCATCTTCAGTTTGGATAAACAGCACTGTGAAGGCAACTGGTGAACATCTTCAGTTTGGATAAACAACACTGTAGCCGTAGAACCATTCGACCATGGAGCACCTTCAGTTTGGATAAACAGCACTGCGTCGAGACCGACTGGTTACCTATCCAAGTCTCGGTCGAGAAGAATTTTCGAATCCTTATTGGCAGAGGTTATCTCATTAGCCTTCTCGGCAAAGTGAGGTGTTACTAGGTTACTACATTCGGCACATTGACAGCCGAATTTGATATTGAACTTCGCAGAACTAGCAGCCTTGTCTTCAGGCTTTAGAACCCGAAGGTCGAGGCGTGTTCCTTCCTCGGCCGCAGTCGCAAGATCAAGAAGTCAGCAGCGCAACCAACGCAACATCAACAAATTTTACTCACCGGTCGAGCTCGGCCGTCGAGTTGGCACACCCCGCACACAACCGAATGACGTAGTTAGCTCATAGATTACTCGGCCTGCGCACCACATAGGCTTGGTAGTTTTTAGGGTCAACATTTTGGCACGCCCGGTGGGACACAGTGTTAAAACTGCGAAGTTCATGCCAATTGAGACATGATCAGTTAAGAAGACAGCAGTTATGGGAAAATCAACGACTGATTTGTCAGTACCGCAGACACAAAACCCCATTGTTACCGCGACACGACGAGAAAATGAAGCTGGTCTCAGCGGTCAGCCTCGCAATGCAGAGGTCCCTAACAGAACCACATGCATTTTTAATGAGGTGGTAGTGGAAGACTGCGATGAAGATGGTGGTGAAGGCGCTGATCCACCAACAAGGTCGTTTCTCCGGAGACGACTGGATGAACAATCTCGGCAAGTTGAACAGATATTCAGCCGAGGAATAGATAGTTTGGGGGAAGTAATATGCAGTACCAATGAGACACACCAGATTGCTTGAAATGTTGGTTCATAAAATCTGTGAAGATAGACCCTCCGATCATTCTTGGCAATTGCCACCAAGGAATAATCCTTTACCAATAGTATAGGCCGAGCCAATGCCTGCTCGGCTCAAGCCAATTGACCTAGAAAATAAAGAAGGATCAAGCAGTAGATCGGATGGATCCGACCAGAAAGTAGAAACGACATCCATCAATGTGATCGAAATCCAGAGGATGATCGATTCGGCCTTGAAAAAGGGGCCAAAATTCCCAAAATTCATCCACTCATACCCTGCCTACGTGGAAAAATTTGAATATCCTAAAGGCTTTAAAATCCCATATTTCAGTTTGTTTGCTGGAGAATCATCTTTATCCTTGTTAGAACATGTGGCTCGGTTCACCGCGTAATGTGGAGATGTTAATAGCGATTTCCATAAACTGCAGCTATTTAACTTCTCATTGACAGGCTCGGCTTTTGCGTGGTACATCAATCTCCCACCGAACTCCATCCAGAGTTGGGAAGAGTTGGCCGAAAAATTTCATGAGTAATTCTATCTGCTGGGGATGGGAATGTCGGTTTCATCACTAGCCAGAATGACTCAAGCATCCGATGAGTCGCCAATGGATTATCTCGCCAGGTTTAAGTCGGCGAGAAACTGGTGCCGCGTACCCCTTCCTGAAGTCGAATTTGTTAGACTGGCTTTGAATGCGCTGGACGTGAAGTACAAAAAGAAATTCCTGGGAGCAAACTTTGGAGACATGTATGAACTAGCTCAACATGTTAAGCAATATGACTACCTACTCCGAGAAGAAAAAGTCTCAAAGTCTCCATCCCGAGGAACCATTTACAAAAACCCCACGGTTAGTTATGCCTCGACTGAACCTGAAGAATATGCTAGTGTTGATACGGCCGAGATAGTAATCGATAAACCGTATATTTGCAAAGCATTGACTTATGCCAATCCCAAGGATGTAAAAACTCACTCGGCCAACAAAGAATCTATCACCAAAACATCAAAAGTTTACACTTTCGACATTACTAAGGCCGACGCCATCTTCGACCAACTACTACTTGCCAAGATCATCAAACTTCGGCCTGGGCATAATATTCCTAAGGCGAATTGAAGGGAAAAACATATTGCAAGTACCATAACTCGAATAAACATACGACAAACAACTGTGTCGTATTTCGAGATGCCGTCCAAAGCTGGATTGATAACGGCAAACTCAAGTTTCCAGAAAAGAAAATGAGCGTTGACACCGACCTGTTTCCTACGGCAACAGTTAATATGGTAGATGCCCGTCTACCTAGGGACAAAGGGAAAGAGAAGGCCGAGTTTGTTCCATTACAACACATCCCAAAGCAGAATTCTCGGCCACGGCTCAAGATAGATTTATTTTCGAATGAGCCACCCAAAGTTCTTTCAGGACCGGCTATCATCGAGTCTCTGACAGACTCCAGCACCGAGGAAGAAGATAAATCGGCGATTCTATGCAGCCGATGTAAGACAAACGTTACCACCAAGCCAAACAAAAGGCTGTTTCAAGCTACGATAAAACAATCACCTTCCATGGCCGCAACACATCAGAAGACGCTCAGTGCAAGCCAATGCCAGGGAGTTTTCGACAGACTCGGCCCCAAAACGCGGCCGACCGAACTACCCCCAGTCAGACGGCGCCTCGACTTCGATACACCATTCTATAACGAGGATTATTATGCACGAAGTTCTAGCGGCTCAAACTCTTCAGCAAAGCAGAAAACCTTCAAACCTCATTAACCGCGCAATCAATGTTGGTACACCTATCATTCACCTAAAGGTGTATACACTGCACTGTCCAAATCACAGAAGCGTCGACGCCAAAGAATAGATTGCATGGCTCACCGACAAGCAGCCCAGGAAACTTCAGCCCCCAAATGGCAGCCGAAGAACAAAACTAGCAGTGATGATGAGCGACAACCTCCGACCATCATGACAGAGTTGCTCTAAGAAAGACAAGTGATCAATCCTGATGTGGAAACCACATTTGAGAAGGCTGACAAGCGAATCAAACTTCTCATTCGACCCGGGGAAATGAAGGCGCGCTTTGAACATTTCAAGAAGGAAGCCGAAAGCAAACTTTCCCCGTTACCCATACAGGAGTCTTTGATTAGAGTTAGACGGAACCTACATCCACCGTTCCTCGGAAAGGTATTGGAGTATATGCGAGAGTTCCACAAAAAGCATTCGGCTAACGATTTATACGGTTTACCGAAAGCATGCCAAGATACGATTGATCTCGTTCTGGCCTATCCTGATGCTGAGCGAATTATCCAAAAGAATTCGGACCTAGGGTTGAAAGCTAGGTTCCAGCACATACGAGAGGCTCGAGTCCTCGACTTTGACGTCGACCCATATATCGATATCGAGACGAACGAACTTCCCTTCTCTCTTGAGGATCTCCAGCACTTACGAAACCACTTCGAAGTTTTTTCAGCTGTTTCTCATTTCGGCCTTACAGCCGATGAAACGAAGCGCGTGGCACGCTTAGATGCCTATCTAGACGTCAAGGACGCCCGTATCATATATCAAAAGCAGGCTCATGGCATGACGTAAGTCCTAGACCTTGTTTTAGTTCCCAATGAACATGATGCTCTTGACCAACAGAAGAAAATTCTCAAAAACGCCTTGCAGGAACATACCCCGGCAACGGTCGACGAGGTCGACCCAAATACTATCCATGACAAGAGTCCGGAGGAGAAAGGCCCGGCAAACGAAGGGCCGACAGAGGTGGGAGATACTGAGTCGATGGGTCATTCGGTTCTTGACAACATGGAAATCAGTATGGTCCACGTTCTGCCTGCAGATTTTCAACCACGCATGTCCTAACCGAACTTCCTAGACGGCGACGTAGTGGTCGAGGAGGCTACTCAAGTTGACTTGGTACTCACTACCGAAGTCGAGTCGGCAATAAAAGAAAACAACCTCAAGGCAGCTCTCGCAGAATTATTTCGTCGTTCATCATCAGCTAATCTCCATCACCTGAAGCCGTTATATGTTACGACTCATATCGAGGGATACCCAGTATCCAAAATTTTCATTGACTATGGAGCCACGGTTAATATCATACTTGTGACTATCATGAATGCGTTATGTCGCTCTAACGACGAGCTTATTCCATCAGGGACCACCATGAGCAGTTTCGTTGGTGACAAATCCCAAACCAATGGAGTCCTCCCGTTAGAGGTGACCATTGCAGATCGCAATCACATGACTGCTTTCTTCATAGTCGACTCTAAAATCGAGTACAATGCGTTGCTCGGACGGGATTGGATTCACCAAACAAGTTGTATCCCTTCATCACTATATCAAGTTCTCATCTTTTGGGACGGCAAGACAGTCGTGGTTCACCTAGCCGATCATCAGCCATTCGAAGCTAACATGATCCAAGCACGATACTACGACGATCATGTCAGCTACATCACTTTACACGGCCTTAACGAAGAAGGTCGGCCGACTCAGATTTCTGTTCAGAAGGTCGGCCGACTCATATTTCTGTTCAGAAAGCCATCGAGGTTGGCGCCGAAACTGTTTACCAGGATTCGACGAGACTCGTGTTGGCCAACTTCATCACTGATCCTGATGTCCGACACCAGTCAGGCCACACACCGAGCCGTAGTTTCATCGACCATAGAACGATTGCTGGCTCATTGGTACGCTATCTCCCAACAGCCGAATTTGGGCGTCAACCTCGTGGAGTTCCTCGCCGAAGGTGAAAATGGCCATGTCCTCTCTCTCGACAAAATCCAAGCTGCCCCGGCCGAGCTCGAAGATAGCCGGCCCCAAGTCAAAAACCCATTGGATGAAATAAATGTGGGGACGGCCGATAACCCTCGGCCATTATTTATTAGCGCTTTGTTACCCCAGCATACCAAGACTGAACTCTGTAAGTTACTCAGCGAATTTAAAGATTGTTTCGCTTGGAGTTATCATGAGACGCCTGGTCTTGACCGAACCCTCGTTGAGCATGAATTACGCATCAAACCTGGTTGCAAGCCCTTTCACTAACCTCCTCGAAGGTTCTCGACCGAAGTTCAACTCGGCATAAAAGAATAACTGGTTCAACTTTCAAACGCCGGGTTTATCCGAACCGCTCGATACGTCAAATGGTTAGCGAATATCGTGCCAGTACTAAAGAAAAGTGGTGCCTTACGCATTTGTATTGATTTCCGTAATTTGAATCTGGCAACTCCCAAAAATGAATATCCCATGCGGATCTCAGATTTGTTAATTGACGTAGCAGCTACTCATGACATGATGTCTTTCATGGATGGTCATGCCGGTTATAACTAGATCTTTATCGTCGAGGCCGATGTTCATCAAACTGCTTTTCGTTGCCCGGGGGCACTCGGGATATTCGAGTGGGTAGTTATGCCATTCGGCCTTAAAAACGCTGGTGCCACATACCAACGCGCCATGAACGCTATCTTTCATGACCTGATTGGCACAATAGTTGAGGTGTATATCGATGACGTGGTGGTTAAATCAAAAAATCACCGAACATATCTAGATGATCTTCGGCAAGCTTTCCTTCGTATGCGACGACATAATCTCAAGATGAACCCGGCTAAATACGCATTCGGCGTATCGACCGGTAATTTCTTAGGATTCCTTGTGCATCATCGAGGAATTGAGGTGGACGAAAACAAGGCACGTGCGATCATCACTGCCCCACCCCCGACGACAAAGAAACAACCACAGTCCTTACTCAGCAAGATAAATTTTCTCCGTCGTTTTATATCTAATTCGGCGGGAAAAATGAAGGCGTTCTCTACGCTTTTGAAACTGAAGAACTCGGATAAGTTTGAGTGGGGTGACGAGCATCAGGTAGCTTTTACACAAATCAAGGTCTCTCTTACGACGCATCATGTTCTTGTTCCCCCTCGACGCGGTAGGCCTCTTAAGCTATATATTTCAGCGACCGAAGAGTCCATCAGTTGCCTCATTGCACAAGACAACGACGCCGGACGAGAAGAGGCCATTTTTTATCTCAGTCGCAATCTCAACCAATCGGAGATCAATTATTCCGCCGTCGAGAAGCTCTGCCTAGCCTTATTCTTCACTGCATCAAAGCTTAGACATTACATACTCCCGTCGGTCAATCAAGTCATTGCTCAGACCGACATCATCCGCTACATGCTCACTTGGCCGATAGTAAAATGCCAAATTGGGAAGTGGACAATGGCATTGTCCAAATTTAGCTTGCAATATGTACCCCAGAAAGCTGACAAAGGTCAAGCGCTGGCTGATTTCCTCGCCCAACACCCTTCCCCATGTGGTTTTGGGAGCAACAACGTCGAAATCGGCATGGTGAACACGCGCGATAATTACTGGACGATGTATTTCGACGGCTCTAGTACCTCATCCTCGGCTAGTGTCGGCATAATTATTCAGTCCCCCAACCATGATCGATGGCATTTTTCTCTCACGCTTGATTTTGATTGCACCAATAATCAGGCTGTACGAAGCCCTTGTTATCGGCCTTGGTGTCCTTCATGACTTACGGGCAAATCGTGCTCTCATCTTCGGCGACTCCGAACTTGTGATTAACCAACTTAATGGTTCTTTTCGATACATGAGTTGTACTTTGGCACCTACCACATGGTTGCCAGCTATTTGGCCAAGTGCTTCGACGACATTACATTTGTGCACATTTCCTAAGTTCATAATACCGACGCAGACGAACTGGCCCAAATCGCTTCCGGAGCACAATTTCTGGGGGGCAAGCTAGGCCGGGAAATACCTATGTTACGACGACCATACCCGACCTTGGTTAATCAGCAAGTCCTTCGACGCGATAACGTGATACACACAAGAGTCATGTCTTTACCTTCATTGTTGGACCGACAAGACCCTATAGATGTTTGCGCAGTCGAGGCAATGCCAGATGACTGGAGGAAGCCCATTATGCGGTATCTTGATAATCCTAATAGCAAACACGACCGTAAGACAAGGGTTCATGCCACGAATTATGTCATGTATCAAAATGAATTATACCGAAAAGGCAAAGATGGCCTACTGTTGTTATGTCTTGGCCCCCAAGAGGCTGCTCAATCAATCACAGAAGTTCATGAAGGAATTTGTGGATCTCATCAGTCCGGCCGAAAAATGCGATGGTTGCTTCGACGACATGGTTATTTTTGGCCAAGTATATTAAAAGATTGCATTGAGTTCGCACGGAGATGTGTGCAATGCCAAATTCATGGTTCTATACAAAGAGTCCCGACCGAATCACTACACTCGGTCACTAAACCATGGCCATTTAGAGGATGGGCTATAGACGTAATTGGCAAAATCACATCAGCCTCCGGGGCTGCCAAGCATGCATGGATACTCGTGGCGACTGATTACTTTACCAAGTGGGTCGAAGCAAAATCGTATGCCAAATTAACGTCTAAAAAGGTTTGCGACTTTGTGGAGGAACACATTGTGACCAGATTCGAGGTACCAGAAACGATCATAACTGATAATAGCACAATCTTTACAGCCGAGAGGTTTAAAGAGTATACGGCAAATCTAAAAATTCAGCTTGAACAGTCCACGCCGTACTATCCACAGGCAAACGGACAGGCCGAGGCAAGTAATAAGGTGATGATAGGTATTCTTGAGAAAATAATAGGGCAAAGGCCTGGCATGTTGCATTTGAAGTTAAATGAGGCTTTATGGGCATATTGAACATCGCTCCGGATGGCGACTGGGACAACCCCGTACGCACTGACCTACGGGCACGACGCAATGCTACCAGTTGAATTGAGCATAAATTCGTTGCGAATAATCGAGCAAGGTAGTTTGTTCAGCGCCGAATATAGTCAGTCCATGAGGCAAGAGTTAGAAGATTTAGAAGAAGCACGACTTGATGCATATAATTTACTGGTAACGCAGAAAAAGATTGCCGAACGAGCCTATAACCAACAGGTTAGACAGAAAACATTCAGTGAAGGAAATTTAGTTTGGCAAACTGTGTTGCCTATGGAAATTAAAGATCCTAGGTTCGGCAAGTGGTCACCGAATTGGGAAGGACCGTTCATCGTCTATAAAGTCCTCGGCAAGGGGGCATATCACCTTAAGGATCGAATCGGCGCAGTTCACAAGTTATCAATCAATGAGAAATTTTTAAAGAAATACTATCTAACTACTTGGGAAATGCGGGAATAAAAAGTTTATTTCATTAAGGATTGTGATTCAGTCAATCAGTACATATAAGTAAATCTAGGGTGATGGAGGAAGAAGTGTTTCGAGGACGGCATTCAGCTCCAACCACCTAACTTCGCCCATTGTGACCTCGGCTTGACGAATCCTCTTGTCCATTTTAAGTTGTTCGACCTGCTTCACGCTAGCCGCATAATCGGTTAGGTAGGATTTGCCACCCGACTCAAAATCCTTCGCAAGTTCAGAAGCCACGGCCGATCTCCGATTTTGAAGTTCGACGATCTGACGTTTAAGGTCGGCCAGAATGTCTTTCTTTGCTTTCATGGCTTCAACTTTCGGGCGGAGAGCTTTAAGAACGCCCGACGAAGCCTTCAAGTCGTCTTCGGCCCAAAGACCTTTCTCAAAAATACCAAAAAACTCTCGAGTCTACTCCAACGTCGAAGATGTATGGGTAATAGCTTCAGTGCTCAACTGGCCATCAATCGCGAGGTCGTTGAGACATTCACCGACGGAGTTGAGGCCCTTATGCTCGAGGATTTGTGAAGCCGAAAAAGACAGGAGTTCTTGCAGCTTGACGAGAGTGGATGAGTCAGCCGAAGACCCAGTCGTGGCCGTCGAAGGACCAGCAGTTCCCGACGTAACTGAGAGGAGAGCGTCGAATTCGACCTCCCATGAAGGCTGCACGGAAAAGAATTGTCAAAATATGTTGAATCATCAGACAATAGAAAATAAGAAAATGTTAGACCTGCCGAAAAGAGACTTCGGCCATGTCTGCTGGATCATTGCTTGAACCCAGAGAGCTCAATGGCCGAGCCCAGTGTTTTAGACTGCTTCTCAATTCACGTGGCAGATGAAGGTTATCTACATTTGACGGCCACTGAGGTGACCAAGAGATATAGATAACGCCTTTCAGCGCATAAAAATTTCGGTGAAAAGAGAACGCGGGCACCTGACATTTAATATTTTTCTGGTTTAGAATTCTAAGGCAGAAGATTGATTAAAAGAATAGTAAGAAGGGTGTTTACGTAAGCGGATGTGGCTTCTTGATGAGGGATGCCAAGGTCTTGATCCTGCGGGTGGATCGGCGTTTCCGCTGTTGTTTCAGGCTCGGCGGCAAAGCCTTTCCCATGAGTGACCGTAGGAGGGTCGACCTGACCGTCCGCTTCAACTACCTCAGAAGGGTCAACCTGATCGACCACTTCGACCATCGGTGGAGGATTGTTGAGGAGAAGATCAGTCGGCTGGGGGCAGCATTCCGGCGAGGTGTTGTCGCTCTCATCATCCTGGAATAGAGGTTGTTAAAATTGTTTGAATTTGTTTGAGAGAAAATGAATTAACAACCGCACCATTATACCTCCATGATGATTGCCGACTGTCTTGGAGTCTAAGAATGAGTTCTTCTCGTCGCCAGGGTTACTTCTTCCAAGACAGGAGCCACGATCGATTCCGAAGTGGCCATTCCCTCAACCGGTGGAGAAGTAGCCGGTTCAGCCGGGGCCAGAGGTGCCATGTCCTCGACTAGCGGGCAGTTGCTGGCTCGACCGTGACTTGAGGCACGGGTCGAACCTTAGGTACTTGGCCAATTTAGGCCCGCCGTACGACCACTGGGGTACCGATGGAGGGAGAGGCTTCAGGGGTGGCTGATCCTATCGTTTGGCTAGAAACGACATGAATTTCTCGTTCCCCTTTCTTTGCCAATTTCTTGACACATTTGGAGGGATGACGGGCTACAGCTGCCGTTTCGGTCTCCTGTCGAGGTCGTTTACTCGGCTTTGAAGAGGGAATTGACTTTTTCTTGGCCGCAACTGCGGCCACCACTTCTACCCTTTTTGGCATTCGGCTGCCTGAAAAAATAAGATCAAGTCAGTAAAACTATGACGATTGAAGAAGGATTAGTCGAGATAGGATTGGATCAGAATAAAGAGTCCTAATCCGAGTATGACTTGAACTCGATTGAAGAGGGATCTGCTACTATAAATAGAGGAGGCTGTGCATCATTGTGAGCCCTCCAACTCAACACACAAATCTGCCCTGTGCAAACCCTCGCTCTACGCGAAACCTCTCAACAACCTTAAGATTTTTATTTTCCTTTTCGCCAATGCATCTTCAGTTTGGATAAACAGCACTGTGAAGGCAACTGGTGAACATCTTCAGTTTGGATAAACAGCACTGTAGCCGTAGAACCATTCGACCGTGGACCACCTTCAGTTTGGATAAACAGCACTACGTCGAGGCCGACTGGTTACCTATCCAAGTCTCGGTCGAGAAGGATTTCCGAATCCTTATTGGCAGAGGTCATCTCATTAGCCTTCTCGGCAAAGTGAGGTGTTACTAGGTTACTACATTCGGCACATTGACAGCCGAATTTGATATTGAACTTTGCAGAACTAGTAGCCTTGTCTTCAGGCTCTAGAACCCGAAGGTCGAGGCGTGTTCCTTCCTCGGCCGCAGTTGCAAGATCAAGAAGTCAGCAGTGCGACCAACGCAACATCAACAAATTTTACTCACCGGCCGAGCTCGGCCGTCGAGTTGGCACGCCTCGCACACAACCGAATGACGTAGTTAGCTCATAGATTACTCGGCCTGCGCGCCACGTAGGCTTGGTAGTTTTTAGGGTCAACAGTAGCAAAAGCTTTGAATTTGAAAAGTAAAAACTATTCACCTAATTAGAGCATATTTCACGTATATTATAAACTTAATATGATAAAAATACTCTTGACGGTGTAAGCAAACCATTATCTTAACCCTAATTTGGTTCACATGCAGACATCATTTCTTAATTTGTAAGACATGGTCGCCGGCCCCCTTGATACTCTCCCAATAGGCCACCTCAACAAGTAGGGAAAGATTTTTTTTTTTTTTTTTTTGCACTTTTAAGTTCCAATAAGATTTCATTCTTAAACAAAAACCGATTTGGAGACTACTCCAGCGATTGATCATTACTCGAAGTTCCTAATATTAATTTTAGCATGATTGCACTTTGTACATGTACAACATTGTAAGCTTATGTTATTATCTTGCTATTTTATGTAATTATGCACGTAGGACTTTTGTCCCGCCCAATGTTTAGTTTACTCAACTCTAGCAAAAGCATGCAACACATTGCTAATTAGTTTGGTTTCGTTACCACATTCATATTCATTGTTTGTGTTCTGTAATTAATTACTCTAATTTAGTTATTTTGTTTCTTTACCACTCATCTTGACCACCAGGTTATGCTCGAAACATATAAGATAACATATACATATAAGATAACATACACGTTGCTTAGCAAGGACATATCAACCTTTTTTTTTTGTCAAAAAGAACAAATCATATGTTATATAAACAAAAAGTTCTAGACATGATATTTATATATTACTTATCACATCAAGCAGAAATTAATTAAAAAGTGATATTTTAAAAAAGTGAAAGTGATTTTCTAACCAGGAGGATTCTTGTTAGATTCTCTTTGTAAGAATCTTGAAAATTCTTTAATCACATTCGTTCATCGTACATCGTGCGATTAGAAATCATTGTAAATTTTTTATTTAAAATTAAATATAAATAGTATTTGATAAAAACTGACCGCACGATATACGATGAACGGATGTGATTGGAGAATCTTCGGAATCCTCACAAAGAGAACCCGGTCTCTCTCATTTTCTAGCATTATTGATTTGTTGTGTGTTTTGTTTTCTACTTAATTAAGTAGTATACTACTCGTCAGCAGAAACTTTAGTCCGCCGCGATTTGTATACCAAAAGCAAAAGCAAAACCAAAACAAAACTCGTGTGTTTGGAATATGAAAAAATGTAAAGCATGTGTGTTTCAAAAAAAAACAAAAATGTAAAGCATGTGAGCCAGTCAGTCAACCAGCCACATGATAAAGAGAATTCAATAAAAAAAAATTGAACTTTAACGAAAAGTTTTTGGTTCTGTTCATTTTAACAAAAAATTATATTTTTACACTAAAAAGTTAATCATGATACTATTCACTTTATCCTTTATTTTATCCTTATTGTTAAAACTCAAAATTTTCAAATCATTTTCATTAGTTTTCTTAAAAAAAAAATGCAATAGAATGCCAAGTCCACGTGCATGGGCTGATGGGCATGTGGCTCATCTACTTCCTGACCACGACGGCTTGCGCCAACAGCACCACCATCCCCCACGTCACGTGTTTGTTTCTCCTACACTCCCATTCATATACCAATTTTTTATTTTTTTTTATTTTTTTATTCTGATGATTAACAAAGAGTAAATTGTAGCAATAGTTTCTTAACTTTAATTAAATTGGAGCATAGGTCCCTCAACTAAAAATTCATTACCATTGGTCCTCAACTTCATCAAAACGTTTAGCTATGATCTTTTTGTCAACTTCGTCAAAATTCTGTCAAAATAAGTTATATTGGAGGACCATTGCTACAATTGGGTTAAAGTTGAGAGACCATTTATCTAGCTGAATTAAAGTTGAGGGACCATTGTTACAATTTTTCTTATTTGATTTTTCATATTTGCACCTTGATTTAGCCTCACATGATGGCACGTGAATCATTTTGACGGAAGTTTGAACGAAGTTGACGAAAAGAACCACAGATGTACGTTTTGATGGGTTGAGAGACCAATGATAATGAATTTTTAGTTAAAGAACTATTGTTCTAATTAGATTAAAATTGAGAGACAATTGCTATAATTTACTCAATTAACTAAATCATGAAATAGCACGCACATGGAGCAAATTTTTGTACCAAAACAACACAAATTTTTTAGTGTGACACTTTGTTGAACAATTGGTGAGATATAATCATTTGCACCGTCATGCTGCATGGCTGTTGACAAATGGGAACAAGTTTAGAGCGAGTATGTGGTCATATGCCGAAAAAACTTCTTTTTTTTTTGGACAAATATGCCGAAAAAATTGATAATGTCGATAGTAGGGCACACAAGGGCAATGCCGAGTTTTACTCGGACATATTGCGGAACACCTTATATGCACGAATTTGTTACTACCCGGGCAACCAAAGAAACATCGGAGGCTTTTCCAAAAAAAAAAACATCGGAGGCTCTCCCAACAGCTTTTTCAGCTGCCACGGGTGAATTGATTTATGCAAGTTTTTCTCTTACTACTAATCTTAACTTGGCTCTTACATTTTTGCATTAGTAGTTTGCAGGTTTCATGTATTTCGTATGTTTCACATATCTCACGGGCATATGTTTGTTTCATTTCATACGTTGGGTGTGGATGCATCATGCATACCAAAACATGTGGCTTTTACTTTCTTTAATTTCAATTTCTAATAAGATTTCATTCTCGAACAAACACCGGTTTGGGGACTGCTCCACCGGTCAATCATTTTCCTAAGCTCCTAACACAAATGTCAGTGATAAGTTGATATTATACTATATATTTTACCCTAATCTTAGTATTAATTTATTAAATATTTTGTGAGAATTTTGATACTTTGAATTATAATTCCAATGTAGGACATTTGACTTCCTCTTGAGCAAAAAGTGACCAAATGGACGAATTTTGGATTGATTCCAATTGGAGGATATTCGTAAGTCTGTGAACTTATTCGTGTCAAAGTTTCAGATTTTTATACCAAACAGTTTTGTGCTTATTTGGGCTTTTTGGCATCCAAGATTATATCTTTTGGGTTCGAGGCCTTCTGCAATTATGTTCGGGACATCTCAAGCTTTAATTCAAGTCATTTTAGGTTTATTTTGGAGCCCTGAAGTTCTATAAACGTGGGATTCTTTGTGGCTGGGCAGATTTCCCAAAGTTAGAATAAGAATGTATTTCCTAGTTATCTTATTCTATTATGTTTCTTAGTTTTTAGAAGACCTTTGCTAGTAAGGATTTTAATTATGTAGTAGTATAAATAAGGCTTTTTAGCCATTAGGGTTTGAGGAGAAAGGGAAGAGGGAAGAACGCATTACTTTGGGAAGAACACGGAGAGAATAACCCACAGCTTTTGATGATTCAAGTTTATTTTCAAGGTGTTTTCTATCGTTGTTCTTAATAATATTTTGTTTTATGATTGTTTGTAACTAATCTCTTTTGCTAGGGCGAGGCCACGAGCCTTAGCAAGAATATATAGTTTCTTGTCAATTTATTTATGATATTATGCATGCAGGTTTGAATTGTTAATCACCGGTTTAAACTATCTAATTGTCTTGATGATTGGCCACCATATTAGGATATTTGGAAAAGTAATTTGATGCAATTTTAGCGGAGGGCTGTCCTTGGAATTAACTAAGGCTTCTTGTGGTTAATATGTGTAACTTCTTAGGATAAACGACACGTCTTAAGGATTGTATGGTTTTTCAAAAGGTTTTCACAAAACTTAATGAGTCTTGCATGATCACATTTGATCTGGACACCACGGACGGGTTGCATATTAGATATGTGTTCTATGTTGGAGGTTTCAAGTAGGATATCTATTAGGAAAACCTAACCTTCAAAATATGCATGGATAATTTATAAGTAATTAGAAGAACTACGTAGGATTGTTAAGGTGACGGCGGAACTCTAGTGCTCAAATTTATTTTCAAAACTATTTTCTTATTTTTCTTTACTTTGCCAATTTATTTAATTGTTTTTAATTAAATTCGTTTTTAATATTTTAGGTCATAAAATCACCTTTTTCTAAACTTTATTTTCAAATAATTAATTAAGATTTGGTATTTACATAAATTATTCATTCAATCCATGTGGATAACAACTTTGCTAGTGCCAATTATACTATGATTACCTTATACTCATGCAAGTATTTTAAGTGTTTTTTTTATCCTTACTTTTTCAGGTGTTAAAAATTCTATCAGTCAGCATGGTTGCAAATTGTACATGTGCAACAGTGTAAGCTTATGTCATTAACCCATGCAACTTTTAAACGGGGTTTTTTCTTTTCCTACTATTTTATTTGAAGGAACATCACAAATAATATGCACGTAGGACTTGTGTCCCGCCCAATGTTTAGTTTACTCAACTCTAGCAAAAGTATTCAACAAGTTTGGTTTCGTTATAACATTCATATTCATTGTTTGTTTTCTGTATTTAATTACTTTAATTTAGCTACTTCGTTTCTTTACCACTCATCTTCACCACTAGGTTACCCTCGAGACATATAATATAGCATATGCATTGCTTAAAAGTAATAGGATCCTATTTGGATCCTCTTTGTGAGATCCTATTTGGATCCTCTTTGTGAGGATCCTAGAGATCAGTTCATCATATTCGTTCATCAGTCATCATACGGCCAAAAATCATTTTGAATTTTTTATTTAAAAATGAACACTAACAGTACCTAACGAAAGATAGCCGCACAATATACGATGAACGGTTAAGATGAATTGATCTCGAAGATCCTCAACAAGGACAAATCATATTTTTTTGGTCAAAAAGGACAATTAAATCATATATTATGTAAACAAAAAGTTGTTAACGTGAATTTATATATCATTTATCACATCAGACTAGAGATTAATTAGAATGTGATGTTCTTAAAAAGTAAAAGTGATTTTAGCATATTGATTTGTTGTATGTTTTGTTTTCTACTTGATCAATTAGTATACTACTCGTCTGCAGAAATTTTAGTCCATTGCGATTTGTATACCAAAACCAAAACAAAAACCGAAAAACAAGGCTTGTGTGTTTGAAAGATGAGAATGTAAAGCATGTGAACCAACCGGTCAGCCAGCCAGGCAAGAAGAAAATAAACACATGAAAATAATAAGAAAACGTGGCATATGCATGCACAAAGAATGCAATAGAGTGCCAACTCCATATGCATGTGCTGATGGGCACGTGACGCTTCTACTTCCTAACCACGGCGGCTTGCGCCAACAGCACCGCCATCCACCACGTCACGTGTTTATTTATTTATTCGAATGATTAACAATACCATGAGATAGCACGCACAAGGGAGCAAGTATTTTTTACGAAAACAACATGTAATTTATTTTTTTGGTCAATTAACATGTAAATTTTTTAGTGTGAGCATTTCGTCGACTAATTGGTGGGATAAAATCAATTTCTGCAGTGATGCTGCATGGCTGTTGACTGATCGCAACAGCTTTAGAGCGAGTTTGTGGACATATGCCAAAAAAGTTTGTCGACAACAGCACACACAAAGGCAATGCCGAGTTTCATTTAAGAATTTTGTCAAACACCTTATATGCACGAATTGGTTACTACCCAGACAACAAGGGATCATCGGAGGCGCTCCCAACAGCTTTTTCAGCTGCAATAGGGTCAACTAACCACGTTGACCTCCTGGTGGATCCGCTACTATCTCTACTACTACTACATAATTTAAAATTTAGCTGCAACAGCTACTTAGGTATAAATCCTATACATATTTGTTACCTGACAAAGATACAACTAAGTTATACAATTGATTTGTTTATGCAAGTTTTTCTCTTACTAGTATAATCTTAATTTGGGTCTTTCATGCATTTTTGTATTAATATTTGAAACAGCTCTGAATGGCCAAAAGGAGTAGTAAAATTAAGAGAAGATGAGAGTGGGAATTATACTATTATTTGTTTGTGATTCGATTCATTTTGTATGGTTCATGTGTTTCGTATGTTTCACATATTTCACGTGCATGTTTGTTTCATTTCATACGTTGGGTGTGGATGCATGCATGGCAGCATGCATACCAACGTACACTTGTGGCTTCTTTTTTTTCTTTTTCTTTTTTATTTTGAAATATTGTTTTGGTAACATTTTTCAGATAATTAATCCTCTTGTCTTACCTGAATTATAAAGGAGAAAATATGCTCTTAGTCTTAGTACTGGTGACAGGCAGTCCTTATTTAGGCTTATGGGTTGCCTTAGCTTAGGGGTTATGGTTGATATGTGGCTTTTGTGGCCTTGGTTAGCTTGAGTTAATATTAATTTGCCAATCAACTGGCTTTTGTAGTCGTTTGTATAACTTTTGTCCCCTTTAGTTTTGGCTCTATTAACTCGTTATTTTGTTGCCTTTTGAGTTTGATACTTTGTTGTTAGTTGTATATGTTTGAATTTTTCATACAAAATTGTTTGTTTCGATAGAAATAAATGATTTTTTTATTCATTTTTTTAGATAAAGTTTAATTTACTACGGTTTAGTGGTATTCCTTTTCACTTGTAAACAAGATGTCTTATGTTCGATTTTCGCTAAAGGCGAATTCAAACCAGATTATTATGCCTTTGAAATTTAATTGTAGGTAATATCGTATTTATTATTTAAAAAAAAAACAATATGAGGTACATGTGTTATGAATTGTTTTCATCCAATGAGGGTAATTTTGAGTTATTGAGAAATTAGGGATTTTATATATTTTTTTCTATATACTGAATAATGAAATTCCATATAGCAGTGCCTTACCACTAGTTGTCCATTTTAAAAAATAAAATAAAATAAAATAATGAAGAGTTGTTTTTTGTTTTGTTCTGGAAATTAAGTAAAAGAATATTATTTCAAAACCACAAATTTCATGAGGTTCATATGCACCCACACTCAACATGCGCTATGTATCAAACATTTAAATATGTGAACCATATCCATTTTTATATTTTTTGTGTTGGAAGTATATCAGACATATGAAATATATGGACATGCTAGCAGCTAGTGTAGGGCAACCTGCATTGTTTTATTTATTTATTTTATTGAATTAGCCTATATAATGAGTCAATTATTTAGGGATTAAACTCAACACAAATATAATATGTTCTCGCAATATATGTGACCCGAATTCAAGACCTCTTAATGAAGAAGAAAATGACTAGACCATGGTACTATAGTTGTTATGTTTTGATTTCAAGGATGCATTGTTTTGATTTCGAAGATGCGTATGTGTTTGTATGTCTTTTTCTCCTAGTCCTTTTGCTTGGGACAAAGTTTTTTTTTTTATATTAACGATGGAAAATTTTATATTATTCCAATAGAAATGTTTACATCATCTGTCTGCCACTCATTTGTCAAAGCAACCTATCAACCTCTACCCATATTCCCTAAAAACCTAAAAATCCACCCAATAAGTTAAATTTATGCGATTAAGGTTTATACATTTTACTGGAGTAAGTGCTAAGAAGGTAGGGTTGTGTCTCAATCAGATTTTTACTTGAATATGCTTCCATGACAATGACATCCAACAACAACAAAAACAAAACCACCAAAAATTATGTTATTAACTTGGCTCCTCAATGAATCAGGAGGAATTCCTCTTCAATTCACTACGTGAAATTTCATGTTTATAATTGAAACTGTTTATATTATAAAGCATTATGTAAATATCATTTTTACAAAAAATCAATAAAATATAAGATCTTTTAGTCATCGAACTATACAAAACAAATCAATGAATCCGTTAAAAGAATTATGAACCGTCTAATCTATTTGTTATAGTTAATTGACTAAACAATCTTATTTTAATTAATTTTTTGCAGAAATAATATTTACAGAATAATTTGTAATATAAACAATTCCTTATTAGCACAAAGTTTCGTTGATCAATTACAAAGTGTCAAGAAGATGAACTCCTCTTCAACTTAAAAGAGCCGAGTCTATCTCCAAACTAAAAATATCAGTGAATAGTGATGATCCCACCTACCAATTTTTACCTACAAAATGTATGAGTTTTTTCTCAATAAAGACCACCCGCGTGGCAGTTTAGCATTCGTCCATTTCATTAAAACTTCAGAAAAATTGCATGCAGATCGTAATCATTATGTATGGTCATCCTATAACTTCAAAATCCTAATATTTCCGCGTTGCAGGTTGAAAAGCCTTTTGTTGTAATACTTTTTTTTTTTTTTGAAACTGGAATTAAATTACCAGGGCAAACACCAAAGAGTAACATGAAAGCCGACCACAAGGCCAACCGACGACTACACAACCAAACAGCGAAGGGGATAGGAGAAGACACGAGAATTAAATTCTAGTGTCACCTCTCCAACTGCAAACAAAATCAATGGGATCTAAGGGGCAAGGTAAACCATCGTTGTTATGTACATGAACCAACGAAGATGGGGGTCGGTTGACCCAAGTGAAATTGCACATCTCTATATTGTCTCTCGACGCCAAGGAATGCGCCACCATATTGGCTGATCTTGAAATCCAAGACTAGCGACAGTCCTGGAAAGACACCTCCATCTGTTTAACAAGCGTTAAGGTAGGAACGGCTTCCCATCTGCCTGCATCTAGGGACCTAGACAAAGATAAAATGGTCTCCTTAGAGTCCGACTCAAAGATTACCTGACGATATCCTAAAGTAGCAACAAGTTGGCACCCTTTTAGCATAGCCAAAGCTTCAGCCGTTGAGACATTAGTCGCTTGGACCGCAAACCGAGCAGCAGCAACAAATTGTCCCATTGCTCCCCGGATCACAATACCCACAAAACCACTGCGAACTGAAGAAGACCAATTAGCATCCACATTGACCTTTAAAAAAGGAACTGGAGGGGGAGACCAGAGCACGCTCAAATTCTCCACAGTTGAAGGCACCAGGGGGCAGGGGGAAGAAGGCCAAGTAGCTTGCAAGAACACCGAAGCTGAGGTGGAGATGGCAAGAAGAGTCTTTGTAGGGCTAATAGGGGTACGCTGAAACAAAAATTGGCAGCTAGCTTTCCAAATATGCCATTGTCAAACTAAATCCGGAGTTGGTTTTCTTAGGGAGACTTCCTTTGTGGCTGGCGGAGGAATGAGTTGCTGATTACAACTTCTTCAAGCTCTGTTGTTCACGATAAAGAGATCAGACAAGAGAATTAAAGATAGGATTAATTATTAATCTTTATTTTCAAGTTTTCCTTATTGAAGATCAACTCAATCAAATAAAGAATTAGGTTCAATTCTCACCAAAAGCGAATCTTTATCTTTAAGTTTTTCCTATCCTTATATTTGTCCACTTAATATGAGGTACATATATCACCTAGTACTACGGTACAATAGTATTCTTTTTCACTTGTAAGTGAGAGGTCTTAGGTTCAATTCTCGTCAAAAGTGAATTCAATCCAAATTATTATGGCTAGCCCATTGTGAAGTTTAGTACACTTCCTCATCCCTTAGTTTAATATGGGTAATGCTAGGGAAACCAAAATTTTAAACCAACTTTTGCAAACTAAATGGTGTGTCACTAATAGGATGTAAGCACATTAATCAACACTTAAGTAATAATCCAATTATCAACCACCACGTCATTTGGTTCACAAATTTAGTTTAAAAGTTTGGGCTCCCTAACATTACTCAGTTAATTTATTAAAAAACAATATGAGGTACATGTGTTTTGAATTGTTTTTAGAACAATGTTTGGCTACTCAAAGATGAGTATGAACTCCTACTCAAAACTCTTCATGTTCGAATCAGAGCTTTGTGCTTATGATCAAAATCGTTCATATTATGAAACACACTATAAAGATAATCTCTGTAAAAAAAATGAATTAAAACTAATGTCTTTTAGTTAATCTATTCTAGCAAATACATAGACAGTTCGTAATGCTTTTACCAATTCCGTTAATTTGTTTTTATACAATTCGATGCCTAAACGACTTTAGTTTAAATTGATTTTTTGTAGAGGGGATCTTTATAGAGTGATTTATAATATCAACGGTCATGATTATAAAAATGGAGTTCTATAAATCGACAACGAATCATTTTGAGTAGGAACTCCTATTCATTTAAGTAGCCAAGTATTCTTCTTGTTTTTATTCGATAAGTTTAATTTTGGGTTGTGAAAAATTCAGGACCAGACTTATCTTATTTTTATAATATAAAGATATTTTTACATTTAAAGGGAGAGGTGATTGAACTAGTTCTGCTTAGTTACAAGTGCACATTACAAGGATCGGCAATTACAATTGTGAGAATGTGAAGATAAAAGAGTCTTGAATTAGTGAAAGGAGAAACCTTGCAAAAACCAATAAAAGGTTGGGCTATTCCACATATTGCCAATTGATTTTATAGTGGAACCTCAACTTTCTTTATAGTATTAGAGCAAGTTGGAACACATGTGAAGCACAATGGCCACACATGCTCCACGTCACCTGATTCGTGTTATCTACGTGTTTGGCTTGTAATTCGCCACACATGAAGAACGTGTAAGGATGCGAAGGTAAAAGAATTCCACATCGCTGGAAAAAGAAACCTTGTAAGGATTTACAAGAGGTTGGGCTATTTTTCATATTGCCTTACAAGATATTAAACTCAACATAAATATAATACGTTCTCGCAGTTCATGTGAACCGAACCCGAAATCTCTTACTTATAAGTTAAAAAAAAATGACTATACTATATTACTATAGTTGATATATTTTTATTTCCGAGGACGCATTGTTTTGATTTCAAAGTTGCATACGTATTTGTATGTGTTTATCTCCTAATCCTTTTGTTGGGGACAAAATTTAATATTATATTCAAATAAAAATGTTTACATCATATGTCTGCCACTCATTTATCAAACCTGAAAACCCCCCGAGTAAGTTAATTTACGCGATTAAAGGTTTATACATTTGATTAGACGAGTAAGGAGGTAGGTTTGTGTCTCAATCAGATTTTTCACTTGAATATGCTTATTGCTTAATGCTTCTTTGGTCCCACAGACCATGACAATGATATCAAACAACAACTAAAACAAACACTTTGACAATGATTGACCAAAAACTACGGAATTAACTTGGCCACTTAATGAATGAGCTACGTGATCGATTTATGAAATTTTATGTTTATAATCGAAAACATTTATATTATAATATATTATGCAAAAATCATCTTTACAGAAACTTCGTTTAATCATAAATTATATAAAAACAAATGGATGAATCCACTAAAAGATTATGAACCGTCTATGTCGAAGCCTGTAAGCATTACTAACTATAAACTAAGCAATAAAGGTGCACTAGACTTGGTATGACCAGATAGCTTCATTCAGATGTCCTATCTGGATAGTCTATCTATTTGTTATAATTAATTGACTAAATGACCTTATTTTTAATTGATCATTTATAAAGATGATCTTTACATAGTTATTTATAATATGAATAATTCAAAATATAAACAAAAAGTTCCGTTAATCAATTACAAAGAATCATAAAGAAAAACTCCTCTTCAATCTTAAGGAGCCAAGTCTCTCTCCAAACTAAAATATCAATGAATAGTGATGACCCCACATACCAATTTTTACAATCCTCGCCGGATCCTTATATCATATCCGTTTATCGTACATCGTGAGGTCAGAAATCATTATAAGTTTTTTTATTTAAAATCAAATATAAATAGTACTTTACGAAAACTGGTCACACAATGTACGATGAACAGATATGATTAAAGGATCTTACGAGGATCCTCTCTCAATTTTTACCTGCAAAATCTATGAGATTTTTTTTCCAATAAAGACCACCCGCGTGGTGCTTTATCATTCGCCCATTTTAACATATTCTTTAGGACTTTAGAAAAATTGCTTGACCAACAGTCATCTTATACCTTCAAATCGTAATAATTCCTGGTTGCAGGTTGAAAAGCTTTTTGTTGCAATACTTCGGAGTTGGTTTTACTAAGGAGACTACGGGCTGGTTTGGTATTGATGTGCTTTAAAAAAAAAACTGTTTTTGCTATGCTGTGAGAAAAAGGAGCTGTGAAATAAAGCAGGTGAGTGTTTGGTAAACTTTTTTGTAAAAGTGCTTTTCGAAAAGAAAAAAAAAACAGTATTATAGTATTTAGTAAACTTTTATGTAAAACAACTGTGACTGTGTGAAATGACCAAAAAGGATATAATATTAGATGTGTTATTAATTTAATTTTCTTAACAAATAAAGGTGAATTAGTAAATATACTTTATTTTTAAAAGAAAAATATTTATAAACTTTATCTTAAACATAATCCAACATTTAACAAGAAATCATAATCCAACGTTTAACAAGAAATCATAATCCAACATTCAACATATAATCCAACATTTATGCTACTTCACGTTTTCAGCTTTTTTTCAAAGCTTATTTTTGCTGATTCACGTTTTCAGCTTTTTTTCACCTAAAACTGTGAAAATAAGTTGTTTTTAAGTGTTTACCAAACACATTTTTTAGCTCAGTTTTTTTTTTATACCCACTTTTTATAAAAGCACATCAGTACCAAACCAGTACTACCTTAGTGACTGTTAGTGAGGTGGAAGCGAAGGCGGCGACGTTTTGCCTTTTACGGGATAGGGATTAGAGGGTTCTTTTTTCATCCTTTAATCTATTTGCTCAATAGTTTTTTTCGCTATCTCCATTAATCCAGCTCCGCTCAGAGTTGTTGAGTCCATTACCGGACATATGAGGTAACGATATTCAAACCCGCCTTACTCCGACCCTGGAAAATTATAGTTCAACAATTGTCCCTATGTATTTGAAATGAACTTGTTCCTCTTAAGGATAGATAGTTATCCAAAGACTATGCCTTTCGGAATAAGTTGAAATACGTACGGTTTATTCTTCTATCTTCATATGGCGATTTTGTTCTGTGGAGTAGTGAAGACATTTCAAATTCAGACATGCGATCTCGAGTGTCATGCCATAAAGGTCATAATGATGAAGTTCGCCTTTATTGCGTATGCACACAAAACGAGAAATTTCCTTTAATATTCTCAACTGATTGCAATTGTTGATTTTGTTGATCCAGAGAGAAACCAGTCCGTATTCAACGACTCAAATGTCTCTTAAAATATCTTTAAATATCTTGTGGAACTCTACCTTCTCCTCTACTAGGTTTTCCATTTCTACCTTCTTCTCAGCGAAGTCATTGTTCCCTAATCGACCTACTGGTGGATTCAACATCTCAGAACCAGCTGCTCAGCTTCTTGGATACATACTTAAGCTACAATCAGATTACCATGTGCGAACATGATAAAGAGAAGACCACGTTTGTGATTGAGTGGGGCACCTAATGCTACATAGTCATGCATTTTGGTCTCAAGAACGCGAGCGCAACATACCAACGATTGGTAAACGTGTTCAAGAACCAAATTGGAGTAATCATAGAGGTTTACGTTTTCCGACTAAGGCTGGTTTGGTATTGCTGTGCTTTGAAAAAAAAACTGTTTCTGCTGTGCTGTAAGAATAAGCTCATTTTTGCTGCTTCACGTTTTCCGCTTTTTTTTCACCCAAAACTGTGAAAATAAGCTGTTTTTAAGTGTTTACCAAATACCTTTTTGAGCTTAGCTTTTTTTTATACCCACTTTTTATAAAAGCACCTCAGTACCAAACCAGTCCTTACTGGGAATAATCCTCGAATGAAGATTTAAAAATTAAATATTTCGGTTCAAGAAGCCAAATTGAGAGCGGTAAACGTTAGAAGTGTTTTTAAAATGTCTGAAAACGTTTTTAGAGAAAATGTTTTTCTATTCCAAAAGCACTTGAAGTGCTTTTTCAAAATTCACTTGCACTTTTATTAAGAACTAGTTACACAAACATTTTCACCAAAAACAGTTATTCATTTTAAAAGTACTTCAAACAAGCCCTTAATGTTTTGCTACCGTACTATTCTAAAATTTCAAGCACTTATAATTATGCTAAATATTGTTTTTTTTATAACATCTGGTTGACAATTCTGGCTGTAGAAACTGAAAGCTCTGCCTATAAATTTCAAGTAATCAGAATTGGCGTTCTGGGCCTTCCTACTTTCTTCCCCCGCTGGAATTCTCAACAGAAAATTCAATTCCAACTGCTCAAAATTCAAATCCAGCGACTGTACTTTTAGAGAATGACATATATGGTACAAGTACACAATGCCTCTTACCTATGAATTAGAAGCATCTATAATTTTTGTTCACATGTTCTTATTTCATTTGACACAAGGACGCCACATGAAATTCACTAGTTTAGTGCAGTGGTGACATTTGAGGTCTCAAACCAAATCCTGAAACACTTATGGCCTCGAGCTGGAGATATCTTGAACTGGAATACATGTTGGAGAACTACAATGATACAAGGCCAGATTTTTATTTTCGCAATCGTAACTATAAAATTCATAACAAAAAACAGTTTCAATGATACAAAATCTCTGAATAATTCCTCTTCCAAAACATTGCATACATAATTGTGCCAATGTAGGTCGTCCCTGAAGTGAATTTCTGGACATCTTTGTACAAGATACCAACTGGAACCATGATTTGCGAGCTTACAAATCACTTGTAAATTGCACCGACCACTCTTCATGCAGACACCGGCGTTCGTTCGCTGGAAATCTTTGTCGGCGACCTTTCATTGAAACCTATCATCTTATTCAATGCGCCGATGTAGGCCTTGACACTAGAGACAACAATATCCATTCCTGCTGCAACTCCACTGCCACCAGAGGACAATAGAGAATTTCATTCTGTTAATACGCGAATAGAAGAAAGTATTTGAAAACAAGCCAACTTATAGACACCATACCTGAATGTCCGTTGAACTGATTCTCCGGTGCGAGCATGTGTAACCATACGTCTGTTATCTGGTCGGATTACAACACGAGTAGTTGCTATTGCATCATTTCCTTCAGTGACCGCATTCATAGAGTACTCAACGAGCGTTACAGGTTCCTGCTATGCAAAAAGTAAACAAACTGCTTTACAACACACAGGTATATAATGGTGTGGTAGCACATGTACATCTTGTGGGAAAATAAAGTTCACAATATAAAGAATGTCCAACATTGAAAGTATTTCCAACGAAAGTTCTATAATCATCGTCCATCATTCATCTTCGCTGACAAATTTTATCAAGTCATAAACTCATCGAAGCAGACATGTCAACTTGCAATAGTGAAAACTAATGTTCTTATCAAACCTTCACGATGAGATCAACAGCCTTGTAAGCTGAATCTACTGGACCCGTTCCAACTGAACATGCCACATGCTCTCTCCCATCAGCATCAATTAGTTTAACAGTTGCTGTAGAAAGACCAAGAGTTCCACAGGTAACCTGAGCATCCAGTCCAATAAATTAGAGATGATCAACTCTCAAAACTCATCGGGCAGAAATGAACATGGTTGAACACTGTCCCGAAAAACCTGTAAATCGTGAATCTTCCAGACAACTTCTGGCTGAAAAACTTCATCTCGCACCAGTGCTCCGAGATCTGCATCAGTTATAATCTGGGATACCAACAGTGGAAAAAAGAGTTAAAACAAGAATATCTTCAAGCACCAAAACGAGGATTTAAATATGTTAAAGATTCATATGTTTCAGAGTTTATTCGGTCCAAAATCCATCGCATCTTAATCAATTGGATGGTTCCTAACCAGATTCCAATGTTTCAGAATCTGTCTTTCAAGAAAAAATTTACTATAATCGCTTCATTTTCTATTCTGCGATGATATCCATATGCCTAGCCAACAAGTTTACTGTCTTAATGGTACTTGCATCGGATTTTTAATGCTTCAAATAAGAAGCAATACAAAACAACCACCACCAAACCTTATCCCACTAAGTGGGGACAGTTGTATGACTTCTAAAACGCCATTGCGCTCAGCTACGAAGCACGAATACGGATACGGTGATACGATATGACACGGCAATACTGCAAAATTTTAAAAATGAGGATACGATGCGGCATGGATACGACAATTAAATACATAAATATATATATGTATGTATTTACATATATACGGGCCTCGTAAGGGAAGGGATCCCCATTTTTTGAAAAAAATGGAGATTAGTTGTGGGACCCACTCTACATCGAACTTCAGTGATCCAAACCGTCTATTTTGTAAGTCTCGATTCGATTCATAGATCATCCATACAAAAATTCAACTCAATCCGAAATAATTTGCCTATATAATTACCACAACGAAATTTCACTGTTTCTTAAAGAGCAAAGTGTTCGTCAATTTCTTTGAACTCAATTAGATGCCTCAAATATTTCCGATTTGGCTAATATTTTGCAAGGATGATCTATGAGGTACAATTATAGACATAAATTATAATATAGTATTTTGAAGCTTATTTTTGTTGGGCCTTTGTTTTCTCAACATAAGAAAAATTGGGCCTGGTTTAAAAGAAAAGACCACCTCACATTAAACAAAAACCCTAACAACCATACCATTACAAGTCTGCTGCAGTCAGCTCCTTTTCCTTCCAATGGTAGATACGTCGCTCTCTCCCTCTCTTGCCTTGTTCAGATGGGCTGCTATTCTTGGTTTTTGTCATTCATTTCATCCTCAAAACTTGGACACCCATATCCCATATGTAGGACAGTCGTATCCCGCATGTAGGACACATGTATCCCATAGTAAGATACCCGAATACATTGGATCAAAACCGTATCTGATGATCCAGATATGTATCCAACCTGTATCTGTACATATCTGGTGCGTATTGTATCCAACCAAGTACCTGACAGGGGATATACGACCAGAATGACGTATCCATGCTTTATAGTTCTACGCCAAGTCTTCCATTAGCTCCAAGTACTTCTCTTTTCTGAAAGTCTCTTTCCAAGTCTTCCTATGTCTTCCTCTACACCTTTTTCCTTGAGCCTCTGTCTGTCTCATAGTCGCATCTTCTAACCGGAGCATCTATAGGTCTTTGGTTCATGTGTCCAAACCACCTTAACTGATTTCTCTCATCTTATCTTCAATTATGGCCACTCCTACCTTACTTTAGATATCCTCATTCTTAATCTTATCATTTCTCGTGTGCCCACATATCCAATGAAGCATTCTCATCTCCGTTACGCTCATTTTTGTTCGTGTTGGTTTTTAACCGTCCAACATTCTGTGTCATAAAACATTGTTGTTCTTATTATCGTCCTATAAAATTTTCCCTTGAGCTTTAGTGGTATATGACAATCGCACAACACAACCGATGCACTCTTCCACTTCATCCATCCAGCTTGTATTCTATGATTGAGATCTTCATATAATTCTCCGTTCTTTTGCAAATAGATCCAAGATAACAAAAGCATTCACTCTGGTACTTTTTGAGCTCCAATCCTCACCTCTATCTCATTTGCACCCCTATTCCCGCTGAACTTGCACTCCATATACTATCTTTGACCTGCTTAGGCAAAAACCTATAGATTCCAACACTTCCTGCCAAAGGTTAAGCTTCACATTTACTCCTTGCGTTTCATCTATTAGCACCAATGTTTTAAAAAACTAGCCTCGGTGCACGCCTCGGGGCCCTTGGAGGCTGGGTTGTTGGGTTTTCACCTCTGTTTTGTGAGGGTGGGCGTAAGACGGTGTTGGGGCGCGCCTTAGGCTTTCAGTTGGGCTTTTTTTCCTTCCAATTCCAAATCTATTTTTGCCGTTCCTCTATTTCTGCCATTCCTCTGTGTGCTGTTCTAGTTTCAAGGAAGAAGAAAGGGAGAAAGTCTCTCTCCAAATCCTAGTGGCAAAGTCTAACTCTCTTTTTTATTTTTGTTTTTTTATTAATTATTGCCCATTCAGATTCTGCCACCCAGCATTTTGATTAGCCAAGATTTATTTCTCTTGAAATTTCCTATAACTACTCCAGTCAGCCATTATTTCCTTTAAATTCCATATCATAATTGCTCCACTTAATCTTTATTTCATTTTATATTCCTTCTAATAGCTCCACTTAGCCTCTATTTCCTTTTGAATTGCCTATAATTGCGATATTCTGCCTTTATTTCCTTTCAAACTCCCTATAATTTTGGCCACTCAGCCTTATTTCTCTTGAAGTTCACTATAATTGCTTACAATAAAATATATAATTACATTTTAAGACTATAGCATAATTTCCAAGTACAACTACACTTAATAAAGAAGAAGAAGAAGATATTATCTTTGGCTTAGTTATAATTATATTTGTTTTACAAAGTTTTATGCTATATATATAATTATATATGCAAATGCAATATATATTAAGTTATTTAGATCCCATAAGGCTTCCCCTCACGCCTAGGCGGGGCTATCCATGGAATGCCTACACCTCCACCTTTTAATACATTGATTAGCACTATATCATCTGCAAAAGCATAGACAAAGGGATATCATCTTCAATATGTCCCGTTAACTCGTCCATTATCAATGCAAGAAGGTAAGGACTTAAAGCTGAGCCTTGGTGTAATCCTATGGTTATGGGAAAGCTTTCAGTTTGTCCTTCGTGAGCTCTTACTAGAGTGCTTGCTCCATTATACATATCCTTTATTGCTTGGATATATGCTACTCATGCTCATTTCTTCTTTAGAATCCTCTAAAGAATTTCTCTTAAAGACCCTATCATACGCCTTTTTCAAATCTATAAAGACCATGTGCGAATCCTTTTCCATATCTCTATAACGTTCCATCGATCTTCGTAAGAGATAGATTGCCACCATAGTTGAGCGCCTTGGCATGAACCAGAATTGATTCTCTAAGACCCCTGTCTATACTCAATTACTCTCTCCCAAAGCTTCATTGTATGACTCATTAACTTCATACCCTTATAGTTTATGCAATTTTGTACGTCACTCTTATTCTTGTAGATAGGCACCAAGGTGCTTATCGTCCACTCATTTGGCATCTTCATCATTTTCTTATTGAAAAAGTTTGTGAGACATGCTATACCCGTCTCCCCAAGACTTACCATACTTCAATCGGTATATCGTTGAGAACCCCATTGCTTTTCTATGCTTCATCTTTTTCAGAGCTACAACCACTTCCTCTAAGGAGTAATTTCTACACTCTTCCGAGTTACTCAACTCACCCAAAGAAGTACTCATGTTGTGTCCTTCATTGAAAAGATTATGAAAATACGCTCTCCATTTGTCTTTAACCGCATTCTCCATAGCTAGAACATTTCCATTCTCATCCTTGATGCACCTTACTTGGTTCAAGTCTTTTGTCTTCCTTTCCCGTGCTCTAGCCAGTTTATAGATATCCAACTCTCTTTTGGTATCTAATCCCTTGTACATGTCGTCAAAAGCTGCTAGTATGATATAATTTTGACCAATGTATACAATGTCGATCCATACATCAAAATTTCGATCTACTATTGTAACAGTTGAAACAAAGATAAGCCTTGTTTTCCCAACATTCACCACAAAACCTCCAATGGCTGGAAACGCATTGGTAGCAGCAAAGCAAACATGCATTACAGATCGCATAAGTTTTTTTTCCCTCTTATGTAAATTTGGTGCCCTTTGCTGCTTCCAAATATTAACATATTTCATGATTATTCACATTTATGAAAGTTATTTGTTAAGGCAAGCAGATGGTGAAGGTGAATTTTTTGGTATAAATAGTGAAGGTTTGAAGATATTGGATGGTGTCCTTTATTACATTCCCGTCATTCTTGTCTGATTTAAGTTGAGAGACTGCACAGCTAACAAATAATGTCCAACTCCAAGCTAGATTACCAAAATTTATGAAGAAAATGAGTTGCTCTAATCATGTCCAACTCTTGTTACTTTGAATCTAAGACTAGGCTTATCTACGGGCTTATCAGATGATATAGCAGATATCCTTAATTTTACAATAATAACATGAATTTATAATTCTTCAATAACAATCAACCCAACCATTTTCCATATGATGGTCATCTTAACAATTTTCACCTGTGGATGTCATGCATTTATCATGGATGGACTGTTTAAAAAGTTTAGACGTTTGATCAATGCATTATTTATTGATACGACATTTCCTAAAACTTCACTCACAATTTCATATTTTAAAGCAAATTTCTGTTGTTTGTCATTTTACCAATAAATTTCCCCGCTATTTTAATAAACCTCAACTACCAATATTTGTACAAAATCAATATTTTCATCCCTGCAGTTTACAAGTTAACAAATAGAGAACCATACTTATGAAGTAAACATGGGGATACTGCTACACCTTTGAATTTACCTTTTTCTGTTCGGCTACAGCTTTGAAATGCTCGAACACAGTAGCAAGTTGATCATCCTCAAGCTCATAGCCAAGCTAACAAGAGTAAAGAAGAGCATAAAGGAGGTGAGCGAAAGCAACTAATAAATTTAATGGATATAACTTGCAAAGAATAAGAGTCATTGCATACCTCCGCAAGTCGATTTCTCAAAGCATGACGCCCACTACAGAAGAAAATTATACCCACAACAAAAAGGAAAGAAAAAGTTACATTTTGAGGGATTAAATGAGTAGTGCACACATAAAATAAGTAAATTCCAATAAAATACAGCAACTGTAATCCATGTTTAAGTGAAAAAAAGAACACCCAAATTGGTGAATTTTTATCTTATTGATTAAGTAGCTAAGGCTTCAAGATTCTTGATGAGCTCATTCTTTCTTAACAGACCTTGAGCTACACTATTTCCCCAAGAATTACAAGAACAGTACGTTGAGAGAACAAAAGGCATGCTAGCACATCCCTGGTTGCCGACACGCATGGTTGATTATTATACAATAAGAACTCATATTAAGAAGAAAATGCAGTCTATTTCACGAACTTGTATATAAGGATCACAAAGGTAATGTAACAATATACCAAATCGCAACTATCCAGGTCCTTCCTCCCAACCTCGGATTTTTAATCTGAAACCCTTGTATTGATTGGAGTCTAGGTCAACACTGAAGTGAAAGTGTAATAAAAAAAATATGAAATTAGTTGGAAGATGAAGGTTCGAAGTCTCTCAAAACTAAAATAGAAAAACTCAAGGCTTGTTTGGTAACAATTTTTGTTTTTGGATATCTGTTTTAATTATAAACAGAGTTGCGAAATGAGATGACAGATGTACAGGAGATATCAGGAAAAGGATATGGAATCATGCATATGCACCTCCCATCTCCCCCTTGCAAAACAAAATAATCATAATAAAATTAAAATCTTCTTCCACCGTTATAAAAATTTCAAATAGAAAACCTGAACCAAAAAAGAAAATATTATCAAACAAGCCATTACGTGTTGAAATTTAACTTGAAACTTGAAAATAAACAATTTGTTTCAACTTACAAACCAGAAGAGAGGAAGCTTTAATGTAGTGAGAGACTGCTTAAAATATACAGATCGTACACACAATTCTCAAGATTTAGTTAACACCTCAGCCATAAAGAAGCATGTAACATGGTTATTAATCATTCCAATAGGAGGACAGAACACTTAGTTTTGCATGTTGTTTTTATCAACACAAGGTGCCATACAGGGGCAAAAAAGTATTCAAAACCACAAATTGGAATTAGCATAAAAGAAAACATTATACCTGAGTTTCCCAAGAACAATACCAGCTTCATTGGACCGTTCATACCCAATATCTTCAGGAGATATGATTTCATATGTACCTTTGTGCTTAAGCATTCCATCCTACAGATTAGAAAGCCCTTTACAAATACATATTAACAAATTCAATATATAACATGAAACATGGAAATTAGAAAAGACATTTACAGGAGGTGTATTCAATTAGAAATTTGGTTGACTTTAAAAGACTTTTGACGGTGAAAACCATAGAAACCATGGATGTGTTTTGGGAAGATAGGAAAGATGAACGTACAAAGCATGTCCGTAAAAGTTTATTAAACTCTATGAAAGTCTATCACAACTTTTATGGAGTCTATAAAAGTAATGAAAATCAGATAGAAAATTTGTTAAGTCTACAACAGTGTATGAGTGATTAATAACACCCCCCCCCCCCCCACAAACCTTTTTTCCATTTAAATTTGGAAAGAGGCATCAGGTTATATTGGTTAGGTACCATGATGAGCCATCAAATAGACTTTTTTTTTCAGAACCTGATGGATACCACTTTCATGTGCAAAAGCATTAGCTCCAACAATAGCCTTGTGTGGCTGCACATGCAACCCAGTGTACTCTTCCACCTAAACAAGCAAATCATTCAGTAAGAAACTCTGATAAAAGGACTTATGGTAATAAAGCAGTAATTGGTTGAAGTTCTGAAAGAAGTTAACAAGATACCATCTTGCTTGTTACATAGATATGCTTAGTATTGATTCCGGTATAAAGCCCCCCAAGAACATGTGCCCCGCGACAATTTAAGGTCATGACAACCTGCACATATATTCGTTTAAAATTGTAATATAAAGTAAAACAAGAGCATATGAAGAGTATTGCAGATAAATGTTTTAAGAACCGAGTCAAACAATATAAAACAATGTAACACATTTGAAGACAATCAATGTTGCCCCAGAAACATTAAGGAGCCATATTCAGAAAGATATTTCAAGGTTCAGTCATATTTCCCAACGAAGAATGCAAATAACATAGAGCATATAGTTTTGACACCAATTTACATAGGAAAACATCAAATTAATCAGTGAATTCTTGAATACAGTTATGTAACAAGATGGATGAGAATGTTGTAAGATGCTAGAAACATGTAGCACAGAAACTTCTCCAGAAGAATTATTCAAACTGTATCAGCATAGAACATGAATAACTCTGTAATATCTTCAAATACATATCAGAATCTTTGTAAATGAGGTCCGAACAAAAAAAAAATTCAAAATCACAAAAACATCAGTTCCAAGACTTCTCAACCGCCAACTTTCAGAATTTCTGAAAATCCTTATATCCTTCAGTCCAAGGATTACGGCAGCTCCCATTAGTCTCTATATTAGAATTCCCACTAATTTGTACCATCCCATATCTACTTTTACTTATGCCACAAATCCTCCATCCTCTTTAGCTTTACTCACCAACATTCCCAATATGCCAAACAGTCACTGTTACACAGGAAGATGCACATTCCACATTCCAACTTCTTAGCAATCATTTCTAGGCCAGACATCTTGGAGGAAATTTTAATTGCAAGACATCTTGGAGGTGTTATTTGTTGCAAACAACAACATGAAATCTAAGTGGATACTGTTGGCATCAAGTTTACAAAAAGAACTTCATTTGAAACGATGTTAAAATTTTCAAATTCTACAACACAAATTAATCTTGAAAGTATGCAAATTTATGTTGCTGCAGAAGTAACCCTCACCTCCTCTAATGAAGCATTCCCAGCCCTTTCACCAATGCCATTGATTGTTACTTCCAGTTGCCTAGCACCTGCACATGCCCCCTGAACATGGATGAGATAAGATGTGAGTGCATTGTGTTATTAATTAGGAGCCTAATAAGAACACCGAAAGATAAACAAATGCAGACCGCTAAAGTGTTGGCAGTAGAAAGTCCAAGATCATTTTGGCAGTGAGTAGAAATGATAACGTTGTCAATTCCAGGGGTATTAGATTTTATGTCAGCGATCAACTGACTATATTCATCTGGCACATTATAACCTACAGTGTCAGGAATGTTCAAGGTTGTTGCCCCGGCCTTTATAACTTCACCCAAAATTTGATATAGAAACTCCCTTTCGGATCTGGTAGGGTATGGGACAACGAAGAAAAGGAAAATTATACTTAGAAACACAAGAAAATGAAATGAATTATATCAGAAAAAATAAAAATTAGCAGGACAGATAGAACTTCACGATTCAGAAAATGGGCAAATCAGGCTCAAATAGCAGGTCACAATACATAAGCATTATTAAAAAACATATCAATGAATTACACAACAATACACTAGACACACATGCTCAAAGATACATATGGTAGAGTCAAAGCAAAAACCTTACCGCCCAGCATCTTCGGGGCTAAACTCAACGTCATCGCATCCCAACTCCCTGGCAAACTTGACCATGTTCCTTGCAATTTCAATCACCTGCTCCTTGCTCTTCCTCAGTTTATACTCCAAATGAATGGGACTGGTCGCAATAAAAGTATGAATCCTTGGCCTTTTGGCGTACTTCACAGCGTCCCATGCCGTCTGAATATCATTTCTATTGCACCTTGACAATCCACAAATGACAGGAACATAACCGTCCTTGTCAACTGCATTCCCAACCTCCTTTGCAATCATCTTGACAGCCTCGGCGTCGTCTTTGGAAGAGGCGGGGAAACCAGCCTCAATTATGTCAACCCCAAGCTTTGCTAACTTCCGGGCGATGTCGAGTTTTTCTTTTGAGGTCAAGGAGGCACCAGGGGACTGCTCACCGTCGCGGAGAGTGGTGTCGAAGATGCGGACATAGTTGGGGTCAGAGATGCGGCTGGGGATGTAATCAGGTCGGGGAGTAGGTTTGGGGTTGTCAGTTTGAGAGCAGAGAATGTGGGGTTTGCGGTTGTGGGGATTACAAGTGTTGTGAAGATTGGGACGGGAAACTAGAAATTTTGGCATCTTGGGTTTGTGCAAATGCGAGCGGAAGAGGAGCTGGGATTGGGAGGTGTTGGGGATGTGGACAGAAAACATGGTAGCTGCCGGTGATGGTAAAATTTTAGGGTTTGTGCAGACAGCCGCCATGGTTGAAGAGGGTTTTTCACAGTGGCCTCCTAAACCCTAAACCGGATAATCAACCCTGAGAAAAAGAAGTTTGTTAGCTGGGTTTGGGTTTGTGGTAGTGTAGCTAATGGAGTATTTTATTTGAATTCACCCTCATGGATTCACCTTACCGTCATCTAAAATTAAAACAACTAAACAAATAATCAACAGAAAATAAACTTCCTTACTTGTTGACAAATTTAAGGAGATGAATTGTTTGATTTGTTGCTTATGCATATCAATAAAAAGAAAAAAGGCAAATGGCTGGGTTTGTTCGCAGAAAGAAAAAAAAGTAGCTATGGAAATGCTAGTGGGAAGAGGGGGTGGGGCAAGGACGTCTCTTTTAGAAGAAAAAAACTCAATTACAGATGTTATTTTATAAAGGAAATGGGGGTAAAGATAACTTAACATTTTGAATTGGATTTGAGAGGGTAGTTTAGGTAATAAATTTAGGTTTAAAGAGAGATTAATTCTTTAATAAAAACAACATGGGTGAAGAGAGTAAATTGAGTGTAGAAATAAGTTAGATGGGTTCAAATAAAATTTCCCTTCTTTTTTATTATTTTTAATTCTTTGCCCTCTTGTATTTTTTGAAAAATTTGAAAAACTACTCAAAATTTGGTTCATAAATAGAATTTTAACTATTATTATAATTTTTCATATTTATAATTAAAGTTTGACATGAATATACTACAATTCTCATTTTTTAACCAAAATAATTAGAAAACTATATGTTTTTCATGGTTGGGAGTAGGGATGGTAATTTAACCCGTCAAATTCGATTCCCGCAAGTAATCGATCTAAATGGTTCGGTTTCGGGTATAAAATTTCGGGTATTTTACGGGTATGGGTAACCGTCGGGTAAAATTTTCAGTTTCGGGTTCGGTTATGATTATTGGGGTATCCATCCCAAACCCATACCCGAAACCGATCCATTTCATCAATAAATAAATAAAATATAAATATTTATTATATGAAAATGGATTGTTAATAATCATGCATTATTAAATATGAAATTAATTATTTATTTTTACATCATTAATAATAGGAATTATATGCTTATAATTTTTAAGAGTGTAAATGTTTTCTTAGTAATATAAATTTTTAATATTACTTATTAGATGCATTGTATCAATTGTATTAATAATAGCAATTTATTTAATATCTTTTTTTTAATATTCTTTATTTAGTTAATAATATAAATAAACATATAAATATCATACTGGGGAAAACCGTTCCCCAATCAAAAATCCATCACCCGACGGGTTCGGTTATGGGGAAAACCCGTTCGGGGATTCTACGGGTTCGGGTTTGGGGAAAATAAATTGGTTCGGGTTTGGGGATGACACATTAAAACCCAATCCGTCCCGTTGCCATCCCTAGTTGGGAGCAAGGCTTTAAATATCGATACTATCAACGATATTTCGCCGATAATATCATTTTTTTAAAGGACGATATTTTCACACTTATCCACTTAATTATCGTTAATATATCGATATTATCGCAATAATATAGGAGATGATATTTTTAGCATTTTAATGCATTATTTGGGTACTATATCGCGATATTATCGATAATATCGCGAAATAAAACCTAAAATAACTCGAAAAATGCTGAAAACTCTTAACAGATACTACACTTGATCTTAGCCAAAAGGCTGAGAAAGGCATGCTTTTCTCAGATTTGGAATGTGGCTTTTATAGGCCTGTTTGCTTGCTCACTGCTCTCGCGCGGGCGATGTGGGATTCTAACGCTTACAGAAACCAAAACGTTTTGCCGCGAGGGCTAGTACATGTGAACGGCGATCGAATGCTAAAGATTAAACAAAGATAATATGTTCTACTGCTTAGCAAAAAAAGTTACAAACCCTCTGCTTATCAACAAAAAAAGACAAGTCATTGCACTAGATATACTTTCAAATTACGTTGAGCAGCAACCTGATATATGTATTCGGACGAATTATAAAACAATTGACACACTCCTGGCTTCCAAAATTCAATTCTTTTACTTTATATAAACTTGAAAAAACATAATCGGCATCCAAATTAAAGTTTAGTCTTATTCAACGTATTGATTTTCAATCGTTAATTGATATACTACAATTTGGAACTTCAACACCTAGACGCATGCTTATGCGTAAGAAATTTGAAGTGTCAAATTCGGCACATTATTCTTCATCATTTTATTCACTTCCTTTTTTTTTTAATATCCTAAATAAAACCTCACAATATTGTACTAATTCATTATATATAAATGATTATGGTGTGTTTAAACTTCTTCCATTAATTACTACATATTTTCTACACTCACAATGTTTGCCAGCTCGCTATATAATCAACTTAAATCAGTTAACTTGACACACCCCGTCCCGATGGAGGGCGTGCTGGCCGTCACGTGAGAGTGACGTAACTATTTACACAGTTCGGAAGCTTAAAAAATACAATTGTGAATTCTGTCAGAATACCGTTGGATTCCTCGTGGCCACCAAAGCTCTGTTATCTCGAACTTGGAAGGGCGTAAAACAAAGTTGAGTGGGTCAGTAAAACAAAGTTTTTCTCAAAAATCATCTCATTATCAAAGCGCTAACCCCTCGCTGTAAAACCAGTATACTTTCCCCGAAAATAGCATATATAAATATATATAGCTTCAAAAATCTCAAAACACCATTCTTTATCACTTTTCAGAAATATGCCATGCCATGCGCCAAAAACATAATATGGAAGCATCAATATAAATCAGGTGAAATAATAAATCAACTGGAGACCCTGCAGTGGTCCTGTACGGCTGATTCTAGAGCTCAATATCCAATCCAGCCAGAGTCACCAACTGTGACCTGTACGGCACTACACTGCACATAAGTCGGAACTACCTGTAGTAGTCTGTACGACTAGGATGGTGTAATAATACGCTTTAGTGCTTCTCTCATCAATCATCTGTGCACATAATCTAGGGTCACCTACTAGTCGGAACCACCTCTAGTGGTCTGTACGACTAGCATGTCGGAACCACCTCTAGTGGTCTGTACGACTAGCATCTACTTGGATCCAAGGTGAGCGTGTGATGCGGGTGAATAACATAAGCACTAACACCAGGGGTGCAGGTTATGAGCTATCAACATAAATCACATCAAACAATTCAATGAACCAAATATAACTCACCTGATACTCACATGTGCGTCCGCAGCACCAATTCACATATATGCATCATATATCAATTCACATATCTCATATAAATTCTATGCATGGCATTTCAAATCATACTTTCAAATCACATTTCACTTAAATAGATTTTCTAGGAAAAACTCATTTATATAGGTATATACGGAAAACAAAACTGCCCACTCACCTGGAGTTTGTCCTACAACTCCCTAGCACAACACATCAAGGCGTCATGACGATCGGCGCCTAGAACAATCATCAAGACACGCCTCAGAAATCATATCGATAAAATATAACTTATATAAAACATCTCACTACGAAGTTCGATCCGGAAGATTTGCAACTCAGATTTCCAATCTGTAACTTCCAGAGGTCCACAATATATCTCTAGAACAACATCCTAAAATTTCATTACCATCCAACGGTCGGATCTCCGTCAATTACCAACACCAAGTGACGGTTAACATTCTATTTTATGAACTTACAACTCCAATTCCGGGAGATCCGTAAATCGGATTCCCGATCCGTAAGTTCCTATAATCCTCAAATATTACGTATTACAACGTATCAAAGTTTGGTGACGATCCAACGGTCGGATAGTCAATTCATATTTTGGCCTAACCATGCATCGTAACGAATGATCATCAAACATCATTCATTCACCAAAACTGAAATTAGAGCATGAATTATGGCCTAAAAATAGCTTTGGCGGCTCACTGGCCACGCGCCGCCGCACGCGCCGTCGTGGGTGGCGGTCGGCCGCCCCGGCTCGCCGGAAAATCCAACTATTTCCAAAAATTACCAAAGTTTACAGAAATGAAGATCTCAATGAGTAGAGTAAACTTTATACCTGTGGCCAAGGCCAATTGGCCCCAATTTCATCAAACCCGTGAAGAACCCTAGAAATGGGTGTTTTCAATTCGACCTCAACCACTCTGATGCTCCAGCTAATGCTTGGGCTTTGTTCCAGGTCCTAAGGGAATGCTAATGGTGTTAGTAATTGAAAGAAAACGTTTCAAGATTTGAAGAATTTGTACACTAAGCCACCGCACACACCGTACGGTTTCATCCAATTTCAAGGCCAAATTCTTTGATTTTTGGGGTGTAATAGGAAGAGGGAAGATCATAGAGGGTTTTCCAAGTGATGGTTTGAAGTAACTCACCGGAAAAATGAAGAAATTTTGACGGACACGGGTGGAAAACCCACCGGGTCGCAGGTTGAAAACCCATTTCTGTTCTTCTTCCTCCGCTTCTCGCCCTCTCTCTTTTCCTCCTTTCCCTTCTCTGATTGGCCAGAAGCTTCTCTCTCTTCTCCCGGAGCTGTCTTCTTCCTTCTGGTTGGGCAGTTTTGCCCAATCTTCTTTCTTATTTTCTCCACCAGTCACACACACACACATAAAAAACCTTCCTTCATCTTTTTATTTTCTTTCCCTTACATCCAAGCCAACCATTTCAGATTTCCTTTAATCTGGGCCATCCAAATGGCACACCAAACTTTTATAATAAAATTAATAAAATGCCCAAACTTCAAACTTTAAAATCTTTTTCGTTATAACTCTAAATCACGAACCGTCTGCGCCCACGCTTCCGTAGCGACGAGTACTACGAGGATATGTCAAGAAAACAAATCTTAGATGGCACGACACAACGATTAACCTCGAACAATGCGTGTGCCTCAAAGGGCATTTTTGTAAAATCCTTTATTAAAACTTTAAAAACTCTTAAAATCAGGGACGGGCTGTCACATAACTCCATCATGCAATGCATTTCCTTCCAATTTTTTGTGATAAACTAATAGATAATTGACTAAATAAACATCTTGTAAAGTTTCAAAAAAAATATCCAAGTTTTTCTTTCAATTTCCGTGGTTTTTATTCAATTTTTATCGATATCGATAATATCCCGATATTTCCATCGAAATTTCCGTATTTTTGAACTACCGATACTTCCGATATCATCGATATTTTAGACATTGGTTGGGAGGCTATCTGGGAAAGCTTTTGTGGTTTTTATAAGAAAAATTAATGAAAAGAATTTTCAAACTTTATATTTGAATTAAAAGTTATTTAATAACTTTGTTTAATAATAAGAAGAAGAAAAAATTTAACCAAAGCCCGTGCACGACACGCGCACGCCAACACCATTAATGAAAACAAATAAAACGCATCCGTACTTGACTCAGTTATCAAATCATTTCCTCCCATTTAATGCAATCTTGACTAAATTAAAAATAATTAATAAAAAACACCTACGAATGTAACATTACTCTCGAGAATTGAAAACATGGGGGATGATTTTCAAGCACAAACAAACTTTTGACTGGGTGATCTTTTCTTCCAATCTGTCATCATGTTTTTAAGACTATTTTCTTTACGTACCAAACACCTCTCCCAATTTGAGAAGGGATGGTGATCGGGTTTTTGAGGAAGGGAGGGCATGAGGAATGCTTTTTTTATTTTTTTTATTTCTTGGTTTGATAATAGAATAAAATTAAGTAATTGGTGTAGAAAGCTAAGAATTTGAAGAGATTTACTTGATAAGGCTTGAAAAAAAATTAGAAGAAGAAAAGGTGTTTGAAAGGTGAAAAAGTGCCAAGAAAATTCAAAAAGGAGGGAGAGAAGAATGTTCGTTAGACTTCGTGGAGAGATACAATATTCAGTTTAAGAAATAATTAGTGCAAGTCAACCTATGTTTAGTTTTAGAAATAGCGTCCGTGTTCAGTTTCATAAATAGTCTAGTATCCGTGTTCAATTTCAAAAATAGTGTAGTACTCATGTTGAGTTTCATAAATAATTAGGGGTTAAACTCTGTTTATTACCATCATGTTTTGTGGTTTTCAACATTTAGTACATCAAGTTTTTTTCGTCCCAAAGTCATACCTAAAGTGTTAATTTTGGGACAGTCTCATACATCCGTTAGTCAAACTGTTGATTCTCCCGTTAAGTGATGACGTGTCGCCCATGTGGACAATGACTGGGCATCATGTGTCATTAAAAAAATTTAAAAAATTAATTAAATAAAAGTAGTTAAAAAAAATTAAAAAAAAAAAATCAAATCTGCAACCCAGAAGAAGAAGAAGAAAAAAAAAAACAGCAGCCCAAACCCAGTTCGTCCCCCCCACCACGACCCACCTGCCTTCCCCCCCGCCTCGCGATCGCAAACGCAAACCCAGACCATGAACTCCATATTTTTGGGATTTTCAATGTGGGTGAATTTCGAAAATATTTTGAGATGGGGAAGAAGAAGAAAAACAAAAAAACAGCAGCCCAAACCCAGTTCGTCCCCCCCCCCGGCGACCCACCTGCCTTCCCCTGCCGCTGCCCCGCGACCGCGAACGCGAACCCAGACCATGAACTCCATATTTTTGGGATTTTCAGTGTGGGTGAATTTCGAAAATACTTTGAGATGGGGAGTTTGAGTTTGAGATGATTTTTGGATTGGTTTTGTGGTAGATCTCCATTAATCTGGAAATGACAAACTGGGTTTTTTTTTCCTTCTTCTTCTTCTTCTTCTTCTGGGTTGGGGGCGGGACTGGGTTTTTATTTTTTGTTTGTTTCCTTCTTCTTCTAGGTTCTTGTTCTTGTTCTTCTTCTGGGTTGGGAGCGCGGGGAGAGAAGGGATGGGGTTTTTTTTTTTTTAAACTTTTATTTAATTAATATTTTTAATATTTTTAATGACACATGGTGCCCAGTCATTGTCCACATGGGCGCCACGTCATCACTTAACGAGAGAATTAACAGTTTGACTAATGGATGTATGAGACTGTTCCAAAATTAACATTTTAGATATGACTCTAGGATGAAAAAAACTTGATGTACTAAATGTTGAAAACCACGAAACATGAGGATAGTAAACAGAGTTTAACCTAATAATTAGTGTTCAGTTTTCAGAAATAGTATTAAGTTTTAGAAATAGTGTAGTACCATTTAGTTTCAGAAATAGTATTGTACCATTCAATTTCAGAAATAGTGTGTGTGAGAACGTGCGAGGTCCCGTGCTTCAGTTTTTTATTACTTTTTATTTATTTTATTATATTAAACTTTTGTACTTTCATTAAAGTTTAAGTCATTTTCATTAAAGTTTAAGTCATTTTTATTAAATAATAGTTTAAGGTAGTTTTTTGTTAAGTTAAAGTTAGCCCAAATCATTTTCATTATTTATGTTCTTTTGTCATATTTACTTGAAAGGTGTTTGATCCTAATTTCTTTTCCCCTCACATTTATCTGTTGTTAAAATACAAATACATTCTTTTCAAATTGCTTCTTATACCAATATATAGATCTAGCTGCTCTGATTCTAATAGGTTACAACTGAAAAGTTTTGAATCAGTGTGCTTTTCGTTTGTATTTCGTTATGTTTTGAGTGTTTCTAGCAAATAATTATAAACCCGTTATTGCATTTATGGTGTGTTTTTAAGAATTGAGAAGCAACAGTTATTGCATTTATGGTGAAAGCTCTTTTCATCATCAGAAAAAACCCAGTTTTCGAGACCTCTTTTGCATTGCATTACCATAACGAAAAGAAAAAAAAAAAGAGAAATTTTTCTTGTGATTTGGAATGAACCTTTCTCAGTGGAAGAAAAGAAATAGCAATGGATTTCTATGGAGCTTCCAGGAACAAGAAGGTTTAATCGGACGATGAATTCTTACGTGGTCCAAGGAAATCAAAGGCCCCCTTCCATGATTCATCTATATTGAATCTTGATAGGGTTTGTTGGGTCTTTGCACCGCAGCAAGCAGAGCTTTCGTGGCGGGGTAGTTGTAGCCATGGTTGCACCTGGGTCGACCCAGAAGTCTGAGGAATGGTAGACTGTGCTATCTTGAGCAGTTTCGGATTCAATATGCACCCTGGTTAGTTCTGCTTTAGTTATCTACTTCAAAATTGATTGTATAACTAATTTTTTTTTAGAAAGGTGGAGCGTCTGGTGCCAAAATTGGTTTTCATCTTGTTGCAAGAGTTGGTGTTCATCTTGTTGCAGGATATGGCGATGGCCTTCCAACCATGGAAAACATATAGTTTGTAATTATTTTAGTAAAGAGCATTGCGGTATATTCTTGTCAAGTTTTGATTAGAATTATAAAAAGTTATGATGATTGGTTAAAATTTTATTCATGGTCCAAAATTTTGGCTATTTTCCAAATTTCCCCGTGTTTTCTGGATTTGGATTCTCTCTCCTATTGAAACAATTTCCTATGGTGAAGACTTATGCCACGTAAGAAAATGTTATTATCCTTACCAAAATGATGTCGTGCCCTACAAGAAACAATTCAAGGCATGGCGGTGCTCCTCGTCTCTCTATTTAATTAGAGCTTCAACGACATGGTCGTAATCGTCATTCTGGGCTTGCTTGCTTTGTGGCGATGTGAAGCTTCCAGTCCACTGCACAGTCTGCACTTAACCCAAATAATTTTAAGGATTATTCACGCCTTTGGTTTATTGGGTAATAAACTATACCGTTTTGGGTGTGTTTAGCTTATCATTATACTCTTTTCTTACGTGGCATAAGTCAGTACTAACACCTTTACAAAAAAAAAAAAAAAAGTCAGTACTAACACAACTAAAATGTATTTTTATATTTATTTTTTTACATAGGCTCACCCTTTTTTTACAAGTTATTTAACCAAAAATTAATGTGATATTTACTAAATAGTCATAGTATAACACTTGAGTATTCCTCAGAAGTATCTAAATAGTCATAGTATAGGTGGGGAACCCTACGCCTTGTTAGTGTCATTGTATAAGTACAATTTCATTCACTAAATGGCACAACTTGTCCAACTAGACGTAGACACGTGGAGCAGGGTTCCCCATTTATGTGGTCGGCTATGCTCCTTATAAATACCTCATTCTACACACTTCTCAAGTTGTTGAAGTTGATTTTTTTTTAGAGAAACTGACTTGGGAACTGAAATTCATTGGCCAAACCCCTATTTCAATGGGCGCGTGGCTTTGGTCGTAACCAAGGTGCTTAATTTGTTTTGTAGGTACAATTTTCGTCATCGTCGTTGATGAGGCTGACAACCACCACCCCATCTTACAATTTTTGGGTTCTTAAGCAAAACCTTGCCCTTCATTCGTCCATCGGTGCAACGATGGTTGAGCGGCGAGGCTCGACCTTTCCAGCGACCCAAGTGTTCCTGATGGTTTTCACCGTCTGCTGCTCTCCTCTTTGAAATCTACCTCTTAGTAAATTTTGAGTCATCATGGTGATTGTCGAAAATTACAGCAATACAGGGCTGCAGGCCACCACGTACGGCGACGTGTGGCGGAGGCGTTTGACCAGTAACCCGACCTTTTCTTTTTGAGCTAATTGTGATGCTCTGGATTCATATTTCATATCCGTTTGATATATTCCATTCTTTGAGTCTAGTTTTGTAATGGTCACCAATTGACCTTTTGTGGTAAGTGAAGATCCTACCGTTGGATTGTTATGAAATTATAGTATGTTGTGCATTTTATTTGAGGATCTTAGAAATTTACTGATCGATAATCTTATGTACAGATATTCCAGATTGGATTACTAGGTAGTTGCCCTTAACCAATGGTTAACTTTTGGTCAACATGTTTCAAATCAACCTTAATTACTGAGATTAGTATTATTAGAGACCCAATGGAGCTTAGTGGGCCTACTTTGATTAGCATGGGATGTACCACTCAGTTTGCATGTAAGTGACACCTTACCAAGATTTAAATGTGTACTGAACTTCTAAAGGAAATGAAGGATAATGTGTGACTGCAAAGATGAGGCGATGACCATATTAGAAGTATTTTATAGGACTTATATGTCTGCATGACTAGATATTTTTTTGTCATGCGGAGTTGATAATGTATGTTGTCACAACGCAAATCATGGGTATTGATGTATGATGTATGCACTGTTCTAAAAATCGGTTTAGGTGGTTACCCATGTGTTAGGCGATGGAGGACATATGCGGTTTAGGCCAGAACTGGCAGAAAAATCGGGTAGGGGCTAGGTGGGCTAGACGGGTTAAGCGGTGGCTAGGCGCACTAGGCGCACTAGGTGATTTTATTGTTTTTAATTTTGTTAATTAACTTAAAACATTTTCTAACCTCCTAAAAAAGAACCTAGATAACGAATCAGTGAATTTTCAATTTTGGTTTTTGGTTTGGGGTTTTTCTTATTTTTACTTCATTAATTTGTGAAGATGACAATGCCATGATGACTTAAGTTTTAAGTTTTAAGTTTTCCAAATTCTCAATACAAGTAGGCACTTATTTATATGTTATATAATAAATTTAATTAAATTCGCTTAGTCTGCCTAAGTCCCTGACTAGGCCCGAGCTCGCCGCCCGACTAGCGTCTAGCGTCATTTAGAACCTTGGATGTATGATGTATGGCATATGTTGTATGATGGATGATGATCGATTGCACTATGTAGCAGTGTGGTACATGGAGGGTCTTACTTGGTTAATCTGCAAAGGGGGACAATACGCATTATATGGTATATCCACGATGAGTGATCATTACCTATTATTATAAGAACTGGTCCTGCCTAGTTAATTCGCATTGGGGGACCACATTATTAGATTGTGATTATGGTTGGTTCTGCTTAGTTAATCTGTAATGGGGAACCATATGCATTCTAGGGGTGATCATACTTGGTATATCCGCGATGGGTGATCACTAGTACTATAAGATATGAACCTGCTTAGTTAATTCGCATTGGGGGGACTACACTATTAGATGAATGTTTCTGGTTCTGCTTGGTTAATCTGCATTAGGGGACTATATATATTTTAGGGGTGATCATGCTTGGTATATCGACGATAAGTGATCATTGCCTACCTTGATTAATCTGCATTGTGTAAGGAGTATTTGTGCTTGGTAAATCCGCAATGGGCGACCACTTTCTAGTTGGATTTCGTTGAGTGGTCCGGAATCTCTTTCTCTGTTTAGTTCCATTGAGTGGTCTGGAATTCATTTCCTTATTTGGTTTCGTTGCGTTGGTCTGGAAATGTAGATTCTTATGCATAGAAGTTGCTCAAGTTTATATTGGTTTTGTCACTTAGGGTTACAATGCTGGAGATTTGGATTTCAAGTAAGGAAATACGGCAAACCTTGCGGAGGTCGGCTTTATTAAACATACTGAAGTGATATATGATCTTAATGGTTGATTAACATAGTTTAATGTTAATATTATACACCTTTTATTCTTTGGATTGATTATTTATTGTGGTTGTGGAATTGTTGTTAAGTATTCTGGTTGTTAAATGGTTGCATTAAGTTTTCTGGAATCTAGTGAGTCGTGCTCGTTGAGTTTCATTGAGTGATTCTGTAACTCTGTTTCTTGCCAATTAATGCCTTGAGAAATTGCAGAGTTTAAGAGAAAGGTGAACTACGAATGGTTTGATCTCATCTTTTGGGTACGTACGCAATCTAACACAAATGTTAGATGTAGCCATAACATAAAAGAAAACAATTTCGCCTTGTTAAACTAATGTTTCATTTTAGTCTTGTCTTGGTAGTTATCCGTGTTAGTGGTACAGTTACGCCTTGATATCATGTGTCGGTCTTGGAGGTATCTTGGGATCGTGGTGTGACAGAAAAAGTTAAGGAACAAAAGCAAGGACCATTCTCTAGCAAAAGAAGGTTCAACACCTAAGACATTCACCAATTTCTCAGTTCCGATCCACCACGTTTTCTCCGACTTCAAAAACAAACCTTGGTTTAAGCTACCACCACCCATAAAGGAAAACATCATCATACTGGTCAAACAAAGTACATGCATTCCATCATGGTCTAGGTCATAATACCAACAGTTGCATAAAATGGAAGAAGTACCTTAAGAAGCTGACAGAGGAAGGAAAGTGCAACAAGTACCTAAGGGAGTGTTTGGTATCTGATTTGAGTCTAAAGTTTTTAACTAAAAAAAATTCTTAAATTTTAAGCTGAAAAAACCTGTTTGGTAAGCCCATTTTGCAAAACTAGACTAAGAAAAAATTAAAAACAACCCATTATAATTTGAGACCAACAAAAGTCAGGTTTTAGGGTTTTTTTCCCCTGCAATTCATATCTTCGCTCTTCGTAATGAAAGTCTAAGTGACTAAAGCTACACCAACCACGAGCAAGCCTTACATTTCACCAACCACGAACGACCAAGAGATTCCAGTAGTACGATGAAGTTTTTGGCAAATAGCTTTAAGCCTTGAATCTCTGAGTGCTTGATTGAGGACGAGACTGGGCCATGATGTTCATTGCCATGAACTATCAAGGTATTGGGATGTTTTCTTACTGCTTTCTTTGGTTCTTTGGAAAATGAAGGAAATGATAGGAAAGTTTATTTATGTCTTTGTGTGTTGGGTTGTAAGAAATTGACTTTATTTGTCTGATTGGTTTGATTCATTTGTGTGCTGTGTATATATATTGACCTAACTGAGCTCGATTTAACTTATTTAGCTTGATAATTAATACCTGTTTATGGGCCTTCCCCACGCCCAGGCTCGACTAACTCATTTAGCTCGGTCTAACTCATTTGTGTGCTGTGTATATATAATTAATACCTCCCGGGCTCGACTCCACCGTAGCACGATATTGTCCGCTTTGGGCTTTCCCCACGCTCTCACGGTTTTGTTTTTGGGAACTCACATAAGAACTTCCCAGTGGGTCACCCATCATGGGAGTGCTCTCGCGCGCTACTCGCTTAACTTCGGAGTTCCAATGGAACTCGAAGCCAGTGAGCTCCCAAAAGGCCTCGTGCTAGATAGGGATGTGAATATACATTTAAGTATCACTCCCCTGGGCGATGTGGGATGTTACAATCCACCCCCTTTAGGGGTCCGACGTCCTCGTCGACACACTTCCGGCCAGGGATTGGCTCTGATACCAATTGTCATATCCCGGCCCGGGCGCAGCCACCTCCCGGGCTCGACTCCACCGTAGCACGATATTGTCCGTTTTGGGCCTTCCCCACGCGCTCATGGTTTTGTTTCTGGGAACTCACACGAGAACTTCCCCGTGGGTCACACATCATGGGAGTTCCTACGGAACCCTCCCAAAAGGCCTCGTGCTAGATAGGGATGGGAACATACATTTAAGGATCACTCCCCTGGGCGATGTGGGATGTTACAATATTTTCTGATGTGGGTTTTTTCCAATCTGGAATGTTTCAGTCTTACTATCATTTTTGTTATGCTACTTCTTGTGCACTTTTTTCTAGTTGAACAGAACGCTAGCATATTTACCTCTTAAATATTGCATGAGGATATCTATAAGTCAGTTTTAAGCATATAAGTTATTGTGTTTCTATCGTGCAAAGGTGTATGTGAATCTCTGCCAATTCCATTGATATGTTCTCTTGTTATTGCTCATTTGATGCAATTTCATCACAGATTGCAAGTTCGAGTCTATACCTATAAAGACAATAATGCAATTTTAGCCTAAGGATGATTATCACAAATTGCAAGTTTGACAAAAATATTTTGGCATTTAAAATGTTTATCACTCAGTAGGCGAGAAAAATTATTTTGTAGTAACGCATTTTGGTAATCAAAGCCAATTTTCAAACATATATGCGATTGGTTTTCCAAGCTTGCAAGAGATGAAATATTCAAATTTAGTTTTGTTTTGTTTAATTGGATTTAGTTGTGTCAAACTAACCTATAATCATATGAATATTTCTGTAAAATCAAACATTGGAAATTGTTGCTCGAGGTATAGTTGTTCGCCTTGGTAGGCTAAGTCTGCAAGTATTAACTATTAACATGGTATGTTCTCTTTCAGTCACACAATAACATTTTTCTTAAGTTAGTATAAACCCATAAACAGAAGGTTCTATTTCTATCTTAACTAAGAATACTGAGATTGTCCAGATAGACTTTGTGTTATAGTCACAATCTTATAATATTAAGGCAAGTTTAAGACACTAATTAGGTGTACAAATTAGTTTATGAGTTTTTTGTTTGTTTTGTTTACAAACGTACCGATTAGTGTAAAACTTCAAATACCTTGGATTAATACTACAAAGGTTTAGGATACATTCATACATAAAAGCTTGGTGATATGGTGCTTGTGATAATTTAGGATTTTACGTGAAGAAGCCATTGCTCATATACAAGCTTCTTGCACTTTGATCTTCTACTCAATGGAAACCTTATGTTCGCCTCTAGTAATGGATCTAGACTTTATCTCTCAAAATGGAACGTATTTTTACTTGAGCAAGGACCAAAATATGTATGCACATCTAAACATAACCACCTTCTCCCATTAAGGATGGCAATTTGATTGTCAAATGGTGTTAATATAGTTGCAGCTTAATTTTTTGATCATGTAATATATCATATATGATATATGCTTAACCTGTAATATATATATGCTCAAATTGTGATATATGATGAGATTGTGATATATTCTTGTGCATTATCAAGATGAATGGGTCTAGTAGCCAATCACAATATAATACACCTAGATCTCAGTCTTAGTAAAATGAAAACCATAATATATTTGAAGTGATTATTATGACGATGATTTGGATGTGGATGATGATATAGGATTAGAAGAAGTAGAGGAAGAAGAAGATAAGGAAAGTGAAGAAATGGAGATGCAGCAGATGCCTTCGGTGGCCACGTTAGCAAGTAGGGTGGGTCATCGGAAAAAAAAAGGTAATAGGAGTAAAGGGCTAAGTTTAGCATGGAATGATCACTAAGGTAAATGTGATCAATGAATTTGGGGTTATAAGGGCGATAGCGGAATGCAATCATTGCAATTGCAAGTGCTGGCGGAGTCCTCCAACACATAGGACGAAAGGTACTCTTAATCATTTGAGGAAATGCCCCTGCTTCTAATCTCTTCGAATGTTCGGATTCGAAATAACCAATGTTGTCACAAGGGGGATGGGGTCTAGTTGTCGCTCACACTTTCAATAAAAAAAAGACCTGATATGAAATGTGTGAAGTGGATTATAAGGGCGGAGATGTTTTTAGGGTGGTTGATCTAGAGAACTTTAGAGATTGGATCTATGACTTCAATCCAAAGTACAAACTTCCTAATATGCACAAGGTTTGGATGACGGTTTTGGACTTGTTTTTTTATAGAGAAGGGAAAAATTAAAAGTGTGGTTTATGGTTTAAGGGTGAGTATCACTACTGATACTTGGATCTCAATCCAAAATATTAATTACATGGTGGTGACGGCCCATTCTTTGGACATAATTGCATATTGCATAAAAGGATCCTAAACTTTGTCCAAATTACGTCTCACAGGGATGATGTGGGAGGTGTATAGAGGTATGCTTGAATGATTAGGGCATAGACAAGGTATTTAGCATTACCGTTGACAATGTTAGTGCCAATGATGTGAAGCAAAAAATAATCGAGAAAAATATGGAGGCAACACGTGGATTCTAGGGTATAAAAAGACAAAATTACCCTCGAGGCACACCGAAGCTTTTACGCGCAAACAGCGGACAATCATGGCTCAATCAAGGTCAAAAGTGATTAAAATAGGTATTTATTCAAAACCTATTTCATCTATCCTCATCAAATCTTCCTCACAAGGTAACTCCCAAATTATTTCTTCCAAATTATATTAATTAGCTAATTAATTGATTTATCACTCAATTAATTTATTAATTAGCTAATCGATTGTAATTAACACCAAAAAACACCAAATGTGGCCGGCCCCATTCTCCTAATAGGGCCAGCCACACTCCTATAAATACCACCTCATTTTCTCCAAAAACCTAAGTTGAATCCTCTTGCAAAATTCTCTAAATTCTCCAAACACTTTTCCCTCAAAATTCTAATTTGGCATCAGAGTTTCTTCGCCCAAAGCCCCCCTCAATTCATCGTGGGCGCGGGAGGCTCTTGGCCTTGACCTAAGGTGTTAATTGTTTTTGCAAGTGCATTTTTGTCGAAGAACAAGAAGGAAGAAATTTGCATCCACAAATGACACCGCCATTACATGAAGAGAAAGCTCAAGTCTAATAGTACTCTTTTACTTGATGGGACTCACTTGCACATGAGGTGTGCTTGTCACATCCTCAATTTGATAGTTAAAGATGGAATGACGGAACTTAGTCATGAGATTGAAAGGATACGAAATTGTGTCAAGTTTATATACTTATCCCCCGTGAGGTTGGAAACTTTTAAGTAGTATTGGGTCTTGATAAGATGTTGGACATCCCCTTTGATGTTGTCAAAGGTGGAATGCCACCTATGAAATGCTTAATAGTGCTTTCAAATTTAAGCAAGTGTTCTCAAGGATGGACGATGAGTGCAACATTTTTATCTCTTACTTTCAAGAGAAGGTCCTTAAAGAAGTTAATGGGGTCACAACCAAGGCGAAGCGGGTGGGTCCTCCGGTGGTGGAAGATTGGGAGAAGGCATTGAGTTTTGCTAACTTTCTTAAAAACTTTTATGATGCCACACTAACACTTAGTGCAACCCTAACTCCAACGTCAAACTTAATACTCTGCACGATGATTGCATTGCAAGTGGAGATAAAAGAAAAAAAATTGTAATTCCTCTAATGCCACTTTGCAAAGTGTGGCTACTTCCATGAAACTTAAATTTGACAATAATTGGGGTGACATTGAAAAGGTTAACCTTATACTCTTTATAACCCAAACACTCGAACTGAAGTACAAATTTGAAATGTTGGAGGCAAGCCTAGAGGAACTCGGCTATTCATGTGAGACAATTTTTTTGAAGTGAAGGCAAGTATTATAAAGAACTTGACCGATTTGTATAAGGTGTATAAAGAGAAGTTTCTAGTAGTAGTATTACGTGGACCAAAGACCAACTGTTGTTGTAGTAGATGATTCTTCGGGGGTGTAAGATGATGATGTTGCTAGAACGATGCAAAAGAAGAATCATCAAAAAAGAGTGGCATCCGAACAAAATGAGATATCCAATGAAGTGGATATGTACTTCAATGATCCACACCAAAGCCTAACATATAAGGGTTTCAATATTCTGGATTGGTGGAAAGACAATTGTGGAACATATCCAACTCTTAGTAAGATTGCTAAGGTTGTTTTTGCTCTTCCTAGTAGCACCGTTGCTAGTGAGAATGCCTTTAGTCTTGGTTGGAGAGTTATAGATCCTTTTAAAGCTCCTTAACACCTAGAATGATTGAGGTTTTAGTGTGTACTAGTGATTGGCTAAGGGAAATGAAATGTCCTACAAGGAGCTTACAATCAATGAACTCATGTTCTACAAGGAACTTGAAGACTTAGATAAGAGTAAGTGAAGTATTTGATTTCATGTTTTTATTTTCTTAGTATTCATTATTTATACATTCACTTTCTAAATAAATTGTGTTTTATTGTTTAATTTGTTTTAGGGTTGCTTAATTTGGGAGGTGAGGAGAATTAACAAAAAGTGAAATGTCACCTCCTCCACCACTTCAAGTTCAACAACGCCAATCGTATGAATTCATGTTTTGCTTTTGGTTTGTAACTTAATCTAAATTTATTTGGAAGTTTGGTTTGCAAAACTTAACTTATTTCATTTTGGTTGCATGCACTTTTAATTAAGTAGTTTGGTAGAAGATTGTGAACTTTGGTTGCATGAACTTAAGCTTAACGTTTTGCTTCGTATGAATTTATGAGATTGTGAACTTTGATACGAAATTAGAAACAGGCGGGCTGTGCAATTGGTTTTGTACAATTTTGGTATGAACTTGAGCTTATTATTTATTCTGTGGACTGGGCTATGCAATTAATGAAACATGTGGGCTGACAGTTTAAAAAGCCCAACATTATCAAGGCCTAATCCTGAAGTGACTTGAAATCCTGAAAAAATTTCGGGCATCCTAAAATTCGGGAATCTTGAGTGGATGAATTTTAGAAGATCAATGGAAAAAAAATAACAAGGGTGTGAAATTATCACTTTTTTTTGGGTACAAAGACAAAGCTTCATTGCCAACAAAACGAAATTTACACAACAGAGGCCCAAACAAATATACAAAGAAAACGTGGGCTTGCAAAACAAAACACCAAGAGCCTAACCAAAAGATTGGGCTCACAAATAGAAACAAACCAATAGAGAGAGAAAACCCTAGCCTTCACTGCATCACCTTCCGATCAGCACGAGCCATCGACCTCATCAATCACCATAAATCTGGTTAAACAACGCCTTAGAGATGGAAGGAAGGAAGACTCCATCATCCAACAAAGAAACCTTCTTCGATTGCAGCCACCAAGTAGAAAAAAATCAAAGAAGCTAGTAGGAAACCCATTTGCGACACTGCCAACAAAAGCAGACCAAGAGAAGGAGGTGGTGCGAGCACTTGAGCCAGTGTGAACTCCAGAACTTTACACACCTTCTTGATGTACCGCAACAGATTGCGGTTAAAAGTGATTGCAAATCGACGTTGGTATAATATTGATGAAGGATGGAGCCAAATCATAAAAGATTAAGAAGGATGGAGAAGGGCCTTGAAGATGGAGGGGTAGCATGGATTAGAGAAAAGATAGGAATGGTTCTGAGGACATTGGTGAGCAGGACCAACGGCTTGTGGGGTGGACAAAACACACTGGTGGGAAAGGATAGTAGGGGAAACTAGTAGCAAAAGGTAAGGAAGAGAACAAAAGGTAGAAATAAAGGATTGCCACCAACCTTAGGGAGATAGAAAGTTGCCAAGTTTTGTATCAACTCTAACTATCCATATTTTATCTTGTTTGATATGATTATATGTCATGCACACCTGTAATTGCATGCAAACATGCTCGTCTCTATAGATTAATTAGAAGCATACACAAATACATAACAATTTTTTTTTTTTTTTAAAAAACTGAATGTTAATACATAATAATTTGATAAGATCTTGCAAAATGCAGGAAATCTGAATTATGTTATGAAACTTTGAGATAATACTGATTTCAAAAAAGCTGAATATTCTAACATTGGTACTAAAGTTTGATTCCCATTTTTTGGGATTGGGATTGGAAACCTCCTATCCAATTAGATAAAAAATCACCCTTAGGAACAACCATGCTTATGTGCTGCATTTTCTATTCTCTTATATTTAGTTTTTTATGATCGCAACATATCTAATTCCTTGAAATTTGGAAGTTCCTAACCCACAAGCATATGCATGAAATTTTGTCTCAAAAATTTGGAAGTCGCACATTAACACACATGATTTGTAATTTCTCGTGGACCGCGCGAAGGCTAGTTGGAGGGTAAAATGGGACTCTACAAAATATTCATACACGGGTTCGACTAGGACGCGCCCTAACCCTATTTACTTCTGGTACCTTCTGCTCTCTCTTTCTGTCTCTCTCTCTCTCTCTCTCTCTCTCTCGCGGAGTAGCATTTGAGCAGAATCCATTACAGGCCGACTAAACCTTTCCTCTGTTTCGGAGCTAGCGTGCTTCAACAATGGCGACTCTGATGCAGAAAATCAAGGATATCGAAGATGAGGTACTTTTGCCTGCAACCTCAATACCCTCTCTTCTACTTTCTCTGCCAACGACAAACCCTAAATTAATTTAGGGAAGATTGAATACTTTATGTATAGCCTTATCACTTGTTAGATGCTTAGGGTTTCAATGTTTTTTTATTTTTTATTTTTTTTCTTTTGCAGTTCCTTTTATTCGGTTTCGAGTAATTAACAAAAAGTTGAATAAAATGTAAATTAGAAGAGGAAACAAAAATTTGTCAAGTAAAAATTTTGTTATAGCATTACCAACTCAACTCTCTCCAATCAAGGAAAACATAATTTGAAAATTTAATTTATTATCTTGTTTTTGTAGACCTGTATGATTAACATGTAAAGTTTAGTTTTATGGAATAGTTATAGGTCCAGATTTTGGTAAATTTGATTTCTTGTTTTTTCAATTTGCCGTTGAAATGCGTTTATTGTTTTGGAGGTGGTGTTTCTGGAATCTGGATATGTCAGATTCTTTGAGTAGTAACTAGAATTTTAATATCTCTTCACTTATTAATTGCAGATGGCTAGGACTCAAAAGAACAAAGCTACTGCGCATCACTTGGGTTTGCTGAAGGTGAGTTATATTCTTTTTCATTGTAATGTTCGTCAATATGTTGCCGTGCATGGTCAAATTTTTTGACAATAGTGATCTGTCAATTTTTGCTAGGCTAAACTTGCAAAGCTAAGGAGAGATCTACTTGAGCCTCCGTCAAAAGGCGGTGGCGGTGCTGGTGAAGGTTTTGATGTCACTAAAAGCGGAGATGCAAGAGTTGGTTTGGTGGGTTTCCCTTCAGTTGGGAAATCTACACTGCTGAATAAATTAACTGGGACCTTTTCAGAGGTAGAGAACTCTCCATTTATCTAATTTCACACATGATCTATGCGAGGAAAATAAATTTTTCATTTGAAGGGAGACAAAATTATTTCCCAGAGATTCGTTATGTTAGGCATGAAAGCATGTAGAGTTTGATTGAGATCGCTTATTATGTTTAAATGTGGGTCTCCAATATTATGCTGAATTTGATCTTCTAACAATCTGTGCAGTCTACTGGGACTCATTGCCTGGTCTCCCAGAGATTCTTTAGAACCGGTTTCTGTCTGTATAGAGATCTTATATACTGTGGAAATTCGTCAGTACAAATGTAAAAGTTTATTTTAAGTGATGCTATTTTTAAAATATTAGCTGAATTTTCTTCTCTTAGATGGATTAACTTAATGGGGAATTCAGGTCTGCACTAAAACTAATTGAACATAGTGATAAGCCCTCTTTCAACCTTTGATCTATTTATTCCACAACTTGGCTCATGGACCATACAATTTGCTCTACTCTGATTGATGTTGTTAGAACAGGATGACCTGAGATTGTATAGTGGAATGAGACATATGATTTATGTCCAGTGGGAACGTTCTGCTTTGCTGACCTTCATCTTAACTTTTGTATATACAAGTGACCCTATAGTTTATTTTTAATATGTAAATGTGTATATTTAGCTGCCTTAGAGTATACATGGATAAGGAAAAATGACATCCCAAAATTCAGAGCAAACTGAAGGCACAAAGATGCCAAAAAGTAACACACTACCCCATAACCTTCCTCCTCCCTAGATTTTTCGAAAGTCGAGTTTCATTCCATTCACACTGCCCAAAAAGTAGCCAGCCCACAACTCCAAGAATTTTTCTCTCTACTTCTCCAAAAGCATAGTGCTTCTCAACAAGCATGGAAATGCAGAGTATAGAAATCACCTGTTACACAATCAATTTATGTTGAAGCTTTAAAGTGGTATAACAATGAAAAAATAGGTGGTCAACAAGTGCAACCTCATGCTTGTAAATAAAGTCAATAGGAAGATAAGCAAACATAAGGCCTCCTCTGGACTATGTCACAAGTATTGACTTTGTCATGAGCTCTAATCCAATCTAGAGCTAGAAGATCGTGGGAGAAGGTGAGGTTTTTGTCGTCCCTTTGGTCTTCAGTTACATCAGAAGTCAGACATCTTACATTCTTCTTTCCTTCTAGTTGTTTTTTTACCTTGTAAACAGTTGTACTTTTTTATCAGTGGACCTCCTTGTTCACTAATTTTGTGTACCTTTATTTGGTTGAAAGGAGCTATTTTCAAGCAAAGAGAATGGAGAGACAGCTCCCCTGCCTCCAGATTATTTAAACTTCTCTGGAAAAGAAAGTTCTTACTGGTTGGAAAAGGATTCAACAGATATCGACAAATTGGCAGTGTTAAGAGTTTAGAGTCCTGAATCCATTATGGCGTAGAAATTATATGAATTGGTTACTTTTGGATCATCAATCCTCGTAGAACAAACAATTGATCCTACCTGGAGCCTCAACCACAATATTAGGGCCCCACCCATTTACAGGTTCCTGATATTCTCTTTGGTCTGATGCCTTCCAAGCTTTATATTGTACTGAAACTCCAGGGAACTGTTTGGGAATGGAGGATTGTATTGAAATCCTTTCGAAATTTGATTCCATTTGTACCTTCTGTCTGAAAACTTTGGGGTTGGGGGTTTCAAGATTCCCTTGTATGCTTCTAATGTCTATGTGTGTGATAAGACCTAAATTCTTGCTTGCTATGTGAAACCTGAATGTTATTATGGTTATTCTTTCCTTCGTTGTGCAGCCATGCAATAAAATGTAGGCTGCCTACTAAGATATATGCTATCATTGCTAAGAAAATTCTTGATATTTTTTGAAGACCACCTAATGTGTTTGTGTACAGGTTGCTTCCTATGAATTCACTACTTTAACTTGCATACCAGGAGTGATTGTGTATCGAGGTGCGAAAATTCAGGTACTATAATAGTTTGCTTTATTTGTTACATTTGCTTATATAATTGGAATTTTTATAATTTAGTTGGTGGTTACAGTTTTGTGTTTTTTTAGATTTGGAATTCTTGTTTACTATTCTTGTATGTATGTCTGTTTGTTTGTGCGTGTGTGTTTTATAAGCTCTTTCCCAATAAAGAGAAGTTTTTGATATACTCAAAATAGCTGTTCTAGATTTATGATCCATTTGCTCCCTTACAATAAATATTTTTTAATTGTCGCACTTCAATTTGCAGTTGTTAGATCTCCCTGGAATTATTGAGGGTGCTAAGGATGGAAAGGGTAGAGGAAGACAGGTAAAATGTGATATTTGTTTCTCATTGTGCTACCGTAACATGCTGATTTATTTAAGTGCACTTATTTCTTATACTCTTTTTTGTTTTTGATGTCTACATTCCGATGTTAAATCGTAGAACCCGTATAATAACATTTCTCCTTTGTCTTTTTGATAACCGAAACTCATTTAAACCTTTTATAACTTCAGTCTTTATCTTTAACATCATCCTGTGCATTTCCTTCATCCTTCCTCACTTCTTTCACATCTTCCTCCTCTTCTCCCCTTCTCCCCTCTTCCCTGTCACTTTTCCATTAAACAAATTAGAAAAAGAATGAAAGTGTGTCACCAAACAGGCCCTTATTGTTTTTTTTGTTTGAACTTGCTGTTTTCTTTCTCTTCTGTCTGTCCTTTTTCCGAGCAATGATTATATTCATTTTACATCAGTATGATTTTTTTTCAGTCAGAAGCCTCTCACATAATTGTCTTCTGTTTTCTAGCCAAACCATAGTGTGTATATATGCTTCAATAGCCTGTCCATGTCCATACAAAGTAGGCTATAATTTACAAGGCCGCTGGACAAGACCTGAACAGGGGTGTTTTCTATAGATGCTTGCCCTAAGAAGCTCTGTTTTCCTTGCAAGAAATTTATACAATATGTTGTTAGATAGACCAAACAACTTTCGAATAATTAGATGACCAATATTGCACCCTTGCATGGATTTACAAGTTTTCTGATGGTTTTTGATCATGTAAGTGTATGGAATGGCTTCCAGAAAGATAGGTTTGCATAAAAATGATCTTGGGTAGTTTATAAAGATCTGGACTAACATACTTTTGCAAAAGGACTTTCCTTATATGTTATGAACCTTTTCTAGTAGTGAAACATGCTTGAGGTATATTTTCCTTTTGGCTGTGATTAATGTTGTTATAATTTGTTTGATATGTCGCACTAATGAAGGCTTGAGATATGTCAGAGATTGTTGGAAAACAGAAAATGAGTTGTTCTTCTTCCCCTTTTTCTCTGTGCATGGGTGTTCGTTATATGCTTTTAGATTCACTAATTGAACGTTCATGGCATCCAGGTTATCAGCACTGCTAGGACATGCAATTGCATTTTAATTGTTCTTGATGCAATAAAGCCAATAACTCACAAGCGTCTAATTGAAAAAGAGCTCGAGGGATTTGGGATAAGGTCAGCTATAGCTTTGTTTCTGATCGCTATAGCTTTGTTATTTAGTTACTTAAGTTTAGCAGATCTTAAGGCCATTTATGCATTGGTCAGTATGCATGACTTTCAGAAGTTCTCCTTTTCGTTTACATAATTTGAATCTGCTGGATTTTCAAAATTTGGTTGTACCTTTGCTCTACGTTTTGATTACATCATATAAACTCTTTTCGCAAGCCTTTACGTGATACTGATTCAACATTTTTTTAATATAAAACCTAAAAATTTGATTGAAATATTCCTAGGATCTACATTTCTGTGGATGATGCGTTGTTGAATTAGCTGGTGAAGGCTTGTCTGGATTTGAAACCTTTTTCATAATGCTTCTTCAAAGCTTTTTTCCCCTTTCGTAAACGTCAGAGGCTATTAATCCTTCCTTTTATCAAATATGGATTGTTTTGCTGCAAACACCATGCCTAGTGAGTTACTTGACAAAACCTACAAGTTACATGCTTGTGACAATTTATTCAAGTGTCCATGTACGTACACAGGTAATGCTTACAATATTTTTTTTATGTGTATATGAGTATATCTAGATGTATGTGCATGTAATCTTTCTCACATTGTCTAGACTCTTTGCTCGTACATTCTCTTCCTAGATAGTTTATACTTATAATTAGCTAAATGCTTATTGTGAGCAGGTTAAACAAGGAACCACCTAACCTTACATTCCGGAAGAAAGATAAAGGTGGTATCAATTTCACTTCAACGGTTACAAACACACATCTGGATCTTGAAACTGTGAAGGCAATATGCAGTGAATACAGAATTCACAATGCTGATATCACTCTTAGGTTTGATGCAACTGCCGATGATCTCATTGATGTTATTGAAGGCAGTAGGATATATATGCCTTGCATCTATGTTGTGAACAAGATTGATCAGATTACACTTGAAGAGCTTGAGATCTTGGATAAACTTCCTCACTACTGTCCTGTCAGGTAATCTTTTATTTTATACCATAGTTTATAGTTTCATACTGGATTATTGTTGCAAAATCTTGGTTATTTGAAGTTTTTGGATGTTCCATCTACCTCTCTTTAGAGAACTTGAACTTCAGTTTATTATTGAGATATAATACGTTGGAAACTCTAATTCAAAATATTAAAGCCTGTTAGGGGAGTAGGCCTAATGTAATTTTGAAACATTACTGGCAGAGGACATTTTTGATGTTTGAGAACTCTACAATGCATCAATAAAAAATATTAAAGCCTGTTAGAGGAATAGGCCTAGTGTCGAAACATTTCCTGCAGAGGACACTTTCAATGTTTGACAGCTCTACAATGCATCAGTTATCAGGAATTTCTATAGAAAACATTGTAATTGAAGCATATATAAAACATTGTAATTGAAGCACATGAAAAACATTGTAAGAGTACTGCTTAATTAAACACCAGACTCGGTGTTAAAACAGTTTGCAGTTACACGAAGCATGGCAAAATGAATAAATTTCAATAATAGTGCACAGCTTCTAGTCATTGATCCAGTTGGAGTTGGATTGTGTTGCGCCCATGAATCATTGTTTAGATTTGTTTTTCCTTGGAAATATTTGTTATTATATTAATGCTTCCATTTCTTTTTAACTTTTCTTCATTTTCTGGTATAGTTTGGTTGGCATATAATTTCTGAAATTATTGTTTAGTAGTTTTGTTAACTTGTGCAATTTTCCATGACTGATCTGCAGTGCTCACCTGGAGTGGAACCTTGATGGTTTGCTGGAGAAAATATGGGAGTATCTTAATTTAACTCGCATATATACAAAACCTAAGGGGATGAATCCAGACTATGAAGACCCTGTGATCCTATCATCTAAGACAAGGACCGTTGAGGATTTCTGCGAACGGATTCATAAAGATTTTATTAAACAATTTAAGTAGTAAGTACCTCTCTTAAATTTTCTTAATTTTGAACCATTTAATATTTAATTGTTTTTTTAAATGATATCAAGCACTCTGAAAACTGAGAAAGGTACTTTAGGCACTTGTCTCAACAGCTGTGCAAAATTAGAGCTTTGAGTAAATATAGGCTTCCACGTTCTTTGGAAGTTTCAACTCAATGGTATGTTACTTCTGGACATTAAAAGACTCATCATCTTTTTCTGATTTGAAAATGATAACACCAACTTCTGGGGGAAGGAAAAAGGTGCTTGTGTCAACTTCCGTGCTAAGTTAAAGCTTTAAGGTGGACACAGATTTTATGTTTGCATCGTAGTTTTAATTTGGTGGCGGTATGTTACTTTTTGGACATTGAAGTATTTTTCATCCATCTTCAAATATATAGCAGTTCAGAATCCGTTTCTTTCCTTTCGTTCTTTAGTGGTTCAAATCTGGCATTTGTTTATTTCCATGTAAATCTGGTTGCTATACTTGAGACGTGTTCCGCAGACACTTTTATGTGGCTCATTGTTTCATTTAAAGTTTAACTTTGGTTTTTTTTTTTTTTTTTTTTTTTTTTTTTGCAGTGCTCTTGTTTGGGGGTCAAGCGCGAAGCACAAGCCCCAAAGAGTTGGCAAGGTTGGTTAGTTTTATTTATTTATTTTTGAATATTAAATATATGCTACACCATGGTCATCTCTTCCACGTGCGACTACTTGATTTATTTCTACTAATGGACGTTGACTGCGTTAATTAAGATGCATATTTGCTGTTTTGACACAACAGGAACATCTGCTTGAAGACGAAGATGTTGTTCAGATTATCAAAAAGGTGTGATTTGGTGCAAAGTCGGAAAGTCTTATAACCTTAGCATATCAGGATGTCATGTACGAGAGGTAAAGCATTTTGAGATGAAGCTTTTCTTTTCTCCCGACTGGATCGTTTGTATTTTGTAGACCATACAGTTCTCCTCCGGTGTCTGCTTATTGGGGTGCAAGGCTAGGCAGAACTTGAGGCAGTTTGATATTTAATATCATACTGCACGTCGTCATAAAATTTATTTAGTTTGTAGTATAAAAAGTATCATCCATCACAAAGTTCAGAGGATTAAACAAAGTTATTTTTTAAGAAAGTAACGGAAGTGAGATGCTGGAGGCGTGAGGTTACAACGAATTGTGGATTACTGCATGAGCGTAAAGCCGTAAATAGTAGTAGAGCCTACTGCCCCCGAGGATCGCTTCTATTTGGGGCTCGGTTCATTTCCTAATTTTTGCAAGTCCAAAGAGCTCAAGAAATGGGATAAGGAAGCTCTTATTTTATGGGAAGTTTTGTATTCTTGGTTTACTGCGATCACAATGTGCGCTACATTTGGTTAGGGTAGATAATGATGGATTAGTCCAGTTTAAGAAATGAAGAAGGGGAAGGGGGTGAAAGTTGATGAGCTGACAAAAGTCACAAAACCAAGGCAAGGAAGGGAAAAAAAAAAAACATAATATATAATACCTTTTTGTACTTCTCAAGTGCTCCTTGTAAGTTTTTTGATCATTTTCAATTCATATGATCTGATAGCTGAAAATTAGAAGGGTGTGTGAGATGTAAAAAGAGGTATGTGGATATCACTCCTACATAATAAGCAAACCATCTATTTTTCAAGTTTGAGTTCATAAATCATTTAAAATTGTTAGCCAATTCGTAAATGATTGAGACATCTAATTGTGGTCAAAGAAGTTGACTAATATAGTGTAAAAACACACATTTCATTAAAAGAATCAAGTGGCCAAAAGGAGGAGTGGGTTCGGTTTCATTTGGTTGGGTTTTGCCAAAATCAAAAACACACACATAGAGAAGCTCTTCCAAGTTTCAAAGCCTTCTAAAACTTTCCTCTATAACAAATGGAATATCCTCCCTAATTGAACCAAGTATGCTCCTTCAAAATGCCCGAGGCTTTGTTTCAAACTTAGCAACAAAGTTTCACAAAAAAAAACATTATGGGCATACATTCATTAAGTGTAAAGGGATTCGGTTTGGTTCGGTTCAGTTCGGTTTCCAAACCTCCAAAACCGAAACTGAACCAATAAAGTTCAGTACGATTCGGTTTTTCCTTTTTCAGTTCGGTTTTTTTTTCGGTTTCAGTTACGTGTTCAGTTTGGTTTTTTTTTTCGGTATTCGGTTTTTTGAACCCACCCTTAGCCAAAAAGACTCGGTGTGAGCTCATTTTTCAACTAGGAAAATCTATAAATGGAAAAACATAGATCGTGTGGACAATTACAAAACAATGTAGAGCAAGCCCCACAAGTAGTCCCCATATTTTGTGCCTTTTCGTTAAGGCCCGTGTGTGTGTATATATATTGTGCCCTTTCATTAAGGCCCGTGTATATGTATGTCTATATATATATATATATATATATATATATATACACACACACACACACATACATATATATATACATATTTTGATACCTTATTTGAACTGTCTATGTATCATTCATAGATCATCTTTTCAAAAAATTAGACAAGTTTAAAACCATTAAGACATTCAATTGTAGTAAAGATAATGGACGAGTATGTTTTTTTCAAAGAAACATTAAAATGACTATCATTTAATCCGTCACATGGTTTTCGGACTAGAAAACTCTATATGTAGGATGTTTTTTTACTCAATGGAAGAGGCTAGAAACTATCCAAAAATCCATCGGAATATTCTTGTCAAGATGCAACCATTGCTTCTTCAACAAAGGGTCACACATGTACTAATATTGATTCTTCTGTACCAGACTACTAGTACTGTTAGACCCAAATATCTCACAAACTAAGGGTAGAAAGAATGATAATATTAGTAGTTCGAAAAGAAAGCTGGCGGAAAATTCTTGTCACGATGGAAATGTTGCTTCCTCAACAAAAAGTTGACTCTCTACTGCTACTTTTGGACCCAAATATCTCACAAACGGGTAAAAAGAAGGACAATGCTAGTAGTTCAAAAATGATGAAAAGTGGTATTGAGTGGGCTCAACAAAAGAAGAAAAGAAAATGTCTTTCATGCAATAAGTTAGTACGACATGATACAAGAAATTGCCCATCAAATCCGAAAAGAAGAAAGATCGAATCAACTAATGAATGTAATTCAAATTAACTTTTTTTATTGATATTTTCCAATATTAGGTTACCTATTTGTGTATAATGTTTTTTTTTTTTTTTTTTTTTTTTTTGTTTTTGTTATTTGTAATTTATGAGGGAATGAGGAACAAGAAGACTTGGGCGAATATGTGGAGAGTGATGACCAAGAATATTTGGAGAGTGATGATGTTTAAGTTTTGTAGGATAGACTAGTCACTGAGTTGTGCTATTTTGTTGCAGTTTTCACTTTTCATAGTTTCAAAAATTGGTTGTATTTTGTTAAAGTTTATGCTAACAGTGTCTTGGAATTGGTTATGTTTTATTAACATTATTGAGACTTGACAACGTTGATTTCCGTGAAGCTTTATGAGAGAGAGAGATTTGATTTTTTTTTTATAACCAAAATGCAAAATAAGAATTTTTACCATACTTCTATAATCCACTATAAAAAAGAACAAATGTAATATCAGAAATTTATACTAAAATCACAAAACTTAAAAATTTTATTTTAATTTATAATTTGTACATCAAGCAAAAATCCATGATAGTTGTTGGGGATGAAATTGGTACCAGGCGGAATATCCGGGAATTAAAAATCTATATATGTTCTTGTCTGACTAGTCAGCAACACCAATCAACTAAGATTAGATATGTTAGTTTGCAAACAGTGGAAGTAGTCAATTTAAGGCTTAGTTGATTGAAGTGTTCCTGGTTAACTAAGGTCCAGTTCAATGCACATTTTAACTCTAACAAGCTTAGTTGCATTGACTTACTATTTGCAAATAATGACGAGTATAAATCACAAGCTAAAAGTAAGACAAGTAAACTTGAGCAATAAACTGCACAAGGAGTTTTTGGTCAAAAAAATCCGCCTCTAGGTTAAAAAACCAAGGACTCTCCACTAAGTCCAATCCACTAGTGTAAACAAGATTCTTACTAAGTACCACGCCAAGCTCAAGTCCTAGACCTAGTCCACATAGCAGCTTTACCTTTGTGCAAACTTGCCTTACACGAGAGGGATTCCTTTGGTCTTCACGAAGTGGCAACTCCTCCTGAGCTCTTCACCTTATGGCATCGAAATGGAGTTGTCTCCAATCTTCACAAGATGGCAACTCTTCTTGAACTCTTCATCTTGTGGCATCAAGACCAACATATAAACTATGCATATGATGATATGATGATAATTTGCAGATTTGGATTCAAATGTCCAATCAATTTCTCTAGTCAAACAGTTGAAGGAAGAAACTGACAAGAATCTAAAAATGGGTCATTTCAAAGATTTGAAACTAGAAAAACTTGACCAAAACCATAAATCAAAATCACAAAACAATGCTACCCTAATATGCAACGATTTAGGTGTTTAGTGCATGATTGTGATTTTGTGACTAGGGTTTATAATGAGGAACTCCAGGAGGCAACTCAAAACTAAAACAACTCTTTTATGAAAATGTAAATCTCCTAGCCAAGTTGAATTGAAACCCTAGATTGAGTCAAAGAAGGATTGACGTTCAGACAAGAAAGGGACCAAAAAAGCCACATGTCATGTGCAAAATCAATTTGGAAAGATCTAAGGTTGAAAAACCATTTTTGGAAAAAAAAAGCTGTCAGATGGCTCATGTGGGTTGTCTTAAAGTGTGTGTGCCCAGCTTGCGTGAAAGCAGCAATAAGTTTTGACGAGACGGAACCATTAGACAGAATGAACTGGAACTAATAGCGTGAAATGCATATGAATAAACAAACCTTGACGTGAGAAGTTAAGCTCTTGAAATGATATTTCCAACAACAAGATCTCAAAGTAGCATTTTAACCCTAAATCTAACTAAAGCATGGTGGTACAATCACAACATTTGACAAGGGAAGCCAAACAATAATTCTAGACTTCACAGGGGGCTATGGTTGTTTATACTAAAATCACAAAACTTTAAAAAGTTCATTATGTGTAAAAACTGAACCAAATAGGGTTCCTCGAAAAGCCAAAATTCACTTGCTCTTTTTCGGTTCTTTTGTGTAATCAGAGAGAGAGAGAGATTTGATGAAAAATCTAATAATTATTCTCATTATTCACCGATTATTTGACATAAATGAGAGAGAGATTTGATTGAAATATATTTTTTTTATTCAAATAAGAATTGGCATTAAAGCGAAAATCACGAGTACAACCTTTTCCAGTACAATAAAAGTTAAAAGCAAGAAGGGCACTAGTAGGTAAGCAGTAATCCTAAACATGTGGCGATTCTTGGGAAAGACCAATGTAGGCCAAGGCATCTGCGACAAAGTTAGCCTCACGGTAAATATGATTTCACTCGACCTGCCTGAAGGAGCAAGCAATTGAGAGTCTTTGCATTGAGGAGCAAACATTTGATTTCTTTTAATTCCAAAATTAAAAATCCATGTCAGTTATCATCTAAGCCATCTCGAGTCTTCGCATTGAATGGCTAGAGACTTGTGTAAAAAATTGTGTAAAAAGTGTGGTGCCACGAATACGCCCTATATATATATATAAGGTTTTGAAAAAACGCTACACCCTAACAGGACGGCGGGTTGAGATCTAGCGTCTAGGCGGCTAGGCAGACAAGGCGGATTTAATCAAATTTATTATATAACATATAAATAAGTGCCTACTTACACTCTAAAAAATAAAAATATACTTGTAATGAGAATTTAGGAAACTTAAAACTTTAGCCATATTGCCATCATCACTGACAAATGCAGCAAAAAAATAAGAAAAACCAAAAACCAAAATTGAAATTTTACTAATTAAGTAGGTTATTCAAAAAAACCTTTAACTTAATTAAAAAAAATTAAAAACAATGGAACCGCCTAGCCCTTATTTGATTTTTCTCCATGGTCCATCTTTCTAATCACTTGGTAAGAGGGACAGAGTGTTATAAAATGTGAGAAACTTTTGGTGGTGCGCAATGAGGAACAATGAGAGAGAATGAAATTTCTACACAAATCACACTTTTAGAAATTGTTCGAGTAGAGGCAAATCACACTTTTAGAAAACTACTCATTTGTCCCAAAAAAAAAAAGAAAAAAGTAAAGAGAACTACTCAAGTTGTAACTCAAAGTCCTCTTGCAGAATTCTTGCCAAATCACTTTGGCTTATTTTTCATTCCCTCCCAAATTCACAATACATAAGTCGTATGTGATTGTAATTTGTAATGCTAAAACCGATGATGGTATGTGATTGTAATTTGTAATGTTAAAACCGATGACGGTTTCCCTAGGAGCCCCTTTGTAAAGCTGGCTTTCTTCCGCTACCAAAAATATTACATTGGACAGAAACAACTTCCTTAGTATTATCTTTTTTAATCTCGAATAATGCAAGCCCTTCTAATTAGAAACTCGGATCTTCAGTTAATGTTAAATCATCTTCAAAATTCCCTAAACTCTAGCAATAGTAACAAAATTTTGTAGAATTAATATCAGATTACTAGAGCAGTAAAAGCACCAAAGGAAGAAATCTTGCAATTAGAGGCCAAGGCCCAGCATTATACACGCGGAGAGAGCAACAATTTGAGGAAAGCAAAATCAGATAAAAACCACTAATGACCGAATCCGATAAATACATGACAAGCACATCGTTATCGCGCTAAGAAAAAGAAGCCAACACTACTTTATTAAGTACAAACCAATGAAAGACATACCAAGGGTAAGCAGCAGTAGAGGTAATCTTCGAGCACATACATCATCAGGCTTTCACACAACAGTTGAAGTAGCTGAAAATGCTCCGTCGAGTCTATTGGCAAAATACAAATATAAAAACACAATTACGTTAATAAAAACCAAATTAAAGATTGAAGTTGTCAACAATAAGCAGCAGCACAATTTATAATCCTTTCCCCTGTAAAGATATATCCCTCCAAAAAGAAAGTTCCAAATTCAAAATAAGTGAAAAGGACACTTGATTACCAAGTAGCTGAGTCAAATCCTTTCCTTTCACCATCACTACTCACTAGGGCCCGGCTTATAAAAGTTGCATCCATACTAATTACTTTATCAGTTTTCTTTGTTTATATAAATGATCGGCCACTTAGTACTACGTTCTAGTAGTACTCCTCTTTCACTTGTAAGTGAGAGATCTTAGGTTCGAATCTCATAGATCGCAAGTTTGAAACCCATTTATTCTCTCATCCCTTAGCGAAAATATATCTCCGTATGAAATAGAAAATCGATCGAAAACGACATGAATACCATCACAAACAATACCATTGGGATAACGATCCAATAGATCAGATCAGATGATGCATATAATCTTGTGTTCTCCCCTCCAAAGTCCAAACACACACCAACAAAATTAAAATCTAAAATGGCCGGTGCACGTGCACCACTTGAACTTCACTCATTCAATTGTTTTTCTAACACACACACACACAGAATATCTTCCTTCTTTTTAATAAAAAAGAAGATATATTATTTTAATGGCCCAGACCTAGAGCATTACAGCATCTCATCGCATGCATGTGCAACCACTGGTCTTTTAGGATGGAATGTATGTATCCTTAATACATTTACTAACAACATTCTATATTATTTCTCTATGTGCAACTATCTGACTTCCTTCTGCCATTTGACAGTAAAGTTGGCACAATCTCCATTTAAAGGTATGAAATTTGGATGAAGCTTACAACAACATCAAAGCCATTCCCACTAAGTGGGGTCGGCTGTATGAATCCTCGAACACCATTGCGCTCGGTTTTGTGCCACATCTTCCAAATTTGGATGAAGCTTGAAAAATTATTTTTGAAAGTGATCATGAATCATCAACTACGACCAGAATGAACCTCCTTGACCAAATCGGGTGATTTTTTTTTCTTTAAATATAATAACAACAAAGCCAAAAAATCTTCATGAAAATAGATGCATCAATTCAATGGTCATTGTTCAACCTAACTAAAGTCGCAATTAGAATTAGGCTTATTGAATTATGTTAAAATAAGTGCATCAAAAGACCCTTAAGGGTGTGGATTCATTGCTACGTAGCACTCATTCATTAGATTTGATTTTACAACTGTTTACATCCTTTATTTTCAATCTCAGTCATTCATTTCCCAACCACTCATTGCGACGTACTCTTGAAGAAAAATTGTAAATTACATGTCAATACCATATTAGATAGCACCTATAAAAGGGTAATCCATTCCCCAATCCCCACCCATCCTTTAAGTGCCAGTGCTACCACATGCTCATAATTCATAAGGCTTCATTTATAAGTACACCAACTACTCCTGCTACTACTTGTATATGTAGTTGTATATTCAATAATTGCAAGTTTAATACCAAGCAAAAATTAAAAAAAAAAAAAAAATTTGAAGGAAAAGGGAAAGGAGTCATACAGTTGGAGAGTGGGAGGTCTGATGGTAATGGGGTTCATTGTGAACAGCACCCACATTAGCAGTGTTTGAGGCAACGAGTTCTTCTTCATTTCCAAGACTGGCTCTGGAAACATCTCTCTTGTTTTGCTTCCTCATTTCCCTTATTTTTGAGAAATCAAGAGAATAGTCTGGCACTTGCCCCTTCTGATCCCAGTCCCCGAATTGCGGCACTGACAACCATGGCGCATTTTTCTGCATTCAACAAACAAACTAACTAGTTAATTGACTGACGTTGGATGAGTTCAGGTTTTGAGATTTGTGTAGCAGATAGATTAGATCAAACTCATCCAACAACGATAATTAATGTGGCGGCACTGCTCACCATCCACTCATAGGTAAGACTAAAAGTGACTTCAAAAACCACAATTAAAGTTTCTGTTGGTGGAGGGAAACATGATACAAAAAATTCAATCACACCCGGATGATATAATGAAGAGACACGACTCATGAAATAAATACACATTAAAAATTAGCCATTTTAATCTCATGCAATCGCTCCTATGGATTTATTGAAGAGAATTGTAAGAAAGAGTTTGGGGAACACCAAGCAAACGGACGGCGGACTTTGTAAGATTTTGGTTAATAGGATGTGGTCTATGGATACCGTGATACGATACGACACCACGATACGAAAAATCTCTAAAACATAGGATACTATACGCGAAAGATATGACAATTAAAAAAAAAAAGTAGCTTGGGTGAAGATTCAAACTTTGAAAACAAATTCCTGAATTTCCACTTGCGATTCCGAAATTCATTCATCCCCAAAATTGTCAAACTGTATACAGCAGGGCTCTAAAGCTGATTGTGACAAGCATTGAAATTAAAAATAAAAAAAAAAAAAAAACCAAAATTATATAAAACAGGTATTAACTTTGACTGTTTCTAAAAGCTTGATACATCAAAACCAATTCAACACCCAAGTTTTTCTGATCAGAATTAAGACAAACAAGGACAAGGAAAATGGACCAATAATTAATTCAAACCATATTCATGGATCTAATTAATTTTCTCTCCAATTTCAAGCGAATAAAGAAATTAGACAGATTTCACAACCAACCCGCACTCCCCTGGCAGCAACAAATAAAAGCCCAAAAAATGTTTATGCTCTGTTTGGTTACCCAGAAAACGCAGGAAGAAAACAAAACATCCTAAAGAAAATTAGCTGATTGTGTTTTTCTTTCTTTCTCCTTCTGCAACAAAAACGAACTCAAACATGCACTCATAAACACACGCCCCAATTTTCCTATACTTTTCCCACAGTTTCTTTTTTGTTTTTTGAGGAACCAAACAACTAAAAGGCGAGAGAAGAAAAAGAGAATCACCTCCTTTCGATCCTCCATGAGATAAGACTCGTCTCAGATCCTCCACCTTTATAATTGTCAAGATAAATAATAGTTAAAAAGTAAAAATAAAAAAACCCAGAAAAGTTGAGAGCTTTGGCGAGAGGGAAAGCAGAGGAGAGCATGCAGTCCCAACATAGCACGGCAGACAAACATATATAAGATTGCCATTTACGGTAATACTCCTCTTCTTGCCCTTCATTTACATAAATGCCACTTTCCTGACTCCCTTTACTTTAGGGGCCTTTTTTTGAGATACGCTTTTACTTTCTGTCTTTCGGCTTATTACTTTTACTTGCATCTGTGCGGATGGAATAAAATATCTGAAAAATCAAAACCCATCAAAACTATCCAGAAATCGAACCGAAAAAATACTGAACCAAAACTACCAAAAAATCTGGAGAAAATTAGAATGCCCGACGATTTTTCTATAGTTTTTAGATTAAACATTCATCTCTTTTAAAGATTTGATTAAGGTACTTTGAACAATTGCCACCTCAATAACATTCTATTTATTTAATTTCCATGTCATTAATTTAAATGCATTTATATAGAGACATAAATAAAATAAAATTTTAATTGCCTATAATATAGGGATTTAATTTCGTCAATCCCCTTCTACGCATTAAATGACATTTCTTAATAAGATAAAATAAAAAGTTAATTAACTAATTCCTCATTTCCTCATTATCAGTGTTAAAAAAAAAGTTCTCTTTCTATTAAAAACGTCTCAATCAAAAGTCTTCAATACATATTTTTTTCCTAAGAAAACTACATTAACTTATTAAATTTCACGTATAGATATATAAAAATTATACTTAAAACTTATGGTACATTTGAGAACAAAAGTATCGACTTTTGGTACGTTTAGATTTCAAATGTACCGAGAAACCAAATATACCAAAAATTTAAATGTACCATAAAATCAAATGTACCCATTGTTATGTAACTCATTTGGTACATTTAAATTTCAAATGTACCGAGAAACTAAATGCACCATAAAACCAAATGTGCCCATTGTCGGGTAACCCTTCTGGTACGTTTAGATTCCAAATGTACCAAAAAACCAAATGTACAAAAAATCCCAAATGTACTACAAAACCAAATGTCTCTATCAGATAACCCTTTTGTTACATTTACATTCCAAATGTACCGAGAAATACAAAAAATCAAATCACTGTAAAACTAAATGTGTCCATAATATAGGTAACTAGACATAGCTATATAATCAAACAAAATTGAACTTGTGTAAAAAACTGAAATTAATAACCAAAATTTTAGGAAAATGTTTGATCAAATTTTTAAAAGGAGCGTATGTTTAGTCTAAAAAATTTAAAAACGAGGCGCTTATATCAAAACGCCCCAAAAATATGGTACTGGAAATCGAACCAAAACTGAAACATTGAGTACAAGAATTGGTATGAAACGTTGGTTAGTTCTGTAAGACCGAACCGAATTAAATAAGTATAATTTTAATTTTAAATATATAATATATAAGATTATGTTGTAGGTCTATTTAACTGAGCTATTCCAAGGGAATAGAGAGAGGGAGGCCGGCGGTAGTGAGAGAGAAGAGAGAGATTTAATTGTAAGGTGTGTGTTGTATCACCCCATTGTGCCTTTATTTATAGTAATAGGATAGGTAAATCATTACCCTTTTAGAATTACAACTCTTAATAGGTAATCAACTCCTAATATGAATAAAAGAGATATTCCTAGATTCACTAGAATTTACACAATCACATTCCTATTCTAAATATCACTGCAACACTCCCCCATGAGTGTGTAAATACTCAAACAAACATCGCATTAGATCTTCAGTAGATAAGGTAGAACAGTTGATGAAGTCGGCGGCACAACGGGTGAATGGGAGTCTCAAATTTAAGAAAGTATGCATTGGTAGTAAAACTCACAAAACCTCGCTATGGTAAAACCCAAGGTAGGAGAAAAACCCATAGACTAAGGAGAAAAGTGAGAAGTATGCATAATGTATAAAACAAACGTCAAACATGACGAAAGTAATAAACTCAATGGAGTATGATCGTCCCAGGATGGGTGCCTCATCAAAACCTCGTTAGGTAGCAAAAACCCAGTGGGAAAAATTCTCATAATCGTAGGAAAAATAGTGAGTATGCTTTAGGATACTCCCCCTGAGTTAGACATAACTTTCAAATAAGAGAACTACAAGCAATTCAACTCAGATAATTTACGCATACCGATTCCTCGGACGAGCTTCTGAAAAGTAAACTTGGGCAATGACTTGGTGAATAGATTGGCCAGGTTGTCTTGGGAACATATTTGCTTGACTTCAATGTTCTGATGTTGTTGTTGCTGGTGAGAATAAAAGAACTTTGACACTATGTGCTTGGTGTTGTCTCCCTTGATGTATCCATTCTTTAATTGCTCGATACATGTTGCATTGTCTTCAAAGATCGTCGTAGGAAGGTCAACAACAGAAGTAAGACCACTAGTCATTCGAATATGTTCTATAACTGCTCTCAACCAAAAGCATTCACGCGATGTTTCATGCAAGGTGAGAATCTCAACATGGTCCGAAGAAGTTGCAACTAGCATTTGCTTAGTAGACTTCCAAGATATAGCGGTGTCTCTAACGGTAAATACATAGCCCGTTTAAGAACGTGCCTTATGTGGGTCAGACAAATATCCAGCATTTGCGTAACCAACAAGGTGATGATCAATCCGAAAACCGAGGGGGGCGGCAACTCTCGAAGATTCGCATGTATAGAACAAGCCCAAATCCGTCGTACCCTTGAGGTAGCGGAAAATGTCTTTAACATCATTCCAGTGCCTGCGTGTGGGCACATTGCTGTATCTAGCCAAACACTAATAGCGAAGGAGATGTCGGGTGTAGTGTATCGAGCCAAGTACAATAAAGCCCCAATTGCACTTAGGTATGGAACTTTGGGTTCCAAAATATCTTCCTCATCCTCTTTTGTACTCGAAGGCTTCGCTTTATCCTCATTAAAACATTGCAACACCTTCTGAGTGTAGTAAAATTGATGTATTATGATTCCATCCGAACAATGCTCAATCTCCAGGCTGAGACAGTATCGAGTTTTCCTAATATCTTTCATCTCAAATTATGATTTCAAGTGCGCGGTAATTTCCTCAAGCCTTGCGGGAGTTTCAATGAGGTTCATGTCGTTGACATAAACTACAACGATTGCAAATCTGGAATATGACTTCTTTATGAACACGCATGGGCATAATTCGTTGTTCACATAACCCTGACTTGTCAAATATTCACTCAAACAGTTATACCACATCCGCCTGGATTGTTTCAATCCGTAGAGTGACCTTCTCTATCTAATAGAGAAAGTGTTTCGTGGTCTAGAACTATTTGAACCTGTCAATGGAAGGCTTTCTAGAACTTTCATGTATATTTTCGTATCTAGATCCCCATAGAGATACGCAATTACCACGTCTATAAGCTACATATTCAGTTTTTCAGAAACTACCAAACTGATTAGGTAGCGGAACGTTATGATGTCTATTACGGGGGAATACGTATCCTCGTCATCAATCCCAAGGGGCTGAGAGAAGCCTTGCGCTACGAGGCGTGTTTTGTATCACACTATTTCATTCTTCTCATTACGCTTCATCACGAAAACCCACTTGTAGCCAACGGGTTTCACATGTGGTGATGTAGGAACAATAGGTCCAAACACCTTACGTTTTGCAAGCGAATCGAGTTTGACCTAGATTGCTTGTTTCCAATTTAGCCAATTCGTTCTACTTCGGCATTCATCAACCGAACGTGGTTCAATGTCATCGCTAAGCATAATGTCAGTAGCTATTGTGTACGTAAATGCATTGTCGACGATCATCTCATTTCGATTCCAAACCTCATCCAATACTGCGTAGTGGATTGAAATCTCATGATTCTCGGGAGGTCGGTTTGTCTCGTCTAAGACATCACCATAATCTAGAATAACCTCATGTGTTGGAACAGATGAGTGAGCGATGGTCAGATTCAAACTAGGATCACTAGTTGGGGTCGATTTGCTCTTCTAGGATTGTGAATCCTTTGAACCAAGGGGTCTGCCATGCTTCAGGGTTGGAGCAGATGATTGGCTAGCCGCCAATGTACCAGGCCACGTGGAAGGTGCGGCCTCCCCACCTTCGGGGACGGTCTGGCCTTCCCAGGTGGGATGGTGACGTATGCGGGGTACATCTTTGTCACGTCCCGGACCCGAGGTCGGCGGAAAAATAAACACCATGCCCGGCACGTGAGTAAAAGTAAAAATAAAAACGAAAAAAACTAAACTTCTCTTATAAAAATAGCTCCAAAATCTTTACAGGGTGTACAAAAATAATAAATTAAAATCCTTAAACTTCTCCTCAATCACAATCTTAGCTCTTCTAACACCTGTCTTGCCAAATAACACATGTCCTTGCCAAATAACTTATCTGTAAAATAATAGGTGAGGGGTGAGCAACAACCACCGTCGCTCAGTGAGTAGAATATATAATATGCCAGTCAAGCGATGCCTTTTTACACACTCTAGAAAATACAATAATAATATCAAAGCATTAGCCACATAATTCCATATCACATCATCCCTTTAGGTGTCCATTATATCATTCATAAATTGTAACTCACTACGTGACCCCTAATGGCCATCTGCCCAAATGTCCCCGTGCGCAGTTTACATTTATCCCTCGGATTAATGCAACACCAAAGTTCTCATGCTCCATGAACATTTCCAAATAATCCACATATCACGATATATAATAACTCCAAAACATTTCAACAAATCTAACATGCTTGACTTAAAATAGATAGAGATTTATAAATAGATAAAACCCACAATAGTTCATGGTTTTCATTTATCGAAAATAAGAATATTTTAAAACACATTACATAAATCACTTACCTCGATAATCCAAGCTTTGGCAAGACAACCCAACTAACAATCTGCACACAAACCTCAAACCCTAGCTCGCTATCTCTCTATATAAAAATATAATATATACACACACGTACATACATATATATATATATACACACACACATAGATATATACTATATGTACATCACCCTTACGTAATGCATGCATTGCATGCTTATGTGGTTTCAAAAGAATGGAGCCTTTGCTCCTATTTATATTAGTAGGAGACGGTTAGTAAACTTAATAACCAAGTAAAAATACTAATAAAATATAGAAACTTAAGACCTGTTCTTATCCTAATGGCACTGAGGTGTCAATTGCATGGAAAAGCCAGAAGACACGTCCACCTATTTAGAGTGCTCACTAAGCACTTGTGTCTTCTCACAAATGGCCATCTCCTGCTTAAATTTCATGAGTCACATACACATATGTCGTTTTTAAGCAAATCCAAAGCCATCTCCTCCTTGTCTTGTCCACTTGGCTATGCTATAAAGCTTAGTCATGTAATTGTAAGCATGAAATCACTTAGCTTGAAACGGCTAACATGGTTGAAATGTAGTAAACATTTCCAATTCACTCTAATATCTCCAAATAATATTATAAAAATATGGGATCTCACAATCTATCTTTGCAGGTGCGTTTACAGCTGGTATATGTGATCTTGTCACCTTTACTAGATTAGTAAAAGCATCTGGCATGCTCTGAGCAACGCTCTGAAGATCTATAATTTGGCGCACCTCAGTTTCAGACTGAGCAGTACGGGGATCTAAATGAGACATAGTGGGAGTATACCACGACAATTCGCGGCGTTCTCCAGGAACGTTAGCATGCTTATCTCCCTCTAACGATGGGAAGACTGCCTCATCAAAGTGACAATCCGCAAAACGTGCGGTAAAGGGATCTCTTATCAAGGGTTCTAAATAGCAAACAATTGATGGAAAATCATAACCGACATAGATTCCCATTTTTCTCCGAGGACCTATTTTGGTACGTAGTGGCGGCGCTATTGGCACATAGACTGCACACCCAAACACATGTAAATGCGAGACGTCATGCTCGTATCCAGTAACCAATTGTAACGGTGAATGAGGTTGGGTAGCGGTGGGCCTCAGGCGGACCATCATAGCTGCATGCAATATTGCATAGCCCTAGGCAGATACCGGCAGTTTGGTTCGCATAACCAAAGTCCGAGCTATCAATTAAAGGCGCTTTATGAAAGCTTATGCCAGGCCGTTTTGGGTGTGAACATGGGATTCATGATGTTCCACATCAATCCCTATTGACATGTAATAATCATCAAAAGTCTGTGACGTAAACTCTCCAACGTTATCCAGTCGAATCGACTTGATCGGATAATCAGGATGGTGAGCCCTTAGCTTAATAATTTGTGCTAGGAGTTTCGGAAATGCAGCGTTACGTGTGGACAACAGGCAAACATGTGACCATCGTGTCGATGCATCAACCAACACCATAAAATATCTAAATGGTCCGCATGTTGGTTGGATAGGTCCACAAATATCCCCTTGAATCCTTTGAAGAAACTTAGGAGGGTTGTGAATGATGCCCATGTGATGATTTGGGGATACGGTGCATCATGTCACGTCCGGGATGTCCCATACGGTCATGCCAAAGCAATAAAGTTGTCACGCCCCGGACCCAGATCGGTAATAAAAACTCTAACCCGAATCTGAAACGTGAGTTAAAAGCTAAATAAATAAAAGGAAATTGACATGGGTTGGAAAAATAAACTCCTCTTATTAAAATAACTCCAAAATCCTTACAGGGTGTACAAAAATAATAAATTAAAATCCTTAAATTTCTCCTCAATCACAACCTCAGCTCTTCTAACACCTGTCTTTCCAAATAACACATGCCCTTTCCAAATAACTTATCTGTAAAATAATAGGTGAGGGGTGAGCAACAACCACCATCGCTCAGTGAGTAGAATATGTAATATGCCAGTCAAACTTGCCATTTTAATCTCATTATAAAATAGGATAATAATATCAAAGCTTTAGCCACATAATTCCATATCACATCATCCCTTTACGTGTTCATTATATCCTTCATAAATTGTAACTCACCACGTGACTCCTAATGGCCTTCTTGCCCTAATGTCCCCGTGTGCAGTTTACATTTATCCCTCGGATTAATGCAACACCAAAGTTCTCATGCTCCATGAACGTTTCCAAATAATCCACATATCACGATACATAATAACTCCAAAACATTTCAACAAATCCAACATGCTTGACTTGAAATAGATAGAGATTTATAAATAGATAAAACCCACAATAGTTCGTGGTTTTCATTTATCGAAAATAAGAATATTTTAAAACACATTACATAAACCACTCACCTTAATAATCCAAACTTTGGCAAGACAACCCAACTAACATCTCCACACACCTCAAACTCTCAAACCCTAAACTCTCTTTCTCTGTCTACACACACACACATTTGCACGGACATGCATGGCTTCCCAGCAGCCAACATATGTTTCTAAAGTGGTGAATAAGAACAAAATAAAAGCCCTCTATTTATAGGCATCTAAAGTCGGCATGGCATGAGCCACCTCATGCTTGCTATAACGCCACTAATCAAAGAAACCAGTGCACTCTTCCTAATTCAACACCTCCTGCTATATACTCACAACCACCTCCTACTTGCATGATTTGTAAATGACAGCTCCTACTAAAACTTCATGAGTCACACGCCCCACGTGTCCAATGTATGAATTTCAATGCCACCTCCAGTTTTATGTTGTCAACTCCTAATTAGCTATAATAAGCTTAGTCAACATATATACGTGCCCTCTTAAGCACATAATTCTTCTTTCCTATAGCAATTTGGATTGGTAAAAAAATGATAGCTAGCCACGTACACATAAATAGGATGAATGGTTATCCACGTCAGCTAAGAGTTGGATAGGGATAAAATCATGGTAGTAATAATACCTAATAAACTCTGAAAATACGGGATGTTACAAAAGTGCTCTGGAACTTAGGCATAGGGTCGGCCACATGGTGGGCTTCTATGCCGCGAATGGTTGTGATGTACAACCCACTCGGGAGACGTTCCAACTTTTTGTGAATATGGTTCTGGCCATATTCGTACGAAGTGATACAAAGAAATTCGGAACCATTATCTTCAGTGGTTTCAATATGATATTGATTATCTCGAATATCTCTAAAACTCAACAACGTTCTTTCGGAACGTGGAGAATAGAGAGCCTCTTTAATGGTTAAGACAATACCTTTGGACAACATGATACGGGCCTTTCCGTATCTTTCAATCAGGTTAGATGAGCATGAGGGAGTTGTTAGTGGTGCTTTCCTAGGTACAAAGTTAGTAAAATAGTGTTGCTCACGCAATATGGTGTGCCCATGCTCCCTATAACAGAATCTGAGCAATTATCCCAGTCATGACACAATTACAACTTCATCCATCGTATGACAGAATCTGAGCAACTGGACGACTCATGACATGGAAATTCCTACATGCCCATGCTCCATATAACTGCCCCATTCTACATACTTCTCAAGTAAGTTAAAGTTGACTCTCTATAACTCAACCTTAAATCTCACTCTCTTTTAAGAGAAACTGACTTAAAAATCAGAGTTCATTGGCTAATTACCCCCTCTCAAGCGCGTAGTTCTTGGTCTTAACCAAATATGTTTAATTTGATTTCTAGCAAGGTTTTAAAAGACGCTAGGTGCTAGTCGGGCAGCGGGCTGGGGCCTAGCGCCTAGGCGGCTAGGCAGGGTCTAGGCAGGCGCCTAGGTGGCTAGGCGGATTTAAGTAAAATCGTATAAATAAGTGTCTCTTTATACTTAAAAAATATAAAATTGTATTGAGATACATAAATTACAAAATAAAATAATATGTTAATTTATTTTATATACATATATATATATTATATTATAAAATACGAGTATATATCTAAAATTATGAGGTTCTTTTCTCTCTTGGTTTTGTAATGCTTTTTTCTAAATCTTATATGTTTTAATCGTTGGGCCTTATTTTTCATTTCAAAAAGGATTTTTCATTTCAAAAAGGATTGGGCCTTGTTTTCATATTAAATAAATAAATATATTTTATTCTCTAATTTTAAAAGGAATATCAGCCACTTGAAATCATATCTCTAACCCTAGCCAACAACGTAACCTCTGCGCCGTCTCATTCTTCTCCTCTGCTAATTGCAATTTTACAAAGCTCTGCACCGTCACATTTTTCTTCTCTGCAGATTGCAATTTATAGAGCTCTCTCTCATCAAATGTTCTTTGCGACTCATTTTCTACGCACGCAGAGAGGGAACAAGACGCAAGGACACGACGAAATCGCAGCAAGATGGCCGAGATGCACAGCCTTTCCAGCGATAATTCTTAAGTTGCAGAACCGTCCAGAGACCGTCGAGGTCGCCTAGCCCTCCCAGGCGGCCGTCTAGGGGCCGCTTAATAGTCTAGCCGACTGATTGAACGATTTTGGTATAATCGGGGCAGTGGGCCGCCGTCGAGCGCCTGGGCTGCCGTCTAGGCCGCCGTCGAGCCTGAGTTTTAGAACACTGATTTCTAGGTACAATTTTGTGAAGTTTAAAGAGGATGGATTTTCGCTATTGCAAATTGGTTCTTTCATTGAAAGCTTGATTTAATTATCAAAAGAAGCAATCATAATTCTTTTCTGAATTTCTACTCTTTTGGAATTTCTCTAATGTGTCTAATCTCCGAATATTTTAATTTCTTGACTCGTGTACCCTAAAGGGAGGAATAATGGTAAAAAATTTTGATCCACAACAAACGTTGTTGTTGTGTACATGACATGGATCAGACAATGGAGTCAATAGAGAGGCCTCGCCTCAGCCTTGCATCAAGGATGACTACCTCCTTCTGCATGCCTTTGTCACGCCCCGAACTCGGGGTCAGTCCGCGCCCGACGAGCGAGTAAAAATAAAAATAAAACAAAAAACAAACTTCTTTTAAAAAAAAATAACTCCAAAATCCTTACAGAGTACAAAAATAATAAAAAACTCTTAAATCCCTCGTCTAACACAACCTCAGCTCGTCTAGCATATGTCTTGCCAAATAACTCATCTGTAAAGTAAAAGGTAAGAGGTGAGCAACAACCACCATTGCCCAATGAGTAGAATATGTAATATGTCAGTCAAGCAATGTCATTTTACACATGCTAGAAAGTACGAGAATAATATCGAAGCTTTAGCCACATAATTCAATTTCACATCATCCCTTCACGCGTCAATTATATCTTTCATAAATTGTAACTCACCACGTGACCCCTATTGGTCATTCTGCCCTAATGTCCCTTGTACAATTTACATTTATCCCTCGGATTAATTCAACACTAAAGTTCTCGTGCTCCATGAACATATCACTACTACAAAAGGGGGCATAACTGGCGTTTTAAAACCAACAAGAAACAACATTTAATGTCGGATATTTGCTAAAAATTCGACATTAAGTCATGCAATGTCGGATTGAATAACCGACACCAATACTACCGTCACAAATGAGCAATGACGTCGCTTTGACCCCCTTAATCCACCACCAAGTAGTAAAATAATATAAATTCAAATTAACAACAGCGTCGCTTATAAGTTACATGGGGTGTTACGTCGCTATTAAGCGACATGAATAGGCGCCAATATGTCGATTAAAACCGACATTAAGTAACAAATAATTAATTAAAATATTACACTTGGTGTCGCTTCCAACCGACATAAGTTGATTTGCATATATAAAATACTTAAGCTCACGTCGCTTATAAGCGCCACTAGCTATATTAAAATATTAAAATTTTACGAATCTTTTCACAAATAAATAAATAAAATATTCAACCTAACGTCGCTTATAAGCGACAATAGACATATTAAAAATAATTTTTTTTTTCCAAACTTCACGTCAGTTTATAATAATAACAATTACAAAAATTTATAATAATAAATATAGGCCAAGTCAACCATTAACAAAAACTCCTAACAAACATTTTATATTTCACATAACATATAAAAACTCGTCCGTCATAACAAACACCAAATCCGACATAACGAATACAACATGCAAAAAAAAGAAATAGACACAATATATGCTTTGCACAAGTGTCATACATATCCGCCAAGAAAGCGAACCACACTACTTGACAGATCCAGAGCCCGAATGTTACCCCGTTCTTCCTTGAGTTCCTTGTTGAGATCCTCCTTGTGATGCTTGTTGAGATCCTCTTTGTGATGCTTGTTGAGATCCTCCTTGTGATCCAATAAACCTCCCTATGTCGACATCTCCTGGACCACCTGCAAGCATTCTAGAAAAACCTCCAACTGGAATATCCGGGCAAATCCCATAATGAGAATGCATCTCGGGTCGATATACAGGCATTTGATATGACGGCTGCTGCATGTAAGCCATGGGTGGTTGCTGCATGTATGCCATGGGCTGCGTCGGATGCATTAGATAGGGAGGTTGATTATTATAGCCTGTATACGGATACACAGGTGTGCCAGGAGGTTGATTTTGGGGTGATTGTTGGGTTCCTTGTGGGCATGGATATAGAGGAGGAGGCTGACCCTAGCCTGACTGTTGGGATCCCGAGCTATACGGTTGTGCCATATGATATTTTTGCAGTAACAACGCAACCACCTGATTACTTTGCTGCTGCTCGCTGAGTGTTTGTTCAAGCTTAAATTCTAGTTCTGCCATCCGTTTAGCATTAGCTTCTTCATTCTGTTTCAATTGATTGTTCTCAGTCAACAACATTGCCACTGAACTCTTGGAAGATCTCCTGGAAGAATTACAAGTAGAAGATGAGGAAGATGCATACGACACCATATCCGGAGTCACCCCATGTCCATACCCTCGTACTCTGTTATGACGCTCCGGAGCCATTGTCTCCACATACACTCGGGTCCTAAGATCCTCACTATCTTCTTGCCTAGACTCAATAATAGTTTGAATATTCCCTTCCATAGTTGTCTTGCAAGAAAAATTTTAAAAATATGAATTCAACTATAGACAATAAAATTTAATAACAATGATATAATACACAGAAAAAATCATTTACCCCATTGCACTCCGCCGTTTCATCAATCCAAGTGCGATCCTTTCGGGTATGACAGTGACGAAAAAACGAAACAGGATCCGCCTCTTTCCCATGCTTTTTCCTCTATAATTACAAGTCAACAAAAAAAAAAAAATACAATTTTCACCAACCACCAAGTTTAAAATAAATTTCTACTAATAATATATTAAATTTAAAACTATCTACGATTCTTGAATATGTACAACCCTTACAAGTTCTGCCCGAACTCTTGCAAACGATTGTGCACCGGTTGTGTGGTTCATTGTTTTCATTAGCCTATTATACTTATTTTTTGCTGCAATCTTCTACGAAAAAAAGAATTTATTAAACACATTTCAAGCTTTAATAAAATAAATAATAAAAAATTTACCTTCGTTTTTTCTTTATTCCAGTAGGACACCAAATCAGCCAACTGTTGGGGATCCACATTAGGAGGTGTTTTCTGGTGCTCCTCGACTGGTTTATCGGTATAATGTTTTGTTTTTAATTTATTTCTGTATTCCTTATGTGCATGCTCCGCAATATGAAGTGTCATTTTCCGGATCATTGGCATTTTCACCCTATCTTCTTCTTGAAAAATAATTGTTTCCTGTACGCATCAAAAAAATAAAGCATATTAATTATTACTAAAAACATTAACTTATTATACTCTTCTATTAGCTAAAAATATTTCTACCTTTATTCTTTTCCAGAAAGCTTCCCTGCGATCTTCCTTGATTTTACGCCAATCACTCACCAATGGCATATGTCTATAATCTCTTACCTCTGCCGCTACATGTTTTGAAAATGCACTAGAATTTTTCCGACGCATCAAAACAACAAAGTTGTTCATTCCAGTTGGGAATCGAGGGCCCCTGTCCTCGTTGAGTTGTTCCTTATAAACAAAGAAAAAACAATTAAAAACCAATTTCCAAAAACCAATTTTCAATTTGAGCATCATAATAGTTAGACTACAAAACAAAAGATTGAAACTAAAAACCATAATAAATTAAAAATGGACCACCTTCGACTTCTTCCTCTTCGAAATGGGGTTCGTCAGCATGTTCCCTTTCAAAATGATCCATAACAAAACAATTTGTAAGAAGTACAATGGGGAGAATAAGTGGAAAAACGTACGAAAAGGCAAAAGAAGTGGAAAAACGGACGAACTTGGGAGAGAGCTGGAGAGACTGAAATTTGGGAAGAAAAGAACGCACGGGCAAAATAGAGGAAGAAGGGATTAAATATGGATGCTAACTTGGCGTCGGTTCAAACCGACATTACATCACTAACATCGCATTATGACATGCTGGCGTCGAAATAAGTTAGTCTTAGTGTCGGCTTAAACCGACATTAAATCACTGACGTCGCATTAAAACACACTGATAAAATTAAATCTACCAACTTTCTGACAAAATTTAATGAACAATACGTTGCGTCGGTTTAGATATAATTGGTGTCGGTCTAAACCGACACCACCATTGACACATTTATTGATAAATTAAATTCAACTACTTCCTGACAAAATTTAATGAACTAGCGTCGCTTCAGATAAACTTGGTGTCGCTTTAAACCGACACTACCACTGACACATTTACTGATAAAATTTAATCCAACTACTTTCAAAATTTAATGCACTAGCGTCGCTTTAGAATAATTTGGTGTCGGTTAAAACCGACACAAGCACTGACACATTTACTGATAAAATTTAATGCAACTACTTTCTGACAAAATTTAATGCGCTAGCGTCGCTTTAGAATACTTGGTGTCGGTTTGAACCGACACCAAAACTCACACATTTACTGCTGCATCAAACCAATCAACAGCTTTTTGACATAGTAATTTGAAATTTATATGGCGTCGCTTTAGTTAAAAGTGGTGTCGTTTAAAACTGACACTAATACTGACACACAATTACTGCTACATTAAATCAAACAACCACTTTCTGACATAGTTTTTTGAAATGTGCATGGCGTCGCTTTAGTTAATTTTGGTGTCGCTTTAAATCGACACTACGCACTTTACTGCCCTTACGAAGTGACTAATTGAAGTTGCTCTTCCCAGGTCCACTTTACGTTGGTTTTAGGCGACACTATCTCACCATGCCGTCGCCCAAAAGCGACACCAAAGTAGTTTAAAAAAAAAAAAAAAGTTTAACCCATAAAAAATAAAATGCGTAATAAAAATTAAAAATATTGTCTAATTAATACTTAAAACACATAAAACAGTTACTATCTTTATTCTATGTCATCATCTGTTGTGTCGTCGTCGGCATTAGCATTACTAGCGAACTGGGTAGGCAACGGTAATGATTCATGAAAATGAGTCTCTTCCACGCCAACCCTTGTATGGAAATTTTCATGGTCAAGTATCTGATCATCCAAATTTGGTACCGCATAATCTTCAATTGCATCATTATCCTCTAATACGTCAAACAAATCTTTTGGCTGCGTTCGAACAACTACGTGCCAATCTTTTTCAATTGTGTCCTCGACGTAAAATGCTTGTGATGCTAATATGAAAGGATCATCTTTAAATCCTAATCGATTGAAGTTCACCATAGTAAATCCATATTGATCAGTCTTCATTCCTCGTGGACCTTCACTATTAACCCATTCGCACTTAAATAACATCACAGCTCGACCCTATCTCTTGGCTTAGCATGACCACAATATTTAACCTCAAACATTTCTACAACTCTGCCATAACAATTCACTTGCCCAATTGCACCAGGAACATTTGCAGGTACAAAGACACCACAATTTTGATTCTTATGCTTGTCATCCACAGATTTTATGCGAAATCTGAACCCATGAACAATGTGACTTTTATATCTACGCACAACCCTGCTAGGATAATTAGCTAGCCAATGCAAGTCTTGAGATATCAACATGTCATTAGGATGACATCTTGAATTCATCTGTAATAAGAGTGATGATAAAAGTTGACATGATAACTATAATCATGTTATAATTAAAATGTAAAAATATAAACAAATAATGTGATTGTTGTATCAACTCATATGTTGCTTGAACCATTCTGGAAATTCTTTCTTGCTTAGCTCCTTAATTTGTCGCATAGTTAACCTTTCTCGATGATTTTTCATTTTCAAGAATTCCTCATGTTGCCTGGGCATTTATGTCCAAATTTAGATAATTAATTTTTCAAAGTTAAGACAACCAATAAAACATTAAGACGTAAGATTAAATGTTCTTACCTTCTAAATGGGTTAACTTCATCACAATTATTTAGAATGTATCTATGGCACTGATCAAGAACATTTAGATCGAGCTCCACATTTTCTCCTGAACCCATATAACATCCTTTGGAGTCAAAAATTGATAACCCACCAGACACTCCACGTCCAATACCATCTTCATTTCGGCCTCTACGGGTGCGACGAGACTCGACATCTCTAAGATACATGGAACAGAAGGACAAGCACTCATCCACCAAATATGCTTCAGCAATAGAACCTTCAGGACGACCCTTATTACGAACGTAACGTTTCAACGTTTGCAAATACCTACAATTATAAACGAAACACAAATGATTATAATTATAAATTAAATCTATGACTACAATAGTAAAAAATTTATAAAAATTTATTAATTACCGTTCAATTGGATACATCCATCTATATGGAACATGCCCTGCAAAAGCTGCTTCATCTGCCAAGTGAACTGGAAGGTGCACCATTATATCAAAAAATGCAGGAGGGAATATTTTTTCAAATTGACATAATGTCAAGGCAATTCTTGAATTCAGTTGCTTGAATCCTTCCTCAGACTCTTTCTTACTTTACAACTATCTGAAAATTGCATTCAACTCTAATAATACCATAGTAACAGCTTTAGGCAAAACCGGGCGTATTGCAAGCGGGAGTAACTGCTGCATTAAAACATGGCAATCGTGACTTTTCAACCCATGCATTTTTCGCTCATTCACGTGCACACATCGCGATAAATTTGAAGAATATCCATTGGGGACACGAATGGCAGACAACACTTTGCAAAATGCAGTTTTTTCTTCTCTTTTCAACGTGAACAATGCTGGAGGTAGAAATGTTCTATTTCCTTCTCTACGTGGGTGTTGACTACGTCTTATGTTCAAGACTTCAAGATCTGCACGTGCAGCCAATCCATTTTTAGACTTTTCTATATCTAGCAATGTTCCCACCACACTGTCACATATATTCTTCTCGATATGCATAACATCAAGATTGTGTCTAATCAACAGATGCCTCCAATAAGGTAGTTCATAAAAAATAGATTTCTTCTTCCACTGACTGTTACTACTTGTACTGCCCGAAGTTCTTTTTCTGCGTTGCCCAACTGAAGCATCTTTCTTTGGTTTTCCAAAAGTAAATCTCAATGTAGAAAGTTCTTCGAGACACTGTAAACCAGTCCACTTCCACTGCCTTGGTGCACTACGATGCTCTCGACGACCATTAAAAGTTATGGTTTGCCTTCGAAACCTATGATTATCTTCAAGAAAGCGTCGATGCCCCATATAACAAATCTTACGACTCGCCGGCAAGTAAATAGATTCTTTATCATGCATGCAATGTGGACAGGCTTTATAGCCATGTGTACTCCATCCTGACAACATTCCATAAGCTGGAAAATCACTTATAGTCCATAAGACGGCACCCTTCATCGTAAAACTTTGGTTGGAATATGCATCATAAGTGGGAGTGCCCACCTCCCACAACTCATTCAACTCGTCAATTAATGGACGCATGTATACATCAATCTCTTTACTAAGACTGCGTGGTCCTGGTATTAATAGAGACAACAACAAATTTGGTTGCTTCATGCACATCCAGGGGGCCAATTGTAAATAGAAAGCACCACATGCCATGTGCTATGATTATGCCTCATTTTCCCAAAAGGATTAAATCCATCACTGGCCAACCCTAATTTGACATTTCGAATTTCTGACGCAAAATCCGGATATAAATTATCCAAATGCTTCCATGCTGGAGAATCTGAAGGATGCCTCATAAACTCATCCTTAGGACATTCAGTTGCATGCCACCTCATATATTCAGCCATATGCTTCAACATAAAAAATCGTTGCAATCGTGGTTTGAAAGGAAAATACCACATAACCTTAGCTGTGATCTTTTTTCTCGAGCTATCCTCTGCGTTGGTAATTTTATATCTTGATTCACCACAAACAGAGCACATGGTTAACTCCGAAGTATCTTTCCAATAGATCATGCAATCATTAGGACAAGCATCAATTTTCACATACATCAGACCCAAGTCATTTATAAGTTTTTTTGCCTTATAACAGGATTCAGGCAAACAATCTCCTTCAGGCAACATTCTTTTAATTAACTCCAGTGAAGTGGTGAAGATCTCGTCTGGCATTCCCGCTAAACACTTGATCTGATACAATCTTACAACTGCTTCTAATTTCTTAAACTCTTTACATCATGGCCACAAATCTTGATCTGCCTCTTCAAACAACCTAAAAAAAGTCTCCACCTCTTCTGGACGCCCTTCCCCAATAGGTGGTTCAGTAGACGGCCCAACACCTTCTTCTGTTAATGGTTGGACAAATACATCATTAAGAAAATCATGCATACCAGCCACCTCATCTCCTGTTTCTTCTTTTTCGATTGCCACATTTTGCTCTCCAATGTTTTTCTCACCATGATGTCGCCACCAAGCTTTTTTATAATCTTTATCCATATCATACAATATGAGATGTTCAACAACAGTGTTCCTAACAAAAGTATATCGATTACAACATCTTTTGCATGGACATCTAAACTTATCAAGGCCAACACCATTTGCAACTGCTTGGTCCAAAAACAAATTAATTCCAGCTGTATAAGCTTCCAAATTTCGAGCTATCGTCAACCAACTCCTATCCATGTTTTACCACTTTACGAGGGCAAAATATTACGTTGACACTAATATGCCTACAATCTTTCAATCCCTATCATGTAGGCATAACTATTAGAATTTTCAATTTCTATCTTTCAACCCTCGAACTCTATCACGATTGCAATCTTTTAATTTTCAACACCTATTATAGTAAAAACAAATTAAAATAACAACAAAAAGTTATCAAAATTATGCTCATCCAATCCATTCTAGTAAATAACAACCAAAAGTTATCAAAGTTATCAAAGTTATCAAAATAACAACAAAAACAAATTAAAATAACAATTAGAGTGCAAAACAAATTAATTTAACATAATATATTCTTATATTACTAAATATTATAAGTTTATGTTATATTTAATATGCCAATTTCACATAAATGCTTATAAATATTATTCATTTCCATTTTCTCATAACAATTCAAGTGACAAAACTAATTAATTCGACTAAATATTTATTAATTTAACAAAAAATAATAGAAATTTATCTAAGTACTTAAATTAGAACTTTTAAATAAATAAACTTGTCTATTATACAATTTAAAAATTAAAGAATTTAGTGACAGAAACCTGAATTATGGAAGAATTCCGTTGTCGATCAAATCTTTGTGTACCCAACCAGCTCAAATAAATTCCCCACAAAAATAAATTATAAACAAAAATTAAACATAAGTGGAGAAAATAAAAATATTAGAAGCAAGAAAAACTTACTGTTGTGAAGAAGGAACAAATGAAGTAGGAAGAACAAATAAGAAAGGTGGAAGAGAGAAAGCACAGGGAGGGTTTGAAATTGGAAGAATGAACAAGAAAAATGAAAGAGAGGAACAAGAAAACACGGAGGGGTGGATATAAAGATCATTATTCTGTCGCTTACAACCGACACCGGATTTAAAATATTTAAAAAAATACGAAAAAGTTTGTGTGGCGTCGATATAAGGACACCTTTGCGTCGGTTAAAACCGATGTATTTCTGACAGACTTGACAGTCCTAGCAGGCGGCCTCGAAATAACAAACTTGCGTCGGTTCAAACCGACGCCAAGACTGACTGAAAAAGCTCTTCCAGTCGTTTGCCACTCATACTTTATGTCGCTTAAAAGCGACACCAGTAGTTTAACAATATTAAAATCTATGTTGACGTCGTTTTAAAAGCGACACCAGTATTTAAACATATTAAAATGTATGTTTACGTCGGTTTAAAAGCGACACCAGTATTTAAAATGTATGTTTAAGTCGGTTTTGAAGCGACACCACAATTTAAACATATTAAAATGTATGTTTACGTCGATTTAAAAGCGACACCAGTATTTAAAAATATTAAAATGTATGTTTACGTCGGTTTAAAAGCGACACAACTATTTAAAAATATTAAAATGTATGTTTACATCGGTTTAAAAACGACACCAGTATTTAAAAATATTAAAATGTATGTTTATGTCGCTTATAAGCGACAGTAAATCCGACGTCATTTTCAATTAGTGTCGGAACTGTTTAATCCGCCACCATATTTGATTAAACTGACACCACCTACTGACACTATAAGGTCATTTTGTAGTAGTGTATCCAAATAATCCATATATCACCATATTAATAATTCCAAAAGCATTTCAACAAATCCAACATGCTTGATTTGAAATAGAGAAATATTTGAAAATAGATCAAATCACACGATAACTCGTGATTTTCCCATTTATAGCAAAATAAGAAGTTTTAGAACACATTACATAAACCACTTATCTCAATTGATAGCTAGAACCCTGACAAGACAACCCAACTAACAAGATCTACACATCAAACTCCAACCCTAAACTCTCTTTCTTTCTACGTGAACACCAACACTTTGCATGCTCTGCATGCTGCCTTATTTCCAAAAAACAATGGAGCAAAGCTCCTATTTATACTAGCAGGAATCAGCAGCAACTCATTAATAATTGGATGAAGTGGTGGCAACAAAATCTATTCTAATTGGATGATTTGGCGGTGAAAAGGTCGGAAGAAGAAGTGGAACTCTTGATGTATTTACAACCTTCCACGCATCTATTAATATATGAATACTAAGCAGTCTAATGCATGACTCACGAAAGCTATAATCTCCTTGTAAGCAATCTAGCTGACTAAGCACTCTAAAACCTCCAGTGATCGCCACCTCCACCATTAGACTTTCAATCTTCTCTAATAGCCACCTATGAAAGCTTTTATAGACAACAACAGTTAATATGCATAGCTACATGCATATTACGTCAGCATTAGCTATGTAAAATGTTGACTTAGTAACTTGGGTTTATACTGGTGAAAAATATACATACTGAAAAATAAGGGATCTTACAGCTCTGTCGTAACAACATTAGCGGCTGGAGTAGCAGCCCAAGCCAAAAGGCCTAGACGCTGAGCTTGATTCCAAGCATGGCATGATCATATATATATATATATATATATATATATATATATATATTTATCTGCTCATCATGCATGCCTATGCCATAGTCGCCCGATCCAAGACCAGTTTTATATGTATGTTCACATAGCAATGATACGCTCACCTTGAATCTATTGTAAGTACTCGCATGTACTAGTATGTATTAGGCAACTATGTCTTGTATATGAAGCGCTTAGCGCTAGTTTCACGTGTTTGTAGTACTGGAGAGTAGATCATTATTACACCCAGCCTATTTCATGTCAGGATATCTATGCATATGTCGATGAACATCTGATATTATATGTTATTGCATTTGAGATATTATGATTTACAAGATTCTTAAGATATTGTTGTTATATGATAATTGTTTTTATACTATACGTAGTATGATATTTTGGAAACTATACAAGTTTTACATTGAGGAGTTAGTATTTTATGAAAAACAAATGTTTTATTAAATACTTACTTTTGTCCACTCACAACTTTTTGTTTTGCACCCTTCAAGGTCTTAGGTAGTTGGATTTCTGTGGCGAGCGAGGGTTCTCTAGCAGTTCTGATATTTATACCAATTAGTGTAGGAATTCTTATTCCTATAGTTTGTAGCATTATCTGTCCTACCTAGGATGTGATTATTCTTACTTTTACTGCACTTGCATCTATACTTTGACATTACATATCTGTAATATGGGTTCATCCTGCACCAGTTGCACTCTCAATATTAGTTTAATTTAGTATTACACTTCGATTTTAATTTATTCAAACTTTTTAGATCATCAACACTTTAGTGCTTCGTCACCTTCCAGGTGTCAGCTAATACGTTTAATTTATTAGACTTCAAATAATCGGAATGCCTATAACCCATGAAGTTCAAACGATCGTACTACTCAGCCTTCTTAGTCAGAAACTGAGTAAGCTATTTCAACCGGTTGACTAGTTAGAGGCGTAGTCAGAAGCCATTCCGCAACTTGTAAGGAAATCCTAATTCAAGTAAAAAATTAGGATATTTTGAGAATTAGGCGACGTAACCACAATCTTAGGATGATTGGATATGTTATCTTAGATTTCCTTCTAGATAGCCTTCGATTTAATTGAGATTACTTTCCCTACAAGAACTCTGAAGGTCTCTATAAATACCTAGCTTGGGTATTTATCTCTTTAATCAATCACAACTAAAGATACATCTCTCTAGTCTGATATTCTCTACAAGAACGCGATTCATCATCTTCTCCACAAGACTCATATTTTCACATATACGTCGCTTGTCTATGAGTAGACACGTTCATGGAAAACCCATCTCCTTAACGTCTTGCTATATGCTATTCATCAAGGATGGTTTATGATGTCTCACACATCACACCATTCTTTATTAAAACTACACTAGTGGTTCGATTCTCCTTATTAGAGATATATAGGCAATCCAACCTGGATTCAACCACACCCACAGTCAACCCCATCCTTCCCTTGCCGGTGATCATGGGTAATTCCAGTTAATTCACGCCTCTATTCGTGGATGTGCGCAAATTTGTTTCCAACACTTCTTGTTGGATTTTTTTCTTTTTTGTTTATGAAATTAGAGAGAGATTGAATAATACCAATATGTAGCTAGGATTCCTTCATGATTTGTTGGTTATTTGAATTTCTCGGTGGTTGTTAGTTTATGGCTCTGAAAGAGCAGCAATCGAAATGGAAAATTGGATGAAAGAGTCACATGATACTTTTCCTATGTTTTCTGACTGGTTGAACCTAAGACTTTAGTTGAAGGCTCATTAATTGATTTGCCTTCTGAAACTAGCTTTGTCTCACTTTATCGCCTAGAACTGTCATTTTCGTCTCATTTGATCTCAGTTCACCTCTTTCACTTAACCCTAATTTGTTTCCCCAACATTTCTCGCCACAATTTACATGTGGCATGGTAGATATGTGGTGATCAACCAATATTCCCACGTAAGTGCCACGTCACCAAGCATATGGCTTATCTCTGTCTGTGTTAAAATTGAAATACTTGTACTACCTTTTACCTTAACGTCTATTTGATGGAATGGACGAAAATGTATGAACTGAGACTAAATAAACAAATCACCACGAGTGGCCCTATGGTTAGCGACAAATTCGAGGCTCGTATTCCACACGACATATCATGGGTTAGGTTCCTGGCGCTGGTGAATTACACGATGGTGGCCAGGAGGAAGCTAAAACACCTTTGTAAGTCTTCCCGTTTCCCAAAATGGTAGACTATCTTGACGAAACCACCAGCTGGTTAAAAAAAAAAAACTAAAAAAAGACAAAAATAACAATTTCAAGGGGTAAAGTAAGACAAATTTAGAGTGAAACTAAATGGCAATTTTAAGCAAATCAGTTAATAAGCATATAAATTATAATTAAGAAAGGTTTAAATGTTTAAATGGCCCTTATGTTTTACTCGTCCAAAAGATTTTGGTCCCTGTATGTAACTTAGTTAGTCAGTGTGCTCCTTTTCCATCCGATTACAGTTAGAAATTTACAAACATATTTCAAATTGATAGAATAAAAATTAAGAACACAAAAAAACTATAAAATAATTTAAAAATAAAGAAAATAATAAAATTTCAACATCCAATTACAGTTAGAAATTTACAAACATATTTCAATTTGATAGAATAAAAATTAAGAACACAAAAAAACTATAAAATAATTTAAAAATAAAGAAAATAATAAAATTTCAACAAAAAAAAAAAATTGAAACCTCCCGCCTCATACTTTTGCCCTAATCTCAGCCACCACCATCATCGAATCCATCCAAAGCCAACACTCCAACCACCATGAATCGCTAAATAACCACCCATCCATCTCTCTTCGAAAAAATTTCACTCGCATGGTCTCCCACTTGCCATCGAATTTCGCATCATTTCTCCAGCGATACGTCGACATTGTGTTGATCTCCACCTTCCACTCCCCTGTGCCAGTGTTGACCTCATACGACCCGAATCTGAGTCATATACGCATCCACCACCTTAATAGCATCAATCTGCACCTATTTTTAATCTGAACTTTTATTTTATTTTTATTTAAACCTTCTTTTTAAATAGGGTTTTAATATTTAAAATAAAATATTTAATAATAAATTAACAGAAGTGACCATGTTGGTTAACGGTTTAAAACACAAAATACTAAATTAGCTAAATTAAAGACACGAAAATTAATTGACCGAACATGTAAAACACATAGACCATTTTGATGTTGAAATCTTAAAAAACCCCAAACCATTGAAGCCTTAAAAAACCCAAAACCATTAAAACCTCACCCCTCCTTTAATATATAAGATATAAGATAAGGGAAATGATCATTTCCGGATCCTTTCCACCAAGTCCACCAAGGCACATAATTCGTGCTTTTAAAATTTGATCTAATGACTAAAGTTATTATAATTTTTAAAGTGGGTCCCTGGTTGTAATCGTTGGATCAAATTTTAAATGTTCGAATTGTGTGCCTTGATGGACTTGGTGGAAAGGATCTGGAGATGATCATTTCCCATAAGATAAAGATACCTAGACTAGATTACGTGTTGGTTGAAACTTGAAAGATACCTAATAATTTGAAGGCTTTTTAGCCAAAATAGTCTCTGAGATTTGCATAACACAACACCTTGGTCCCTGAGATTGAAAATCAATAGAAATGGTCCCTGAGATTGTCTACCATCCATTATTTTGGTCCTTCAGTTAAAAACTCCGTTAAGTGTCCCGGAGCTCTTGGCCGAAAGTTTGGGCAATTTTCAAAGCTTAGTAATTCAATCGTTTCTTAACCAAATTCGACCTATAATATATCAAAATGAAGATGGGAAAGTGTAAAACAAGCTTATACCTATTTGGAAGCCCAATGGTTGCCGGAGATGGCCGGAAAATAGCCTGAAAGGTGACTGGTTCGCAGGAAAATTGGAAAACTCGTCGGAAATTGGGTAAATTTTAAATGTTCATAACTTCTTCAATACTCAACGAAATCGAGTGATTCAAAAACGAAAATCATATTTCTCGACAAGACGAAGAGAATGGTATCTTACTTGATGGCTAACTCGCCATGGTTTGGTTAGAAAATGGCTCGAAAGTGGCTATCTTGGTCTCGAGTTAGCCACTTTTGAGCCCTTTTTTTCGACCAAACCATGGCAAATTAGCCATCAAGAAGGGTACCATTCTATTTTTCTCATTGAGAAGTATGATTTTTGTTTTTGAATCACTCGATTTCGTTGCGTATTGAAGAAGTTATGAACGTTTAAAGTTTATCCAGTTTCCGGCGAGTTTTCCAGCAGACCAGTCACTTTTCAGGCTATTTTCCAGTCATCTCCGGCAACCATTGGGCTTCCAAATAGGTATAATCTTTTTCTACACTTTCATATCTTCATTTTGATATATTATGGGTCGAATTTGGTTAATAAACGATTGAGTTACGAAACTTTGAAAATTGCCAAAACTTCAAGCCAAGAGCTCTGAGACACTGAACGGAGTTTTTAATGGAATGACCAAAATAATGAATGGTAGACAATTCTCAGGGACTATGTGTATTAATTTTCAATCTTAGGGACTCAAGTGATATGTTATGCAAACCTCAGGGAATATTTTGATAATTTGAATAAGAGATGGAGAATGTTAGGCAGAAATACGAAAGTACCCCTAACCTAAAGAGATTAGACGATATTTTTACCCTGCATCTCCTCTCTCTCTCTCCATTCCCAATCAGTTCCTGCGTGCCTGTGTTTTCACTTGGGCGCCGCAGCAGCTCCCCAGAGAAACCCTAACCCTAACCCCTAAATCTCTCTATCCGCGACGCCCTGCTCCCCTCCTATAATGGCGAAAAAGAGAAAGCTCAGCTCCACCGAGCCCTCCGAACCCTCCAAAAAGCAACAACAGGTCGTTGAGGAACCCAAACCCCAAATCGAACCAGCACAGGAAGTAGTCGAAGAGGAAGAAGAAGAAGTCGAAGAAGAGGAGGAGGAGGAGGAAGAGCCGGAAGAAGAGAAGGAAGATGAAGGAGCCGACGAAGAGGAAGAGGAAGAAGAGGAGGACGAAGAGGAGCCGGGCGCTGAGTATAGGGAAACCTATAACGTAACCACGACCTCCATCTCAGCGCCTTCGGATCAGGCCGGTGCCGGTGACGACGAGGACGAGCCGATCCAGAATCTTCTAGAACCATTCACCAAGGAACAGCTTATCGCCCTGCTCCGCGAAGCTGCCGATAATCACGGCGGCGTGGCGGATCGGATCCGGAAGGTTGCGGATGAGGACCCAATCCACCGCAAGATCTTCGTCCACGGTCTCGGATGGGACACCAACGCCGAAACCCTAACTGGCGTGTTTAGGGAATACGGTGAGATTGAGGATTGCAAGGCTGTTTGCGATAAGGTCTCTGGTAAGTCCAAGGGTTACGGGTTTATTCTCTTCAAGACTCGTTCTGGGGCCCGAAAAGCCCTACAGCAGCCCCAGAAGAAGATCGGTAATCGGATGACTGCATGCCAGCTGGCGGCAATTGGCCCTGGCCCGGCGCCTAACGCCGCTGCTGGACCTGTGGCGGCCCAGGCGGCTCAGTCCCAACCGATGTCGGAGTACACGCAGAGGAAGATCTATGTGAGCAATGTTGGGGCGGACTTGGATATCCAGAAGCTGCTTATGTTCTTTTCTAGGTTTGGAGAAGTTGAGGACGGGCCACTAGGGCTCGATAAGCTGACGGGGAGGCCTAAAGGGTTTTGCTTGTTTGTGTACAAGTCGGCAGAGAGTGCGAAGAGGGCTCTGGAAGAGCCACACAAGAATTTCGAGGGCCATATTTTGCATTGCCAGAAGGCTATTGACGGTCCAAAGCCGGGCAAGTCTCAGCACCAGCACCAGAACCAGCACCACCACAAGTCACATAATTCCAAGTTTCAGAGGAATGAGAATCCAGGTTATGCAGGTGGAGCTGCATCAGGAATGGGGCATTTGATGGCGCCTGCAAGTGGAGGGATTGGATTTAATCAGGGGGCTCCTGCAGCCCAGGCGTTTAACCCGGCAATTGGGCAGGCACTGACTGCTTTGCTTGCAACACAGGGAGCTGGCTTGGGGTTGACAAACCTTTTGGGGACGTTTGGATCTGCTCCAAATGTGAACCCAGGTGTTCCTGGTGCAGGACATGTGTTACAGGGTGGATATGGGAATCAGGCAAGTATTAGTCCTGGGATGATGGGAAGCTATGGCAATCAAGGTGCAATGCAAGGTGGCTACCCTAACCCGCCGTTAGGGCAAGGTGGTTCGGGAAGAGGGCAGCATGGCGTTGGGCAATCTGGTGGCGCTCCGTACATGGGGCATTAGGTGCCCATGAGGTATAACAAATTCGCTCTTTTGCTTGGTAATTTGAGTCATTCTCATCCAAAATGATAACAGGTCACTCCTATACTTACTCCTTTTTGGTAGATGACAGTAAATTTGGCATTTAGATTGATTTTCAAGAACCAAATAAGTGACTTTTCAAAAGCCTATAAATCCCTCCACTATGTAAGTTTTTGTTAATATTGTCTAGCTGCCGCTGAATCTCTTATCTGGGAGTCAGCACAAACCGAAATTGAAAATTTGGGGTGGGTTAATTTCAACCCATTGGTATTTTCCGGGTTCTTCTAGACCATACAGATAATTTTCTCTTGCCTTCTTTTGAATTGAACATCTTGGGTTCTCCCTTCTTGAACTATTTGATAGTGTCTGTTACTTGCTTGATATGTTGGCTTCCAAATCTATTGCAATCCTAGTTCTGTCGAATATTACAGAATTTCAGGGTAAAGAGTCACTAATGAGAATACCTTGTTTCGTGGAAGTGGTTTTTGGCATGCCTCTATATAGATCCTTAGGTTTTTGCATAGATCCTGCTATATGTTTTCTTTTTGACATGTATTGTGTCATGCATATGTTCTATCAGTCGGAGTATCTACTATTGAGGTTTAATGCAAATGCTGACGTTTTCTTTTTGCTCCATTAAACCAATCCAAAGTCCAAACATACGGATGTCGAGCTTGTACTCATGTTAAACCATTCTAAAACCTACAAAGCGAACGCTCATGAGTTCTAAAGCTTATTTTTATTGAGTGGTGCATTGTTTGAACAATGTCTTTAGAATTGTTTGACCATTTGAAGGCTCCTTATTTTCCAAGCTCCTAATAATGGATCTCTCCAAAGTTATTATATTTATGTAATGGGAATCATCTGAGTTTTTTCAGCAAGTTCATATCGGCATTCCATGTGTAATTTAAATGTTGAGACCAGTTCGCCTTTTGAACTTGAAATCTAACTTGTATGCCCTTCAAAGGTATCTTGGGTGCTAAAACCTTCTCTTTTGAAATTATTTTTCACATTTTTTTATTAAATGTGCAGATCCCACCTATGCATCAGTCTTTTAGTACTGGTCTGCTGATTCTTCTGAAGTTTAAAAGGAGCTGATGGTTACTACAAAGAGCAGAATCTTAAAACTATCAAATTATATTTCTGTTTTTCTCCCATTTTCTGTTTTCGCGTTCTTCAAAGTACTGTAGTTTTTAATTTGACTTGTTTGATCAAGAGTTTGTGAAATTACTTATAAATCTCTGTATTTTATGGAGTCAGCGAGGTTGGACAAAATTACTTTTTTAATTTCCCAAATCCTACGGATTAAATGAACTTGATAATGTAGTTTTTTTTACTGCTCATTGTTAACTTTGTTTATCAGTGCTCTTTATTGTTTTTCTTAGTTTTGCATAATTTGTTTTTAATCTATGGCATTGTAAATTGAAATTTTGAAATTGTTTTTGTGAGTTGGAAACTGGTACCGAATGGCGCTCTATGAGTTGTGATGTTTCGTTTGAAATGTTTGGGCACCATCAGATCTTAGACTATTCTCTTGAGATGATAACCTGATTCAATTGTTTAATGCAGTCCTTTGGCAGGTATATGTGATGCAGGTTCTGCGGCAATAAGTAGTACTACGATCACTACTAGCTACATATACAATCTTTACAATAGAAGTGTCTTGATTTAAAAAACTTGTCAGACGTCGATGGATTTTTTTATTGAGAATTTTTTTTTGATTTGAAATTTTGATATCCCCGTTTCTGAAGAATAGTTAAACTAAGAAGTATGCGTTTGTGATATACAATCTTTACAACAGAAGTGTCTTGATTTAAAAAAAAAACTTGTCAGATGTTGATGGATTTTTTTGATTGAGAATTTTACTTGAAATTTTGATATCCCAGTTTCTGAAGAATAGTTAAACTAAGAAGTATGCGTTTGTGAAGAAGTTTTTCTGGAAGCTATGTTTTCTTTGGAACGGAGTCACTTTGAGAGTTACTGACTGAAATTCTAATACTTCAATAGCAGTTTTTTGACATGAGACTTTGACTTGTTAATGGTTTTCATTGAATTGAAAATTAGTTTTTGACAGATGTGTTCTAAAACTTGGAACTATTTTCTAGCGGTAGATTGATTTATCTATTGTTTAATCCTTTTTGAGTTTTGAATTAGGATTTGTGATCAGTTTCAAGTGAATGTTTCTAGTATATTGGTTGGTCGTTTCACCATAGGTATAGAGCTTGTAGCTGGTCTTGTGGTTTTATCTTCATCTTGATTAAAACCATTAACATCATCGTAATACCCATGAGCGAAACAAAGTTCCGTGGACCTCAGTATTGATGATACTTGTCAGGGACTAATTGATAGGCTTCATGGGAGGAAGGTCAAAAATCGCAGGAGGTAATTGAAGAGGAAGGTCAAAAATCGCAGGAGGTAATTGAAGGCTTCATACTACTTTACTTTAGCCCCCATTGATGGCCTTTTTAAAGCTGATTCGTCATCTCAATCTCGGTTGCTGAGCTTAATGAGGAGGGTTTGATCCGTGGGTCGTCTGTAATTGCGAAGATGGTAACTCCCTTGACTGTCAATACCAATTCTCTGATTCGAGATTTGTAATCCCACGGGTCAAGTGTAATTGTGAAGACGGTAACTCCTTTGACTGTTAATGCCAATTCTCTTAATCGAGATTTGTAATTGTCTCCTTTCTTGCCATGGAGGGTGAAGAACAAATGATATGTTTTGAAGGAGTGTTGGTCAAATGACTGGAGTAGGCGGCACTCCCCACATGGGAAGTCCAACCGCCCCCCCCCCCCCCCCCCCTACTCACCCTCCCACGCATTTCCTCCATTTTGAGAGTCGGTGTTATGTGTCCTCGGTGTTCATCGCCGATTCTGACCTTTATCATTGATTTTTACTGCTTTATGATATTTAGTTTTCCTCCACCCTCTCTCCTCTTACAGTGCCTTTTCATACCCAAACCTTCATCCCCCCCCCACCCATTCCCTTTTCCTTAATCATAATCCGTCCCTAGCCCAATATCTGCTCAGATTTGTGAGCTTCGACCGAAATGGATGCCATATCCATTTTCCTTCCTCAGTGACCCTCCGCCGACTGCTATGTTGGAATCCCCCCAAGGACAAGCGTGTTTCGGCTTTGCCCAAAGTAAGGAGATTTGACGTACCCCTTTAGCTCACCCTCCATTTGCTACTGTGCTTGTTTATATTTGCAGGGGTTGGAGAAGGTGATTTGGATCCCATGGCTATCTATTGGTTTGGTGTTTCCGATAACGAAATCTAGTTTTGGTGTGCTTGTGTTTGCGGGTTTATAAATTTTGTGTTGCATTGTCTTGATCAAACTCATCACTGGATTGTTTTCTCTAGTGTTGCTGCTTTGGTAGCTGTTGGCAAGATGTTTGCGTGCTGCATTTGGAATATAGGAATTAAGGTTTTTATTTTTGTTTGTTTGCTTATTGGGCTGAGCTTTTGTGTATTTGAATTTCCAAAAGTGTTATTGGTCGTTTTGATTTCCTTTGGATGGCCTCGCTTAATGAATTTTACTTTACGACCCAAAAAAAAAAAAACAAAAAAAATCCCCTCTTCCAATTTCATTGACAAGACTTGGACAAGAAAAAAAACCAAAGGCATTAAGAATTTTCTAAAATTAAATCGTAGTAGTAGAATGACACGTGGTTTGAGGGCACCCTCACACTGATTTACAGGTGGCATTAGATGATAGGGTGTGAGGCTATCAATTTCTCTGAAGAATCTGCCCTTGTGGAATGCGTCCCACTCGAAACTTTCTGTTGCAGCCGCGCGCGTTGTCGTTATGTTCAATTTTTCTGCGGCTCCACTATTTCTTATGTTTGTTTTTCTGGACTTCTTACTTTTTTTTATGTGTCCGCAAAACAAAATCTATATTTGCTACCAAAGACGAAAGAACAAAAACGACGTTGTAGAAAACAACGAGATGGATGGTTGTGCTTTCTCCCAAGTGTTGAGAAACTAAATTTGTAAATAAAATTGTAAGTAGTATTTTATTATAGTGGTGAAGATAAATAGTGCTTTTACACCACGGTGCGAGTTTGAATCTTGTCGGTTCCTTAGTCTAACTTCTAATTTCTAATTTAACAAGTTTAACGTCTGACCAAGAAAAAAGGTTTTAGACAAAATTGAAAAAACAAATGATATGTTACTAATAAAAAATAAACACGTTTAATAGTTTAATCGTCAATTTTTATATTATCAAATTTATAAAATATTGCTATATTTGGTTCCCCATATTATATTTCAAAAAAATAAAAGAAAAAGGGACATGGGTAAAATTCCTGACCACTCAACACAAGAAAAGGGAACGGAGGAAGTACGATTTTCTTCGTATAGGGATTTAAAACGCTACAAGTACATTTCTCTATCTTGTTATTATTCATGGTCCGAGTCTGAGAGCTTCTCTCACAGACTTGCAGCAAACCGAGAAACGAGCCACCAAAACCAACCATGGAATTGAGCTCTAAGCTTCACCGCCTCCACTTCCGCTCCACCTCCATCAGCGGCTCATCCCCTTTCGACGCCCGCGCCACCGCTCTCCCTCCCCGGCTCCGCTCCCTTTCTAATTGGATACTTTCTCAATCACTTAGAGGTAGCAACAACTCTAACTCCATCAAAACCACTAGTCACCTACAGAAATCCACAGCCCCAATTCCTAAATTTGCAACCCCCTTGTCCGCGGTGGCCGTTGAAACAACCGTCGCCGAAACCACCGCCAGTAACGACGATGTCGAGTCTTTGTTCTCGGATGATTCCAGGAACGAATCTCAGAACAGACGTGGTAAAAGGAATTCGAATAATTCCGGGGCTTCCAGTATTTCTTCTGGCGTGAAGCTCGAAAATGTCCGAAAGAGCTACAAGGGCGTCACTGTGTTGAAAGATGTCACTTGGGAAGTCAAAAAGGGAGATAAGGTTGGATTGGTGGGTGTAAATGGAGCAGGAAAAACTACCCAAATGAGAATTATTGCCGGTTTAGAAGAACCCGATTCCGGCAATGTCATAAAGGCGAAACCCAACATGAAGATCGCGTTTTTGAGCCAGGAATTCGAGGTTTCGTTGAGTAGGACGGTCAAGGAGGAGTTTATGAGTGCGTTTGAAGAGGAAATGGAAGTGGCTGGGAAGTTGGAAAAGGTGCAAAAGGCGTTGGAGAGTTCCGTTAACGATTTGGAGTTGATGGGAAGGCTTTTGGATGAGTTTGATAAGCTTCAGAATCGGGCGCAGGCGGCTGACTTGGATATGGTGGATTCAAAGATTAATAAGCTGATGCCGGAACTCGGGTTTGCTCCAGAGGATACTGATAGATTGGTGGCATCCTTTAGCAGTGGTTGGCAGATGAGGATGTCGCTTGGGAAGATTTTACTTCAGGTATATTAACATATATACTACCAATACGGTACATTTTGTTTTAGGTTCTCTCTGTTGGCGATGTAGAAAACTGAATTATAACATTTATTATTGCTTGACGTATGCAACAATGTTTTATTACCGCAAATGGTGCGATGAAAAATTGTATACAGGGAAAATTGCCAACTTGAATTTCTGTATAGCGAGATGCTGTCCCCAGCAAATATTTGTTTCATACAACATTTAGCATTTGTTTTTCACAGAACATTTGTTTTCTGCCAATAGGCATACCATGTTTAATGTATCTTAGAATATGAATTGGTTTAGTTGTTGTTCACGGCGCGATGTTTTTTTATCTTCAGGATCCAGATTTACTACTCTTGGATGAGCCTACAAATCACCTTGACCTTGACACAATTGAGTGGCTCGAGGATTATCTGAATCGGCAAGATGTGCCAATGGTTATAATATCTCATGACAGAGCATTTCTAGATCAGTTATGTACAAAAATAGTGGAAACAGATATGGGTGTCTCCAGGACATATGAGGGAAATTACTCTCAGTATATTCTGGCAAAGGCGGCATGGATTGAAACCCAAAATGCTGCTTGGGAGAAGCAACAGAAGGAAATCGAGCAGACAAAAGACTTGATACACAGGTTGGGAGCTGGAGCTAATTCTGGCCGTGCTTCTTCTGCTGAAAAGGTAAACTGAGGTTTACTGGACTAGAAATTTGTGCTGTGCAATTCTAAAAGGAACTAAATAAACCAGTCTCACCTGAACAGTTAGTTACAGTTGGAATTTGTTGCTTCATTTTCTCAATTTAACAAAATGCAACTTAATTGCTTTAAACTTTTTCTTTTCAGTCATGAAAATTTAAGAGTGGTGAGAAATATTCTTTCCAAAAACAAATCGTTTCACTGACTTTTTTGTCAGTAGGCTTGTAGTCTGTCTCATTCAATGGTTCTTGCCGAACTGCACTTTCACTTTTTTGAGCCAAACAAACTAAATGTTGCATAAAATCTTGTAATTTAAATTTCTATACCTATTAATGCTTGTTATGATACTCAATAGAAATGTAAAACAGATATGATTGGTGGTTATATCTGTTTGATGATTCTAATTATTTTATTTTGTTATTCTATGTATTGCTCTCTATGGTGGTATTTAATCACTTCACTTCCCACTTATCTAACATTCTTTTTATTCTCAAAAACAGAAGCTGGAGAAACTTCAGGAAGATGATCTAGTTGAAAGGCCGTTCCAGAGGAAACAAATGAAGATCAGGTTTCCTGAGCGGGGACGAAGTGGAAGATTTGTTGCAACAATTAAGAATCTGGAATTTGGCTTTGGGGATAAGGTGGGTGGATATACGTTGCTAATAATAAGAAGTGCTACTTTAAACTCTTCATCTGCAAATTTTATTTTTTGTTAAAGAGAAATGAGACAAATTGTATGTATTACATCAATCTGTGTTTTGTACCAGGTCCTATTTAACAGGGCAAATCTTACGATTGAAAGGGGGGAGAAAATTGCCATTATTGGCCCAAATGGATGTGGAAAGAGTACGTTGCTGAAACTAATAATGGGTTTACAAAAGCCAATAGCAGGAGAAGTTGAGATTGGGGAGCATAATGTCCTACCAAACTATTTTGAGCAAAATCAGGTGTGTTAGTGTTTACTTTGATTTAAGGAATACCACGGCAATTCTAGGTTTCATCACATAAATTTTTATTTCCGTTTCTCAGAACTTTTTTTTTCTGCATTTGACCTATATCCATGTCTTTTTAGGCCGAGGCACTTGATTTAAATAAAACAGTGCTTGAGACAGTAGAAGAAGCTGCAGAGGACTGGAGACTTGATGATATAAAGGGTCTCCTTGGGCGTTGTAACTTCAAATCTGATATGCTTGACAGAAAGGTTTCCCTGTTGAGTGGTGGCGAGAAGGTAAATTTAATAGGCTTGCAAATGAATTTTGTCAGTTCCTTGTACACATGTATTTTGTGCTTCCTTTATATCTTTTCCTTCCAGTGAGGATTTGAGTATAATGTGTGTGAAGGTCTGAATTTGTTTTTGTTTATCATTCGTTCGATTTTGAGAAGCCTACATAATACGTGGACTTACACATGTCAAGGTGAGGTGACGATTTTAACTGTTTGTCTTTCACTTTTGTTAGGCACGCCTTGCCTTTTGCAAGTTCATGGTAAAGCCGTCAACTCTGCTAGTTCTGGATGAACCAACAAATCACTTGGATATTCCTTCAAAAGAGATGCTTGAGGTAAGTCTCTCACATTTTTCTTTCCATTCTATGCAATGAGTATTTTGCATTACTTCAGCATCACTTACGTATAATATGGTCCCTAATTGTCTCTTTCAGGAGGCAATAACGGAGTACAAGGGCACTGTCATCACAGTTTCTCATGACCGATACTTCATAAAGCAAATAGTTAACAGAGTAGTGGAAGTTAAAGATTGCAAGTTGCAAAATTATGCAGGAGATTACAATGTAAGCACTTTCTTGACCCTCTTATGTATTGGCTTAAAAGTGTAGTGTTTGGATTTTTGTGGTTTCGTTTAATAGTTTCAAAAAAAAAGAAAATGAGCTAAATTTAAAATGATCTCATTATCTTGAGCTGAGCCTTAACCAAATGATGATTCGGGAAATATTTTAAGTTTGTATAACCAACAAATTGATGACTCCCGGGTTGTAGGATGATTATAGAACATGTTATCATGTGGAAACAAGGGATCCTTTCACTTAATCCCATCTTTCATTCGCAATTTCAGAAGACAGAAAAGTTAGTGCCCATAACATTAGCAGTTGTGATCACATTTGTAGAGTCTAGGGTTCATTAAAAAATTAAATCAGTTATCCAGTTGCTTATTTGATCAGTGATTCTGACCATGAGGTTTTATGACGTGCAGTATTATCTAGAGAAGAATCTTGATGCTAGAGAAAGAGAGCTTGAGCGTGAGGCTGAGATCGAGGAAAAGGCTCCTAAAGTGAAGGCAAAGTCAAAGATGTCTAAGGTAAGCATCCTTCCATTATGAAACCTGAGAAATTGAACTGTTTTAGTGCAGCAATATGAGCAGTAGCTTAATACACTCGTTTTCCACTATAGGCTGAGAAGGAAGCTCGGAAGAAGCAAAAGATGCAGGCATTTCAGCAAGCAAAGGCCAAATCAAAAGGAACAAAGAATGCCAAGAGATGGAATTAAGTGAAACATCGGAGCGTCATCGAACATTGTTCATTATTGTCAAGCTAATTTTAGAGATGAAGCGGGCTTTCCCGGTGTAAACATTATTATTAATAGGATTACGTTTACAGGTTTGTTTCGAAAGAATTACGGTGCAACAGAAATCCTTGTACGTGAAGCTCGAGCGCTATGTTCAGTAATGGCAAAAAGATGCAATTACGGTGCAACAGAAATCCCTGTTCCTTATTTTAGGACTCAAGAATCCAATACGTACCTAGTGAAAGTGGAAGGATAGAACAAAGATTATACTCTCCAGAGAAGCAATAACCTTCAACTTGAACAAAATAAGGAATTTCTCATTCATATCTACGTATATTGCAGTGAACAGCCTTATCCAAGCCAATTCTCTCTATCAAACGAGGCTTGCCTATACTGGAATTGGATTGGGTAATAATTAGCAATCAAGAGCTACACCAAATAAGAAAAAAAAGAAGAAGAAAGTAAATATTAAATTGAGGACTAGGAGTAGGCACGATGGTAGCAATTCTCCGTTGTGGTGAGGGATCACAAAAGGAAGAGAAGGAAAAGAAACACTAAGATCTTTGGGGAAACATTTTTCGGCGAAGGAAATGAAAACTGGTTAGGGTTAGAGAGTCAAGCTGATAACGTGTTATAAATAGGCAAAAGTGAGAGAGACATAACCTTTGCTAAAAATCAAAGTGGAATAGGAGCAATATATCACATTGTATATTTTCGTAACTGTATAAGACAATGGATGCATGTAAAGAGTGGGGAGTGAGATTGGTATTATTACTTTCACTTTTGATCTTCTTGTTGTATTGAGGATACAAACATTATCAGAGCCAATCTCTGGCCGGAAGTGTGCCGACGAGGACGTCGGACCCCTAAAGGGGTGGATTGTAACATCCCACATCGCCCAAGGGAGTGATCCTTAAATGTATATTCTCATCCCTACCTAGCACGAGGCCTTTTGGGAGCTCACTGGCTTCGGGTTCCGTAGGAACTCCGAAGTCAAGCGAGAAGGGGGCCAGGTTACTCCCAAGATGGGTGACCCACTGAGAAGTTGCTTGTGAGTTCCTAGAAACAAAACCGTGAGAGCGTGGTCAGGACCTAAAGCGGACAATATCGTGGCCCGGGAAGTGATCCATCCTGTGCCGGGATGTGATAAACATACCTCTATATATGAAGGTTTTGATCCGACACAACTTTACATGCATAATGAAAATTTTTCACCTCCTTAAACTTTTTCATCTGAAACTTTCAATGATTGTCACCAAAATTTATTTTGATTTGCTTACTCGTACAATCATATATTTCACAACATTTTCAACAATTATAATTAAAATCGAAAAGATGAAAGGAGATGGTGTTATATAAATTAATCAAACGAAAAGTTAGGGGTGTTGCTAAATTAAACTAGGGCGGGCCGCATCAGTGCAGGTAAATTATAGCCCATCCAGATAGTCCGCAGCGCAGCGTCTTTCACTCCTCGTCGGGCATCAACCATTGTTGCCGCCGGTGTCGTCTGCTAATGTAACTACTTGTTCGTTTAATTCTTCAATTATGCGAATCATAATTTTTGCTCTTAAAAACAAAGGGTAGTGTGCCGAAACTTTGACAAATTCTTTTTACCCAACAAGGTTATTGTCAGGAGCTCCGCAGCTCGGACAGCACTAAATAAATGCACAAAAATTCCAAGGATAAATTCTCAAACAAATTGTTTTAAGTTGTACTTGTTGATTTTACTTATTTTGTTTCTTTAGCTGTATGTGCTGGAATTTGTGTTTTCATCTCTTTGTTTAATTTGTGTTACCTACACTGACTAATGACTATGGCCGCTGTTTTTGTTCTTGTAGCTCGGGTGATGGCGGCAGTCCTACTAGGCTTGCCGGGACCCTGGGCTGATGATTTTCGTGAAACGTCTGATCATTATACTACAAAGATTGGCGGGTTGCCTGTGAGGAACTGCTGCTCATCTTCTCATGTTTTCTTCCAGTCTATGCGTATTGAGTTTTTGAACCCCTTTTACTTTCTTTGTAACAGGACTGGCCTCTCCCTAAGGAATCCGTCCCGCCTTATCTGCTTAAGTGCAGTGCATGTGGAAGTAGATTAAGTCTTGTTGCACAGGTTTTACTTTGGAAACTAATCAATTTACGTTGTATGACATATCTTTTCAAAAGATACAGGCTGTGATTTTTAATTGTTTATTTTCCAGGTTTATGCCCCAATTTCCAGTACAATCGTACAGACTGAAGAGCGTGTCATTTTTATTTTTGGTTGTCTAATACCAAAATGTGGGAGCACTCCTCTTAGGTCATTTTAAAGCATCTGAGTTGATATTAACTGCAATATATATTAGTGTTGGTGCAAGCGTTGTTGTTTTTACTTATGATATATCTTATATCATGCAGCTGGCGAGCGCTGCGTGTTCAAAAGCTACACAATGAGGAGGAACCAATTACCTCTTCTCAGGAAGTGGTCCCTTCAACTTCATCAGTACCGGTTTCAAACGCCAGCTGGTGGGAGGATTTGGACGATGAAAATGATGAAGATATAAATCTAGAAGAGTTGGGTAAAGCATTTAATGATGCTGCGAGATTAGCTTCTACTGCCAAGAAACCACATAGAAATGATCACAGTAAGACTTCTACAAGGCCATCTTCTTCAAGTCAGTTGGAAAAAGTGGCAGACATTGACACTCCTGGTATGGATGTCTTTTAGAAGAATAAATCTCAGCTTAGCTTCCCCTTACTTGGTTTCCAAGCTTTTATAATCGTATGTGTTTTTTGGCCACCGTTTCATGAGCTTTCATGAGCTTCGTCTCCTTTGTACATGTACTGTACTATGGCTGTTGCATTTTTCTCTGTGGCTAAAATATGCCACTTCGTTGTTGTTTTGTTCAGACTCTTTTTGGTGGTTCAGTGTGAAAGGTACCATAAAAAAAGAACTGCGCAAAGTGGATAGTTGGCTACAAATATAATGATGCGGGAGAACGAAACTGTCATTAAATAATTGTGAGATGAATAAGTTCTTTTCTTTTTAAGGGACGAAGTAACCAAAATTAGCTTGCCTATAAATTATTGCAGTTTCTATCCCACTTTGACTGCAACATAAGGGGAAAAATCATTTCTTCATACATAAGGGTAAAAACCGTTTGTTCATATAAACTTCTGCTTAATTTGAAAAACCAAGTTTATGTGTGTGTACAACGTGATTCACTTATTTACATATTTATTGTTTGTTGTAAATTCTTATTTCTTTTTCTTAACTGATTCAAATTCTTCCATTCAATGACATTCTTTTTCAGTAAAATCTATGTGCTGGGTTGCCATTTCAGTGCTGTTTTAGGTTTTTCTGAGGTATAACTTGTTTAATGTGCTTGTGCAGTGGTGCCTTGTTTTTATGTATACACTAAAAAAGAGTCATCCTCAAAGGATCTTACTTCTTTATGTTCAAACTGCTCATCACTTTCCATTGCAAAAGAAGGAAATGATAATGAGGATCACGGACAAGATGAAACGTGGGCAGAGGAAGCTTATGAATATGATAAAGCTTTGACAGCTGACAGGACATACCTTAAGTTCAAGAAACGGTTGGATGCACACCCAGAACAATGTTTCAGGTATTGAATTAATGAAACTTAGGATGTTCAAGTAGATGGAAATTAGGATGCGAGTAGTTAGTTCCACTTCATTTGCATTTGTAGCTTGTTATCAAAATTAGTTAAAATTTGTGGAGACTCCTACAATGCGTTTGGTGGTCAATACCAATGCGAGGTTCACTATGATGCAGAAGCACATGAAAATCACTCGGGTTTATTTAACATAATATTGCAGAGCAACACACATATATCACACATATATCAACTCCACCAATTTATTTATTTAATTTTTTGGGGGAAGGGGGAAAATTAGGAAAGAGTGCTGCTTACTCCAACCCCTTGGGGAAAAATTGTTTAGTTTGAATAGCTATATATGACCATGCCACATGCCGTCACCCATGGACATGTGAGCATGCCACACTCCATCCCTGATGGTTTTCCATCTGTGGTGTTGCAACAATGTGAACCAATGTCTGGCTACACACTATGCTGAGATGGCTGTATGATATGGAGAGCTCACTCTTTCATATATTGGTAACGTTCCCTTGAAAATCCCATCTTCGCATTCTTAGTCGTGAATTTCTTCAAGGTCTATTTGTTGCAACTCATTACTAATCCCATATAGGTCTTGAAAGGCTATGGCTCTATGATATGGTCAATTGGTCATATGATCTTTTCCCGAAATAATTTCATGCAACTGCATGTATCAGATGACCAATTTACCTTAATTTTTTCATCTCTCTCTCTGACTTGAACCATAAGGATGAAGTGTCTTGTAGAAAGCATATGAGTTGTATCTATAATTTTCCCTTTTTAAAATCTTTTCTTTTAGGGCTAACCAATGAGGAGTTACTTACTAGCGTACCTGGACATAATTTTGTTTCAATTTCCATGTGATAATGTGTGATTTCAAAACCTTGCGACCACATGTGATTAGAGCTTTTTCTTTTTTCACTTCCCCTTTGGAAAGTAATTCTTGTTAAGCTTATATTCGACCTTAAATTAGAAACTGAGTGTGAAGTTGATGGGAAGCTTGTCTGAGGCTTTGGCATCTTTCATGTCTTTCGAAATTGGCCCAGCAATGATCACTGTTAGACTTGGAACCGAGGAATGATATCTATTTTTCAACTCCGTGTTTGTCTTTTGTCATTTCTTATGATATCTTGTGTACTCAGATATTCATATGGTGGAAAGCCACTCCTGGCTACATCGGCTGAAGGGGATCCGGGGAGATGTAGTCTATGTGGTGGATCAAGGAAGTACGAGATGCAACTAATGCCCCCATTATTATATTTTCTACAAGAAGCAGCTGATGATTGTCAGAGGCAGTCACTGGAGAACTGGAACTGGATGACACTTATGGTATACACTTGTTCCAAGGTAAGTCAAGTATTTGCTATTTGGTCTCTTATTACGTAGGTGCCCCTTAATTTTATGTAGAAACAATTTGATATTTTGCAGAGCTGCTGTCAACATGGTCAAGGAACGTCCAAGTATGGGAACTGGCTTGTGATTGAGGAAGCTGTTGTGGTACAAGTCGAGAAATCTTTTAATGGGCTAGCTGAACATGGTTATTTGTCATGAATCGGTGCAGTAGATGTAGCCTCTTCATGGCTATTATACATACATATAAGGGAATATTAAAGGCGTTGTCTCTTGGTTATTGATGGTGGCTGCTGTGTGGCGCTGACACGGAAGTGCTCGTGTTCTGGACCTGCTGGTAAAGCTTGAAGAATTTCAAATTTGTCACTGGTTATACTTAAGGAAGTCTCATTGGCCATTCGAAACAGGCTACCGAGACTGATGAGATGTGATGTATACATGGTTTGCTTGCTAGAGAACAATTAAGTTTTCCCGTTTCTGAGTGTATGATGATGCATTAGGTTGATATTTTAGTATGTGCCACAACTTTTCTGCTGAGAGAATGCAAATACTTACAAGTAAAATCTTGCCACACTCACACGGTGTTTCAATTGCCTATAGGATTTGTGTACAAATGGAATATGATCCTATAGCGTATATATACTTGGAGAGTCCTTGTGACAGAATTCGGGTTCGATGTTCTAAACACCCTACTCGGTTTCACTTGAAGCTAGGCCGTAAAATGGGTAGGCAGGTTGGCAAGGATAATTCATCAATTTAAGTCGCACGACTGACATGTGACACACTTTAGAGGGTGAACTGACAAATTTTAATGGGTTTAAGGAAACTTTTTGAAAAAAATAGTCTATGGAGTCAACTTTTGGGGGTAAAATGGTAATTAGATTCACAATTTATATGTAATATTAAGGGCTTATAAGCGAAAAAATAACGGTATTAACTTCCCAAGTTTGTCACTTGACAATTTGATGAAACTAATGTGTTTGTTTGTTTGCTACCCGCTTACAATGGGTGGGGCAGCAGGGAAGGAACTTGTAGTTTTAATCAAGTTTATGAATTTATGTTTTTCCCGAAAAATAGTTTAAGACACTTAATTTTCGCTCTGGTAATATTCAATGACCAAATTGCCAATTTACTAAATTGTCGAGCAATATTCTAGTCTAAAATCTAATTTAAATTTCATGGAGATGAATTCAAACATGGTGACTTAAAACTTCTTGGAGAAGAATTCGAACTTAGTTACAAAAAGCATATACATTGGTTAGACAACTTGGCTACGCCGGGGTTCTTTTGTTCTATATGATTAGACAGAAGAACCTGACTAATTGGACCGATCAATTAACCGAATTTTAAAACTACATTGCATTCAAACCACATTGGGATGGCATTAAGCCTTTGTGACAAAACTCAGAATACTTTAGAACAAATCACTCAAAGGCATCATCACCCACGAATACTAGTCATAATATTCATTCAACTACATCCAAGTAAGATCCACACACAAGGTTTGAAGTTGGTGGCTGTCCAAAGACAGCTTGCTTGGCAGACAAGTTCCGAATATTACAAAATACGCTACCAAAAGAAGTTCGGAGTTGCATTGCCATAAATACAGCACCTTTCATAGTCACATGGAACAGAAGTAGCGACAGACTACTCAAATTTCTTGATTAGCGCCAGGTCATTCAACATTTTATCAATTGCATCATCGTCATGAACCCGTCCTTTTGCCTGCATAAGAGAGGCTCCGTTAATAGATACTAATTAGAGTCAAGTAAAACCTAGGCATGACTTACAGACTTCAGAAGGAAATCAATGAGATTTCTTTTTCTGTACTTGAATTAAGTTTTGTTCATTGGAAATTAACTGACATTAAACTTGCTCACTCCTACTCCAATGGCAACTCAACTGAAGAACCTACATCTTGAATGTTACCTGCTAAAGAACCTTACTCCCCCTTCATCTGATGCTATCCCATACGGTCAATTTCTCTCTTTTTTTTTTCCAGACATGAAGACTCGTATGATTTTCAAAATTTTCCGAGAAACAATGTACCATTCATACGACATATTGACAAATTCATAAACACCACTGGGGAAGGTGGGACAGGTGAGATATACCTTTATAGATGGTACCATAGCAATAGCTTCCTCAACAGTTTCAGGGCAGAGATTGCCAAGAACACAGAGCTGCACAACAGAAATTATTCCAGCATTAAGAAGATTTGTGTTAAAAATGCAAAGAAAATTCTCTTTCCAGAGTTTATTAAAGGTAATTGGAACTTTACCTCGAACTCAGTCAGCTGATATCTACTAAGGATTCTGAATGTCGGTTAAGATTCACAAATTCGAAGAAAAAAGATCATGCTTTCGTGTCAAAAGTAACTAACATAAACCACCATTCCTATGACAATTGCCAGCGTTGTCCCGATTAAGCATCTGAAAGATACAGTACACGTCTGGACTCGCGGCCCATAAGGGTTACAAATACTCTCATCAACAGATAACTCAGCCAAATTGCCCATCAGCTGAAATCTCATAACTCATGAGATAGTCTTTTGTAGATTGCATAATAAATGCTGAGTTTTCGTTCAATTACAAAAGTTGACAAATGATTGAACTCCTAACTGCTATGGTTGTACTTTCTTTAACACGAGACGCATAATAACCAGATAACTAACACTTAATCTGCATCCTAACAAGAACCTAAGACAGGAAAGCTTGCAGCCATCTGGCTAATTTGGATTTATAGGGTTGATCACAGACTCCCAGGAACGCATCAAAGGACATAAGTGCACATGTATAAATGTAGTAGAGTTGTAGCATAACCACGAATGAACAACAAAGAAGATAAAATTTCCATCTTTTACAATTTGAAGGATACTCTCGAACTTGTTTAACAGCGTCGGGATTTTTGTAACGGCTGAAGCGCTTCACATACTGCAGTGACTTCTCAAATACTCTGAGAAAGTAAGGTAAAAAGAAGCAACAAATTAAGCAAAACACACAACATTCTTATCAGAAACCTAATATTATGGTAATGGTAGATTGAAGATTAAGGATTAAAGATCAAAGAGAGTGAAAGGGAAACTCACTGAGAAATTTGGTTCCTGGGATCATCAGACATCTGTTGAAGCTGCTCGAACTTGTGTTCCAGAATCAAAGAAACTTCGCAGTTCATTAAGCACTTTGCCTTCAAAAACTCTGCCCACCACAGAACCAAATCCCACCATTTCTCTAATTAATCTAATCTAACGCAATACATACATACATAGATATATATATATATATATATAGAGAGAGAGAGAGAGAGAGCTACCGTCTCCGATTTTGAGCTCGGCGGCATTTTCTTCCTCTTCCCCAGACATGTTTGCGGAGAATCTAGAGAAAACTGAGAGAGAGAGAGAGAGAGAGAGAGATTTCAAAGGGAAGCAAAGCAAGGTGTTGGATTAAGAATTTTTTCAAGAGGCAGAGGCGGCGTTGGCCTGGCCATCATATTGAAAAAGTACTTTTCCTCATTTACCCTCAATTTTCCGCTCTGAATTTTATTTTTTTTTTATTTTTTTATTTTAAAAGAATTATATGATGCTGCCATTGAGAGAGCTTAATCTTTGAAGTCCGAGAGCTTGCCAAACAATTTGAGGGCCCTAGAAATGGCAATAGGGCGGCTCATCTAATAGCCTCATACTCTGTTACCAAGAGTTAGCCTCTCAGGCTTTAGGCAACTCAATCTTCTTAAATAAACAGTAAATGTCTTTAGTGAACTGTAATTGCCTAATATCTTTATCTTTAAACTGAAAAGCAGGCCATTGATATTAAAATATTATTATTATTTTTATATAATAATAAAAGATAACTTTATTTTAATTTCGAATAACAATAAAAATTTGAAATGTAATATAAAGTGGTTCTTGGTTATTTATAGAAAAAATTATAATTTTTTAATAATTTGAATATGGCTTACGTCAGTTTTGCGTCACATAGGCCAGGCGCTGGGCTAGTAGATTAGATGGCCTATCCCCAAGGGGATTGGATCCCGTTGGACGTGCTCTAAAGCGTTGGCTTGGCCATCATATTGAACAAATGGTTTTCCCCATTTACCCACAATTTTCTGATGTGAATTCTTTCTTCTTTTTATTTTAAGCTAATTATCCATCTAAATTTTTATTTCAATGCTCTTTCTAAGGATGTAAATGCTTGATATTTGAATTAATTGAATAAAGTTATTGTTTGACAAAAATAAAAAACCTTATATCTTTCCGTTGTTTTTATGTAAGGATGACCATAAATTAAAAAGATGCATAGGAGCAAAATAAAATTATATGTTTCTTTAAAGAAAATTGGAGCACTAGTCTATGAATTTTGATTTAACTGGAGTTTTGGTTCATGAACAAAAATACCGTGAATATTAGTTGTTAAACTTGTTATAAGATGGAGCAATAATCCTTCTGAATAACACCATTATAACTTCCATCCAAAATAAAGAGCTTAAGGGATCAAATAATGGACAAAATTTCTATTGGAGTAATCCAAAATAAAATTGTTCTACATAGTGACAAGTTTGGGGATCATTACTCACTGATTTTTAGTATGGGTACAAAAACTTTAGCTCGACTAAAATTTAGACACCAATACTCCAATTATCTATTTCCCTTTTGCCAATTATCTCTCCACTGAAATGATGTGTCGTTATCATTAGGGAGCTTTATATATAGAGGCAAAAACTTTTATTATATTTCAAGGAACTTCACTAGTTTTTAAACATGTCAAGGAGAGACCAAAACAAAAAAATAACTAAAGCCGAGTCCAAAAATAAGGAAATAATGTTTTAAAATACAACCCATACCCCTAAGGCTTTAGGGCTATTAATATAACTTACCCCTCACAACTCCAACAAAATTAATATATGCCATAAGCTCAACTTTGTTGGAAGTATGCCCACAAAGCCACTCATTTGATGTAATAGCTTTTGGAATACTTATTGTGTTAAACTATTGTATGTTTAAAGAAGGGCAACGCTTATTGTTAATCACTATTTATTGTATTATGTGTTTAAGCAATAAGGGAATCCAAGAAATGTATTTAATCTAAGAGAGAAGTGATCTAAGTAAGTTAGATTAATGAGACCTTTCTCTTATGTTCATTCCTAAAACGTTCCTAGCCATAGAATTGCCAATTGGGCATTGACAATCCGCTAAGGTTAGCATGTGTTATGTTAACTAAAGCGTGAGTATGACTAGTCTCAAGTCATTTAGTGTTGGACACTGAGACAAACACATAGGTGCTCAAAAGGTAATCAAGTACACTGAACAACGATCAAAAGAGAGTTCAAACATACATGTCATGTAAGAACTCGTAAGTTGCAATATGCAAAGTAGTCCTTTGACCTGAGGCATCATAGATGTTTAATGGTTAGGTCCTTGATCTTTGATCATGTCAAAGGCATTCCATCGAGAGTGTCCACGACATTGTTGGGGTCAAGCTATCTAGTCATGTAGGCATATGAATGCACAACAAGGGATCTCTAACCTTCCATGGTGGAGGGATAATACTCTGAGATATGATTCGGGAGTCTTTGGCCAAAGCATACGAATATGACTTAGGAAGTTTGTTCCAAATCATATTCAATTGAATCATATAGAGAAGTATCATATTGGATAGTAGACATGAAACAAACTATCACTTAAACAATGTGATTAAGAGTATTGTATTAGAGAATGACCGTATTACATTGTAATTGTAACTGGATAGGTTCTCCAACCACTTTTACTTAGCTTGGGTAGCCATGACATACTGCTAGGTGTCACTCATGGTTTGTGGAAGCCCTGAAGATTAGCAAACACTAATCTTCATCAAAGGGAGAATTGAAATGTAGTTTCAATTCACAATCGATCGTTAAGAGTAACAATCGCCCACTGCCTCGCTAATTGGAACCTAATGGATCGTACATCGAGTAAGGATGAAAGTGAAGAAATATAAATGAGATGGATAAGCAATTAAATGGTTTAATTGGGAATGATCAACATTAATTAATTAGTTAATTAATTATACGAAAGGTTCGTATTGGGCTTTCAAATTAGTTTTGGGTCTCGGGGCCCAAAAGGGTTTTGGTCCACAAGGCCCATTATGTTTAAGTTGTATGACAACTAAAACAAAATGGGCAATTAGCCCAATAACTATAGGATGGCCGACCATAGGGTAAGTGGTAATGGACTTGGCTTAGTTGCAAGTTTGCCACTCACATGTGAGGTGGTATAAAGGCAACTTTATAAGACATTCTTTCACTAGGGTTTTCTTGAGGCAAAGAAGAGAAACATTTTCTCTCTTTTTCTCTAAAGAGGCCGGCCACTTAGGGGAAAAATAGCTAGCAATCATTTCTTCCTCTAAGTCATCCATTTCATCTTCACACCTCATCCTTGGTGTGGAGACTTAGCCCCAGTTTGGGATTGAGGTGATTTTAAAAAAAGTTGCTACGAAAAAAAGCTGGGAGAGTTTTTGGTGTTTGGTAAACATTCAGCTTCAGCTTTTTTTCACAGTTTTGGGTGAAAAAAAGCCAAAAACAAGAAGCTACAAAACCCAGCTTTGAAAAACCGGCTTTTTTTCACATTTGTTTTACATAAAAGTTTACCAAACACTATAATACTGTTTTTTTTTCTTTTTCAAAAGCACTTTTACAAAAAAGTTTACCAAACACTCTGCTGCTTTGTTTCACAGCTGCTTATTCTCACAGCACATCAGAAGCAGCTTTTTTTCAAAGCACAGCAATACCAAACCAGCCCTTAGAGACACTAAAACTTTGGTGTTCTTGGATATCTTTTCCTCACATCCTCAAGAAGCAAAGGAATATCAAAAGGAAGAAAATCACAAGGAAGATCTAAGGAGCTAGGAGGTGACTTGAAGGCCCTCCACTTGGGTGAATCCCTTGTGTAAACAAGGATGAGCTTCAAGGGTAATGAATCTCAAAATCCTTTCTTCTCTTTCATATTGTTAAGGAGTCTTGTGGTTCACCAAAGTGTTATTAGTTTGCTTATGTATTCAAATGTTCTCACATGTTCTTAGCTAGGACAAAATTTTTCCTTCAAACTCATCCTCGACTATTTATGTAAAATCAATTTTCAAACTATATGTAGAATCAGTTTGTATCCTTTATTACTAAAATTAGTTCAACCCATTTTCGACCATTTTTGCAAAATCGGTTCAATCAGTCATCAACCATTTTTGCTGAATCAGTTCAACCCGTCCTCGACCATTTTTGCAGCATCGGTTCAATCAGTCATTGACAATTTTTGCAGAATCAGTGCAACTTGTCCTTGATCTTTTGGGCAGAATCAGTTCAACTGCGCCGACGTCTACTACTTCAAGGTCAAGGACTCGGCCGAGAAGTTTTCCGTGCTTCAATTCGGTGTTTGCACCTTTAGTTGGCTTTTTAAAGGGCTTCTTGATTGCTCATACATATGTGCCTTTTTCCTTTCTAGTTTTTTATATGTGCTCTGTTTGGATGCCGAGAAAGTGAGGAAGAAAGTAAAATACAAAAATTTAAGAATTTGAACCTGCAACACGACCCAAACGTCGAATCAATGAAAAAAGACAAATTGGAATGAAATTGAACTGGATCTGAGAGGCTTCTCGCCGATTGCCAATCTTTCAAACTCCGTAACTTCACCTTTGGCCTAATATTTCTTGAAGAGAGAAAGGGAGAGAAAAGAGTAACAAATGAAGTGATGGAATGTGAAAAGACTTTACCACTATAAAGGGTATTTTTGTAACTTAAACTCTAGGAAATAAAAAAACTAATGATGTGAATCTTTTACATGTATTAACTTTTGTCCCACTTTTAAATGTTTAAAAAGTGTTATCTCAATATAAAATTAAGTATTAAAAGTATACTCTGTGTGCAATTTTTTCAATAAATAAATGCATTAAAAACATGGCTAACGTTTAACTTATTTTCGTTTGGTGGTGTTCCGTCCTTGTACATTAAAAACTACACCTAGCTTGAAGCCTATACCGGGACTTCTTGTGGAGTTTAAAATGCTTGCACTGCCCCATGTCCCTCTTTAATAATTGCCTAAACTTTTGCAGTTTGATTGGCTGAGAAGAGAAAGAAGATGTTATAATAATCTTATCAAAATTTATATATGTTGGGTAATGGTTGGTACTTCTCTCTATATATTAACCATTTCCACCAAATATGAGGACTTAAGGACGTTAGTTGTTCCCATAGTTTTCTTCACTACATGAGGAGGACATTAGTTGGCTATAATAAATACAAAAATAAATCAAAGAAACCAACCTGGGTTATGAAAGAATAAATTCAAAAGAAAATCAAAGAAATAAATAAGAAAGCATTATATATAGCAAGGTTCTAAAAGACGCTAGGCGCTAGTCGGGCGGCGGGCTGGGGCCTAGCGCCTAGACGGATTTAAGTAAATCTATTATATTTTGTGTAAATAAGTGTCTGTTTATACTTAAAATATATAAATTACACCATAAACTACAAAATAGAATGACATATATATTATGAAGTATTGGAAAATAATGAAAACATGGGGAGCAAGCATATAATATGTGTTCATTTAAGTATTCAACAAGTCTCTTACAATTTATAAAAATAAAATAAAATGCAAAATAAAAGTTATCTATTTTCTGTCTAAGTGAGTCACAACCTAGAAGGGTGCCTAGGTAAGTCTGGACGGGCTAGGCGGGCGCCTCAGCAGGTCTAGGCGCCATTTCTTCATTTTCAAATGCCTAGGCATTAATCAGGGCAGTGGCCAGCCGCCTAGTGCCTAAGCGGGCCTAAGCGGCGCTAGGCGGGGATTTTTAGAATAGTGATATATAGATACAAAATTTTTTACTATATCTTAAGGAACTCCACTAGTTTTTATATATGGCAAGAAGAGACAAAAAAATAAAATAAAAAAAAAATAAAAAAAACTAAAGCCCAGCCCAACAACATAGAACTAATGTTTTAAAATATAGCCATACCCCTAAGGCTTTAGGGTTGTTAATATAATGCAACCCTCACAACTCCATAAGCCTAACTCATCCTCGACTATTTTTGCACAATCAGTTTTGAAACTATATGTTGAATCAGTTTGTATCATTTATTACTAGAATCGATTCAACCCGTCCTCGACCATTTTTGCAGAATCAATTCAATTAGTCATCGACCATTTTTACAGAATCAGTTCCATCTCTCCTCGACCATTTTACACAATCGGTTCAATCAGTCATCGACCATTTTTGTAGAATCAGTTCAACTCATCATTAACCATTTTTGCAGAATTAGTTCTACCCATCCTTAACCATTTTGTAGAATATGTTCAACCGCGCTGACATCTGCTATTTCAAGGTCAAGGACTTGGCCGAGAAGTTCACCGTGCTTCAATTCGGTGTTTGACCATTTCACTGGGACTCCTTTAAAGGCTTTTTGATTGCCCATCCATATGTGCCTTTTTCCTTCTTTTTTTTTGTGCTTTGTTTGCATGCCGAGAAAGTGAGGAAGAAATAAAGTACAAAAGTTTAATAATTTGCACCTGCAACATGACCTAAACGTTGAATCAATGAAAAAAAAAGAGAAATGGGAACGAAATTGAACTGGATCTGAGAGGCTTCTTGCTGATTGCCAATCTTTCAAGCTCCGCTCCAATTTCATCTTCGGCCCAATATTTCTTGAAGATAGATAAAGATAGAAAGGAGTAATAAATGAAGTGATAGAATCGTGAAAAGACTTTACCACTACAAAAAGTATTTTTGTAACTTACACACTAGAGAAAAAAAAAACTAATGATGTCATCTTTTACGTGTATTAACTTTTGTCCCACCTTGAAATGTTTAAAAAGTGTTATCTCAGTATAAAATTAAGTATTAAGAGTATACTCTTTGTGTAATTTTTCCAACAAATAAATGTATATAAAACATGGCTAACTGTTTAACTTATTTTGATTTGGTGGTGTTCTGTCCTTGTACATTAAAGACTACACCTAGCTTGAAGCCTATACCGGGATTTCTTTTGGAGTTTAAAGTGTTTGCACTGCCTCATGTCCCTCTTTAATAATTGCCTAAACTTCTACAGTTTGATTGGCTGAGAAGAGAAAGAAGATGTTATAACATTCTTATCAAAATTTATATATGTTGAGTAATGGTTGGTACTTCTATCTATATATTAACTATTTCCACCAAATATAAGGAGTTGAGGACAGTAGTTGCTTCCCCATAGCTTTGTTCACAACATGAGGAGGACATACTTGGGTTATGAAAGAATAAATTGAAAATAAAATCGAAGAAATAAATAAGGGAACCTTATATATCGACAAATTTTTTTACAATATTTCAAGGAACTCCACTAGTTTTTAAACATGTCAAGGAGAGACAAAAACATAAAAACAACTAAAGCTCAGCCCAAAAACATGAAAATAATGTTTTAAAATACTAGTCATACCCCTAATGCTTTGGGGCTGTAATATAACCCAACCTTCACTACTCTAACAAAATTAATATGTCCCATAAGCTCAACACATCCTCAATTATTTATGCAGAATCAATTTTGAAACTATATGTAGAATCAATTTGTATCCTTTATTACTAGAATCAATTCAACTCGCCCTCGACCATTTTTGCATAATCGATTCAATCAGTCATCGATTATTTTTTTTAAAAATCAATTTAACCCCTCATCGACCATTTTTGCAACATCAATTCAATCCATCCTCGATCATTTTTGCAACATCAGCTCAACCCGTCCTCGATCATTTTTTCAGAATTGGTTCAATCAGTGACACACCCCGACCCAAAAGTGGGACGTGCTGGCCGTCACGTGAGAGTGACGTAACCATGTGCACAATGCGGAAGCAATAAAGAATAGAATTTACGAATCAATTAAAACCGAAACACTAGCAATACTAGTGTGAAAGAAGTGTGAATTCCACTAATACATAGCATAAAAGTCTACGTGCAGTCAAGCAGAAGTACTAAATAGAGATAACACCCGAAGGTGGTCCTACATAAATGAATTATGTCAGAACGTCCGATGAGCTCCTCGTATGCCATCAACGAACACTACCTAATACCTGGAGGGGCGAAAAACAAAGTTCAGTGGGTCATAAACAAATCTTTTCAAAACCTTTCTTTTCTCAAAAGTTATAACCCCTCGCCGTAAAACCGGTATAATTTCCCAGAAATAAAGTATATACTCATATATATAATTCTCAAAATCCTGCTGGAAAATATGTATGTATGAAAGTATGTATGCCATGCCAAAGTATCATAACTGAATGCCAAAGCATAACTATGTGAATGTGATAGAATACTAGATAATCAACTCAGCCCTCGGCTGTATATAGCTCATAACAATCATCATATCATATAGCTCATACTCATCTCAATCATATCATCATATATATACCCTGCACACACATCAATACCACCTCTAGTGGTCTGCACAACATCACTGAATATAAACTAATATGCTCTAATGCTACGATCACGTGAAGACTGAGCGATAAATCGCGGGTCACCTACGAGTCAAATCCACCTATAGTGGTCTATTCGACAGGACTGAGCACCTAACTTGGATCCAAGGCGAACATACGGTGCGGGAGGTGAATCACGTGAAGGACTGAGCCCCTCTCTGGGCGGGAGCACTAATATCAGTGTGTAGGTTTATGAGCTCTATCATATCACATCACATTATATCACATCATGTCATTCGTTCTCATCAAACTAGTATATAAACTTACCTGCCACTTACCTGTGCGTCCTCAGCACCAACATCAATATAAGTAATCAATAACGCATAAATAAATAAATAGATACTTTGCATGGCATTTCATATCACATTTCATTTAAACTGATTTTCTGGGAAAAACTCATTTATATAGGTATATACGGAAAACAAATGCCCACTCACTGATAAGTAGACGGATCGTAATCCCCGTGCCTAGCCTGGCTACGCTCGTCCTCCGGATAGGTCTCGCCTATATGAGAAGTAACTGAAATAACGTTAATTAACGTACATAATCGAAACCTTAGAAATAACTTCTCATACATTGCTCAATTTGGGTATATGAATATACCACTGTGATCTACACAATCTCGGGATCATCCCTATATTTTTAGAAAAATTTTCTGACCACCCACGCGCCGGCCATGCGCGGCCACGTGCCTGGCACGTGTAACGGAACAGTAACACCGTTAGGAATATTCCGTTAAAACATAATAGAAACTGTTAAAGATACCTGACGGCGTCAGAATATTCCATCAGACTTGACGGAATATTCACTCTTCTTCTCCGGCGAACCTCGCCGGTTGCCGCTGTCTGAAACTCCGATTCTTGCCGGTTTCTGGAAAAATTTCAAATCTTCATAACTTCTTCATTTTTGCACCATTTTCTACTTTATACCAAAATGAAAATCTCACAAGGATGAACACAATCATACCTGACTCGACCCCCAACTCGCCGGGGATTCGCCGAAAAAAGCCTCGATAATTCCAGCCAAAACGAAAACTCCTCGATCTCGCTATTCCGACGTCCAAAATCTTCAAACGAACTACTCCGAGCTTCCTTAGGACCTCATAAAGCTCCCTATGAGCTTGAAATCTCCAAAAATACAAGGTTTTACGTGAGCATGAATAGTGACAAAATCGGAGATTGTGGGAACTCGGGTTTTCGAAAGCGTTCTTACTTGAAACTTGTACCAATGTGTTCGTAGGGACGAGATGAACACAATGGTGGTCTTCACGTCCTCAATCTGCTAAGTTTTCGACGGATTTGGTGCTTGTCCGTACAACACCAAGAGGGAGAGAGAGAGATAGAGAGAGAGAATGTAGGAGTGAGAGAAAGAAAGAGTGAATGTGTGAGTTTGCGTATGTGTGCTCCAAATACCACTAACTAAACTCCCAATGTAGATACACACACATACCTTATTAATGCCTAGGGGCATTTTCGTCATTTCACATCCGTGGTACGAATTCTCCGGGATAGGCAGTTACAATGAGTCATCGACTATTTTTGCAGAATCAATTCAGCTCGTCCTCAACAATTTTGTAGAATCAATTCAACTCGTCATCGACTATTTTTACAGAATTAGTTCAACCTCGCTGACGTATGCTACTTCAAGGTCAGGGACTCGGTCGAGAAGTTTGCCATGCTTCAGTTCGGTGTTTGCCCTTTTCATTAGCTCCTTTAAGGGCTTCTTGATTGCTCGTATATATGTGCCTTTTTTCTTTCTGGTTCTTTGTATGTGCTATGTTTGGCTACCGATAAAGTGAGGAAGAAAGTAAATTACAGAAATTTAAGAATTTGTACCTGCAACACAACCCAGACGTCGAATCAATGAAAAAAGAGAAATCGAAATGAAATTGAACTGGATCTGAGAGCCTTCTTGCCGATTGCCAATCTTTCAAGCTCCACAACAACTTCACCTTCGGCCTAATATTTCTTGAAGAGAGAAAGGGAGAGAAAGATTTAACAAATAAAGTGATGGAACTATGAAAAGACTTTACCCGTATAAAGGGTATTTTTGTAACTTACACGCTAGAGAAAAAAAAAACTAATGATGTCATGTTTTACATGTATTAACTTTTACCCCACATTTGAAATGTTTAAAAGGTGTTATCTCAATATAAAATGAAGTATCAAAAGTATACTCTAGCTTGAAGCCTATATCGAGACTTCTTTTGGAGTTTAAAGTGTTTGCACCTTATTTCCCACTTTGATAATTGTCTAAACTTCTGCAATTTGATTGGCTGAGAAGAGAAAGAAGATATTCTAATAATATTTTCAAAATTTATGTATGTTGAGTAGTGGCTGGTTCTTCTCTCTCTATATATTAACTATTTCCACCAAATATCAGGAGTATAGGACATTAGTTGCTTCCCCATAGTTTTCTTCACAACATGATGAGGATATTAGCTGGCAATAATAAATACGAAAATAAATCAAAGAAACCAACCTAGGATATGAAATAATAAATTGAAAGTAAAATCAAAGAAATAAATAAGGGAGTTTATATATCAAGATAAAAACTTTTACTATATTTCAAGGAACTCCACTAGTTTTTAAACATGTCAATGAGAAACAGAAATATAAAAACAACAAAAGCCCAACCCAAAAACATGGAAATAATGTTTTAAAATACTTGTCATAACCCTAAGGTTTTAGGCTATTAATATAACTTAACCCTCATCCTCGATTTCTGCAGAATCAGTTCAACCCATCATCGACTATTTTTGCAGAATTGGTTCAATCTATCATCTAACATTTAATCTAACAAAATCTATCGTATGATATTTTTGCAGAATTAGTTCAACCCGTCATCAACAATTTTTGTAGCATCAGTTTAACCCATTCTCGACTATTTTACAAAATCAGTTCAATCAGTCATCGATTAATTTTGCAGAATCAATTCAATTCTTCCTCAACCATTTTTGTAGAATTGGTTCAACCAGTCATCGACCATTTTTGCAGAATCAATTTAATCTGTCTTCTACCATTTTTTCTTAACCGGTTAAACTTGTCTTCGACCATTTTCGCTGAACCAATTCAACCTGTCTTCGACTATTTTTGTAGAATCAGTTCAACCCGCCTTCGACCTTTTTTGCAGAATTAGTTCAACCACGCTGATGTCTGCTACTTCAAGGTCAAGGACTCAGCCGAGAATTTCACCATGCTTCAGTTCAGTGTTTGCCTCTTTCGTTGGCTCCTTTAAGGGCTTCTTGATTGCTCATACATATGTGCCTTTTTCCTTTCTGGTTTTTGTATGTGCACTGTTTGGTTGCCTAGAAAGTGAGGAAGAATGTAAAGTACAAAAATTAAGAATTTGCACCTGCAACACGGCACAAACGTCGAATCAATGAATAAAGGGAGAAATCAGAACGAAATTGAACTGGATCTGAAAGGCTTCTCACCGATTCCCAATCGTTCAAGCTGAGCTCCAACTTCACCTTCGCCCTAATATTTATTGAAGAGATAAAGAGAAAGAAATGAGTAACAAATGAAGTGATGGAAGAATTATGAAACGACTTTACCATTATAAAGGGTATTTCTGTTACTTACACTTTAGAGAGAAAAAAAAAACTAATGACGTCATCTTTTACATGTATTAACTTTTGTCCCACCTTGAAATATTTAAAAAGTGTTACCTCAATATAAAATTAAGTATTAAAAGTATACTCTATGTGTAAATTTTCAATAAATAAATGCATTTAGAACATGACTAACTGTCACATCCAGGCCCGGGGCGGATCACTTCCCGGGCCCGCTCCACCACCGTAGCACGATATTGTCCTCTTTGGGCCCTGACCACGCCCTCACAGTTTTGTTTTTGGGAACTCACGAGCAACTTCCCAGTGGGTAACCCATCCTGGGAGTGCTCTGACCCTTTTCTCGCTTAACTTTGGAGTTCCTACGGAACCCGAAGCCAGTGAGCTCCCAAAAGGCCTCGTGCTAGGTAGGGATGGGAATATACATTTGAGGATCACTCCCCTGGGCAATGTGGGATGTCACACTAACCCTTTAACTTATTTTGGTTTGGTGGTGTTCTATCCTTGTACATTAAAGACTACACCTAGCTTGAAGCCTATTCAGGGGCTTCTTTTGAAGTTTAAAGTGTTTGCACTGCCTCATTTCCCTCTTTGATAATTGCCTAAACTTCAGTAGTTTGATTGGCTGAGAACAGAAAGAAGATGTTAAATAATCTTATCAAAATTTATGTATGTTGAGTAATGGTTGGTACTTCTCTCTCTATATATTAACTATTCCCACCAAATATGAGGAGTTGAGGACATTAGTTGTTTTTTCATAGTTTGCTTCACAACATGAGGACATTAGTTGGCTGTAATTAATAAGAAAATAAATCAAAGAAACCAACCTGGGTTATGAAAGAATAAATTGAAAATAAAATTGAAGAAATAAATAAAGGAGCTTTATATATCGAGACAAACTTTTATTATATTTCAAGGAACTTCACTAGTTTTTAAACATGTCAAATAGAGACAAAAACATAAAAACAGCTAAAGCCCAGCGCAAAAACTAGAAATAATGTTTTAAAATACTAGTCATACCCTAAAGCTTTAGGGTTGTTAATATAACCAAGCACTCACAACTAGGGGTGGGCAAACGGGCCCTGGGCCGGCAGGTAGGGGCGGGCATTAGCAAGTCGGGGCGGGTACGGGGCGGGGCGGGCCTTTGAAATTTTAGGTTCGGGCCGGTTCCAAAAGTATAGAAAAACGAGTACCTGGACTGGCCCGTTTGCAAAAATACCCCTGTGTTGGGTACTGTTACTATCTCCCAGGCCCACTTCTTTTTGTCCTCCCCGTGGGTCGTGATAGTTCACACACACACACACACACACACACACACCAATCTCTCGAACCTTCTCCCTCATTCCTCTTCTTTGTTTCTTCTCCCTCCATCTCTGCAACTCTCCTTCCCGGAGCACAGACACACCACACCCACACCCACACCCCACCGAGAAATGATATGCTGCCGCCGCCCTCCTCCCCCACCAACCCCTCTGTCTCCTCCTCCGATCTCAACACCGAGGTAACTCATTTCCCTCATTTTTTCCAATTTCATCAATTTCTTAATTTTGATTTACAAAATTTGTGAAATTTTCAATCGCATGTCTGCCTTCTGGCACTCCTTGTCTGGGATGAAGATGGTCTTGGTTGGAGGGTATGGGTGCTTGAATGACAGAGCTTAGGGTTCGACCGGATCTCCCCGATTTTTCATCCCCTTCATTTGTTCCCTGCAATTTTGTTTTTAATAATCTGAGCTTATTTAAGAAGCATCCAAGGGTGCTCTTGTTTGTAAACATAAACTGAAAAAGTTGGGAAAGTTTTGAGGAAACGTTTTTGGTATATGTTGCTTTAAACAAGAACCTTTTACAGGTATGGTGACATTTGCGATTGGATATGGAACAATTGGTACCATGACTTTACCTGCAGCTCATTGTGGCGTGGCAGCCTTGCGTGCAACATTTGGTTTTGTTGGTCGAACCTGCTTTGTGAGCTTATTAGAAAGCTTGGTATGCAACAATCATAAAACATTTGATCAAGTTTTTCTTCTTTAATTTGAAGTAGTTTATAATATATTCAGAACCTTATCTTTCAAACTCAATCAAAGGTTGGGAGTGGTGGAGAGAACTGAGAAGGCGCACAACGTGGTCAACTCAAGCTTTCTCTCTCCGACGAGGAAGTTGGATCTGTGCAGCCTGTGCTCCGGCGGCGCCCTCTTCCTTTCCTGATTCAATTCAATTTCGAACTCGAATTCGAACTCGGTCGAGTGCAAATTCGACTGGGAAATTAGAAGGAAAAAAAAAAAAAAACAGGGTACCCATTGGACCCGTAGGAACCAGCCCGTTTTATACAGGCCGGGTTAGGTCTGGTTCTCAGTTTGAAAATAGTAATATCCGCCCCGGTGCGGCCTGTTGTATTTTCAAGCGGGTCCGGTCCGATCCCTTCAATTTTGGGCTCGGCCCGGCCCGTGCCCACCCCTACTCACACCGTCAACAAAATTAATGTGTCATAAACTCAACACATCCTCAACTATTTCTGCAGAATCAGTTTGTAAACTATATGTAGAATTAGTTTGTATCATTTATTACTAAAATCAGTGCAACACGTCCTCCACTCTTTTTGCATAATCGGTCCAATTAGTCATCGACCATTTTTGCAGAATCAATTCAACCCATCCTCGACAATTTTTGCAGAATCGGTTCAATCAATCATCGACTATTTTTTTGCAAAATCAGTTCAACTCGTCCTCGACCATTTTTGTAGAATCAGTTCAACCCTGTTCTCGACCATTTTTACAGAATCAATTCAACCCGTTCTTGACCATTTTGTTGAACAGTTCAACCCGTCATCGACTATTTTTACTGAATCAGTTCAACCCGCCTTCGACCATTTTTTCAGAATCAGTTCAACCACGCTGACGTCTGCTACTTCAAGGTCAAGGACTCGGCCAAGGAGTTCGCCGTGCTTCAGTTCAGTCTTTGCCCCATTCGCTAGGACTCCTTTAAGGGCTTTTTGATTGCTCACCCATGTGTCGTTTTACTTTCTGGTTTTTTTTATTTGTGCTTTGGTTGGCTGCTGAGGAAGAAAGTAAAGTACAAAAATTTAAGAATTTGCACCTGCAACACGACCCAGACGGTGAATCAATGAAAAAAGAGAGAAATCAAAACGAAATTGAACTGGATCTAAGAGACTTCTCGCCAATTGCCAATCTTTCAAGCTCCGCTCCAACTTCAGCTTCGGCTTAATATTTCTTGAAGAGAGAAAGGGAGAAAAAGGAGTAACAAATGAAGTGATGGAATTGTTAAAAGACTTTACCACTACAAGGGTATTTTTTGTAACTTATGCTCTAGGGAGAAAAACTAATGATGTCATCTTTTACATGTATTAACTTTTGTCCCACCTAGAAATGTTTAAAAAATGTTGTCTCAATATAAAATTAAGTATTAAAAGTATACTCTATGTGTAATTTTTCTTTATCATTACCTTTCAGTTGATCTAATATACTTACCATTGTTTCACACAAATTTTCTACTTCATTTTCATAAGTCTTAAACTTACTTTTTTGTTGTTGTTGTCAATTCTCTTAAACTTACGTAGCACTTAATCTTTCGAATATAAATAGATACAACAAAACCCACTATAATCATCAATAAAAATGACAAAATATTTCTTTCAAATTCCAATAGGTGTGCTACCATGAATAATTATCATGGCAGAGATTGAATAAGGCATCAAACATAGGGTTGCAAATGTATCCCTTGCAAATATAGCAATCTTGATCCATTTAGCACCGTAACGTTTGACAAGAACCGATTTTTCTTCATCCCTTTTTGCTGGCTTTCGAGTTGTAAGCTCTTGGAGGCTTGTCACCAGAAAGTGTAACATTTTTTGCCACCTCCGAAAATTTCCTCTGTCGAACCTCTTAAGCTACACACAATTCACAGCAAAATCCTTCATTGTTTCCATAGCCATACTGACAAAAATTTGTTTCATAGTGGTTGGAAAATTTAGTGGGTTATGCTAGGATGTGAAAGATAATGTTGCTTCATGGATCTATAAATGTTAACTTCAGACAAGATTTGCTCCCACTATTTGTGTGCAAGGAGGAATTGTGAATATGCCATGTGGATACAATGAAGCTCATATGAAACTTCTCTTCAATTTGAGTTGATATTCAAACTTTTAGAACCTACAAGAAAAATTGCCCGCGCTTCGCTGCGGGTTTTGAAACTAATTATCCACATTAGGCATGAATAATTTGCATTGAAAGATGCAGTACAAAGGCGACATGAACATAGTCACACCCTAAAATGAACAAATGTTGATAAACACATTTCACCAGACTAAATCCAACAAAATCACAAATCCAAACAGGCATCTCTAGAGAATTCAAATAACCAAGAGATGGGTGAAGTGAGATGATAAGATAAGCAGTTTGGATTTCATTTACATTCAATTAAGCTGACATCAAGAGCTAGTGTACAATCAAAAGGATGAACTCCAAGCAACAGATTGTTAACTGGGTAGAAAAAAAAAATGAAACATGCACAAATTAAATTTAAATTTTCAATCACCTAAATTGTAATTAAAACAAATACACATCTTAATCACAGAAGGATTTTCAAATGCCACAATGTTTAGCAACTATTGTTCTATCAATTCCTAATCTTATAAATCATTTTGTCACAGTTGGGAAACTTTACTAAATAACAGAGAAAAAAGAGTAAAAATAATCAATCTTTGGGTTTGAAATAGAATCAGAGTTGAGCTTATGTACCAATATGAAAGTTTTGAGGAACAACGGAAAGATAGCTGAGGTCCTGGTGGTAGCGGTGGTTGAAACTTGGAAGGGATCTGGCTTATTTGCAGTGAAGCGGTGACAACATAAAAGGTGGAGGAAACTGGCGATCCCACTCGTCAAAATGAGCAATTTCATAAATTCATTGTGCTGCAGAGAAAATAAAGAAGAGATTGCACAACAAATACTTGAAAATCAGTAGAATTGTAAATTAATACACAAAAGAAAACCTCAGAAGAAAACAACCCTAATTATCATTGAAGTTATTGAAAAAGCACCAAAATTACAGAAGAATAAACTGAGAGAATCCACATTAAACAAACAAAGAAACAAAAAAAAAAGATCCCACATTTCGAATTCATAAATATAAATTATCACTATTATGGTTAATTATATGACATTACTACACATACTATGACCAATTTAAAACTTTAAAAATGTACAAAATGTGAATTGAAATAGGTGGATATCATTTGCACGTACCAATTAAATTCATCATTTTCTGGGATCTTAAAATTGCCATTAGCAGGAACCTTAATTTTTTTAGTTGAATCCTCCCACATCTAATTTTAAACCTTTTAAGGTAGCTAATTTTAAGTACCAACTCACCCTCTTATACATGTCCGTCCATATGTTGTGTTCAATCCTACTACACTACACTACACAATACGAACTGAATCTGCCTATTTCCATTGATTAAGCATCCAAAAGTAGTATAAAGAAAGTAAGAAACAATATTAAGCCTTTCATAACTCTTTTTTGCCCAACCTCACCATCAGTTCTAAACGCTGCAGAGCACAGCCCAGAAGCTACAATCGCCATAGGGCCTGAGGAAGATCCACCTGTACACCTTTCTGGTGCATGGGGAATTCTTGTTGTTCTAATGAAATAAAATTGGGAAAAATAAATCAGTAAATAAGACTCAAGTAAGAAAACCAAGCAAACTGTGAAACAAAACGAAAATAAAGCTACTTGTATTTATCTCTCACAGAGGAAAAAAAATACTAAATTAATCTGAAAATTAATTTGGGTGTATCCACAAACTGACCATCCTGAATCTCCTGCTTAATTCTCTAAAGCCACATTGCTTGATTACGGCAGTCCATTGTCATCCATCTTTTATACGTCTTTGAGCAGAGGACCCCATGAAAGCTACAATGTGCACGGTTCTTACCCAAATTTGAATCAAGAAAGACAAAATCAGGATTAGAGTTTTACGGTTCTCGCCCAAATTTGGCCAAATTGAAGCCTACCCTCAGCAATTCCAGTTCGTACAGCCTCAAATCACCATCACCCAGACGAATGTTAAACATGCAACACGAAAACGAATGAATTCCCTAAAATTTCGAAATTGGGGATGATCTGAATATGCACTAAAACCTAGAATAACTTACCTTGAGTAGGGAAGGTTTTAGAGGGTGGTGACTGCATGGTGAAGGTCAAGAGTTAAAAGGGTTTGCTTCTTTCTTTCCTCTAGAGTACATTTTGATCGTAATTTCTTTTATGTGATATTTAGCAGAAGCTACATCTGTGTGGCTTCCCATTATGCAGAAATCCAGTTAACATATAAATTTATGAAAACGATCAGTCATAAGTTCAGGGGGGAGAGAGAGAGAGAGCATACCTGCTAAGAAGTCGCTGCAGCACAACAATGGATTCTCGATACCATTTTTTCAAAAACTTGCATCTCCCAAGTTATCAGATTCTCAATACCATTTTCTCAAAAACTTGCATACAACAACCATATGCAAGTTGTCTGCAACAAAACGAAAGAAAAGATTTAGGTTTCTTTCTTACCCAAATCCACCAATTTGAATCAAATCTCTGCAGCCCTTCCAACCAAACACAAATTAATACAACTCTGCAATCAATAAACAAAACGCAAGTTAGTACAACACCGCAATCAATAAACAAAACCCAGACTTAAAGAATTAAAATCATCAAAAATTCAACAAAGAAAGAGAATCTAGAGACCAAACCTATCAATCAATTCCTAAAATCAACAGTAAAGTAAAAATTTCAATAAATAAGTATCTAACTCCACAAATAAACAAAACCCATATCAAATAATTCACAAAAGTTAATAACAACTCCAGAATTACCTTCCAAGAGATGGAGACTCCGAGTAGGCTTCCAATAATGGGTTAATACTTGATCATCCGGTCATCCAACCTTCTGTTTCTCCATCTTCTGCAAGAGGATTGAAATCAGAGCCATTAAGTTTAAGAAAGAAAAAATCAGAGGAAAAAATGGTGTGTCCTACTTCAAGCAATGAAAATGCAAATATTTGATACCAATTATCCTTGGACGTAAAAGAAGGCAGGCGTGGACTGCTTACTCAAGCTCAATTGAAGTTGAACGGGTCAGAGACGGAAACCAAGTCAGAAAACATGTTGAGGAGGCGTTGATGCGTGGTCGAGCAGCTCGAATCGGCAAGGAATACTGGGTAATCATTGAAAGTGAAGTCCAGAACAACTCGAAAATTTATTGAGATCAAATTTACAGCCAAAGGAGTAATCAATTTACTGAATCCTAAGAAAAAAATCTTCACAAAAAAAGTATCTAATTTCACAAAATAAACCAAACACAGATCAAATTTCTTAATAAAAACTAAAAATTATTGAACAGTAAAGAAAAAACCAAAGTAGGTATATGTTCAAGAATCCAAATTCAACGTCGGGTGAATAGAGGGGAGCACATACGTTGTAGCTAATATGCACACATTTGCAGTTCCAAGTTTCATATGATATTTATTATTATATTTCAGGTATTATATTGGGACTGAGATCGGAATAACATGCTATAGATCCAGAAGATTAGTTATAAATTTGTAACTGACATTCTTTCACAAAGTCAATATAAATTGCAAACCATAAATTACTAATGCCCAATTACTGTCATATTATTACATGTCAACCATGATTGACAAGTTCAAATGTGGAATCCTACATGCAAGAAGCTAACCCCACGTTAGCGTACATGTGTCAGCTACAAGCCTAGAAAATGTTCAAATCTCAAACAGCCCAATTGAGCTCCTATTTTAATTGAATTCTTCCAGTTTTGGTGGCATGGACAGATTCAGCAGAAGAACAGCACTCTTTCTTTTCTGGTTCATCATCGTCTCGCTTCAGATTCCGAAAACAATTGGGGAAGCGCAATCAGAGGTCAAAAAGAATGAGGAAGCAGATCAGCAAACTGCTTTTGGAAGAACAATGCAAGACACAATGTCTATGCTCTATGATACAATCTCTGTCCTGCAAAAGTCTCACCAAAATGCATGGGACAAAGTTAAAACCATCATAAACGACATGCAGCTGCAATTTTCCCCTCCAAATTTAGAGTAAGTCTATTGATTTATAATCTCCAATGGTTCAATCATATTATTATCCAATCTTCTCAAGCATAGCTTGTTTTCGTTTGCTTGAAACTGTTAACTAAATGACCCAGATTTCAGACGATTCTCGAAAAGTTTTGTACAAGATATTTTTCGATATAATGTTGAAAGAGGTTCCAAGTCTTGTTTTGATCCAAACAAAAGAAAGAAAAGAAAGGGGGTTTGTGAAGTTGTTTTTATCAGTTTCAGGGGCGGAGACGAGGCAAATTCCAAGGGCAGCCAAGGCGATGCTCAAGGGATGGGAGGAAAAGTGAAAGAGGCAGCACAGAAGAGTTTTGAAACAAGCAAACATACGGTGGAGGAATCGGCTAAATCCGCAGGCGAAGCCGTGGGAGGAACGGTGCATAAGACAGCAGAAAAGGTAAGGGAAACGGTGGCTTCTCCGCACGAAGAGACTCCTGCTGCGCATGCAGAGCTTTGATAATCTTTTTTGTTCAATGCTTAAATTAGTCAAGGCGTGTTTGGCTTAAACATTTCTTTCATTCATTGTAAACTTGCATCAATCTGCATTGTTTCGGTTTTATGCTTAAGCAATCAGTGATCTCATGGGAAGCTACTCAATCCATTGATGAATAATAACCTTGTTTCACTTTTTTGTTATATCAAAAGAGATCGAACCATTGACCATCCTAATCGTAACTCATCGATACGTCGGGATAAGAATCGAAGTCCATGAGTTGGCGCCCAAGTGGTGAGAGTAGGTGGGGGAATGAGTTAAAGATTAGACCAGATCAAGAGTTCGTTTGTCTTCCATTGTGACAAAGAGAAATTAAAAGTTAGGATAAGAATCTGTTAAGGTCTCTGATATTTCCCTGCGGACGTCCAAAATTTCGCATTGCCTGCTGCTGCATTTGGGAAATCAAGAGATTCATATCTTCAATTGAGAAGTTATCCCAATTACATCCCCACAGAACAACAATTTCATAGGTTCCATTAACCGTATGAAAATTTAAAAAAGAAAAAAAAAGAAAAAAAGAAATTCAGGGATACGGCACTCACCGTCATCTGAATGGTCAGGTACCTGAGATCCAGTTACACCTGCTTTAGCTGTCCACTATGGCTACTCAAGCATGATAACAAGCAATACATGACAGCTTCGCCGAGTACCTCAATCTACATCAGTTGCAAGCTTAAACTCAAGAGCACGCCTATATATGTTGAACAGAAAAGGACATAACAAGATAATTCGAAAAGCCAACAAACAAGCTTGAGCAATAAAGCAAAAAATTTAATCCAACGGTTGTGAGCTTAAAACTGATACCAAGTCAATGTCAGTCACATTCTGTGAGCTTAAAACCTCAGAAAATGGTAGTAACCGACACTATGATAATTCAACTTGTAATACACATTTCTTTTTAGATTCAAGCTACTAAGAAGAACTGGAAGAAGAGAGTTTAAGACATTCACTCTGGCATCTCCGAAGGCAGATGTCATTCCAGTTAGGTACTTGATGTTGGTTTACGCAAACAGTGCGTGCACATGCATCAGCACAAGCATCCAGCTCAGATACACCGCACACGGTAACACAGCTATCAGGAATTGGATCCTTTGAAAATGCACCTACCTTTTTCAGCATTCTCTTTGATGTACATACCCTTTCACAGACAAAAATCTCATCAGAACTCTTCTCCCTCCCCCTAGCACTCATTAATCTCTGTTCTTCAGCACGCCTTTTCTTCACTCGAAATGCTTGTCCTGCAACCACTGCAGGGATAGCTGCTAACAGGGACCACCACACTTCCACCATCACCACCAATGCAAAGTCAATCTCTTGTTTAGCAGTCTTTAACAGAAATATGAAATGCAAAGAACTTAGTTACTCATTTAGTCATTGATAGATTGTAAGCATATGCATTCTTTATAAAATTCTAAACGTCATTTTGGCCTAACCGAAACCAATATGTAACTGAAGTCAAGAAATTGAGAACATGGTGAAAGAATCCTTGAGTTACATACATGTAAAAATAATACCGCAGTTTTCAGTAAAGACAAATTTTGCCCCGAAAGAAGGGAGCAAGAAAACTGCAAACAGAAGTTCAATCTAACCGTTGAGATTTGAACAGGAAATGCGATAAGGAATCCAATTTACTGGTTAATATCAACACAACTGCCAAGAGCCAACCATCAGACAGAAAGGTAAAAGTGGGGTGATTTTCACACACCTCTCCTTATTTTTGGCCGTCAAATCGAATAAATCAAACGGAAACAATAGGCATGATTAAACAGGAATGTGTGCGAGGCTAAAAATGGCTGTGCTTATCATTTCCCTAGGAATCATTACTCCACTACGGTAATGCGAATAGGTTTAACTATATTTCTTCTCTCTATTTTAGCTTGGGTTTAGTTTTTACTGCAAAATCGGATCATCCAACGATGGAACATTCCAACAACAACAACGAAAACAACGATTACACAGAGAGAAACTAACCAAATTCCCGCAGAACCCTAATATTATCCATGGGATAAGGCAGTGCAATTCCATTTCCATAGCAGATGTTTTTCCTTTACCAATCCACCACACCAATTAACAAGTATCAAACAAATAAATGGAAAGAAATAAAAACTTCCAGAGAGCCAGAGGGACATATTTTCTTGCCACATTTTAAGCAGAGCAAACATATCTTATCAGAAAAACCATAAGAGTGATGAAAATTATTCCAAATAATTGAGAATTATATGGGAAGTTGTAATATGAATTCAAAACAACCCTATAAAATTCTAATTGTTCAAACTTGTAGGGAATATTGTTTGTTGGGTTTTAAGTTTTAGGGTTTAGAAGATGGTTCTGGGTTCGAGAAGCATACCTGATGATATTCGACAAGGTGTCTGCTCTTCCGGCTTCAAAGTTTGAGAGAGAGAGAGAGTATGAAAGTAATGGGTTGGCTAATTAAGTTGGTACTTCCTGCAATCCTCAAATTTTTTATTTAAAATTGAATATAAACATTACCTAACGAAACATAATATATGATGAACGGATGTGATTGAAGGATCTCTGAGATTCTCACAAAGAGAATCCAACGAGGATCCTCTCTCTAAGTTGGATACTTCAACTTAGGCTATTGGAGGTGTGCTTTACTTATTAGGTAAATTATATTTTACCATCTTAATTTTGGATTACGTAACAAACTCATATTTAATTTTTTGAATAGTAGAATGTCATACTAGACCTGTAAATGGGTTGGGATTATTGGGTTTGGGTCGGGCTCAACCCGATTCGTTAATTTAACGGGTCACTCGAACCTAACCCATTAAGCTAACGGGTCACCCAAATCCAACCTGTTAAGCTAAAGAGTCATCCATTTCACCTGTAAACAAATTTTTTTCTTACTTTTCTTTTCTCTCAAATCAAATCAAGTCAAATAATTTCAAGAGAAAACATAACACAAACACCAAACGCAAACAAATCAGCAGCAGCCGTCGCCATGGGAGACGTAATAGTGCTATACGCAGCTCCAGGAATGGGTTACATCATCTCCATGGTGGAGCTCGGCAAGCTCATCCACTGCTACGGTCCCCACAAGTTCTCCATCACCATTCTTTACACCTACGACAGCTTCTTCGACACCCCTAAGTACGATGTTGTCTGGAACTCCAATCAAACTGGTCCTTCCATTAACCACCACGTTCCTATCATTGATCGAAATCTACGGTGTCAGCGTCATGGTTGATGACTGCCTGCCCAACTACTGTCTCACAACATAAAACACCATGGCATTGACATACATACATGATCAGAACAACAAATTAACACATTTCACATTCAATGGGATAAAACAAAACAAAAATTCAAGTTTTATATTTATAATCATCAATCACATAAAATATTTCAAATTTCATCTTTAGTTCATAAGTCAAAAACACATAATCTTTGGGAACAAAAAAGATACCATCAATGGAAAAAATTAAGAACCCAGATGAGTTGCATGTTTGTTTTTTTGGTAAATGTAAAAATTTGAGGCAAAACTGATGCAGAAAACAAAAACCCAGAAGCGAAAAGGGAAAGAATTAAGGATTTTGAAGCAAACAAAGAGCTCAAGCCCCGCCTACATCCGCCGCATCTCCCACTCCCACGGTGGGAGTCCCACCCTTCAATTTCCTTCCACCAATTCCCTCGAGTCACAAATAAAATTACCCAAAACATCAGCGGCACTGTACTCATGGTCGACTTCGTTCGCCAGGCCTGTGTTCCTCCATAACGGGTGTTAACAAGGTGGTTAACAGGTTCGCGGGTTCACCCAAAATGACCCGTTATTTAACAGGTGATTAACGGGTTGACCCGTTAACCACCCGACCCATTTATCACTCACCCGTCAATTTATGAATTGGTTGCAATGTCAGACATCCATTAGTTAATATGTTAATTTGACCGTTAAATGATAATGTGTCAATTATGAGTCCCTCATTTTTAATAGTGAGATGTCAAATTTGTGCTACGTGGCAATCAACCAAATTAAAATCGTATGAAATTATGAAAATGGTATGGCTGGTTAGCAACGGGTTTCGTGATTCGGTGCGGCGGTGCAATGGGTCTGTTGTCGGGTCGAGCTGCTGCGGTTTCATGAAGATTCAATTTTGAAAATAACGACAGTGAATTGGATTATTTAAGGAAGTAATTGATTCAATTTTGGTTTTGAGGGGTACTCGATTACGGATTTTGGAAGCGATTCACATAATTTTGGTAATTAAATATAAAATATGTCAAAATGGGGAAAATATATGGTTGGAAAATATTAGTATTTATGTTTATTTTAGTATTTGGGTTTTCTTATTGGGTTTAACCTATTTGAGTTAGGGTTTTTTAGGTTTAGTTCTCTATAAATATGGCTTGTAATTTAGTTTGAGAAATAAGTTAGTCACGATGTAGCCTCTTAGGGTTTTGTAGCTGTTCCGGCATTTTCGTTTGTTTAATAATATTCTTATTATTTTGTAGTTTTGTTTGTTCCGCACTCTAATATTCAACTTGGTATCAGAGCAGGTTGGATCCTTCGGGATTTAATCTGCTATTGATGGGTGTCAATTTGTCTGTATCAGTTTTGTTTCCATCATCTTCTGTTGTTTGTGTTTCCGTTTTAGATTTGTCTAGAAAAGTGTTGTTGTTCATTGTGGTAAAAATCTGTTTGCTTGTTTGTCCTGCAAAGCATCCATAGTCGAATCCATTCTTGTCGCCACCACCACCATTTGCTGCAATCCCTTTATTTTGCTCGACTTGGTTGACTTGGTTGCCGCATGAATTGAAGAAAGCAGGAGTAAAGAAGGAAAAGAGGGAAAAAATGGCAAAAAAAAAAAAAAAAAAGAGAAAAAAAAAAGGAAAAGTTTTTGAAAAAAATTTGGTTGGGTTTTGAGGCCCACACAAGCAAGGAGAAAAGATTGGCTTTTTTGAAGTCTCTGAGGCACACACAGAGGCTGTTGGTTTATTTGAATGATTTGGAGTCTGTTGTTGTCCTCTGTGACGATTACTCGAGTGACGTTGTGAAAGTTGGGTTTTTTGCTTGTTTGTTCAGATTTGTTCGGAAGCTCGCAATTGGCATGGAAATCTTGCACTGGCACTAGTATCGGCACTGACACTGGAATTTGGAATCTTGCACTTGCACCGATGGAATTTCATATTGAAATTGACATCGAAAATTAACATAACAAGCTTGCATCCACATCATATGTTGGCAAACTCATGTCGTGTACCGTCATGAGTTTGACAGGGGGTGTTGGAAAATATTAGTATTTATGTTTATTTTAGTATTTAGGTTTTCCTTGTTAGTTTAGGAATTGGGCCTAGCCCATCTGAGTTAGGGTTTCTCAGGTTTAGTTCTCTATAAATATTGCTTGTAATTCTCGTTTGTTTAATAATATTCGTATTATTTTGTAGTCTTGTTTGTTCCGCACTCTGATATTCAACTTATCTTACCTACTCGTTCATGATAATTGATAACTAAACATACCATTAAACAATCTATACGAAAACAAGAAATAAAACACCTTAAACAATCCCTTTTCAGCTATTCTCAATCCCACGTCCAATTAGGTATAATAGCGTTCTAAGTAATTAGTTTATTGACTCCAAATTGGGTAACTTACCCATGCATATTCTCTATATATACCACACGACATACACTTTTTTTTTTTACACCAATCACTTCTTTTACAGGTACCCTAAAACCTCTCTGTCTTATTCATACTTACGTACGCATAAATTTTATTTAATTTTTTCTCTACTTGTAAATGAAATGTCTTAGACTTGAGTTTCGTGGATGGCGAGTTCAAAACGAATATATTCCCCACTCATTAGTGTAAATATATCATTGTAAAAATAATTTCCTGCAAATTAAGATTGTTTTTTTGTCGAATTCTTGCATATTAAGTGACTTGATAAAATAACAATACGCAACTCAAGTATTTGATTTTTGAACTTAAATGTAGTAAATTTGATAAGATACAATGAACTATAGAACTGTCATCAATTTGGAAAGTTTAATGCAAGTCAGTTTTCTTTAAGTTGCAACAATTTGCTTGGGTGAATAGAAATAATTGTTTCTTTCGTTAATAAAATTCTTGATTAATTTGAACTCTTTTGTTCGTGTTATCACTCTTCCAAACATAGATTTGAAAGAATGAAGGGAAGGAAAGACAGTAATATTCCAACGATGAAGAAACAAATCAAGAGCAACCTCAAGTATGTACCACGGCAAGCTTCAACGAATACGCAAAGCAAACCACCGCGGCCACCGCCACCCCTTCCTCCGAATCCGACCAGCGGCTGGTCTCAGTGGATGGATGGCATTACAAAGGCTGAGTCTAAAGAGGAGAAAGATAAGATTGATGCATACACACATTATGCCCTCTATGCTCCTAAGAAACAATATGCCGTCTCTGATCCAAAGAAGATTTCAAGATTGCCAACTTTTGAAAATATAGCCCCATGAGATTCTTTTTGTTTTATTTATTTTATTTTATACTTATTTTTTGTTACAGAAAAAAAAAAAGAAAAAAAAAAAGAGAGAGGAGATTTGAATAAGGGATACATTTCAATTTTGTTAAGGTGCTAATTCAATTGTATTATTAATTAGTCCTATTAATTAACTACTTTATTTTAAAGATAATACTTGGGTAAGCATTAGTGAGTACGCACATTTTTATTTTGTATAATGATACTTTAACACATATTAATTATAAAATAATATATATGTTTATTAATTTTTTTTGGGCTTTTAAAAAAGGAACTTGTCATTGTTTGATTGACCAAATTAAAAAGTGAGTATGTAGAGTACTCTTTAGTGAGTACCAGTTGTCCCCCTTATTCAAAATAACAAAAAAAAAGTATTTTTTTTAATACAACAATATAATTACATCAAGGGTGGAGAATTTGGGTTAAGTTACACAATGATACATCTATAATAATTTGATTTAAACTCGCACAAAAATCATATAAGTAATAATTGACTGCTTTTATAGGGTTTTTATCACAAATGGTTCCTGACATTGATCAAACACATCATTTTGGTCTCTGACATTGAAAATCAATAGAAATGGTTCTTCAGATTGATCAAACACATTACAAATGGTCATTCCGTTAAAAACTCTTTGGGCAATTTTCAAAGCTTCGTAACTCAATCGTTTCTTAACCAAATTCGACCCACAATATATCAAAATGAAGATAGGAAAGTGTAGAACAAGATTATACCTATTTTGAAGCCTAATGGTTGCCGGAGATAGCCGGAAAATAGCCTCAAATGTGACTGGTCCGTGAAAAAACTGGAAAACTCGTCGGAAACCTGGTAAACTTTAAACGTTCATAACTTCTTCAATACTCAATGAAATCAAGTGATTCAAAAATGAAAATCATACTTCTCGACGAGACAAAGATAATAGTACCTTTATTGATGGCTAATTCACCGTGTTTTGGCAGGAAAACGGCTCGAAATTGGATAACCATTTTCGAGTTAGCCAATTTCGAGCCATTTTCCGGCCAAACTGTGGCGATTTAGCCATCAAGAAAGATACCATTCTCTTCGTCTCATCGAGAAATATGATTTTCATTTTTGAATCACTCGATTTCGTTGATTATTGAAGAAGTTATGAACGTTTAAAGTTTACCCAGTTTCCGGCGAGTTTTCCAGTTTTTCCACGGACCAGTCACATTTGAGGCTATTTTCCGGCCATCTCGGGCAACCATTGGGCTTCCAAATAGGCATAATCTTGTTCTACACTTTCCTATCTTCATTTTGATATGTTATGGGTTGAATTTGGTTAAGAAACGATTGAGTTACGAAGCTTTGAAAATTGCCCAAAGAGTTTTTAACGGAAGGACCATTTGTGATATGTTTGATCAATCTCAAGGACCATTTCTATTGATTTTCAATGTCAGGGACCAAAATGATGTGTTTGATCAATGTCAAGGATTATTTGTGATAAAAACCCACTTTTATATGCATCGATCCCTCTGATAATTTCTTAATGTGTGAATGGATGGTATCAACAATTAAAACATTGTTACGGTTTTCTGTGTTTAATATATTTTGAACTCTTAATTACTTTGATTCCCATGTTTATTCCTTGCCTACAACTACAAGTGACATTTTAATAAGCCAAGATATCGAGCTGTATTGTAAATATTGTTAATTTGGTAGTCCACAAATATGCACATAGGGCCAATGTGTAATATCTTACTACTTTAGTTTCTTATTTACGTGACCCTTAAGCCTATAAATAGGCATGCTAATGTGAAATATAGCACACTCGAATTTCTCTCACTTTCTTTTGTCACTCTCTATTTCCTATACTTTAACATCGAGAGCTCGATATTATTAATTTTTTTATTCATTAAAATGCTATGAACCCGTAAACACTTAAAATTTTAGCTTATACCTTTATTTTCTCCAAAATACTTTGTTGTACCATCTTTTGGACTAAGTTAGTCCATTGACTATGTAAAAGAGGAGGGACCCTAGTCCTATATAAAAGGGATCTCTCACCCTCATTGTAAAAAGAACATACCCCACCATGACTAATCCCTAGACGTTTAAATATTAAGAAAGGGCATCTGCCTAGCTCGCCTAGATCTGCCTAGGTCACGACTCTCACTTAGAAAATAGACAACTTCCATTTTGCATTTTATTTTTTCAATAAATTGGAAGAGATACTAGCGCCTAGGGCCTATTAGAACCTCCCTAGCCACTTTACCCTGTCAAAGATAACAAGCCCCATTGCACAATGTAATTTATATTTACATAGTGAAAACGGAAACTACACCAATGTAGACGCAACCCTAACTTGGATTAAAATTCGATAAGCATTGGGCTTGGGTAGAATACTTAAATTTTTGGGTCTCCCAACATAACTGATCATGTACAATAGTGTGTTGGAGCAATATTAGAAAATATGAAAAATAACAATATAATTCCAATCATAATAATCATAAAGAAATTCACAACATCAATTATATATGAGATTAATATAAACAACTAGAGAGAAAGTTAGAAAAATTGACAAACTTGGAGATTGAGGCTTGCATAAATGCAATGTCCTAAAGACAGAATTTTGCCCCTACTCTTGTGCTTGTAGTTCGGTAGGCGTCCGTCTCCCAGGATTTAACAATCTATAGTCCGAAGTCAAAGCACTTCAATCTTCGGACTCTGGCGAACTTCATATATTCCGTACTCTCAAGACACGACTTGGATTTTTACTAAGACATTGGAGAAAACTCCTCTCTTCGATTCATTGGATATGTGGGATGTTTGAGTATATATAGAACTCAAACCACCCCTTTTGAAACAATATGACTGTTGCCTAAAGTTCCAACGAAGCAACTCATGAATTTGAATTCAACTATGACACATGACTCTTATTTTTCATTCATATAAAAATTAAATATTATAATATTAATTATAATATATAATTTCTAACATAGTGTAGATAATTTAAGTCTATGTTCGTGAGATTAAACATTCACTAGTTTTAACAACGAGGAAGAAAATTTATTAACGAAGGTGTTAATCTATGAAGAAGCTGAAGATTGTGAAGAAGCTCGCAAAGTCCAAATGTTGTTGGGATCAGCGTGCATCTGATTGTAATAAACTACAGAAGGGCTCTCATGATTGTGCACTCCTTCATATGTGGTTATAACATAGCTCGCATCATCTCGGTCCCTCTCTACCCTCTTCTTTACAATGCAGCCTCCATTTGAACATTTGTAGTAATTTCTGTCACAGAATTTATTAAAAATTAGTTTTGTCTCGACAACATATTTGGTATGGGCGGTATATTACTTTATTTCAAACTAATTTAAAGTGTAAAGAATAGGAAACCGAATTAAAGATGCATAAAAGAGAGTACGTTCATTCTATTCATATGCTCAGCTGCCTCCGAACTATTTAAAAATTAGACATAAGTGGTAACATTTTCTATGAGAAATTACTAGAAATAAGATTACAATAACTATATGGAAGAGCCAACCTTAGAAATATTTCATGAGGGATCCCACTTCCATGTACATATTCAGTGCTAAGGTGAAAGATGGAATCCGAAAATCGGAATATGTATCTGTGTGGCCCCAATCACAAAAATATCCACATACATCACCCCTTGGTTTTGTGTATATATGGGAACGACACTCGTGGTTCAGACGCCCGTATTGAATTCAGTTAGAAGTCAAAAGATGAGAGATCAAAATCTTAAAGACTTTCAACTGACTTTATCAAACTTATTAATATATTGGGTCGAGTATATTATATAATATGCAAATGAATGGTATTGAGGACCCCAACATATCGAATATGCAAACTAATGATGACAACCCAAGCAGCAAGTGATCAATTAACTTCACTATTCCAGAAAATTAAATTGATTTTATATTGGAAAATAATTGAATAGGTTACACATATCACCCCTATATCTTTGCATGTATTACACATTAATTGTGGGTTTAAGAACTTAAATCAATGTATGAGTGATATACAAGCAATGAATATATAATTGTGTAAACGAAGGGTTGCTTATCACATATTCGTTTTCATACTCATACTATATAAGTAAACATGCTCTTAACGTTGTCCACCCTTATCCTACTATCGTCTCCGCCCCTACTCACTCTATGTGAAAGAACTAGGATAAAAGTTGGAAAACAATTAGGTGCATGCATGTATTATTACTCTTAACCTCGTCGAATGGTATCAGATAAATAACCACACATATATAGAAGAAAATCTATACTATAATTGCCTCACAATTATCCCTTTTAAAAGTTATATATGCATATCACAAGGAGCACTAAAGGCGTGCGACGGTATACCTCCGATGGCATGAAGAGGTAGAACTGCAGCTCAATCTGTGTAACGATTGTAATATATAATATAGGTACCTCTAATATTCAGGATTTAGCACAATCTGAATCATTAATAAGGAAATGAAGTAAACACGTGCAATGCTAATCTGAAAATTTGGTACGGTAATAGTAACGAAATTTACTATACTAAAAGTTTGGTATCAATCTACGTCGCATGCCCGTGCACAAAACTAATTTCAGCTGTAAATTTTTTTTCTATTTTCCTGTGTATTTTATACATGAAAAGTTTATATTGAATAGTTTTCCTTTTAATTGCAGTGAGACATTTGTGAAAAAACTCAACACCTATCCAACTATATATGCATGTGATTACTACTGAACTACTAATCCGACTTTGAAACTCTATCTTTGTTCAATAATTTAACAACAAATAAATCAGGTGCAATTACCCAAGGCGTGATCCAAGTTTTTCATTGTTTTATGCACTATATTTCTTTTTGATAAGTTATGCAGTCAAGAGTATAATATCGTCTCTCTAAAAACAAATGGAAAACAATATGGATGATATATAAATAAAATAATTGATCGGCAAAAATAAATAAATAAAATAATTGATGTCCTCCTATATTTAAATATTAGAATAATTACCTTGGATTTGGGCTGTTTTTGACCGACTTCTTTCCATATTTCCTCCACTTGAATCCATCATCCATGACCTCCAGCTCCGATTTTGTTCTAAATGCAACTCTGTGATTACCCCCTTCCACCTTATTAAGCTTGTTTCTCCTCACCTCAACATTCCTGCCGTATTTGCAAATTATAATAAGTCTTATTTCTAATTACTTTCAAACCAGTAATATTACCCCTTAATTTTTAAAACAAAAAAGAAAGTCTCTTTTTTTAGTTACAAATTAATTAAATCTAAAATAATTAAGAGTGAGAGCTTGCTAATTAGCTACTAGCTAGCTGGCTGCTAGTGAGCAAGCTTATAACTAATTATACTTTAATTTTAACCTTTTATCCTTGAAGAAAAAGAAAAGAAGCAAGGAAATCAGATATATATATATATATATATATATATATATATATATATATATATATATATATATCATCACTTGCATATTATTTCTTGATGCAGCACCACCACTTGATCCACCAGAGCCAGCACCACCCGCAAAATTTTGGGACGACGAGCCAACACTTAGCGACGAAGAAGAATCTTGATGATCACGACTAAAATCATACTCATTAAGCATGAGATAGTTAGAAAGCTCATCAAAATCCATCGGAGGCGGATCGACGATGTACTTCTCTACAAAGTGATTAGGGTTAGGGTTTGGATCCCCATCAAGACAGTCCATTATTAATAAAGCTGACTGGACTCTGGAGGAGTAAATGGCAGTGGAGTAAATAAAATGCGTAATTTGGTTTTATCTTACTTCTTGTTAGGCGCGGTTCCTCATATAAATAGTAAAACATATTAATTCTTTTTTTATTGTTTAAGTTGCTTTGCTCCTTCGTACAACTTTCCCCGAAGGATGCCGTGAAGCTTCTTCGGTTGGGCCACGTGGCAGATGTAAGTCATCGTGATGACGTTCTCATGAAGACGTAAGGTTATTTTGCTTTTAGTGTATGGCATTTGGGGACCCCTGAACCCATAATAATACATGTTTGTTTTGATAGGCAGGAGGACGATTGACGATTGTGGTGGAGGTAACTGAAGGCGGCTCCTCTATTAAGATACTTATCTATACAGTAAAATGATATATATTTTTTTTTCTTCTCAGACGTCTCTATATCATTTTAGGGTAATGTGAGGAAAACTAAATGTGCTGACTAAATTTTGTAAATTAAACAACATAGAAATTGACGATTTAATTATTATTTAAACATTGATTAACGTGTTTATTTCTTATTGGTGACACATCATTTAGTTTTGCTTATTTCTTTTTGATAAGTTATGCACTACTGCGGCCTGTCATCTATGGCCGCTGGCCGTCAGGATGAAGCCAGGGGCCATATGGCCACTCTGACCCGAATAGAAGGCAGAGCAGCGCCCACGGTGATCAAGCGCAATGATATCTGTGAAAAAAATCACAATTTCACTCTACCATACCACCTACAGTTCCCTAGCCACCACACGTAGCACCTAGCCACCACCCCGCCACCATCCTCTCACAATCATGTCCTAACAAATGGTTGATGACTAGTAGTTAAGTGCATTATTTTTACCAAATAGTTGATTTGAAGCATTATTTTAAAAATAATTTTTTTTAGTCACCACACACATACCACACCACTTCTATACAAAATTTATCAAATACTAAAAATTGCTGATTTTGTTCACAGCAGATTTAAAAGTTAGTTTACCAAATGCGAGATTTGTTTTTTTTTTTTTTTTTTGTTTTTCCACAACTGATTTCTTAACAGCAGATTTAAAAGTTAGTTTACCAAATGCTAGATTGGTTTTTTTTTTTTTTTTTTCCACAACTGATTTCTTACACAGTTATTTAAATTGTTCAAGCAAGTCAGTCATTTCTCCCATTACTGCACATGATATAAATTCCAAACTTCTGAACAAAAATGTAAGAGCACCTTCAATAATATAGCCCAATGGGTAGGCAAACTTTATTTGATGAGCCAAATAAATAAATTGTTGCTCCAATAGTTAAGGGATTAGGCAATTAAGTAGACAAAATTTGCATATTCTTGGGCACTGAATGCGACGTAACAGTGTACCTGTATCATGTAAATTGTTTTACTATTAGCCAAGAGGTTTTTTTTTTCCTCTCTCTCTAGTAGACAAGGTACAGTTAGCAACTAGCATGGACTACTATTTAGTAGCAAACTAATAATTAATTGCTTGGTGGCCATATATAGTCGGACAGAATTCACAGAGAACTTAAATGCAAAACCAAATAACTTAGAATAATGATATACGGTCCATCCACGAGCCACATAGTTGAGAACTGGAATCAACAGAGTGCAAACAGAGAAGGATAGGACTGGTACTGCCCTAGCATAATGTATTGGACATGATAGGTTTGGCCATTGGTGTCAAATAATCTTTCCTTCCTATTTTCCTACTCAAAGTTTTGATGTTGTGGTGAAGGATCTTGTCAGTCAAGATACTTCTTTGCAGTTTCCCACCTCACTTGAACGCACTCTTTATATGGGGGAAGTGATTTGCACACTTTTTAATTTAACTCTTCACATTCTTTTTTGTTTTTGAATGTCAAATTCAATAAATAAAAAAATTAACAACTAGGATTAAATAAGGGTATGTAAAAGGCTAAAAATAGTGTCTGTTTTATATTTCTCATATCCAAGATGATTGACAGTCACAAACTAGGAAGTTTCATATAGATACAAGTCAATAACATCAACATTATCATCATATTCTCAATCCAAATTCTGTGACCAATCAATCAATATATATATATATATATATATATATATATATATATATATATATATATTTCATATAGATACAAGTCAATAACATTAACATTATCATCATATTCTCAATCCAAATTCTGTGACCAATCAATATATATATATATATATATATATATATATATATATTCAGATAATCTTGAGTATCTCAAAATATCAACTGATCAACACACTACTTATCCTACGAACTTTGGTCTAACGAACCAATTTTCGTCGGATAATACAACTTGATCCAACAAAAATACCAGTTAGTCGGGCAAAGTTGGTCAACATTTAGGGTTTTGCCAAAGTCTTTCCATGGAGGGCAGGAGTAAACTCGTCGAGCAAACATTTGGCGGCAAAGGGAAAAAGTAGGGTGTATTGTGTAAACTCTTGCCTGACGAACCATAAAGGTTCTGTTGCACAAAGGCTTAATTAGGTTTTAGGGATTTATGGTTCAGGGTTTAGGGTTTTGTTTCGTTGAGTAAGTGGATATATTCGTCGGGCAAAGTGAGGCATGGTTGGCATATTAAATTCCTTTAATGATTTTCGCATTCTACAAAACAAGTTTCCAAAGATTTATAAAAAAAAGATTCGTTAGTGGAGAATAAAAAGGGGTGGGGGGAGGGTCGAAGGATGAATCGCTCCCAAAAAGGAATCTATTGATTCTCTGCCAATTAGTTGGATCGTAAGTACAATCCAACCGTTAAACTTGTTTGTATATACTTGAAGATCTGATAGCCAAAAATTACCAAAAACAAATGTTCGGAGATTAGGTAACGGGACGAAACAAAAACACGATTTAATGGTCATTTTAGCTCCGACTTTGATGGATTTTTACAAATCGACCATAGAATAGTACAATGAACGAATCCAATCATCAATTTAAAATATTTACACCAATGGATACAACAAAAGCTTACATTCTACTTAATAGAAGTATAGAATAAACTCTAAGTGTTGCTTGAATCTATTGTTCGCAATCTATGAAGCTAGTTTCCATGATCCAATCGTCAAACTTGTTTGTATTACTCTGAGATCTCAGACGCTAGAAATCACCAAAAACAAACGTTGAGAAATTAGATAACGGGACGATACCATTTGATGGTTAAAAATGAACAATCACGATTTAACGGTTATCTTAGCTCCTATTTTGTTGAAGAATGGTAATGAGAGTGAAACCACACACTGAATTGACCTGATCATCAATTTTGAAGATCTTGTAACCATTTCAAATTAAATTTAAAAAGTAATGGAAAAAAAAAAATTCATCTTTGCCTGACGAAATACCTGAAGTCATTGGGTAAACCTTCAAAGATTCGTTGGACAATTTTATTGAATTCGTTGGACAAACTCTAAAAATTCCCCCCAAATATTTCCCAAAAACTCAAATTTGCCCCAAAAAAAGGTTATGAAAGATTGTTGGGGCCCAAAAATATCACACACCGATCCAACCAAGTCTTAAGGCTCAATTGTCATGCAAAGCCTACTTTCAAGCCCAAACACATGCCAAGGGCGGGATCGATGAGGAATACATTTGCAAACATGCCATGCTATGGTAATTAAGCCGGATATTCACATAAATCACACCGACTCAGGCCTATTCATCACGCCAAGCTTCCTCATGCTAGTCACTATTCATGCTAAGCCTAAGTTACATATTTGGGTCTTGTTAAGTAGATTGTGGTGTGGATGGTTACAGAAGGTTATTGGGCCTACGTGGAATCGGGGTTATGGAAGACTTTGGGCTGCTTGGGGGCCCAAAGATCCAAGCCTATACCCTTTGCATTTCACGCAATCAACCTTGAGAGAGAACTAGCCTAGTTTATCCCTTTCCCTAACAAGCGAACCCTCTTAGTTAGGACTAAACTAGATTCTTGCATTAAATGCATGCTAAGCCCAACAAGTAAGAGATTTAATGCTAACTTTCCCTTTCTAGCTTGAACAGACAACCAATACACAAAAGCCATGAAGCACGCTGCCAGAAGTAGCGCCTGCAGAAGGTTGCCCTGGGAAAGCCGCACCTCGGGAAGAAGCACACTGTAGGTCTCAATAGTGCAGCTACCTTACAACAAAAGGGGAATAATAGGAGGGCTAGGGAGAAAGGAAGGGAAGTCCAAGCCATAAAGGGAGATTCATTTGAGGCTTAGAGAAGAGCCATTCACTTACATAAGGAGGTAGAAACCATTTGAGCAGAGATTATAAGTAACACATAGGAGGTAACAGAGAGAGATTGGAGAGAACTCAAGGGAAAGAACAACCCAGGAAATGAGACAGAGAGTTCCATCTAGCCCAGAAACATACTCAAAGCCATTAGAAATGTCCACAACCTTCCATTGAAGATCCCAGCCATTAGAAACCCTACTATCACTCTAGGAAAGCCCAGATTATCCAGTCAAGAATGCCATGCAACCATGCAAATTCCTTTTCTCTCATGTTAAATCGATAATCTTCCAGCTTCCACACCACGCTTCATTTGAGCAAGTCATTATCTTGATCAATCATGCTATCTTCAAGCTGTTGATATTATTGGAGTATTTCTTAAGACAAGCTAACTCTTTTGAGATATTCTAGGACTTGGTATGAATCTGAACCAAGGGAGACAAGAGGACGTTCTCAAAGCCCAAGTCCACCTCGACCAAAAAGGCCCCTAACATAAATTGGCAACTCTGCTGGGGACAGGTCGCAATCTTGATTCAATGGCTCCAAGATCCAGAAGAAACATTACCAGGAGTGGCAATGCCTCAGATGTAGGTGAGGCTACTACCCGACTCGACGAGTCTCAACTCAAAGGCCAGCATAGAAGAGCCAGGAAAACCTGGATGAATATGACATGTCAAACATCATCGCAGCCATTTATGCCTTGGGTGAAGCCTAAAAAGAAATTCCTAAACTGTGAAAGAGTTGAAAAACTCAATCTTGAAGAAAGCCAGTGACAAAGACTGTACGCCCAGGGAAAAATGTTCCCAGGAGGAGTTAGTTGTTGCTCCTAGCAAAGGTCCAGAGAAAACACCATCCTTTGTCACTTAGGAAGACCTTGAAAAAGAGATGCACATGAGTTCGGAGGATTGGAAATATGTTCTTGAGCCACTATATCCAACTAGCATTCTCCAATGTCATACCCTAAGGGATACGAGACTCCCAACCTCGTTTTCTTTAACGGGAGGAAGGGTAGCCTTAAGGAACATATAAGCCGTTTCATTGACTCTTTGGGTCCTCATGCCTATGACTGCAACCTTCATCTCAGGGAGTTCTCGAAAAGTCTACCTGACCGTGCCTATACTTGGTACACTACCCTCGCACCAGGTTTCATCCGGACCTGCAAAGAGTTGGCAGCAAAGTTCTGCAAAAAGTACTTCCAGCATGAGGAAAGGGTCATGACAACTCAGCTTAACAATACGTGTAAAAAATACGGGGAAGATCCGGTGACTTTTGTCAAACGTTTTCGAGACCTCGCCCTTGACTACTATGATGAGAATGACGAGGAAGCTCTTGTGGAGATCTGTAGCAGCAACATTGTCACTGACTACAGAGTATACTTAGAGAACATTGGTATCAGCCAGTTCTCGAGGCTCCTGGAAGTAGTGAGGAAGACCAGCTTGTCAGTCAAGCCTTCTACTAGGAGATCCTGGAAAATTAACAAGAAGGAATCTCATCATGCCCTAACCGTAGATGAAAAATCTGACTACAACCCACCAAAAAAGAAGGAAAATGAGAGTGATAAGGAAACCTATCCTCTGCTAGCGTGTAGCGACAAGGAATTCCTCATCATCCTCGATACCATGTTCACAGATGGGGTCATCAAGCTGCCCCAGCAGTACAAAGACCCTTCCGAGGAAGATAGAAAGGATCCCAGGTATTGTCGTTACCATCAGTATATAGGACATCCCTATATTATATGCCAAACTTTGCGAAAAATTCTCCATGCAAAAAATCAGAGAAATGGACGCTAGAGTTGCCATGTAAAACGTAAGCCATAGACATTGACCTCTACCGAAACACCGACGGAAAGAGGTAGCAGTTGTCATCATATGCTATGGAGATGACGATGCCTACCATCCATGGATCAATTACCCTAACCGGAAGTCATATGGGAATCTTCCGGGAACATGAATAAGGCTTACTGGTGCAAATACTCCAAGCCCCAGAGTTATGACATACCATGGCGTCAAGCTGAGGGATGGGGAGATGAAGATGTAAATTTCATGGATTTTGCCCCAAGCTTAAGTGACGAAGCCTTCACCATCGATATGCCAGAAGAATACAATGAAGGAACCTCAAAAGAGCAGCTGTTCAACCAGGAAATAACGGCTGTGACTTTGTACAGCTTTCCCGACATGGAAACCGACGCAGTTGAGCATTACCTTTCCCAAGGGCAAGGGCCTACTGCAATGCAGGTCATCCAGGAAAACCCGAAGTTCAAATCCCTGTTCAACCAGCTTGAATATGGCCCAGAGGCTATGACTGCTGTTGCTGAAGCTCTCATGCATGTTTCCAAGGACTATGGCTCTCAATGCTATGTTACCTAGTCGTAGAGGGCTTTCCTTGAGAACAACAATGCCATTATCTTCACTAATGAAGACATGGAAGTGGCTTTCCCTGACCACCAGAGGCCACTATACCTACAAGATCAAATTAATGACATTATCATCAGGTGAGCTTTAGTTGACACTAGTTCTTATGTCAACATTTTACCCTTGGCAGTGCTCACCCCAGTAGGCATCCTGACACACCCCGTCTCGAAGGAGGGCATGCTGGCCGTCACGTGAGAGTAACGTAACCATTTGCACAGTTCGGAAGCTTAAAAAAATACAATTGTGAATTCTGTCAGAATACCGTTGGATTCCTCGTGGCCACCAAAGCTCTGCTATCTCGAACCTGGAGGGGCGCAAAACAAAGTTGAGTGGGTCAGTAAAACAAAGTTTTTCTCAAAAATCATCTCATTATCAAAGCACTAACCCCTCGCTGTAAAACCTGTATACTTTCCCATAAAATAGCATATATAAATATATATAGCTTCAAAAATCTCAAAACACCATTCTTTATCACTTTTCAGAAAATATGCCATGCCATGCGCCAAAAACATAATATGGATGCATCAACATAAATCAGGTGAAATAATAAATCAACCGGAGACCCTGCAGTGGTCCTGTACGGCTGATTCTAGAGCTCAATATCCAATCTAGCCGGAGTTACCAACTGTGACCTGTACGGCACTACACTGCACATAAGTCGGAACTACCTATAGTAGTCTGTACGACTAAGATGGTGTAATAATACGCTCTAGTGCTTCTCTCATCAATCATTTGTGCACATAATCTAGGGTCACTTACTAGTCGGAACCACCTCTAGTGGTCTGTACGACTAGCATGTCGGAACCACCTCTAGTGGTTTGTACAACTAGCATCTACTTGGATCCAAGGTGAGCGTGTGATGCGGGTGAATAACATAAGCACTAACACCGGGGGTGCAGGTTATGAGCTATCAACATAAATCACATCAAACAATTCAATGAACCAAATATAACTCACCTGATACTCACCTGTACGTCCGCAGCACCAATTCACATATATTCATCATATATCAATTCACATATCTCATATAAATTCTACGTATGGCATTTCAAATCATACTTTCAAATCACATTTCACTTAAATAGATTTTCTGGGAAAAACTCATTTATGTAGGTATATACGGAAAACAAAACTGCCCACTCACCTGGAGTTTGTCCTACAACTCCCTAGCACAACACATCAAGGCGTCATGACGATCGGTGCCTAGAACAATCATCAAATCATGCCTCAGAAATCATATCGATAAAATATATCTTATATAAAACACATCACTATGTAGTTCGATCCGGAAGATCTGCAACTCAGATTTCCAATCTGTAATTCCAGAGGTCCAAAATATATCTCTAGAACAACATCCTAAAATTTCATTACCATCCAACGGTCGGATCTCCGTCAATTGCCAACACCAAGTGACGGTTAACATTCTATTTTATGAACTTACAACTCCAATTCCGGGAGACCCGTAAATCGGATTTCTGATCCGTAAGTTCTTATAATCCTCAAATATTACGTATTACAACGCGTCAAAGTTTGGTGACGATCCAACGGTCGGATCGTCAATTCATATTTTGGCCTAACCATGCATCGTAACGAATTTAGGTTCGAATGATCATCATATGTCATTCATTCACCAAAACTGAATTTAGAACATGAATTATGGCCTAAAAATAGCTTTGGCGGCTCACTAGCCACGCGCCGCCGTGGGTGGCGGTCGGCCCCCCCGGCTCGTCGGAAAATTCAACTTTATCCAAAAATTACCAAAATTTGCAGAATTAAAGATCTCAAAGAGTAGAACAACTTTCATACCTGTGACCAAGACCAATTCGGCCTGGAAAGGCTCCAATTTCAGTAAAAACCGTACGAAACCCTTGAATTTGGGTGTCTTCGATCCGACTCCAAAACAACTCCGCCGCTCCCAAACTTGTTTGGGCTTTGTTCTAGGCCTCAAGAGGATGCCATGGGTGGTGGTAATCGGAAGAAATTGCTTCACATCGTGACGGAAAGAAACCCAACCCGTGCGCCCCCTTTTGCACAGTTTATTCCATTTTCAAGACCAATTCTCTCAAAATTCTAGATGGTATGGATAGAGGAAGGGTCCTAGAGTGTTTCCCATGAGGTTTCTTGAAGCAATTCGCCGGAAAAACGGGTGAAAATCATCGAAAATAGCATGGGTGTCGACCGGGTCAAAAACGGGCCAAGGTGATCCGGCCGATCCCCCGCGCCACTCTCTCCCTCATTTCCTCCATTCTCTGTTCCGATTGGCCGGCCCTTTTCTCTCTCTTCTCTCCATTCGTCAGCTCTCTCTCCTTTCTCTCCCGGAGCTCTCTTCTTCTTCCTCCTGGTTGGGCAGTTTTGCCCAGTCTTCTTCTTCTTCCACCAGCCACACACACACACACATAATCTTATTCCTTTAAATCCCAGCCATCCATTTATTTCTTTATTAAATCTGGGCCGTCCATTTTCATAAAAGAAATTCCAGATTTTACTATTATAATTCCTAAAATGCCCAAACTTCAAACATCAATATCTTCTTCGATATAACTCAAAATCACGAACCGCTCGAGCCCACGCATCCGTAACGACAAGTACTATGAGGATATGTCAAGAAAACAAATCTTAAATGGCCCGACACAACGGTTAACCTCAAACAATACGCGTGCCTCAAAGGGCATTTTCGTAAAATCCTTTATTAAAACTTTAAAAACTCTTAAAATCAGGGACGGGCTGTCACACATCCCAACATCAAAGGTGGTAAGGTCTCAAATCTCCGTCAATGGGTTTGGGAATAACAATAGGGAAAGTATCGGATACATTGGGATTGACTTGAAGATTGGCCATGTCAGGTCCTTTACTAAGTTTTATGTGATTGATATCAATGTGGCTTACCACGCTTTACTCGAAAGGCCATGGATAAACAAGCACAGACTCGTGGCCTCCCCGTACCACTAGTGTGTCAAGGGAATGATTGGTCTGAGGCCTAATCGCATCCCGGGAAACCAGATGCCATTCAACCTAGGCGAAGTTCACTATTCTGATGCCAAGTTCTATAATGATTTCTCAAGTGCCGGAAATGGGATATCACAGGCCTCAGGGATACCTTTACCCCCTTAGGAAGAAGTTCGACATCTCAGTGACCAAGAATTCTTGGCCACTATGAAAAGAGGAAATCCTATACAGCCGGAGGCTAATGTCCTTGCTTACACTCCACCTCAATGCTCCAAGGTCGTGCTTTCCGACAGCTACGTCGTCTACCATTTATGACGGGTTGAAGGGCATGACCATATTGTGTGGGAAAGCCCCGAGTATGAAGCCTATCAAGCACCTTCATTGGCTAGCCAACATTGTCTTAGTAAACAAGAAGAACATTGTCCAAATCCAGATATGCATAAACTACCGAGATCTCAATGCAACATGCCTAAATGACGAGTTTCTACTGCCCAATATGGACATCATGGTCGATTCAATCTTTGGGCAAAGCTTAATATCGTTTATGGATGGCTTCAGTAGGTACAATTAAATCAAGATGTCTGCCAAAGATGTCGAAAAGACTGCTTTTCGCAAGCCATTTGGAAACTTTTACTACACAGTCATGCCGTTCAAACTAAAAAATGCCGGTGCCACCTAACATCGAGCAATGACAGTAGTTTTTCATGACATGATGTGGATGAAGACTATGTAGACGACCTTGTCGTGAAATCCAAGACAAGGGAGGGGCACTGGGAAGTGCTAAGGAAAGTGTTGGGGAGATGCCATGCATATGGGTTGAAGATGAACCCCAAGATATGTGCATTTGGTGTTTCTTCGGGCAAGTTCATGGGTTTCCTGGTGCATTAGCGCGGTATCAATGTAGATCTAGACAAGGTGCGCACCATTGAGACCCTCAATGCCCCCAACAAACGTAAAGAAACTGAAAAGCGTGATGGGGAGACTGTCCTACATTCGGCGATTCATCCCAAGATTAGTAACAGCAACATGAGCCTTTACCTCGCTGCTCAGGAAAGGGAAGGAATTTGTGTGGACCAAGGAATGCGATGAAGCCTATCAACAAGACCAGCAGCTAGTCACTAACCTTCCTACCATGAAGGCACTAGTTTATGGCATTTCGCTCAAGCTTGTCCTAGTTGCAACAAGCATTGCTGTATGAGCCTTACTTGCCCAAGACAGTTCAGCCAGGGAAGAAGCACAAATCTACTATGTCAGCAGATAGCTAAGGGGTATCAAAATTTGCTAAAACAAGACAAAACGCCTTTGCCTAGCTCTTATCTATGCATCATAGCGGCTGTGCCACTATTTCCTAGCCTACAAGCTGCACCTCATGGTAAAGTCTGACCCGGTAAGGTATTTGCTCACTAGACCCATACTATCTAGCCATTTAGCTCGTTGGTTGCTTCAACTTTCCTAATTATGCTATTGAAGGCCAGGCTATGATAGACATGCTAGCATTGTTTCCCGAAGAAGAATAGACCACTATTTCCAAGGATGTCCTTGGTGCACTGCCAGAGATAACTACCGCCGCTGTGGAAGAGGAGCTATGGGTCATGCACTTCGATCGTTCTTCCACAACCATAAGAGGAGGGGCTGGTGTTGTACTTGTTAATATAAAGGGCCAAGCTATTGCCCTATCCTTTAAGCTAAGCTTTCCATGCATAAACAACATAATTGAGTATGAAGCTTTCATCATGGGCCTTTCCACAGCCAAGGAAATTGGAGCAAGGAAGATATGAATCGTAGAGGACTCGAATTTCGTCCTGAGCTAAGTCCAACAAAACTTTGTAGTGAAGGAAATAACCTTGGCACCATGCTACACTATGGCCGAGAAACTCATGGCAAACTTCAAACAGGTGGTGTTGGGACATATCCCCGGCACAACCAATAGATATGCAGATGTCCTAGCCACACTTAGCTTCAAGTTTACCGTCGTCGAAGAACAACCCAACATTGTTGTGATCAGAATGGAAGCCTCAACCATTGATTCAACCTTCTCGGAGGAAACGTCAGAGGATGACAACTGGAGGGAAATTGTCAAAAAGGAACTTTCCAAAACAAGCGAAGAGCTCAACATCAAATTGTAGACATGTAAATTTCGTTGCATACAAATGATGCATTGCAAAGCTCCACGTGGCATATGACTTATCACAAATGGACAAGTCATCAATGACATGTGGCACAAATTAAGCAAATAAAGCTTAAAACTTCCCAAAATTTGGCCAAAAAGAAAACCTCTCTTAAAAAAAGGGGCAAAAGTTCAAAGTATTCTCAAAACCAGAAAGAAAGTTAGGGCATCTTCATAAAACAAGCAAGAATTGAAGATTCTTCACAAAATAGGCAACAAAGACCCTATAATTCGGCCAAGGGAGAAAATATGGCTGAAATTAAGCCATACAACGTCCCTAAATTCTCCCATGGACGAATTAGGACATAAATCAAAGCTAAATCCATCCAAAGACAAGCCTTGAGACGTCTACAATACAAGGTCCTCCCATAAGCATAAGGGTTGAAAATTAGACATTGAGAAGAACCTCTGCACAAATCTTTGAAGACTAATACGCTGCCAAAGCTCTCTTCAAAGAACGCACAATCAAAGCCGAAGCTTTCTTTCAACCAAAGCTGAATCATTCCCTTGAAGAATCAACAAGCACTTGTGCTGATTCCTTCAAGACTTTGTTGCAAGCTCAAAACTTGTAATGACGTTCAATTCAAGATCAAGTCGCCAAGAACCTTGAATCAACAAAATCCTGCATCAACATCACCCTTTGCCGCAACTTTGAGGTGAAGACCATCCAAGCATTGTTTTTGATAGGAGCATATTTATGCGACTTAGTTAGCTTGTTTTCATGCATTAATGTCCTTAGTTCTTAGTTAATTTTGTATTTTAAGCTATTTTCGTGTGTTTGTAGGGTCTAAGTGTCAAAATGGCAAAAAGAAGCAGTTTGGAGCATTCTAGAGCATTTTTGGGCCAAGATTGGGTAGTGAAAGCATGAAGGCAAGTTGATGGACGAATTTGAAGATAAAAAGGCTTGAAATCAGCTTAAAAGATGGAGGAAAGAAGTCAAAGATAAAGAAGATAAGAAGTTAGCAAGAAATATGGAACATTATCCAAATCTTATCTCATCTTATCCAAAACATTATCCTATCTTATCTTGACTTTCCTAATCCAAATACACAAAGGTTTTAGCTACGGAAAAGGAGTCCTAAACACTTTGGGATACTTAATTCCCAGCTAGAGAGAGATTTGGTCCATTTAATTCCCCAAAACTTCAAGGATTCTGATTTCTAGAAGGGTTAGGAGTCCAAAACCTACCTAAACACCTTCCTAGCCGTGACCTAGCCTTCCCCTATATATATATATATGACTGTGCCGCACAGATTGAGTCTCTCTACACATCCCTTTGCATCTCTACCATTCTAAATACCTTCCACCACCCATCCACATCACCTTTGCCCATCCATAAACCCTACCAACCACCTGTGCCGCAGCCTTGCAAGGAGGAAAGAGAGGAGGAGCAGCTTTGGAGCGTGTTGCACCCAATCTGGAGTGCTGGGTGTTCTTAGGTTTTTGCTACCTTATGTTTCCGTTGATTAATTTAATTGTCCTTTGTCTTGCTGTAATCATGAGAGGCTAAACTCGTTTTTAGCTAGAGGCTACTTTGAAACCATGATTTTGTGTGTGATATGACTTGATAAATTTCAGTTACAGATTCTTGAAGTATGAATGCAATTGGCTTAACTGTTTGAATTAGAACTTATTTGTGTTTGTTGGTTGAGGGTCGACACTTAATTGGCATGCATAAATTTGATGCTAGGGTATAAGTGAGTTTCACATAATCGTTACAAACTTATGTTCACAAGTAGTAAAGCTTGCTGGAACAATCATGTTAAGTTCAATTCTTGGTGTGAGTAACATGATGTCATAGTTATGAATGCCTCGTCAATGCTTATGATTCTCATTAAGCATAATGATCTCTGATTGTGTCTCTATTATGATGTCATGTAGGGAAATTGATGAGAATAATTTAGTTGTAGATGAGTTGTCCGTCCAATTCAATGAAATTAGGAGAATCTGAGGGTTAATTAGTGATTGACACGGTTAATCTGGGGCATTGTCATTCGTAATTCAATGAAAACGTAACTTGAAGTCAAGTTATATGCATATAAATCATGTGTGGATAAGGAAACCTCTAGCTAGTTTACCATCCATCCTAAAAACCCAATTTCGTCTAAATCTGCCTAGTTTAAAGTCTTTGTTTGTTTTAGTTTAGTTTCACTCTAAAACCAATCCCCCTTCACTTGTTTGAGTCAAATTAGTTAGAATCTGTCTTAGTTGTGTTTTGAGTCAAGTTTAATTCAATTTTCGTCCAAAGTTGTGACTAGTGTCTAGAATCTGTCCAATTAGTGTTTTTAAGCAGTTTTGAGTATTTTGAACCTGTTTTGAGTCTTACTAGTCTATTTAGAGTCTTTTGAGTCTTGTTTTGCTTATTTGAGTCAGTTTGTGTTAGATTAGCAAGCCCTTCTAATCCCCGGTCCAGAACGATCCCTACTTGCGTTTATACTACAATTGATAACAAGAGGGTTTAATTTGTGTGCTTAATCACATCAGTTTTCAAGCTCAAAACTTGAAGCAATTGTTCAATCGTTCGTCCGAGATCAAGTCATCGCGACCCTTGGATCAATAACCTATGTATCTACATGAAATTTGAAGACTGAATCAGAGGAAAATTGTAAACAGAGATTGTAGCCTACAAATTCAAATCAATACAAATATACTTTGTAAACGTGTTTTTGTTACATTCGATACAGAATTTTCTTGTTTACGAATTTGGCATGCCCAGTGGGACATCTCTACCTCTCATTTCTATCTTTAAATTCGCAAAAAAAAAAAAAACACAAATGGCATCAAGAAAGGATCAAGCTATTCCCACTACTAACTTGAAGAACAAGGGCATCCTTGCCGTAAGTGGTGTCACTTTGGGCGTTACAACCCGAAGCAAGGTAAGAACTCTCTCTGCTGTGCCTTCCACCTTTCCATCAACTCTGCCGAAGGAGTAAGAGCACCCAAGGCACGAACCTGTGATCACCCATGCCTCGTTAAGGGCGCCAAGGGAAGAAAGTCAGAGGAGGTACTCTGAGTCTTTAACTTCTGACGTCGACTTAAGCAGCTCGTGTCCCGTAGCCATGCAAGTCATGACTACTGGCGTGACTTCCATTGAGGAGTAGCTGGCTCAAATGAGTGAAGCAATTGCAAGGTTGACAAGGATCGTGGATGAGAAAGACTTGCAAATTGCTACGCTTGTTAACTGTCTAGAGGTACAGCACGACTATAAAGATGACCCGAAGGTTGAAACACCAACGGAGGAAACAGATGAAAATGAAGAACCTCTGGTGAAGAAAGCGGAGGAAAAGCTGGAGTAAGTAACGACCCTCATGGGATCTCTCTCTATCTAGCAGATGATCACTAGCACCATCAAGGCGCAGTACAAAGGAAGCTCGCGTGACTCCGTGCTGTACTTAAAGCCTTACTCCAAAAAGATTGATGCCTTGAGGATGCCAAGGGGTTATCAGCCGCCAAAATTCATGCAATTCGATGGAAAAGGCAATCGCAAATAACATATTGCCCATTTCATCAAAACTTGCAACAATGTTGGGACGGAGGAAGACTACTTCATCAAGCAATTCGTGCATTCGCTGAAAGGTAATGCCTTTGATTGGTACACCGACCTTGAGCCTGAATCCATCAACAGCTGGGACTAACTTGAAAGGGAATTCCTTAACCGCTTCTACAGCACTCACCGTACCGTAAACATGCTGGAGCTGACGAGTACAAAGCAGTGGAATGACGAACCTGTCGTCGACTACATCAACATATGGCGTTTATTAAGTCTGGATTGCAAGGATCAACTTTCAGAAACCTATGCCATTGAGATGTGTGTTCAAGGCATGAACTGGGGCTTTATTACATCATCCAAGGCATAAAACCGAGAACATTTGAGGAACTGGCGACTCGTTCTCATGACATGGAGCTGAGTATCACCAATCATAAGAAGAAAAAGTTAATCACAGACTTCAAGAAGGACAAGGTGTTTGCTTCGAAGGTAGACAAGACTGGGAAAAAGCTCACCAATGAAGCTTTTACCATCAACATTTCCCCCATCAAGACCTCCCATGCGCCCGTCAAAATCTCCTCCAAGAACAAAGCCAAAGAGATAAAGAGAGGTAAGCCTTCTTGCACCCAAGATAGGTACAAAAACACCTTGAGGGAGCTGGAGCAGAATAGCTACCCTTTTCTGGACTCTGACGTGGCTGCAATGCTAGACGACCTACTAGAGAAGAAAGTGATCCAGCTACCCGAATGCAAGCGCACTGAAGAGATGAATCGTGTTAACAATCCTAAGTACTGCAAGTACTATCGTATCGTGAGCCATCCTGTTGACAAATGCTTCATCTTTAAGGAGGTTATCATGAAGCTGGTACAACAAGGACCAATTAAACTCGACCTTGAAGACATCGTCGTAACACACACTACTGCGATTGTGTTTGGTTTTTTCGATCCCGTGCCTTTCCAAGTGATGCATGCCCACTCCTATCCTTGCTTAAGCTGCACGACACCTTCTACACAGCCATTGCTGGGGGCAAGTGACCAAAATGCACTTACCAACGATGAAGAAGGATGAACATTGGTGACCTACAAAAAAACAAGGAAGCCAAGACCCCAAGCAGCAAAGCCAAAGGTGGAACAAGGGAGAAAGCACCGCCCCCGCAACAATAGGAAGCCTAAAAGAAACGTAAGAGCTGCGAAGCCGACATACGCTGGGGAACCTATGGAGCAAGAGCCACACATTCTTGTTGTTGGAAATGTGCCCTAAAGCTAATCATATGATGGTACTTTATGGACATTTCACATGTTAAACTAATCTAGTTTAAAATAAAGGGCAAAGATTATTGTTTAAAGCCATCACATATAAATGATATATGCTTAAACAATAAGTCCAAGGAATATGTAATTGGGAGAATGTGATCTAAAGAATTTAGATTCATGAGACCATTCTTTTTCGTATACATATCCTAAACGTTCCTGATCATAGGATTGCCAATTGGGCATTGACAGTCCGTTAAGATCAGTACGTGCTATGTCTTCTTTTAGAGAGAGTGACTGGTCTCGAGTCATTGGTGTGACTGACACCAAGACAAGCATGTAGGTGCTCAATAGAGAATGAGTCCACTGAACGCGATCAACAAGGAGTTCTCATACTCATGTCACATGAAAACTCATGGTTAGGGATAATGCAAAGTAGTCCTTTGACTTGAAGCATCATAATTGTCTTATGGTTAGGTCCTTGAGCTTTGACTGTGTCAAAGTCACTCCGTTAAATGGTGTCCACGACATAGTTGGGGTTAAGCCACTTAGCCATGAGGCAAGTGAATGCACAACAATGGATCTCTAACCTTCAAACCGTTTGAGGGAGAATACTCTATGATATGATTAAGAATCTCTAGCCAGAGTATGAATAAGATTTAGGAATTCGTTCCAAATCACATTCAAGGTAATCATACAAATAAGAGAATCACATTGGATAGTAGACATGAATAAACTATCAAATCAAACAATGTGATCAAGAGTATTGTATTAGAGAAAGACCGTATTGCATTGTAATCCCAAACTGAATAGGTTATCCACCTCTTCTGATTAGCTTAGGTAGCCATGACATACTGCTAGGTGTCACTCATGGTTTGTGGAGGCCCTACAGGTGTATAATCACTAAAGGGAGAATTGAAAAGTAAGTTTCAATTCACAATCGATTTGAAGAGTTCTAATCACCCACTGCCTCGCTAAAAGGAACTGAATGGATCGTACACCGTGTAAGGTAGAGATTGAAGAAACAACGGAGATGAGTAAGAATAATTAAATTTTTAATTATTTATGGCTAGGATTAATTAATATGTTAATTAATCAAACGAATAAGTTCGTTTTAGACCTCGGGTTAGTTTTGGGCCTTAAGGCCCAATGGGCTTTGAATGTCAAGTCTAATAACCCAAGTAGTATGACAACTTGAAAAACACAAAGGGCATGAAAGCCCAATGAACCCACATGGCCGGCCATAGAGAATGTGAGGGAGAATTGGTTTTAATTTCAATTATGCCACTCAATGTAAGTGGCTATAGAAATGAAATTATAATCCATTCCCTCATAAGGGTTCTCTAGAGAGAAAAGAGAAAAACACAAAAAACTCTCTCCTCTCTTAGGAGGCCGGCCACCCTAGGAAGAATGGACTAGCATCCATTTCTTCCTAGGTCACTCATCTCTTCCTCAATGTTCTTTTTGGTGTGGAAACTCAGAGGTTCCCTTTCTTGGGAGCTTGGAGAATCCATTCATTCATTCATTCATTCATATCTAAGAAGTCATGGAGCCAAGAAGCAAAGTTCCTCTATCCATATCCATGGTGCCAAGGAGCAAGAAGACTAAGGAAAGAAAGCCCTCACATGGGTGAATATCCTTTGCTAAGCAAAGAGGTGCTTCAAGGGTATAAAAGTTTCTCAACTCTTTTCTTTAAGATTTAAGTTGAGTCTTGGTTTAGCACAACTACCAGGCCTTGAATTTCATGGGTAAAGTTTTGTTTTTGAGTGCATACAAGCATGATTCCACCTTTAATTGTTAATTTTACGCATAGATGTTGCTAAAATGAACTTGTTTTCACAAATTTTTCCTTCACTCGTCTCCTTGCATGAGTACTTCTCGAAGGATTTCTTCCAACAGTGCACTACTATTGCCTGTCATATGGTTGAAGTAGAGATAGAAGAGCCCTCAAAAGGCAAAGCTATCATCGTCGAGGAAGAGAAAACTCCTACGCCTGAAGAAAGCTTGGCGTCATAGTTTAACATCGAGAAGGCATTGCGATTGCTCAAAGAGATGCAAAGAGCACTAATAGCGGTCTTGGCGAGTCTTGACGTCCATGAAGCACAAGAAAGCAAGGATGAAAGCTTGAAGCTTCGGCCACATGAATATGCCACATGCTGTGCCACCCATGACACAATCAACTTCACTGACGAAAACTTGTTGCTGGGATCAAAGCCTCACAACCAACATTTCTTCATTTCTGGGTACGTAAGGGAGCACAAAGTCAACTGTATGCTTGTGGATGGTGGATTGGCCATAAACATCATGCCAAAGTCAATAATGACTACAATCAGCATCAAGGTGGATGAACTATCCCGAAGCCGCCTCCTAATCCAAGGTTTTAACCAAGGAGGACAATGAGCAATAGGCATGGTCCGCGTAGAGATGACCATTGGCGAACTTAAATCGAGCACGCTATTCCACGTGATTGATGCGAGAACTTCCTACAGCTTACTCTTGGGAAGACCTTTGATCCACGAGAATGGAGTAGTGCTGTCCATCCTCCATCAATGCCTAATGTTTTACCGAGAATGGGTAAAGGTATACAAGGCGACACCAAGCCATTCACCAAAGTTGAGTCACACTTCGCGGATGCCAAGTTCTACATAGATGAAGAAATGGTGCCCGAAGCTATTCCAAAGGAGATCAAATCCATAGGCAAAGCCGCACCAAAAAAACAGGAGTGGCAAGCCGTGCCTAAGAAGTAAGAAGGGAAAACCGTGCCATCTTCAAGCAAAGACGATGATGAACCTGCTAAGCCTACAACAACCAAAGGGAGTGTGAAGCCCTCAAAAGGGTCAAACATACCCGTCTTCCGATACATCCCGATGTCGAGAAGAAAGAATGAGTAATCTCCATTCGAAACTGGAGCAAGCAAAGCTGACACATAACTGCACAAAGACGATGTAAAGCTGCTCAAGACAAATGTAGTGTTACCTTTGACACAGGTTTCATAAAACCCCTGCCAAAGGTTTCATAAAACCCCTACCAAAGGGGGTGGAACCAAGCTCTTTTCTAACGAAGAGGACCAAAGAAGGTTTTGACCCAAACGCCTATAAACTCATGTCAATGGCTGGGTACGACTTCGTCTCCTCTTCAAAGCTTGGAAAGAAGAACGCAAACACCGTCAACGACAAAGAACGTGACTTCATTGAGACTTAAAAGAAGTTGAAGGAGCATGGTTACAAAATTGACAACAACAAAGCTGGACTTGGCTTCACACCAAATACACATGTGAAGATCTCAAGAAAAGTGAAGAATGGTAGCGCTCAACACATCAGCGTGAGCATTGAACAAAATCAAGAGGAGCTTAAACCCGCCCCTCGAACATCAGTGTTTGATCAACTGAACTGTTTAAAACCTAGGGTTTCAACATTTGATTGCATTGGTGGACAAGACCGAACTTCTGTCTTTAAAAGGCTTAACACGCCAACACCCCAAAGTTCTATTTTTGAAAGGTTGTCAAAACCCAAGAAACAAAGCAATATGGCTAGTTCTCCTCCACGACGGTTGGCCTTAGAAAGACTTGAAGAAACCAATGTGCCTTCTAGAAAGAGAAAGACAACGTCGGAGGAAGAAAAGCTCGACGGTCTAGCAGAAAAAGGTAATGTTCGAAGCTCGATTCCTTCAAGGATGAAACGCCAAGCAACCCTGGAGGTGGACACAAAAGGACCATTAAAGGTAAGGAGGCGCACCATCATCCACACCGGCCAATCTTCACGCCAACAAGCCCAAGCGGACGGCACTAAAGAGGAGGTCCAAGATGTCTTCCATATCATGATCTAAGAGGACGAAGAAGACGAAGTCCCTGAGGAAGATGTCACTGCTGCGCCACCTCAACTCAAAGACGGGGGGTAAGCCACGGTTGATGATCTCAAGGAGCTCAACTTAGGCACAAGCGAAGAACCAAGGCTTATCTTCGTAAGTGCACTGCTAATACGACCCATGTCGAAGAGTACTACCAACTGCTATTAGAGTACAAAGATGTCTTTGCTTGGACCTACAAGAAAATGCCCGGCCTTGACCCTACCATCGTAATGCATCATCATGTAGTCAAGCCTGGAAGACGACTGATAAAGCAAACTTAAAGACGTTATCGATCCGAGCTCATCCCACAAATTAAGGTCGAGATTGACAAGCTAATCGAAGCAGGCTTCATCTGAGAGGTGCAATACCCTAAGTGGATTTCCAACATAGTCATTGTCCTTTAAAAATCTGGACAAATACGTGTTTGCGTAGATTTCCGAGACCTCAATGATACCAAAAGATGACTTTCCCTTGCCAATCATCGAAATCATGGTGGACGCAACCATTGGCCATGAAGCGCTGTCATTCATGGATGGCTCATCTGGATACAATCAAATTTGCATGGCTCCAGAAGATGAGGAATTAACAGCCTTCCGCACTCCAAAAGGTATCTACTGCTACAAGGTAATGCTCTTTGGTATGAAGAATGTTGGAGTTACATATCAACGCGCAATGCAGTAAATCCTCAATGACATGCTATGTAAAAATGTAGAATGTTACGTATACGACATGGTTGTCAAGACCAAGAAGAGATCCGATCACTTGAAGGATTTACGAATGGTGTTCGACAAACTACGACACTACAACCTCAATATGAACTCGTTGAAGTATGCATTTGCGTGTTACTTTTAGGAAGTTCCTCGACTTCATTGTCAAGCACCGTGGCATTGAAGTGGACCAATCAAAGATCAAGGCCATTCAAACCATGCCCGAGCCAAAAAACCTACATGACCTAAAAAGTCTACAAGGACGGCTGGCCTTCATCGGACGTTTCATCTCCAACCTCGCTGGACGCTGTCAACCTTTCAATTAACTCATGAAGAAGGATGCTCCATTCATATGGGATGACGCCTGCTGCAATGCCTTCGAGAGAATAAAATGATACGTAGCATGCCCACCTGTCTTAGGAGCACCCGTGCTTGGAAAGCCGCTCATCCTATACATTGCTGCATAAAAAGGATCCATTGGAGCATTCTTAGCATAAGAAAATGAAGACCAAAAGGAAATAGCACTCTACTACCTAAGTAGAACCCTCACTGGTGCCGAGCTCAACTACTCATCGATCGAGAAGATGTGCCTTGCCTTAATCTTTGCCATCCAAAAGCTTAGACACTACATGCATGCTTACACCATCCACTTGGTTGCTAAAGCTGACCCGGTCAAATACGTTATGTCCAAACCAGTTTTGACAGGGCGACTAGCTAAATAGGCTCTGCTTCTCAATCAATATGAGATCATCTACATCCTAGCCAAAGCCTTCAAGGGACAAGCCCTAGCAGACTTCTTTGCCGATCATCCAATCTCAACCAACTGGAAAATCTCAGATGACTTGCCTGAAGAGGAGGTGTTCTACATCAACATCTTCTCGACATGGATAATGTTCTTCGACGAATCCGCATGAGCAGACAGAGCAAGGGCAGAAGTAGTATTCATGTCACCACAAAGACAAATACTACCCTATTCCTTCCGACTAAGAGAGCTATGCTCCAACAACGTCGTTGAGCACCAAGCGCTAATTATCGGACTCCAAATGGTGATCGACATGGAAATTACAACGCTAGAAGTGTATGGCAACTCCAAGCTCATAATCAATCAACTCTGGATTGAATATGAAGTAAGGAAAGATGATCTCGTCCCATACTTTTGGCTAGCAACTCAACTGCTACGAAAGTTTGAGGCCGTGACACTAGAACATGTGCCAAGAAAAGAAAATCAAATGACAGACGCTCTTGCTAACTTAGCCTCAAGTATGGCGCTAGGAAAAGATGAAGCTATAGACGTGCCAGTTTGCCAAAGATGGGTGATCCTGCTCGTTGTTGAAATGTTATTGGATGATACAAACGTCATCTTAATACTTCCAGTCGACACTGAGGAGTGGAAACAATCGCTAATCGACTACTTGGAGCATGGAAAGCTTTCGGACGATCTTAGACACCGCTCTGAAATACGTTGACAAGCACTTTGCTTCCTCTACTACAAAGGAACACTCTACTGACACTCTTTTAAAGGAGTACTTCTAAGATGCCTAGGTAAGGAAGAAGCTAATCAAGCTATGGAAGAAGCACACTTAGGCGTATGCGGAGCGCATCAGTTTGGACCAACGCTACACTTTCAGCTTAAAAGAATGGGCTATTACTGGCCAAGCATGGTGAAGGATTACCTGGAGCACACCAAAAGATGCCAAGCCTGCCAATTCCACGCCAACTTCATACATCAACCACTTGAGCCATTACATTCTACGGTTGCTTCATGAGGATTGGACGTTGTGGGATCGATCACACCAAAATCATCTGCTGGAGAGCCTACATCTTAGCCGTAATCGATTACTTCTCCAAGTGTGCTGAAGCCGTACCCCTAAAGGAAGTTAGGAAGAAAACTGTTGTCCGCTTCAACAAGGAGCATATCATCTACTGATATGTTGTGCCTCGCTACATCATCACTGATAACGGAAAATGGTTCTCTAACCGACTTGTGGATGAGCTCTGTGAGAAATACAAGTTCAAGCAGCATAAGTTTTCTATGTATCATGCTCCGACTAACGGTCTTGCAGAAACATTCAACAAAACGATGTGCAACCTCTTGAAAAAGGTGATTGGTCGAACAAAGAAAGACTGGCACGAAAGAATAAGCAAAGCACTTTGGGCATATAGGATGACACATATGACTCATACCCAAGCTACGCCTTATTCTCTCGTATATGGTGTGGAAGAAGGCTTGACTGAAGAGGGAAACGCAAAGCTGTGACTTCAAGAGTTAGAGGCACTCAACGAAATGAGGCTTGAAGCTCAACAATACTTGGAATGCTACCAAGCACGGCTATCCAAGGCGTTCAACAAGAAGGTCCACCCAAAGTCTTTCCAAACTGGAGATCTTGTGTTGGCATTACGAAAGTCCATCATCATAACTCACAAAACAAAAAGTAAATTCACATCAAAGTGGGATGGACTTTACGTAATACAAGAGGTCTGCACCAACGGTGTCTACCTAATCATGGCAAAAGACGGCTTGAAGGTAGGCCCCATCAACGGCAGATTCTTGAAGCGTTACTACCCTTAAACCAAATAAGCAATGCTCATCGCCTACACGAGCCTAAACTGCACACGGCACAACATTCCTTATTCACACGAGCTTAAAAGGCAACACTCAAGGCTTCTTGTTCGCACGAGCTTAAAAGGCGACACTCAACGCTCCCAGCCCGCAAGAGCATAAACTATGTACGGCAAAACAAAAAAACAAAAAGCAAAATCACCATCAAAATCACCATCAAAATCACCATAAAAAATCCATCACTCATTTGAACTATGTCATGACTTGATCCTTCCTCAACTGAGGGTGCATAGGCAACTTGAAATCTATCACCTCCCAAGATACTTCAGAAGACCATGACTTGACATGCATCGAGTTGTTTTTTCGTCGGAAGAACAAGCGCCTTAGGGCTAGTCAATGGTGCACAAAGCTTCAACGTCGTTCCCCTATCTTTCGAATCACCTTCCTTCGCAAGAATAATGATGGTATTACTCTTAAAGCACTTGAAAAATACCATGGCTGTAACCAAAAAAAGAAAAGAAAAGACAACGTAAGCACAAGGTGGGATGGCAAGAAAAAAAAAAAAAAAAAAAAGAAAAATTGCTTCACTACAGCAAAAGACATGTGAGACAAACCTCGTGAGCGTTGAAGAATGACGATGGCAAAGTCACAACAACGAGAAGAAAATAGCCACAAAGCTTGGGCAAGCACGACAAAGAGGGTAGTTACAAGACGGTCCTTCAAAGCTTGCTACAATAGCAAAGAAAACCAAAATGCTACGCAATCGCACTACACAAGTAGTTTCTTGCACTACACGGCAAAGAGGGCAGCTACAAGACGGTCATTCAAAGCCCGCTATAGTAGCAAAGAAAACCAAAACGCCACCTAATCGCATTACGCAACCCCGTAGCGATTACGTAAGCAGTTTCTTGCACTGCATAACAACGTCACCGCTTTGGAAAACTATGACCAAAAGGAACTACACAGCATAAACTCGCTACAGTTAATGTCTAGAGCTAGACATCATGTTGGTAGTTTGATTCAAATAACAGGTTCCTTTAAAGTGATGGAATCCTTAGCAAGATAATATGGGGACTCCTTGTATAACTTCAAGCGATGTCCATTAACTTTGAAGACAAAACCAGTTTGCATGTTTTGGATATCCACAACCCCATGAAGATGGATCTTTACAACATGATATGGATCATTCCAACATGATTTGAGCTTTCTTGGGAATAGTTTCAGTCTCGAATTAAAAAGCAAAACCTTCTGACCTGGATGGAATTCTTTATGAAGGATGTGAGCATCATGAAATTTCTTGGTCTTATCCTTGTAAATCTTTGCATGCTCATAAACATCATTCCTTATTTCTTCCAGTTCATTCAACTGCAGCTTCCGCTTCTCTCCCGCTGCCTGGTAGTCAAAATTGAGGTGCTTAATAGCCCAATATGCCTTGTGCTCAAGTTCCATAGGCAGATGACAAGCTTTCCTATACACCAAACAAAAAACAGACATCCCAATTGGTGTCTTATAAGCTGTCCTATATGCCCACAAAGCATCAGTAAGCTTTAAACTCCAATCTTTTCGAGATGAACTTACAGTTTTCTCAAGAATCCTCTTAAGCTCATGATTAGATACTTCAACTTGTCTAGATGTTTGTGGATGGTATGGGGTGGCTATGCCATGGTGAATATGATACTTGGCACAAAGGGCAACTATGGTGCGGTTTAAGAAATGCGTACCTTCGTCACTGATGATAACACGAGGTACTCCAAATCGGGGAAAAATAGTATTCTGCAAGAAACCTAACACCATAGAACTTTTGCATTTTGGAGAAGCTATTGCCTCCACCCACTTAGAGATATAATCAACCGCCACCAAGATGTAAATCCATGTGAAGAAGGGAAATGTGCCATGAAATCTACACCCCAGACATCAAATAGTTCAATCACCAAAATACTTTGTTGGGGCATCTAATTTCTTTGAGAAAGATTGCCAACTCTTTGAAACTTATCACAAGCCTGGCACCATAGGTATGCATCTTTGAATAAAGATGACCAAAAGAAACCATTCTGTAAGATCTTGGCTGCAGTCCTTCTTGGTCCAATGACCACCATATGCATAGTGGTGAGCAAACTTCAAAATGCTTTCTTGTTCTTCTGAAGGGACACACCAACGAATGATTTGATCTTGGCAATGCTTGAAAAGGTATGGCTTATCCCAAAAGTAGTGTTTTACAGTGGAGAGGAACTTCCTCATTTGTTTGTAACTGAACTCTGACCGTATTTCTCCAGATGCCAAATAATTTGCGATGTCGGCATACCATGGTACTTGATGAGTAACCGCTAAAAGTTGCTCGTTCGAAAAGCTCTCTTTTAGGGGCAATGAATTTGCCTCATCAGTGCTTGCATTTACTAATCTTGAGAGATGATCCGCCACAACATTCTCACGTCCTTTTTTTATTTCGGATCTCCAAATCAAACTCTTGCAAGAGAATGACCTATCGAATGAATCGTGGTTTGGCCTCTTTTTTGGACAATAAGTACTTCAGAGAAGAATGATCAAAATACACAATGACTTTAGCACCAATTAAGTACGATCGAAACTTTTCAAGAGCAAATACCACTGCAAGTAATTCTTTTTCCGTAGTGGCATAATTCAGCTGAGCATCATTCAAAGTGCGGCTGACATAATATATAACATAGGGGAGCTTGTCATGTCGCTGACCAAGGATAGCCACAGCGTAATCGGAAGCATCACACATGAGCTCAAAAGGAAGGGTCTAATCCGGAGCTGTTATAATTGGGGCTGATGTGAGAAGATCCTTCAATTTGTTGAAAGCTTCAAGATAAGCTGCATCAAAATCAAAAGTAGCATCTTTAGCAAGCAAATTACAAAGAGGACGACTGATTTTGGAAAAATCCTTGATGAATCTTCGATAGAAACCCGTATGTCCCAAGAACGATTTCACACTCTTCACAGAAGTGGGTGGTGGCAAATTGGCTATCACACCAATCTTGGCCTTGTCGACCTCTATTCCTTTGCTTGAAATTAGGTGTTCTAGCACAATGCCATGCTTAACCATAAAATGACATTTCTCCCAATTTAACACAAGATTAGTCTCCCTACACCTTTCCAAAACCAAAGACAAGTTATCCAAACATATATCAAAAGAATCATTGAAGACAGAAAAGTCATCCATAAAAACCTCAACAATATTTTCATCCATTCCGAAAAAAATACTCATCATGCATCGTTGGAAAGTGGCAGGGGCATTGCACAATCCAAATGGCATTCGTCTGTATGCAAATGTACCAAAAGAGCATGTAAACGTTGTCTTATCTTGATCCTCAAGGGCAATTGGAATTTGGTTGTACCCCGAATAACCATCTAAGAAACAATAGAAAAGAATGACCGGTTAGTCTCTCGAGCATCTGATCAATGAATGGCAGCGGAAAATGATCATTTCTAGTGCTGTCATTAGGCTTTCTATAGTCAACACACATTCGCCATCCGGTGGTCATCCTTGTAGGCATAAGCTTGTTGTTATCATTCTTCACCATAGTAATACCAGTTTTCTTTGGAACCACCTGAGTCGGGCTCACCCATTTGCTATCCGAGATTGGATAAATGATACCTACATCGAGTAACTTCATCACCTCAACTCTTACAACTTCCTTCATGATCGGATTTAGACGTCTTTGAGCTTCAACAATTGGTTTAGTCCCAGCCTCCATAAAAATTCTATGCATGTACAAAGCTGGACTAATGCCCTTAATGTCAGCGAGTGTCCACCTCAGAGCATCTTGATACTTGCGAAGAACTCTCAGTAATTTGTCTTCCTTCGTGTCACTAAGATCAACAGCAATAATAACATGCAAGGTCTCGTTCACCCCGAGATGAGCATACTTGAGGTGGCTTGGCAGTAGCTTGAGCTCTAACTTCGGAGCTTGCTCACTTGAAGGAAGAAGGGGCTGCTTAGGCACTCCTAGGCTTTCATAAACATGTCGCCACTTTGGATTATGAATTGGTGCACTATCTAATGCAGCAATGACGTCCACCATATTTTCTTCCATAGATAAAGAAGCATGATGGTTGGTGAGGCAAGTTAACAGCTCATCGTTTGACGATCGTGAGGCAAAGTTGGCATGCACAATCCCATCCAAAACATCAACACGAAAAAACTCTTCAGGTTCGAAATGACGTTTCACAGCTTCAAAGAATTTGAATACAACAGACTCTCCTTGAACTCTTAAGGTTAAAGTACCTGTTTCCACATCAATAAGTGTCCAAGCGGTGGCCATGAACGGTCGGCCTAAAATGAGAGGCACTTCATTGTCTTCCTCTATGTCAAGCACATCTTCCAGAATACCCAAAGGATAAGTCACGGACCTATCTGCCAATTGAAGACTCACAGATGTGGGCTTGAGTTCTCCTTCACCTAATTTTTGAAAAACAGAATAAGGCATAAGGTTAACACTTGCACCTAAATCAATCAATACTTTATGAAAATCAAGACTACCAATAGTACAAGAGATAGTCAAACTCCCCGGATCTTTCTTCTTGGGTGGTAGCTTATGTAATAGGACAACACTGCATTGCTCAGTTAAAATCACCTTCTCGTATTCCAAGAACTTTTTCTCTTTAGAACATAGCTCATTTAGAAATTTGGCATATGATGGGATCTGTTTAATAGCATCTAATAGAGGCAAATTCATTTAAACCTTAGCCAATGTCTTCATGAATTCAATGCATTGTTGATCCTTGGAACGTTGTTGCTGTCGTTTCAGAAATGGCAAAGGTGGAATATATGGTGGCTTGTCAGAATGTGCAAATAAACTGCCAAGACCATTTTCCTTGTTTACATCAAAGTTAAGTTGAGATTGCACTTTGTCACTCGCGCTAGGATCTGGAATTACAGAAGCAGCCCCTGACCGAGATTTTGCAGCCAACGGTGCACTTTCAGTAAGCTCTTCTTCTACCACTTTGGCTTCATGGTGCTCCACTTCTCTATTGTCATAGCTCTTTCCACTTCTCAATGTCCGTATGACTTTGCAATGCTCCATCCCTATTGGATTTTGCTCAGGTTGGCTCGGGAACTTTCCTTTCTCTCTTTCATTGAACATGGTAGCAAGTTGTCCAACTTGAGTGTCCAAATTCCCCACTGATGCTGTGAGATTTTGAATGCTAGCTTGTGTGGATTGGAAATTTTTTTTGGTGCTATTAGAGAGAATGGACATATGTTGAGCTAGCTGCGACATTTGGTCTTCAAGAGATGGTTTCTTAGTTTCACTAGTTGATTGGTAAGACTGTTGGTATTGACGTGGTTGTTGGTTGCCACCCTAACTAAGATTGGGATGGTTCTTCCACCAAGGATTATATGTATTGGAATGAGGGTCACTCCTGGGTCTAATAAAATTATTCACCATATTCACATGCTCTTGCACAAGCTCAGGGTAGCTATCCTCGTTGGGACATTGATTGATGTCATGAGTTGTCTCATTACAAATGATGCAAGCTTCTTGGTCATTGGGCATGGAAGAGACTTGCATTAAGGCAGCAAACTTGGCATTAAAATTCTTCTCCATATAAGCAATTTGAGCAGAAACATTAGGAAAACTCTGAGAAATCTCGAAAACTCCCCTCTTTTGTGTTTGTTCTTCTGTCCATTATTGGGATTCAGAAGCCATCATATCAAACAACTCAAATGCTTCATTTGCTGATTTTGACATTAGCGACCCTCCAGCAGATGCATTCACTTTACTCTTGGTGGTGGCATTGAGACCATCATAAAAGATGTTCATTTGAAGGTTAGAATCAAACCCAGCATAAGGACATTTTGTGTACATCTCATTATACCGTTCACAAGCTTCATGGAAAGACTCGTTTGGCTTTTGAGCGAAAGCCAATATCTATTTCTTGAGTACAAGAGTCTTGGAAGAGGGAAAAAACTTATTGAGAAATTTTTCTTGCAATTCTGTCCACGTTGTAATGCTATTGATAGGGAGAGAATGCAGCCACGTAACTTGATAACTTCAGAAGAGAAACCTCTGATTATGGTGTTGTCACATGCCTCAATAAAATCTCCCAGATGCATGTTGGGATCACTATTTGGCAACCCATGAAAGGACGGCAATATGTTGAGGATGTGAGGTTTGATTTCAAAGGGTTGTCCCATCTTCCACATCTGGATATACAATGCACCTTGGCACTGCATTGACTCTCGCTGCCAATGAATTCCTTAAAGGTTGACCTGCTGTAGGTAAGGCTAGGGCCATGTTTGCAACTGGGGCCAAAGGTTGGAAAATAGATGTGCTGCTCTCAGGATCACAGAACAAATCCTCAAGACAAGTATCACAAAGGTTGGAATCTTGTTCTAAATATCTTTCTCTAGCTAACTTCCTTGCACTTCTTTCTGGTTCAGGGTCGTAAGGAGTAAGCACTTGATCCTTGGACCTTGTTCCAATCACCATATACTAAACCTGAACAAACAACAAAAATATTAAGCCACAATGAAAATAAAAATAAAATAAAATAAAACTTAATAGAAACTAACTAAACAACAAAAGGGGGAAGAAAGTAAGTAAACCCAGATGAATCAAAAACACAGTTTATGCAAATTGGCAACCACTAGTTAGTTAAACAAAGACAAAAATCTCACACCACCCATCCACTGCACTTAATCACAGATCAAAACTCAACTGAATTAATTGCTGTTTTTTTTTTTTGAATAACGATTAATAAAAATAAGACATAAACATAAGCATAAGCAAAATAAACACAAAAGCTCGGGAACTGTTGTCACAGTCCTCGACAACAACATCAATTTCTTGATAGCGATTTTACTACTAATAAAATAAGGGTTAAACCATAGAAAATTCTTGCAAGAGAACAAGTGTTTGTAGTATAGAATGGCTCAAGCAAGGTCGATCTCCTCAGGGACTGATATAAACAATTTACGAGTTTTTGTGTTTTTAACTTAGTTAACTCTTAGAACTACACGAATTCGATGAAACTAAATACTACTGTACGTGACTTAAACAAATATCTAACATGGGAATTGGCTTATAGGAATAGTGATCCAACTAAACAAAACAATGTAAATATAGAAACTCAAGATAATACAAATAATTGAAGAAAATTAGATTGACAAGGCGCTAAAGTTCAACCTTTACCAACAACACTCCTACGTAGCGATTCCAATTGCTTAAGTAATCGAAAACACACATGCTTTGAAGGTTGGGTTTTCCTTGTGTATGCTTTACTTGTGACATTCAAGCTAAAACGCATACCACTACATGGAATTTATCCATGACATTTGGATTAAATATAAACATGAGTGATTCATTAATCTTGGTGAAAATCCTTTTGTTAAACCATGTAATCCCTAAAAGTATGATATTTACCTTAGGAGAAATTACAATCCTCAATCATAAGAAGCATAACCAATTTTAACGTGATATTCGTTCAAAATTACATCCAATGACTTTTCTAAGCATCCTAATGGTGATCAAGCATCAAGGCACATAGATAGTTTAATTTAGTGATTGAAAATATCAAAGCAAGCATGTAACAATACTTAAGCAATTGAAAGAGAAATCTACATATTCATATTGAGGCTCATGGCCTCACTCTAGCAAAAAGGAAATTAGTTACACATACTTGTTTTACAACATAAGGAATTATCCATTGAAAAGCAAAGAAAGAAAACAACCCTTTTTTACAAGAGAAGCCCTATGATCATCTTCTCCTCAAAGAGAGGAGCATGCTTCTTCTTCTCTTCAAATTTGGAGCTACGGCACCCCTTCCGATTTCTTCCCCATTGCTCTCTGCAATTCCCTGCTTTTCTGCTGCTCCATTCACTCTCTGCTCCCCCTGTCTCTCCGTTTCTCTTCCATGCTCCACACTCTGTGTAGAAAACTCTCATCCATCTATTGGTCTTCTACCCACTCCCTTGTTGCCATGCGTTGCCTGATTTTATTAGTTAATGGAGTGGGCAGTTGTGCTCTCCACTTTTTCCCCTGGGCTTTTCCTTTGCTCCAAAGGCCAATGAATCGAATTAAAACCCAATTTTCTGCTGAGTACTGATGACAAAGCCAAGCATAAGGTGCGTTTACTTTCTTATTTTATTAGCTAGAGTGGCCAGAATTGGCCATGACCATTGGTAGACCAAAAGTGCTTAGATTTTAATGAATGAGATGTCCTTAGAAAGCTTGAAACATCTGCTTTCTTCATTCTTAAACTGGGAACAATTGGCTGGGATTTTTTTTGGGCTGAAAACTTGATATGATCATCTTCAATCTCTTGTGAATCAGCTCCAACTGGAATTACTCAAAAATTTCACCGTTTGCATACTTTTCCACCAAACTTGATCCTGCTGCTCCTAGAAACACAAAAATGGCAAAACTATCACACAAACTTAAAAACTTCCAACTAAACTAGACAAGAAAAGAAATATAAAATGGGGAAATATATAGTATAAATATTGGTTCATCAAAATACCCCCAAACTTACATTTTTGCTAGTCCTCTAGCAAAACAAAACAAAACAGAACTACTCAACTAAGATCTGACTCAACAACTTAGTGTCGAACTTCTCAATTTCGATCTCAGAGATAAGTGCCAACCATGAAACAAACAGCCAAGAACAAAGCAACAAGAGCTCCAAACATCAACCAATAGTTAACCAAATTTCCTTCAAACAAAACCTTGAAATGTCAAGTGTGAGCTAGTCATGTCAATGGAATTCCAAGATCCCTTAAATCATCATATGCAAACATATGAGCTTCTCACAAGACATACGCTCATTGACTCATAAGTTTTGGTTAATGTGTTACTAATAAGAAATAAGTACGTCAATTAATGCTTAAATAATAATCAAATATTCATTAACTAAATGATGTGTCATCGATAAAAAATTATTTTTAAAATAATGCTTCAAATCAATTATTTGGTAAAAACAAAGCACTTTTTTTTCTTCCGAACAATCGATATTATTTACACTAAGAGAAAGGGGTGAGCTTAGCCTTATAATGGACTAGCAATAATTTGGTTCAAATTCGCCTTTAGCAATAATTGAACTTAAGACCGCTCACTTACCAGTAAAGAGATATGCCAATTGACTGTAGTAAAAACAAAGCACTTAATTACTAGTCGTCAACTATTTGTTCGGACATGATTGTGAGAGGGTGGTCGCGGGGTGGAGGCTGGGTGATGGGTGCTGTGGCTAGGGAACTGTAGGTGGTATGGTCCAGTGGAGTCTGGAGAACAGACGCTGTCATTTTATTAAAAAAGCAGAAGTAGACATAAATAAGCAACCACAGACGGACAATAAGTTGTCCGAACAAAAACATTTTTGGGGAATGCATATGCATGTTTTGTTCTGTTTCTCTCTTTAGGTAGATTTGTAATGGACCCACCTCAATAGCAAGCACTGTTTTAAAATCCAACCTAGTGTCGTTATGGTCACGCTTAGCTACTAAACGGCTGGTGAGCGTCCATATTACTCTTTAAGCACTTAAAAATTAAGAATGGGCTTCTAGCGCGCTTAGACCCGCTTAGATTGCGACTCTTACTTAAACAGAAAATGGATAACTTTTATTTTCATTTTAATTTTTACATACATTGTAAGAGAATTATTTAATATTTGGTTGAACACTCATTATATGCTTGTTGCTCGTGTCTTTAAATGCTCTAATATTTTATAATTTATATGTCATTCTATTTTGTAATTTATGTATCCCAACACATAGATTTTTACTTTATAATCAGCGTCCATGGATTTTTACAACCCGGGAATACAAGTTCATAATGATTAGGTGAAATTCATTTATATTCTAGCATCAAATCCCTGGCCTCTTTAGTAGACATACAAGAATAAGTTCTCTATAAATAAGATAAGTAAATCACATTCACATTTTATGAAACAATAACTAGATGTAATTAGTTCATATAAAACATATATTCATGGCTTCAAATTCACCTTTAACTAAAAAGAACTTAGTTACACATGTTCGTCACAATTGAAAAGCAACTTATAATAAACAGTGAATCTAAATAAAGAAAAGAAAATAAGAACTCATGCGTCTTCCATGGTAAAAACAGCTGAAGTGGCTGTAGAGATATAGAATGGTTATGGCCGAAGGAATTACATAACCTGTGTGTGGTTAAAGATTTTAAGTGATGTAAGATTGAGAGAGTACTAGGATTATACTAGGACTCTAGAGAATCTGTTAGAGAGTGTTTCAAGATAATGTGCTTAGCAGTTGCCTTATCCCTTTGATAATGTTATCCAACTAGGACTCCTCTTCCTTGTTATATTCTTTGTCTTCCAAGCCTTTAATTCCTCCAAATTTTTGCACAAGTTCAACACTATTTAAACTCTAAAAATGTCCAGTCCTTGTGCATTCCATGCATGCTATCCAAACCAACTCCAAATCTGCTGTTGTCAACTTTACCAACTGGACCTACAATAAAACGAAAATAACATAAAACAGTATAACAAATAGAAATTAACTGAATAAATACAAATAAATAAGATGACAAAGTCGCATAAATATTCTCTTATCAACAGGACATTGGAGTGGGTCTAATAACTTGTTTTGCTTCTTATCGAACTTGAAAAAATAAACACAACGAAGGTCGTGTGTTGTAAATGACCATATACTACTCATGAGCCCAATAACCCTAGCTCATAAAGAAGGACATATTTGTAAAATGGGTGTTTTTTTGGCACAAAAAACTAACCCACTGTCTTATCTTCCCACCTACTTTTTATAAAAATTTTATACCAATTTTACACTCTTGTGAAATGACATCTAAGGACCAAATCAAAAAAAAAAGGAAAAGAAAAAAAAGATTCTCTTCTCTGTTCACCATCTCTCGTAACTATCTCAATTCTTTCAAATAAGTATTTTCTTCATCTTCTTTTTCTTTAGTTTAATTATAGATAATAGTTGTTCAAAACAGTTTACTAATGAAATAATTATTTAAAATTTTGAAGAATGAAACGGGAGACAATAAGAAGGAATTGGGCTTAGAATGGTGGGTATTGGGTTGTCATGGATTTGGAAATGAGGCGAGGATAAACTTTTGGAGTGCAGCATGAGACTTGGTCGTGGGGTTTGGAAGGGGGAGGGAGGGGGATTGTGTTGGGGGTATGGAGAGAGAAAAGAAAGGAAAGTTGCAACTTCCCAGAGACCTAGGAAGTGACCAGATTCTAGAATTCTAACCGGAATAAAAACCAGGAAGGGAGGCCTTGGCGGTTAATGGAGGCTCAACTAGGCTTATCAGCACTCTAATATTTATTTTTCTGAAAGAAAAAAAAAAGAAGATATATATTAGAGGTTATTTTTGGAAGAAAGGAGAGTTTCAACTGACTGGAGATTTGGGAAGTGACCAGATTCTGGAATTCTAACCGGAAAGGGAAGCTTTGAGGATTAGTTGAGGCTCGACTAGACTTATCAGCACTCTAATATTTATTCTTTTGAAGAATTGAAAAAGAATTTAGAAATATATAATAGTTGGTGAGAAAATATCATTTCAATTTTTAAAATTTTTGTGGTCGATGAGATTATAATGCGGGTTGGGAAATAAGACTAGGGGTGGGTCTAGCAACAATCTTTTTCAAAAATTCACCCAATTAAAATTTTTAATTCACAATATTCATAAATTACTTATTAGAACTAGACATTTTTTTAGTAGATCGAACATGCTAGTGGATAAAATAGTTAGTTATTACGGGGGAGGAGAATTGGTGGGATCGAACCTGCATCAAGATGCATAGATATAATTGTTTTCCACTATTGTCTTAAAGCAACATTTGCAATCTATAGGATACATCAAGAAAACCTTTTTTGACAAATAAATAGGTTAAACAAAAGACACTCTCTCTATATATAAAGTGAGAAGGGCAATTTAGTGAAACAATTGTATCCTTGTAATAAAACCAATGTGAATGCCCACTGAAAAAGCAGGATGAAGGCAAACCCATGGAAATACCCCTTTATAAATGAATAATAGACACAATGTAACTTTATTGTATTGGAAAAAAACTATGTTGTGGACCCTCTTTTTAGTGGATTATCTTGGGGAAAGAATTAATTGTTTGATTTGTTTGATTCTTTTCAATGGTTTAGTTCTCCACCTTAACGACAGAAAAATGATTGATCAAATTCTATTGAGTTTGACTCATAATCATTTATCAAAGAATGATTCTGGTTATCAAATGATTGAACAATCGGGAGCAATTTACTTACGATACTTGGTTGACATTCGTAAAAAGTATCTAATGAATTATGAGTTCAATACATTCTGTTTAGCAGAAAGACGGATATTCCTTGTTCTTTAGATCCCTTATTTCACTCCGATTGTATAATAAATTGAGTCAAAGCAGAAGAAATGAATACATTTCTATACTATTAATATATAAAACATAATCCGGATTATGCCAATCACTTATTCTACTGGATCTTACGGAGTCTGTTCATATCATACACGACATGATCGGGTCTGATCATAGAAACGATTCTCTTCAAACGAACTTGAAAGATGATTAAAGTTTACTATTCACTTGATGGCTTTGGTTCCCATTAATGTATTAAAATAACCCATATGATGGGTTTGTCAAGTCCTGACTTTTGCCTATAAAAGGTTGAAGAATATAGGAAACAAGTGCGGTGAGAAACATACAGAGGAAAAGAAAGAAAAGAGGAAAGGGAGAGAGAAAAGAAAGAAGAGATAGAAAGAAAGGAAAGAAATAAGAAAGATGGTGAAGAAAATACCAGTGAGTTAGGCTAAAGAGAAGAGAGAAAATAGTGGGAGTTTTTGCATATTTATTTAGATAATGAAAGAAAATACTACTGTTACCTCGAGGATGTAGGCACACTTGCTGAACCTCGTAATACTGTGTCTTATTTACTTTATTCCTCTGCACATCCTCAATTTCACAACACATTATTATTAGCACAAGAAGCTCTCGTGTTAATGGAAAACATAACGTTATAAATCTGGTGAAGCACTACTTACTTCTCACCTCTGTCGGCTGGAATCTCACATATAAGAAAAATCCTTTTATTTTATCCTCATACCTTTCTACGAATAAGCTCTCGTGTTAATGGAAAACATAACATTATAAATCTGGTAAGGCACTACTTACCTCTCACCTCTGTCGGCTGGAATCTCACAGATAAGAAAAATCCTTTTATTTGATCCTCATACCTTTGTACGAATAATTTTCTTAAAGCACGTATATATCTTATTGTATGACTATATATCATTATTGCAGAAGCAATAAAGGTACAGACATGAAATTTGCAGAAAAACCAACAATCATATTACGAGCTTTGGAACTCCGACTTCGTTTGTTCAATTAGAAAATTTCCCTTCATAAAAGTTGTTCCTTATCCTCTATCTCATAACATATTAAAATCCTAGAAAGATCCAACGATTAATTCATTTCATATCTTAGAAATACTACAATAGATTTGAAATCCGCAGAAAAACTGACAGCCATGTTAACGGCTTTTAAACTCCAACTTCCTAACCTCGGATGCAAACGCTTTCTTCATTAAAGTTGTTCATTACCCTCTTACCTATACCATACTAAAAGTTATGTTAGAGCCAACGATTTTATCATCCCATAATTCTCAGACACTACCCTTGATACATGACCACTGTTAGAAAGGAGAAGGGGAGTATAGTAAGTTAATATTTACTTTTTCTTTATTATTATTATTATTATTAATTTTGTTATTAATGTGATTGGTGCGGTATAATTGCCCATCGTGTGTGTGTGTGTGTGTGTATATATATATGTATATTATAATTTGAATGGTACAGATTAATCACCCTCACCTTTCCTATATTAAAATATATGTGAATGGTGTGGCATTGTCGCCCTTCTTATAATAACAATTACTATCTAAGTTTTGATATTTATGTGAATGATGTTGAATTAAAACCCTGGTCACAATCTTACTTATTTAAAAACACATTATTTATAGTGGCAGGAATTACTGCCCTCTGGCTTAATTTATTTATTATGCTACATTTTGTTGCAATGAATATATACCAGAATCCGAAGTTCCTTGCTTAAATTAGAACCTGAAGTTCTTTGATCCTCATCATATAAAAAGATTGGGACTGATGTTCCTTCATATAAACAGATAAGACATGAAGTTCCTTGATCCTCATTATACAAAAAAAAATCGAACCCGAGGTTCCTTGATTAAAACTAAAACTCGAAGTTTTTGAATTAATTGAGAGAGCAGCGTTTCATCAACTAAATTAAAATGACGGCCATAAGCGGCTCAGTCCACATACAAATAAATGAGGGCTAGAAGCTCCTTGATTCAAATAAGTAAGGACCATATATTCTTTAATCCATGTACATATTAACTATGGGCATGAATTCCAAAAATATGAACCTAAAGGTTCCAATAATATTGATATCGAGATAAAATTTGAGTACATATGTGTAATGTTTTGACATGAAGTTTAAAATATTAATAATGTTAAGAACTTCAAGTTCTAACAATTTGTGTGGACAAATGTTTAGAATGAATTAATTATCTCAAGTTCCGTTGTACCTCATTTTCTCCCTTTTAAGAATAAGAAAATGGTGAACTTAGCAAAACTCGATTTGGTTACCATCGACATCTTAGGCAAGAAAGACTTTCATGGATTCATGATGCCAGAGAATTCATGTGGAAGTATGTGATATTAGGAAACATTTTTGCTTAAAAAAGAACTCATTGATTCATATTAATGGAACCAGAAGTTTCCATAGTTCCTACATCTAACAAGTTGAACTATTAAATTCTATACATGTATAAAACCAAAAGGAAGAGAACTTTTCTATACATACAGATGAGTTTCAACTACAATAATAAGAAGAAAAAAAGGGTGGAGCCTTCAAAAAGGTTAATCATGTGAAGACTTAGTATTTGGCAGAATTCCAAAAAAAGGGGAAGCACCTGGTGCTTTTGGAATAGAGCCACGAATCTCTGATGGTCACTTTGAATCCAAATTTTGGATTCCTGTATCTGGTCGAGCTTTCATTTCATGTTTGTCGAGTAATTATTCAAGTCTGTGCAACTCTTTATTCTCGTGCTTGAGTCCTCTAATCTCTTGTTTACAACTTTCCACGTCAGCCATTAATGATTTAACTTGGTGAGTTCAAGCAAGTAGACGTTGGCCCATGTTGGATACAGAACTTGCACACTTAACACTAAGAGCCAAAGAGTCTTGAACAACCAATTCATGAGACATTTTTCAAAGTATTTTTTTTATCTTTGGGAGTGAGAAGGTTCTTAGGTACTCGATTATATCATTGTTCATCACAGAGTCTCCAACCGTAAGAGGACCATTAGAGGATAAGAAGGATGGATGTGAGATATTGTCTCGAAGAGGCACGTTTGCATCTTCCACAACATTCAAATCAAAGCAACAGTCAGAAGGGGCAACCCATTTCAGAAATGATAAAAGAAAAAGAAGTTAGATAAATTAAAACCTTAAGAGTGCAACAAGGGCAATTTCCATTGGCGGGCAACCTTCAAGGCGGGAAGCAACACAACCACTTGTTCAAAAATCAAATAGGCACTGCTCTCCAAATTTTAAAAGACGGATAACCTGAATAAAGTTCATTGGCATTTCTCGGACGCAATCTCAGGTTTCTAGATATCAAGGACAACTTTATCAAAATATTTTTGACAAAGTTGAAACGCATGAATCTCACTGTTCCAGCTACACCATTGTTGCCTATAAGTGTGGATGACAAGGTCCCAACCACACCACTATCTGCTATTGGAAAATTCTTATTTATGTCAACCTCCGTCCTCTATGGCAAGACAGACCTCCCAAAAAATGCGTAACTCTTCTTCCTTGCCTAGAATTTCAACCAAGCCTTTCAAAATATTTAGCCTTCATTCTCTCTAAGCATACCTTTTCAACCAAGTCCCTCAAAATGCCCAACTTATTTCCTCCACAAGAAAATATTTTTGATCAAGAAGTTCAACATCAGCATCAATTTCCCTGTCTTTTTCCTTTGCCCTTACAATTGCATACAAGACAAGGAGAAAGAGAGCAATCAGTCGAAACCTGAAATCAAAATTCTGGTCCAGAACTGGTTGCCTGGAACCTTGTTTAATTGTTTACTTTGCATTGCTCTTGAGTAGTAATCTTTAACCATTGTTGGAGCCAGATTTCAAATCACCAACGCCTAAAAATAGTTGATACGATATTGGCTATTTACATTGAAGCCGCCAAAATGGATGAGTCATCGAAAAGTGATGCTTTGAAGCACCATTCAAAGGCAAAAGATTGCACATCACTTCTGATGCACAGAAGACTGAAGCAGAAGGATAAACGATGAATAGATAGAAGTTCAAAGGGAGAAAATGAGTGTTTGACTAAGTGAATGGAAGACTAAAGTTCAATTATGGGAATCCTACTTACATCCCCTGCAAACTCTACCTGAGTCTATGACGGCTAAAAGACAAGATGTACAAAAGGTAATACCAAATGCGTTAACAAGTTACAAAGATGCCGTATAGATTGAAGTCTCAACAAGACAATCCATAGACTTGGCACTACAAAACTGTTGCATGCCCGAAGCATGACAATCGCCGATGGATTCAAGTCCCAAAAGAACAATCCATGGACATGATAATTTTAATATATCTAATGCCTGAAGCATGATAGATGTATATGTTCCAATGATTCAACTCCCCAAAAGTGGAGATTAAAATTCCAAGCTCTATAACACTCTAGAGGAGGTTATGTTCCAAATTCTCTAAGCAATTCATCTAATAAGAGATGGTTATCTTAACCCTAGGTTTTTCGGTGTTCTAAATCACGTGGTGCCATTCGTTTGTGCAAATTTGAAGCCTAAATGATAGATTTGGACAGTGTTCCATTAGATTGATGTCGTAAGCTTATTTTAGCTTATTTTGATTTTGACAAGATTGATTAAGGATTGAAAGGATTCAGGTAATGAGCCTTATTACGAGGGACAATCTGCTTACTTGTGAGTGGACCCCTTCGAAAACTAAAACATTTTTACGTTACACACACACACACACACACACACACAAAAACATGTTTAAATATGCTTAATATGTGGATGCATATTAATATGTTAGTCTCTGATGAGACTCGTGTTGATATTTGATAATATCTTTAGATCATTCGTGATCTATTTTCACCACATGGTCATCATGTGATATGTTGTATAGCTATATTTGGTCGTAGATTTATTTTGCAAGTTATATTTGTCCTAGTGGGTGCTAGGGTTGATGATTATTACCGGTATTGAGATTAACTAGTTGATGTTAGTATATTTCCTTTGTTATACTTATGTTAGTGGATGCTAGCATGATTGATTAACATGGAGGTATGATTTCTGGACTTGACTTGATGGTTTTTTGTTGATATTGATGAATGAGATTTTACTATTATGGTAGCATTATATTATATAGTTTTTGCTATATATGTTTTCAAAACAGGGGTTATTATGTTTAATGATGATTTTATACTTGTGATAAAACTGGTCCACCCACGTTTTGTTTATCGACCCCTTCAGGACGTAATGAGACTAATGAGAACATCGGTGGGGACGAGTAGGCTTGGCAATGAGGCTTTCATCCTCTGGACTTTGGGTGATGGCTCATTTACTGCAGTTTCGTCTTAGTTGTAATAATATTTGCATGATCGTACTTTTGATTATGCATAGCACTGCACTCTGTTGTATTTACTGTTGTGTGAAACTTCAAGTTGCTCTAATTTGATGTGATGATAACGGGGTTGAACTCGAGATAATTTGTGTCCCAAGTAGGGAGGATGATAAGTACTTTTGTAGCAGCTTTGGATTTATAATTTTAATGAACATCTTTGGTTCAAATTCTTGCACATCATAAATATCTTACTATGGCTTCATCACTAAGTTGGCTTGTGACGTCATCTCCAGATGAGGTCATATGGGCAATTTAGTGTTGACCAGCACGTCATAGCCTCATAACTTGTGTAATTGGGGATAGGGTGTGTCATGCACTCATGTAAACATGATTTCTCATTGTGAAACTTGTTCATTTAAATGGAGAATTATATACTATATGAAGGTTTATGAATTGCTTGAAGCAATACCTCTATAAGTAATTCTATCAAGTATACATAGAAGCAAATTGCTCTGTATAAATTCCAAAGGAGTGTGTGTCATGAAATGTAGAAAATCTCTAAAGGATTCAAATTATGTACTCAATACCAATAGATGGTATAAATTGCCTTAGTGAGTACTATTGTCGACGAAAATGCACTTGCAAAACAATCAACACCTTTGATCAAAGACCAAAAGCCTCACGTGCCCACGATGAGGTGGGGAGGGGGGCTTGGCCAATGGATATTCAATGCCTAAGTTAGTTTCTCTGAAAAGAGTGAGTGTTTAGGGTTTTCTGTATATAGAAAAGTTTACCCAATTTTGGTGTAGAAATAGGGTATTTATAGAGAGGGTGGCCGGCCCTAGGGTTGAATTTTTGTGAGAATATTCCTAAGATATTGTGTAAATAATATCTTGGGATAGTGGTGGAAATATCCCAAATTAAATGTAAATTAGGATTACTTACTCGAAAGAGTTTGTCTTCTATTGAGAATGTATTAAAGATAGGATTTGGTACTTAATCCCTATCTTTAATATCTTTGACTTGTCCATTTTGAATAGTCGTAGTCAGCTGCTTGAACTTCCAGGGATATTGAGTTGCGCATGGAGACGTGTGAGAGCTCTGCCTATTTAATAAGGGCAATCTTGTCTTTCTTGACTAAAAGTTCATGTGTTGTCTCCAGGATTTTTGGCTCCACAACTATCATCATGATATTGTTACAACATACTAAATCTCTTGCAAGAGTTGATGATATTAGAATGGGATACCTGAAGAGTCTAGAAATATTATAAAATGTTGAAGGACATATTGTCTCGAGCTGCAGATCAAACAATATGTCAACATGATTCTTATCCCTCAAAAGATTTATGGTATTAAAGAACCATATGGATTGAAGATCGTCAAGAAGTACCACATCTTATTGAAGTATGTGCCTAACTATATTTAGCATAATACATTAAGTCAAGTGTTACATTTTCTGTGAAGCACAATACCACCATATGGGTATTGGAATGAAATAAAGTTTATCTATTGTTATATCCGGGAAATTATAGACATACACTTGTTCTATTCTAAAAAAGTCACAAAAGCCATGGTATTATTGGGCAAGAAATATTGAATCTCTCTCTAGCCTGCATACATGTCGATTATAAAAAGGAATTTGTATTTACATATGGAAATAGATTGGTCCTACAATGATCAACGAAGCAAATATTTGAGTTGCTACATCTTCATATCAGTTACGAAATGCATATACCCAAAGTCTTCACTTCAGAAGTTCAAGAATTGCATTGACACCCATTCGCCTGATGACAAGTTGGTTGATCCAGGTTCACTATAATCAGGGGGAGCATCCAAGAGTATTTGACATTGACCACATGAGCAAAATATTTTTTGTTTCCTTTAGACCATCCATTCATCTCATGAGAAGTTTTAATGAGACAATTAATGGAAGAACTATGGGCATCCAATGGGAGTGTCATAAAAGCAATGTGAATGCTCACTGAAAAAGCAGTATGAATGAAGACTTTGAAATATGATTGAAATTTATTATTCACTTGATGACTTCGGTTCCCATTAATGTATTAAAATAACCCATATGGGTTTGTCAGGTCTGACTTTTGCCTATACAAGATTGGAGAATATAGGAAAAAAGTGAGGTGAGAAACATAAGAGAAAAAGAAAGAAAAGATAGAAAGAAAGGAAAGAAAGAAGAGAGATGCAGAAGAAAATACTAGTGAGCCAGGCCAGAGAAAAGAGAAAGTAGCGAGAATTATTTTGTACTCCTATTATTTCATATAATGAAAGAAAGTAGTGAGAATTATTTTTTTACTTTAATCCACTATATCCCCAATTTCACAACACCCCTCCCTTTTTAAAATTTTGCTCAATTCTATGTTTTTTTGTTTTAGGGGTTTTTTTTTTTTTTTTGTTGAAACCTGTTTCACCGAACTGATGGTCTAACTTTATGAACAGTAGATTTAGATATAACCATACGACCAATAAGGTTTAATATAGACTAACTCCAACAAGTTCTTCATTCCTATGCATTCACGGAGACTAAAATTTACTTTGAACGAATTGTCTACATGTTTTTTTTTTTTTTTTTGTTTGGAACAAATGGTATTATCTACACTAAGTGAGAGGGGATGTTAGCTTAGCCTCATAATGGGCTAGTAATAACGTGGGCTGCCATTGCCACAAAACCTATTTAAGCCTTCCATAAGTAGGGGGTTAAATAAATTTGGAGAACAATTTCCATCCCTACAAGAAAGAGAGAAACGGGTAGAGGACATTGTAAACCCCTCCCCCAGGTTTTTTTTTTTTTTTTTTTCATGCCCTTTCAAAGAGTTGTTCGTCATCGTTCTTCTTCTTCTCCGCACCGCACCAAGGTAAGAAAAAAAATTAATTTTCTTTCTTCTTTTATTTTTTTTTGGAGCCTCGGGGCTTGACAGAATGGCTCAGTAGGGGCCGAGCAAAAGATTGGGCAGTCACGGGGCTGCAGTGTAGGTAAGGCAGCTCGAGGGAGCTATTGTGGGTTAGCGCAACGTGGCTGGCTGGTTGGGGCTAGGAGCTGGCTTGGCTTAGGCTAAGGAGAATGGTGTGAGGGTCGTACTAGTATGCTAGTTTGCTTACTCGACTTTCAGTTGAGAAGTAGTCTTTGGTTGCCTTCGGAAAGCTTGACATTGAGCTGTTTCTAGCGTCCGGGTCTAGAGACAGAGTGAAGTATCCAGCTGTGGCTAAGTCTTAATCGATTTCTAAAAGGCTCGCCACTACGAGAAGTAGGGGATGAAAGTCTGTCACCTGGAAAAATGGATTCGGTTGTTAAAAATATGTCAAAGGATGCTCATTTTGTTGCTACCACGTTTGTACTGCTTGCCAAAAAGGAGGGAACTGCTTGAGTTTAATTTCTCAACTGCCTTAGATGGAGCAGTCGAGGATAGAGCTGCCAAGATCAAAGCTATTGGAGATGAAGTGTCGGATGAGCAAACTGCTGAGTGCAAAGTGGCTGCTGAAGGAATGATGGTTGCTTGAGAGTCCAAGGTCGTCTAAGCTACTAAATGAGTAGTCTGCTTTTTAACTTGTGTCGAATTTTGGCGACTTTCGTGTAAATTTGAAGTTTATCAATTTTCTAAAAATTTAATAAGCTGTTTTCTTTACTAAATGAGTAGTCTGCTTCTTTGAAGCTTCTTGCAAAACTTTTAACCATAGGGCTAGCACCTGGACACGCTACTTTTAGAAAAGCAGATGAGTTTGTGCAGCCGCTATGGCCGTAAGTCTTTGTTTCTTGGGGCGTGGAGTTGCTGAGTTCGTGTGAGTTGTTGCCCCCTAACCATTTGTTGCTTAGCTGGTTGTAAACACGAAAATTCTATAACAAATGAAAAGAGAACACGTGTACAAAGTAGATTTGTATTGATGAATTTGTAGGGTTACAATCTCTGTTTACAGTTTTCCTCTGATTCAGTCTTCAAATTTGATGTAGATGCGTAGGTTGTTGATCCAAAGGTCGCGATGACTTGATCTTGGACGAACGATTGAACTATTGCTTCAAGTTTTGAGCTTGAAACAATGCGTGGATAGTCTTCACATCTAGGTTGCGTATGACCTGCGGCAAAGGTGATGTTGATGTGGGATTTTGTTGATTCAAGGGTTTTGGCGACTTGATCTTGAATCGAATGGCGCTACCAGTTTTAAGCTTGCAACAAAGTTTTGAAGGAATTGGCATAAGTGCTTGTTGATTCTTCAAGGGAGTGCTTCAGCTTTGATCGAAAGAAAGCTTCAGCCTTGGTTGTACGTTCTTCGAAGAGAGTTTTGGCAGTGTAATAGTCTTCAAAGATTTGGCAGAGGTTCTCCTTTTGTGAGAATTTCGGCCCTTCAATGTAGAAATTGTCGACCCTTATGCTTGTCTTGGGACCTTGTATTTATAGACTTCCAAAGTCATGCCTTTAGGTGGATTTGGCTTTGATTTGTGTCTTGGTTCGTCCATGGGAGAATTTAAGCATGTTTTGTGTCTTGTTTTCAGCCACTTTCCCTTGCTTGGCTGAAATCTAGAGGGCTTGTTGCCTATTTTGTGAGCAATCTTCAATTCTTGCTTGTTTTGTGAAGCTGCTTTAGCTTTCTTTCCAGTTTTGGGAGTAATTTGGGCCCTTTGCCAATTTTAAGGAGATTTTTTCCCCTTTGCCAAATTTTAGGAATGCTGTTGAGCTTCATTCGCTTGATTTGTGCCACATGTCATTGATGACTCGTTCATTTGTGCCACGTGGAGCTTTGTGATGCATCATTTGTATGTAACAAAATTTACATGTCTACAAATGCCCCCACTTCAAGGCACGTTGTAGGCATGTGCTTGTCACATGTAGGAAACGTGTTTTGAAGTCCTGCAATGTGAATGTTCTAACTCAAGGGTCGTAGAGGCGTATTTCTTGAACGAAAACATTTCTTCAATGGCCGTTGAGGCGTATTTCTTGAATTGAAATGATGAATTTCATCAAGGGCTGTCGAGGCATATTTCTTGGACGAAAACATTTCTTCAAGGGTCGTAGAGGCTTGATCTTGAGTGAAAAATGCAATTTTTTCTTCAAAGGCCGTAGAGGCTTGATCTTGAGTGAAAAATGCAATTTTTTCTTCAAAGGCCGTATAGGCTTGATCTTGAAAGAAAATTGACAAATTGACAAATCAACACATTTATTGTGCGTATTTGATTTTCCATAATTTTTGGCAAACTAAATTTGGTGTATTTTGGGACTTGAATTTTTTTTCCTGTAGGTATGGGAAAAATGCTTTTCCTTCCTTAAGTAGGAGCCTCCTTCAATTTTGGCAATGAGAGTGATTTCCTTCAAGGTTTTGGAAAACTTTGGTGATTTCCTTTTTGGAAAGCTTTGGTGATTTCCTTCAAGGTTTTGGAAAGCTCTAGTGCTTGTCCTTGGGTAAGTAGGATTTGTATTTTTTTTTTCTTCCCTTTCTTTTCTTTCACGGCAAGAGGGTTTTTTTCCCTTTTGGTTTGGGAAACTTGAAGACTTGTCCTTGCTTTGAAGGGATTTCCTTTTGTATTTTGGCAAGGAAAGGTACTTTCCTTTGATGTTTTGGAAATTTTGAAGCTCTTTCCTTATTTCTTTGTTTCCTTTTATTTTCTTTGCTGATTTTTGGTGCAAAAAATAGCACTTTTTTTCCTTTATTGCCGTGCATAAGCATTGCCTTTTTTGCTTGGACTTTGTTTCCTTCTTGTAGCTGGAATGTGCTTCATTCTTTTGATTTTCCTTTTGCTATTTGGTATGCATTTCCCTCATAGCATTAGGAAGCCATTGACCCTTATTTATAGGACAATTGGGTGTGTGTTTTTTCACAGACCACCATTGTCGTGCACTGCCTCTGTGCTTGCCATGTGCTTGCTATTGCTTAGTGTCGTGGTTTTTGCTGCTTGGAGCCGTGCCTTTTGTTGCTTGGTGCTTGTTGCAATGCGTCACTTTTTACTGCGTGGTGCTATGCAAAAGACTGCAATGAGGTTACGATGTGTAGTGCCTTTTGGTCGTAGTTTCCTTTGGTGATAACGTTGCGGTGCAGTGCAAGAAATTGCTTGCGTAATGGCTGCGGGGTTGCGTACTGCGATTGCGTAGCATTTTGGTTTTCTTTGCTACTGTAGCGTGCTTTGAATGACCATCTTGTACCTGCCCTCTTTGTTGTGCTGCTCAAGCTTTGTGGCTGATTTCTTTTCGTCGTTGTGACTTTGTCATCGTCCTCCTTCAACGCTCACGAGGTTTGTCTTGCATGTCTTTTGCTTTAGTGAAGTAATTTTTTTTTCTTCTTGTCACCCCACTCTTATGCTTATGTTGCCATGTTTGTTTTGTTGTAGCTATGGTATTTTTCAAGTTCTTTAAGAGCAATACCATCACCATTCTTGTGAAGAAAGGCGATTCACAAGATAAGGGAACGACGTTGAAGCTTTATGCGCCGTTAACTAGCCCTAAGGCGCTTGTTCTTCTTGCGAAAGACAACTCGATGCATATCAGGTCGTGGTCTTCTGAAGTATCTTGGGAGGTGACAGATTTTGGTCGACCAAATACGAAGAAGAAGGCTTGTACATCGAGGATTCTTATCTTGAATTCTTCGCACCATGTTCATGACAATCCATCAGCTTCGTTTAAGCTTCTTGGCGATCACATCTGTAGCGGAGTTATGACTTGGAATAGTACCTTGTCGACTATTGGAGAAGCCATCTTTGTTGAGTTTTACTGGGAGTGGCTTGAATATATCTTGAGCCGATCCAAACATGTACTTACTAACGTGGGCCTTTATCACGCCATATACGCATCTTTGTTTAGTTATGATCGTCATACTTATGTCCTTTGTGCGTTCTTTGAGCATTGGTGTTCAGCGACCAACACACTTCATATGGCTCAAGGGGAGATGTCGATTTCACTTTGGGATCTCCACAAGATAGGAGGCTTGCCGATCCAAGGTAAGTTTTACTACAAGGTTGTTCTTAGCGTGGAGGAATTTTCTCATCGCAATAACTGAGGATTGCCTGCGAGTTACAGCTATTTGTTTTGGATGTATCACAAGCTTTCCAGGAGCCTCAGGGTAAGTTAAGTGTGAAGATATCTTCATGGATCCAATTTTGGTATTGGGGTTCTATGAAGTACAGGATGTCTTCCAAGAAAAGTGGCCCCAGCAAGACAACCAAGCGAAATGGAGACTTAGATCCATCAGGTGTCATTGGTTCAGCTAGGCACCATACCCCTGTCGAATTGAAAGCGTTTGACGAACTTGGCATAGCGTCAAAGTATGTGGAAGAATTTTACCTAGCCCCTTTCTTAGTTTGTTGGCTTTGTAAGTTTGTTTTCCCCAAAGAGGACATCAAATTTATTCGTCTCAAAGTCTTCAAAGTGGCAAGCAAGATGGCTATAGGTGAATCTTTCAGCCTTGCTATTCCGATTTTAGCCAACATATACGACAGCTTGAGTATTGTTTCGAACTCAGCGAGCACTGAAGATCATGCTACGGTACTTCCCTACCACTATGTTTACGGTTGGTTGGGTGAGTACTTTGGCACTCATTTTCCTTCGTCAACTTTATACAAGTCAAGGCCTTCTTCGTCAACTTCAGTCAAGTCGGGGCTTTTGATGACGAAGTATTCTGGCATGCTTTCTACAAAGATCCTTGATGATTTACAAGCACAAGCGTTGTTTAGAAGTTGTGAAGGTTTGAGAATTGATCACCTAGCAAGGGTTGGCTCGGCACAACGAGTCCTCATAGATAATTCACACATTCGTTTCTCAAACTTGTCTTAGTATGTTTCGTTGCAACAAGGAGACCGATGTATCGTTCAGCCGTATAGTCCTCATTATTTCAGCAGACAGTTTAGTTTTGTCCAATATCTGCCAGGCAAGCTGAAGGAAAACGCCAGTTAGAAGCCTTCCAAGCTGTGTATATGCATTGGGAGTCTTGTACATGTGCATGTACAAATGCTTCTATCACCCTGCCGGCCAAGGATGAGTTCAAGTGTAATCCAGTGGCCCGTACCTACATAGGTTAGTGGTTAAAGGTACACCATGAAGACTTGGGGACGGCAAGTGGCACCAATTCTGCTCATTCACGCAATGATGCACTGAGAGAAAGTTGTTCTGCGGTTTTTACACAGCTAGCACATTTCGATTATGCGAGTGTAGCTCCTTTGTAAGATGGACCTGTGGCCTTAGCTCTTCAATGCCCGTGTTTATCTTCTTAGCGTTAAGATGCTTTTGAAGAAGTGGGTGACGAAGTTGACTCACACGAAGATGAGCTTGTTTTGTGTCAGCGTCAACAAATTTTGAACAAGCAACCACTTGAAGGTGCTTAGGATGACAGTGATGTCAATTTTCGTCATAAGAGGAAAAAGAAAGTGTTTAGCCCTCCTTAATTCTTCTGCTTTCATTGGTTTAGCTTTTGTTTATAACATCTTTCTTTGTCTTCTTTAGGCTGGGCCCTTTTGTTCTCTTGATTTGGCAAACCTGGGCATTCATTCCTTTACGAAGATGCTATTTGGAAGCAGTCTACCCACAGGACAAGGAGATTGGAGATTCGCCTGGCACAGAGCTTGTTCTGAATCTGCCAAATGACCCAAGTTTGCCGAATGTAAATGTAGGCATGCCGAAGCTTGTCATGCATCAAATACCTTTGCCAGCTAGTTCTGAGATCTCTCTTAGAGGGCCGAACCTTAGTGGCACTAAGAAGCTCATCCATCGCATCAACCTTCGTGCGTCTGTAGATATTAAGAGCCACATTGAGAAGAGGATTTCAAAGTACCCATTGGAGGACCTTGCATTGCTCAAGGAAGACTTGTCGAAGCTCATTTTTGCGATTGACAACCTTAACGTTAATTCGTCACTCTTGAGAGTCAAGATTGCCGAGCTTATGGCTACCTCAGCTGAGTTTTCTTCTTTGCATGCTATATCCTCAAATAAGTTAAATCCAAAGGTTAGAGCTCAACAACTTGGGGCAATAGAATTATCAATTGCCCAAGTTTGGTCTTCATAGCAAGCCGCTTCGGAAAGTTATCAAGCCATAGAGATTCTTTGGCTTCTGTCCAGGCTCGTCTAGAAGCATTGGCGCGAGAATGAGAACAGTTGGAAGTCGAACCATCACGACTTCAGGGTGTTCTCTCATAGCAAGAAGCTACACTTTCTCAGCATCAAGAGGAGATTTCACACCTAGAGCAAGAAAAAGGCATGGCTATAGAGTTGCCCATCTTGTCTCTCACTAATGTGGAGACTTTGAAGACTTTGGAAGGCTTGTATAGATCATCGCCATAGTTTTAGGGACATATCTTTCAAGTAGTGTCATCCGTTCATTGTACTTTAAGCCTTCTCTTCTTCTTTTTTTTCTTTTTTTTGTTTTTTTTTTTTGGGTAATAAGGCTTTGGAGCTGACTTTTTCCTTTAAAGAAATAAAGTATTCACATTTTGAATTTGCTCCTTATTCTTCAAAGTGTTGGGGATATGATTGTACTTGAAGTTTTGAAGTTTAAAGTTACCTACATACCCTCGGTTGTGGAGGGATCGAGTCATGATGTAGTTCAAAGGAATGATGGATAGTTTTTTTTATGGTTTTGACGATTTTGATGGTGATTTTGCCGTACACAAGTTATGCTCGTGCGGGCTAGGAACGTTGAGTGTCGCCTTCTAAGCTTCTGTGAACAAGGAGCATTGGGTGTCACCTTTTAAGCTCGTGCGAACAAGGAGCATTGTTACCATGTGTAGTTTAGGCTTGTGCAGTTTAGGAGCTTTATGTCGTGTGCAGTTTAGGCTCATGCAGGTGAGGAGCATTGCTTATTTGGTTTAGGGGTAGTAGCGCTTTAAAAACATGTTGTTGATGGGGTCGATCTTTAAGCCGTCCTCTGGCATGACTATGTAGGTGCCGTTGGTGTAGACCTCTTGTATTACGTAAGGTCAATCCCATTTTGATGTGAACTTGCTTTTTGTCTTGTGAGTTGTGATGATAGGCCTTCGTAATGCCAAGACAAGATCTCCAGTTAGGAAAGACCTTGGGCGGACCTTCTTGTTAAATGCTTTGGATAGCTGTGCTTGGTAGCATTCCAAGTGTTGTTGAGCTTCGAGCCTCCTTTCGTCGAGTGCTTCCAACTCTTGAAGTCGTAGCTTTGAGTTTTCCTCGTCAGTTAAGCCTTCTTGCATAGTCATCTTTAATGAGGGGATTTGACTTTCGAGCGGCAAAATAGCTTCCACGCCATATACAAGAGAATAAGGCATAACTTAGGTAGGAGTCCTATATGTCGTCCTTTATGCCCAAAGTGCTTCACTTATTCTTTCATGCCAGTCTCTCTTTGTTCGGCTAATTACCTTCTTTAGGAGGTTGCACAGCGTTTTGTTGAATGCTTTCACAAGACCATTGGCCGGAGCATGATACATGGAAGACTTGTGCTACTTGAATTTGTATTTCTCGCAGAGCTTGTCCATGAATCAGTTGGAGAATTATTTTTCGTTGTTGATGATGATGTAGCGAGGCACACCATATTGATGGATGATATGCTCTTTGATGAAATGGACGCCAGTTTCCTTGTTGACTTCCCTTAAAGGTACAGCTTCAGCCCACTTAGAAAAGTAATCCGTTGTGGCTAGGATGTAGGCTTCTACTGTAGATGACTTTGGTGTGATTGGTTCTACGACGTCTAATCCCCATGCATCAGATGACCATGAAGCAACTGTAGGGTGTAATGGTTCAGGCGGTTGATGTATGAAGTTGGCATGGAATTGGCAGGCTTGGCACCTTTTAGCATACTCCAGGCAATCCTTCACCATGCTTAGCCAGTAGTAACCCATTTTTTTGACCTAGAAATGTAGCTTTGGTCCAAACTGATGCGCCCCACATATGCCTGAGTGTGCTTCTTCCATGGCTTGATTGGCTTCTACCTCACCTAGGCATCTCAGAAGTACCTCATTCAAAATAGCGCCGGTATAGTGTTCTTTTGTAGTAGAGGAAATGAGGTGCTTGTCGACGTATTTCAGAGCGGTGTCTAGGATTGTCTGGAAACTTTCCATGCCCCAAGTTGTCGATCAGTGGCTGTCTCCACTCTTCAGTGTCGACTGAAAGTACTAAGATGACATTTGTATCATCCAGTAGCATTTCAGTGACGAACGGGATCACCCATCTTTGTCAAACTGGCACGTCCACAGCTTCATCTTCTCCTAGCTCCATACTTGAGGCTAGGTTAACGAGAGCATCCGCTATTTCATTTTCTTTTCTTGGCACATGTTCTAGCATCACGGCCTTGAACTTTTGTAGCAGTTGAGTTGCTAGCCGAAAGTATGGGACGACACCTTCTTTCCTCACTTCATATTCAGTCAAGAGTTGATTGATTATGAGCTTGGAGTCGCCACACACTTCTAGCGTTGTGATTTCCAAATCGATCATCATTTGGAGTCTAATGATCAGTGTTTGGTACTCAGCAACGTTGTTGGAGCATAGATCGCTTAGTCGGAAAGAATAAGGTAGTACTCGTCTTTTTGGCAACCTGAAAACTAGTCCTGCCCCTGCTCCGTTGAAGAACATTATCTATGTTGGTAAGATGTCGATGTAGAACACCTCATCATCAGGCAAGTCGTCTGAAATTTTCCAATCGGTTAGGATTGGATGGTCGGCAAGGAAATCTGCTAGGGCTTGTCCCTTGACGGCTTTAGCTGGGACGTAGATAATTTCATATTGATTGAGAAGCAATGCCCATTTAGCTAGTCACCCTATCAGAACGGGTTTGGACATAACGTACTTGACTGGGTCAGCTTTAGCAACCAAGTGGATGGTGTAAGCATACATGTAATGTCTTAGCTTTTGGACGGCTAAGACTAGGGTAAGGCACATCTTCTCGATTGGTGAGTGGTTAAGCTCCGCACCAGTGAGAGTTTTACTTAGGTAGTAGAGTGCTCTTTCCTTTTGGTCTTCATTTTCTTGTGCCAAGAATGCTCCAATGGAACCCTCTTGTATAGCAATGTATAGGATGAGCGGTTTTCCAGGCACGGAAGCTCTTAAGACAGGTAGGCTTACTAGGTACCTTTTTATGCTTTCGAAGGCATTGCGACATGCGTCATCCCATATGAATAGAGCGTCCTTCTTCATAAGTCGACTGAAGGGTTGACAGTGTCCAGCAAGCTTAGAGATGAAGCGCCTAATGAAGGCTAGCCGTCTTTGTAGACTTTTGAGCTCGTGTAGATTCCTTGGCTCAGGCATGCTTTGAATGGCCTTAATCTTTGATTGGTCCACTTCAATGCCACGGTGCTAGACAATAAAGTCAAGGAACTTCCCAAAAGTGACTCCAAATATACACTTCAACGAGTTCATTTTGAAGTTGTAGTGTCGTAGTTTGTTGAACACCATTTGTAAATCCTTCAAGTGATCGGATATCTTTTTGCTCTTGACAACTACGTCGTCCACGTAACATTCTACATTTTTGTGTAACATGTCATTGAACATCTTCTACATTGTGCGTTGATATGTAGCTTCAGCATTCTTCAAGCCAAAGGGCATTAACTTGTAGCAGTAGATACATTTTGGAGTGCGGAAGGCTGTTAGTTCCTTGTCTTCGGGAGCTATGCAAATTTGATTGTATCCAAAGGAACCGTTCATGAATGATAGCGCCTCGTGGCCAGTGGTTGCGTCCACCATGATTTCGATAATTGGCAAGGGAAAGTCATCCTTCAGGCAAGCATTGTTGAAGTCTCCGAAGTCTACGTCAACATGTATTTGTCCAGATTTCTTAAGGATAATGACAATGTTTGAGATCCACTTAGGGTATTGGACCTCTCGAATGAAGCCTGCTTTGATTAGCTTGTCAATTTTAGCCTTAATTTGTGGGATGAGCTTAGATTGATAGCGTCTTTGAGTTTGCTTTATTGGTCGCGTTTTTTAGCTTCATTTGCTTGATTTGTGCCACATGTCATTGATGACTTGTTCATTTGTGACGAGTCATATGCCACGTGAAGCTTTTATGATGCATCATTTGTATGCAACGAAATTTACATGTCTACAATGGTCTTTGAGTATTCAATCCTTTAAGCTATGTGGCCTACATCATAACAGGATAAAAATTTGTGGAATATGACAATCATTAACTAATCACATCAAAATGAGTAGTTGTGTGAAAATTCATGGGTAGTTTGCCCCCTTCTGTTGAAGAGTAGACCCAGATGGGTGTCGGAGAATTAGTGTACCCTCACGCATTAAAGAGCTTACCCAGATAGGTGTTGCGGAATTAGCTTACCTTCTCGCATTTGAGAGCTTACCCAAATGTGTGTTGAGGAATTAGTTTACCCTCTCGCAGTTGAGAGATTACCCAGATGGGTGTTGGGAGTTGGTTTACCCTTTTCGCACTAGAGAGCAAACGAGTGTCGGGGAATTAGTTTACCCTTTCGCACTGGAAAGCTTACCCAGATAGGGGATCAGTTTACACTCTCGCACTTGAGAGCTTACCTATATAGGTGTCGAGGAATTAGTTTACCCTCTCGCACAGAATAACTGACCCATATGGGTGTCGCAGAATTAGTTTACCCTCTCACATTAAAGAGCTGACCTAGATGAGTATCGGGAAATCAGTTTACCTTCTTGCACTGGAAAACATGCAAGTCATTGTAAGTGCAGCCAAGGAAAGTTGGACTGCTAGACAACTGAAATAATCCCTAACCCATGGGGTCTTGTTTGGTGAACTGCTTGAGACTTCTAACTGGTTGTGGAATTCACGCAATGGTGTAAGTGGGGAACGCAGTGAACTGCTCCCAGACATTTTCCAAGTAGTACGCCATTGATGTGAAATTAAATTGCACTCAAATTTAAACCCTATCAATGTAGTATGTGTAAGTAGGGATCGTTCTAGCCGGGGATTAGAAGGGATGCTAATCTACACTAATTAAACTTTAAAACACTAAACTAGACTTACAAGACTCAAAACAAACTTAAAACAACCAAATAGACTCAAAACAGACACTAGGGAGTTATTTGGACGAATTCTAACTTTAACTTGACTCAAAATGCTGAAAGACACAAAATTAAAAAGATTCTAACTAAGTTGACACAAGAAAATAAAGGGGATTGGGTTTTTGATGAATTTAAAGTAAAAACAAACTGATTAAGACACTAAACAAAGGTTGGTACGAATTTGGGTGAATTAAAGGGTGAATGGCTAGCTAGAGTATCCTTCTCCACACATGACATATATGCAACACAAATCGATTTTCAGTTATTCTTTCTATAAACCATGAACGACAATGCCCCAAATTAATCGTGACTACACGCATTAACCTTCAGATTTTCCTAAGTTCATTGAATTTGGACGTAGCGCCGCAAACCAAATTATTCTTATCAAGTTCCCTATATGACTGCATACTAGAGATACATATCAAAGATCATTAAGCTTTGTGAAAATCATAAGCATTGACATGACATTCGTGACTATGACTGCATGACACTCCTGCCAGGAATTTACTTAACGCGATCGTGACTAGCAACCTCTACTACTTGTAAATATAAGTTTGTAACTATTAGGTGAAACTCCCTTATATTTTAGCATCAAATCCTAGCATGCAAACTAAGTGTGCACCCTTAATCAACATACAAGAATAAGTTTTAATCAAACAGTTAAGCAAATCACATCCACGATTCATGAAATCATAACTGGAGGAAATCAATTCATATCACATATATGCTCATAGTTTCGAATTCCCCCCTAGCTAAGAAGGGGTTTAGTTCCTCATGATCGCAAATAAACAAAGACAATTAAATTTAAACATTGAAAACAAAGGATAGAATAGACCTAGAAACGCTCCAGATTTCTTCCTTCCTTCCTTTGCAAAGCTGCGGCACAATGAGTGTGTGGTGAATGGATGTAGGTGAGTTATGGTAGAGGGTGGTGGTCTGAATGGTGTGACAGATTGGGGTATATATAGGCCTAGGGATTACTTGGCCTAGGTTGTCAAGGAAAAGGATTTAGGACTCCAATCCAACAAGGAAAAGGCCATCTAGAAAGGTTGGGGCGCCAAATTTTTAGGGCTTCCAGAAATGAGTGTTGTGGCATGTTTCTAGAACAAAAAGGCCTCCTAAAAACAGGTTTTAGGTGTCCTAATATGAAAAGGAGTCCCCCTTGTAGCTGGAATTAAGGTAGGATAAGATTAGGATAGGATAAGATAAGATAAGGTAAGATAAGGTTAGTTTGGATAAGATAAGGTTGGATAAGGTTTTGGATAATTCTCCTTCTTTGTAGCTGATTCCTTATCTTCAATGACTTGAATTAATTTCTTCAACTCTTTTGCACATTCCTAGCCTCTCTTGAACTTCAAATTCGTCCATCCATCTTGCTCCATACTTGTGCTATCCATTCCAAGCCCAAAATTGCTCTAAAATGCTCCAAATTGCATCTTTCTGCCATTTTGACACTTAGACCCTACAAACACACGAAAATAGCTTAAAATACTAAATTAACTAAGAACTAAGGACATTAATGCAAGGAAACAAGCTAACAAAGTCGCATAAATATGCTCCTATCAAATTCCCCCACACTTAGCTTTTGCTAGTCCTCGAGCAAAACAAACAAACAAACATAACCTAAACCCTCCAACATTACCTCAGGGATTTCCAATGGTACATAACATGTTAAAAATCATTACTTACATAGGTTTCAATTATCCCTACCCTTGAACTTATACTTAATCACAGTAGCCACTCACTAGCTCGCATTTAATCAATTAAAACAACTTTTTGAATGTAGTAACATGCCTTAGAGAATCCCTCAATTGCTCACAAGATATACACTCTATTTTCACACAGATTTTCTGACTACACTCCCTACACTAGGTATATGTGTGAAGATTAATGTGAACATGAAAACTAGTACTCACATATGTTTTAACAAAGAAGGCATTTTCTGAAATTATTAATGCATGTATAGATATGATCTCATGAATGGAATGCCACTACTTAGACGCGAGAACCAGGGACACCATATGCTCAAACCAATCCCAAACTCCACATATTGAAACACATAACAATCAAGATAGAAGTTTAAGGGTTGTAACAAGGCTAAGGGTATTGGCTAACAAAGAAAGGTAAGAGATAAACAAAGGTTCTTAAAGCAATAGCAAGCAAAGTAATGAATATGACACTTAGAACTCCCTTTTTAAATGCAGCCACAAACTTTGATATATAAAGGGAAGATCACACATACTTAGGGCCGAATTCAACTTTTTGGACCCTTTCTTCAACAACCAACACTTGTGAGCTCATTCTCACTTATTTTGAACACTTTTCACACTTTTTCACATACTTTTCTTTTTCTTTTCTTTCTGTCACCAATTTTCTTCTTTCTTTCTTTTTTTTTCTTTCTTCCCGTGCCCTTTTCTACTTCTTTGGCACACAAAACCACTAAAAACCTTCCCCCACACTTGTTTGCTGCCTAATGATAATCAAAAGGAATTCTTCTAAGTCATGCTCCACTATTCTTTAAGAACAAGGGTATGGATAGTCCTATTCTAGGCTAGGTAAGGATAATGTGGATAACAAAGAAAATAGGCTAAATAAGGCTCAAAGGGGTTAAACCTACAATACATATGCTAAGGGTTAAGGCTTTTTGGCTCTGGTTTTAACTAAACAACTTCATCTTGTTATTTGTTATGCAATCAATTTTATGCTTTGAATGAAACGGGCATGAGTTCTAGTATTTGGTACTATATGATGAAACGCATTCTAAGTAACAACCAAGCAAAGAATGATAAGATCATGCAACGACTTTAGAAAACAAGAATGTCAAGATTAATAACTCTCCAAACAAAGTTTAAGCTCAAGTCTCTCAAGGTTGTGGCATTAGTTTGAGTTTCTTCTTTCAAGCATGTTACAAAAACTGATTTTATCCTTTTTATGATTACATGTGAATTCATGAATGTCAACTATAACCAAGCATAAACCAAAGAGCATATAAAATTTCAATCCATGTTTGTAACTTTCTTTAACAGTGCAATTAAAACCAAATCCTCATCATTGTGTTGGAAGGTACCCTAAGACACAAACACACAAAAACGACTCTTTTTGGTATTTTTCAAAACTTTTTCGATTTTTTCTCAAAATTTTCGTATTTTTCTTTCAAGACACATAAAAACACTTCAAAACACCCTAAAAACACTCAAAAATAGTGAAAAACAACTTTAGAAGTGCTAGGTGACAAAATCCCACGAATTTTTCATGAAAACATCTTGTTTACCCCCCCCCCCCCAACACTTAAACCAAACATTGTCCTCAATGTTTCAAACATAGACTCACACACAAGCAAGCAAACAACACAACTAACAAACATAACAAAGATGGCAAAGTAAAAGCAATAAAGAGTAGGGTTTAGGAACGCAAATCTGGTTGTGGAGCCGAAGAGTTCCTAGGTCTTCTTTATTTGCATGGGTTGCCTCCCAAGAAGGGCTTGCTTTAACGTCTTCCAGCCGGACGAATCCTTCAATTATGCTTCATTGGAGGCCACGGCATGGTATTGATCTTTGAATGGAAGGTGATACTTGAAATTATCTGGCAATGGTTTAAATTCTAGTATGGGTACCTGAATCATTAACAACATATTAGTATAAAACAGAATTGAAATTCGGGGAGGTGGCTTACCTGTGTGCTCCGACATGAACTCAAGAATAAACACCCCTTCGAAAGTTGTAGGACTAGAAAATTCAGCCAGATTTGGTGTTTTGAGAGTTGTGGCTTGTCCCGTGTCATAAAATTCAACTTCTTTGGGCTTTGTTGTCTCATGAACATCCTCTTTGATCCATTCTTGATATTCTCCAGCCACTTCTTTTTCTTGAATCATTCTTCTTGATGTACCAGGTTCTTTAAGAAATTCAACACATTCTGGAATTTGATTTGGTGTATCAAGAATTGGGATATCACTTTGCACCTTTGGGAAGGCTTCCACAATGTCTTTTTCACTTTCTTCGTTCTTGGAAATCATGAACCTGCGAGGGAAGGGTACATTTGGAGGAAGAACATTAGATTGAACTGAATTTGAATCCAACTTACCTTGACTGGATGGCTTAGAAGCACTAGGGGTCTGCGGCAAAGGATGAGAGATGATTGGGTGTTGCAACAAGGCTTCTTCTAAGCTTGTCTTGGCTGAATCTTCCTCATTCTCTTTGAACAACAGCTCTTCGTTCACTTCGAGGGTATGTTTGGACGTTTTTGGTTCAGCATCAACCTCCATACCACTTTCTAAAGTGATAGCTTCAGCGATTGCAACATCTCCCATCAAATTGACAATAGTTGAGTTGAAGAGTTTGCTTTGTTCTTGCATTTGTGCCATGAACTCTACCATCTCTCCAAGTTGATTGTTCAATTCACCCATTGTCTTGGTTTAGTCTTGCATATCCTGCGCCATAGTAGTTAATAATTGAACAATTTGGTCATTATCCATGGACGAATCTGAACTTGGTTGGGCTGAATATGGTTGAGGCTGTGGTGGTTCATACTTTTGATAGAGCTTCTCAGATAGCTGCCAATACCCTTCTTGTTGTGAACCCTGCTTCAAAGAGGTTAGTACGTCACGAATTTCATCACAATTCATAGGCATACTTGAATTCGATTGGAATTGTTATGGGGGAGGTTGTGGTGGTTGCATAGGCGTTGTATAGAACTCCTCATATGGCTGCCAATATTCTCCTTGTTGAACCTCCTTAACTTGATTTTGTGAACCCTGCGCCAAAGAATTTAATTCATTAAGAATTTGATCATAATCTATTAATGAACCTGAGTTGGGTTGGGCATATTGTATATGAGGTTGTGGTGGCTACGCAGATCTTGAATAGAACTCCTCATCTTGCTGCCAATATCCACCTTGTTGAATTTGTTGAGGTTTCTCCCACATATAATCTGAATAATCTCTCCAATCAAAATTGTAAGCGTTGGAAAACAGGTTGTCCCTTGATTGGTTATGGCCTTGATAACCCCAAGCACTTCCATTCGCAGTGAATTGATGCGTTTGATGTCCATGCCCATAGGGTACATTAAATGTAGGGGCAGTGTGCATTGTGGTTCTTTCGGCAATCTGGGACAATTGAGAAGTAAGATTCGCCAATTGAGCTTGAATGTTTGCAATTGCCATGTCTAGTACCTGAAACAAACAAAATAAAAACCTAAAATGTAAAAGGAAAAAAACACAAACAAAAACACGGGGGATTAGCAAATTTACTAATCCCCGGCAACGGCGCCAAAAATTTGATGTGAAATTAAATTGCACTCAAATTTAAACCCTATCAATGTAGTATGTGTAAGTAGGGATCGTTCTAGCCGGGGATTAGAAGGGATGCGAATCTACACTAATTAAACTTTAAATCACTAAACTAGACTTACAAGACTCAAAACAAACTTAAAACAACCAAATAGACTCAAAACAGACACTAGGGAGTTATTTGGACGAATTCTAACTTTAACTTGACTCAAAATGCTGAAAGACACAAAATTAAACAGATTCTAACTAAGTTGACACAAGAAAATAAAGGGGATTGGGTTTTTGACGAATTTAAAGTAAAAACAAACTGATTAAGACACTAAACAAAGGTTGGTACGAATTTGGGTGAATTAAAGGGTGAATGGCTAGCTAGAGTATCCTTCTCCACACATGACATATATGCAACACAAATCGATTTCCAGTTATTCTTTCTATAAACCATGAAGGACAATGCCCCAAATTAATCGTGACTGCACGCATTAACCTTCAGATTTTCCAAAGTTCATTGAATTTGGACGTAGCGCCGCAAACCAAATTATTCTTATCAAGTTCCCTATATGACTGCATACTAGAGATACATATCAAAGATCATTAAGCTTTGTGAAAATCATAAGCATTGACATGACATTCGTGACTATGACTGCATGACACTCCTGCCAGGAATTTACTTAACGCGATCATGACTAGCAACCTCCACTACTTGTAAATATAAGTTTGTAACTATTAGGTGAAACTCCCTTATATTTTAGCATCAAATCCTAGCATGCAAACTAAGTGTGCACCCTTAATCAACATACAAGAATAAGTTTTAATCAAACAGTTAAGCAAATCACATCCACGATTCATGAAATCATAACTGGAGGAAATCAATTCATATCACATATATGCTCATAGTTTCGAATTCCCCCCTAGCTAAGAAGAGGTTTAGTTCCTCATGATCGCAAATAAACAAAGACAATTAAATTTAAACATTGAAAACAAACAATTAAATTTAAACATTGAAAACAAAGGATAGAATAGACCTAGAAACGCTCCAGATTTCTTCCTTCCTTCCTTTGCAAAGCTGCGGCACAATGAGTGTGTGGTGAATGGATGTAGGTGAGTTATGGTAGAGGGTGGTGGTCTGAATGGTGCGGCAGATTGGGGTATATATAGGCCTAGGGATTACTTGGCCTAGGTTGTCAAGGAAAAGGATTTAGGACTCCAATCCAACAAGGAAAAGGCCATCTTCAATGACTTGAATTAATTTCTTCAACTCTTTTGCACATTCCTAGCCTCTCTTGAACTTCAAATTCGTCCATCCATCTTGCTCCATACTTGTGCTATCCATTCCAAGCCCAAAACTGCTCTAAAATGCTCCAAATTGCATCTTTTTGCCATTTTGACACTTAGACCCTACAAACACACGAAAATAGCTTAAAATACTAAATTAACTAAGAACTAAGGACATTAATGCAAGGAAACAAGCTAACAAAGTCGCATAAATATGCTCCTATTAGCTATCCTTGGACATTTTGTTGTGTGCTCCCCTAAGGCTTTGATTAGTGATCAGCTGAGAATCTGAATGGATCGTGAGCTTCCTTATCATTAAAATTTTCACTAGTCGAGGGCTGTTGGTAAAGCCTTGTATTCTACTTACTCATTAGATGCTTTAAAGTGACGAATGCCGATGGTTGAATCTACGCGATTGGAAGCCGTGGAGCATGAGTCGGCGTGGCAGGGAGCCAAGAAGCAAGTTTGGCACGGCTAAAAGCCGTTATGCATGATAGGCATAGAAGGGAACCACAGAGCTAAGGCCAGCTGAGGCCGCGTTATGTGCGGCAGCAAATCATGCTTAACTGCTAGTATTGGGCCGTTGCAGGGCTGAGCTGCATGCAGCAGGAGGCGGTGCGTGATTGTTGGAACTAGGTTGCTCCATGCATGGAACTGTCTAGGTAATGATGACAAGACGTGCTTCTGATCCCTGGTAGTTGGAGGAACCTTCTAGGTAATGATCACAATGCGTCATTATGGTGCTTGTCTGCCCCCAACATGCCTTTGGGCTAAGTTATTGCATTTTTTGAAATGTTCGCTAGTGTCTACGCCCTTACGATCGCACGTCTGGATTGTGTGGAATATGCATCATGATGATTGAGTGCCACGGCTTGCCTGGTCAAACCTTAGATCTCCTTCAGAGTAGTGGCAGTTTGCACCACGGTCTTCTCTTAAGGTCATGGAGGATCTGGTTGATCGGGATTGAGAACTTATAGCATGTTTTGGGTGTCCGGCCCTCTTTCGTCGGGGAATAGTCTGTGCGCCTGCCTCTCGGCTTGTTCTCGTTGTTGGACCTCCTTGCATTGTTATAGGCTGTCAAAGCCTTCGACTGCCCCCAACAATAACCTGTTGGTCTATACTGCTCTTCTTGTGTCTTGCTCTTTCCTGTCGCAACTACGATACACATTGTTTGCTCTTAGTTGGGGAGCTGGTTGCTCGTGGTCACGATTGGCGTAAATTGCCAACTGAACTTGAGTTTGAGCGTTTCTGCTTCCTTCTGGTTCTGCCTCCGTTAGGGCGATAATGCCTCGGCTGCCACCGATGGTGGTTTGCAGGTCTATGCTGCTTCTCTTAGCGATTTGCTCATTTGTGTTGTGACTGTATTACATGTCATTCTTCTCTAGCTAGCAAATAGGCTGGTTGTGACTGTGCTAGTTGAACTTGAGCTTAAGTATCCTCAAGCTTTTTCATGTACCCTGCGTTGCCTGATGTGGTAGAAACTAACACACAAATTAAACCTTGTATATCGTAGTATGAGTAAGTAGGGATCATTCTATTCCGGGGATTAAAAGGGATGCTAATCAACACAAATTAAACTTATAAAACTGAAAACTAAGTTAAACTAACATCAAAACAATGACTGGGGGGATTTTGGAAGAATTTATTTCAAACAACAGTAAATGGCAGCAAGTAAATTAAGTTGTGAATGAAATATAAATGAAAGGATAGCTAAAGGATTCTTCTCCACACATAAAACATATGCATACAAATCGATTTCCAGTTATTCTTCCTATAAACCATGAATGACAATGCCTCGAATTAACTGCAAACAACACTAATTAACTCTCAGATTTTCCTCAGTTCATTGAATTGGACTGACTGACGCAACCAAATTATTCTTCTCAAGTTCCCTAACTATGAAAAGCATGATAGAGATACATCTTAAAGATCATTAAGTTCTGTGAAAATCATAAGCATTGACAAAGCATTCGTAACTATGAAAAGGATGATACTCCTGCCAGGAATTTACTTAACTCAATCATGACTAGTGACTTTTACTACTTACAAATATAAGTTCATAATGATTAGGTGGAATTCCCTTATATTCTAGCATTAAATCCCTGCATGCAAACTAAGTATGCATCCTTAATAAACATACAAGAATAATTTCTCTATAAAATAGATAAGTAAATCGCATTCACGTTTTATGAAACAATAACTGGATGTAATCATTTTATATAAAACATATGATCATGGCTTTGAATTCACCTCTAGCTAAAAAGAAACTTAGTTACACATGTTCATCATAACTAAAAAGCAATCTAAAATAAACATTGAAACTTAAAACAAAGAGAGAAAGAACTCTGAAAATTCCAGCAACTTCAATGGATGAATGGTAGGCACAGCACACCCTAAATCGTTGCATGAATTTCATATATATAGGGGGAAACGGCTAAATCCAAGGAGGAAAGGGTTTTGCTGTTTTTAAATTATTTTAGAACTCTAAGAATCAGGTAGAAAGTGTTGGAATGTGATTAGGATTCCTCCTTGCAGCTGGAGACAAGATAAGATAATGTTGGATAAGATTGGATAAGATAAGATAAGATAGAATACGATAATGTTCACCTCCAACTAGGATTCCTCTTTCTTGTGTAATTCCTTATCTTCCAAGCCTCAACTTTAATTTCTCCAGAGTTTAGCACATGTTTAACACCATTTAAACACCAAAAACGTCCAGCCCATATGCTATCCACGCGTGTTATCCAATCCAAGTCCAAAACTGCTCCAAATTGCTCCATTTGACTATTTATTATCATCTTTACCAACTAGACCTATAATAATACGAAAATAACTTAAATTACTATAATAAATGGAAATTAACTAAGTAAATACAAAGAAATAAGATAACAAAGTCGCATAAATATGCTCCTATCAAATTCCCCCACACTTAGCTTTTGCTAGTCCCCGAGCAAAACAAAGAAAACAAAAAACCTTCCAACAATTGCCTCAGGGATTTCCAATGAAACATGACATATTAAAAATCATTACTTACATAGATTTTAGCAATCTTTACTCTTTAGCTTATACTTAACTGTAATAACCACTCACTAGCTCTCATTTAATCAATTAAAACAACATTTGAAAATAGTAACATACCTTAGAGAATTCACTCAATGCCTCACCGAATATACTCTCTATTTTCACACAGATTTTCTGACTACACTCCCTATACTAAGTATATGTGAGAAGATTGATGTAAACATATAGACTAGCACTCACATATGTTATAACAAAGAAGGCACTTTCTGAAATTATTAATCCCAACATGTATATGATCTCATGAACGGAGTGCAACTACTTAGAAGCGAGAACCAGGGATTCCATATGCTCATACCAATTTCAAACTCCACATATTGAAACACATAACAATCAAGATAAAAGTCTAAGGGTTGTAATAGGGCTAAGGTATTGGCTAACAAAGAAATGTTAAGGATAAACAAAGGTTCTTAAAGTGGTAGTAAGCAAAGGAATTCAACTTTTGATTGCAGCACCCAACTTTAAACACAAAGAGGAGATTCGTACAACTTTAGGGTCAGATTCACATTTTTAGACCCTTCTTCAACAACCAACACTTATGAACTCATTCTCACTTCTTTTTAACCTCTTTTTTTTCTTTTCTCAACTTTTTTTTCAACGTTTTTCTTATTTCTTTCTATTTTTCTTTTTCTTTTTCTCTTCTTTGAAACATTAAACATAATCACTACTTCACTAGATTCAAAAGAACAAATTCTTCCCCCACACTTGTTTTTTTGCAAATCGTAGATCAAAAGGAATTCCCAACAAGTCATGCTCCACTATTCTTTAAGAACAAGGGTATGGATATTCCTATGCTAGGCTAGGTAGGGATAATGCAAGCTAACAAAGAAAATAGGCTAAATAAGGCTCAAAGGAGTTAAACCTACAATACATATGCAAGGGATAAGGCTTTTTGGCCCTGGTGGTAACTAAACAACTTCATCTTGTTATTTGTTATGCAATCAATTTTATGCTTTGAATGAAACGGGCTTGGGTTCTAGTATTTGGAACTAAAATGATGAAAAAGCATTCTAAGTAGCAACCAAGCAAAGAAATAATGAGATCATGCAATGACTTTAGAAAATAAGAATATCACAGATTATTAACTCTCCAAACAAAGAATAGGCTCAAGTCTCACAGGGTTGTAGCGTTAGTTTGAGTTTCTTCCTTCAAGCATGTAACAAAAACTGATTTTTTTTTTCTTTGTGATTACATGTGAATTCGTAAATGACAACTACAACTAAGTATTAACCAAAAGAGCATATCAAACTTCCACCCATGTTTGTAACTTTCTTTAACAATCATGCAATTAAAAACCAAATCCTCATCATTGTGTTGGAAGGTACCCTAAGACACAAACAAGCAACAAAAACGACTCTTTTTGGTATTTTCTCAAGCTTTTTCGATTTTTTTTCAAAATTTTGCTATGTGACACACAATAAAACACTTTAAAACAGTGAATAACAATATTAGTAGTGATAGGTGGTGAAATTCAAAGATAAGTCATGAAAAGTAATCTGTTTACCCCCCCCCCAACACTTAAACCAAACATTGTCCTCAATGTTTCAAAAATAAACTTAAACAAGAAAGCAATAAAAGATAACTAGCAAACAAGACAATCATGGCAAAGTAAAAACAATCAAGAGAAGAGTAAAAGAGAGCAAATATGGTTGTAGGAGCCGAAAATTCCATTGTCTCTTTATTTGAACACATGGGTTGCCTCCCAAGAAGTGTTTGCTTTAACGTCTTTTAGCCGGACGATACCTCCAATTAAGCTTCACTATGGCCTGCAACATGGAGTTGATCTTTGAATGGAAGGTGATACTTGAAATGATCCAGTAATGGTTTAAATTCTAGAGTGGGTGCCTGAATCATTGAAATCAACATGTTAGTAGAAAACAAAAATGAAATTTGAGGAGGTGGCTTAGCTGTGTGCTGTGATAAGAATTCAAGGACAAACACTACTTCAAAAGTTTCAGGAATGTTGCTCTTGGCCAGATTTGGTGTGAGGGTAATGACTTGTCTTGTGTTATAAAATCCAACTTCTTTGGGGATGGTTGTCTCAAGTACATCCTCTTTGATGAATTCTAGATATTCCCTAGCCGCTTCTTTCTCTTAAATCCTTCTTCTTGTTGTACAAATCTCTTTAAAAATTTCAGCACATTCTGGAACTTGCTTTATTGCATCAAGAAGAGAGATATTAGTTTGCACCTTTAGAAAGGTTTCAAAGATGTCTTTCTTTCCCTCTTCTTTCTTGGATTGCAAAAACCTGCAAGGAAAAGGTACATTTGGTGGAATAAGGTTAGAAAGAATTGAATTCGGAATAACCATACTAGAATTGGATGGTGGTGGAGCTAGGGTAGCTGCGGCAATAGGATTAGAGATGATTGGGTGATGCGGCAAGGCTTCTTCTAAGCTTGCCATAGCTGAGTCTTCCTCATCTTCTTCGGACAACAGCTCTTTGTCCACTTCTAGGCTATGTTTGGATATCTTTGGTTCAACTTTAACCTCCATACCATTTCCCAAAGTGATAGCTTCAGGGATTTCAAAATCTACCATCAAATTGACAATAGTTAAGCTAGAGAGATACTTTTTTCTCGAATTTGCCCCATGAATTATGCGATTTGTCCAAGTTGATTTTTCAATTCGACCATCTCTTTAGCTTGGTTTTCTAGATCCTGAGTCAAAGAAGCACAAGAAGTATTTAGTGTTTGAAGAATTTTAACATGATCCATGGACATACTTGAATTTGGTTGGAATTGTTGTGGAAGAGATTGTGGTGGCTGGATAGGTCTTGAATAAAACTCTTGAGGTTGCTGCCAATATCCTTCTTGTTGAACTTGTTGAGGTTCACTCCACATAAAATTGGAATGATCTCTCCCACCTGGATTGTAAGTGTTGGAAAACAAGTCGTTCCTTGAGTGATTATGGCCTTGATAACCCCAAGCATTGACACTATCCCAACTTTCATTCTCAATCAATTGAGGATGTTGATTAGTTTGATATCCTTGCCTAGAGGACACACCAAATGTAGCCACACTTTGCATTGTGGACCTTTCGATATACTATGACATAAGAGAAGTAAGATTGGCCATTTGAGCTTGAAGATTAGCAATTGTCATGTCTTGCTTCTCTAGTACCTGAAATCAAAGAATAAAACTAAATCAAAACAAAAACAAAGACAAACGAAAAACATAGAGCGATTAGCAATTTTACTAATCCCCACCAACGGCGCCAAAATTTGATGTGGTAGAAACTAACACACAAATTAAGCCATGTATATTATGCAATCATAGTATGAGTAAGTAGGGATCGTTCTATTCCGGGGATTAGAAGGGATGCTAATCAACACAAATTAAACTTATAAAACTGAAAACTAAGTTAAACTAACATCAAAACAATGACTGGGGGATTTCGGAAGAATTTAATTAAAACAAAAGTAAATGGCAGCAAGTAAATTAAGTTGTGAATGAAATATGGATGAAATAATAGCTAAAGGATTCTTCTCCACACATGAAACATATGCATACAAATCAATTTCCAGTTATTCTTCCTATAAACCATGAATGACAATGCCCCAAATTAATTGCAAACAACACTAATTAACTCTCAAATTTTCCTAAGTTCATTGAATTGGACTCAGCGCCGCAACCAAATTATTCTTCTCAAGTTCCCTAAATATGAAAAGCATGATAGAGATACATCTCAAAGATCATTAAGTTCTGCGAAAATCATAAGCATTGACAAAGCATTTGTAACTATGAAAAGCATGATACTCCTGCCAAGAATTTACTTAACTCAATCATGACTAGTGACTTTTACTACTTACAAATATAAGTTCATAACGATTAATTCTCTTATATTTTAGCATCAAATCCCTGCATGCAAACTATGTATCCTTAATAAACATACAAGAATAAGTTTTCAACTAAGCATGCAAACTAGATGTAATCAATTTATATGAAACATATGATCATGGCTTCGAATTCACCTCTAGCTAAAAAGAAACTTAGTTACACATGTTCATTGTAACTGAAAAGCAATCTAAAATACACATTGAGAATTAAAAAAAAAAAAGAAAGAAAGAAAGAACTCTAAAAATTCCAGCAACTTCAATGGATGAATGGTAGGTGAGGCACACCCTAAATCGTTGTAGGAATTTCATATATATAGGGGGAAACGGCTGAATCCAATGAGGAAAGGATTTTGGCGTTTTAAATTATTTTAGAACTCTAAGAATCAGGTAGAAAATGTTGGAATGTGATTAGGATTCCTCCTTGCAGCTGGAGATAAGATAAGATAATGTTGGATAAGATAGGATAAGATAAGATAAGATAATGTTCCTCTCCAACTAGGATTCCTCTTTCTTGTGTAATTTCTTGTCTTCCAATCCTCAACTTTAATTTCTCCAAAGTTTAGCACATGTCTAACACCATTTAAACACCAGAAATGTCCAACCCATATGCTATCCAATCCAAGTCCAAAACTGCTCCAAATTGCTCCATTTGACTATTTATTGTCATCTTTACCAACTGGACCTAAAATAATACGAAAATAACTTAAATTACTATAATAAATGGAAATTAACTAAGTAAATACAAAGAAATAAGATAACAAAGTCGCATAAATATGCTCCTATCATTGCCTGCTCTGGTAAAAGGTCGGAAGAATTTTCTACGAACCATGCCGCGAGTAAAACTACGCTGGATTCGGGTCTTGCATGTTCGTCAAAGTGTTGACCTAACCGTGGGCATGCACTCGCCTACTAGCCTTTCCAAGGGGTGATTACCCTCTCAGCGCACTAAGATGGGAGAAAATGTTTTCACAGAAGCCGATGAGGGAGTACATATTGCCTGAACGCTTGGTTCATGGCTAGATGAGCAGCTGTTTGTCGGGACATCTTTAGAAAGAATATCGTCATCAGTTTTTGTCCTACTTCAGGGCACCTCATTAAGAATGTGCTACTTATTGATGTGCTCGTGTAGTCGACTTGTCAAGGTAGACTGCTGCGCGAAGGCGCTAGTCAAGTCCATAATATGCCGAGATATATAGATCGCCATCTGGAGTTGAGCAGCTCGTCTGAAGTATATCTCCATGAATGGTGGAAGTGTATAGGACATCGGGCATGGAATTTGAGATTCAACGAGCCAAATCTGCATAAAAACAAGTCAAAAACACCGAAAATAGGTTTGAAACACCGAAAAAAAGATCTGAAACACCAAAAATGGATCAAGGACCTCGCCAAAAATATTTTGGCCAGCTGGTCTGGTCAGAACCATGTCAAGTCTGGCAGCTGGTTTACGGTTCGCCTGAATGGTCTAGGTCCGGTTTCATTTAGTCTGGGCATTGAGATGTACGAATCTATGTTGTGGGTCAAGCGTGTGGGTGAGGATCAGGTTGGTGCAGCGAGTCTGCCTATGAGCAACTGTTGGAGATGGCGATGGGCTTGCGTGGAAATTGGTTAATGCTTGGGAGCTGAGGCTTGAGCCCAGTACTGATCGCCTGGGTTTCCGTATTGGGTTCGCGCCTTAATCTGTTCTGGAAGGCCTGCTACCTGCTCTTGGCTGGCTTCTAGTAGCTCTACTCGCAGCTTGAGCTGTGCCATATGGGTCAGCAACAGGAAAATACCAATAAGCCAGACTGGGACGTAGGCATACTTGCCGAACCTTGTAAGTATTGTGTCTTATTTACATTATCCCACTAGATCACCACCCTTCTTTTTAAATGCGAGCTGGCAATAAACATTAGTAGAATTTGCTTTGTCATTCATACAAAGATTTGAACTTTTTTAGTTTTTTTTTTTCCTTTGCTAAAGTTTCATCTCACTTGGTTTTCACAGCTTTTACCTTTGTACATTCAAGGCGGAGGGTTGTAATTATCATTGTGTAAGTGTCTTTATATTTACATTAGTATTAACATGCAATTAGTAATGTATTTATCCACCACTTACTATTACAGTCTAGTGGTACTCATCTTCACTTGTACATGGGAGGTCTTCATCATAGTGAGTTCTATACTAATTTATTCCCTCCCCCCTTAATATCAATGTATAGTTGTATAAAATACAGTATTTATCTAAGTGTCTTATAGTTATATTTGATGCATGCTTTAACAAGTTAAAGTCTAGCGACTAGCAATATAGTATTTAGTGATATTTTTCTTCACTTGTAAGTAAGAGGTTTTAGACAAGTCCCGTAAATATTGTCGATGCAAATTTTCGTCGTCTCTTTCTTTGACAAAAATACACTTGCAAAACAATCAACATCTTTTATCAAAGACGTAAGCCTCACACTCCCACCAGGTTAGGGATGAGGGTTAGGCCAATGGATCTACAATACCTAAGTTAGTTTCTCTGAAAAGAGTATGTGTTCAGGGCTTTTAGGGGTAGCAAAAGCTTACCGATTTGGTAGAGATGGAGGAATATGTAGGGGAGTGGTCGGCCATGGTGTTACGGTTTTACCCTACACATGGTGGCATCTTATTGGCCAAGGTTTATGGAGAGAATATTCTCAAGATATTAAATAGGAAATAATATCTTGAGATAATGACGTAAATATCCCTAATTGATTTAAATATGGATTACTTACTTGAATGGAGTCAATCTTCAATTGAGAAATTTATTAAAGAAAGGATTTAGGTAATCAATCTTTATCTTTAATGCTTTGACTTTTCCATGCCATGGGCAGGTGAGCTGTGAGCAGTTGTATTCAGCTGTATAGATCTTTAGGGGTGCTGAGCTGCGCATAGGAGTATCTAAGGAGCCTGCCCATTTAATGAGGGCAATCTTGTCATTCTTAAGCATAAGTTCATGTGTCGTCTCTAGAATTTTTGGGATTATTTTAGGCTCCACAAATGCCCCCAAACCAACTGGGCTACATGTAGGAAAATGGCAGTAGGTGTAGAAATCCTAAGCTGCATGGGTGTGTAGAGTTATTTCCCAATTTGATTTAGATCTCATTCTTTGACTTAGAGATAGACTCTTCTAGGAAAAGGAAACCAATTGCCCCAACACCTATTTAATTATGCCTTAAGCAGGGGATTAAATAAATTTGGAGAACAATCTTCATTCCAACAAGGAAAAGAGATACTCTAGGAAATTTTTTCCCCCTCCCCTAGCTCTCTACTTCTCTGGCCCTTGCAAAGAGTCGTTTCTAGTTGTTATTCTTCTTCGTGCAGCACCAAAGTAAGATAAAATTGAATTTTTTTTCTTCTTTTTCATCTTGGGTGGTGCTACCACAGGGCAGCCGTCGAAGTGGTGTGGCACGTCGGTTAACAGGTGCCAGGAGTCGGCTCAACATGGGCCGAGAATACAGCGTGGCATAGGCCACAACTTAGAGCGCTAAGGTGCAGTGCTGAGTGAATAATATGTCTCGAGCTCTTTATGGAGGCCTAAATCTGGCACGAGCCAGTTAGGCATGCCAGAAGGTCTGGAGCAGCTGAGGTGATCATGAGTGGGCGAGGGTCACCTTGGAGATTAACGAAGAATGTGAGTTCAACCCCTCTCTTGAGTTGCGGGTTCCGACTGAGTTCATTGATGATGAGTGAATTGTTTCATTCTTGGTCGACTTGAAGTTTTTTGTTGGGCTGCTCCTAACTTCAATTTATTGATTGTCCTTCTTACTTTATGTAGATTCAAAATTTGGCTCAACTCCAAGAACTTCGCCGAATATGAAGAAAACACTATTTGCCTTGGGCATTCTAGTTGAGTACTGTGAGTGGCTCTAGCTGCTCAGTCCTCTTCGTCAAGAGAAAGGCGGGCTACCTCCAAATGAAAAGATTAAGCGGAAAAAATATGAGGTGTTTGCTTGTCTAATCGATGTCGTGGAGCCAGCTGCCAATAAGGATGAAAATAAGAAATTTTCCTCACATACTAGTAAGCCTTCGACCAAGAAGAAGCCAAGGACTTCTTCTGTTGCTGAAAAGCTTGTCAATTAATCTAACTTCTCCCAAGGGGAAGAAAAAGACTATTAAGTCTAAGCCTATAAACATGCTGCATCGAAAATAGCTACGACCATTGCTGAGAGGATTGCCCAGCAAAAGGGTTTAGTGCTGTCCCCAGTGTCTGGATTTGTATCGAAGTGCGTGTCTGGAGCTAAGTCCAGTTTGGCTTTTAAGAGGCTCGCCGTTATGAAGAACAGGAAGATGGATTTGGCTGTAAAAGTGGCGTGTAGGCCTATTTCTTCAACTACTACGACTGATTCGTCTGTTGAGAATGGGACGTTTGCTCGCATGAGCAGTTGTGAAAAGTCCACTGAGTTTGATTCTTAGGAATTTCCTGAGGTTTATGTGCTGTTGAAGGCTGACCTTTGTGAGAAGTCCACCAGTGGTTGTATAGGCTACCGATGAGTAGTTTTTTTTCTTAGACTTAGGAATTTTCTTCCTTTCTTTTTTGTTCTACTTTATTTGAACTTTGTTGGCCTTCAAGCCAGTTTATCAATTTGATAGATATTTAATAATGTTACAACCCGTACCTTAAAATATTGTATTTTATTCTCAAGACATGTGAAATGACTATTTTGCCCTTGAGTGGGTGTCTTAATTGATTATCGTGCCTCGACTCGAGAATTATATCTCGTACTTTCTTAAGTTTCATAACTTTACTCTTCGTACATTGTTTAACGTTAAAATTAATTACAAATCGAGGTCCATTTGTAATTAAAAACAATTGAAGGGACAACAATGTAAATTCACCTAAATCATTTTAAGTGGGGTTAAACCCACACTTGGCCCATATTCTATCTATCTCCCGCACTATTTCTACAACCTCTCTCTCTAACTCTCGACACTCTCCCTTTCTTTCTCTAAGCTCCGAGAAGGAACCACCACCAGTCCTCTTGATTCCAACCAAATTAACTCCCAAAAATATGAACCTCGAACCTTTAGGACATGGGGAATTCACCTGCAACGTTGCATGTGTCATCGGGGCACCTTTATGTGCTCTGTCATTAACACCAAGAGCTTGAGCTCTCTCAATCTCCGTCTCAGTATGATTAATCTACCCATCTTCGTTACTATGGGTTCTAATCTATTTGTGATGAACATTATGTTGAAAATATGTAGGGTTTAATCTCTGTTTTGAATATGTGCATGCATCTCACCTCGACAATGAATTTCGACGAATGCCGTCGAGTTCGAAGCTAAGTGGTGACTGTCTTCTTGGAATTTAGCTTGATTTAGATTTTTAACGTTTTGTTGGGCTAACCTAAGCTTGAATTCATGGGTTTAATTCTCTACATGCATCCATACTCTCTATCTCAGTTTTCGATGGTGAACCTCAAGCACTTTTCGACGAGTTTGAGGGTTTTGGCACCTGAACTCCTTTGAACACCATTCCAGGTAACTAAATACCTATTTGCATGTGAGTTTTGGGCTTTAAATCGCCAAGTTTTGACATGCATGCACTCTGCCAACCCTTTTTCTAGATTCCAGCGAGTTGCACTAATCAGCAATCGTTGAATCCAAAAGGGATTCAACCTCTCCTTGTCCTAATCGAGCTTAGGCTGCTCTAAATTGTGTTCTGGGCTATAATCGCAGTTTCTGGTAAGATTCTGGTGATCAGCGACGGTGATCTGCAACGGTCACCGTTAGTTTTAACGGCAAAGGCTAAGATTCTATTAACTTTAACAGAATCTTGTAACGGAGAAGGTATATTGCTGCATGGCACCTTCTTGGGCCGTGGCCTGGTAGCTTTGTTGTGGCTGCTGGGTCGCATTGAGCCTTAAGGATCATTGTCGTGGGGCTATGTCCTTGTCTCCACTCTCTGGTCCAAATCCTTGAACGTACTGATTCCGTTCGCAGTGGTTTCTGAATTTCCTATCATTGTATCCTTTCTCCAAGGATTGATCCAGAAATTTTTCTAGGAAAAATTAATTGATGCGATGTGTGAGAAATTCAACGTAACAGAAAATTCTAAAAACCAATTGCAAGAGTCTTCTTCGAGTATTTGAATGAGCTCTTAATGAAAGCACCAATTTGTCGATGCAAATTTCCGCCGTCTCTTCTTTTGACAAAAATGCACCTGTAAAACAATCAACACCTTTGATCAAAGAACTAAACCTCACGGGCCCACGAGGTGGAGGGGGGAGGGGTGTTTAGGGCTTTTAGGGGTTGCAAAAGCTTACTGAAATTTGGTAGAGATGGAGGAATGTATAAGGGAATGGCCGGCTATGGTGTTAGGGTTTTACCCTACACATGGCGGCATCCTATTGGCCAAGGTTTATGAAGAGAATATTCTCAAGATATTAAATAGGAAATAATATCTTGAGATAATGGTGTAAATATTCATAATTGAGTTAAAATGAGATTACTTACTTGAATGGAGTCAATCTTTAATTGGGAATGTATTAAAGATAGGATTTGGGTTATTAATCCTTATCTTTAATGCTTTGACTTTTCCTTGCCATGGGAAGGTGAGTTGTGGGCAATTGTTTTCAGCTACATGGACCTTCAGGGGTGCTGAGCTGGGTGTGGGAGTGTATAAGAAGTCTGCCCATTTAACAAGGGCAATCTTGTCTTTCTTGAGCAAAAGTTCACATGTCGCTTCTAGAATTTTTGAAATTATTTTAGGCTCCATAAATATTACATTTGATATCGTGTTGTGGTTGTCTCACTGTGTGGCTTAATCCAAATTCCCCACTTGTAATTCCATTATAGTGAAAGAAATAAAAATGACCCGGAACGTGAATATAACTCGGGATGTGAAAATAAAAGCTTCATCGGAAGGGTTAACCAGTCATAATAAGATATTTCTGTCATGGTTATTTTATTTCGAGTAGAAAAATGGTACATTGTTCATTTTCATACGTAGATGTGAAAATTAGAGAGCTGAAATGTAGATTCATAATGGTGCATTTAGGAATGCTCGATGGCACACTATAACACATGAAGGTATGACATATTTTCCACCCTCAAAAGAAAATCGTTTACATATTCAGAAGAGATAGCCCATCCTTTAGAGTATCCCCAATAGGGACTTTATCCTTCATGAGGCTACTACATTTAAAATTCTAATGAGAAATTTCATCGTAATTTTGACAAAAAATAAAAAGAAGAGAAAGTTCATCCCTAATGAGCCAGAAAATGAGACTAGATCCACCACTTGGGCTGGCAACTTTATTCCTTGGGTAGCAAAAAATTAGGCTACATCCAGCCCCAAAAAACAGTGGGTCCCATGAGAAAACTAGCAACCCATATGAGCCAAATTCTGTCACACTCCCTTTACGTGCGAGTACACTTAAACTCTCACTTTTTATTCTTTTTCTTTGATTCTTTTTTTTTTACATATTTTTGTTCCAAAGGTCCTACATTTTGTTTGTATGTTTAATACTTAAGACATAAAATGATATAAGATGTTCTACTAAAAAGACTACTTACTTTTATTAATTTCAAAATAAAAAGACACTACATATTGAAATGACACTGGTAGTTTAAAGACCTAAACCAAAAACATAAAAAACAACATACCTAAATTGTATGGGCATTACAATTTATTTATTTGAAAGCATAAACTAGCAAACGAACCTAAATTGTAAAGTCATTACAATTTAGTTATTAAAATGCTACAAAGACAAGACTTAGCCTTTATGTGCATGTGTTTGGGCCCAAAATATTGGTTTGGGCCGAGTTTAGAATTGTTCTCGGCCTAAAAGCTTTGTTCAAGGATCTTTATGGGCCATCTGTTTCGTGGGTCATCTAGCCGAGGCCGGCTGAGCCCTATCAGCAAGTGGGATGTTCTAGATAAAAGGAAAATGAGTAAGTCCCATTGCGAGACAAATGGATGGGGTATTTGAATCTTGATGCAATAAGGAGTCTCGGCAGGATGCGGAGACCTGGAGATGAATATGGCATGATAGAGGGTCAAGTTCAAAGTCCTAATGGAGGTAGGAATGGCCGAGATATGATTGGATCGGGATAAGGAATCCTAATCCGGATGGAGTTTTAACTTGATTGAGAGAGGGTTTGCTGCTATAAAAAGAGGGGTGAGTGCACCATTGAACCCCCTCCAATTCAACACACAAACTGCCCAGCACAAACTCTCGCTCTACGCAAAACCTCTCAACAACCTTAAGATTTTTATTTTCCTTTTCGCCAACACATCTTCAGTTTGGATAAACAGCACTGTGAAGGCAACCGATGATATCTTCAGTTTGGATAAACAGCACTATCGCCGTAGAATCAGCCGATCTCGGAGCAACTTCAGTTTGGATAAACAGCACTGCGTCGAGGCCAACTGGTTATTTATCCAAGTCTTGGTCGAGAAGGATTTTCGAGTCCTTATTGACAGAGGTCATCTCATTAGCCTTCTCGGCGAAGTGAGGTGTTACAGATTATTAGGCTCGGCACATAGAAGGTCGAGTTGTTTTATGATTAGATACTCACAAGTGGGATTTAGAGTTCGGCATTCCGACGGCCAAACTACATTCACGATTAAGACGTACATCTGCTTTGAGTACTTGTGTCCTTATACTTTGGTGTCAATTCGGCGTGCTTATACCTTCACGAAAATAATCACTGTGACCGAATCTGGCACCGACAATTCATGAACTTCGCAGAACTAGCAGCCTTGTCTTCAGGCTCTAGAACCCAAAGGCCGAGACGAGTTCCTTCCTCGGCCGCAGTCGCAAGATTAAGGAGTCATCCGCACACCCAACGCAACACATCAACACATTTTACTCCCCGGCTGAGCTCGGCCGACGAGTTGGCACGCCCCGCACATAATCAAATGACGTAGTTAGCTCATTAGTTAGTTAGCATGCACGCCATATAGGCTTGGTAGTTTTTAGGGTCAACAGCATGTTAATTCCACACATGTGCAATCTAATTATTTCAGAAGGCAAAGTGGACATTTGAATTTTCCAACAGATGAGATTGAGATAAAAAGAATTTAGATAATACGTTCAAAAATTAACTTACGAAAGTTAGCACACACAAAAAAGTTGTTGCGTAATGAAATCACCACACAAAAAAAATGTATAGCCCCATATAGAGCCTGAAAGGTATATAGCCCTAACTGGGGGAGATTCTTTTTTAGAGACGCAAAGAGTTCTCAAAGCTCTAAAATGAGGTATATCCACCACTTTTCCAGCTTCCTATAAAACCGTAATTGGGGATGCTTATAGCATGCATAGCCTCCTCTTTGATCTGCTTCTTAAACAGTTTCTGAAATACCTTGGAATTAACTGCAGCATTGAAAACTAGCATATTAAAGCCTCTAAGAAGATTTAAACAAGCATTTTCATGGATAGTTTTATAAATATTCAATGAAGAACTATACCCATAAAATACTTGATACTCTTAGGAGATCTGAGTTGGAGACGAAAAACAAAGACACTCTCTAAAAAATAATCTTTCTCGCCAATGAGGAAATGAAATCCTCTAACCCTATAAAGCAAAACCTTTGAATGTTGCAGACAAGAATACAAAAAGACACTGGTCAAATGTAAAAGCAATCTGAGCTGATCAATAGTGATTCAATCTCATATACAAGGTGTTAGTCAGCCCATTTGGGCTGCCTTAAATTACGTGCCCAGCTCACATAAAAACAACAAGCAATTATGACAGGACAACTTCACTAGTCATAATGCATAAGAAATTTAAACATAAAATGCATAGACATGTACAAACCTTACTTGAGTTAAGGCAACACCATTAGCACTTTGATCTTCCATAACCCAGACTTTAGAACCAAGTATCCTAAAGTCTAATCTAAGGAAAATTGATCTAAAGAGCATATGTGGTACATAATTACAAGATTGACAAAGAAAGCCAAAAACAACTGAGTCTTGACTTCACAAGTGATCTGGAATCCCTCCTATTCCTTGATTCTGTTGAGTGATCTGGAACCCTTTCTTGTCAGATTCCGTTAAGCGGTCCGGAATCCCGTTTCCTTTCGGTTCCGTTGAGTGGTCCGGAACCCAATCTTCATTGATTTCATTAAGTGGTCCGAAATCGCATACCTTGTTTTTGTTGGTTCATTGATGCCTGGGATTCGGTCTACAATGTGAAGCTTAGGAGGTATAGGCTTCGACCAAACTGTATCTCTCTAGCCGTAGTTTTGTATTCATGAACGATAGATTTGAGAACCTTGTGTTTTGATCTAGAAAGGCTAATGGATGTATGGGTGCATCCTTAGGGATTTTCGGTGTATTGAAAAGAAAGAAAAAAGACTCGGAACCTAAAAATAAAAGCTTCATGAGAAGGGAAAACCATACTCATAATAAGATATTTCTGTCTTGGTTATTTTAATTCGAACTGAAACAATGGTACATACGCAGTTGTGAAAATTAGAGCTAAAATGTAGACTCACAATGGTACATTTAGGAATGCTCGATGGCACACTATAACACATGAAGGTATGACATATTTTCTTCCACCCTCAAAAGAATGAAAAAATTATAGAAAAAATTTACATATTCAGAAGAGGTAGCCCATCCTTAGCATGCACAGCCTCCTCTTTGATCTGCTTCCGAAACAGTTTCTGAAATACCTTGGAAGTAACTGCAGCATTGAAAACTAGCATATTAGCTTGTTTATGTTGTACCTTCGAGATAGAAATGAAAAAGAGACGATGGGTTTGTTTGAGAGTGATTTTGTACGAAACATTGATGCTCATAAAAACTTTTCGCTATAACTGTTTTAATAAGCACGATGAAATCCAAGTTTTCCTAGATGAACACTCAGAAGTGTGTTGAACACCTTGCTACTAGATCCTTCTCCATATGCACACTACAAATCTTTTAACTTGGAAGCATTATCTTTTTTTGGAGCCCGGAACTTAGAAGCATTTGAACATTTGCTTCCAAATGTTATCACGGGTGTTTTTGGTTATGTGAAAGCACTTCTAGCCATTCTAAAAGCGCTTTTATCCGTTCTAGAAATACTTTTAGCTGAAAGAACAGCCAAGCATACCATAATTAAGATAGGCAACAATAAAAGATGTGGAAGGAACCAGAATGAACCCTGTACATTTTGTTGTGTATAGCAAGAATGGTAATCATGTCAAGTTGTGTACTTACATGTCTTGTTCATGTTCATTGGTTAGTCCTGTTTTTGCAACACATAGAAATGCTTCATCAACATTGTAATCCTCTTTCGCCGAGGTCTCAAAGTAAGGTATGTTTCCCTTTGCAGCACACCATTCCCTAGCTTTCTTCTCAGAAACCTGCAAAATTAATATGTTGTATTAATTCCAAGAATAAAGCTTAGAAAATTTTCAGGATGCATCATTTATCCATGTATATATACCTCACGGCTGTTTCCACCATCTATGTCAATTTTGTTTCCCAGTAGTATGAAGGGAAATGCTGCCGGGTCAGTTGGATCTGCCTGATAACCATTAATGAAAATGAAAATGAAAATTATTCGGAAATAAAGATTACGTACCATGAACTGACAAATTGGAAAAATGAAGCAGCGTTTTCGGAAACCTGTTTGAGAAACTCTTCATGCCAGTTCTGAAGTGCTTCAAATGATTTATTAACATTCACATCATACACAAGAACGCAGCAATCTGATCCACGATAAAACGCAGCTCCAAGGCTATGAAATCTTTCTTGCCCTGCTGTGTCCCAAATCTGTCAAATACAGACGCAGCAAACATATTAAAAAAGAGCATAATTAAGCCTTGTTTAGTTAGCTGTATGTGAATAATAAATAAGATACTATTAATGTTCTAATTACTCACTTGCAAAGTCACCAATTTGTCATCAATCTGAAGTTCCTTGGTGACAAAATCTGCACCAATTGTAGCTTTATATTGTCGATTGAACTTCTTATAAACATATCTGGACAAAACATAAAGGATCCACACATTGCAGTATATTCAAATGTAGCCACGCACAAGTTTGCATAAAACCATGTTACGTGGAATCAATTACAAACTATTAGTTCCAGTTTAATGCTTGTCCATTCATGTCCTCAAAATTTATGCACGAACAAACTAACAAAGAACCGCCATTCAACTACAGTTTTTCATGAAAAATATATATATGCAACACCTGATCGCAGCAAAACAAGAATTCAAACCACATCTACCCTTTCAGAAAATAAACCACATTCTTCAATATTTATGTTAACTGCAGCATGTGGACATACAAGCGAAGAGAAATCAAACACCAACATCATAAAATACAGAATTAATGACAACTGATCAATTCTCTGTGTTTGTGTGTGTGTGTTCATATATAATTACGGTTCTGGTTGCATATATGGAAAGGATACTGATTCATCAAAGACGTCTTTCCCACCCTGAAATGGCACACAAACAAGAAGAACGTAGTTCATATCAGTAAAGAAAATGCTCAAAAGAATAGATCTTTTCTTTTTCTTTTCTATTTTTTTTTGGGTGGGGCTTGTAACTAAGTTGGTTAAAGGACGTTCGTCCTTACACATGAGGGCTCAAAGTTAATTACCCTCTTCCAATATCCTTGTATAAAAAACTAACACCAGAAAGAAAAATAGTTATGGTATAACATACCCACTATCTCCAAGGACGATGACCTTAAGCAAAGTTCTTCTTTTCATAGAAATATCCATGGCTGGCTGTATTATTGTTGAAGACAAATAAAGAAAAGTTTTTGGCTGATCGAGCTCCAAGCTTTAATGATCAAAGTTAAAGTGTTTGCTTCCTTTAAATCCAATAGGATGCAAAATGTTGGGAAAAGTTTGGAAAAAGAAGCTATAATCACGTTTGATAAAGAAAAAGGGAGGCCATTTTCAAGGTGGTTCCTGATTCTTCTTAAGTCACTAGCTAGGTGCTCAACTTTTTCTCGGGCTACACTTTTCTTTTCTAAATTTTTTTTTTTTTAATTAATTAATTTATTTATTTATTTTTCATGTGATGTGTTGAATTGAATGATTCAAAGTGAGAGCCATGTGAACTTTGCCAACCAAAACCAACGTTACTTGCCAGCTGAGCTCTTTCAATATTTTTTTTTTTTAATATTTGATAAACTTAATTGATTGACAATGTCAATTCGTCAGCAGTAGAGAGGACTTAAAAAAAGTGCTTGTTAGTTGACTTGCTATTCGCCTTAGTGCCAGTTGTGGTTGCCTCAACGTAAAAAAAAACCCTATCATTGTATAGTAGTGCTTGATTGTAATTTGACAGGTTGGGCATTGTTGGTTGGTTTCTTTTCAATTAAGTTGCAAATTGGTTGCAATATCTTTAGTTACTTTAGAATCAAAAACCAAATCTCTGCTGGTGGCTCGTAGTGAGTAGAGACAGACGTGGTGCCTACAAGAACATGCATGATTGACTTCCGTAGGATCATAAGGTCATGCCCAACAAAAATAAGGAATATGCGTCTGACTTTCCCCAAAAATATAATTGATGTCAGAAGCTTGAAAAGTAAGCAACACTAGAGAAGTGGCCATGGAAGAACGGCAGAAAAAAACAAAAAAAAAAAGGTTTTATCATAAATTGATCAAACTCTTCACTTTAGTCATTGAAATCGAAAATCAATTAATTTCGTCCCGAAAATTAGACGCCGCAAATCAATCTCGTACTTCCGTTAGAATCCCATCAAAAAATTTATCAGTGTACGCACTTGGCACACAGATAGAACCCAGTGTTTTAATAATATTGTGCCATGTGAATTATATAAAAACCAAAAAAAGTGTTTTAAAGTTTTAAAAACAATTAAAACTACAGAATAATAACATCTCGCGGGTCACTTGTCTCATCAACAATAGCAAAGTCAAGCATCAACTCCCGCCAGTCACCCTTCTTCCAGATCTAAGTCACCAGCTTCGTCGAGCCACCCGTTCTCTATAATACGTCGACTCTTCCCTTTCCCGTCTATCTGTAACCCAACCCCTTTCCGTCAAATCATCAACCCACCATTTCCCTTGCAATCCTTGGCCCAAATGATTTTGATTCTGGTTGTATTGTTTGAAGGGCAGAGAGAGGAATAGGATTAATGAGAAAATGAAACCTAATTTCAAATTATTTTTGGTGCTTGATGGAACCAATTCGTGCATCGCCGCAAGCAGTGGAGATGCACAAACTCAACTACCTATAAAATAAGAAACTACAATAAGCAACCTTAGGACTGGTTGGGTGTCTGCCAAAGGCTCTCTGACGATCAAGTTAGTAAGCAAATACTTGAGATTCAAGCAGTGGCTAGAGAATGGAGTATGTGATAATTGTGTTACCAGAGATGAACCCTGGATGGATGTATTTATACCAAACGAGATAGAGTCCTTTTAGGACATAGAATCCGTATTAAACTTTGAGAATCCCAGAAGATATCTAGGAGTAAATATTGCATCCTCTTAAGAGTGTGATTACATATGCCGCACGCCAAATCTCTAAATTGTAGGAATGTCCAAGAATATAGGAAACCTGGCTGATTCCATACCAGATCTGGTTTCCCTATCTTGCGGAACAAGCATGGTCAATCTTAGCTAAGTCAACGGACTTCCTACTTATTCGAAACAAGATAATGGTGGCATCGATGATCCGTTTGTACAGTTCCGTGGTGAAAGTTGTCCATGACGGGACTTCTGAGGTATTCTTGTTCCAATCCACCTTACTCCGACCCTGAAAATTATGGTCCTATAATTGCCCCTAACTATGCAACTGAAAAGGTTGTTCCCCTTGAGGATCCAAAGACCATGTCTTTTGAGGTAAAGCGAAATACATAAAGTTTTGAATTTTTCTAACACATGGTAATTCAACTTCGTAAGCCGTGAGTTGTGATGCTTTGGATTCAGACATGCAGGCTCTAAAGTTGTGGCACGAAGACAACAGTGATGAGGGATGTCATATTACATGAGCACAATAAACAAGGGGCGGCTCTTTACATTATCAATTGACTTCTACCCTTGGAAACATAAATCTCGAGGTGAGGCGTTTTGAATTCAACTATCTATAAGATTATTCAGAGACTCTTCTCATAGCTTATATTTTCTTTCCTTTTTTTCAAACTTTTCTCTTTCAAATTTCATATCCAAAGCATGGCTCTCCTCCATTCTTGCTATACTCCAACTCTGGTACCCATTCCTCACTTTTAGCCTTTGATAATTAGGACATGTAGCCAAGAAATCTGCAACACTCCCATTCATTGTTATCAAAAATTAAGGACAAGCCAAAACCTTTCTCTAGTAAACTTTTCTCCTCATCGGGTTCTGTATCTCCATACTCTGCTCCATAACAACATCCTCCTTGCAGCCTTTGCATACGCGTTCAACTTGAGCAGAATGTCGATATTGTTCAGTGGGTTCTTCTTCATTGAATCCTCTCATTATCCTCCTAAAGTCAGTTGAGCAAGCTAGAATAACAAGCATCACCACTGGAAAAAAGCACATTTCTTACAGAAATTTTACGGTAAGGGTGAGGGCTTGTCTTCCCGAAGAATTGTACTTTTTTCCCAACTCATGGGACCTTGATTATGCAATACACATGTGCCTACACATTTTTTTAAGTCTTGTTTGACCCAAGTCATTGATCCTGTTAGAGTAAAGCGCTTGGAACTTTTCATCCTTTGTTTCCTAATCACAGATAAAGTTTTAATCTGACAAATCTTTATGAAGTAAACCTATGGAGTAATAAGTAACAGAGCAAAACACAAATAAGCTCGTAAGCCCGAGACAGAGCTATAAGCCTTTCTAGGTAACATTGATTCGGAAAAATGTTGCCTCCCAAACTTAATGTTTATAGAGATTTTCACTGTGATAATCAGAGTACCACCATATTCTGACACCAGGTTCAAAAACTCATGAAAAATCTTTTACTCTAAACATGCTTTGATGCATTGGTCAGATAAAGGATGAGAAAGTGATGGGTCATGCCCGGAATGATCTACCGTTTTTAATGTTAGTACAATCTTCTCCCTTTAAGTGAGACTATATGTCCGTTTGTTCTTTCATCTTGCCCATTCCGGGTTTGAGGATTTTAATAGTTGCAACGTGCGACCAAGAAGGGTTTTTCTTCTTAGTCCAAATTATGTGTTCATCCTAGTGAATCTTAAATGAAAGTTTGTTACGGAATTGGTCACTTGTATGTGGGTCGGAAACACCTTTTTGATCTTTTTTTCAAACCATATACATTGGACCTGAGCGTTTCTGGTCGAACTACACTTAGTTAACTTGGCTAAGGTGTTTCCATGTTTCAGAGCTCAACTAGAATAAAAATTCCTCTAGAGGGTTTCCTAGTCTGGATACCTAATTCGAACCTGCATTAGACATATGGTGCTGCATAATGTACTTGGCGTAGTACGCTGGTTCAGTATAAAAGTAATCATACTCCAAGTCGGAGTTCAGAGCAACCACTGAGATAATTTTTGGATAGCTTTTTTCGATTATTCGCTCGAATGGTGTAGAGCTTAGGTTCAAATGTTATAACCCACAATCATTTGGTTGTATAATCTTTTCGAAAGCTGGATGGTACAACTTGCAAAGCAGGGGGCAATGTCTCCGTGTCTGCAGTCTGCCTATCGTGGCCGTACTTAATACGACTCAAGCCTCCTAAGATACTAACTGGAACACCATGGAATTGACTATAGGAGACTCCTCTTACACTATCACTTTGAATTTTTAGACTTGCAATTATGCGAAGTTTCAAAGCTTGTATTATTTAGGATATTGGGGATTCCCTATACCGCAAAAAAGAAAAACAAATGAAGGAACAGACAAAATCCAAGAGAAAATTAAACTTAAAACTTTTTTATTATAAAAGAAATAAGGGTTTAATGAGGGGGTATGATTGAATCCGAATTAAACTGCCTATATATCATTGGGAAGAAGAATCAAATCACTGGTCTAGTTCTAAGAAAGAATGTCATGATTTGTAATGCATCATGAACCATTCTTGGCGAGCAGCCTATGGCGAGGCACTAAGGAGATGAGTTCTTCATAAACTTGTTTATACGTAGGCCGCAGTGTTGTGAGATCTTTAGTAGTACCGCTGGAAATTGTGATATTTCACCTTTTGGCGATTGGAGTTCTATCCATGCGAGTCAGGTTGTATGTTCCTCTGTCTCCTACTCCCACGACTCTATACAACCCTTCCAGTTTGCCCCGAGCTTGCCCTCTTTGGTGGTTTTGTGTTTTCAAAGATTTCCCTTAAGACAAGGTCTCCAACATGAAGACTTTGTGGCTTAACACCTTTTTTTAGTATGACCGAATCTGAAGTTGATGGGCGGCAAATCAAACTTGGGCACATTCCCTGCGTTTTTCCACAAAGTCGAGGTCGGATTTGAGGATCTCAACTTTTTCTAACTCAGTCGTTTCTTCAATGTATAAGTTTGGCATTGTTGTGACTTGGACAGTAATAATAGCTTATGTTCCATAAGCATGGAAAATGGAGGTTTCCCAGTTGCTTTCCAAATAGTGATGCGATATGCCACAGAACTCCGGGCAGTTCTTTTCGCCATATGCCCTTCTCCTCAAGTCTTTTCTTCATACATTGTAAGATTGTCTTGTTTAAAGCTTCTGCTTGACCGTTGCCTTGAGGTATCGTGGAGTGGAGGTGAGATGACGGATTCTAAAACCTTGTACCAGTCTATGACTTCGAAGCTGGTGAATTGCAAACCATTGTCGATAAATATAGTGTGAGGCATTCTGAAATGATAAGTAATGTTTCTTCAAGAAAAAAGGTTTGATCACTGCGCTAGTTATCCGAGATAGAGGTTCTACCTCAATCCACTTACAGAAGTAATATGTTGCTACTATCAAGTACTCCTTATTTCCTTTGGCCTTCTTGAGCAGACCAACAAGATTGATGTCTCATTTCTTGAAGGTTCATGCCCCAGTAAGGATGTTAAGTTCTTTTGCATGTTCATGATTCATTGGTACGTACCTCTGGCACTTGTCACAGGTCTAGGGGCAATTCAAAGCATTCAGCCTCATAACCTACCGTTAGTGCTTTATCTGTTAGGGATCTTCCACTAGAGTGGTTCTTAGATACCCGAATATATATCACTGAGGATTTGTAAGCCCCTTTTCGGAGTCATGTACAATATATGAGATCTAGAGTAAGATTGCCAGTAGAGTCTTTCGTGAATAACAGTGCACCTTAAAGCCTTTTGGACAAATTTTCTGCCAAGTGGCGATCCTTAAGAATTTTCTTATCCTGAATGTAGTCGATGAATTCATCCATCAAATTTTATCTTGTATCAATAGTAGCAACCATGTATGGCTCTGTTTCACGAACTCTTGGGGCGGCAAGGTACTCGAAGGGAATAATTTGCCGGACAATGATTCGCAGTGGATGCGATGTTTTCTAATGCATCGACATAATTGTTTTCATTATGTGGGATATGCTGAATTCGTACTTTTTGAACCCTTGAGTAGTTTCTTGGCCTTGGCCAAATAGAGCCCCATAGCTGGATTATGGGTGAAGTATTCTCCCTTGACTTGGTTAAGAATCGGAGTCAAGTCTTAATGGATTGATAGTTCTTTCACTTAAAGTTTCGTTGATGTCCTAAGTCTGGGGAGTAGCACTTCATACTCATCCTCGTTGTTGCTTGCTCGAAATTCAAGCTTCAAAACTTGCTCAAGTATATATTTCTTCAATGTCAAACCAAATTCGCACACTGCCATGAAAGGTGGAGATGCAAAAATCCGTTTACCAGCAAAATAGTAGGCAATTGTAAGTGGCCAAAGACCAAGAAGTGCTGGTCAAAGGCGTTCCGACAGTCAAGTTAGTAGCAATATTATGAGACTCAAGCAGTAGGCAAGAAAATAAGTGTGCGATAATTGCACTACCAAAGATAAACCCTAGAAGGCTGTATTTATACCAGTCGAGGTAGAGACCTTTTAGGATAGGAAATCCGTATTTAATTAGGAGAACCCCTAAGGATATCTAGGAAGTAAATATTCAATCCTTTTATGAGTGTAATTACTTGTGTGGCACGTCAATCTATAGATTGTAAGGACTCCAAAATTATAAGAAACATGTTGATTCCTTGTTGGGTTGGGTTTCCTTATCTTACGAAACAAGCATGTTCAATCGCAGCAAAGTTGTTGGACCTCTCCCACTGCTCTAGAAGATGATGATGGTGGCATTGCTGCTCAGTTTATTCAGCTTTATTAGGCCGCTATTAAATCCATGATTGAACTTTTGAGGTATTCGTATTCTGATTCGCCTTACTCCGGCCCTATAAAATTATGGTCCAATAATTGCCCTCAACTATGTTTCAGAAAAATGACTTGTTATCTTTGAGAATAGATAGTCATCCAAAGACCATAGCTTTCAGAGTAAGTCGGAATATATACTGTTTTAATTCCTCTGACGCGTGGCATTTTGGCTTCAGAATAATTAGAAGGGTACATTTTTTTAAACTTAACAAATTTAAATCATCATGCCTTCTTTCAGTTTCACCAAACCCACAAATTTAAATCATTTTCACAATATTTAAAGCTCTATTTCTTCTGATCAGGGATTACTCATTTTCTTCAGCTTTTGATGTCAATGATTTATGATGTAAAATTTTCTGTTATTACTTCTCGCCAACAGCAGGACTACCCGAAGACGATGTTGTCCAACTCGTAGGACTATTATGCCCAACAGAAGCACTAAACTCATAAACACCAAGTCCCACTCCTCTCTAATCAGCTATGGTGCCCTATTTAGACCTAGGAAGGAAGAACATCAAGACCTCCATATCCCTACAACCAAACAATGACCCGGCCAGAATGGACTCCCAACCCCTCGACGCCAAATAGATCTTCATCTTATATGGCCAGAGCAACATGTCTGACTGCAGCGACATGTTCAAGGACCACCATCGCCACCTAACGCGAGGCCTTTTGGGAGCTCACTGGCTTCGGGTTCCGTCGGAACTCCGAAGTTAAGCGAGTAACGCACGAGAGCACTCCCATAATGGGTGACCCACTGGGAAGTTCTCGTGTGAGTTCCCATAAACAAAACCGTGAGGGCGTGGTCAGGGCCCAAAGCGGACAATATCGTGCTATGGCGGAGTCGGGCCTGGGAAGTGGTAGGGCCCGGGCCGGGATGTGATAGTAATGACAAGCTGAGGGTATAATTGTATAATCATGTCATTGCTAAATAATCTCGAAGTAATGAGACGTTGAGGGAATAAACATATACTCATGTCATTACTGAGTAATCTCAAAGTAATGACTAGTCGTAGCTGGTGCAAGCTAGAAAGAGGATGTTCATAATATAGACAAGCTGAAATATAACTCATACATGTGTAAGTTGTGTCCTACAATTGTGGGCTGGTAAAATACTTTAAGTCTGTGTGGGTGTACACATGCCACAAGATAAGTAATAATAGTGAAAACAATATTTATAAAATCGTCAACATCAACCATAAAGCCTAGTAATAAAATCACAAAGTTTGTCTAACTAATAAACTGTAACTAAAATTCATATTTATCTTGGCACGCTTAGAAAGTTTAATGACTAAAACATTTAATAAATGTCCTCACACCTCCGGGTAGCTCTCCCTACAAGAGTTTTGCCTTTGTCAATCTGTACCTAGACTGAATCGTAATAATTCTCAAATTGGGTAAAAATAATACTTCATTGATATTGATGTATAACAATAGGAAGGTTATATATACAGAGCTTAGGAAACTATTCTAGGAAAGTAATTATGAGCTTATAATCTTGTAGAATCAAATAGTTGACTTAGACTAATTAGGAATGTACAGCTCATTGACATTTCCCCTCAACTTGGAGCATATATGTCGTCAATGCCCAACTTGCTAAGTGAGCTATGAAATACTCTGTTAGTGACTGCTTTGGTGAGGACATCTGCAAGTTGATCTTTGGATTTAACAAATGATATCTTAATGATCTTTGCCTCGAGCTTCTCCTTGATGAAATGTCTGTTAACTTCAACATGCTTGGTTCTATCATGTTGCACTGGATCATGTGCAATGTATATTGCGGCTTTGTTGTCACAATTCAGCTGCATGGCATGTTTGGGTTTGAACCCCAATTCCCCCAACAAATTCCTTATCCATAATAGCTCACATACTCCGTATGCCATACCTCAATATTCTGCTTCAGCATTTGATCTTGACACTACTTTCTGTTTTTTACTTCGCCAAGATACTAGATTGCCTCCCACAAAGGTAAAGTATCCAGATGTAGATCACCTGTCAATAACAGAGCCCGGCCAATCTGCATCAGTATGACCCTCAACATCTAGATAACCATGTCAAGCGAACATCAATCATCTTCCAAGAGATGACTTTAAGTATCTCAGAATTCGGTTTACTGCATCCATGTGAGCTTCACTTGGTGCATGCATGAACTGACTCACCACATTTACGGTATACGCTATATCAGGTCTAGTGTGTCCTAGATAGATTAACTTACCCACGAGGCGTTGATATATTTCTTTGTTGGTGGGTACCTGATCAAGATATTCACCAAGCTGATTATTCAACTCCATTGGCGTATCTGCTGGTTTGCTGGCTAACATTCCAGTGTCAGTCAAAATGTCAAGGATATATTTCCGTTGTGAGAGAAATATTCCTTGTTCTGAACGAGCCACTTCGATGCCTAAGAAATACTTCAGAGCACCAAGATCTTTCATTTCAAACTTACTTGCCAAGTGGTGCTGCAATGCTGCCTTTTCCTCTGGGTCATTCCCGGTAACTACCATGTCATCCACATATACAATAAGGGCAGTGACTTTACCTTTCTTATGTTTCAAGAAAAGAGTATGATCTGAGTTACTTTTCTTGTATCCAAAATCCTTCATTGATTTGCTGAACTTTCCAAACCATGCTCTGGATGACTACTTCAATCCATAAAGAGACTTTCTCAGTTTACATACCATGTTGCCAGTATTAGGCCTCATCTTGCATGCATCCTGGAGGGGAATCCATATAGACTTCTTCTTCTAGGTCGCCATGCAGGAAGGCATTTTTGACATCAAACTGGTGTAATGGCCAGTTTAGGTTTGCTGCCAGAGAAAGAAGTACCCAAATTGTGTTTATCTTGGCTACAGGGGCAAAGGTCTCCCCATAGTCAATCCCATAAGTCTGAGTATAACCTTTCGCCACCAATCTTGCTTTGTATCGTTCAATGGTGCCATCTGCCTTGAACTTTACTGTATATATCCATCTACAACCCACTGTTCTCTTCCCTTTAGGAAGGATAGTCATCTCCCAAGTGGAATTCTTCTGGAGGACCTCCATTTCATCATTCATCGCTTAATTCCACTTGGGATCTTTCAGAGCTTCATGCATATTACTTGGAATAAATACAGTGGATAATTGACATACAAATGATGCACATGACAGAGACAACCTATATAGGGACACATGATTAGTAATAGGGTATTTAACTTTTGTTTTTGGGTCTGGGTCATACTGTTGTCTAGGAATCCCTCTAGTGGTACGAGGAGGTAACTAATAACCTGTGTTTCCTGTATGACTCGACTCAGGTAAAGTGCTTAAGTTGGAGTTTAAATGTTCAGTTACCTGCGGGGAATCTTCAGGACCTGATTGGATGATAGGTGATGGTACTGTGGTAGGAGGGAAATTATCTGAACCATTATCTGGAGTTTCCAGTAACTCTTGATCTTGTTGCACCATTATAGCTGGTTGCTCGGACACTGACTGCTCTAAAACATTTTGTTGAATTTGGATGATCTGAGTATCTGCTGCAAAGATAGAGCTCTCCCCCTGCAGAGGATGCTCAGAAACTCCCCCTGAGTAATATAACTCACTCTCGTGGAAACTCACATCTGCGGTAACATGCATGGTCTGAGTGGGAGGATGGAAACACTTATAGCCCTTCTGAGTGCCAGCATACCCCACAAAGACACAACGCAGTGCACATGGATCGAGCTTGCCATGCTAATGTGGATACACTTGAACATAAGCAACACAGCCAAATAGACATGGTTCGATATTTGGTATGGATGGCATGGTGCGTAGAATGGTCAATGTCTAAAATGGAGTTTGATACTGAAGAGTGATGGATGGTGTTCTATTAAGGAGGTAAGCAGCAGAACAAAGAGCCTCCCCCCAAAAATGATGAGGCATACGGGCCTCAAATAAAGAGGCACGAACAACTTCCAAGAGATGTCGATTCTTACGCTCTGCGACACCATTCTATTTTGGTGTATAGGCACATGTGGTTTGATGAACAATACCATGTTGACTTAAAAAATTATGTAGGTCATGGTTGACATACTCTCCTCCATTATCAGACCGAAGTGTAGTGATTTTCTTGTCAAACTGAGTAGCAACATATTGATAAAATAACTTGAATTTGGCGGTGACTTCACTTTTCTGCTTTAAGGGAAAAACCCAGGTTATCCGGGTTCAATCATCCATAAACGTCACAAACCACTTAAAACCACTAATAGTGGGAACTCATGATAGTCCCCAAACATCAGAATGGACAATCATGAAAGGCAGAGAACTTTTATTCAATCTTAATGGAGAAGAAATACAATGGCTTTTCGCCAAAATGCAAGTTTCACAATGAAAGTCTGATTCAGCAAACTGGGAAAACAAATCTGGAAATAAAAGTTTCAGATAACCGAAAGAAGCATGCCCTAATCGTCTATGCCATAGCCAAATTTTCTTCATCCTAATAGACTCATCTCCTCTCACATGATGTGCATGACTCAATCTATTACTGTTGTCGTCTGTCAAGTCCAGATAATACAACTTTCCCCTTCTAGTACCACATCCAATCACGGCCCTGGTGAGAAGATCCTGAAATAGACAATACAATGGCCAAAAAAACACGGTACAATTAAAGGAATCAATGATTTGAGGAACAGATGACAAGTCATAGTCGAGTGAATGGACAACTAAGACATGATCAAGACTTAATGAGGATGTAAGAGATAAAGACCCTTTCTCCCATAACTTGGGAGGTTGTTCCATTGGCACTGGTAATATATGTTTGGCTTGATGGTTTGGTAGAATGCAACCCAGTAAAATTAGATGTCATGTGATCAGTATCGCCAGTGTCAATAATCCATGATCTATTACAAGTAAGAAAAGATGTGCAAGAGGTACCTGAGGTGGCCAAGGCCTTGGAGCCAGATGTACCTGATGGAGGTTCTAATGCAGTCTTCTCGGATGATTAAGGGGATGCAAATGAGGCTCTGATCGAATCCTTTTTGCGCCCTTTGTGGACCCATCCTTCTGGATAACCAATGATCTAATAACAGCCCTTAATTGTGTGGTTATCTAAACCACATTTGGTACACTTCATTGGAGGCTGGTTATGAGTAGGGCCGACACTGTAGTTGTTCGGCCGAGATAGTTTGGACCTGGCAGTAGCCAAGGCTGTGGCTTCGAAGGTTCCACCAGTTTCAGACATGGTTCCATGTCGATTACTCTCTCGTTTAATATGTGCATATGCTGCCTCAAGTTCGGGCTTAGGCTTCATCCTCAAAATCTCTTCTCGGATTTGATCGAAATTATTGTCTAAACCGGCAAGAAATATATAAACTCGGAGACGATCAACCTCCTTGCGTCTAGTCTCAACGTCTTTCAGATGCTCCATGGTGCTTAGACTTAATTGATCAAGCTCCTGAAAAATCTCAGTAAGCTCACTGTAATATTTGGCAACTGATGCACCAGCCTGCTTCATTATGAATGACCGTCTGTGAAGGTCATAAATCTTGGCTTCATCAGCACCATCGAAATAGGTTTGCTTGATTGCAGCCCAGACTTGCTTTGCAGTGTTATAATGAATAAATCGTTTAATAAATCGTTTAATCTGATTCGGTTGCATGGCGTCGAACAACCAACTCTTGACTTGGCAACCCGATGCACATCATTTGTTAAATGTGGGATCTGAGTCTGCAGGCTAGGCAATATCACCGGTCAAGTGGCCATGTTTTTCTCGCCCAGCTATCTTCATCTCTATGATTTGATGCCATAAAGAATAATTATTCTCATCCAGTTTGATTCATGCGGAGAAGCTAGAGGTGTCACTCTGCAAAGTAACGATTTGTGTGGTAGTTTTGGAGTCTCCCAACACCAAGGATTAATTAGTGTTTGCTAACCCATCATTGTTGGCCATGATATTGGCTTACACGTGAAAGGCAAGGGAATGCTTTGAGTGATTTGCTGGTGTTGGGTTTGTTGACAGCTATTGTTTGCAGAAGCGATTGCTAGGGTTAAGTCAAGAGACAGTCATGATCACTCTGGTACCATCTCAAATTGGGTAAAAATAATACTTCATTGATATTGATGTATAACAATAGGAAGGTTATATATACAGAGCTTAGGAAACTATTCTAGGAAAGTAATTATGAGCCTATAATCTTGCAGAATCAAATAGTTGACTTAGACTAATTAGGAATGTACAGCTCATTGACAATAATATCACGTCCCAAACTTAGAGATATGATACACTGTTTAAGTTTATTAACCTTATGGCTGAATTTAACTTTAGAGTTAGACTGCCTACATACCCTATGAAGGAATCATACTAATTGTAGTTCACTATTTATTAAGCATAAAAAAACAAAAAACAAAAACAAAAACAAATTGTATTTGCAATGACTTCCAACACCTAGCCACACAGATGTGCAAGTTCTTGTACAGGCTCACTCGGCATGATCCAAAACTTATTTACTCATACTAGCAATCACACATAACATCAATCTCATCTAGAAGCCTAATAAACACTTAATTCTCTGTGCGTGCCACTTGCACGCGAATAGAGGTGCACATCCTAAGAATGACACCCTGACGAAGGTAGGTCCATAGGGCTCAATTAGGTCTCTGTTGTACTACCTTTATTATTTAAGAATGAATCGGGCATATTAACCAAAATTCAACCATTGGCCATGGTTAATGGTTGGGTCAACAATCCTACGCAATCCAATTCAGAAGATCATTACCTTGAATTTTTTATCCATAAAATCCTAAGAGTATCACATTCTACTAATTTACAACGATCCAGTAGTTAGATCTTTGTCAATCATAAAAACAAGTGGCAGCCGTGGTGGTGAAATGGCAAGTTTGAGAAACTCGAGTTTTCAACCTTTAACCAAATGAGCTCAAATTCACGGGATAGCTAGACCTCGATGAATGGGACAACTTTCGTAACTAGCTCATCAACCAATTGTAACTGAAAACAGCCAAAATTACCAGGTAAAGTCAAATTTCTAGGGTTCTAAATACCCGACGCTAAAGTAACTAGTATTGCAGTAAAAGCGCATACCAACTTGGACATCATGAAGTGTAGATGAAGTTTCTTACCTCACTCGATGAAAATGGTTACCAGAATTACCCGAAAAAAAAATGAGAGAACCGTTGGCAAGTTTTTCAGAACTTTGTGGCTTCGATTTGAAAATAGGGGTAGGAATGAGGGAATCTAACATCACTTAGACATAGAAGAGGTTAAGAGGAATCAAACCCAAGAAATGGGGTCAAAAAAGGTGGCAGGAATAAAGAAATTCGACTAGGTTAAAAACTGGGTCCGAGACCCAATTCGGGTTTGTTGGGTTCTACCCATCTGATTGGGATGATGGGTGTATATAGAATTACCAAATTGCCCTGATTTTGCTTGATTATGTCTCCTTCATTACACTTTGTTACGTGAATGGTTTTGTCTACGTGTTTGTGGAGTCAAGCTTTACGATAAAATATTAAGATAGTTCATCATATGTGTCATTACTATAACACGATAGTCAACAAAAGTCAACACTTTCTCTTATAAGGTGTTTGGTCACTTCACACCTTCGGAAATAAAATAGAATAATTTCTCAAATGGGTTGTAACAAAAGCGGAGAGCCCCAACAACGAACTCCACACATATACGAGCTACCCACCCATTCAAGTTGACGGTAACCATCATCCACGGGCTTGGCACTTCAACCTAATATTTTTTTTTCTCCATCTCAATCGAACCCACAAATATTCAAACTCAACTTTAACTTCAACCATGGATGTTGCTCCTCTTTTTAGTCTTCACAAAAAAGGGCCACGTCAAGGTCTTACCCTCCAAATTTCTAAAGAGAAAAAGTTGTTGCATGTGGGAAGGGGATTGTCGTCTAATTGGACCGAATGGTGTGAATTGTATTCAAGACATTTTAGAAATAACAGTGTGTGGAGTAAGAGTAATAAGTATCTTTAACCTTTTAGAGCAACTTCACTCTAAATGTTCCCCTAGGCAACCTAATCCCCTAAAGTGAACAATAACTGCCTTTAGTGAACAAGAACTGCCCAAGTGCATCTCTACCCCTAAACTGAATAGCCTAAGCTATTGGTATTAAAATATTGTTATTTTTTTGTAAAATAATAAAAGATAATTTTATTTTTAATTCCATATAATAATCAAAGATTGGTTGAAAGTATTTGAAAATATTGAAATGTGATGTAAGGTGGAGGAACATGGTTAGGTATTTATAGGGAAAATATTTTTTTTTTTAATTAATTTTTATAGTTTTTTGTATTTTTAATTATTTTTATAATTTTTTAACTGTGGCTGACGTCACCGTGATGTCACACCACCCAAGCCCTGGCCAAGGTGATTTGGACCTGGTGGCGGTGTCGAGCCCAGTGGGTTGGTGTGGACAGAGGGGTTTTTTTGGGGGTAGAGGATTTAGTTGCCTAGAATGGGTTGGAGTTGCTCTTATGATGGTTAAGATTATAATGTAGGTAAGAAAATAGGACAATGGGTGGGTTTAGCACAGCTCAATTTTATTTTTGTGAAATTACATTAATGTTCATTTTTTGGATATTTTCTTTCAATCATGTGTGAAATTGTATAAACTGTTGTAGGCTTAATTTACTAAACTATTCTTAGGGAATAGAGAGGGGGAGACCGGCGACAAGAGAGAGAGAAAAGAGAGATTTAATTATGAGGTGTGTGTTATATCCCATTGTGTCTTTATTTATAGTAGTAGGATAGGTTAAATCTTTACCCTAATAGGATTACAACTCTAATAGGATAATATCTAACTTAGGGAATATTCCAAGATATCCCTAGATACACTAGGATTTACACAATCACATTCCTATTCTAAATATGACTGCAACACTCCCCCTTGAGTGTGTAAATACTCAAACAAAACATATCAGGTCTTCAGTAGTTGAGGTAGAACAATTGATGAAGTTGTCGGCACAACAGGCGAATGCGAGTCTCAAATTAAAGAAAGTATGCATTGGTAGTAAAATTTACAAAACCTCGCTACGGTAAAACCTAAGATAGGTAAAAACCCATAAACTAAGGTGAAAAGTGTAAAATATGCATAATGTCTAAAACAAACGTCATACGGGACGAAGGTAGTGACCTCAACGGAGTATAATCGTCCCATGATAGGTGCCTCATCAAAACCTCGTTAGGTAGCAAAAACCCAATGAAAAAAATGCTCCTAATTGTAGGAAAAAGAGTACATTAAGATCAAGTGAGTATGTTTCTGGATGCTCCCCCTGAGTTAGACATAACTTCCTAATAAGAGAACTATAAGCAATTCAACTCAGATAATTTACGCATATTGATTCCTTGGACGAGCTTTCGAAAAGTAGACTTGGGCAATGACTTGGTGAAGAGATCAGCCAAGTTGTCCTGGGAACGGATTTGCTTGACTTCAATGTTCTGATGCTATTGTTGCTGGTGAGAATAAAAGACGACGCAATGTGCTTGGTGTTGTCTCCCTTGATGTATCTTTTCTTTAACTGCGTGATACATGCTGCATTGTTTCCAAAGATCGTCATAGGATGGTCAACAATGATAATAAGACCACTAGTGCTTCGAATATGCTCCATGACTACTCTTAACCAAAAGCACTCACGCGATGCTTCATGCAAGGCAAGAATCTCAGCATGGTTCGAAGAAGTCGCAACTAGCTTTTGCTTGGTAGACCTCCAAGATATTGCAGTGTCTCCAACAATAAAGATATAGCCCGTTTAAGAACATGCCCTATGTGGGTCAAACAGATAACCAGTATCTACATAACCAACGAGGCGAGAATCAACCCGAGGACAGAGGGGGCGACTGCTTCTCTTGAGGATTCGTGGGTGTAGAACAAGCCCAAATTCATCGTACCTTTGAGGTAGCGGAAAATGTCTTTAACATCATTCCAATGTCTGCGGGTAGGCACATTGTTGTATCTAGCCAAAAGATTAACAGTGAAGGAGATGTAGGGTCTAGTACATTGAGCCAAGTACAATAAAGCACCAATTGCACTTAGGTATGGAACTGCAGGCTCTAAAATCTCTTCCTCATCTTCCTTGGGACAGAAATGATCTTATTTAGCATCTAGATTCCGAACGACCATAGAACTACTCAAAGTCTTCGCTTTATCCTCATTAAAATGTCGCAAAACCTTTTTTGACAATATCGAGTTTTCCCAAGATCCTTTATATCAAATTCTGATTTTAAGTGAACAACAATTTCCTCACGCTCTGCGGGAGTTCCGATGAGGTTCATGTCGTCGACATAAACTGCAACTGCATATCTGAAATGTGACTTCTTGATGAATACACATGGGTATAGTTCATTGTTCACATAACCCTGACTTGTCAAATATTCACTCAGACGGTTATACCACATCTGTCTGAATTGTTTCAATCCGTAGAGTGATTTCCTCAATCTAATCAAGAGAGTGTTTCGTGGTCTAGAACTATTTGAACCAGTCAATGGAAGTCCTTCTAGAACTTTCATGTAGATTTTCGTATCTAGATCCCCATAGAGATACACGGTTACCACGTCTATAAACTGCATATTCAGTTTTTTGGAAACTACCAAACTGATAAAGTAGCAAAACGTTATGACATCCATTACAGGGGAATACGTCTCATCATAATCAATCACAGGGCATTGAGAAAAGCCTTGTGCTATGAGGTATGCTTTGTATCGCACTATTTCATTCTTTTTATTACACTTCTTCACGAAAACTCACTTGTAGCTCACAGACTTCACATGTGGTTGAGTATGAGATATGAGCCCAAACAGCTTACGTTTCGTAAGTGTATCGAGTTCAACCTAGATTACTTGTTTCCAATTTGACCAACCCGTACTATGTCGACATTCATCGACGAAACGTGATTCAATGTCATTGCTAAGCATGATGTCAGTAGCTACTATGTACGCAAATGCATCATCGACGATCATCTCATTCTATTCCAAACCTCATTTAATACGGCATAATGGACCAAAATCTTACGATTCTCGAGAGGCCGGGTTGTCTCATCTAAGACCATCATAATCTAGGATAACCTCATGCATTGGAACAGATGAGTAAGCAATGGTCGAATTCAGACTAGGGTCATTAATTTGTGCTGTTTTCCTCTTCCAGGATTGTAAATCCTTTGAACCAGAAGGTCTACCATGTTTCAGGGTAGAAGCAGATGATTGGCTACCACCAATGTACCATGTCGCATAGAAGGTGCGGCCGCCCCACCCTCGGGGACGGTTCAGCCTTCCAGGGAATTACTACGGCGTACTCTAGGTACGTCGATCCTTGCAGGTACGTTTGCAACGGGTATATGTGATCTCGTCGCCTTTGCTAGATCAGTAAAAGCATCCGACATGCTTTGAGTAATGCTCTAAAGATCTAGAATATGACGCACTTCAGTTTCAGACTAGGCAATACGGGGATCTAAATGAGACATAGTGGGAGTATACCACAACAATTCGCAGCATTCTACATGAACGTTAGTGTTTTTATCTCCCCCTAACGACAGGAAGACTGTCTCATCGAAGTAATAATCTGCAAAACATGTGGTAAAGAGATCTCATGTCAAAGGCTCTAAGTAGCGAATAATTGATGGCGAATCATAACTGACGTAGATTCTCATTCTTCTCTGAAGACCCATTTTGGTACGTAGTGGCGGAGTTATTGGCACATAGACTACGCACCCAAACACACGTAAATGCAAGACGTCAAGGTCGTATCCAGTAACCAACTGTAACGGTGAATGAGGTTGGGTAGCGGTGGGCCTCAGGCAGACCAACATAGCTACGTGCAATATTGCATAGCCGCCCTAGGCAGATATGGGCAGTTTGGTTCGCATAACCAAAGTCCGAGCTATCAATTGAATGCGGTTTATGAAAGCTTCTACCAAGCCGTTTTGGGTGTGAACATGGGGTACAAGATGTTCGAATTCAATCCCAACTGACATGCAATAATCGTCAAAAGTCTGTGACGTAAACTTCCAGCATTATCCAGTTAAATCAACTTAATCAGATAATCAGAGTGGTGAACCCTAAGCTTAACTATTTGTGCTAGGAGTTTCACAAATACAACATTGCATGTGGACAATAAGCAGTCATGTGACCAACGCGTTGATGCATCAACCAACACCATAAAGTATCTAAATGGTCCGCATGTTGGCTGGATAGGTCCACAAATATCCCCTTGAATCCTCTGAAGAAACTTAGAAGGGTAGTGAATAATCTTTGTAATTAAAAGTTGAGTACTCAACTTCCCCAAAGAACAAGTTTTGCATGGCAGGAATCCAATATAGGGAGGTAAATGATGCCCATGTGTTGATTTGAGGATACGACGCACCATGTCACGTTCAGAATGTCCCATACTATCATGCCAAAATAGCAAAGTGCTCTGGAACCCAGGCATAAGGCCTGCCACATGGTGGGTCTCTATGCCGCGAATGGTTATGATGTACAACCCACTCCTCAACTTCTCGTGAATACGCTTCTGGCCATACTCGTAAAAAGTGATACAAAGAAATTCAGAACCATTCTCTTTAGTGGTTTCAACATGATATTGATTATCTCGAATATCTCTAAAACTCAGCAACGTTCTTCTAGAATGTGGAGAATAGAGGGCCTCTTTAATGGTTAACACAGTACCATTAGACAACAATATACGAGCATTTATGTATCCTTCTATCAGGTTGGATGAGTTTGAGAGGGTTGTCAGAGGTGGGTTTTTAGGTACGAAGTTAGTAAAATAGTGTCGTTCACGCAAGATGGTGTGTGTGGTAGCACTATCAGCCAGACAACTAACTTCCCCACTATTCATACCTAGGAATAAATTAATTGAATCGGTCACATGCATAAATATAATTCCATTCATTCAATTAATCAATCGAGAAAATAATTATCCATAATTCAAAACAAACCAAACCAAACAAATTATTCCAAAGACTTAGAAAAATTGTCCAAAAATTAAACCATAAACCTAAAAAAAATAGGGAGCTTTCGGCCACACCTAGGGGGTTCGGCCACTAGGGATAAAAACACCCTAAAAACATGTCTAGAAAAATATAACTTTATTCTTCCATTGGAGTTGATGCCTCTTGAAAATCTGATATCTCCGTAGATGTAGTAGTATCTTCGGGATGTTCAACATTGGCAAAGTTAGACTCATGACGGGAATGATACTTGGCAATGGTCTCGGGGGTAGCTCAGCATACGCGTGACCAGTGATCATTTGATCCACAGCGGTAGCACATTTCCAATTCAGTAAAAGCCGATTAAACAATAGATTTTCCCTTGTTCTTGAAGTTTGGGGCCTTAGGGGCAAGGGGTTGGCGCTTCTGGGTCAGATTTCCTCCCTTGGATGGGCCTCTGCTTTGTTGACCTTAGACTCGTGGCTGGCTTTGCCGCCCATTTCCACAGCCACGACGATTCTTTCGTCGTTTGTGGCTGGTAGAATTAGTCGCACGCGCTTCAGGTGGAGAGTTTGAGCCAGTGGGTCGAGCTTGATGATTTTTCATCAAAAGCTAGTTCTATTTTTCAGCAAGAAGTAAAACAGAGATCAAATCCGAAAATTTGGTTAACTTATGTGCCTTATATTGTTGCTACAGGACAATATTGGTGGCATTGCAGGTCGAATAGGTCTTCTCGTCGGTTAAGTCCACTTTACAGAACTTAAGCAGTGATTGGATTCTACAAACTTCAGAGTTGTATTCATTCACAAACTTAAAGTCTTGGAAGCGTAAATGCTGCCAGTCGTGTCTTGCTTCAGGCAAGTAAATGTCTTTCTGGTGATCGAAAGCCAGAGGGTGCGTGGGTCTTCCTTAGCGAGGTACTCGGTCTGTAGTGCGTCATGGATGTGTCTTCGAATGAAAATCATTACAGTAGCTTTCTCAGCTTCGCCGACGGGGTTGTCATTGGTAGATTCCTCGATAGTAGCTCTAATACCCTGTGCAGTAAGATGGAGCTTCACATCTTGAACCCACTTCAAGTAGTTTCTTCCAGATACTTCCAGAATGGTAAAATCGAGCTTATTCAAGCTCGACATGTCCCTAAAACGAAGGGTACAACAAAACGTGGTTAGTCATATGGTAAGCCTTAGACACATACACCGTAGAACATTTAGGTTCTATAAACATGTATAGGTTTAATTTAAACATGAAAGCTATAGGTTTCATGTGGTAAGTTTTGAATGAAAACTTCGGGTTTCAAATGCACTAAATATGAAACTACAAGTTCAATTTAGTTTTATGAATGATTAGTTCATAAAGGAGAGGTTCCTGCAAGAACACATAATGCAATATGCTGATTTAAGTGTAGTAGATTTGAGTTGCTTCGGGAACTCAAGTGTGAGAGCTTCGGGACTACGAAAGGATGTCAACGGTTCAAAGTAGAAAAATAAATTATTGAATCGCTAATGTCCAAAAGTGATCTTCAGGTCAATAATTTTGGATTAATTATCAAATTAATGGATTGCTGGTCAATTAATTAATTCAACAGATCCGGACTAAACAGGGTCGATCGTGGAAGCAAAAATAATGACAAACGGGTCATATTAGCTTCGATTAGCGATAGGCTAAGTGATAATTAAATTAAAATTAATTAGCGTAAACCAAAGTACCCAAATAAAATAATTGGGTCAAAAAATAACGCGGCCCAACAAAAAATGGGATGGTTGCGGTGCTGGGACAGGCCCTGTAGCACGGTTGTAAACCATTTGGCCTCAAGAAGGGCAGTGGGCCTTTGGGCTGTGTGGTCTAGGGTGAGCCCAGCAGCAAGGGCTGCTGGTTTGGGCCAAAAATAAGCAAGGGATGCGAGCCCAGCAATTGATGGCCTACGGGTTAGTGCAGGAAGCTCTGCCGAAGCTGGGGTTGGGTTTTGGTTCAGGGCAATTCAAGCCCAACAGCATCTAAAGCTGCTGGCAAATTGGGCTGAGGGTTGGCGAAGCCCAACAAGCAACGCGGGCTTGCTGCAGGTTAGGCCAGGGATACGTGGGACAAAGCCCAGCAACTCAAAAGTTTCTAGAATGGGCTAGAGGGGCTGCAGGCCCACGATAACCCTACCAGGCCAAGGCTTGGTGTCCGTGTAAGCGCAGTAAAGCTCAAAGGGCTGCTGCCGTGTAGTCCAGACGTCAAAACAACGTTGTCCTGGTGGTGTGCTTGATGGGGCTGGGTTGCAGGCCAGTGGTGGCGAGCCACGACCTATGCTGCAAAAATCCTAGAAAATTTCAATTTTTTTCTTTTTTTTTTTTTTACTTTGTCTAGGGTTTGTAAAATCCTAATTGCTTTTAATTTATTTATATGCTTTGACTCACAAATTCCACATAGAAAAATAATAATTGCGTAATACATGATTGGCAGGAAAATATAAATATAGGGGGTTCATGCATCATGGGGAATGTTTTCATGCTTCATAGACGTTTCAAATATCTTACTTAATTTTAAGCGTACCTAATTGGCAGAAAACAAATAAAAGCCTTTGAATTTTGTAGAAGAAAGCCTCCTCCACGATTCTTCAGTTGCTTAGCTTCTGGCAAGAGCGTACTGATAACGTATTGTAGGCCTAATTTACTGAACTATTCTAAGGGAATAGAGAGGGGGAGGCCGGCGACAAGAGAGAGAAGAGAGAGATTTAATTGTAAGGTGTGTGTTATATCACCTCATTGTGCCTTTATTTATAGTAGTAGGATAGATTAAATCTTACCCTAATAGAATTACAACTCTAATAGGATAATATCTAACCTAGAGAATATTTTAAGGTATCACTAGATACTCTAAGATTTACATTTACATTCATATTCTAAATATAACTGCTACATAAACATATTTTTCTTGATTTTTGATTGAAAAAAATGAAAAGGGTTTAGCAAATTTAATAAGAGCCGTATCTATCTGCGCAACACTAAATGCATCACTCACTCAACGAAAACCATCAGATGATTCGACGGCTAGGATCTTTCTGTTCAAAATCTCCCAACCTGAGTCACAAATATATAACAACATATTTTCTGATTCTATAAAATAAAGAAAACGAAGAAAAGGAAACCCGAGAAAATCAGTTTCACTTCTTCTTCTACGATGGCGCTGTCTGCAATTACCACGCACTGCCCATCTCTTGTTCGTCTGCCGGCGAACGCCCCTTCAACCTCCTTACCTCCTACCTCAGTATCTTTTCGGCTTTCGTCGATTAGCCTCAGCCGTAGAAAACCCATTTCAATTCGACCAACTTCAATTTCGGGTATTTTGTATTAAATTTGTCTTTGTGTTTTTTTTACTCATTCAGTTTGTGGGTACAATTTTATTTTTTTATTAATTTGCTTCTGTTTTGAATTTGATTCGATTTGACTTAAAATTGATCTGAGTAGGTTAGAAATGGTGTTCTCTTTCTTTTCAATTTCATCAATCATGTTGTACAAATGATGCTGTTTGAATTTTGGGTTTTGTACATGGTATGCTCTTATATACCTAGTGAACTAGAGTTTTTACTAGCTGAACTTGAGCCAACTTCTGGTTGAAATGATTTGAGTGTAGTTTGAGATTGTTGTGTTGAGTCCTATGATAAAACAGGTTTAGGTTCCGTTGAAATATCTCACATGGACCGTATCTTTGAGAAAAAAAAAAAAGAGTTTAAATATCTCAGTCCCACCCCAACTAATACCGAGGTGATTTGTGATAAAACCCGACGCTTGGCAGACTGGGCACTTGGTAATTACCAAGTTGGGGACAATATCAATGTTGTTGAAAATGGGCCTTTGGCCCTTCTCTCTGATAATTTGACAGTTTCTTCTCCAGTGATTTTTAAGTTTGGATCATAATCCAATGGTACTGAGATTTGTCTGTGTTTCAGCTGTGCCAAAAACCGAGGGGCTCGCACCTGCAATTTCACTTACGGACAGCGCATTGAAGCACTTCAATAAGATGAGATCTGAATGCGGCGAAGACTTATGCTTGAGAATTGGTGTTAAACAGGGTGGATGCTCCGGCATGTCTTATACCATGGACTTGGAGAGTAAAGCAAATGCAAGGCCAGATGATTCTATCATTGAATATAATGGCTTGATTATGGGTAAGTCTGTATATTTTCATTCTCTTTGTCATGTGAAGCAGGTGCTTATTTGTGACAGATAATAGATCTGTGTGTTACTTGTGGTATTTTAGTTTTATGACTGCACGACTTCCACTCTCAATTTTAGTAGCCTTGTAGATGACCGATTGATTGTCCATTTACCTGAGGGTGCATGTTGAAGCTTTCTCATGAATATCTTAAACTGTCTAGACACTTTCTTTCTTTCATACAAAGTTATATTTAGGACTGGCTGTATTCATGTCAACATTTGACAGTCTGTCGTATTTAAAAACCAGCATTGCTAAGTTGAATATTCCAATCCCAATGCAGTTTTTCATGGAAGATCTGAAATCTACTTTTTATGTCTGATCACAGGACGCGAATAATAATCACGAATGAATTCCCCCATCAGTTTATGTTGTCAAAACCTAATTATGTTCCCATTGCCCACAACAAGTTGGAGGGCATGAAAAGATGAATCCCGTGAAGTTCTAAGGGATTTTAGTTGAACCTTTGATGCAGGACAATAGGAATAGATAGGGACATAGTAGATATCCAGACTCACTCTGGCCTTTGGCATCTTAACAATGGTTTGCAATCGGATGCAGGACAATAGGAGTAGTTAGGAACATGGTAGACATCTAGACTCACTTAAGCCTTTGGCATCACACAAAGGTGTATTGGAATTACTCCAACAGACAAACTAGAAAAATTCTGGCACCACACCAGCGTTTGGCATCACATGGAAGGTGCCTTGGGATCACCCCGAGGTTGCTGTGCCTCACACACAAGCAGAAAATTCAGAACTTCTTTTCACTAACAATGATTTTAAAAGCTTACACAGTATCCTTTCAATAGGTTAACTGTTACATGAATCACGAAAGATCCACATTAACATACATGGGAATTCTAAAGACATTAGTCCTGTAACATAGAGTGACTAAAAGACAATAAGCGTACAAAGTACATGTGCAAACTGCATTTATTACGTAAGGAACTACAAAGACTGTAATTATCAATTTCTGACCTTGGCTCCTGCATCAACCTCTATTTGTCGGCGAGGCAATATCTACTTCTGATGATATTATTTCACGGGTATTCCCTTTCCAAAGAAAATCTCCACAACTACTTCTCAACTAGTCCAAATTTCTCTTTGCCCCATTTTCTCAAGATTGGGGCACCATTTTCCACTTTGCTTAATAGATCTACTCACTTAATGTGGTCTTATGCAACAAAAAGTTTGTGAGCAGGAGATGTTAAGTATATATGTTTTACATTCTCTCTTGACCATTCCCGTGTCTGGGTGATTGATTGTATTTCGACTATTTGATACATGCTGCCATGCCATATTACATTGCACTGGGTTTGTTTGGATTTTTCTCAATAACTTATGCATTGTGCTTGCCAAGGATACTTCAACTCCAGTTTCCCCTTGTTTTGCAGTTTGTGATCCAAAGAGCCTCCTGTTCTTGTATGGCATGCAATTAGACTACAGTGATGCTCTTATCGGTGGAGGCTTTTCTTTCAAGAACCCCAATGCTACACAGACATGTGGATGCGGTAAATCTTTTGCCGCAGAGATGTAGCATGACGTACATGGAACCTTTGAATAGAATGAATAGAATATGATAAAGAAAACTTCCGGTGTGTATTAACTTAGTATGTTGCTCTACATGTTTCAGTGATGCACTTAAAACCTCGTATTAATGTCAATTGCATTTAACTCTCTCTCATTCTTCTTGTTAATATTTGTTTCGGTCATCTGGAGCATAAATTGGATTGCTAACATATATGCTCATCCTTCAACCGTTCTTTACTTGTGTTCGAAGTTAAGCGCTCTCCCTCCCTCTCTTGGTAACTGGCAAATTGTAATGGTAAGCGGTTTAGACAACACTTTTTGTTGGAAAATGATTTCCGCAAATTCTTTTTTCACCTTCTATTACACCTCATTTTGTTTGTCATTTGATTCTTGTATGATTTGTTCAATCCAAAAGTTAGAAATAAATAAACTACAACGGTTAGAAATGAGCAAGAGGAGAAGGATCTGCAAAAAGCACTTCCCTTTTACTTTTCCAATTAATACTTTTGTACATCAAGTTAATATATAAGCATGTGGTTTACGAGAGTTCCTTTTTGAGAGCATTGCCCTCAGTAGATTCCTCCTACTTCATTACTCCATGTGCTTGAAGTAGATGGATTTCCCAATCAAACGCAAGTTCCCTCAACCTCTATAAGAGCAATTAAAGTATAATAACACTTCACCTCTTCTTTGGTTGTTAAAACTATATGGTGGAGGCTAGACTATCATTAGTAAGTTGTCAAGTGTCATTAGTAAGTTGTCAATAATTAGATCTTGCATATAAAAATCTCGTGAATCTTTCTAACAGTTCGATTTTGCAAAACCATACTACCGAGTGATACGTACCATTATATTTGTACTTGAATGTTAGATTGTTGTTTAAAAAGTTGTCAAGAACTTGCATGTCACAAACAAGAAAAACTTGGTAAAACCAAAATACTAAAAGCCTTACACCTTTGTGCAAACCGCCGTACAAATGACCTTTGATAGGCCACCGTATTGTAGAAAAATAAAAAGAAAAATAAAGCGTCTTATGGACACGTGCACAAATGTTTTTATAGTAAATCATAAAGCAAATATATGATAATAGGAAATTGTTATTAGTACTGTAGTCCAATAATCAACGTGCAAGATTACAAATTCGATTAGTGCAGATGACGAGTTTAACTTATATTCTTTTAAGCCACTCAGTACTATGGTCTAGTGGTATTCATCTTCACTTGTAAGTGAGAAGTTTTAGGTTCAATTCTCGTCAAAGATGAATTTGAACCACATTATTACTAGTCCATTGTGAGACTAAGCTCACCCTCTCCCCTTAGTGTAGATAATATTGGTTGTTTAAAAAAAAAAAACTTCTATTCTTTAAAAAAAAAAAAAAGGGTAAATTACACAAAACTACCTCAACTATTGGGTCATTAACAGTTTCATACCTCGTCTTTAAAAAGTTTCAATGTCATACCTTATTTATGAATTTGTTGCAATGTTCTACCTCCGTTACATTATCTGTCAAATCCTCCATTATATGCTGACGTGGCTTATGCTGGGTCCCATCCTCTCCACATATGAACTTCCACGTAGTCTGCCACGTAGATTTCCAGCCAAAATTAATTTCCACGTCATTTTTGAAAAAAAAAAATTTGAATTTTTTTTTCAATGTAATTATTTCCCCTCCAAAAAAAAAAATTTTAAAAATTAAATTTTTAAAGGGTCCAATTTTTGAAGATAATACAACCTAAAAAACCAAATGGAAATTCTACATAAACACATGATGCCACATCAACACATGATGTAATGTCACATCCCGGCCCGGGCTCTATCACATCCCGAGCACACCTCCGCCGTAGCACGATATTGTCCGCTTTGGGCCCCTACCACACCCTCACAGTTTTGTTTCTGGGAACTCACACGAGAACTTTCCAGTGGGTCATCCATCATAGGAGTGCTCTCGCACGCTACTCGCTTAACTTCGGAGTTCCGATGGAACCCAAAGCCAATGAGTTCCCAAAAGGCCTCGCGCTAGGTAGAGATAGGAATATACGTATAAGGCTCACAGGATCCACTCCCATGGGCGATGTGGGATCTTACAATCCACCCCCTTAAGGGCCCGACGTTCTCGGCACACATGCGGCCAGGGTTATGCTCTGATACCAAATTATCACATCTCGGGCACGCCTCCGCCGTAGCACGATATTGTCCGCTTTGGGCCCCTACCACACCCTCACGGTTTTGTTTCTGGGAACTCACATGAGAACTTCCCAGTGGGTCACCCATCATAGGAGTGCTCTCGCGCGCTACTCGCTTAACTTTGGAGTTCCGACGGAACCCAAAGCCAGTAGGTTCCCAAAAAGCCTCGCGCTAGGTAGAGATGAGAATATACATATAAGACTCACAGGATCCACTCCCCTGGGCGATGTGGGATCTTACATGTAAGCTAGAGATAAACACAAATCCTACACAAACACATGATATAACCAAAAGATGAACACAAAGTCCACTTCAAACAAAACATTTGCAAAGACCAAAAGATGAACTGTAATTCATATGGCATCGTTAATCCATCCAACATTTACAAAGATATCCATTTGATATCCTTAAATATCCCAAATTGTACAATGCACTGATTCAAAAAACCTACTGTCAAATCTATCTAGCAAAATAGTGCATTTTCAAGGTTCCAAATCAGTTCAAAAAACCAAAAGAAATTCAATGTTTGTGATGTCTAATTCCAAAACCCATGTACCATAATTTCAGTTCCTATTGCACATAAAACATGAACTAAAAAACAGTAATTTGTTACAATTTCTGGCATCTTTAGGTCTTGATTTGCCTTGTCTTTCTCTGCTTGGTGTGTCTTGGTGAATGAGCTTCAGGATTTGCAGATGAACCATCCCCTGTTTGTGATGCCTAATTTCAATGTTCATTATAAAAGGTCACTTGCTTCATCATTATACCTTGCCTCATTTGAATTCTCTTCATCAACATAGTGTGAATCATTTGCAGCATAATTATAATAGGCTTTTTCCTTGGCACTAGTATGACTGCATTGAATGATTCACACAAATTATTCAGCAACATGTCACAGTTTGGATAGGTATCAAAGTGGGACTTGTTCCATTGAGTTGCAGGCTTCTTCACTAGCCATTTGTAGGCCTCTTCATCTAGCTTCTTAACCTCCTCCATTGCCTTTTTAAAGTGTGGAACCGTTGTTGTTTTGGCAACTGCCCATAGAGCATCATTCAAAGCCTTCCCCTTGAACAAATTCCTATAGTTTGTGTACAAATGCCTCACGCAGAATTTATGGTGGCATTTAGGGAGAACCTTTTGAAATGCTGGAATTAGCCCCTTTTGCTTGTCACTGATAAATGTCCACCCATTTTGGTTTTCTATACCCACATCATCTGCTAACAGTTGTAAGAACCAAATCCAAGCTGCCTTATTTTCCATTTTCACCATTGCATAAGCAATAACCCATGTCTCATCATTTGGATCAATGCCAACAACACATAGCAACTGCCCTCCATGTAAAACCTTTAAGTGGCACCCATCTAAACCTATCAAAGGTCTATATCCTGCCTTAAAACCTTCTTTGCATGCCCCTAAGCAAACGTATATCCTTTGAAACCTTCCCCCATCCAACTTCAACTTCACAGTGCTTCCAAGGTTAGTCCTTCTTACTTCCTCAGCAAAATCCCACAGTTTTGTATATTGCTCTGCATGTTTCCCTTCAATAATCTTGAAAGCTTTATTCAATTCCCTATAAGCCTTCATCTTTGTACAACCATGATTCCACTCAAATTCCACAATGGATAAAAAGGATTCGACAGGCCATGTGGGATTGAGCTTTATCTGATCCAAGTACAAATATGTGAGTAAAGAAGCAATCATATCCTTATTTGCCCAAGTCCTCCCACAGGTGTGGTCATTAAGGACTGTCTTGATTTGGATGTTGTTTGATCCATACATCTTGCCAGTAGGACACATCCAAGGGCAATCCTTTGCACACTTGGCAATAATCTTCAACTTCTCATTCCGATAAAAATGAATTTCCCCATATCCATTCACTAAGGAATACATTATCTCGGCTCTCTAGAATTGCACATTGTCTCTGAAAATAAGCCCTAGAGTAAATTTAGGATTCTTCATGTCTGTTTTCTCATTAAACTCAGGATAATGCTATTAGACGATCCGCGTGTATCAGAAACCAACATGGAAGTTCATATGTGGAGAGAAGGAGACCCAGCATAAGCCACGTCAGCATATAACGGAGGAATTGACAGACAACGTAACGGAGGTAGAACATTGCAACAAATTCGTAAATAAGGTATGACATTGAAACTTTTTAAAGATGAGGTATGAAACTGTTAATGACCCAATAGTCGAGGTAGTTTTTTGTAATTTAACCAAAAAAAATTAGAAAAAAGAATGAAAAATAAAATCGTAGAGCAGTGGCATTGTGGTAAAATACCAGAGACTACGTCCTCAAGTGAGCATCCAACGGTCCAGAATCCAGATATAGGCAGAGGGACTCGTTGTCTCTCTCATTCTCTCTATACTTCTCAGAACTCAGAGGCCTCAGAGCAATCAAATCAAAACCCTAAATCAAAAACGAACAGGAAGAATACGAGGACTGGGCTACGATCATGGCCTTCTCTTCCCGCCTCTTATCCAAATCCAGACAGGTCAGTCACTCGATCCTCATTTCTCAAATTTCTTTCTTTAGCTGTTTGGCTTCTGAGAAAATGTTTGAGATAATTAGGGCATTTCAGATTTTCATTTTTAACTTTCTTAAAATTATCGCGTATCAGATGACATATTTTGCGATATACTGTAATATGATATGAGCGATTATTATTAATGTGAAGTTTTCGTAATCCAAGATATGATGAATATGCGAAATGCTTCGGGGGTGTTTATCTCTGGATAAATGAAAGCCAGGGATTCATGAATTTTTGTATTAATTTTCTTTGTAATGTTTCAGCTGTGTGGCAATGGAGTCATTCTTCAACAGGATCGCGTTATTCCGGTCCGTTACTTCGCCAAGGAAGCAAGTCGCCCCGTGCTAAAGGGTGATGGTGAGTCAAAATGCTTGCCCCTATTTAAGAGGTTATTTGATGCTATTCATTGTGATTTGCGAGGTTAGCGTTGAGAACAATGGTTTGCTTTACGCTTTTCACAAATTTACATTGGTTTTAATATGTGAGTGCTATACAATGCTAAGTTCCAAACTTGATATCTGGTATTTTTGTGTCTTTTAGATAGGATGTATTTATGGGTGACTGGCTTTCCATTGTTGATCTTATTTATGTCTTTCCTTTGTTATTATTTGATGAAACCTTACTGAACATTTCTTACGTTCGAGGGGTAAAGAGATGCTGAAGAACATCTTCTTGGATGTTAAAAAGAAATTTGAGACAGCTCTTGGTATACTTCGCAAAGAGAAGATCACCATTGACCCAGAGGATCCAGCTGCTGTTTCTCAGTATGCCAAGGTCATGAAAACCATAAGAGAGAAGTGAGTTTTTTTAACCCTTTACCAGTCTATTTCTTAGAGTAATATAATTGCTTTGTTGTTTTACACAGATGTGCCTATTTGTTTTCACATGTTGTATAATTTCACATTTCATGACAAATATATAAACACAAGGGATGGCAGTGTTATGTTTCTAGAATGTACATTATCTTCATTAGTAATCTTTTTACATAATATACTGCTACAGTTTACAGAGGAAAGGAGTTGTAGGTAATGCAAATAAGGAAACTGACAGGGAGGGGATGAGAAGGGAAAAAGGGTATGGACAATCAATATTTGTGATCAACAGTGAAGGAACTTGAACCATAGCATATATAATATATCTGACCCCCTTCTTAAGAGTAATCCCATTCGTTGAGAGTGATTCATTGTTCGAGGCACTCTTCAATGAGGTTTAATAATCCAAACCATCTAGTTTATAGATCTCCATCTTAGAATCATCTGTACAAAAAGTTACTCAAATCCAAATTCATTTGACCAATTGATTATCATCATGAACATTTAGTAATTCTGTAACTCGTAAGTGGATAATTTACTTGACTTCCAAAATTTTGTATTGTTACTGTAGATCTCCTTTTATCTTGTGCTTTTATTTCCATTAACTTCTACTGGTATTATATGACTGAGAAATGTAGATAAAATGACTATCACATTAGAGGAGGGAGCTTATGTGCTGTTTTGTGTTCTTCTTCATCAGATGCCACCTTTCATTGTTTTAACTTTTTAGAAGTGGTTACTAATGCATTTTTGTGTCTTGCAGGGCTGATTTGTTCTCAGAATCCCAGCGCATCAAACACACCATCCAAACCCAAACACAAGATATCCCAGATGCTAGAACATATCTGTTGACATTGAAAGAAATTAGGATCAAGTACGTGCTACTCTGTTCTTCAAATTGTTGGATGTCCTTTGTATAATGGGATTAATGTGGTTTTTAATTTTTGTGCTTGTACTCCATGTTGTTTCTGTTATTACTCATGAGGCCTTATTTTAATATATAGTTTCTACCAAACTTAGTGTGATTGTCATTTTAGTGATCTAAAGTCAGAAACAATTACCTTATTCTTTTGGCCATTAATGCTATTAATATTTGTGCTCATCCTACATGATGTTTCTAAACACAGAGTAATGTTTAGGGGAAATTTTGGATAAGTTTACTATTTGTGATTCTGTATTGAGGGGATGTATTCTGGGTCCCAATGTATATTTGGAATAAGTTCCCAAGAAGATAGAGTGGAAAGGCTGGCTGGTTCTCAGGCGGTGAGGCGACTGGGAGGGTGGGAGGCCAGTAAACAGCAAACTCATCCTTCACACAATTTTTTGTTGCGCAAGATATCATGAGAGATGCTTGTGGGCTGAGTTGGGAAGGAAAGAGAGAGCACTTAATTAGAAGGGAGGTAGTGTCTTTAACAATGCAGAAGGGCAGTTTATGTGTAGTGAAGTTTTTGTTAAGATACAAATCACTAAATGGTTGTGGCCTCTTTCCTTAAAACGAAGCTTTATGGTATATGATAATAAGAAGCATGCATGGGATTCAAGAAGATGGGTGGCATGCAAAACTGTCTTTTTTTGGGTTTTTTTTTTTTCCCTTTTTTTGGGGGTGGTGTTGTTGGCATGCAAAACTGTCTTTCAGCTGGGACTATGATTTAATGAAGAACTTAAATGGTTAGAAGGCAAGGAAGATGGCTGATTTGTTCTCTTCTTTGGAGATTTTTAATATTTTTTAGCAATAGAGCTGTTTCTAGTATGTTGCTACTGGAATCAATATGTTGTACCTTTCTTTCGAAGCCTGTGTGACAATGCCGGTGATAATGCCTTCTATTCTTACTCCTCCATTTGGAAATCAGAGGTACCTGTGAAGGTGCAGATTTTGGCCTAGTTGATTGCTCACGGCAAAGTGAGTACATGTGATAAGATTGAAATGCAAAGACCAAAACCTTGTGTTATGTGTGGAGGTGAAAATGGTCTATTCACCATTCTGTAGACTTCAATTGTGTTGATCCCAGGAGGATGTCAGGCATGGTTACGCGAGTAGCAGAAGTTATTTGGGGTAGGGAAGACGGCTTAGTGTTGAAGGTATGGGGCATGGTGGCAGTGGCATTTATTTAATTAGTTTGGTAGGAAAGAAGCAAGAGGATTTTGAAGATTGTGGAGGGGCTGATTGGAGGAGGTTGAGGAGAACATTATATTTTGGACTTAGCTTTGGGCTACAATAACTTCAGCATCGTCTGATTGCCTGCAGTGTAATGCTAAAATCTAGTTCTATGTGGTGGTATTGTTTTGCTAGGATTATGTGTAATGTAAGATGGATTTTGTTTGAGTACCTATTGTCATTTAGGGTTTTTCTGTTTACGCATACGTCTGCTTTGCGAACATCCATACTTAATGCTTTTACCGTTACATTTGCCAATTAACTTTTTTCTTTCCCTTTTGCAGGAGAGGTCTCACTGACGAACTTGGTGCAGAGGCTATGATGATGGATGCATTGGAGAAAGTCGAAAAGGAACTGAAGAAACCACTTTTGAGGAGTGATAAAAAGGGGATGGCTGTTCTCATGGCAGAATTTGAGAAAATAAACCAGAAGTAGGTTACAATTGTTTTGCTTTTTTTTTTTTTTTTTTTCATTTTAAATAATGTTTTGAATACAGAGCAGGACACTCAATTAACTTTTATTTACACCTTTACTGTACTTGCATAGTCCAAGTTTTTGGATCACATCTTTTCATGGTTAATTGCGAACTCTCATATAAAAAGTAGTTTCTGCTAAAGCACTGATTTGTTTTTTCCTTTTAGATTTTAGATTAAAATTGCATTGCCCTGTCTAATCCCATTGTTAACATGCTGGGATTTTCAAACAATGTTCAATCTCAAGCTGATTTTGGCTGCACTATTTCCTTCTTTGCACTCCACCACCAACCCCAGAAACTATTTTTCTTTTTGAAAAAATTGTAATCAGCGGGGTGAAGTTAATCTTATTTATGATGGTCACAATTGTAATCTGGGGATTGTAAACCCCTTGTGTCTCAGGCTCCAAGTCGCTGTCCACTGATTGGTTTGCATATGGCTAAACTCTTGCTTATCGTATTCTTCCATAGCTGATATGAGATACGAAATTCTGATCTAGTCTAACCTTATCTTTTAAGGCTTGGAATTCGTAAGGAGGACCTACCAAAGTATGAAGAACAGCTAGAACTCAAGAAAGCCAAAGCACAGCTGGAGGAACTTAAGAAGGATGCTCTTGAGGCAATGGAAACTCAGAAGAAACGGTAATTTATCCATGTCTTTGCCTACTTCCTCTTTTGTCATGTATGTTTTTTTTGCAGCTCTAAACCATTGAGGGTCGTTATGGATTCAGCATACCGTTTTGTTTAGAGTTGGAGATTGAACCATTTGCTTGCAGTCTCCTAACAATATATATTTTGAGTCTTTATTATCGTTAAATTGGCATTGGTGAAAATTAGTCGATGTAACTTGCCTTTTACAGGACTGATATGTAGTTTTGTTTTGAATATTTGTCAGGGAGGAATTTAAGGATGAGGCAATGGTTGATGTGAAGTCGTTAGACATCCGAAACTTCATCTAAGGATCTGGGAATGCATTGAGAGTGGCTTGTTTTGAGATGAACCAAATATTTTGGTAGAATCTGGAAACTGATGACTTAGTTGGGGGTAACTGGGGGAATAATCCTCCTGTTTTAATAAGGCTCCGATTGGTTTCGACTTTGGAGTGCAATTATTCCCAAATCCATGAGATTTATGCGCGCTTTTGTAATTTTTCAGATTTATTTGAGTATAATACTTGCTTTGCCAGAGCCAGGTGAGAACTGGGAAGCTGTTATCACTGTGACCAATTTATAATTATATTTTGGAATTTTTGTTCCATGTTACTGTACAAATACCATTTATTTTTTAGAACAAACGATATCATCAGGAGTGAGCTAAGCCTCACTTATGTGCTAGCAATAATGTGGTTCAAATTCGCCTTTGGCAAGAATCGAATCTAAGATGTCTTACTTGCAAGTGAAGAAGAATACCATTAGACTGAAATATTAAGTGACAACTTTGTTTTATTTACTTTGTTTTATTTACTTATTTTGTTTTTAAGTACAAATCTTTTGGGTTGTTCATGGAGCTTGGTGGGCTTAATATAATTACATTAAAAGTAGTTATACTTTGAAGTCCGCTACAAATCTTAGTAAAAGAACAAAATGTTTATGTACAAGGTTATTTTATTTACTAACATGAAAGTTGTTTCAAGTAATTTGCATTAGGTATTTTCGTGAATTCAAAGATTAGCATGCTATATTAATATTTCTTTTCTCGTAAATTATAGACAAACAGAAATAGTTGGTATCTGACGTCAGTTTTTGCAAAATTAATTAAGGCGCAAACTAAATCTCTCTATTGCTCAAGTAATTGGGTGATTAAATTCTCCAAAACCTACAAAATCCTCTCCCCCCGAAGCCCAATCAGTCCGGCTACAACAGTGAAAAGGAAGCAGGCTCGACTGCCCAATCGCCCAACCAAGTGCCTAAAGAGTGTGTTGGTGTCACCCACATTATAATTTTTTTTTCACCAGGTGCATGCGCTTCACAACTGGTCCGACAAATTACAGGCGGCAGGGCCCCGGCTGCAAGTTGGATTTCCCAAATCCGACGGAACCGTCCGTTTTAATCCAATTTTTTAATACGGATCATTCATTCACTGGTAACCATTGGATCAGGATCCCCTCCTGAGCATAAAAAACTGAGCCTGCTGAGCAGGCGATCGTGGTCGTTGAAATTTGATCCAACGGCTACAAATAGATGGATCCTTTAAAAGTTATAATAATTGTAACCGTTGGATCAAATTTCAACGACCAAGATCGCCTGCTCAGCAGGCTCAGTTTTTTATGCTCAGGAGGGGATCCTGATCCGTACAAATACACTTGAACAATTACCATTTAATAATATTGACATAGATATTAATGTTAAATTATGAGATGACAGAGATTCTCACTCCTTAGCATTTCTCAAGTTAAAAAGGCTTATTTGAAAATCTCATTTTGCTCCTGTAACTCAAAAGTCGCTATTTTACTCTTTGAAACTCAAAGTTCGCTCCACTTCGCCCCTAAAACTTGATTTTGATCCTATTTTGCCTGTTGAAACTTGAAAATCATCTCTATAAGACTCAAAGTTGAACGAATTTTAAGTTTCAGAAACTAAAGTGGTGACTTAAAATAAAATCCACAATGCAAATGCAACACTTGAAATATTGTTCCCTGCTTTTATTTGCCCAGCTGCTGTTATGATTTTAAGCTCCTGAATCTTACCGGTTGCGGGTTGAGATGGTTTGGGGGAGTGGTGCTGCGAGTGCGAGTGCGAGTGTTTGCTCTCTTCCTCTTCTTGAAGTTGAAATTCTAAGCCACAATCGCAAGCCCTCATTCCTCCACTCCAATTCTCACCCTCATACACTCAGACGGCGACGCTCCTCAACTCTCACCAATTATTCCACACCCTCCTCCTCCTCTAAACTTCAACTTTCACTTTGTTTCCAACCCCACAAAACCAAAGATTCATCAACAACTTTGCTGCAAAAAGCACTTGTGGGTTTTGTTGTTCTTGGGTCAGTTTTCTTTGCTGGGTTTGGCTGTTTCAAATGGGCAGCTGTGTCACGAGCTGCTCAAACTACTCCAAATCTGGAGGACAAGATAGAGACTACCCACCAAGGGAAAACTGAGGAGGAGGAGGAGCAAATGTACCACAAAATTCTGGTGGACGACCCAAAAAATGTTGGTGCTTTGAAGGTTGTTTTGTATGGGAAACTGAGGAGAGGGAAGGCAGAGGAGGCTGTCAGCTATGTGGAGAGGTTGATTGAGCTGGAGCCGCACGAGCTCGAATGGAGGCTAATGCTGCCTCTTTGGTATGAGATCATGGGCCAACTCACTTGTGCTAAAACATTGTATCAGCAAATCTTGGAGGACAGGCCTCTTTTGCTCAGAGCTTTGCATGTATGCCATTGCTAATCGATACTGCCTTCTGGGGCTTTTTATACATTTATTATTATTTATGTTAAAATAGTTGATTGATCGTATAATTATACTTAATGAGGTTGGATGGATCATAGTAATAGGCACGTATCCCTTTAAACTCAAAATTGAAGGATTGGCGTATTGTTGAATTGGCTCAGTGGATGAATCAAACTTTGTGTTGGCTGCTGTGTCTTTGATTTTCATAAGAATTGCACGTAAATTACGTTCTATTTCTAATTCGTTTCGTATTTCTGTTTTTCTAATTTAGAATTTAAAGGGATATTAGAGTAAGAAACAACTTTTATTTCTAGTTCCATCTGTCTTTTTCTTGTTAACTGCATTGCTTCATTCTGTCTCATCACCATTTCGGGCTTGGTGTTAGAAGTTGAAACATTCTACTTTACGAGTTGATCCTCTTTGCTGGGTTTCCGTTGAAATCTTATTTCAACAGAATCAGATATATCTAGTTCACTGAGTATTTGCGTTTTCAGTTACCTAACTGGATGGATTCAACTTCAACCACATTAAAATTGTGGCATAATCAATGACGGTGTAGTCAGTATATTGATAGTGCACTATTGTTCTACAGTAGCTTATGTTTCTTTGCTTGAGAAACTGAAAAACTTACTGATCTTCTCTTTGTTCAGGGTCTGGCATTGGTTATGCACAAAAACCATGAAGGTCCAGCTGTTTTTTCAATGCTTAATAATGCTTTAGAAATTGCGCGGCGTGAAAAAAGAGTTGTTGAGGAGAGGAATATAAGAATTCTGATTGCACAGATGCATGTTATAATGGTAACTGATAAATCTGTCCAAACCCTCATTTTCTAAACTCGTTAACTGGAGAGGGTGTGGTTATTGGGATGTCCTATGAAATTATCACTCCATGAAAGTTCTTGAATTGTATTTGAGAGCATAAATTCATTGTTCAAATTGAATTCTTGTAGGTAAAACCTATTGTTATCTGTTGCCACTAATGTTAGCGGAAATCAGAATTAATATGGTTTGTTTAAAAACTTTGTGACTTTTGTATGCATTTATGCATTTTAGGGAGAACTGGAAGAAGGCTTGAATAAATTCCAAGATCTGGTCAATGCAGATCCACGAGATTTTCGGCCTTATCTTTGTCGGGTGAGTTCGTCACATCATTCACTTGCTTCTGCTTGTTTTTCTTTGGTTTTCCTTAAACTTATAGTTGACTGGTATCCTAACAATCTAACAATTTTAGCTTTTAAAAACATTGGGACAAAACAATTTACCATGTATCATACCAAGAGATTAGGTTCACCCGGAACTGCAACGTCCCAATTTATTTTGAATTTATGAGTAAAGCGGTCTAAGGGTATGGGACTGGGAGTCACATGTGAGGAAATGTTAGATTGTAAGACAATAGTTGACCTACATTCTAACCACTTAATCTTTCAGGAATACTGGTAAACCAACAAAATTAATAGTATCTAATATGAGATATGATTTCTCCTAGTGACTGATAGCTATCGTCCTTGAGCGACATATAATTTCATGTTGGTTCGTTTTAGTTTAACAGCCTGCTACCTATGTGCAATGGAGCACCACAAATTTGTCTCTGCATTATGGTTGTTAAGACAATAGATTAGGTTGCAGGATCAATGATCGCTCGAAGAAGGCACTCCACCCTATACGTATTGCTTTGTCAAGCATTTCCAAAGTTGTACTAGCTTACATACAAACTGTATTTTCAGAATCAAGAAAGAAAAATCACTTTAACAACGCTACCCCTCCCATGTCTCATTTAGGTCTATCTTTTGCAGAGATTAGTCCATTAAAACACAGAAGTTGTGGCAAGAGACGAGTCGTGCTTTTTTTTTTTTACTAGTTTGAGGAATTATTCTGTTGGACTTGTTAAAGAGGGGAAGTTTTGCTTTCTGTTATATGGTTCTTTCCCAAGTATACTGTAATCCTACTTGAATGCATGGACACTGGAATGCATGAACACTGGAATAAGCTTGAAAAGTCAGTGTGCAATGCACGTTGCACATTGAGTGTATGGGATAAAATCATAGAACTAATGGTCGTTAAACAGAAAGAGAAACAAATAGTGGTGCTTTCAGAAGTGCAATGATCACTAACTAGTTGGCATGTGTCTCAGGGAATTATCTACAGTCTACTAGATCAGAAAAAGGAAGCTGCAGAACAGTTTGAAACATATCGGGCTTTAGTGCCTGAAGAATCTCCACAAAGGGGATTTCTTAATGATGTTGTGTTGGCAGCAGCCAACAACAAATCCGGGGAACAGTTTAAGAAGGATTTTCATAAGGAGTTCTCATACCGGAAGTGATGATTGCACTTTTATATCTGGGATCTGTAGCAATTATACATTTAACTGCCGAGTATCGTTCATATACCAGGGCTGGGTTCGGTTGTATTTAACTGGATTTGAGATTGGTGTTCTTGCGTAGTTTGGGATTCAGCTAGAGAATGTTGTCTGAGAGACTCCATCGACTTTCCCTTCTACTGGAATTAATCAATAACCTCATTGCTTGGGCTGCCGCTATCCTGCTCCTAATCCCACGACTTGCACTTGTAATGCAGGTACTATAATGTTTCCCGTTGATTGGCGATTCGGTAGCTTTTGGAAACTTGACAAGCTTTAACTGTTACTATTGTCAGAAAATTTGGTTTCTTCCTATGCATCTTGTAGTTACACTTGAAATTAACCGATGTTTTTAACGTGTGATACTTGATGTACAATTTGGTTGAATCTCACTTTTAAACTTTACTTTTAGATGTAACGTTCTTTCTTTCCAATTTCTTAGTAACATTCTAACGATAAATTTAATCCAGTGATTTGAAACTGCGAGCGTACATGTCAATGTTGAGGGATGCCAACAGACGGAAATGGTTAAAATAATGTGAAGAAGGCAATTGCGAAAAGCAGTGATGCATATGCGTAACTTAAGGCGTGCCTCTGCTCGGCAGCACTTAGTAGATCAATCTGTATCCGGAATAGACAATCTCCTTTGGAGGGATCGCGTGTTACCTTTGCTCGCATGCCGCTGAAATCGCATTTCCGGTAATCTTGGTCTCCTTTTTGGTAGAACTCATTGAAAGCATAAGAGATTCTGTCATGCATTTCCAAGTCACACGACCTCTTCCCTCCCAAGCTTGTGCAATCTGCCTGCGAGCACGCGTAATTGAATTCTGCTAGTGCACGGCTCAAGTTCCTAACATCGCTATTCAACACACACCACTGCTTCTCCAGGTATTTCACCCCCTCTACACCTTTTAGCATCTGATGTCCGGACGCTTGGCCGGAGAGGTCCATGGGAAATTTAGGCTTGCCATCGTAGCGAAATATTCCCCAATGGCGTTCAAAGTCCCCCGGAGCAATACTTTTCTCATCCTCGTCAAAGAGCCCGAACAGGTACACTTCCAAGTACCCTTTCCTAAGAGGGGTTCCCACATCACTTGCCAGTTTCTTTAGGAGGCCATCATAGAACTTCTTCGCCAATCTGCTATTCCCGTAGTCGTGGCCGTCCGTAGGCCATCCTACTTCCCCAATTACGATATCGAAGTTCGGGACGCCCGCCTTCTTAAGCGCCCAAAGAAGTGTATCGTAATTTGCATCGAACATTGCTGTAGTGGGCACCGTTGTCTCTAACCGGCTTGCCACCACCATCGAAGAAAGCGAATTCTTTCGGGAAGCCGGAGCTTTGGGAGAGACTAAGGAAGGGATAAATGTTGACAACAAATGGCGACTTATGCGTACGAAGGTACTCCAGTATCTGCAACATGCTTTTCTTTATGTCCTTTCTGAAACGCCCGTCTGATGGTTTGTTGGAAGGAGATTCGTAAACATCAGCATTGAAGGGAACAACGCATTTGATTTTTCCTCCAACGCCAGCTTCGTCTAGGGCCTTTTGAACGTTTTTCACCGACGGGTGGACATCCTTAACAAAAGTACCGTTGTAGCTTGTTAAGAATGGCTCGTTCCCGACGGCCACATAGCTGTGGAAGACAATTAAACAACAACATATGGATCAAGTCAGTCGGTTCCGCTAATTTTTGAATCGGATGACACGCATTTTGGACATGAGCACACACATGCATACCTTATGGTGATGCCCCCGTCATGAAGATACGCAGTGACATTCTGTTTGACCCATTTTCGGGCAGCTGCGTAATCATGAGCAATTTTATTCAATTTTTCGTTGGGAATTCCGACCATGACATCAATTCCAGTGCCGGACAAGGCTTTCATGGTCGTAGGATCTGCATCGAAAAGCTTCACCTTCTTGATCCCGTTGTCCTTAAGCATCTTAACAACGTTGTTCGGAGGCAAAGGGTGCGACGACATTTGCCCCCAATTCACACCTAAACCTTGTACAAGGTCCAGGTCCACCCAGATTCCCAGCATTACGGAATACAACCACCATACAAGAAACATTTAGCTCTTAGCTAGCTAGCTACTGATCGTGATGGCTACAGTTCTTTTGAACTGTGACTACTCCTTAATTTTATGATTAATGGAGTTTAAGACAAAGAATTTAGCCAATGGAGTGGAGTTAAACAAAGATACATGCATGTGTTCGACGGACCTAAAGGCCTCTTATTTATAAGAAAAGATACAAAGGAAGCGCGAAGAAAGTTTGTTACTGGACTAATTTTTTCTAATTTTAGCTGGCTCTTTTCTATTAAACTTTGTACGTACGGACGCAATTTTAGTGTCTACTTTTCTCATATCATTTTTTCCGTTGTCTAAATTGTTCCGCATCCTACGTACATATATCGAGTGTTCAAGGCTGTAGAGAAACGAGCCTTGAAACTAGCTACTAGCTAGGTAGGGCACTTCACAATTTAGGACACCGTAATTATCTAATAAGGTAAATTACATTTTCATACCTCAGCTTTGGAATCTATTTCAATTCCTTACAACATCTTCAAAACATTTCACTTTCATACCTAAAGTACTGTTTTATTTCAAAATAATACATCCGTTACATTTTCCATCCATGGATCCGTTAAGTGCTGACGTGGCTGCCACATATATGACACGTGGCTGCCACATGTGTGCCACGTGGCAAAAAAAATTTAATTTTTTTTTAAAACCTGAATTTTCTCAGGAAAAAAAAAAAAAACTGAAACCCGCAAGCAAACCCAGAAACCTGCAACCCCCCCATTTCTCTACTACTTCCCGTCTTCTCCCTCCCTCGTCGATCAAATCCAACGGTCCAAACCCCCCAACTTTTCTCTCCGCACCCCAAAACCCACTCTTCCCACCCCCCAAAACCCTCAATCCACACCCAAAAATTCCTAAATGGACCCTCGCCGGTTCTTTTTTCTGTTGTTCTCGCCTCACCAGCCCGTTGTGCGATTCTCGCCTCAACTAGCTCCAATGCATCCCCTACTCCGATTGCTACTAGCAATCTGACCCGGTTTTCAACCCGGCCGGATCTTGCAGGAATCGCAGAGCTTGGAGGGAGGAGAGGAAGGGGATGAAGGTCGGGGAAGATGGGTTGCCGACGAGTTCGCAATGGCGTGGGGGGGGGGTTGTGGGGGCGTCGGCCGTGGAAAGAGAAGGGAGGGAGGGTTGTTTGGGGGTTGCGGGGGTGGGGGGATGGGGTGTTGGGGTTGCAGGGAAAGGGAAGGGCTTGGGAAGAAGATAGGTTTTTTTTTTTTTTTTTTGAGAAGATTCAGTTAAAAAAAAAAAATTAAAAATTTTTTTTTTTGCCACGTGGCATACATGTGGCAGCCACGTGGTACAAATGTGGCATCTACATCAACATTTAACAGACCAATGAATGGAAAATGTAACGGAGGTATTATTTTGAAATAAAATAGTACTTAAGGTATGAAAGTGAAATGTTTTGAAGATATTGTAAAAAATTGAAATAGGCCCTAAACCTGAGTTATGAAAATGTAATTTACCCTATCTAATACAAGCATCATATATGGATAATTAAACTTGATTAATCACAGTGCCATATACAATTAATTTTTTATTTTGCGTAATTAGTTACAGTGAAGTAGCTCATATCATCATCCACAACAGTCCTGCAAAGATGCTTAATGCATAAGCCGCACCAACTGCACCGTGCCTCGACGCTCCGGCGCTGACAATCTGAACTGGGAAGAGGCAATCTCCTACCGAGGGATTGCTTTTCGTGATAGTTGCCATCCCATTAAAATCACATGCTCGAACATCTTGGTCTCTGGTTTGGAAGTAGATGTTGAAAGCATAAGAGACGTTTCCCTGTTGATCCAGATTGCATGACCTTCCAGTCCCCAAGCTTGTGCAATCAGACTCAGCGCAAGCGTAGTTCAGTTCCGTTTGCGTTTGGCTCAAGTTCTTAACGTCGCTGTTCAACACACACCACTGCTTGTCCAAGTATTCCACTCCTTGTACGGCTTTCAGCATTTGATTTCCGGATCCTTTTCCGCTGAGATCCATTGGGAACTTTGGCTGTCCATCATATCGGAAAATACCCCAGTGACGTTCAAAGTCTCCAGGAGCCACGCTTTTCTGGTCTTCGTCGAAAAGGCCAAACAAGTAGACTTCGATTTTTCCCTTCCTAAGAGGGGTGCCCTCCTCCTTGCCAAGTTTCTTGAGGAGGCCATCATAAAACTTCTTACCATTTTTTATATTGGCATTCTTGTCACCATCGGTTGGCCATCCCACTTCCCCAATTACGATTTCCATGTTACCAAAACCTTCCTTCTTCAGTGCATTAATCAGCGTATCGCAGTTTGCATCAAACACATTTTTGTACTCGATGTTGTTGTCTCTAACTGGCTTGCTACGGCCCTCAAAGAAAGCAAATTCTTGTGGGAAATCGGCGTTCTGGTAGAGACTGAGGAAGGGGTAGATGTTTACAACAAACGGGGCCTTACTGTCACGAAGGTGACGGAGTATCTCGACCATATTGTTCTTAATATCCTTTCGAAAACACCCGTCTGATGGTTTGTTTGACGTTGATTCGTAAACATCAGCATTGAAGGGCACTGTGGCTTTGACTTTGTCCCCAGCTCCTGATTCATCTAGGGCCTTTTGAATGTTTTTCAATGCCGGGTAAGTAGTCTTAACGTAGGTACCGTTGTAACTCGTCAAGTATGGCTCATTACCAACACCCACATTGCTGTACATTAAAAGTTAAAACACAACAAAATATGTGTTAATTAAACCTCTGATCATACTAATTTCAGGACAAAAAAACGCGTGCTAATTATACATGCAGATTAAGGAAAAGAAATTTAATCCAAACCTGATACTAACACCGCCGTCGTGAAGCCATTTGGTAACATTTTCCTTCACCCATTCTTGTGCCTCTGAGTAACTATCAGCAAGCTTTTCCAACTTCACATTCGGGATTCCGACCATGACCTGAATATCTGACCCGGCCAATGCATTCAAGGTCGAAGGCTCTGCGTCGAAAAGCTTCACTTTCTTGATCCCATTGTCTTTGAGCATCTGAACAACTTTTTTAGGAGGCAAAGGGTGCGATGACATTGTACCCCAGTTGACACCTAAACCTTGTGCGAGGTTGGTTGTGGCCAAAATCACGGACAAGACCCGTACGAGAAACACGGCTCGAGCCATGGTTTGAGCCGGCTGAACTATGGTGGACTACTGAGAAGATAGCCAGACAATTAGTGATTGCTAATCATGTCTTGGCTACAGGGCCTAGGTTTATGGATTGGGGGATGGTGAGGTTTATTGGGGCTCAAGGAAGAGTTTTAAATATACGGATGGCCGCAATAGAGTAAGGTAAGTACGTACATCACATGGGTTTGCAAAGGCTGTAACTAATATTTCCAGTTTTAGGCTGTTGGTATACAAGAGCCATACAAGGTGTCAAGTTTTCTCAAACTATTTTCTTTTTCTAATTTTGGGTTCCTACAATTCACAGTTCTGCATGAAATGAGCGCCGCCTTAAAACTAGGCTCATTTAGGTTTTTTGTTAGAGAGTTTTGCAAACATAGGAAAAATTTTGTTTTATTACAACTTGTATATTCCACTATTAGTGTATCATCATATTTTACAACAATTTTTTTTTTTAATAATTGGGCAGCCAGTACAAAAATGTAGGTAGTGGACGGTACTCTTTAATTTACTCTAATAAACAGTGCATGCCCAAATTGTTTTTACTTGTCAAAGAAACCAAAGCACTTTTATGTATTTTTGGAGGGAAGATGATCTTGGATTTAAACAAAACCACCGTCTTGATTATGCTAATCACTACAAGAAAACATGGCTTATGTGACAACAAACGTTCACCACATAAACATAAAATACGTCACACTTGACTATATGTGACGAAACTCTAGCGTCATTGGCACTTGCGTCACCTATAGTCCACTAGACGAATTTTACTTTCGCCACATATTTTTAGTATACATGACGCCACTTTCGTCACTTAGTAAATATATTTAACCTTAAAAGTCAATTGCTGATGATGCGCGGGTGCAAGGAGTCGCCAACAACCCTTGAGCTGTCCCCACAACCTTGATTGCTGTAATCCTCCAGCGGAAGCCCCTTGCTTTTTTCTTTCTTTTTTTTTTTTTTTTTTTTTATTCTTTTCAACGTTCAATGGTCCCTATTACTAGTGTTTTTTTTTTCATTATGTGTCCAACTATGTAGCTAATTAATTTGCAAGGAAAATATTTGGTGTTAGAATAGAAATTTTTTAGTTAAAACTAGTGTGAGAAAATTTTTTATTTTTGTTTTTGAAATAAAAGGAAAGAGGAAGAGAGTGATAGAGAATGTGGGAGTGGGAAGTTTTTTTTATTTTTTTAATTAAAGATATGTTAAGATTACATGTAGGTGATGCTTTGAAGAAAAAAAAAAGCAAAATTTGATTGTGTGAAATTACGTTTCTACCCCATATTTCTTATTCATGTTCTGTTTTAATTAGAGGGTTAAACTGGTAATTTCATAGGATTTTGGTTGACAATGAGTGTTTTATTAATTAGTAGAGATATTCACAAAAATATTTTACGACATCATAACATTAAATTAATTAAAAAAAGGTTAACATAAACACAAAATTTGAACCTAATCAAATTATCACATAAAATGGTAAAAACTTCAAATTTAGAAATTCTACTGTAAGGACTCTGCCATTGGAAGCAATATTCTTTTATGGACACAATGATTCCCTTTAAGTCCTTATATGAGTACTCAAAAGATGTGGTAGAAGTCTCTAAATAAGGACTTAAATGAAATCATTGTGTCCCCAAAAGAAATATTGCCTCTAATGGTAAAGCCCTTATAGTAGAATCCCTAGGTTTGAAGTTTTTATAGTTTTATATGATAATTTGATTAGGTGCACATTTTTTGTTTATGTTAACCTTTTTTTTTAATTAATTAAAAGCTTTAATAACATTAAAGTCTTCAACCAAGATTGTGGACCTAGTTTTCCACTAAAGGTGCATATTTTTTTGTTTATGTTAATCATTTTTTAATTAATTAAAAACAATAAAACTAAAAGCATTAAAAACTTCAATCAAGATTGTGGATCCTGTTTTCCACTCAAGGTTGTCCAGTATATAGTCATTATATGTGAGGACATACACTGTGTATCCGGTGAGTCACTATATTTTAGGGACTCACTTTCCAATCCATTGGAGATTCATTTTGTCCCTATATTTGTTTTATACCATTTTATACTGCGATTGTCCCTATTTAGGGACTCCACTGGAGATGCTCTAACAAAAGGCAGCTTGAGGTGCCAACAAAAGACAAGTCTAAGCCAGAATAATGAAGGGCATTAACACCTATATACAGATAGCTTGGGTATTAACAAAAGAGAAGTCTAAGGCACATTTAGGTGCTAACAAAAGAAGTGTACCATGTGCATACTTGAAACTAACCATAAAAGACATAATATCAACATCAGTACTCTTCCAAATCATGTTCTTCTAGCTTAGGATAAGTATTTTAACCCTCTGAAATATCACCATCAGATTCTGTAGAGTTGTTGGTCCTCCCTTGATTTGCAGCCAAAAACTTCTTGAGTTTTGTGAACAGATTTTCGTCAACATTATGTAAACCCAATAGAGCTCTCAGTTATTCATTCTCATGTTGCAATTTGAGGAAACCATGTGACAGAAACTTGATCTGAGATCTCATATCAGTTAACTCGGAACTTAAAGTTATAGAAGAATGCAACTAGAGGTATCTGTACGAGGAAAAACACCTACACCATTAACAGATTTTCCCTTCCTTCCAAGGTTTTCAGCCATGATTCCAAACTTATCATCCAATGACACATGTATGGAGTCTGGTGGAGTACTCCTTAGATCAACTTCTCTCTCACTTCATCCTTCTTTTTCTTCATGTTTTTCTTTCATAATAAAATGGAAACAATTTAGTTTTTTTTCATTCCAAACATATCAACTATAATATGCTTAAGAAAACAAACACAACTTGAGTACTTGTATGTTATCCTTAACTGATGTAGGAGCAAATCTCATGCATAACCTGTATGTAAACATGATTTGTAGTTTCTATTTGAATATGAATTAAATTGGACTAGGCACATATAAATTTTTTCTTAACAAGTAAAAAGAAGCAGAATTAGCATAAAGATATATTGGTGGGACAAACAAAATCAAGAGAAGCCAAAATTAATTCAGAACCAAATATACATAGCCAATGTATTGAGATAAGCAATAGATACATTCATGGGCATTTGCACACATCACAGGCCAATGGGCAGAAGGATACTAATAAAACCAACTCCTACTTCTATCCCTGATTCCCTCATAACCAAAACTCCATATAATGTGAACCCAATGTAATGCTGAATGCCCGGTGGGAAAAATCTATGAGCCTTTCCTTGTGTCCCATTAATGAATTTACTCTAAAAGAATTTTGATATGGCTGAGTTCCGTCACCATAGTTATAAAACATCATTTCCTTTCTTCATCTCGAGTCTCGACTCACTAAATCTACTAATTGATCAAAATCACGAAATTTTAAACAAAGAACGTAATTTGATTTAATCACCAAAATAAACATCAAGATCCATAAAACATACCAAACACATTCCAGCTAACATCCCATAATCTAAAACAAGGATTTTTCTGGTATAAACCGAACCATGCTATCACCGAGAGTCATGGCTATGCACATCCAACACTCCATTACTTTGGTGCATACCATACACTGGAGCCTATTAATATTTTTGTTAAACAAAACAAATGTTATTTCAAGAGCTAAACAATTTGTGTGTGTTTACAACAATGTACAAACCCCTGATGCAAAACGTACAACCTTCATAAGCACACAGAGCTCTGGAAACAAAAAATCTCTTTCTAGATTGAAACGTACACCTGGATAAAGCGCAAGGTACAAGTAGTTCAAGAGCTAAGGTCGCCGACAATACTCACAGGGATTACTAGGAGTGCACGGAGAGGACTCCCCTCCGACTCCAGATTGTAAACCCGAATTTAGAAATACATATCAACATCATCCTAAAATTTAATTAAAGATCAAAAATGAAAAAAAATCTTCCACCCCAATAACACGAGTGGGATTTCTACAATTGGGTTTCTCGGAATCTTGAAAACCCAATACAAAAAATAAGAAAATTTTCAAAATTTTCAAGAGAGAAATAAAGAAAAATTCAGTAATTTCAAGAGAGAGAGAGAGAGAGATTTGAGTACCTTTGGAGACGAAATTGGGAGAAAGGGTAGTTGAGAAACTAATTCATCGTAAATAAAAGCGAGTAAAGTATGAGAGCAAGTAGTAGAGATATGAGAAGGACGAAAGAGCAATGGTAGTTGCGGCCACCAATAGTAAGTCGGCAAAGTTGGGTGAGGTGAACACGAATTTGGGGGAGTAGATGCGTTCTAATGGTTTGGAGCTTTTGGATTTTAATTATTTTTATGTTTTTTGTCTGCCCTTAATAGACCTGGCATTCGTGTCGTGTTTTCCATGTTCGTGTCGTTTTCGTGTCATACCCGATATCTTAACGGGTCGTGTCGTGTAACACCTGTTAAAATAAACGGGTAAAATAACCCGACCCGAAATCGACCCAATAATATTAACAGGTAATATGACCCGACCCGTTACTCGTTAAGGAAAATATATTTTAAACCAATAAATAATCAAATGAAAAACATAATACTAAATAAGTATATACATATCATATTGTCACATCCAAAACATAAAAACGTATTTTTCTTTTAAGTATATTTTTACTTACCTATAGTCTTTAATAATTTTTTAATTAATGTAGAAGTGTAAAACATATATATAAACGCTCATAATGACAAGCTTTACAACTTTCATGAAGAGCTTAACTTAAATTCGCCATTAAAATCATATAAATCATAGATCAAAATCTAACCGTTGATTGTTATTTACATTTACGCTTCATTATTCTCATCAAAATTTGTTTTTTCAGGTTTTCTTTTTTGAAAACATGATATATTAGATGATGCAGGAAGATGAACGGTTTGGATCGTTGATATTATATTCAGAGTTTTACGGTTAGTGAAAATATTGCTTGATGTTTATAAAGTTTTTACAAACTATATGACATCGACTCATATTTCAGTTAACCGTAAATATCGAAACGTGATATCAAAGATCTGAACTGTTCATCTTCTTACATCCGCCAGATGATCATGTTTTCAAAAAAGAAAATTTTAAAAATGAAATTCAGTAAGAAGAATAAAGCGTAAATGACAATTGACAGTTAAATATAAATTTAAGGTTTATGGATTATATTGTTGGATTTCGAAGCTGACCCCTTCATGAAAGTTGTAAAGCTTGTCACTATGAGTGATTATATATATATTATTATTATTTTTTTACATTTTTTACACTTCTACAATAATTATTATTAATTATTATTAATTTGATTAATTTTACCCTCAAATAAAAAACATTATTCATGAAGATTTGGAGGATTTTAAAAATCTAAACGATAATGTGAGTGTAACCATTATCTACTCGTGGAAGAATAATGATGAATCACGAGTGTTTATATATTCTTTCACATTTTTCATACTTGTATGTATGTCTTCTTAGTTCTTGCCTGTACAAATACTATACTAGTTTATTTTAATTTTGGACAACCACATGTTAAGTAAAATTTATTCTAGTAATGATAATAAGGAACTCTCATAATAAAAATAAATAATGACAAAAACTTTTTTTTTAACTTATATAGAATAATAATACAAAACTATATATTTAATATAGAATATATTGTATATATTAATATGGTTATTGTATTTTATAATAAATCTTTTAGTAATTAAATTTTAAAATTATCAAAATAGTTTTTTTCTTAACGGGTCGAAATGGGTTACCCACGTGTTATCCACGTGTATACCCGTTAAGAACCCGTTATTAACAGGTCCTTAACGGGTCACTCGATAATGACCCGATAAGTTATCGTGTTGACCCGAAACCCGTTATTTTCGTGTCGTGTCACCGTGTCGTGCCAGAAACTGCCGGGTCTAGCCCTTAGTATAAAAATGTGATGCGTTGTCTTTCCTCACATATCCACGTGGCCTTATCTTAGGTAATGTGAAGAATGAAATATTTTCGTCACCCTATAGAAATTATTGGACGGTAAAATTTGCCACTTAAAAATTTGTGAGGAATCTTAGATTTTTATGTGACGAACAACATTCCAAAAACAATTTGTATCCCGCGCTAGTTTGTATGTGATACCTTTTTTAAATTCCTCACTTATTATACTAAAATATGATGAATTTATGGACGTCAAAAAAATGTTGTCATCTAACCCATGTTTTCTTGTAGTGAATCCTTATTCACGGCCCATATATTTTGAATTACTTTTCTATTGGTGCCTTACTTTCTGGAAAGTAATCCTAGGTCGGCTTCAAATGAAAAAATAGGAAGCATTGATGGAAGAGGTGAAAGGTTTACAAATACAAGTGAATGACTTAGACAACAAATATACTACAAGCTTTCAAACCAAAAGCTCTCTGCCTTTTACTTATTTCATTCTTTTGCCTACCAAAAGACCACTTAAGGTTTTTCAATTTAGAGAAATTGAAAAACAAAACACCACACTACTTTATCATTTCCACCGCACCTATTGGATGAGAAAGACCTAACAATTCGTCGTCTTCCTGCTTCACCAATCGGATTCATTCGTATGGATACTAGTAGAGGGCTAACACTTGGGAGTCTCAACAATGAATTCATCTTCATATGAAATCTAAGGTTGGAATTTTAAAATTAATTTAAATTTATGACATGTTCTTAAAATTGTTTTACATGAACACAAGCAAGTGGACTAACCTAGATCACGTGAATTAATGTAATAAGATTAAACGGAATCCAAAGTTCCACCAACCATGCATGTAAATTGAATTATATTATGCTTACGTCACCTTGCCACACTTTGCACAAGTGTACTAGAGTACTTGAACCATGTTGTATAATGCCATAGCATTCTAATGATGCATGATGTGGAAATTCGAATAAGAATCTCCACGAAAGTACTTGAACTTGGGTTATGTAAGATTTTCCGGATGAAGTGAAGACTCTGACACACCCGACCCGGAATGTCCACCTGGACTCCAAATTGAGTTGTGCTGGCCAACACCAGAAGGGTGATGAAACCATAAAGTGTAGTGATGTGGAAAATGTGAATAAATTTAAACATAAAAGTGCCTATATGTAAGAGTGTCCTAGTGAGCGGGAATGAACCCATTCCACACATGATGTCATAGCTTAAGTAAAATACAGTATAGTAGATTGAGAGTTATATCATCGAAGGTAACCACCTATACCAAGATTTGCCAAGAATCCTCGTCGACACGAAAGCTCAGCTACTAATACCTGGAGGGGCGAAAAACAAGAGTAAGTGGGCCTAAAAATAAAGTTTTATAAAAACCTTTTTGAAAAACATTATAACCCTTCGCTGTAAAATAAGTATAGTTTCCAAAATATACATACTACATATACTATGAAAATACTCACCGTAGCCTGCAATATCTTAAGACTTCAATACATCATAAATTCATAAATAAGCATATAACTTCTACAAATCACAATATCTTCGTAAAAATAAATAAATCACATCGAGTGCTCATCGACATATGCTGGCACACGAGTTCATGCAGAGGTATTCTGACATGAACATGACTGGGTGTAATAATGATTTACGCTCTAGTACTACAATCACGTAAAGACTGGCGTTATGCGCATCACATATGAGTCCTAATAGCCTATAGCAATCTAGGACAGGATTGGCACCTACAATGGATCCAAAGTGAGTGTACGGTGCGATGTGAACATACACGTGAAAGACTAGCCCTCGACCGGGCAAGTACTAACACCAATGCAGCATACGATGAGCAGAAAATGCAAATATGATCATGCAATGGTAAATCGATAATTCAATAATTCAATAACCCCAATCAATGAAATAATATTCATAACCGTAAATACCATTAAGGCATCCATACTAATACGCATACATGTGTATCCCGTAGGACATAGTATAATTGCATGAATTCAGTCAATACGTTAATTTATATATATATTACCTTAATCTAGGTGTAATATAGAAAATTCTTTATCAAATATATAAATGGAAACTAACAAATATATATACTATATAAAAGAAAAGACTCTGCTGAGTCTATGAACAGACTTATGAAGTACTTGTATTCTGATCCGCCTTACTCTAACGATGAAAAATCATGGTCCCACAATACACATCATGTTTAATCTTAGTTGACATGTGAATAAGTGTAGAAACTGCTATGCATACATCTTACCACTTCGGAACAGGATGATGGTGGCGATGCTGCTCCGTTTGTGTACTTCGTTAGGAGGCTGTTGAGTTCATGACTGGGCTTCTGATGTACTTGTGTTCCAATCTGCCTTACTAGCCTGGAAAATTATGGCCTCACACTTGCATTTTTAAGCATTTTAGTTTTCAGTTGAAAAACAAAATTTAATTTGTTATTTCATTGTTTGGTTACTGTTCACATAAAGCTAATCAGTGCCTGTACTTCGACACCCCTACTTGTGCCCTTTTACTATCCTTATATATGCACTTGGAAGCAATAACACATATCTGAGACAGGTTCCCAAAAATGAACAAAATGATTAGGAAGAGAGAGAGGGATTGGGGAATCAAGTCAGTTAGGCGGTTATTAGTGAGGGAGATGACTTGGAGGCTGGCGAGCTGGACGAGCTAGAAAAGAATCGGACTGGTGACAATTTTAGGGAAGAAAATGAGTTGAATGAACTCCGCAAGGTTGGCGATGAAGGGCAGGAGTGAGAGGTCGGTGTAGAGGGTGATGGTGGTGACGCGGCTGGAGGAGCGCCAAATAAGGTGGAGCTGGGGTTGGGGGCGGAGAGGTCCCAAGTGGAGAAGAATGCGGTGGGAGAGCCAAGTTCAGGTCCATGAATTGGGTTTGTTACTTTCCCTTTTTTTTTATCAGCGCGAACAAAGTGGTTCTTCAGGTTGCGCAAAAACAAGCCCAAGTGCAACAATTTTTATGAAGTTGCAGTCAATATGAGAGTCGAAGAAGAGGGGGAAGAGAAAAATGATACTTTTTTTTTATAATTTTATAATCTATTTTTATTAAATAATTATTTCTTAATGTTTCTTGCCCATGGCATAAATTTGGTGGGCCCCAAGTTTGCCACATCATCAATTAACAAAGTATTTGACGGATAGACTAACAAGAAAATGTTAGAAAAACAAAACTTTACGTATGAAAGTGAGCCGAATAAAAGTAAAAATAAAAGTGTGATTTTCGTTAAACTTGAAGATAGTAAAATAAAAATAACCTACTTTAAAAAAAAAATTATATTCACATTCACATAATTTTTATAAGGTAGTACTATCTGCATTTTCTTTTACTTCTCACTACACCATTTTTAATTTTCGGCCGAGCGAATAAACTAAAGATGATCAATAACAAAATATTAATAAGAATGCCTGAGAAGTAAAATAGGTGTGAATAGAACTATCCTTTAACCACAACAAGTGATCTAGTGGTAAGGCGCAAACTGTGGCTCCCTTATAAATAAAATAAATGTGGGAGGTCCCGAGTTCGATGCTCCAAATTACGTCTGCTTGATCCTGGTCATAGGGAGGGTGACTTGTCACCAGTTATCCCCATTTTCAAATTACAAAAAAAAAAAAAAAAAAAAATATGCTTTTTATAATGGCGGTTGAGCACAGAAGCACTGTTTCGATCATAGCGTATGAATTGACAATTATGCCCACGCTAGTCTGTACTTGGCGTTCTGGGTTGGCTCGCTCGCTCGCTCGCTCGCTCGCTAGTTGCCTGAAAGCTCCAAAAACCAGAAACCGTCCTCCTCGGTCGGGACTCAGGAATTGAAGATCTCACCTCCTGGAGAATATTTCCCGGCGGCCTTCCGAAACGATGCCGGCCGGCGATTGAGAAACAGCTACGCTCCGTTCCGTACAAGTTAGTTTTTCTTTCCTTTTCGTCATCAATACATACATGTTCGATTGAAAATTGATGATCCTGATCCTGTAGCTGTTGCTGTATGCACCAAAACCTAATATGGAGAAGAATTTGATGCATAGAGGAGTGTGATTTTCTTGTGCTCTGTGTGTGTATGTGTTATACCAAAACATAAACATAAAATTGAACTTCCGATTCTGATTTTGATTTGCCGACTTGAAGGAAGGATCGCAATGGATTTGTCATTGGTTGATAAAGGACCTGCTGCGGCTGCTGTTCTGCAGCTACAGAGATGGGGCCCTTCTCTCGCCCACCTAAACCTTTCCGAATTTCGCCAAGCTTTTATTTCTCCAACGAGACAGCTATTGTTACTGCTTTCTTACCACTCCGAAGCCTTGTTTATTCCTCTACTTAGCGGTGATTCCTATTACCTTTACTGTGTTGCTAGTTCCCAGTTCTGTTACCGGGTTTAATTTCTCTTATTGTAATTTACTGCAGGGGACTCTACAACTGGTAGGAGTAATCTGGAGACTGGCTCTGGTTTCTGCTCACAAACATTGACACCCCCTGGCAAGTCAGATTCAATACGGGATGATTCAGTTCTAGATTTTGATAATGATTTCACTTTTGAAAGGGAAATTGCAAGATCCGAAAACTACCCTTTTGTTGGTGATGTTAACTCTTTGGCTTGGGGTATCTGTGAGGATAATTATGATCAGAACAAGGATGCTTTATTTAGTGAAATTTTGTTTGTATCTGGCAAGCAAGGTCTGGTGGTACATGCATTTGTTGAATCCACCCGAAACACTGATGTTGACAGGAATGCACTGCATGGTGAGTATGTCCACGGGAGGTGGGTGGAATGGGGGCCTTCTGCCTCCTTAGTTGAAAATATGGTGGTGGAGGAAGCTACCAGCTTGAGTGTTAATGCCACTGGAAATATTGATTTAAACAGAGCCAATGGAGACAGTGAAAGTTCCCATAACAAATGTAATGTGCCTGGGAACGACGAGTTGCCAAAAAGCGTTGCTTCTAAGAAATGGTTGCAATCTTTTCTGACACAAGTTGAAACTGTTGAATACAATGGTAACATATTGACCAAGTTCCCAGAAAAGTCATTGTTTCCTTGCTCTGCGAAAGTCGTTTCTTTTGGTTTGTTTAATAGTAATTTACCATTTCTGGACTTCCTTTCTAACAGTGATTCAGTGTCAAATGAGTGCACCCAGGAAACAGTTCATGAGTCAGAGAGTGATAACTCTATAAATACACATTTGACTTCATCTGGTCCGCATTTCAAATCTGAAATTTTGTCTAATATTTTTGGTTTTGGAATGAACTGTTTATACAAGTGCTCCAGAGTGTTTTCAAGCAATTCACATTGCTTTATTGGATTTGTTTTCACACAGGTTGATCCTGTAACTTTGAATACTAGTGATGAAAGTGAAAATACTAAGAAAAATAATGTACTTCTGGTTGCTAGATTAGATAGGCGGGGAATTCAGTGTGTTTCCTCAGTGAAGCTTGACGAGTGTCCACATATTGGTTCAGTGGTACAATGGACAGACTTCCAGTTTTCTGATAGCCTTCTTATTTGTCTAAATGCGTCTGGCTTAGTTGTTTTCTATGGAGTAATGTCCGGTGAGTATGTTGCACATTTAGGTATTTCACAGACTTTAGGACTCAACCCTCAGTTGGATTTTCATAAGCAAGGAGCATTGTCTCTAGGTTCTGAGAAACACAGTACTGAATTTGATGGAGTTGATTACAAAAGAGTTTTGCAACATGGTGATTATTCTGATAGGAGAATGTTTAAAAGGTTGATTGCTGCTTCACATACCTCCCTAATAGCTGTTGTTGATGATTGTGGTGTAATATATGTGATTTCAGCCGGTGACTATATACCGGGCATGTATTATGAAAATGAGAAATTACTTCCACATATTCAGCAGCAAGGGTTAGGCATGTTGGGTGGTTGGGAGGTTGGTGGTTGTGATATAGGTCACCAAAGGGTATATTCGAACATATCTGGTTCACAGAATTCTATTGTTCAATCCATGACAAATGACAGATCTTTCCTGGATGATTGTGGAAGTAATGTGCTTAGAAACCAAGAGTTGGACGGTAAGCGAGAAGGGAAGGGATCCAACTCATTTTTGGGTAGATTTTCTGCTTCAAAATTAACAGATCAGAAGCCTTACTACTCTGAAAAGAAGCCACACTTGATGCGCAAGATCTTTCTTCCCCCACATAAGTTTAGGGAATATGATCCTATCTGTTTCTCTCCATTAGGAATTACTCGGCTTGTTAAGAACCGGAATATGATGAACCCGAAGGGTTCTCACATTGTTCATCTCAATCTGCATGCTGAGTTCATAGTTTGTGATGACAACTTTTTGAATACACGGTGTGAAATGTTTTATCTCCAAGGGAGGGAAGAAGCCTTTATTGGAGAGGCAGTGGGCTGCACTTTCCAGGGATGTTTTTATTTGGTAACAGAAAGTGGTCTTTCAGTAGTGCTTCCTTCTGTATCAGTCTCATCAAATTTTCTTCCTCTTGAAGTTATTGGGTGCGGTCAGTTGACCAATTCAGGCATTGGAGATCAAGTTAAAAGCACAAGGGAAATGAAAGAATCTCAACAGCCTTGGTCACCCTGGAATGTTGAAATTTTGGACAGAGTCCATCTGTATGAAAGTGCTGAAGAGGCAGATCGCTTGTGTTTGGAAAACGGTAAGGATGTAGTTCTCTGCATAACTTTTTAGCTTTTTCTTATATAGCGTATACCACATATGAATATTTGTCGGAGAAAACCTATCTTTTAACCTCATATCCTTTATGATTTGGTGTCCATACTACTGTGCCGGATTTGTATTCATGTTATACTTAGAATTGTTTCATGGTCAGCCGACAAATGGTTAATTGACCACTAATGCATTATATTTTAAATTACCATGCTTCTTCTCTCTATCAAGGTCGAACTATTCGCATATGTAGAGAATGTACTCTCAGTGGTTTGATAACTATGCAAAGAGGGAATAAAGAATTTATCATTTTTTTGGGAGGTTAATAAATCAAACAAACAATAATGAACCACAACTCTAGCTTGCTATATCAAGGCTAAGGAAACGAATTGGGACCTGCCTCTTGTTTTTTTATAGACAATAATTAAAAAAGTAAATTAATTGCTGCATATTAGAAAATAAAAATGCCTCATATTGTGAGGACATTTCTGTATACATGCTACATGTGTGTGACTTACAGGTATACTAGATGTTAATTCTCCATGGTATGAAAAAAAATTCTCTTTAACCATTTTTTATCATCCTTCTGATATTCCTTCCCTAAAAATAGGTTCGTCTTGAAACTTTCCAATCTTTTGCCTTCCTAGGCCATCTACCAACCTCACACCGCAAGACCATGTATAAATCCTCCACTTTTCCTTTTGTATTATCCCCTCATTTGACCATTTACATTTATTTATGATCACCTGCACAGTACTTAAATCTTCTAGCATTAACAACTAAATTGATCCCTCCTAGAAAGGAAAAGGAGTTGTGCCACAAACTGCAAACGTGAGATATCCACTTCTTCCCTTCCAACTACCAAACCCCATCAAATTCAACTCCTTGACCAACCTACTTAATGGAGTGTTTCATGGTGTTAACTTCTTATGTCTTTAATTAGCAGTACATTAGCAGCTATTATAGATGCATTTTAGTATGGCGTTGCAAAGCCAAGTTGTAACTTGTAAATTTGTAATTATAGAAAGACCAAAATACAAGTAAGGTCACATGACCAACTTTTTTTCTTTTGGTTTCTTTTTTGTTTCTTATAGAAATATATCGGATATGGGAAATTTCATAGAGTTTCTGCATCTCAAGGCATGTTGAAATAAATTCTGAGCAATCAATGCCATGTCAGGATGGAACCTGAAAATATCTCGGATGCATCGACTTCAGTTGGCATTGGACTACTTGAAATTTGATGAGATAGAACGGTGTGATTCTCTACTTTTAGATTCTGCATTGTTGTTGCTTCCTATGGAAAACGATCTTCTGCATTGTGATTCTTGCTTGTGTATTTTGGATCATGCTATTTGAATATGTTTTTCTGTACATTTCTACATTACATATGCTGAAGGTAGGGCATTAGAAGGTTCTGAAACAGGTAGGTCTTGTAGGATAATATATAAGAACTTGTTTTCTATTATCACAAATTAGGTAGCCACATGATTTATAAACTGGCAAAACTGCATTCTTTTCAAGGTCATTTACACTTTGTACCCTTGTAGTTTGAGTGAAATTTCACTCTGGTGCATGATAATTCAATTTGATATATTTATACCAAGGGATTGCACAATGTAGCAATGTTGATTTCTTAATTTCTACCTCAAGTCAAACAAATTGGGTATAACATGACAACCATTTGAACCAATATATGGTGTAATCAAGGGACTCAAAATTATGTTCTTTATACAACTTAATACGCAGCAACTTCACAGCTGGTAACAACAAAGGGGATACCAAAAGGGTGGGCAATATCCCTTCTCATGTGTGATCGTGGAGGTGTTGCAGCTGCTGTGTTTGGTGAAACATATTTTTATTCCTTTTTTGACCTTTTAATCGTTTGACGTGGGTGACTTGCCTTTACTAATCTGTTTGACAGAACGTACAAATTAATAGGAGGATTAACATTACTAGGATGTGTAAAGTAAGACCCGTTAGAGGGGAAACAGTAAGATTACGCCCCTTTACATTTGACTTAGCAAAGAAAGTTGCATTAACAAGATCTGGTAATCTCGTAGCTGACAACTGAACTGATAACCAATCTGCTTCAACAACTCTTTTTCACCATCTGCTTGTTTTTGTGACAAAAATCAGAATGAATGCTTCTCTCATTCCTTTATCATGAATATTTAATCATTCATTTTGGTGTTGGACAGGTCATTAGAAATGCTTGTTGGTGTCAATTTGGCAGAAGAAGGAGTATTAAGGTTACTCTTTGCTGCTGTGTATCTGATGCTTCATAAAGTTGGCAATGATAATGAGGTTTCTGCTGCATCAAGGTTGGTTCAGTTACCATTTTGCATTGGTGGATGTTCTGAGTAAGCACTATGTTTGTTCCGTTTCTTACTCAAGTAACTAAATGACACATTAGCTGTACAAATAGACCTTAAGAGTAATGTTTTTGGTAGCGACTAATCTTATTTCCATGTATTTTTTCAATACTGCTAATCAAATTGAAGTGTTGTGGACACATGATGTTTTATATCCAAGAATTGTTCATGGTTTTGATTATTTGTGCACCTTTTGCCTGGCTTGGCTTTTCTTTTTGTTAAATGATATGATTGGAATGACCATATATATTTTTACAATGGTCTTTATACTTAAGCTTGTGGAACTTATTTTGTTCATTCTTGTATTTCAGGCTTCTTGCGTTAGCAACTTGCTTTGCAACCAAAATGATTCGTAAGTATTGGTTGGTTGAACATAAGAAAGATGCATATGAATATGATAGGACCCAGATGCTTTCACTTCTGCCAGTTTTACCAGAAAAGGTACAAGATGAAGTGGAAAATTCAAGAAGACTTCGTGAGATGGCTCAGTTTTTGGAGATAATACGAAACCTGCAATCTCAACTTGGTTCAAAATATAAGAGACCGGGCAGAGAATTGGTAAGTCATCTCTTTCCTCTCCAGATTTTTAGTTGGAACCACATTTGTTTTTCAATATATGTAGGGTAATGTTCTTTCCAAATGTCCAGCATGTTATGTTGCCAGTGAGTTCAGGCCAATTTGACCAAATAATAAAAGAAGAAAACTCTAAATTCTGAAGCTACTGATGCCCACAAAGAAGCCCCAAAAGCACACCTTTCCCATAAGCACTACCCTCCTTTTCTTTCCACCAAAAAGCTTAACCTTCTCAGGGAGATGGGTTTCACTTGGGTATCCCAAAGAATTGTTAACTTCTTTTCAGTGAGTCCCATTCTCCGTCATGGATGGGGAGGAAAACCCAGGGTTTTGTTTGGCTGTATATTTCACAGTGTGTTGGGTTTTTTGGATGGAGGGAAATCAAAGGATCTTTGAGGATTATGGTGTAGCATGCGGAGATATGGGATAAAGTTCAGTTTCTATCAGCCCTATGGACCACAGTTTCTAATGAGTTCTCTGAATATCGCTTTCCTTGCTTTGCTTAGATTGGAAGGCGGCTCGTCGCTACTCTGGCTGTGTTTTTGTTTTAGTCTGCTTGTTTTTTCTTAGTTGTTTTTTTTGTTGCTTGTTGTGGTTGCGGTGTTTGGGCTGGTCTGCTGGACCACCCTCTTTGTTTGCCTTTTCTGTCCTTATTAAATTGTCTCTTTATAAAAAATGAATGGACCAATATAACCCTCCTCCGAATGAATGGACAAATATAACCGTCCTAAATTAACTGATCCCACAAGAAAAGCCACTGGACAATGCAACAACAAATGATCCAAACTTTCTGCAGCCTTTTTACACATAATACACCTATGGGGAGAAAGAGAAACAAAGGGTTGCCTAAATTGCAACAAAGCACAGGTATTTAACTATCCATGAGACATTATCCAAGCTGACACACATACCCTTAAAGGAACTTTAGCTTTTCAAATCACAATGAGGGAGCAAAGAGAGCTGGGTAATCCATTAGGTGTTTTGATAGAGACTTACATGAAAAAGAAGAGGGGCATAGATTTGGTTATCATGGAAAGAGTGGGATAGGAGAGTTTTCATTTTGTGGTGCGGAGCTGGATCTTTTATGAGCTAGGGTCCCTTTTGGGCTTCTCTGTGGTCATCTACTGCATCGTAGTTGTGGGAGTTGTCTTTTTTCCTGTTATTCCTTTCAGATTGGAGTGCAGCTGTTCTGTAATTTGTAGGCTTCTCTATAGACATGTTGTTTTTCATTAGTTTAGGCTGGTACTTGTAGCTGATATTAGCTTTGCATTCGAGGTCCACTTTGTTTTACCTTTCTTACGCATCAATGTTTCTTTATCCTATAACCTATTAGGAAAATTCATATTTTCCTTACTGCAATTAATGTAAGTAATATATTATTACAGGTGGGCAGTGGGGAAACATCGGCACTACTAGACAATGATTTATCACAGGATGAATCTCGGTTGATAGTTGTTTCTGTAGACCCCGTATCTTTGGAGACATCAGAACAACAAGACTTTCCTGTATCTACATCTGCCTTTAACTATTCTGAGAATCTTGCATTGACACCTGTGGATCCTGCAGTGCATTTGGACCCGGAGGATTTGAGTGAAGTATCTCTTGTGCCACGAGGGGGGTTCTTAGATAAGAAAATTCTTCCCTTGGAAAACCCCAAAGAGATGATAGCACGCTGGAAAATAGATAATTTAGACCTCAAGGCAGTAGTCAATGATGCTTTACTCACTGGTCGTCTCCCCTTAGCAGTTCTTCAACTCCATCTTCATCGTTCAAGAGATTCAGTTCCTGGAAAAGAGCCTCATGATACTTTCACTGAAGTCCGTGATATTGGAAGAGCTATTGCTTATGACCTATTTTTGAAGGTAGCTTATTGATGCTTAGCTATATGAAGATATTGAATTTTATGTTTCAGCAATAATATACTTGACGACCTGCAGGGTGAATCTGGACTTGCTGTGGCCACATTGCAAAGGCTTGGAGAGGATGTACAAGCTAGCCTCAAGCAGTTATTATTTGGCACGGTTAGAAGATATTTACGAGTGCAAATCACTGAAGAGATGAATAGATATGGCTACCTGGGCCCATACGAGTGGAAGATATTGGATAGGATATCCCTCATTGAGGTACATAGACTTGTACTACATGTCTTTCTTACCTTATGGACATATCTGGTATGATTTCAAGTACCAACCAGATGATTCCTTTTGCAGTTTATAAACTTACCTTATCATTGTTTCTTTAAACTTTTGTGGTGTAGAGACTTTACCCTAGCAGTAGTTTCTGGAAAACAGTTCACGGACGGCAAAAAGAATTCATTAGAATTCCAGCAAGTTCAAGTTTGCCTAAGAGATATTATTTGCGCCTGTTGCATTCACATGCATTCAACAATTCTACCATTGAGTGCCATGACATTGATGGAGTTGTTTTTGGTTCATGGGCAAATGTCAATGAAAATCATTCTGTTCGTATGGTTGATGAAGATAGTGCTTATGCTGGATACTGGGCATGTGCTGCTGTATGGTTTAGTTTCTATGACCAAAGAACCATTGAACGGGTAAGCCACTCTTCCTATTTCTGTGTCCATCATATACATATAGTCAGATATAGGTACTTCAAATTGGTCTTTGTAAAGGTTCTACACGTGCTGAAACTCAAGTGTAATATCCGATCCATCGAATTTGTGGTTGGAATTTAAGCTTCTTTGGAACATGATGGTTGAAAAAGTTTCCAAATAAGCTTAACTAAATATTACATATGATTTATATAGAATATTAACTATGTCCACTTTAGAAATCCCTGAATCTTTAAGGTCTTTTCTTGTGTTCCTTTGTGTTTCTTAACAATTCTTCTATTTTCCATGATTGAAAAAACCCTGATTGATTAAACTTCATAAGCTTATAAATTTATTTTAATACAGATAGTCTTGGATCAGCCATCTTTTATGGGTGTGCATGTATTGTGGGAATCACAGCTTGAGTACCATGTATGCCACAGCGACTGGGAGCAAGTCTCTAGACTCCTGGACCTTATTCCACCACAATTTTTAGCAGTTGGAAGCCTCCAAGTCAGCTTGGATGGGTTACAGCCTGTTTCAAATGTTGGATGCAGTAGGGGATCTGATTATGGTGCTTACTTGTGCTCTATTGAAGAATTGGATGCTGTCTGCATGGATGTTCCAGAAATCAAAGTTTTCAGGTTTTCATGTAATAATATGTGCTCCATATGGTTAAGGATGCTGATGCAAGAGAAACTTGCGAGAAACTTTATTTTCTTAAAGGAATATTGGGAAGGCACCACTGATATATTAATTTTGCTTGCCCGTTCTGGCTTCATTACTAGCAAGTATGAAGTGCCTTCCAAGGATGATAAGATTGAGAGTTTATCAGTCCCTCAATTTCCAGATGAACGTGGAAAACTTCATGTCGGGACCTTGCAAGCTTTGCATAAGCTACTCATACATCATTGTGCGCAGTATAACTTGCCATACCTTCTGGACCTTTACCTGGACCAGCATGAGTTATTACAAGATAATAATTCACATGCATCATTACAGGAAGCTGCGGTAAGTTTAAAGATATGCAGTGAGCTTCTCAAAGCTGGTCTACTCTAACTGAATTTCCTTTTATCTACTCTATTGGCTGTTATTTTGTGCTATTACATTGGTTATGCCTACCTCTTACTGCACTTTGTATCACTTTAGGCTATATTTGGGAGAGGGATTTCCAAATCACTAGGGATTGAAGCCAAGTTAGTAAGGAATGGACCAAAATATGTTAGATAGAGGAGATTAGAAATGAACTTCATGAGCATTATAAAGACATGTATGAGAGATTATAAATGGCTCCTTCCAAGTAGTTATTTGCAAAACCCTCTCACATGCCCTTATAATTTTCTGATGCAGTCTATCTTACATTTTGTTGTCCATGCCTTATTAATTTGGCTTCAATCCCTTCGGACTTTGGAGGTCCCCCACCCATAGATAGCTTAGTGATAAAATGCAATTTGTTTCTTTTTTAAGTACAAATTCGGTCCCTAACATTTACAGTTAGATGCTTAGTGATAAAATGCAATTAACTTTTTGTCTATTTATAAATAGAAGGAATTGTAACCCCATGGTCCCCATTAGAGGAGTAATATGGAGCATCTTAAGAGTTTACTACTTTATGATGTTTCTCTAGTATTGTTGACAAGACCTATTACATCAATAAAGCCTAGATTTTACAAATTATTGCCCCATTACAGCATTAAATACGTAACTAGATGCATTTGCAGCAGTTTGGTTAACGTCTGTATGGAAGCCCAGGACTAAGCTTGCTGGCTGAAGTCCAACAGTGAGGCTTTTTTGGTGGAAAGAGGAATGCCATTGTAAAATGTCAAAAAGTCAATCCAAGAGTATATGTCAAGAGTTATTAGTAGTCAATGTATTTGGTCTAATGAAAACTCAATCTCATTGAAGTTTTCTAAGAGTTTACTACTATATGATGTGTCTCTAGTATTTTTTGTATTATAAACGAGTCTTTTACCTATTCCTAGGATTCTTAAGTAGTTCCATTTGAAACCTATAAAGTAAATTCTGGATTAATGAAACCAAGTGTTTCTATAAAGGCATGTGCCCTGATTTCTCACTTTATACTTTAGCGTCTCTTATATTATTCTCTATCGAGCTAATTGCTTTGAAAAAGGAGAGATCTTGCATCAGTTGTCCTACTTTCGTATCTCTTATTGTATATGTCAACTAGAAAGTAGCCTTGGGACTTTCTAGATGCTTCTGTATCAATTGTCCTACATCAAAACCACCAAACTTTTATAAAAGAGGACATTATTTTCAGATGAGCCAATAACACTAGACATGATTACCCCATTCAATATAGTTCCTTGAAACCTTTATTAGTTTTCATAGTCAACCATTAATTGTTTACACAGAGCTAAGTACTCGCACATTACTCCGTATTTAAAGAATTCATTCAGCTCAAATCATTGAATACCTGTGACTTCTAGTTATTTGATGCCTGTAGCTCTTCCTTAGACCATAATAAATCAGCAAATAAAACTAAATAGGCAGTTTTCAAATTCAGTCACCCCTTTATTTAAAAAAAATTTAATTTCTCCAATTTCTAAAGCACAAGGTCCTTATCATCTTTGTGTGTACATTTTAACATGTTGGTACTGATGACTGCATTGCAAATTTCAGTTCAGCAAAGTCAAACAGCCTCACCTCTGTATGAATTTCAATAATTGGTGTAGAGGCTTTCACAACATCCCTTGCTTCAGATCTTTTTTTTGGTAACATATTTTTTATGGGGTAAAGGCCTTGCTTCAGATCTTTAATTACCTTACCCCTCATGAAATTTTTGACAAGATGTCCTCTGGCCTGTAAGACCTGAATTGCAATGTCTAAAGCTTCTTTGAAGAAAAAAAAAACAGCCACTAAAAAACTTCGTCTAAATATAAGACAGCCAGAACAAGACTCTAAGACACTGTGTTCCAATCAGACAGGTAACAGGAAAAGAGTAGCCCCACTGAAATACCGAAGCTCACAAGGATTCTCAAATCGGACTCTCCCAAATATTTTCCACCTACTCCCCCCTATCATAACAATTTTGTTTTTTTTTTTTTTTTGGTGGGGGGAGGTGGGGTGGGTGAGGGTGTCGCATTACAGTTTTGCAAATACTTATTTCTTTAGATTCTTCTGAAGTTCCTCAGGTTCTCTTAGTTCATTCATCCATGATCCACAACAAACAACAAATCTATGCCACAGACACTGGTAAGTATGATGAGGTGTCAGGTTCCAAACCCTTAAGCACCTATCCAGAAATCGCTAATGTTTCTTGCCCCCAGACTTTATAGGGTTTGGCTGTGAGCCCCAGTTTAACAGATGTGTCAGAAAGCTGACAAGTGAAGTCCTGGGTTATTCAAAAAACTAAAAACATTTTCTGACGTAGGGTGTGGGGGAGCTAATTTATGTATTTACTTTTATAAGGAACAAGGCATTCATTATAAAGTGAAAGAAAGTACGGCAAAGGGAACAGAACAAGGTGTACTGCATATACTCTCAAAATCAAGATTTCTCCTTAAATCTAGATTCTCAAGGAGAAACTTAGGAAATTTAAAATATTGGAAAACACCACTAATGTTGATAAAATATGATATCCATTTTTTGATAATCTGCTGACTAATGTTTTCTCTATTCATAAGTAGTTTACTGAACTAATGTTTTCTCTATTCATAAGTAGTTTACTGAAATCCCTGTGAATTCCTCCACAGCATTTGGTTGTTCCAACAAAGCTAATTTATGGATTCTATAATTTTTTATTTTTTAAGGAGTCATATTTGACTGACATCACTTTACAGCTGTGACCACGATTGTTTTATGTCTATTAAACTATTATGGGTAGTTGTGAAGTACTTCGTAGTTTAGATGAGAAACTGACCCTATTTTCCAATTCATTATGATTTTGGGACACTATTGTGTAATTTTGGAATAAATGTTGCAAAACTTGATATTTTCTATTTTTAACCTCTGTGCCAATTTTCTTGTTTCATCCGTCATTGGGGAGGCAGCAGTGTTAGAAGTCACCTAGGCTAACGGAGAGTTGTTTTCCTGCCACTCTTCTAAATTGCTTCATGAGTTCTATTCGATAATATATCATATATGCGGTCCTCTGACTTCCCCATTACCTTCTTATTATTGTCAAAAACACCATGTATGTCTCATATGTTTTCTGCAATGCATTCATACAGGGAGATTGTGAATGGGCAAGATGGTTGCTCCTCTCTAGGGTAAAGGGGTGTGAGTATGAAGCATCATTTTCTAATGCTCGCGCGATCATGTCACGCAATCTAGTTCCTGGTAGTAACCTAAGCGTTCCAGAGATGGATGAAATAATTCGTACCGTTGATGACATTTCTGAAGGAGGGGCGGAATTGGCAGCTATGGCAACCTTAATGTATGCTTCTGTCCCAGTTCAAAGTTGCCTGAGTAGTGGTAGTGTAACGAGGCATAACAGCACATCAGCCCAGTGCACACTAGAGAATCTTAGGCCTACTCTTCAGCGTTTCCCTACATTGTGGCAGTCATTTGTATCAACATGTTTTGGGCATGATCCCATTTCCAGTTTTTGGGGGCCTAAGGCAAATAATGGTAAGCTTTAGCTACCCTGTTTTGCAGCAGTAAAGCACTTTTAGTTCTTTGATAATTTGTTTCATTGTTATTTACTATTTACAATTTTGCCAATTCAACTCTTTCAGATTATATAAATTGGCGCTGCAAAATATTTTTCTCTTCTGGATGTGATACATCACTTCGACAAATGCTGCCATGCTGGTTTCCTAAGCCTCTACGGAGACTGATTCAGCTTTATGTGCAGGTCTCTTTTTGTTGTTTATCATGTATCAATGTATTCCTTTCATTATTTATTGGCACGTTTGTGCACGCACAAAAATTTCTCTTTACCCTTGATTTCTGTTCAACTGTGACTTGAAATGGCATGTTATTTGCTCCATCCAGATTCTCCTGTGCTCATCACTTGTTAGTGGTGTATGCTTATTTGGATTTGGTTGTCGTATCATATACTTGCATGATATTGCAGGGTCCTCTTGGATGGCAAACAGTGTCAGGTCTGCCAATAGGAGAAGGTTTGTTACACAGAGATGCAGAGTTTTTCATAAACGCTAATGAGGATACTGAGTTCAGCGCAATCTCCTTGGAAGCTACCATCCAAAAACACATTCAGGAGGAACTCTATAATTCTGCGCTTGAGGTATCTGTATGCTTTTCTCGTGTTAACAATTATTAATATTACTCATATCAGACTAATTTTAGCTTCCATCATCGAATATTAGCCATTAAAGATAGTTTTGTTTGACGGTGTATTTGTCACAGTGGCTTTGTTGCTGTTGTGATTTGAACTGCAACTTATCTGTCTTCTATTTACTAATTAGACCTTCTTGCTTGCATCGTCGTATTTAATCTAGTGAAGTTGGGGGAAATTGGTTTGTTGACTCATTTTTTTTCCTCAATTTGAATGGTAGATGTATATTTTACTGAGTGGTACTACAAAATATATTTCTTAAAATGGAAGAGCAAAGGGCTGTGATTAATGGTCTTTTTTGTTTGTTTTTGTTTTTGTTTTGCTGAGGAATTGGTTATTCATTCTATTGCTTCATTTATTCATGTTTGTTTTGGTGGGTATATCTTTTTAAAATAATTTCTTAACTGAATTGTTGCATTACTGTTCTTTCCAAGTTAACACAATGGAGTTGTAGGATTTCATTTTGTACAACTGCTCAAATATATATTTGTTGAAACATTAAAATAAAAAAGAAAAGAAGAAAAACCCTATTTATTGCTTCTCTAGTGCTGTTACAATGTTCTACCTCTCATCTTAGTAGTTTTATTGACTCCAGGAAAATTCACTTGGCTTGGAGCACCATTTACATCGTGGACGTGCACTAGCAGCTTTTAATCATTTACTTACTGCGAGAATTCAAAAACTGAAGTCAGAAAGGCAAGCGCATGGACAAACAAATGTTCAAGCAGATGTTCAAACACTTCTTGGACCTATAAAAGAAAGCGAAAAGTCTCTTCTTGCATCTGTAAGTTTTAGTTTCTTCTATTCCAGTGTTATACTTTTGGTGAATGATAATTACTGGTATAGAAATATTTAACTTTGTATTATGGATGATTTTCTTCTGGTCTAAATTTATTTATTGCTGAGCCCTTGCTTTCGTAAAAAGATTAAAGTCAAAGGCTTACTTCGGATCATGCTTTGAAGTTTGTTATTCTGCTCTATTGTAGGTCATGCCAATTGCAATTATGCATTTTGAGGATTCTGTGTTGGTGGCATCATGTGCTCTCCTCCTGGAGCTTTGTGGCTTTTCTGCCAGCATGCTCCGCATAGACATTGCAGCCTTGAGACGGATATCTTCTTTCTACAAATCGAATGAAAATATTGAGAGCTTAAGGCAACTTCCAACCAAGAGTTCTGAATTTCTTGCAGTTAGCCATGAAAGTGATATAACAGTATCTATTGCTCGAGCTCTAGCAGATGAATATCTGCACCAGGATATTTCAAGCAATGGTAAGCAAAAGGGTACTCCAAATGTAGCTGCTGGTAAACAATCTTCACGAGCTCTCATGCTTGTTTTACATCACTTGGAAAAAGCTAGCCTTCCTCAAACGGTGGATGTGAAGACATGTGGTTCTTGGCTTTTGAGTGGCAATGGTGATGGGATGGAGTTAAGATCTCAGCAGAAAGCTGCAAGCCATCACTGGAATTTAGTTACAGTTTTTTGTCAGATGCATCACCTTCCTTTGAGTACAAAATACCTTTCTGTATTGACAAGAGACAACGATTGGGTTTGTACATATTATCATATCATAATTGTCATTAATTACAAAATGAATCTGATTTGTGAATACAAATTTTCTTAAACTTGGATTCCCTCCTCTTTTTGTCTCTTTAAGGTTGGATTTTTGTCGGAAGCTCAGATTGGAGGATATCCTTTTGATACGGTGGTCCAAATGGTATATATTGCTGCTAATTTAAAACGTATTATACAATCTTGATGTGAACCAGACATATTTAATGATATTGCACCATTTCTCATTGTATCATTTTTCAGGCATCAAAGGAGTTTAGTGATCCACGTCTCAAAATTCATATTTCAACAGTTTTGAAAGGCATGCAGTTGAGAAGAAAAGCTAGCTCCTCCTCGTATTTAGATACTACAGAAAAGAATAGTGAAGTGTCCTTTCCAGAAGAAAACATTTGTGTCCCGGTCGAACTCTTTAGAATATTAGCAGAATGTGAAAAGCAGAAATTTCCTGGAGAGGCCATTTTGGTGAAAGCGAAGGAGTTGTCCTGGTCAATTTTGGCAATGATTGCCTCTTGCTTTTCAGATGTGTCTCCAATATCTTGCCTAACAGTCTGGCTGGAAATTACTGCTGCAAGGTTAGTGCTGATATTCATTTACAATTGATGATGCTTCCTGGATTGTGTATTCATTTAAAACTATATCTATATGAATATTTTTATGTTGAGACTCACTCACTCCGCATTTGGTTTAGATATTTTTGTGATATGAATTTCTCAGGTGTCATTACTGATGCATTATTTTGCTTCTGACTGCAACTTTATGCTCCACAGGGAAACTTCTTCTATTAAGGTGAATGATATTGCTTCCAGAATTGCAAGAAATGTTGGAGCAGCTGTGGAAGCTACTAATTCCCTTCCAGCAGGAAGTAAAGGCATGTGTTTTCATTACAATAGGAAAAATTCAAAACGAAGGCGGCTTTTGGAGCCCATCTCAAGAGATCCCTCAGATGCTTCAATTTCTAATATTTCGAATTCTCTTCCGCGTGCAAATATATTTGATTCCCCGGGCCTTATTTCTAAAGGGGAAAGAAAGATAGAACTTGGGGAAAATATGAATGTTTCCAGTGATTCTGAGGAAGGGCCTGGTTTGCTGACCAAGATGGTTGCAGTGCTTTGTGAGCAACACTTGTTCCTGCCTTTGTTAAGGGCATTTGAAATGTTCCTTCCGTCATGTTCTCTCTTACCTTTCATACGTGCTCTCCAGGTTTGTGAATAAAATTAAAATCAATAATCCCTTCCATCTGTGATTTTTCATTTGAAGAGGGTTCCTCCTTTCAATAGGCTATTTCAGAGGGATTTTTTTTTTCCTGTCCTTTGCTTTTAGGCTATGTTTGAGTAATCCCTTCCATCTGTGATTTTTCATTTGAAGAGGGTTCCTCCTTTCAATAGGCTATTTCAGAGGGATTGTTTTTTTTCCTGTCCTTTGCTTTTAGGCTATGTTTGAGTGAGGGATTTCCATGTCCCAAGGGATTGAGGTCAATTTAGTAGGAAATTGATTAGAAAATGTTTGTTAGGAGGGATTAGAAATGCCTGATATGAGCATGCCTTTGTAATGCCTGATTTGCAAATCCCTACTTGGGAGGAGTCATTTACAAATATCTCTCACATGCCCTTGTAATGCTCATGGAGGGCATCTCTAATCCCTCATTCTACCATTTTGCTATCCGTTTCTTAATAACTTAGACCTCAATCCCTCTCCCAAATATAGCCTTAAGGATGTCTAGTTGATGGTACTTGAGACTTTATGTTGTCAGATGCAACGTGCTGCTCCTAGAGCTGCTAGTACGTGTGGACAGTTCGCTAGTATGTGTGGACAGTTCATATCTGTCTCCGATGATCAGCAATTGGCATATGGTTTGCATTGTTTATGTTAGAATTTCTTGATTTATCCCTGGTGAAGTTTGAGCTGTTTAGCTGTGCGCTGACACTGTCATGCTTTACTACTCTTTCTCAGCGTGATAGAAATCATGAATGCATACTTGTTCATAGATTAAATAACCATGTGCTATTTTCAATATTGAAGGATTTTTATTGTCCTTCTTACTGTCTTTTAGATGGAGGGGATTCGTTCAATATTGTTGAAAGGTCTTCATTGATTTATAAAGATTTTGACATTGTTCAATTGGTATCCTGTTGCTTCTGGAACTGAATAGATGGGTATGACAATGTATAAATTTTTTCTTTTTTCTCCCACCTCAGGCATTTTCACAAATGCGCCTATCTGAAGCCTCAGCGCATTTGGGTTCATTTTCTGCCCGAATTAAAGAAGAATCAACACGCCTGCCAGTAAATGTTGGACGAGAAGCTCAGATTGGTACATCATGGATCAGCTTCACCTCCATTAAAGCTGCAGATTCAATGCTTTTGACATGTCCATCTCCTTACGAGAAAAGATGTTTACTGCAACTGCTTGCTTCAACTGATTTTGGTGATGGAGGGTCCGCAGCAACATACTACCGACGTCTTTATTGGAAAATTAATTTAGCAGAGCCATTATTACGCAAGGATGACATTTTACATCTTGGGAGCGAGACTTTAGATGATGTTTCCCTTGCAACGGGACTGGAGAATAACAGGCACTGGGAGCAGGCACGGAACTGGGCCAGACAGTTGGAGGCCAGTGGTGCACCTTGGAAATCTGCTGTTCATCGTGTAACTGAAAATCAGGTACTCTTGGAATTTAAATACTAATGACTTTGTGCAATTAGCCACTGCTGTAGAATTTGTGCAACAACTGTTTTGGACTTTGAGCTGCAGCTAGACTAGTTGGTTGGTGGCTGGTAAAACTATATTAATTGAGTTGATTTCCGCATTCTTTGATACTTTAAATCAGCCCTGGTAAGGGCCTTTTGTTTTGAAGCATGACAATTTTGAGTACAGGCCCGCACAAATCTGATTGGCCAGTTCTATTTCATAACTTAGACCTCAACTACAGGGTATTGCAATTGGTGGTGGCAATCTAGTGACATGGCAGAGTAAGCAGCAGTCATTTGTGGCCAGATCTAGTGTGGAAGTAGAATTTAGGGCCTTACAGCGTGTGGACTACTGTGGTTGAAGATCTTGATAAGAAATTTGAAGATTGCTTGTAGGGACCCGATGAAGCTATGTTATGACAATTAGGCAGTTATCAGTATTGCTCATAGGGATCCAATGAAGCTATGTTGCGACAATTAGGAAGCTATTGGTATTACTAAACATGTTGAGATTGATAGGCACTTTATATAGGAGAACTTAACTGAAACTGTGATTATTCTACATTCTTGTATGCATATATTATCTCCCAAGGGTCTGAAAATTTTGAACCTGTCTCTAGTAAGTTTCTACAGATGCCTGATTGGTGTTAGATATGGTTATATTTCCTGGATATCCGCCGTAATAAACAATTGGATGGTATGGAAATAGGAGAGGATGCACCTTCTAATCTTATTTATACCTGTTTTTAGTTTCCAAAAATTGGATAGTTCCTTGACAATATTGCACATTGCAACCCATCTACTGAGAACCATGATTATTTTTGAGAAAAATAAAAGGGTTTAAAAGAGCATATGGAGATACCTCATGTACGCATCAGTACTGTATGGGTCATGTTGAGAGTGAATCCCACACCGGGGGAAAGGAGGAAGCTTTGCTTATGCTTACAAGTACTTGGGCTACTCCCCATATTGCCAATTGGTTTTGTGTTGTCCACATGCTAGGCTCGATAATTCGCCACACGTGAGGGGGCGTGTTGAGAGTGAATCCCACTTCGGAGGAAGGAGGGACCTTGCATGTGCTTATAAGTAGTTGGGCTACTCCCCATATTGTCAATTGGTTTTATGGTGGAACCCCAACGTTCTTCAGGTCATCTATCCTAAGCACACTATAATTTATAGAAGGAAACTAGGAAATGTATGGGTTCGCTATCAGTATTAATCAGTTGACAGATAATGATTGATTATCTAGTAAGGTTGGTTGCAGGTATTTTCTTTGTTTATGTTTTCTTCAAATTTTGTAATATGTATGTATGCTTTAGGTTCCCTTGGTCAAAATGTGATCCTCGGTTAAAGAATGTGAACATGGTAATATTGCATCACCTAAATCGTGAGAATATTCTGACCTCTTTCTCCTTTCTTTTCTACTGTTTACCAATTTAGGCTGAATCAATGGTAGCTGAATGGAAGGAGTTTCTTTGGGACGTTCCAGAGGAGAGAATTGCATTATGGGGCCATTGCCAAACGTTGTTCATCAGATACTCTTTCCCAGCTTTACAGGTACTTTGTCCTTGTATTTGAAACAGTTTTGAACCAAAATTCATTTACAGTCTCTTGTTTATTTTGTGAGATTATTTGCTATGACGTGGTTTCCAGGCTGGGTTGTTTTTCCTGAAACATGCAGAAGCTTTGGAAAAAGATCTTCCAGCTAGAGAGCTTCATGAGCTGTTGCTGCTTTCTCTACAATGGTTAAGCGGGATGATAACCCTGTCCAGTCCGTACGTTACATACAACACATTTTATTTCATTGTTATGTCTTTGTTTAATATCTTCACTAATTGGGGTAATCAATTTTCCAGAGCTTATCCACTTCATCTTATTCGAGAAATTGAGACTAAAGTGTGGCTCTTGGCAGTAGAATCAGAAGCACACATTAAGGATGAAGGAGACTTCAATTTAAGCAGTTCCAGCCGTGACCCGATTATGAAAAATAGCTCCAGTATTATTGACCGGACTGCAAGTCTAATAACAAAAATGGACAATCATGTTGGTACATTTAAGAATAGAACGGTTGAGAAACATGATCTAAGAGAAAATAACCTGGCACATAACAAGAACTATGTATTAGATACTAGCTTTCCAATGACCACAGGGGGGAGTACAAAGACTAAGCGGAGGACAAAAGGCTACGGGCCGTTAAGGAGGCCACCACTTGATGCAGTAGAGAAGCACACTGATCTTCATGATGGTTCCAACCCTCCCAACGTTAGAAGTGATTTACAATCTCAGGACGAAAACATAAAAATGGAAATGTCTTTTTCACGATGGGAGGAAAGGGTAGGACCAGCAGAGCCGGAAAGTGCTGTTCTTTCCTTATTGGAATTTGGACAAATAGCAGCTGCAAAGCAACTCCAGCATAAGCTATCTCCAGATAAAATCCCATATGAATTTGTAGTTGTGGATGCTGCATTGAAACTTGCAGGAATGTCTTCAAGTAAGAAAGTATCCTTATCAATGCTAGATGAGGAGGTGCGTTCTGTTATGCAATCGTACAACATACTGAATGAACAGCATCAAGTTGACCCAGTGCAGGTTATTTTGCAAATCTGCCCTTCTCTCATCTGTCTCTCCTTCTCGTGCACGCTATGTTTTTTCTTTTTTTCTTTTTGGTTTTGTTCATGTTCTCTTCACATGTATAAAGTATAAATTCCGTGCTAGCAACATATGCTGGCACAGGCTCTAAATCAGGCAAAAGCTTTTAGTTGAGCCACGTCTGCAACTTTTACATTGCTTTTGTTCCTTGTTTCAGAGACTGATTTTTCTAAATAATGACAGAGCTGCCACTGATTTTCTTTTCAACCCTCAGTTCTTCAAACATCACAGCGTGGAATTTCCCATCAAACTTTTCATCCTGAATTGCAACTTCTTGCGTCTAATATAGTCGGTTAATTCATTATCTGGGATTATGGGTATCTAAAGTTTTCTTTATTGGAAGCTCTATTTGGTACTGGTCAACTTTGTCTATATTTCTTTTTTATTTCCAGCAAGATGTTTTTGCTTTTTACTTCATAGGAGCATATTTTCTGATTCTTACTGTGCTGCAAGCTTCCCCTGTTTTCAGTTTTGGGGGACCCTATTCCATCATACGATTTGAGGAAGATGGAATAAAATAAAATTTAGACTTCAGTTGCAGCTCTGTAATTAATTAGAAAAAAGTAGTTTTCAAACAAGAAAACAAAAGCAATATAAAAAATGGGACGTGTGACTTAATCAAAAGACTTTGACTGATTGAGCACCTGAGCTAATACTCGGTTGCTAGCACGGCTCAAGTAAATACTTGGTTTTTTAATTTGGAACTTTTAGTTCAAGCTCAATAGCTTTCTTAATGGCTATTTGTGGTCTACCCTTTCTTTCTCTTCTAACAGAGACCCAATATTGTTTCGGTTACTTGGATGATGCACTTAATGTCCTTAAATTAACGTGATATTCTGAATATCGAAGGTTTTGGAGAGTTTTGCAACCAATCTTTCTGAAGGTTGTGGGCGTGGAATATGCAAGAAGATAATAGCAGTCGCCAAAGCCGCAACCATCTTAGGCATTTCATTTTCCGAGGCATTTGATAAGCAGCCAATTGAATTACTACAGCTGCTGTCCCTTAAAGCGCAGGAGTCATTTGAGGAGGCGCATCTCCTTGTAAGAACTCATTCAATGCCAGCGGCCAGTATTGCTCAAATTCTTGCAGAATCCTTTCTAAAGGTTTGTTTAAAAATATTTACTTGTTCACTTGTTTTATGTTAAACTGGTCTTTTTTTTTTTTGGGGGGGGGGGGGGGGGGCTGGGGACGGGGGGATGAAATCAGCATTTGTGGTGTTAGACACATTCATTGTCTCATTGTGAACAGAAAATTTGTGTATATCCATATACATATGCAAAACGTGTAGTATTGTTGAGATTATGAATCCCACATTACGGAATTAAGGGACCTTCCATGTGCTTGTAAGGGGTTGGGCCACTCCCTTAATTTCCAATTGGTTTTAGGGTGGAACCTCAACTTCCTTCAAGGGTATATATAAATACATGAGAAATGGTGACTTGCCAATACAAAATACTCTGTGTGTATAAACCACCCCACCCCCCCCTTCCCTGGCACACATTCAGGCATGATTTGCCTAATTGTGAATCTAGAAAGTTGCTTATATATCCGGCAAATTATATTTTACCATTGTTGTTGTCACCTCTACTTGAACCACTTCCATAGTCTATATAATCGTTAGTTGAAAAAAGATGGATGAATTGATTTCAAAGAAAGCAAAGACAAGCCATCTATACCTTCTCTGTCAATTACCGTATCGTATTTGTATCAATTTTTTTACAATAACTCTTGTTGTTAGGAAATCTCCAGAGTTGTAATTGATAATCAATTTGGTTCGCATACAAGATGTGTAGGCAAAAAATTGAAAACTCAAATATCAAACCACTTATTAACCATTGACAGTATAGTTTTTAATATTTTATGTAACATATATTGCAACTCTTCTATAATGATGACTCTGTTAGCAGCTGTCAAATGAATTTAGGTTTCAAGTCTTGAGATTTTTGTAACTTAGCTCTATTTGAGAGGTCCAGTATTTTACTTTAGGCTAGATATTCAGATTGTGGATACAGTATCGACACTTCATAATTGTCTTTGGTATTAATAAAAATATTTTTCTTTTCAGGGTGAAAAAATAAAGTTGTAGCATATTGTTGTAGGACTCTTTCCCTTTAGATTTACACTTTTCTTCTTAATGTGTGATTAATTTTTCATTTTCTGTGTAATTTTTTTTATTAGTAAGAAAATAGCTTAAATTTGGCTTGTGTATTTCTTGAGTCTTGACCTGTACATGAACACGTACATGATTCACTTATGGAATATAGTTTCATTTTGGATTTTGACTACGCTTTGTGCAGTATGTTCTACCTAATGGTAGTTACATTTTGGACAACAAAATGGCTTTAAAAGTATGTCAAAATTATGTTTCAGGGCTTATTGGCTGCTCATCGTGGAGGGTATATGGATTCTCAAAAGGAAGAAGGACCTGCTCCTTTATTGTGGAGATTTTCAGACTTCTTGAAGTGGGCAGAGCTTTGCTCTTCTGAGCAAGAAATTGGACATGCATTGATGCGTTTGGTTATTACCGGACAAGAAGTACCACATGCCTGTGAGGTACTGATATATTTTGATGTTATTGTTGAGTCTGAAAAGGTTATGCTGTCAAACAACGAGCCCGACCGACAATATTAAGCTGAACATTTACAATCAAACCATCACATATTGAATCTATTTGTTGTCTTCCTCTTCTTCTTATTCGAATCTTAGCATATGTGGATTGTAGTAGTCTAAACAAACAATTAAACCTGATAATGTCATCAAAATGCCTTAATTTGGAATGACTCCACCCAGAGGGTCCCTTAGAGTGAGAAGGGGAAACTAAGAGAGTGGACACAGGAAGATTATTGAAAAGGATCAATTATTGATACGGTTAATTGGACCATCGTTCATGTTCAAGCGCTAATGCTTTTTTGGCTTTCAATCGTGTTTTCAGGTTGAGCTTCTAATTTTGTCCCACCACTTCTACAAATTATCATCTTGCCTTGATGGAGTTGATGTTCTTGTAGCCCTCGCAGCTACTAGGGTAGAAGCGTATGTATCTGAGGGTGATTTTTCATGTTTGGCCCGTCTCATAACTGGAGTAGGAAACTTCCATGCCCTCAATTTCATTCTTGGAATTCTGATAGAAAATGGTCAACTGGATCTCCTTCTTCAGAAGTATTCTGCTGCGGCAGATGCAAGTGCTGGCACTGCTGAGGCTGTTAGAGGGTTTCGAATGGCTGTTCTCACATCACTCAAGCATTTCAATCCAAATGACCTTGATGCCTTTGCTATGGTTAGTGTATGCAGTTTTGATTTCTTGCGACCCTTACGGCTTATATGGTACAGTAAATTTTATGTGGAAAATTCTCATTAAAGAGGGTTATTAAGCCAACGTAATACTTGACCAATTATGTGTGATATTTTAGTACTGGATTGCACCTTAATCCAGGCTATGAAATAAATTAATAGCCTACATATGCCTCTGAAACAACTATCTAATACAAGAGCTGTTATCTTTATACCATTTTTGTCAGGTCTACAATCATTTTGACATGAAACATGAAACGGCCGCTCTCTTAGAGTCACGAGCGGAGCAGTCATCTGAGCAGTGGTTTGGCCGTTATGACAAGGATCAGAATGAAGATCTTTTAGACTCTATGCGGTATTACATTGAAGCTGCTGAAGTTCACAAATCCATCGATGCTGGCAACAAAACACGCGCTGCATGCGCTCAGGCTTCCCTTGTGTCCCTTCAAATTCGAATGCCTGACTTCCAGTGGCTGTACCGTTCGGAAACCAATGCCAGGCGGGCCCTTGTTGAACAGTCTCGTTTTCAAGAAGCCCTCATTGTTGCTGAAGCCTATGGCCTTAATCAGCCAAGTGAGTGGGCTTTGGTACTTTGGAACCAGATGTTGAAACCAGAAGTAATGGAAGAGTTTGTGGCTGAATTTGTGGCCGTGCTTCCTCTCCAGCCTTCGATGCTTGCTGATCTAGCAAGATTTTATAGGGCAGAGGTGGCAGCGAGAGGGGACCAATCCCAATTCTCGGTTTGGCTAACGGGGGGAGGGTTGCCAGCTGAATGGGCCAAGTATCTGGGGAGGTCGTTTAGATGCTTGTTGAGAAGGACGAGAGATTTGAAGCTGCGGTTACAACTGGCTACTGTGGCTACTGGCTTTGGGGATGTCATTGATGCATGCATGAACGCATTAGATAGGGTTCCGGACAATGTTGGACCACTTGTACTCAGGAAAGGTCATGGTGGTGCTTATCTCCCGCTGATGTGAGTCACTCACTTCATTAATTCAAACCTCAGGAGGATTTTGTATATTCGGGACAGTCTCTGTCTGTAAATTATTTAACAGGTTTGCGAGAAAATTACGGCATGTTTTGTATCCTATTAAAAACACTTGTTTGGTATGAAATTCAAAATTTCTTTTAAATCTTTAATTGTCAACAATTAAAATGATAAAAAAGAAAAGAAAAGACCCAACTCCGTTTACCCTCGACCTCCCCTTTCCCTAAACTTCCCTTCTTTCTCGTCCTCCCAATCTCCATGACCAAACATTGACATGGCTTATTTTTCGATGCTGAAGAAGACTGATCATCTGGTGAAACTGATCTCGGATGCGAAGATGAGGACCTACCAGACGAAGGCGTTGGCAACCAAGGATTCAATCGGAAAAGGGGAAGAAGATATCGGTTTTCGACTTAGGGCTGGCTCAAAGTCGGCATGCATGTGGTTTGTAGAGAGGACGAAGGGAAGAAGAGATCAACGGAAGGGGGCTTGTCAGCGCTTTGAATGCTGGTTGGGTGGACCGGTAGTAGACATGGTGGTTGAGACAAGAGTGGTGTTTGTAACAATGGTTGCTGGAATGATAGTAAAGACAATTTTATTGTTATAAAACTTCAAATTAATTTTCTATGCCACCAAAAATCAAAAGAATATATCAAATATGAAGTCATAGGCTTTGATACCATTCAAAGACACATTTATGATGTACTGCAAACCGAATACCTCGCTGAGGAAAATACACGAGCTTTATGGGTCGCTTTGGCAGATCGTTTCGATCACCAAAGATGCATCTTCTTGCCCTAAAGCAAGACACAACTGACAACATTTGCACTTCCAAGACTTTAAGTCTGTGAATGAATACAATTCTGAAGTTTATTTGATCCAATCACTTCTCAAGTTCTGTAATGAGGACTTGACCGAGGAGGATTTCCTGGAGAAGACTTATTCGACCTTCTCTGCGACCAATATTGTCTTGCAGCAACAATATAGGGCATAGAAGTTTTTCAGATTTGATCACTGTTTTACTTCTTACTGAAAAGCGAAATCAACTGTTGATGAAGAATCATCAAGCTTGACCTACTAGCGGGACCGCTGTGCCTGAAGCATAGTGAAAATCGATGTCGAACTGCTGTTCCAAGTGTGGTAGGCGTAGCCAGAAGCCGTCCACCCAAGGTCAACAGAGCCAAGGCCACCTAAAGGAGGAAACCAGGCCCTAAAAGCGTTCTAACCTCGCTCCCAAGGCCTCGAACTTCAAGAATAAGGGAAAAGCGCCTGACACCATGGATACGGACATGTGCTACATGTTGGGATTTACGGCTCAAAATTAGGATGATGCAAAAATTAAGTTTGTGTTACCTATTTTGTTTGGTGTCCTATTTGAGTTTGGATTTGACTTCTTGGTTGGATTCCTTGCTTGGTGGAGAGATTTTGTTAATTACCTATTTGATTAGGATTTGGATTTTACTTCCAATTAGGATTAGAATTCTCATTGTAACCTAAGTCCTATGTGCTATAAATAGGACCTTAGGGTTAGTTTATTTTGCATGCCACACCATTAGTTTAGAGAGTTTTCTCTAAATTGGGTTTTGGGTGGAGGTCACCGTTTGGAGTCATGAGTGTGGCAAATTCATGGCTCATTCATTCGGCAATGTGGTGAGAACCAATTTATAAGTTAGAGAACAATTTGGGAGAATTCCGTTTGTTCAAGTTCTCTACTCGTTTGGTTCAAGGTTTGTAATTTGTGGGATTTGGGTTTTGAGAGTTAAACACTCTTTTGTAATATCTATTTGTTTAGTGAAATTCCTTGCCATGCTTTGCCCTTGGACGTAGGCTTTACGCTGAACCACGTAAATCTCTTGTGTTCTTTTGAGGTAGTTTTTTGTTTTCACAAATGATGTTGATATTTGGTACTTTGTTAGAATTCACTTCCATTTGTGCATAAAAGTACAACAAGTGGTATCAGAGCAGGGTTTCGGCTTGGGCTTTGCTTGCCAATCATTATGAAGTCTTCTGTATCGTTGGCGAAATTTGATATTCGAAGAATTTGATGGGAGGAATAATCTTGGGAGTTTGTATACCAAATCCTTTGTTTGTCTTTGAGGCAATGTTTGTTCACTTTGCATTTGTCATAAGGTGGAGTTTGATGTTCGAGACTTTCTTGAAGTATTCGCACTTTTTGGTTCGTTTGTTCGAAGCTTTGTATAGAATTTTTGGCTTGATTTGTTAGTTTCCGTAATGGAATTTGTTGGAGAAGGCGTTGAAGGAAATTTCAAAATTTGAAGACTTTTGGATTTTTTGAGTCGTGGTGGAGATCTATTTCGAAAGAATTTGGTGATCACTTTGTGTTTGTATTTGTTATTCCAATTTGAAGCTTGTATTTGATTTTGACATTTGCTAATTTTTCGCCGAGGTGGAGATTGTTGAGATTTACAGCTCTAAATTAGGATGATGTAGAAATTAGGTTTGTGTTACCTATTTTGTTTGGTGTCCTATTTGAGTTTGGATTTGACTTCTTGGTTGGATTCCTTGCTTGGTGTAGATATTTTGTTAATTACCTATTTGATTAGGATTTGGATTTTACTTCCAATTAGGACTAGTATTCTCATTGTAACCTAAGTCCTATGCGCTATAAATAAGACATTAGGGTTAGTTTATTTTGTGTACCTCACTATTAATTTAGAGAGTTTTCTCTAATTGGGTTTTGGGTAGAGGTCACTGTTTGGAGTCATGAGTGGCAAATTCATGGCTCATTCATTCGGTAATTTGGTGAGAATCAATTTGTAAGTTAGAGAACAATTTGGGAGAATCTTCTCCGTTTGTTTGAGTTCTCTACTCGTTTGGTTTAAGGTTTGTAATTTGCAAGGTTCTAAAAAATGCTAGGTGTTAGTCAGGCGGTGGGCAGGGGCCTAGCGCCTAGGCGGATTTATGTAAATTTATTGTATATCTTGTAAATAAGTGCTTATTTACACCTAAAAAAAAAACTATACTTGTATGGATAATAAAAGAATGATAAAATGCAAAAATAGAAGTTGAAGAATACAATAAAGTACATCCATCAAACAAGTTCAATATTTAAAAAACAGTAAGCATATAATCATAACTAGGACTATTCTTGGATGATGGACTAAATTCTTCTTATTCATGATCCTTCCATTGAATTGGACATAGACTAAATTATTTAACCTTGTTGTATGTAGTTTATTTCTTTTCTTTGTATCCCCTCAAAAGTGCTCCAATTCATTTCACAATTGGATGAACTTGTAATCATGGTCTAAAATATTGATGATATCGGAAATATCGATAGTCCAAAAACACGGAAATATCAATGGAAATATTGGGATATTATCGATAACGATAAAAATTGAATAAAAACCACGGAAATTGTAAGAAAAACTTGGAAATTTTTATTGAAACTTTGCAGGATGTTTATTTAGTTAATTATCTATTAGTTTATCACAAAAAATTGGAAAGAAATGCATTACATGATGGATTTAACTGATTTAAGTTGATTATATAGCGAGCTGGCAAATATTGTAAGTGTATAAAATATGTAGTAATTAATGAAAGAAGTTTAAACACACCATAATCATTTATATATAATGAATTAGTACAATATTTTACACTTTATACATTGCATGGTAAGATACATGAGTGACTTAGTACCACATAGAATTCCTATGAGGTTCAAAATTTTCACTATCTTCATCATCTCTATGTTTATAGTAAGTGTATTGTAAAGAGTAGTCAGCAACCATGGCAATGGCGAAACCCAAAAGTCAATAGGAAACCGAATACTTCGGTATTTTTCGGGATGGGATTCCCGAACTTCGGGATGGTTTTGGTTTGGGATTTTCGGGAATTTTTTCCAACCCTACATGTAAGTGACCAAATAAAAAATAGAACAATTAAAAGCCACATGCCATTGACTAAGTAATTAATTGACACAATTTAAAATATAATACCACAAAAAATTTGGAATATGTGCAAATTTGTTTCTTGCAAAAAGAATTCAAAACAAAACCATATATATAAATATTTTAGCATATTTTCACAAAAACATAAGTGATATGGTGGTCAAGGCGTTGAAGGAGTCAAATGGGAGGGGTTCGAATCCCTCTATGCTCAAGATTGAGACTTTTCAGAATTTTTCAAGTATTTTTGGGTTTTATCTCACGATATTAGCTATAATATTGCGATATATTTACGATAATTAAAGGGATAACTCACGAAATATCGTCATCTAAAAAAACGATAATATCGGCGATATTATCGATATTTTGTACTATGCTTGTAATTAGTCCATCCTTTGCAAATTAGGTACACCATTTCCATAAGTATACCACTATGAAACTAAAAAAGAAAAAAGCACACGATTAATTTTAAAAAAGAAAAAAGCAAAAAAACCAAACCGCCTAGGTGGCTGCCTAGCTCCAGACCGATTTTTCAAAATGATTTGCATTGAATCGCGGCGGGCATTCACTGTCTAGCACCTACGCGGCCGCATAGGCCGATTTTAAGAACACTGGTAATTTTTGAGATTTGGGTTGTAAGAGTTAAACACTCTTTTGTAATCTCCGTTTATTTAGTGAAATTCATCACTGTGCTTCACCCATGGACGTAGGCTTTATGCCAAATCACGTAAATCTTTTGTGTTCTTTTGAGATTGTTTTTAGTTTTCGCATATGATGTTGATATTTGGTACTTTGATAGAATTTGCTTCCGTTTGTGCATAAAAGTACAACACTACCGCTGTGGTTCAAAGGACCATTGTCCCATGTTTGCCGAGCTCCTCCCAAGGTCGTAGCTGAGTATCATTCTCGTTGTAAGAGGTTTTAATCAAACTTTGCTCAAGTGGATGAACCAAAGAATACAAAGATGGAGGTTTTTGACTTTCAGGAGGATGTTGCCTCGATGGAAGATTAGATTCTTAATCATGGGCCCACATTTGGCCAAATTTTACTCCCTGAGCTGAATTCCTTATGTTGGGCGAACCCCTATGTTATTTTTTGGTTTAAGTTTTGAACAATTTCCTTTATGTTTGGATTATTTTGCTGGTGTTTGTCTTAATTTTGGATATTAAGTTTTATGGATTATTTTGCTGCTTTGGGCTATGCAATATTGCACACAGCTATGTTGGTCGGTTTGAGGCCTGTCGCGACCCAACCATATAGCGCCCTTCAGTTGGTTACTAGATACAAACTCGACATGCGATAAACGTTTTTGGTTGTGTGATTTTTGTGCTGATTGGGCCCCCCTTACGTACTAAAATAGGTCATCAGAGAAGGATGAAAATCTATGTTGATTATGATTCTCTTTTTATCATTCATTACTTAGAACCTTTGACATGCGATCTCTTTAACACTCGTTTCGCAGATTGTTACTTCTATGAGATAGTCTTCCAGTTGTTAGGGGGAGATTAGAATGTCAACATTCCTGAAGAACGAAGTGAATTATCATGGACGACTCACATTTTATCTCATTTAGATCTCTACACCGCCTAGTCTGAGATTGAAGTGTGATGCATCCTAGATGGAGCGGAGCTCAGAGCATGCCAGATGCTTTCATTGATCTAGCGAAAGTGAAAAGATCATATATACCAGCTGCAAACATGCCTGAAAATATGGATGTACCAAATGTACGACAGACTTCCCTCCTGGAAGGACGGGACGCCCCCGTGGAGGACCCCCATACTTTGGTGGCTAACCAATCCTCTGCACCTACCTAGAAGTGTGGTAGACCCTTTGGTTCAAATGATTCACAACCCCGGAAGGGGAAACCCACGACACAAGCTGTTAATCCTAACGTGAATCTGACCATCGCTTACTTATTCTATCCAACACATGAGGCTATAAAAGGGCCTTGGAATAGACGAATCCATCTCCCGAGAATGTAGATATTTTGGTCCACTATACTAGCTTGGATAATGTTTGGTGTAGAAATGATATGATAATCGACGATGCATTAGCATAGGCAGTGGTTACTGAGATCATGCTGAGCGATGACATTAAACCTCGTTCTATTGATGAATGTCACTATAGAACTGATTGGTCAAACTGGAACCAAGCAATCCAAGTCAAACTCGATTCTCTTGCAAAACGCTTCGTAACTTCTACACCAACACATCTTAAGCCCGTTGGCTACAAATGGGTTTTTGTAAGGAAGCGTAATGAAATGAATGAAATAGTGCGATACAAAGCACGTCTTGTGGTGCAAGGCTTCTCTCAACGCTTTGGGATTGATTATGATGAAAATTGAAACGTATTCACTCGTAGTGGATGTGATTACGTTTCGCTACCTTATCAATTTGCTAGTTTCCAAAAAATTGGATATGCAGCTTATGGACGTGGTAACAGTGCATCTTTATAGGGATCTTGATACGGAAATCTATATGAAAGTTCCCAAAGGACTTACATTGACTGGATCAAATAATTCTAGACCATGAAACACGATCTCTATTCGGCTGAGGCGCTCACTCTATAGATTGAAGCAATCCGTTCGGATGTGGTATAACCGTCTGAGTGAGTATTTGATAAGTCAGGGATATGTGAACAACAAACTATGCCCTTGCGTGTTCATTAAGAAGTCACATTCAGGATTTGCGATCGTTGTAGTTTATGTAGATGACATGAACCTCATCAGGACTTTTGAAAAACTTGAGAAAATTGTCGCGTACTTGAAGTTGGAATTTGAGATGAAAGATTTTGAGAAAACTTAATATGGTCTAAGCCTGGAGATCGAGCATTGTTTGAATGGAATCCTAGTACATCAGTCGAACTACACCCAAAAAGTGTTGCATCATTTTAATGAGGATAAAGCGAAGCCTTTGAGTACTCTTATGGTCATTCGATCGCTAGATGCTAAACGAGATTCCTTCCGTCGAAAGGAAGATGATGAAGAGAATTTGGAACCTGAAGTTCCATATCTAAGTGCGATAGGCGCTTTATTGTACTTAGCTGAGTGCACTAAACCCCGACATCTCCTTCATTGTCAATCTTTTGGCAAGATACAACAATGCGCCCACACGCAAACACTGGACAAGTGTTAAAGACATCTTCCGCTACCTCAAAGGTACGACGGATTTAAGTTTGTTCTATTCCTACGAATCCCTGAGAGGTGTTGCAGCCCCCCTATTCTTGAGTCGATTCATGCCTTGTTGGTTATGTTGACACATAGTACTTATCCGACCTGCACAAGGCGCGCTCTTAAACATGTTATGTCTTTACTGTTTAAGGCATTGCAATATCTTGGAGGTCAACCAAATAGACCTCAATTGCCACTTCTTTGAACCATGCTAAGATACTCGCCTTACATGAAACTACTCAGGAATGCTTTTGACTGATAGTAGTTATGGGACTTATTTGAAGTACTTGCGATCCTTCTTTCATCGTTGACGTCCCTACAACAATCTATGAAGATAATGCAGCATGTATCGAAAAGCTTAAGAATGGATACATCAAAGGAGACAACATCAAGCACATTTCACCGAAGTTCTTCTTCTCACATCAGTAACAAGAGCATCAGAAGATTGAATTCAAGCAAATCCGCTCCCAGGACAACCTGGCTGACCTCTTCACCAAATCTTTGCCGAAGATGACGTTCTAGAAGCTTGTTCAAGGAATTATTATGCATAAACTTTCTGAGTTGTAACATTGTTAGCTAGGGAGTATCCTGAAGTATACTCGCTTGATCTTAATGTACTCTTTTTTCTACAATTAGGGGCATTTTTCCCTTTGGGTTTTTGCTGCCTAAAAAGGATTTGACGAGGCATCCATCTTGGGTTGGTCATATCCCTGGTATACGTCCCGTAGACGTTTAATTTGACTTTGCACTTTCTCACGCACTTTTCCTTACGGAGGACAAGTACTCCTCTCCTCTTTACTACTAAATAAATAAAGGCATTGTGTACGGAGAATAACACATCTCATACATACAGAGAAATCCCTAAACTTTCTCCTCTCTCTTGCCGCACCCTCTCTCTCCTTTGTCAAATAAATTGGCCGCAATATTGAGATTTTTATCAAAATGGAGATGAGAAAATAGAACAATAAGATGGATTATCAGCACTCATCCGCACTCGTATTTAATTGTCCAAGCAATTTATTTAAGAAGAGGACATGCATGTCAATTACTATTCACTAGGCAATAATTGTCAATTGTGCAGTTATTTATTTATTTTGTTTTGAACAATCGATATTATCTACACTAAGGAGAAGAAATGAGCTTAGTGTCATAATGAGTTAGCAATAATATGGTTTAAACTCGCATTTGGTAAGAATCGAATTTAAAACCTCTTATTTACAAGGAAAGAGGAATACCACTATATTACGGAAGCAAGTAGAATCTCACCCCAATTACGTAGGTGACGTGGGAAACCATCCTCTCTTTCTCTCTCCTCATAGACCGATGCTATACGAAGGAATCTTTCGAGTCAGACGCACTGAACTGAACACTGGCTGACGCTGCTTTTTTGTAATCTAGTTCCTTGTTCCTCCCTCCTCCTTGGCCAATCCACTCCATTTTCTTTCCCCACTCAATATATTTCTGATTTTCTGGCCTTTTGATCTCTCTCTCTCTCTCTCTCTCTCTCTCATCAAATCGAATCAAATCATCCATGGCGTTCCGGAGGCAGCTCTTGAACAGAGCTTTAGGAGGAAGGGGAGAAGCTAAGGCCAAGATTGCTGACTACCACCATTGTTATCGCAGGCCATCTCTCTCTACTACTACGGCTCCTTCTTCTTCTGCTGCTGCTGGTGTTGGTGAACCGTTGCTGCCACCTTTTGATTACGAGCCTCGGCCTTACAATGGAGCTCGAGCCGATCAAGTATTCCAGAAGCGAAAAAAGTTTCTGGGTCCTTCTCTTTTCCATTATTATCAGAACCCTGTATGTATGTTTGTTTGTTTGTTTGCTTTTTCTCTACGGATTCGGATTTTGGATTTGGGTTTTGGGTTTTTAAATTCATTCACTCAGGAATTGAAATTAGTTCCATTTCTCATTGTTTGCACAGCTCAATATTGTTGAAGGGAAGATGCAATATTTGTTCGACGAGAATGGCAGGCGGTATCTTGACGCATTCGCCGGGATAGTAACCGTTTCTTGTGGACATTGCCATCCAGATGTTTTGAATGCTATCATAGAACAGAGCCAGCTTCTGCAGCATGCCACAACCATTTACTTACACCACGCAATAGCTGATTTTGCTGAGGCATTAGCTTCCAAAATGCCTGGAAATTTAAAGGTCTGTTGTTCGATTACTCGCTCATCTCAAGCATCACGAAGTTTAATAACTAACTATGGTTGTATTATAATTGGAAACATGTACTTCATTTTGGCATCTTTGTCGAACTTCTGGTAGATGCTTTACCCTTTTTATATGCTTCATTATCACTTTTTTCTTGTCTCCAACTACTAAATAGATAGACGGTTGCAAAATGCAGGTTGTTTACTTTGTGAATTCTGGGACAGAAGCAAATGAATTAGCAATGCTGATGGCTCGTCTATACAGTGGTAGTCTCGGTATGATTTCGTTGAGAAATGCATATCATGGGGGAAGTTCTAATACAATTGGTTTGACGGCTTTGAACACATGGAAGTATCCAATTCCACAGGTTTGTATAATCACTAGTCAGCATTGCTCCAAAGTTCCATCACCAGGCATGCTCTTTTTAGAATACATCTAAACTTGATATGCCATTATTAGTTCTATGTAGAACCTGGTGGGGGTAACTAAAGTTTTGTTCGGGGAGGTAGCCAGGTAGGGAAGGGGTTTTGGTTAAGTTAACCAGTTTATCAAATTTTAATTGGATGTATATCCTTAGTATTCCAACAACTGTTACCTGCGACTTGTGTATGCTATTCAATTTAGTCTCTTGATGTACACCCAGAGTTATCCATGATTTTTTCTTTTTCGTCTTTCTGACATGTTGTGTAGTTTTGCAGGCGCAACATTCTCAAAGTAAAATTCTACAAATGCTATTAAGACTATATCTTAATTTAATTTTTTTCCCCATTCTTATTCAAATAACAGTTACACACATTCACTGTAGATGGTGTCCTATGACTGAAAAAACTTGCTAGTCAATGATTAGATTGTCTATAACTCATTCTAACATATGCTTATGCCATGTACATTCATCAGTCCATACACTTGCCGAGTCTTCACTATTTGGATAACTACTACTTTTCCAGTGTTACCCAATTTAAAACTACATAATCCGTCATACACGAACGCTTGGTGAGAGATGCCAATTTCTTTGCATTATCTCCTTGATTGTTGATTTCTCTTTTCAGGGTGAAATTCACCACGTTGTAAATCCAGATCCTTACCATGGGATCTTTGGATCTGATGCCAAAAGTTATGCTAAAGATGTACAAGATCACATTGACTATGGAACTTCAGGAAAAGTTGCTGGCTTTATATCTGAAACAATACAGGTCAGTACTTACTGTTGTTTTTAATGTGGCCAAAAATTGATACATAGAACACTGTGTGATGAGAATGCCGATAGTTAATGAAGTATTTTTTGCTTTATCTAACTTTAGGGAGTTGGAGGAGCAGTTGAACTGGCCCCTGGATATTTAAAACTGGTTTATGACATTGTTCGCAAGGCTGGTGGTGTCTGCATTGCTGATGAAGTACAAACTGGATTTGGCCGCACAGGAAGCCATTACTGGGGCTTTGAAACACAGGATGTCATTCCTGATATAGTTACCATGGCAAAGGTCTTTATATTTCAATCGAGATTTTGTCTTTCACTATTGAAAGGATTGGATTATGTTTTTTGGTGTATGTCAGTACTATGTGGTTGTGATGTATATTTTCATTTCCAGCCTTCTCTATAGATGATGACTTTGGCTGTAGTGAAAAGAAATAACTTACAAATTTACAAAATTTATTCCTAATTTACTTCCAGGGAATTGGAAACGGAATGCCATTGGGAGCAGTGGTGACAACACCAGAAATAGCAAGTGTACTAGCCCAAAAGATTCAATTCAACACTTTTGGTGGAAACCCTGTATGCTCTGCTGGAGGGCTTGCAGTGCTAAGAGTTATTGATAAGGAGAAGCGTCAAGTTCATTGCGCTGATGTTGGCTCTCACTTACTTGGGCGTTTGAGAGACCTTCAGGAAAGATATGAAAGTAACTACCCTCGAACTCAGTGCTTTCTCTTTAATTTAAATATGAATTTTCGAGCACTTAGATATCCCATGGCCCTTTATTGATTGAGAAGTTCACTGAGCCAGTTTAATACTTTTATATTTAAGCAAAGATTAAATATTGAGGAGTGCAGAGCTATACCATGCTCCTTGTGGTATTCCACCAACATTATTCCAAAATGATGGAATATAATGTTGGTGGCTGGGTGGAGGCAAAGGTTGGAAGCCACTGAAATTTGGAGTTGATTGCTCCAGTTTTCTTTGTCTCCAAATGTTTTCAGAGGACTAACGTGATCATCTCCCTCATCCGTTGACGCACATGGGCTGAGACTCTGCCACCGTGGGATAAGTCCACTTTGAGAGAAACCATTCCATACTAAGTCTTTAAGGGTCATAAATTTGATGGTTTTAATTACTAAGGTGATTTTTGTTTCTTTTTTTTTTGGTTTGATATCTGCATAAAGAATGGAAATGAGGGATTTTGTTGCAAGTCAGGGTTCATATGTTTGTGGCATGGTGGAGGTTTTGTAGGTGACGCTTCTTGTTGTCTTGGTTTCTTGGTACTTTAATCAGTTGTTGGTATTTTGGTCTACTACCATGCTATTGCCTATTCATTGTGACAGCAGTGTAGGGTTAATGCTTTCTCCACCAGCTACATTTTTGTGTTTTTGGTCCATGTTTTATGCTTGTTTTCTTTGTGTTGCTAAGGGGTTTTTGTTGGTGTCATTTTGGGTCTGCCTTCTCAGTGCTTGTGGTCTAGCTGTTTTGTGGCTTTGTCTATTTGCGCTTTTGGTGTTGGCTTCACATGGTGGGTTTTGCTTCGTGGGGTGATTTCCTTCTATCTATTCGTCTCTTCCTCTTCTCTTTCATTTTTATTTAAATAAACAAAATACTTAACAGATCTAAGGGACCATACTATAAATCACCCTTGCTTTTTTTCCGTAAAAAATTGTATATATTTATGAACGCTGCTCATAATGCCCAATCATTGTTACAAACAAATAGATTTTCAAGAACAAATTGGTTCAACGAACCTTGTACAATATTTTGGTCACGGAAAGAAACTGTGAGAAGGATGTTTCAGGAGAATGGTTGAGTGCCCTAATCATTACATGCACGACTGGTTTTAAATATCCCTTTCTTTGCTTTCTTTTTAGTTATAGAACAGTTTCTCTGTATCATTTAAATAACCCTGTTAGTGTTTTAAATGTTTCGATTTGATTTTGCCCGCTTACTACACTATGCCTAGTAGAATCAGTTGAGTCGCAATTGATTGAATTAAAAAACTGGCACTTCCCTTCCTGGTGTGGTGCCATACTTTGACCTCTAAATGCTGTTTCAGTCATTGGAGATGTCAGAGGCCGAGGCTTAATGGTGGGGATAGAACTTGTTACTGACAGGAAAGAGAAGACACCTGCGAAGGCAGAAACCGCCATTTTGTTTGAGAAACTCAGAGGTATCAAGACACCCTCCCTGCTCATACTGTTAGTTCTATTTTTCAAAGCTCAAAATTTGAGTTACATTTATCTCCCTCTGCTTATATTTGCCTCCATGGAATTCCTTTTTACATGCTAATCATAGTTTGGTTATTGATTGAAGAGCTCGGAGTTCTAGTTGGGAAAGGAGGACTACATGGAAATGTTTTTAGGATCAAGCCACCAATGTGTTTTACCAAACAAGATGCAGGTACTTGTCATCTCTTACCATTGGTATAAACTAGTGGTAACTGAAAAACATTCTATGAGCTGAGAAAGAACAGCCTAATCAACCTAGGACACACACATGGTGTATATTACATGCATGCATACAATTATTCTTTGGCAAGTCCTTAAATGATTGACATGTGATGGAGGAGCCAAGTCAAAGGTTCAACAAATGAGAGTCTTTCTGCTTAAGTAACAAATGCAGTTTACGCATGTAGTCTGCAAATTCATCGTCTTTGAGTCTCTCGATTGAGGAATTGTATGGAATGGGTACACCGCCACGGTGGCATCCTGTGCCAATGAAAGAAAGAAATGTGTAAATTTTTGTCCACATGTCCTTGTTTCATTGGCACATGACATCATGTGGCGGTGTACCCATGCCATGTAAGTTGTTATCTCTATTTACATTATTAACGTGGATCTTTCCAAATTCATGTACCAATTAGCCTATAAAAATGGCTACCGCATAAGCTTTTAAAATACATGTTAGTGAAAGGAAATTCTGGATTTCCTGCTTGTGTGCGAGGCACAGCAACCTTGGAGTGATTCCAAGGCACCTTTGGTGTGATGCTGGAGTTTTTCTAAATTCTCTATTAAACTGATTCCACGATGCCAAAGGCCGGAGTGAGTCCGGATAGCTTCAATGTTCCTATCTTTTCCTACTGTCCTACGTCATGTTTTCAACTGTTAAATTTTGTTATGAATGGTTGACGTCCATGCTTAACTGTTGTGTGGCTGTGTATAAATGATGAAATTATTGTGCTCGGGTTACGTTATTATGGTTGGAATGCATACTTAGATTGTAATTGCATGCCTGCAGATTTCCTTGTCGATGCTTTGGACTACTCTATGTCAAAGTTGTGAGGGCTAATAAACGAAGAGCCAACCTGATAATATGCCTTGTAAAAAACTTTGAATAATGTGAAGTTGAATCCCAAGCTTTTGTGCTCATATAGCACGAGAAGGAGCAGCTTGATCCTCTTGTCGAAGATGTCTAGAAGTCGTTGGATGGAACGAATCCATGTATGAGCAGCGAGGACACAATTTGTGCAACAAAATGGATTCCTTTAGTTCATTGCTAGAGGTCATTACAAGAGTGAAACAAGCTGTGCATGTTTGTTCCTTGTTAAGGATGGAAGTTTGATATTACTAAGCCTGAAGTGCTTTTCAACACCCCCCACTGTTGCTTTTTATTTATTTATTTATTTTTTTCCAGTGTCATGAAGCACAAAATTGGATGAGGATCCGCACAGGATCCTCTTTGTGAGGGTTCTAGGGATCCTATCCATTCATGGTACATCGTGCGGCTAGAAATTATTAGATACTGTTTGTGTTTAATTTTAAATAATCCCACAAAATTGAGGAAAGATCACAAGTTTGAAATCTCGTTTGCCAAAGATATGAAAAAAGAAGAAGACATGAATGACATAGGATTGGAAGACGTGAAATTTCTCAACTATGCCTACATTGATATGTATTATGGTTATAACCTTGATATCATAGATCTAGTATTGATAGGGTAGATATTGTTGATACGAGATTCATGTTGTGCGTAAATTGCCTATGTGCTCACAATGTTGTTGATAACAAAAATACATGTCGGATAAAATGTTGTTGATAACAAATATACATGTTAGATATGTTACGTTCACGATATTGTTAATATGGTTGAAACTACGGAAACAAGCCATCAAATGTTACATGTCCACGGATTCTTGAACTTCCTCTACCGCCGAGCAAAACTCGACACCATTTATTAATCACCTGCGTAATTCAAATATTCAAATTTAATTCACAAACAAGTTAGCAACCAATCTTGCTTCTTTCATTCAAACAAAAGATGAACCCTAGCTTGAAAATTCCAACCATGCAATTTGCATTTGCGCGTGGCGCAAGATTTGGGGTTTCATGTCAACAAAGCACACAACTAGTTCTGGCTTTTTGGGGAGTAGACAAAGGGTTTCGGTTCGGAGCCGGACCTTGTTCGAAAATTTGCTTCTCAGCTGCAAAACGGAACGTGACTTTTGTAGTTGCCAAAAGTGCTTCTCCAGCCACCTTTGCCAGCCACCACAAATTTGTTTTCAGTGGCTCGCTCACAGCTCTGATTGCTCACACTAGTTGCAAGTAGAAAACTTCTTTTCCGATGCCCGCACTAGTCTGAAAATTTCGACAACGTACCTGAAAACGAGCATCCCATCCCCACTGAAAACAAATGTCCATCATCAGGTGAATGGCTTCTATACATATCAATCAAGTACGTACCATCAAGACCTATTTTAACAAACCTTTCCAGAACACGACCGTTCATGTTCAAAGCACAACGATAACCTTGCTAACGGTTATGTACACATCAAAGAAGAACGATAACCTCGTTACATGATCCAGTTCCGACGATAAGACTCAAATCCTAACTTCTATAAATCTCGTTTTCTAACATACAAAAACATCGTAAATAAACTTATTTACATAGAAGCTTCCTGCAGATAAAATGACCATCCATATTTACAGCTTCTGAAAATATGGGATGCTGCTTGAAAATTTTCAGCAGCTTGGATTGCGTTATGTCTACATATGTATGGATATGGAACAACATTACCCAAAGCACCTCTGGTTTCTTTTCTGGTGGTAATTATCCTGTTGATATATTGAGCCTCATCACTTTGAATGCTCTTGATGCTAAAGTTAGGCAGGCTCACGCGGACGAGTAGCCCAGAGTGAGCTCAAAGCCCGAAGGCGATGGAAGTACTCTCCCAAGGCAAGAAGGCCTCGAGCAGCCTGGCGGGTTGTGAGGATGCGTGACATCTGCTGTAAGGTCTCCCGCCGAAGATGATCAGCCTGTTTGGGTAAAAAGATCATTTAGTCAGAAAACATGGAATAATAAAACTCCAACAGGAAACAGGCGGATGGAATATAACTTTACCTGGGTCACAAAGCTCACGAGAGCTTCCAATCTCTCCATTGCATTAGCCATCTGCGGGACATAACCGCCATCGCCCAGTTGACCAGCTGCCACAGTCTCGGCCAGAGTGTGCTGGAGTTTATCCATACCTTGAGAAAGAGCATCTTCTGCTTGTTGACATGATTGTCTAAGGTTGTGTACATCCAAAAGTTGTTGGTCTGTCAACGGGTCAAGGTGAGGCTGAAGAACCTGCAATATATGTACTCAATGCTGGAACTTAGTGTTGAAAAAATACGCCAAATGAATAATAAGGCCACGTTTTGGCGAGGGATTTCCAAATCCCAAGAGATTGAGGCCAAGTTAGTAACGAATGAACCACAAAATTTTAGTTAGCGGAGACTAGTCATGAGCCTTGCAAAGACATGTAGGAATGATTTGTAAATGAATCATTCCAAGTACTGATTTGCAAATCCCTCTAAAATGCTCATGATGTGCATTTCTAATTCCCTCTAACATTTTGAGGTCTGAAATCCCGAAGATGAAGTTAACATACAATCATCCTACAGGGCAAACACTAGATCCTCTGACATCCTATAATTGCTGATTCTTTTCGGTTTTAATGAATAACTCTAATATTATAAGTTCTACTGCAACCCGACAAGTCTAGAGAACAAAAATGCATCTATTATCTTCACTTTTGAATCCTGTCAAACCATAAATTACCTTAAGAAGCTCTGAAGGGCGAAACCCTCCAATCCACGAGAAAAACCGTTCAGCTGATGTTTTCCACATCCCAGACATCACATAGAAAACGTCAGCTTTCGCAGCAGTTGATTTCATGCTGAAAAGTTCAAAATAGTGACTCATGCCGCTATCCACAAGGAACCGAAGCTCTACATCACTTATACGAGCGTTCAAAGCAGTTCTCAGTTCACAAATTTGCCTATTTTGTTCTTCCACCCAGTGTCCATACTCCATCTCAAATGTTGTTACACCTGCAGAACTTGGAGTTTCGAATTTTAGAATACAAGGACATGAAAATCAAAGGTGAAAGGGCAAAAAAATTTGTTTTCAAACACGTAATAAAGGTAATGACACAACACAATGAAGATATGGCAAAATGCAGACTAACAAATAAACCTGAGTTTATGGTGCCAGAAAATCCAAGAGGATTAGTATCCAATCCACCGCCGATATACACGCCCTGCTATAATTTACAAGGAAAGAAGTTATATCAATTGTTATTCTTCGGAATCAATCAATAAATTGTAATCACATAAAAGCAAAGTAATCTTCTCCTGACCTGTTGTCTCACTCGGTCAAGTTCTTGCTCTAATTGAATAAGCTTCAAACGACTTGTTTCTAACTGGTGAACATAGGCCTGTATTGGAAAACTCATCAACTTAGTCCATTACATCACTGGTTGCACGTATCATATCCTTTCAAATACATAGCACACTTCCTACCTTCTTTCGCATCCGGCTTTTACGAGCAGCCTCCCGGTTTTGTGCAAGACGTCTTTGCACCTAAATATTCAACACAGAACTAACGTATAAGCTGCTGGTGTGACAGCATTAACTACCAAGATGAATTACTAGAACAAGGAAAATGACAGTTACTTCAACTAATACTTCATTAATCTCAATCTCCATCCATGAGTCATGACTAATCGCTGAAATCGTGAACATTAACAAAGCAAGCATGACAGTAAAAGAGGAATTGCAGGTACATGTGTATTTCGTGACAACGCACAAAAGAGAAGTGGGCATATATCGAAAAGAAATATCTATGTATCATAAAGAAGAATCATCAACAGAGAGTCAGAAGCGATGCGGGCAGTACAGTTACCTGCAAGCTTTGTTAAAGAAAGAAAAGAGATCACCATGAGTGTGAAGCAGAATTCTGGAATTCTTACCTTGTCCGTGGGTTTAGTTGCTTCTTGATCATACTTGCTAGAAGGTCCCAGAATTCCATGAGAAGCATCCTCTGACTAGAGAAATCCAATGATAAAACAACAGCTGAGAAAACGGACTAATGTGGGCGGGCGCCAGGAAACAAGAACAAAAGGCATAAATTTCAAAAGGTCACCTGGTTATCTAGTTTTGTGTCTTCATCCAGTATCATGGATGCTGAGGCATTAAAATTACCTCTACTCCTAAAGCTTTCGTCCCACATGCTAATTTGGTGGATAGGCTCAAACACTCCCATCCTTCTTGAGGTGACAAACTGGGTGGATGGAGAATTCATGTTTCTTCAACTGGCAATGGAAGAAACCCAATGAATTTTTTTACATATATAAAAGCATGTTGATCGTAAAACCTCCAAGATTTTTTCAGAAAGAGGGAAGTTGGAAAACCAGATTTCTATAATCTCGATCGATATGCCAAAAACCGATATCCATCTAAGGTCTATTTGTATATGAATTCCAACGTAACTAATAATATACTGCAATTAGTTAACAATAAAACAAGAAACAACTGCATTACGAATTGATAAAAATTAGAGAGAAACAAGTTTATATCCCTACACTCCGAAGGGACGGAAGCTCAGACAAGTACCCCTAGCTTCTGAAGAAATTATCAGAAGTGTGGAGTTGCTAAGGTATCAAGGGTTTCCCATACTTTTAAGGTCAGAAACGAACCGAAAGGTTGTCGAAAAATATACCATACAAAATGTATTAGGCGTTGAAACTGCACAAGGTTTCTCCTAAAGTAGACAGGTTCCATTTCCATGGTTACTACTTATGCAATATGATTAACAACAAAAGTTATAAACGTTGATCATATGAACACACAGAGAAAAAGGAGATGGAAGAAGCAGGCAGAGGAGGAAGGACGACATATATTTTGAGACACGATACCAAGTCAACCAAATATCTTTTTCTTTTTTTTTCTTGCATTAGCAACACAACTAAAAACAAACTAGTTGCTTTACTTTTCTTCGTCTTATTCTTCTACTTTTTCTCGGAAACCAATCATCTCTTCCCAGTTCCCCCTCGTCCTTCCCACAAAAACACAAAAACATAAACAAAAGAAAAAAGAAAAGATCAGAAACTCACTGAATATCTGAATTGAAGCAGAGATGTGGATTTGGAATCGAAAACCCTAGCTCTAGCTGCTGCTGCTGCTCTTGGTCGACAGTCTCAGCTCTGCAAGTCCCATCATCGACTTAGAGAGAGAGAGAGAGAGAGAGAGAGAGAACACGACGACAGCTTATAAAACACACCTTTCAAACTTTCTAATCCCGTCTAATCTAATCTTTCTTTAACATACTCATTAATAAATAAATAAATATATCCCAATGACTTATCATTTACCATTGCAACTCGTTGGTTGAATTCTTACTCATCGACTCACTGCTTCCCCAATTCAAACATTTTCTTCTCCATCGTGCATATGTAAATTGATGTACTAATTACTTCCATTCTATATAATTATTGACCATTGCAAGTAGCGCATTGATTTAGTGGTTACAATCTTTTTCGAGAATCTAGTACTCCGTCTAAATTTCAAACCCTCATTTTCAATCAAACTAGCATAAGCTCACACAACTTGTGTAGGTGGATAATTTTTTATTTTTGTTTTTAAAATGATAAGGAGAGAGAGAGGGAGAGAAAGAGATATCGTGGAACGGGGATGAGTTTTTGTTTTTATTTTTATTTTTTTAAATTAGAAATTTGTTAAGATCACATGTAACTATACTTTAAAAAAAAATTGTAAATTTAGTTTGTGCAAAATTTCTTTATTGTTCGTAATTTTATTTTGTAATAGAAGACAAAATGCATTTTCACTCTCTTTTAGTTGACAAAGAGAATTTCAGTAATATGTAGTTTAAATTAACCTAGAAATATCGATTGTATTCAAAATTATTATAGACCTATGATATAGTGGTATTTCTCTTCACTTGTAAGTGTGAACTCTTATGTTTGATTCTCGCAAAAAATGAATACGAACCACATTATTGCTAGCCATTATGAGGCTAAGTTATTCCTTCTTTAGTGAGGATAATATCGTTTGTTAAAAAAAATAATTATAAACCCTTAATTGTATTTCCCGCTAATCCCTTTTGCCTTTTTGGAACAAAAAAAAAAAAAATCTCTTTTTATTTTTAAATATATAATAAATATGCCCATGTATACAATATTTTAAACAAAATTATATTTGTATATTCTGTCGTGTGTGTCTGAAAGGTGAAGTGGGTATTAGTGTTAGACACAGAGGGAGAGAGTTGTGTGCGTGTCAAAGATTAACAAGCTGAAAGAAGGAGCGTCGTAATCCTCATCCTCCCACTATAATATCCCACCCACCGCTAATGTGCGCACCAGGTGGATGGCTCTCCTACGCTTCTCCTAACCTACGCACTCCCCGCGAGTGTTCCGCTCGCGTCGTATTCCCGGTTTGTTATTTGCCTAGGTATTTGAGCAGAGTTTTGCGTTCCGGAAGGCGTTTGATCTTAACGCGCGATGTAGGTGCGTGAACAAGTGCGTAGAGAAAGTGGGGGAGTTGATAATTTCGCGGGAATGGATGGAGTGGCAGTTTTTGGAGGTGGGGTCGGCTTTGCTTGTCATTGTCTAATTTGCCTCTAATTAGGGTTTTGACTTTGTTGTTGGGGTTGGAACCTTTTTGAGAGTGGGAACAGTAGCGGCTACTAATACTCTTTCTTTCTAAGTTGTAACTATTTCATTTTACAATGGATTTTTCTATCGTCTTTCTTGTGATAGGATTTCTTGGACATTTTAATCGTTAAATCTTTTAATAAAATTATAAAATTTAAATCTAATAGTTAAGAAGTTTGAATTATTGTACACTACAGAGCATCATAAATTTTTGTTCGCAATGGTTAAAATCACAAAATGGAATTTTATTGAAGCAAAATCACAAAGGAAAATGACTTGTCCCATAAAATGAAAGGAACGTGTCACTATTGCCACTAGAAATTAGTATTTCATATACAGTAGAGTAGCATATTATTTCAATTTTTCAGTATCATGTAATGCGTTAGGGCAAATTGTCACACTATCGAGTACAGAAGTATCACGACCAAATTGACAATGTAATGTGTTAATGCTCAAATATGGTAAGGTCAAGCATAATCAACTCTGATGGGTGTGAGTGTGTTGTGGGAGTAAAAACAACGAAATTTAAGTGGTTCATTCCAAAGAAATGGGTTACGTCAACCGAGAATGTATGTTATATATTTGTCAGGCTCACAAAGTCTCTCAATACAGAAGTTATATATTGGGGTCTTAATTCTGGGGGTTGGCTTAACCGGCAAGTGGCCTACATGCAATATTGGAGATCAACACATGCAACAGAGTTAATGTTTGGAATAGGATTCTCTCCGGATCCCCTTCATGGGGATCCCGGGAATCAATGCATAAGGACCGTTCATCAAAGATCGTGCGGCCAAAATTAAATGTTTTTTATATTTTAAAAAGTAAAGTAGTTTCGTTTTACGTAAAAAGCATTTAATTGTGGCCGCACGATCTTTGATGAACGGTCCTTGTGCATTGATCCCCGGGATCCCCATGGAATTTTAAAAAGTAAAGTAGTTTCGTTTTACGTAAAAAACATTTAATTGTGGCCGCACGATCTTTGATGAACGATCCTTGTGCATTGATCCCCGGGATCCCCATGGAGGGGATCCGGAGAGAATCCAAATCCTTAATGTTTGAAAAGGTCTACACTTTGGGGTAACGCATCCGAAAGTTGTCAGACCTACCACTTGGCTCAAGCAATCGGAAAGTAGTCAGACAGAGCGCTCTCCTGAGTTGCTCCTTGGGTCTCACCGTAAATTATTTTCCCTGTTGATGATCGACATGTAGTATGGAGTTGACATCTGATTAGACCTGTCCCTTGAAACTTTGTGTCGAGAAATTGTCTGGTCCATTGCTCGGTTTAAGCGGTCGGAAAGTGTTCAAGTGGATCGTTCTCGTTGTAACGCTTTCTATCACTCAAGGTGTAGCACTCGGTATTGGAGCTTCTTGGGTTGATGTTGTGAGCCTGGTAGCCAGATCCATCATTCTTGTGGGTGTTTTGTGGACTTCTTTAAGAGGCTTATACTAGTAGGTTACGGCTACGTATTATTTTAATGAGGTTAAAAAGGGATTCGTGTTAATTTAAAGCTACGATGTCAAGATAGACACTATGATACCACATTCCCAATAGGACGTAAGGCAACATGAGTAGAAAGAAAAGTAAGTTTTTTTAGTAACAATGCGGAGTGAAAATTAGGGGATAGGCAAATTAGATTCTATGCAAATTAGATTTTTAATAAAAAGGAATAAACTTTATCACCGCTACCATGTCCTCCCACGTATCACCTCCTCAAGATCACTTGCATTAAAAAACAGTTGCACTCAGAGCTAGATATCTAACAAGTTAAAATAGTTATTGCTAACAAAGCAATATAAGATATTCAGTCAGTTGTGCAAAATGAGATACCGCACATCGAGTAAGATATCCAACATGTTAATACTAAGGGATATCGCTCACTTGGCTAGATATCGACTTTGTTGAATAGAATGAGGTATCACACACCGGGCATGATATCTAACAACTTTAAAAGTATATCGGTCACAGAAAAAGATGTCCCATTTCCTCATAAGCGATATCATACTCAAGGCAAAATACCCAAGACAATTATTTATAGTAGATATTTAGGGCAATATATCTAATGGCTAAGGCCTTTGATAATGGGCAAGAAAATCTGAGTGTTATGCGAGAGATTCTTATTTTTTTTTTTTTAAAGTTTAATTGAACTCTTGAGTGTGATAGAAATGACCAGAGAAAGAAAATAGGTAACCAATCATAAAATACAAAAAAAAAAAAAAAAGTAGATGGGTCTTACATTTAATATATAAAAACACACTTCTATCAAACTCACTGCGGCAATAGTGTGATACAAATCAAATTTACGATGTCTGATTTTTATACATAAACATCACACTAACCTAAACCACTTTTGAAGGCCTAAGGCCTTGGATAGTGGGCCGAAAATTGAGTATGATGTCATTAATATAGCAATCTCTCCTAGAATGGGCTAAAAAATATGAGTGGGATGACAGTAATTCTTATTTTTAGTACAATACATTGAACTATGAGTGTGTTTCTATACAATATATTGAACTCATGAGTGTGTGTCTATAAAATATATTCGTATTACACTACTCACCTTTATCAAACTCGCACTATGAGCGTGTGTCTATAAGTAACGAAAGTCCAACTCAGACTATCTAAGAATCAAATTCACCTGAACCACTCTGAAATGCCTACAACCAAACGTGCAATACCGATTATAACTTTTTGATTACTACTTAAATTTCCATGTATTTTGAATCACGTTTGGAAGGAAAAATTTTAGGTTAGGATTGACACACCTCGACCCGGAATGTCCATTAGGACTCTGAATCGAGCTGTGCTGGTCGACACCTGGAAGGTGACGAAGCCATAAAGTGTGATAATGCGTAAACTATGAATAAATTTAAACCTAAAAGTGCCTCAATATACTAGTGCACGGTGAGCGGTTATGGACCCATTCACACGTGATACAGAGCATAAGTAAAGACATCAAAATAAGATAATGATTATACCACCATAAGAAGCCACCTGTACTGAGAAGTGCCATGAATCCTCGTCGATACGGAAACTTTCAGCAATTAAAACCTGGCGGGGTGCAAAAATAGAAAGTGTGAGTGAGCAACACAAAGATTTTCAAAATCATTTCAATTATCAAAGGTGGTAACCCTTCGCCGTAAAACCTATATAGTTTCCAGAAAATCATACTACGTATAAACATGAAATCAAAAGTATACTAACAGTAAATCCAGAAGTATACCGTGACCCAGCATCTCATTAGCAATATAAATAATAATGTGCTTAATAACCCATACTAGCATGCAAGTCGGAGTCACCTATGGTGACCTGTACGACTGCACTCATATCTCATCAATCAATGCTAGTACATAAGTCGGAGTCACCTGTAGTGACTTGTACGACTCATCCATATCTCATCAATCAATGCTAGCACATAAGTCGGAGTCACCTATAGTGACATGTACCACTCATCCATATCTCATCAATCAATGCTAGCTCATAAGTCGGAGTCACCTATAGTGACCTGTATGACTCATCCATATCTCATCTAATATCCAAGTAATATGTCAGCCGGATCCACCTCTTGTGGCCTGTACGGCTGAACCCATAGCTCATCATATATCCAAGTAATATGTCAGCCGGATCCACCTCTTGTGGCCTGTACGGCTGAACCCATAACTTATCACATATCCCTGCACACGAGTCGAAACCACCTCTAGTGGTCTGTACGACAAGACTGGGTTTAAATAAGTACTCTCAAGTGCTACGATCACGTGAAGACTGTGCAAATAATCGCGGGTCACCTACGAGTCGGAACCACCTATAGTGGTCTGTACAATAGGATTGTGCACCTACCTTGGATCCAAGGTGAGCGTAAGGTGTGGGAGGTGAACATCATGTGAAAGACTGTGCCCTAGCCACGGCGGGAGCACTAACACCAGGGTGCAGGTTTATGAGCTCTAACTGCATCTATTATAACGTGTACGACTCATGGGCAACCTGTACCACAATGTCGAAGTTGCCTATCATTGCAACCTGTACGACAAAGTCAGAGTTGCCTATTATTGCAACCTGTACGACAATGTCGGAGTTGCCTAAAACATACATGTAGTTATGCCGTAACTCCATCATTTCAACTAATACCATAAACTCACCTGAACTTACCTGGTTGTCTTGCGTTCACCTTTGCACTTTAAAGCGTTCATAATAATTATGTGCAGGTAATATACATATGGATATACCATGATGCAATCTAATACTCAACCATGTCATAGCATTTTCAAGTGTGTATATATATATATATAATATATATAATATGACACAAAATGCATAAGCTGTAACGCCCTACTCCCGAACATTATCGGTGATAAACCCAACTAGACACTAGTTTAATTAACTATCATTACTTACGTTTCCTTACTTTAATTTCTTGATTCTTCATACATTGATTTATGACCAACATTTAACCATCAAAACATAAGGTTAAATCTCACATTTTCCACCAATGTCCCTCACATTGCTTAATTCCCAAAACAAGGCTATCGTCTCAATTATTTAGTCTCATTTATTGTATGGCTGCATCTAACGTCTCGTTAGACTGCCTACGTACCCTAAACAAGGATCAAGCCATTCGTAGTTCGCACTAGTACTTCAAAGCATTCACAGTAATTATATGTAGGTAATATGCATAAGTCAACTTAAAAACGTTTGTGGAATTATCAATCATGTGTATATATACGATAGAAAGGAAAAGACCCACTCACCCGAGGTCCGCACTATGACTCCCTAGCACGAATATCGAGACATCACGAACCAACGTCGCCTAGAACAATTATGAAATCACGTCTTAGGGTTCTTACCGATAGAATACATAATTTACATAAAACACATCCCTACGTAATTCAGTCTGGAAGATTTGCATCATGAATTTCCTATCCGTTATTGGCAAAGATCCACATTATGTTCCTAGAACAACGTCCTAATGTTTCATTACGATCCAACAGTTGGATCTCCGCCAATTGCCAAAACCAAGTGGCGGTCAACATTTTATTTTATGAACTTACAAATCCAATTTGGGAAGATCTGTATGTCAGATTCCCGATCCGCAAGTTTCTATGGTCCTCAAATATTACGTACTACAATGTAATAAAGTTTGTTGACGATCCAACAGTTAGATCGTCGATTGCACTAATAATCAAATGATATACCTTAACCAAATAGGTTCACAATAATCAATTCACATCATATGGATCTCAAATATGAACTCAGGGCATCTAATAGGACTTAGAACGACATTGTTAGTCCGCTGGCCAAGCGCCGCCACGGGTGGCGGTCGGCCGCCCCGACTAGCTGGAAAAATCAACTATTTCTAAAAATTACCAAAATTTACAGGAATGAAGATCTCAATGAGTAGAGTAACTTTCATACCTGTACCCAAGGCCAAATCGGTCGGGAAAAGCCCCAATTTCATAAAAACCCGCCGGAACCCTAGGTGTGGGTGTGCTTTGATTCGTCCTCAACTCAACTTCGCCGCTCCAACCAATGATTGGGCATTGCTTCTAGGCTCAAGGGAAGTATATGGGTGGTATTAATTGAATGGAAACGTTTCAGGTTTGGAGGATTTCGGCCGAGAGTCCTCATGGCACCCGTGGTTCCCCGTCGAGATGTTTTCCCCAAAAATACAACCAAATTCATTATAATTTTAGGTGGAAAAGGAAGAGGGAAGGTTATGGAGTAGGTTGCAGGTAGTGGAAAATTTTGAATCACCGGAAAAACGACAGTAAACTGTCGGGAAGTGGGCAGAACGGGTCGGGTCCGAAAGGCTTGCACGAGCCAACCCGTGTCTCCCCCTTCTTCTTCTCTCCTTTCCCCACCTTTCTTCTGTTTCTTATTGGTCACTCCCATCACTCTCTCTTCCCAATTGGTCCGTCCCTCTCTTCTCTGATTGGGCAACCAATACCCTTTCTTCTTTCTCCCATCTTCCCCTGTTTCTTCTTCTCATTCTCTCATTTCTTACCAAAGATAATCTTTAAATAATATAATAGTACTTAAGAAAATATATAAAATAATAAATGGTAATACCATTACTCCAAATCCACTTCTGCTTGCGCCTACGCGCCCGTATTATCAATTACTTCAGGAATACGCTAAAGGAATAATTCGTACGTCTCAGAACACGTTGATCAATGAAAGTCAGTACCCTCGCCTCTAAGGGCATTTTCGTCAATTCCCTCAATTAAAATAAATAAAAACGAAATTTTAGGGATGGGTTGTCACAAGGATTCCAGTCCATGCTCCATATCTAACAACAAAGAAGCCATTAATAACTTATAGGCTCTAACCCTTGTACAAATTATGTAATACTAATTTCCTCATAAAGGCCACTTAGCATTATGGTTTAATGGTATTCCTCTTCACTTGTAAGGGAGAGATCTTAGGTTTGATTCTCACCAAAGACGAATTTGAACCACATTATTGCTAATCCATTATGAGGCTTAGCCCACTCCCCCACCCATATCATTTGTTAAAAAAAAAAAAAAAAAAAAAATCCTTATAAGTTAGTTGATAAAAAAATTTCCTTACAAGTTGGGCACTCTTTAAATTGCGATTACATCATATGCTAATATCATAATAGTTTAGGCATTGAGTTAAAATGTAAGTAACCGTAACACGGATAATTAGCTACCTAATGTCAAACGCTACAACGCTCCTTCAAATTTATTTGGAAGGGCAACTAAGCAATGTCTTTAGGTCTCCTCTATCCAATGTCATGGTTCTCGGGGCGAAAATAGTTTTTAAAGTGAAAATAACATCTCCTTTTTTTACTACATCGATATTTTTACACTAGGGGGAGGGGAAGTTCGGCTAAACTACAGAATAAGCAGCCAAATTTGGTATCGAATTCGTCATCCACGAGATTCGAACCTAAGACCTCTCACTTCTAAGCGAAGAGGAATACACCAGACTGTAGTAGCATCTCTTGAAAAATAAAAATAATAATACTGGGCTACTCAAAGAATAAGAAGGAATTGCCCCTCAAAACGCTTCGTGGTTGATTTACAGAATTTTGTGTTTACGATCGACCCGTTTATTTTATAGATGGTTTTGTAAAGATCACTTATGCAAAATCACAATAAAATGTGAGGTTATTTAGTCATCAAACTGTGGAAAACATATAATCATAATCGATATAAGTATTAAGAGCCGTCTATCTATTTTCTACAGTTAATTGACCAAATGATCTTTGTTTTCATTGACTTTTTGAAGAGATGATATTTGCCTACTGATTTACGATATTAATGATTTTAATCACAAACACCAAATTTTGTGAATTGGTCAAATAAAAAAGGAAAAACAGATACAAAGTTGCACTTGCGTAGCACTTCTTTTCTTTTCTTTTTTGGTAAACTGGGAAATCTATTCCAAGGTAAAGATGCCAGAACGTACAAAGAAAGCCTACAACGAGGCAAGCACAAAGCTAGACAAGCAAAAGAACTGAGCAATGCAGAGGGTACAACAGAGAAGACGCTGCAGTAATGCTACGGCGTTGCCTCTTACACTGCCGAAACAAAAAAACTTAGTGAGTATAGGGTAAACCATCATTGTTCAGAACATGCACCAACGAAGATGGGGGTCGGTCGACCCATATAACATCGCACATCTTCGGATTACTTGCTGACGCTAGAGAATCCGCCGCTATATTGGCTGATCTTGGAATCCAAGACCAGTGACAGTCCTGAAAAAACTCCCCCAAATCTTTAACTTTCGCCAAGATAGGAAAGGCCTCCCAACTGTCATTTTCCAACGAGTCCGATAAACAAGAAATGGATTCAAGGGAATCAAATTCAAAGATTATCGACCTGTGACCCAAGGAGGCACCCATCTCACATCCACAAAGCAACGCCAAAGCTTCAGCCGTCGCGATGTTCGGCGCCGTGATTGAATACCGAGCCATTGCCACAAGCACACCCCCCGCTGCTCGCATCACCACTCCAGCAAAGCCAGATTTTGGAATAAACCTACTTCTCTTACTTTGGAATAGAAATCTCACACTGTTCTCACTTTTTATTAGATCCATCGTATCCACATTTGTGAGGAGCAAACAGAATTTGTGGGCCCGTATTCTTTATGCAATATGCAACACATGCTCGCCACAATATTTTATTTTCTCTTATTTTCATAAAGCTTCCCACAATATTAAGTTTGGGAAAATAAGAAATATTATCGTAAAACTTCCTATATATACACTATTTTTAATTTCTCATACACTCCTCGTAAACTTTGGTAGTCAAAGATTATATATTATGTATTATTTCATATATTTATTATAAACGGTTTGGTTCAGTTAACTTCCAACTTATAAAATTCAAAACCGCATGGTAAACCGATTCCTTTAATTTGATTTGGTTTTATAAACCAAATGGACAAAAAATTAAAAATAAAACAAACCAAACCAACCTAAGGATTTGGTTTGGTTGGTTTTTCGGGGCTTGTTGAACTCGCACAAAGAGCATTCTCTAGTTATTAGGATGGTATTATTTTCCATTGAAGTTATTTAGTTTAATCCATAGGAGAGGGGAGTGTGAAATCTTTTTTAACAATGAGAAAAGAAATACTGCAAGAGTAAAGAGAAAATAAATTAGAGATCATTTATGGATTCAAGTATATGGAATTAGATGACGGTATAAGTACCAAGTAACATATTTATGATGAACCATTCATTTATTTGATACATTTGAATAATTTTTTTATCTGAAACTGAGTTTTCATTTCTGTAAAAATAACAGAGTACATGAAGATTGGGGGAGCAAGGAAAGCCTCGTTAAAAACCTCCAACGTAGAGGGAAAAAAAAAATACTTCACCAAGTTGCTCCTCACTCAATTATCATTCTCCAAATCTACTTACAGAAAAAGAATGAGCCAAAGTGGTTTGACACACCTCGACCCAGAAAGTCCACCTGGACTCCAAATCAAGCTGTGATGGCCGACACTAGGAGGGTGACAAAGCCAAAAGTGTAGTGATGTGGAAAAAGTGAGTAAATTTAATCCTAAAAGTGCCTAATTACAAGAGTGTGCATGTGAGCGGGCATGAACTCATTTCACACGTGATGCCAAAACATAAGTAAATATGTTGGATAAGAATTATACCATCGGAAGTAGTCTTTAATACCATCTTTATGCCAGAAATCCTCGTCGACACTGGAAAGCATGATCAAACGCAAAGTGGAGGTCTTGACCGGATTCAACGGACTCACCTCAACCGCCATTGGCACTATCATGCTCGATGTAACCAGCCCTCCAATTGTTTCATCGCAAACCTTCATGATTGTCAGCGACCTATCTCCCCAGAATGAGATATTGGGCTGACCTTGTCTAGTGAAGATTGGAGCTGTGACCTTGATCGAGTATCAGAACATTCAATTTCGCATCTTGGGAGGAGCAATCGGAGAGATCAAAGACGACCATGCCATGTCTCGATGATCCACCGTACAAGTTCTCAAGGAGATGAAGAAGAAGTCTTTCGCTCCAGCAGTAGCAGCTGCAGTGCAGAAAGACGATTCTACCTCCACCAAATAGCAATTACAGCAAGCAGGTCAAGAAGATGGCGTCAAGGTCGACAATGCCCTGCAAAGGAATCTGGATGGAAACCCGAAGAATATGCCAATAACATCATTCTTGACCCCCACCAGCCGGAGAAGACGGCTAGGAATACCCACTGCGATTAGTTTTGCATAGTCCAGACACTTTTCAACCAGTGATGAAGTGGGCGTTAGAACTTGGCCAATACGGCTTAGCATACCAACTCCGCACGGCGATAAAGGCCCGTGCATTGGCGGACTTCGTAGCAAAATTCACCCCAAGCCTGAAAGATGCAACAACTTATCCCAAAAGTGCCCCAGAAGCAGCCGAGAAAGCAGTAGTCGCACCAGCCCCACTTGGAGGAGATTTCTGGTGTTTGCACGTCGACGAATCATCTAACTACCAGAGATCAGAAGCATGCCTAGTTCTCACTACCCGGGACAGTTCGATGTTCAAGCAGGCAATCACTCTAAGCTTCAAGGTGTCAAACAACGAAGCAGAGTATAAAGCCCTACTAGCAGGTCTTCGATTGGCGAAATACCTAGCGGTGAAGAAGCTTGCAATCTATTCCAATTCCTAGCTAATCACCAACATAACCTCAGGGGAGTACGCAGAAAAACATCCAAGGATGACCCGATACCTCGAGAAGGTACAAGAGCAGCTAGCGATGTTCCAGGCATACACGCTCACTCAAGTTCCACGAGCAGAAAATGCCCACGTTGATGCATTAGCAACCCTAGGCTTTACCTTAGACCATCAACTCAAGCGCTTCATCTCAATCGAGTACTTAGAGAAGCCGAGCATAGATGAGGAACCAGCAGTTGAGGTGGCACATATCAACACAACCCCGAGTTGGCAAGATCCCATCATCGACTACATAGTCAATGGAACATTCTCTGCAGATAAACTGGAGTCTAGGAAGCTCTAGATAAAGGCAGCACGCTACTACATGTGGAACGACATGCTTTATTAAAGATCTTTCTTAGGACCACATCTCTGCTGCCTATCGCCTCTCAACAACCTAAAAATTCTTAACTCAATCCATGAAGGCTTCTGTGGAAACCACTCTAAAAGCCACTCTCTGGCACAAAAAGCTCTTAACGCTAGCTACTACTAGCCAACCATGCATCAACACACCAAGGAATATGTACAAAGGTGCAACAGCTACTAGCGCTTTAAGCCTATGCCAGCGCTACCTGCAAGCGAACTCCACCGCAGACGAGCCCTTGGCCATGCATGTAGTGGGCAATTGACCTAGTAGGACCAATGCCACCTGCCACTGGGGGCAGAGGCATGATGATCGTAGTAACTTACTACTTCACAAAATAGGTCGAGGCCGAACCCATGACTACAACTACCTAAACGAACATAAAATGCTTCATATGGAAGAACATCATCTGCCGTTTCGGCATCCCTTACTCCATCGTCACAAACAATGGTTCGCAGTTCGTGGGCAAAGACCTGGTAAAGTTCTTCGAAAAATATGGCATCAAGCAGCATATGTCCACGCCTCGGTATCCGTTGGGCAACCGGCAGACAGATGTGTCTAACAAGACCATCCTCGACTGCCTAAAAAAGTCCCTTTCAGATAAGAAAGACAAATGGCCAGACTAGCTTCTCTGTGTTCTATGGGCGTATCGCACCACTAAGAGATGAGCAACCGATGAAACTTCATTCTCCCTGGCGTGTGGCTCTGAGGCGATCATTCCTCCCAACTTCGTGGTGCTAAGCATCAGCACTGTACTACCTAGTTTTAAGCAAAACGAGAATGAGATTGCCATAAACTTAGACTTGGCAGAGGAAGAACGCGAGAAGGTTATCACCTGCGTTGCAAACCTATCAGCAGCAGCTCTTCTCCAGCTACAACAAGAGGGCGAAGATCCGGCAGTTCCAACCAGAAGACTTAGTCCTCAGAAAAGCCTTCATCACTGCCCGCCAGGAAGGCTCCAAAAAGATGGCTCCCATTTGGGAAGGTCAGTACAAAATCAACCAAGCAGGCAGCAAGGGCAGTTACTCCCTTACCATTATGAGGGGCAAAGAGATCGAAAAACAGTGGAATGTCTACAGCTTGAGAAAGTACTACGTGTGACCTCCCACCATTCCTTGGACTGTATTCAAGATAAATAAAGTTTGAAGCCTCAAAGCATCTCGACGAACAAGACCTCACATGCTGAGGATTATCAGTTGTTGTGCTATTACTGCTTACAAGCAAAGTTAATACATTTCTCTATTTTCAATGAAGATTGAAGGAATTATTCATAAGCCTAGGTCGAATGCATAAACAAACTGACCACCCCTGTGACAGTAGAAGACGCCCCTACTCTTGCAGACATGGCGTGTGCTCTCCCATTAGGAGAAGGTAAACTGATCCGGAATATCCAGATGTGGATGGGTTGTATGACTGCTTAGTTTTCCCTGCATGCATCGACTACCTGAGTCGAACAACTCCCATAATTGGCCATAATAGTCATTCTCCTATAAAAACTTAGCCGACTGAAGGATTCAATTCTGCGGGAGCCTGGGTCTCTAACCGAAAGAAATGCTAAGTGCAGGATTCCTACCCATGAAAGAATTCACGTGACTAGATGGTCTATGTTCGACATGCAAGTCTTCATAAACGTAGCTTGGCTTTAAAGTGTTGCAATACTAGTTAAGGAGTCAAGTTACAACTTGGAAGGATATGGCCTCTAAGGCGCGATTTTGCCTACACCTTAAGCCTAAAACGCCTCCGAGAGCCAGGGACGACGCCTATAGTGGTCACGCGGGTCATCTGCTTCTGTAAGTAAGACGCCCGACCGACGACCCCAAGGTAATCTGTAAGCCGAAACTTACACATGCTATGATTATGCGAACCCGTCTGCTTTTTTAAAGAGCAGCGCTTCTGGCCGACAGTTTACGGTTTAAGATTTCCAGGAGCTCAAGCCGAAATAAGACTATAACAGCTATGCGGATTTCCTCTACTTTCTACTAGAAGCAAGTGTCAGGCCACCGGTTCTATAAGTTAAAAACTTCGCAACATGCCCCGGGAGGGCCAAGGCTTGTGCAGCCGCTAAAGCTGAAATGTACGACTATAACAGCTACGCGGATTTCCTCTACTTTCTACAAGAAGCACGTGTCCGGCCACCGGCTCTATAAGTTAAAATTTTTGCAACATGCCTCGTGAAGGCCAAGGCTCGTGCAGCCGCTAAAGCCGAAATGTACAACTATAACACTTACACTGATTTCCTCTGTGTTCTACGAGAAGCATGTGTCCAGCCGCTGACTCTATAAGTTAAAAATTTTGCAATTTATGGCCCGGGAGGGCCAAGGTTCGTGAAGCCTCTAAAGCCAAGATTCGCGACTATAACAGCTACGCGAACTCGCCTGCTTCCTTCGGAGGCTACGAGTTCGGCAACCGGCTCTATAAGTTAGAAATCTTGCATTTTTTTTCCTCTTGCAGGTAAAGCTCCTTGAGCATCAAAGCTGAGACTAAAACCTAAGTGACAATGTGGGATTGACTGCTTCATTAAAGCAGCTCACCCAGCCGCCCATCCTACGGTAAAATTTTGCAAAAAGATATGGCAAAATAGAAGGATAAAGTGAAGTTAGGAAAGCTGTTTATTAAATTTCTAGCAAATTAATAAACTGGCTCGAAGGCCAACAAAGTTCAAATAAAGCAGAACAAAAAGGAAAAGAAGAAAATTCCTAAGTCTAAGCAAAAGGACTACTCATCGGCAGCCTGTGCAACCACTAGTCCTTCGACTGCCACGCCTTCAGCAGCCGCATCGCTCTTAGCAGCCATAGCTTATATTAGCTCATCCTCACCTGCTTCTACCTGGACTACCTGACCCTCAGTTGCTCCACCAAGGGCAGCCCCAAACGAGAAATTGAGTAGATTAACTAGAGAAATGGGGAAAGTCTCGAAGCTATTCTCGAAAAACTCATAATCCGACTACCTATCCTGAAGATGGTCTACATAGCCAAGCTTGTAGAAATCGGCCTGACAAAAAGCAAGCGCCATTTTGTGACCAGCTTTCTCATTCTTCAGCTGTACATTCTCCTCAACAAGCCTAGTGTGAGCACTCTGCAGCTGATCCAGTTCTTTTTTCAAGTTCTTACTAGCAGATAGCCCACCTTACAGATCCACTTCCTTGGACTCAAGCTTACTGGCAACATCCTTGAGATGAGACACTTCAGCACGTATGGAGACAAGCTCCTCATCCTTGGCAAAACAAGTAGATCGTAGCTCCAAAATGACACGCTCAAGGTCCTTGACCACTGGAGAAACACAACTAACTTCCTTCTCTTCAGCTTCCAACATCGCCTGAGTTGTACTAAGCATAGCCTTCAAATGGGTGACCTCCTGATGAGCCGTCTCAAGCTACATAGAAATAAGGGTAGAAACATCGGACCCTTCAAAATAGTGAGTTCATATTCGAGCTTCTCGATCTTTTTTATCTTTTCAGCAACCGAACGAAGCTGAGTCGTCAACGCCACTTTGGTCTCTTTAGCACACTTGACAGCATCATGATCAATGCGTATAGACTCTGCTGCCAGGATCAAAGTCTTATCCATTGTAGCAATCAGGGAGAACCTCCTCGAGTAGGCGGGATGCTTCGCAAAAAAGTCTGAGCGAATGAAAACATTCCCAACATTGTCAACAAACTTGGCACATGCATCAATGTCCTCAAACAGGTCAGCCTTTAGCAGCGCACAAACTTCGAGAAACTCCTCAGCTTTATACTTATTGGATCTCTCACAACTGCCCATACGAGCAAACTTCCCATTCTCAGCAGATGAATCAGTCGCGACAGGAGGAGGGACAGGCCTAGCCGCCACCTTAGCAGCAGAGTCCAACTTCCACTCTTCATAGTCATGAGCCTATTAGAAGCCGAATCAGACTTAGCTCTCGACGCACACTTCGACACAAACCCAGACACCGGGGGCCCTACCGAACCTTTTCGTTAGGCAATCTTCTCAGCAATAGTAGTGGCTACCTTCGGAGCGGCAAGTTTCACAGGCTCAGACTCGACGAACTTTTTCATCCCCTTTGGGAAAGTCAAGTCGATGACAAGCTTCTCAGCAGCTGACGAACCTCTGCGAGCAGCAGAAGAAGTCTTTGGCTTATTCTCGGTCGAAGGCTCACAAGTAGGTGAGGAAGATCTCTTTTTTCCACCTTTATTGGCTGCAGGCTCTACAGTAGCGATCGGAAGAGCAAGCGCCTCATCCTTTATCTGTTTTATCTCTTCCTTCGGAGGTAGTCCGTCTTTTTTCCGACGAAGATGACTGAGCAGCTAGCGCCACTCACGATACTCAGTAAAAATGCCTAAGGCGATGTGCACTTTCTTCATATTCGCCGTAGTTTTTGCAGTTGAGCCAAATTTTGAATTTACACAAAGTAAGAATGACGATCAGTAAACTGAAGTCATGGAACAGCTCAACAAAAATTCAAGCAGGCCAAAAATGAAGTAGTTCACTTATAGTTGATAAAGACAGTCAGGACACGCAGCTCAGGAGAAGAGTCAGACTCTCACTCTCCACTAACCTCCAAAGTCTCTTTCGCCCACTCGTGATCACCTTTGCAAGAATCATCAAGCAATCTATGGCGAGACCTCAGCTGCCATACGCCTTCCTTGTGGCCAATTTCGAAGAAGTACCAGAACTCATTTATGGTCAAGCCAAGATCAAAGAACCTGCTTAAGTTCGAGAACCCCATCATCGCACGAACTGCATTCGGGGAGCATTGAGCAGGCGCGCATTTCATGGAGCAGATCACCTCCTGGAAAAGACGCAGCATGGGAAAAGTAAATCCCAACACGAAGTAATACATATGGAATTTGATAGCCCTCTTCTTAGTAGTGGCACCCTCGCCGCACGGTTCATGGTCGCTATCATCCTTCACCCGCTTGACGCGAACCCCTGACAGAATTGCATGCTTGTACGTCTCAAGAAAATCCTGAAACAGGTCGTCAAAATTAATCTTGACATGTGCAGCCTTGAGTAGCCCACCTTACGGGAAGAACCACCTTGACGGTACAAAGGTGGAGGATATTCGTCACTTTTGTAATCGGAGGAAGACATCTCAAAATCTCTGCAAAAAGTACGAAGAAAAATATTTAGAAGGTAGTTCGCGAGGAGAAAAATAAATAAATAATAATATGTAAATATAACCGCAGAGCCCAACGCCAGGCCCCATGGCCGAGCTCACTGCTTATTCTCTCTCATTCAGCACGGGCCCAAACCGCGGGAGCCCAGCAACCAGCCAGGCCTCATGGCCTAGACTCGACTCTCCCTCTTTCTCGCAACACGACCCAAAGGGCCCCTGATCCCTAATGCATGCGGCCCATGCCGCTCCAGCCCAGCATGGAAGAAGACCCGCGCCTCTCTTCTCATTTTCTCTCTTGTATGTAAGCCCAACAAGGCCCAGGCCTCCCGACCCAGGCCACCAGGACCCGAGAGTTGGCCTACGTCGGTCTCTCCCACTCTTTCACCTCCCGCTTGCACGAGCCCGTGCCCAGCAACCTTGAAGGCCTGGCCTAGTGCCCTAGTGCGCCTATCCCCTCGGCCCGAGCCGAGCCGAGCTCCTGGCTACCCCAGCCGGTCCCTATGCCGCACCACCAACATCCCCGTGGCATCCTTGCCATGTCGGTCTCGCACCCTCGGCCCGAGCCGAGCCAATTTTTCAAGTCCCAAGACTCCCAAAAAATCAAGAAGAAGAAAATTCACATTTTCCTTGCCTTGGTGCGGCACGGAGAAGAACAACAACAATGAGAGATGACTTTTTGCAAGGGCAAGAGAGGAAGAAAGCTAGGGGAAGGGGAACAAATTTCCTCTGGCTTCTCTCTTCCTTGTTGGAATGATGATTGTTCTCTAAATTTATTTAATCCCCTGTTTAAGGCATAATTAAATAGGTATTGGGGGCAATTGGTTTCCTTTTCCTAGAAGAAGTCTATCAACAAATCAAGAAAGAAGATCAAGTTCAAATTGGGAAACAACTTTACAAACCCATGCAGCTCGGGATTTCTACACCTACTGCCATTTTCTTACGTGCAGCTCAGCAGGTGTGGGGGCATTTGTGGAGCCTAAAATAATCTTAAAAATTCTAGAGGCGACACGTGGGCTTTTGCCCAAGAAAGACAAGATTGCCCTCATTAAATGGGCAGGCTCCTCAGATACTTCCACGCGCAGCTCACACCCCTGAAGGTCCAGCAGCTGAATACGATTGCCCACAGCTCACCTGCCCTTAGCAAGGAAAAGTCAAAGCATTAAAGATAAGGATTAATTACCCAAATCCTATCTTTAATGCATTCCTAATTGAAGATTGACTCCATTCAAGTAAGTAATCCCAATTTAAATCAATAAACCTTGGCTAATAGGATGTCATCATGTGTAGGGTAAAACCCTAACACTATGGTCGGCCCTCTCCCCCGATATATACCCCATATTCTACCAAATTTCAGAGGTTTTTGCTACCCTAAAAAGCCCTAAACACTTTACTATTTTCAGAGAAACTAACTCAGGCATCAGAGATCCATTGGCCTAACCCCCTACCTCGTGGGCGCGTGAGGCTTAGGCATCTCCAACCGAAGGGTCCAGAGGGCCAGAGGGCCGAAAATAGCCCAAAAACTGTCTCCAACCGAGGGTCAGGCCAAAGGGCTCGTGGGCTCCACTGGACAAAAAATGGCCAAAGGGCCAACCAGATGGCCATCTTTAGCCAGCCTGCTGGCTAGCCCAATTTCTTTTTTCTTTTTTCTTTTTTTTTTTGTTCTTTTCGATTTGCCCAGCCCACTTTTCGTTCTTTCTTTTTTTTGGACGTTTTTTTTTTTTAATTTCTAATTTTTTTCCTACACCATTTCTCACATATTTTTCACCATTCCATACTATCTTACCTCATTTTATTTCAATTCTTCACAATCCATACTATAGCCCTTTGACCCTCGGTTGGAGACGATTTTTTGTGACAGAGTTAAAACGAGCCCTATGGCCCTTGGTTGGAGATGGTAAGAAATATGGCATTGCACTATTCATTAAAATATTAATTTCTTGGAGGGCTAGAGGGCTAAAACAAGCCATCTGGCCAGCTTTCGATTGGAGATGGCCTTAGGTCCTTGATCAAATGTGTTGATTGTTTTGCAGGTGCATTTTCGTCAAAGCTAGAGATGACGGAAATTTGCATCGACAAAGATCTCTTGCTCGATTCCGAATTACATGACTACTCCACTTCTTCCCATAAAAAAGCTCCTCACATCTCGTTGTCCAAATACTCCACACCAACATAGCAAAGAAGTTACAATCCTCTCTATTACCTGTTACATGATACATTTGAATTATTAAATGATATTCGATTCAAATGATTTTTGTATGAACGATGAATATTAAGAAATTGAACGGTTTCTATACAAAAATTATACGATGAAAATACATTATTTGTAATGGTGGAATATGTTCTTTAATAATTAAGAGAGAAAAAAAAATTATGACAATTCATATTATAACGAGAGAAGGCTGTACTTCTGCTATATGATCTTGTCGTTTTGATGTATTATTTTAATGAGAACTGTATTGGCATCACTAATCATCTGAGTAAACATTACCTAAAAATTAATTAGTTTGAATTAGTCAAGAGAAGAGTTGATTAAAATAATTTGAAGAAAACAAGATAGGATAAGCTTAATAAATAAATAAATATAATAACTATAATTAAATTAGGACTTGGTGGCAATGATGTGTATAAAGTTTGGAATAATGGTGGTGACTGGTCATGGTTGGCCGATTCCTTAGTGATTTTCCATTTCATATTCTCTGTCTCTTTCTCTCTGTGTATATGGTTGAATAAACAAAAAGATACGTCACCTAAACGATTGCTTTGTCGTATTTGTGATCTTATTCTTGAGTGCAATCTAAAGCGGCATGCCACTAACAATGGCTAAGTGTTGGCGTCACCAATTTTAGATTCAATATATGAGTTAGGATCTGGAGATATTACGTTTTTTTCAGACAAATTTTGACACATGTATTGCCTGACAATTCAAGTTTTCGTATTGCAATTTCTCTTCTCTTTTGTCTTCGAAGATGTATGTATTTAGTGGTGAGCACGACCCGGTTTACTCACAAATTGTGAACCGAATCGCAAAATAGTTTTCGTATCAGTCCACTTTGAAAACTAAAAGTTAATCAACAAAACTAACCTAAATCAGACCGACTTGATTGCGGTTCATTTTTGGTTCGGTTCCAATTCTAGATGGTTTTTCTTCCTTTGATAAGTAGGCGTACAAAAGGAAGAAGGTAGCGGATTCAAACCATAAAATAAAAGAGAGAAAAAAAAATAAAGAATTTTCCTCTTCATACCACTTTAGAGGTTTAGTTTTGGGTCGACTCTGATGCTAGATGATTTTTCTTCTTTTGGCAAGTAGGCGCCCAAGAAGAGAGAGAGAACGGATTCAAACCAAAAAATAAGAAAGAAAAAAAAAATTGAAGAATTTTCCTCTTCCTGCCACTTTAGAATCTTCAAACTTCTTATCATTCCCCATCTACTTATATGTGTCAGAGGTTTAGGTTTGATTAGACTCCAGTTCTAGACGATTTTTCTCCTTTTAACAAGTAGACATAAAAGAAAAGGAGGAATAACGGATTCAAACTATAAAATAAGAGAGAAAAAAGACTTTCCTCTTCCTACCACTTTAGAATCTTCCAAATTCTTGTCATTTCCCATCTGCTTATATGAGTGATGAAAGTATCTCACAATCCACCCAAAAAATAATTAAAAAAGGAAAAAAAAAAACCCCAAATAAGAGGGTTGGCCTGGGCTTGGGCTTAATGGATTTAAAAGATATGTACCCATGTCCATTAACAAACAGATAAATAATAACCCATCTACCAGCTTAATTGGCCTATCCATTAACAACCCATCTAATCAGTTTGGTTATTTTGTAGGATTTACGCTACAAATTAAAATGTTCCGATTACAAATTAGTGACCTAGTTATTTTGTAGTGATTATAAAATCAATTTGGGTGTTGTACTAAAAAAAAAAAATTTCAATTTGGGTGTTTATATTGATTGAAGGTTTTATTTTGCCTTCCATTTGTTTTGGAAAAGTTGAAGTGTGTTGTGGTCTATTTAACTGCAAGGGAATAGAGGGGTGCGGCAAGAGAGAAAGAGAATGGAGAAATTGTAGAGATTTCTTGTGTGTTGGTTATTCTCCATACACGGTGGCTTTATTTATAGTAGAGAATGAGGAGAAGATTAATTTGTCCTCCAAGTAATACAATCCTACAGGGAAAGAATAACTCGGAACCAAATCAATCTAGGATTTACACAATCACAATCCAATATCTATAACACATTCCCTTGAGTGTGTAAATACTCAAGTAGATTTGTCATCAGGTAAAGTTGAGGAAGTCGACTCATCGGCACTAAACTAGGAGCACGTTAGTCTCAAAGGGGAGGAACCTGCATATGGAAATAAGTCTCACAAAATCCAGATATGGTAAAACCCAATATGGGACAAAAACTCATAGTAAAAAGAAAGCGGTAAGTTAAATGCAAAACCAATTTAAACGTCTACGGGACATACACAAGTGTATGATCAGCCCAAGATGGTGCCTCGTTAAAACTTCAAAAGGAAAAATGCTCCTAATCGTAAGGAAAAAGACTACATTAAGATCAAGCTAGTATCTTCGAGATACTTCCCCTGAGTTTGACATAATTCCAAAGAGAACTAATAATATTACAACTTAGGAAGTTTACGCATACCAATTCCTTGAACAAGCTTTTAAAACGTCGTATTAGACAAAGATTTAGTGAAGAGGTTGGCCAGATTGTCCTGGAAACAGATTTGCTTGACTTCAATCTTCTGATGCATTTTGTTGTTGATGAGAGAAAAGCAGTGCAATATGCTTGGTGTTGTCTTCTTTGATGTATCTATTCTTAAGCTGTGTTATCTTCAAAGTCCGCAGGTATTTCAAATGTGTTCCGTAATTGCTCTTAACTAGAAGCATCTTCGAGTAGCTTCATGTAGGGTGAGAATCTCAGCATGGTTCGAAGAAGTGGCAACTAAGGTCTGCTTGGTTGAACTCCAAGATATTGTGGTGCCTCTAGCTGTAGAGATGTAACCCATTTGAGAGTGCACCTTGTACTAGTTGGATGAGTACCATGCGTTAATATAACCAACAAGGCGGGAATCGACTAGAGAACCAAGGGGGGTTGCGGCACCTCTCAAGAATTTATAGGGATAGAACAAATCCAAATTCATTGTACCTTTGAGGTAGCAGAATATGTCTTCTAACATCTGTCCATTGTTTGTGTGTGGGCGCGTGAATGTATCTTGCCAACAGATTGACAGCGAATGAGATGTTAGGTCTAGTGCATTGAGCAAAGTGTAATAAAGTGCCAATTGCACTTATATATGAAACTTTGGGTTCCAAAATCTCTTCCTCGTCCTCCTTAGGACGGAAGAGATTTCTTTTTGCATCTAGCGATCGAACGACCATAGCAGTACTCGAAAACTTCGCTTTATCCTCATTAAAATAATGCAACACCTTCTGGGTGTAGTTCGACTGATGTACTAGGATTCCATCCAAACAATGCTCGATTTCCAGGCTGAGACAATATCGAGTTTTCCCAAGATCTTTCATCTTAAATTTCAAATTCAGGTGCGCGACAGTTTTCTCAAGCTATTTAGAAGTCCCAATGAGATTCATGTCATCGACATAAACTGCAACAATCACAAATCCAGAATATGACTTTCACATATCCCTAACTAATCAAATACTCACTCAAACAGTTATACCACACCCGCTCGGATTACTTCAGTCTGTAAAGTGAATGCCTCAATTGAATGGAGAGGGTGTTCCGTGGTCTAGAATTATTTGATCCAGTCAATGTAAGTCCTTCAAGAACTTTCATGTAACCGTACCAAGATCCCCATAAAGATACGCGATTACCACGTCTATGAGCTATATATCCGTTTTTCGGGAACTACTAAATTGATAAGGTAGCGGAACATAATCACATCCATACAAGAGAATACATTTCGTCATAATCAATACCAAGATGTTAAGAGAAGCCTTCTGCTATAACACGTGCCTTATATCACACTATTTTATTCCTCTTATTACTCTTTCCTACGAAAAATCACTTGTGGCCAACAAGCTTCACATATGGCGGTGTAGGAACTACGAGCCTAAACACATTGCATTTCGCAAGCGAATCGAGTTCAACTTGGATTTCTTGTTTCCAATTTGACAATCAGTTCGACGTCGACATTCATCAACAAAACATGGTTTAATTTCATCGCTCAACATGATCTCAGTAGTTATTGAATATGTTAATGCATCATCAATTATCATCTTATTTTTATTCCAAACATCATCCAAGCTAGCATAATGGACCGAAATCTCTCAATTCTCGTGAGGTGAATTCGTCTCTTCCAGGACGTTTCCATAGTCTAGAATTTCCTTATGCGTTGGATAGAATGGGTAGGCGATAATCGAATTCCCGGTGAGCTAACTAGCATGTGCCATGGTTTTCTTCTTTCGGGGTTGTGAATCCTTTGAAACAGCAGGTTTGCAAAGCTTTTGGGTAGGAGCAAATGATTGGCTAGCTGCCAATGTACGGGGATCGACCATAGTAGTGGCGTCCCAGCCTTTTGGGATGAAGGTTCGACGTTCATTTGGCTCATCCATATTTCCAAGCACGTTTACAGCTGGTATATGTGATCTTGTCACTCTTGCTAGATCGGTGAAAGCATCTGGCATGCTCTAAGCAACACTCTAAAGATCTAGGATACATTGCACTTCAATCTCAGACTGGGCGACACGGGGATCTAAATAAGACAATGTGGGAGTCTTCCACGATAATTCGTGCCGTTATTCTGGAACGTTGACGTTCTTATCTCCCTTCAACGACGAGAAGACTGTCTCGTAGAAATGACTCAAAGGCTCTAAGTGACGAATGATAGAAAGAAATCATAATCGACATAGACTCTCATCATTCTCTGAGGACCCATTTTTAATACATAAGGGTGGCGCAATCAGCACATAGACAGCACAATCGAAAACACGCAGATGGAAGATATCGGGCTCGTATTCGGTAACCAACTCAAGCGTAGAATAAGGTTGGGCCGCCAAAGGTTTCAGGTGGACCAACATAGTTGTCTACAATATTGCATGATCCCAAGCAGTGATCAGGAACTTGGTACGTATGACCAATGATCGAGCAATCTTTTGAAAACGCTTAATGAAAGCTTCTGCTAGGCCGTTCTGCTTATGAACATGGGATACACAATGTTCAACTTCAACCCTAACCGACATGCAATAGTCATCGAAAGTTTTTATGTGAATTCTCCAGCATTATCTAATCAAATAAATTTGATCAGATAATCAGGGTGGTAAGCCCTAAGCTTGATAACCTAAGCCAACAAATTTAAAGAATCAAGCATTTCGTGTGGACAAAAGGCACACGTGTGACCAAGGTGTAGAAGCATCAATCAATTCCATAAAGTATCTAAATGGTTTATAGGGTGGTTGAATTGGTCCACAAATGTCCCTGGATCCTGTGTAGCAAAGTAGGAGGATCTGAATCGATCTTGTCCTAAAAAGGTCGAATGATGAGCTTGTCACGCTGCAATTTTTTTTTTTAAGAGCATGAATTAAAAGGGTAACTTAAATATAATAACAGGTGACTGTGTAAGTAATTTACATAGTCATTACACATAAAAGAAATAACAACAACTCCTCAAAAAGTTTTAAACTATTTACAAGCAGTCTCTTCCAAGTCAGCCATTGTCTTATATGATTAATGTTATTAATGTTTTATGAGTAATGCAAGAATGTATTTCTTTTCTACCCAACCCGTTAATCTATATATTAAAAACAAACAGACCTGCATGTCGTGGTATGCATTTTACCACTTTGGTCCTTAGTGCTTTTAAAAATAATCCCCATAAAATATCCCAAGTTCATAAACCTCTTTTGCTAGTCATCTTATCTGATTCATTAATCTCCAGCCCAAATCACCCACATCGACGACTTATCCTGCCGATACCCTATTCTAATGTGCACACCGAGCTTGCTTGGAACTGGTTTCACAATGAATAGATTCAACTACACAAAAGCTAATTTCCATATTTTCCCACAACCCAAGTAACTCCTTTACTTCGTTGACAATGATAATGATCATGCTAGTATAAATATACCACATGTATAATATATCACATTTAAGCTAATAGTTAAAATATAGCATGTTAACATATTAACATTTCACGTAATACAAATAACCCATGTAATTAATTAATCTCCAAATGTCCCCTACTTCAAATCTAAAGCTATGCACTACATGAGTAAAGCACCTCACTTCTTATTCCACGAGTACTTCTTCTGCTTATCTCCTTTATCACTCTCTTACTCACTTTCTACGTAATGCATGTATTGCATGAGGCTTTGTGTTGTAAAAACAAGGAGCATTGCTCCTATTTATACTACCATGAGGCGGCTCCAAAACTTAAGGACTAAGGAAATATATAATAATATATACATAAGGATAGGATGAAATGATGACTAAAAACAAAGTAAAACAAGAGGTGGATAAATATAGGTTAACAAGTAGCTTGGTAAAACAGGTGGTACACATAAGCACTTGACAAATGGCTAAATGAATGTATGAGAATTCGACACTTGTTTCCCAGGTGTCTATCAAGATACAAGAGCAATAAAGGTTTGTCACAAGGTTGCAGGAGGTGGCTGGTAAAAAAAAAAGAAAAAAGGAACTCATATTGATCTCTTTCTTCAAATGGAGGTGTACAATTGGACAAGCACAACTTAGAAAATGAATAGGATAATAAACCCAAGTTCTAAGTAATGCACGTATGGAGGTTCCCATGCATGCAATTATATTTATATAATTATACAGAAAATTAATACATAATAGTTTATGAAAATATTTTGAAATAACTATCAGAATACACAGGATATTACAATGTACCCTACTTAAAAGAAATTTCGTCCTCGAAATTTAAAACTTAATGGTGTCGAAAAATAATTCCGGGTACCTTTCTCTCATTTTAGTTTCTAATTTTCATGTAGCTTCCTCTACATTTCCATGTAGCCAAATAACTTGGACTAATGAAATAGTCTTTGTACGCAACACTTGCTCCTTATGGTCTAATAATTGTATTGGTCTTTCTTGAAATGATAGTTTCTAATCCACGTTAAGTTCTCCCCAGTTTAGAACATATGTCAGATTTGGCTGATACTTCCAAAGCATTGAGACATGAAACACGTTATGTACATTCGAAAGTTGAGCTGGTAATGCTAACTTGTAAGCCACTTCTCAAATCGTTCTAAAATTTCGAAAGTCCAATAAATCTTGGAGCTAATTTTTTGGATTTTCCAAAACTTTTAACTTCTTTTCTTGGTGAAACCTTAAGAAAGACATGATCGCCAATATTAAACTCCAATGACCTTGTTCTTTTATCAGCGTAATTCTTCTGTTGACTTTGAGCAGTAAGTGAACGTTGTTTTATAATCTTGATCTTCTTTGTAGTTTCTTGTACCATATTTGGTTCTAGTAAAACATTTTCACCTACTTCTGCCCAACACAGAGGTGATCAACATGGTTTCCCATAAAGTGCTTCATAGGGTGCCATCCCTATACTTGATTGAAAACTATTGTTATAAGCAATTATGCTAAAGAAATATGATCTTCCCAGCTTCCATGAAAATCCAAGACACAAACTCGTAGCTTATCTTTTAAAATTTGAATAGTTCTCTCTGATTGACCATCAGTTTGGGGATGAAATGCATTACTAAAATTCAATTGAGTCCCTAATGCTCGTTGCAAACTATCCCAAAAAACGAGAAGTAAATTTCGAATCTCTATCCGAAACAATTGACAATGGAATTCCATGTAATTTAACTATCTCTCGAATGTAAATTTTGCCAAGGATTTCTGTGGAATCCGTTGTTTTCACTAGTATGAACTGAGTAGATTTAGTCAAACGATCTTCAATGACCTAAACATCATCTTTCTTTTTAGGTGAATGCAGTAAACCTGTAACGAAATCCATAGTTATATGATCCCACTTCCATTCTGCAATATGTAAAGATTGAAGAGAGCCAGCTGGTTTTTTATGTTCGGCTTTTACTTGTTGAGAAGTCAAACACTTGGGTACAAGTACCGCTATAGCTTTCTTCATACCACTCCACTAAAACGGACGATGCAAATCATGACACATTTTTGTACTGCCCGAATGATTAGTGTATGACGAGTAATGTGCTTCATAAAGAATGTCATCTCGCAATTCTTGGACATTTGGTACATATAATCTGCCTAAGTATTTTAGACTGTCATCATCATGAAGAGTCCATCCTTCAGGCTTATCTCTGGCTAAAATTTGTTCTCCAATTAACTTGGAAAAGGTATCACCTTGTTGTTTTTCAACTACTTTTCCCAACAAAGTTGGTCTTGTAACCAAATTATAAAGACATGCCTTATTTTCATGTATGTTCACATGTAAATTGTAGTCCAAAATAGACTCAATCATTTTCCACTTCTGAATTTGTAACCACGCTACAAATCCATGTGATTTTCTACTTAAGGCATCCGCTACGACATTGGCTTTTCCAGGATGATAGTGTAAACCAAAGTCAAAATCTTCTAAATATTCCATCCAACATCGTTGTCTTAAATTGAGCTATTTCTGAGTAAAAAGATATTCAAACTCTTGTGATCAGAGTAAAGCTCAAATCTCTCACCATAAAGATAATGTCTCCAAGTCTTCAAAAGCATGCACAATTACAGCTAACTCTAAGTCATGTGTTGGATAATTCCTTTCATGTGTTTTCGATTGGCGAGAAACATAAGCTGTTACTCTATCAAATTGCAACAAAACACATCCGAGTCCTTGTAAAGATGCATCAGTGTAAACTACATAATCTATGCCTCTTTCAAGAATAATTAATATTGGTGCCGTTGTCATGAAAGTTTTCAATTCTTGAAATGACTCTTCACAATCCTCATTCCAGATAAACTTCACCCCCTTTTGTGTCAACTAGGTTATTGGTGTAGCTATTCGAGAAAAATCCTTTACAAATCTTCTGTAATAACCAGCCAATCCTAGAAAACTCTGTATTTCTGAGACATTCTTTGGTTGGTTCCAATTCAATATTGCTTCCACCTTAAAAGAATCAACTGCAATGCCCTCACTGGAAATTATATGTCCTAAAAACTTTACTTCTGTCATCCAAAATTCACATTTACTCAACTTGGCATACAATTTATTTTCTCTTAGTGTTTGTAAAACAATTCACAAATGTTCATCATGCTCTTCTTTGGTTCTAGAATAGACCAAAATGTCGTCGATGAATACGATCACAAATTAATCTAAGTAATGTTGAAAGATTCGATTCATCTTATCCATAAATGATTCTGGTGCATTTGTCAATCAAAAAAGAATAACTAGAAATTCATTGCCCATGACGAGTCCTAAAAGCTGTTTTAGGTATATCTTCTGTTCTGACTCGAAGTTGATGGTAACCTGATCGAAGATCAATTTTTGAAAAATATAGTGCACCTTTTAGTTGATCAAATAAATCAACCATCCTAGGTAAAGGGTGCTTATTCTTTATAGTGATTCTATTTAGCAACCGATAGTCAATGCAAAATCTAAGGGTTGTATCACTTTTCCTAACAAATAATGCAGGAGCACCCCAAGGTGAAGTACTTGGCCGAATAAATCCTGAGAGATATCATCCAAATCACTGGTATGGCTATCAAAATCGTGAGCATCATCGTGTATTTGCTTTTTGAGTTCTTTTAGTTCTGATGGTGCCATTCGATGAGGAGGTATAGAAATAGGTGTTGAACCTAAGCTTAATTCTATCACAAACTCCACTTCACGCTCTGGTGGTAATCTAGATAACTCTTTCAAGAAAACATCAAAGAATTCCTTTATTATAGGGATTAATTCTTCGTGTGACCCACTAACTGCTTCGGTTATGATGCTGGCTAACAAGCCCAAGTAATCAAATTTTCTTTTATGCAATTTGTGAGCTTGCTTATCCCTATAGAAACTAAAAGTCTACCCTTCAAGACTATTTATGGTAATTTTCTTTGTGTTGTAATCAACTATAACTTCATATTTTTTAAGCCAGTCTACCCCTAAGATAATATCATACATTTTTTAAGTCAGTCCACCCCTAAGATAATAGCATACTCCAACATGTCTAATATCTTCAAATCAAAAGGAATTCTATGGTTTGACATTTCTATCTCGCAAGACTTACACATTTATGAACCACTTTGCTACCACTCAAAAGAGATCCAACTAACAGAGAAAATTCCATGTTTTGAGTTTCTAACTCAAGAGTAGATGCAAAACATTTCGATATAAACAAGTGTGTAGTGCCACCATCACATAACACTTTAGCCGAAGAGTTGAAAACTAGAAACGTACCTTCCACTAGTTCATGCTCAGCTTGATTTGTCGCAGTTCCTATGGTATAAACTCGTCCTTGTGTGAGCTATCCAAATTTCTTTGTATTTGGAGGAGCACTTGGTCTGGCTTGTGAAAATTGCCTTCTTGGACGTTGTGATGGTTGAATAATTTATGGTATTGGCCAACTTCCTTGAGTTAGGAACATAGTTCAGAGGTGGTGGTGCACCAAATTGTGTTTATGGAGAATATAATTGTACTTGGGGGGGCATGATATTGCACTTGAGGTCCTTGATTCCTTTGTTGCCGTGGACAATTCTTCTTAATATGTCCGATTTGATGATAGTGATAACATATCTGGGGTTCTTGCCTTTCTTGTGGTTGATACAGAAGAGGAATAAATCTTGTTCGCTTATTGGTATGTCCATCACTAGAGTTCGTATAATCCAAGATTCTCTTATTTTCAGACTGTTCCGTTATGTACACCTTTTCCTTTACATCAACATACTTGCTTAACTTTAGAATTTCCACCTTTTCCAAGATTGGTTGTCTCAATCCTTCTTCAAATTTCCTTGCTTTTGACGTTGTCAGGAATCATATACGGTGCAAAACCCATAAGCTCTTCAAATTTAACCTCATATTGAGATTAACAAACTCCCTTGCTTTCATGCTTGTCAAAGTACTTAGGAAATACTTCTCCAGGAAGATAGCCTCAAATTCTTCCCAAGTTGTAACTTAAGTATCCGGAATACTTAAAATTGACTCCCACCAATGGTATGCTTGTTCTTCCAAATAAGTACAAGCAACAACCACTCGAACATCTTCTAGAACCTCTTGGTTATCCATTTTTCTCTTCATTTGCCTCAACCATTCTTCCGCAGCTATAGGGTTTGGCTCACCACTAAATATAGTTGGTTTTGTCTCGTGGAATTCTCCTTGAATCCTTATAACTCGATTTTTTCAGTTTCATAATGTCGGTCTTGGTTATTACTTTCTTAAATTACTGTGGCCATATCCTGAATAGCTAAAATTGCTTCGACATTTTTTGTTGAACTCATTTTGATTATTCGCCATCTCGAATCCAACAAAGAAATTATCTCAAAATAAAAGAAAGAAAGAAAAAATTATAATATATAGTATATGATAATACAAAGACAATTAAGAAAGCATATATTTAATAACATTTACACTATTTTACAGCAAAAAGTTGTACACACTACTTCAACTATCTTACACTATTTTACAGCAAAAAGTCTTATACCCTACCCCTACTATCTTACACTATTTTACATCAAAAGACTAGTACTTAGCTTGTAAGACTTAGTAGGGTTTTTCTACAACTATTAACATGTATACACTACCTCTTCATTTTTTTAATCTTTTTCATCCGAATGAATGATGATCACTTCTGGTGGTGTGCTTCGTGGTGGTGTAACGCTTGTAACTAAATTTTCACTTGGATCTTCTTATTCTTCGTTTTCTTCTTGTATTGGCTCATTAGGTGGGTCTCTAGACAATGAATTTTGGATATCTACTGGAGGCCACATATTTCCATTCTCTTCTTAATGGTAACAAAAACAAAACTTCCTTCTTAATGGTAAGAATACTTAAAATGGCAACTCCTAATCCAAGGATTGTAAACCTAATGCTCTGATACCAATTTGTCATGCCCTAATTTTTTTTTTTTTTTTAAGAGGATGAATTAAAAGGGTAACTTTAATGTAATAATAGGTGATTGTGTTGAATGAAAACATTTCATTAGACAAAGTTATTTACATAGTCATTACACATAAAAGAAACGACAACAACTCCTCAAAAAGTTTTAAACTATTTACAAGCAATCTCTTTCTTCCAAGTCAGCCACTAGATTTCTATCTCAGCTCCTGTAACACAATTAATACGGGGTGAGCTAAAAGCTCAGTAGGGGCCCAATGTCTTATGTGATTAATGTTATTAATGTTATTAATGTTTTATGAGTAATGCAAGAATTTACTTCTTTTATACTCAACTCGTTAATCTATATATTACAAACAAACAAACGTGCATGTCTCATACCATGCATTTTACCATTGTGGTCCCCAAATGCTTTAATATATAAAATAACCCCCATAAAATATCCCAAGTTCATAAACCCATTTTGCTAGTCATCTTATCTAATTCATTGATCTCCAGCCCAAATCACCCACATCGACGATTTATCCCGCCGATACCTTATTCTAATGTGCACACCGGGCTCGCCTGGAATTGGTTTCACAATGAATAGATTCAACTACACAAAAGCTAATTTCCACATTTTCCCATAACCTAAGTAACTCTTTTACTTTGTTGACAAATGATAATGATCATGCTAGTATAAATATACCATATGTATATTATATCACATTTAAGCCAATAGCTAAAATATAGCATGTTAATATATCAACATTTCATGTAATACAAATAACCCATGTAATTAATTAATCCGCAAATTTCCCCTACCTCAAATCCTAAGCTATGCACTACACGAGCAAAACACCTCACTTCTTACTCCACGAGTACTTCTTCCACTTATCTCCTCTATCACTCTCTTGCTCACTTTCTACGTAATGCATGTATTGCATGATGCTTTGTGTTGTAAAGACAAAGGAGCATTGCTCCTATTTATACTACCATGAGGCGGCTCCAAAACTTAAGGACTAAGGAAATATATAATAATATATGCATAAGGATTGGATGAAATGATGACTAAAACAAAGTAAAGCAGTAGGTGGATAAATATAGGTTAACAAGTAGCTTGGTAAAACATGTGGTACACATAAGCACTAGGCAAATAGCTAAATGAATGTATGAGAATTCGACATTTGTTTCTCAAGTGTGATCAAGATACAAGAGTAACAAAGGCTTGTCACAAGGTTGCAGGATGTGGCTGGTAAAAAAAAAGGAAATCATATTGATCTCTTTCTTCAAATTGAGGTGTACAGTTGGACAAACACAACCTAGAAAATGAATAGGATAGTAAACCCAAGTTCTAAGTAATGCATGTATGGAGGTTCTCATGCATGCAATTATATTTATATAATTATACAGAGAATTAATACATAATATTTTATGGAAATATGTCGAAATAACTTTCGGAATACGGAATCTTACAAAGCTTTCCCATGGAGCAGGTTTGGCATGTTATATCCTGCTGGACCTTACCTAACCTTCTGGTTAGGGGATGCCAGTGAGTAAATTTGAGACATGGCGCATAAAGCGCAATTAAATTGATCGCCCGGACCTTAGTAAACACACCAAGCATTATGTCTCATCTCGATCTCCGTACCGCACAAATATGATAGGTAAGTACGATGAATTCTAACTTTCAGAGTGTTGCTCCAGACTCATTCCTCTGATCTAGCTAAAATGACGAGTTCATATATAGCTGTAAACATGCCTGTAAGGATAGACGTACCTAACAGACATCGAGTTAACATCCTTGAAGGGTGTGCCGCATCTGAAGAACGATTGGTCACCCCTGTTAGACAACGGGTACGTCGGCGGATAGCCAATCAATCTGTCCATGGCTTGATGCATGACAAATCACTCAGTTTGTATGATTCACTTCCTAAGAAGAGGAAGGATAAGGGACAAAATGAATCCTTACTCGATCATGTCGTAATCATTTCTATCTCATGAGATTAATCCAGATTACTCCCAAGACTTGAAATTCTTAGACCAATATATGGAATTGGAATAAGATCATCATCGATGATGTTTTCACTTATAGGGTAACTACTGACATAAATGAAAAGCGACGATATTCAACCATGTTTCGTTGGTTAGTGAAAGCGTAGAAGTGATTAGACAACTGAAAGTACAAGCCATGTTGAATTAGATTCCTTACCAAAGTGTGCTTGAACGTGTCGTTCCTACACTGCTCAAGGTAACCCTGTTATGTTACAATTGGGAAATGAAGGTTAATGAGATGTATGAAATAATGTGATGTAATGCATGCCTTATGGCGCAAGGTTTCTCTCAAACGCCATGTGATTGATTGTAGCATTATGAATGTGGTTAGTGTTTCTCCATGGGGATATCGATTTGTGTAAATCCCCAAAGAGTTACATGGATTGATTCAAATAGCTCTAGACCACATAACACCTTCTCAATTCAAATAAGGCATTCACTTTACAGATTGAAGGAATTTGGGCGGATGTGGTATACCTATATAAGTGATTATTTGATCAATCTGGGATATGAATAAAGGCCATTGCACGTTCAATTAAGAAGTCAAATCTCGATTGCTAGAGTTGCAATTTTTGTCCATGACATGAACTTACTAAGACTCTGGAAGAGTTTGAGAAAACTGCTTCACACTTGAACATAGAATTTGAGATGAAGGATCTTGGAAAAACTCATTTATACCTGGACCTGAAGTTCACACGTTTTTCTTAGGGTAATTTGGTCCACTAGTTGAACTAGACCTCAAAAGTGTTACATTTTGAGTATACCTATGATCATCCATATACTAGATGCAAATCAGACCTTGAAGAGGTTGTGGAATTCGAAGTTCCATATGTAAGTTCAACTTTGTGCTTTGTTGTACTTAGCTCATTTTTGTGCTTTGTTGTACTTAGCTCATTGCATTAGGCAAAACATCTCATTTGTTGTTAATCTATTGTGAAAGATGCAGCACTGCACCTACACCAATCACTAAATTAACAGTTACGACGTATTTTGCACTACCCTGAAGGTATTATGGATTTGGGCTTATCCCTATGTATTTCGAGCGAATCTAACCCCCTAGTCCTTGGAATGATGTTTGCCTTGTTTGTTATGCCGACACATGTTACTTATCAAACCAGCACAAGACACATTCATAAATGGTTACGTCTTTACTATTAGGGATACCGTAATATTTTTGAGGTCCATGATATAGAACTAAGTTGCGAAATCTTTTAATTGTGTTCCAAGACTCACCACACTTCACTACTCCACACATGAGACATGGTTAAGAGCTCTTGTTGAGCATATTCGAAGCACTTGCCGTTTTCATCCATCGTTGAGTCCCAATGACGATCCATAAAGACTATGCCGCATGTATCTTTCAAACGAAGACCTGATATATCAATAAAGTCAACACCAAGCATATTGTCTACATCTCACCATGAAAGCATCAGGAGATTGAAGTCAAGCAATCCGATCCCAAACAACCTTGTCGACCTCTTCACTATGTCATTGCTGAAGTTTTCCTTCTAGAAGCTTGTTCGAGGAATTGATATGTGTAACTATCTCATATGCAACACTTGTAGTTTTCATTTGGAAGTTTTGTTAACCTCAGAGGAAGTATTCAGAAGTATACTCACTTGATCTTAGTGTATTATTTTTCCTACGATTAGTAGAATTTTTCCCACTAGGTTTTGGCTACCTAACTAGGTTTTAACGAGACACTCATCCCGGGCTGGTCATACCCTTGTGAGCTTTCTACTTGCATCTAAAAGACGTATAGTTTTGACTTAATGCGAACTTCTCACGTTTCTTCTTAGACTATTGATAGGAGCATATTTATGCTAATTAGTTAGTGTGTTTTCTTGCATTTACTTAGTTATTTGTTGCTTATTATAGTGTCTTAAGTCATTTTCGTGTGTTTATAGGTCCTAGAAGCAAAGTTGGCAAAAAGATGCAATTTGGAGCATTTTAGAGCAGTTTTGGGCTTGGAATGGATATCACAAGATTGGAGCAAGATGGATGGACGAATTTGAAGTTCAAGAGAGGCTAGGAATGTGCAAAAGAGTTGAAGAAATCAATCCAAGTCAAAGAAGATAAGGAATCAGCTACAAAGAAGGAGAATTATCCAAAACATTATCCAAAACTACCTTATCTTATCCTTATCTTATCCTTATCTTATCTTATCCTATCCTAATCCTTTCTTAACTTAATTGCTGCTGCAAAAGGGATTCAATTTCAGTTTAGGAGACCTAAAAACCTGATTTCTAGGAACCTTATCCCTTCCTACAAAGGTGCCGCACCTATCCCCTTCTAGAAACCCCAAAATCAGCCAAATAACACCCTTTCTAGAAGTCCCTAAAAATCTGGCGACCCAAGCCTTCTAGATGCATGATCCAGCCGCACCTTTAGCCTAATTCCCTTTGGTTTTTGGTCTTCTAGATGTCCTATTTCCTGCTAAGATTACATAAACCCTTTCCCCTTAGGATTGTGTTTTATTTTCCTACACAAACTACATTTTGTAATCCTTTTCCTACACAATCTAATTGTGCCGCACCCTCCCCCTATATCTTCACATATTTGCTGCACCATTCAACACACCATCTCTCATTCACATCTCTCTACACCACCATCTACCATTCAACCTTATTGTGCCGCAGCTTTGCAAAGGAAAGAAGGAAGAAATCTGGAGCGTTTCTAGGTGTATTCTATCTTTACTCTTGATGTTTAAATTTAATTGTCTTTGTTTATTTGCAATCATGAGGAACTAAACCCCTACTTAGCTAGGGGGGAGTTCGAAACTATGAGCATATATGTGATATGAATTGATTTCATCCAGTTATGATTTCATGAATCGTGAATGCAATTTGCGTAACTGTTTGATTTAAAACTTATTCTTGTATGTTGATTAAGGATGCATACTTAGTTTGCATGCTAGAATTTGATGCTAAAATATAAGGGAGTTTCACCTAATCGTTACAAACTTATATTTACAAGTAGTGGAGGTTGTTAGTCACGATCGCGTTAAGTAAATTCGTGGCAGGAGTGTCATGCAGTCATAGTCACGAATGTCATGTCAATGCTTATGATTTTCACAAAGCTTAATGATCTTTGATATGTATCTCCAGTATGCAGTCATATAGGGAACTTGATAAGAATAATTTGGTTTGCGGCGCTACGTCCAAATTCAATGAACTTGGGAAAATCTGAAGGTTAATGCGTGCAGTCACGATTAATTTGGGGCATTGTCGTTCATGGTTTATAGAAAAAACAACTGGAAATCGATTTGTGTTGCATATATGTCATGTGTGGAGAAGGAACCTCTAGCTAGCCATTCACCCATTTAAATCACCAATTTCGTACAAAACTAAGTCTAGTTTACAATTCTGTTTTGCTTAAGTTTAAATCCGTTTTCAAAAAATCCCTTGCTCTTAATTTGTGTTAAGATAGTCTAAATTCGTCAAATCTTGAGTCTTTTAGTCTTTTGAGTCAATTAGAGTCTTAATTTCGTTCAAATCAATCTTAGGTGTTAGTTTAGAGTCTAGATAACTTGTTTTGTGTGTTTTAGGTCTATTTAGCTTGTTTTGAGTCTTTAGAGTCCAGAAACTGTTTAATTGAATTCTATTTCCTGTTTTGAGTTTGTTTTGAGTTATTTGAGTCAAGTTAGGTTGTTTAAGGTGTCTAGAGTTAAAATTCGTCCAAATTGATCCCTAGTACTTGTTTTCATTGTTTAAAGTCCAGTTTATTGTTTTAGAGTCTAATTTGTGTCGATTAGCAATCCCTTTAATCCCCGGCTTAGAACGATCCTTACTTTCACATACTACATTGATAAGGGTTTAAGTTTGTGTGCAATTTAATTTCACATCAAATTTTTGGCGCCGTTGCCGGGGATTAGCAAGTTTGCTAATCCCTTGTTTTTGTCAAGTTTTTCTTTTGGTTTCTGATTTCGTTTTGTTTCTTTTCCTTTGGTTCAGGTACTAGTGTATGACTCGGAGTTCTCAACCAGTTCACGAGCACATCTTTGAGTTTGACGACGATTTTGAGCGAACGTTGAGAAGAAACAAAATGAAGCTGCCACCCACTCCATCTATTTCAAGCAGAGAATCCGAATTTGGAGAAAAGGAGGAAGACGAACAAGTCATGGCAGCGAACAATCGTACAATTAAAGAGCTTTCAGCCTCGGGGTTGGATAATGCTGTGCCTTTATGTATCCAATACCCTGCGGCATGTGAAGGCAAGACCGACGAATTCGAACTAAAGTCTAGCTTGTTGCATCATGTTCCAAAATACCATGGGCTGTCCATGGAAGATCCAAACAAGCACTTAAAGGAATTTGAAGTTGTTTGTTCAAGCATGACTCCCATTAATGTTGATGGGAATATTCTGAAGATGAAAGCTTTTCCATTCTCTCTTATGGATAAAGCTAAGGATTGGTTATTCGAATTGGCGCCCGGAACTGTCACATCTTGGGAAAGCATGAAAAGAGCGTTTTTAGAGAAATTCTTCCCAACTTCTAGAGTTATCCTTTTGAGGAAGAAGATTAGCGGGATTCAACAAGACCAAGGCGAATCATTCCCAACATATTATGAACGTTTCAAGGGTCTTGTTGCCTCATGTCCTCAACATCAAATGAAAGAAGAACTTCTCATTCAATACTTTTACGAAGGACTTCTTCCAATTGAGCGACAAATGCTAGATGCTTCAGCGGGAGGTGCATTGGTTGACAAAACACCAATGGCTGCAAAGGTCCTAATCGCCAACCGAGCGTTGAATGCACAACAATATGAAGGCGTTGGACAAAGAGAAGGGCCACGCCAACAAAGTGTGCATGAGGTAAGTTCAATTTCTGAAATTCAATCCAAATTAGATAACCTCACTATGCTTGTGTCGCAGGTTGTTGATGTAACCAAATTGCAAGGGATTACACAAAGTGTATGTAGTGTGTGCTCTATGCAAGGGCACCTCAATGATCAATGCCCTCAATTGATTGAGAATAGAGGGTGGGAATCTGCCAATGCCATGGGTTTTGGGAACCAAAATCAGCCACGCAATGATCCTTACTCCAACACGTACAATCCGGGTTGGAGAGATCACCCTAACTTCAAGTGGAGGGAGCCACAACAACCTCAACAACAAAGCCAATTTCGACAGCCCCCTGGGTTTCTTCAAAAACCATTCGTGCCATCTCAAGCCTATCCACAAGCTACCCAACAAACTTCAGGTTCGTCCCTTGAAAATGCTAAAATTCTTGAGTTATTAACCTCCATGTCGCAGGGAATACAAAACCAAAGCAAAGAGGTGCAAACTCAAGCACAAGTAGTAGCAAATCATCAACAGGAGATAGGAGAAATAAAGAATCAATTGGGGCAGATTTCTGAGTTATTGGGGCAGATTAGAGAACAAGGCAAATTGCCTAGTTCAACAATTGTCAATCCGAAGGGAGGATTCGAATCTGCAAAGGCAATCATGTTACGAAGTGGCAAGCAAGTTGGAACCAACCTACAACCATCCAAATCAAGTCAAAAGGAGGACGACAAGTTGCAGATTGAAGAGAAGGAGGAAGCACAACCCACGGCAAAGGGTGAAACACCCTTGCCGCAGCCACCTAAGCCATCTAATCCGTCCACTTCAGGTAAGAAGGTTCAAAATTCGATTATTTCTAATGTTGTTCCTCTGAATGTGCCCTTCCTTCGCAGATTTATGCAATCAAAGAAGGAGGAAGCTGAAAAGGACATTCTTGAGACGTTTAGAAAGGTGCAAGCCAATATCCCTCTCCTTGATGCAATTAAGCAAGTTCCCAGGTACGCCAAGTTTTTGAAGGAGCTTTGCACAACAAAGAGGAAGATGTCGAACAAGGAGGTTGTCCAGGTAAGTGAGAATGTCTCTGCTGTTTTACAAAGGAAATTACCCCCTAAATGCAAAGATCCAGGGAGTTTTACGATTCCTTGTGTTATTGGCAATACTAAATTTGAACATGCCATGCTAGACTTAGGAGCATCAATTAATGTCATGCCATACTCAATTTATGCATCTATGAACTTAGGTGAACTTAAAAGTGATGGTGTAATCATTCAATTAGCCGATCGTTCTAATGCTTATCCAAAAGGAGTTTTGGAAGATGTTTTGGTGTAGGTGGATCATTTAGTCTTCCCGGCTGATTTCTATGTGCTAGAGATGGATGATTCGGCCCAAGCTACTCCATTGCCACTCTTGCTTGGGCGACCCTTCATGAAAACAGCCCGAACAAAGATCGATGTGTTCAAGGGGACTTTATCAATGGAATTTGATGGGGAAGTTATTGATTTTAATATTTCTGAAGCCATGAAATATCCTATTGATGATCCTTCATGTTTTTCTATTGATATTTTAGAATTTTGGCACAGGAATTTCTTGACTCATTAGATCGAGATGCCCTTGAAACAACCATCGTTCGAGGAATAGAAAGAACAACTGGAAATCGATTTGTGTTGCATATATGTCATGTGTGGAGAAGGAACCTCTAGCTAGCCATTCATCCATTTAAATCACCAATTTCGTACAAATAAAGAAGACCTAGGAATCTCCGGCTCCACAACCAGATTTGCGTTCCTAAACCCTACTCTTTATTGCTTTTACTTTGCCATCTTTGTTATGTTTGTTAGTTGTGTTGTTTGCTTGCTTGTGTGTGAGTCTATGTTTGGAAACATTGAGGACAATGTTTGGTTTAAGTGTGGGGGGGTAAACAAGCTGTTTTATTGAAAAATTCGTGGGTTTTTATCACCTAGCACTTCTAAAGTTGTTTTTCACTGTTTTTAAGTGTTTTTAGTGTGTTTTGAAGTGTTTTTATATGTCTTGAAAGAAAAATACGAAAATTTTGAAAAAAACCGAAAAAGTTTTGAAAAATACTAAAAGGAGTCATTTTTTTGAGTCGTTTTTGTGTGTTTATGTCTTAGGGTACCTTCCAACACAATGATGAGGATTTGGTTTTTAATTGCATGACTGTTAAAGAAAGTTACAAACATGGATTGAAGTTTGATATGCTCTTTGGTTTATGCTTGGTTATAGTTGACATTCATGAATTCACATGTAATCACAAAAAGGATAAAATCAGTTTTTGTAACATGCTTGAAGGAAGTAACTCAAACAAACGCTACAACCCTGAGAGACTTGAGCCTATACGTTCTTTGGAGAGTTAAAAATCTGTGTATTTGTTGTTTTCTAAAGTCGTTGCATGATCTCATCATTCTTTGCTTGGTTGCTACTTAGAATGCATTTCATTATTTAGTTCCAAATACTAGAACTTATACCCATCTCATTCAAGGCATAAAATTGATTAGCATAACATAGAACAAGATGAAGTTGTTTAGTTTAAAACCAGTGCCAAAAAGCCTAACCCTTTGCATATGTATTGTAGGTTTAACCCCTTTGAGCCATATGTAGCCTATTTTCTTTGTTAGCCTACATTATCCTTACCTAGCCTAGATTAGGACCATCCATACCTTTGTTCTTAAGGCGTAGTGAAGCATGACCTAAGAGTGAATTCCCTTTGCTCGTTATTAGGCAGCAAACAAGTGTGGGGGAAGGTTTTTAGTGGTTTTGTGTGCCAAAATATCCAGAAGGGCACGGGTAGAAAAGAAAAAAAAAAAAAAAAAAAAAAGAAGAAAATTCGTGAGAAATAGAAAAGAAAAAGAAAAGTACGTGAAAAAGTGTGAAAAGTGTTCAAAATAAGTGAGAAAAAGCTCACAAGTGTTGGTTGTTGAAGAAAGGGTCCAAAAAGGTTGAATTCGGCCCTAAGTATGTGTGATTTTCCCTTTATGTATCAAAGTTTGTGGCTGCGTTTCAAAAGGGAGTTCTAAGTGTCATATTCATTACTTTGCTTGCTATTGCTTTAAGAACGTTTGTTTTCCTTACCTTTCTTTGTTAGCCAATACCCTTAGCCTCGTTACAACCCTTAGACTTCTATCTTGATTGTTATGTGTTTCAATATGTGGAGTTTGGGATTGGTATGAGCATATGGTATCCCTGGTTCTCGCGTCTAAGTAGTGGCATTCCATTCATGAGATCATATATATACATGCATTCCAGAAATTGCTTTCTTTGTTATATATACATATGTGAGTATTAGTTTTCTTATTACATCAATCTTCTCACATATACCTAGTGTAGGGAGTGTAGTCAGAAAATCTGAGTGCAAATTGAGTGCATATCTAGTAAGGAATTGAGTGATTCTCTAAGGCATGTTACTACATTCAAAATGTTGTTTTAATTGATTAGATGCGAACTAGTGAGTGGTAACTATGAGTAAGTATGTGCTCGAGGGTGGGGATAACTAAAATCTATGTAAGTAATGATTTTTAACATGTTATGTTCCATTAGAAATCCCTGAGGTGAACGTTGGAAGGTTTAGGTTATGTTTTGTTTGTTTTGTTTTGCTCGAGGACTAGCAAAAGCTAAGTGTGGGGGAATTTGATAGGAGCATATTTATGCTAATTAGTTAGTGTGTTTTCTTGCATTTACTTAGTTATTTGTTGCTTATTATAGTGTCTTAAGTCATTTTCGTGTGTTTATAGGTCCTAGAAGCAAAGTTGGCAAAAAGATGCAATTTGGAGCATTTTAGAACAGTTTTGGGCTTGGAATGGATATCACAAGATTGGAGCAAGATGGATGGACGAATTTGAAGTTCAAGAGAGGCTAGGAATGTGCAAAAGAGTTGAAGAAATAAATCCAAGTCAAAGAAGATAAGGAATCAGCTACAAAGAAGGAGAATTATCCAAAACATTATCCAAAACTACCTTATCTTATCCTTATCTTATCCAAACCTTATCTTATCTTACCTTATCTTATCCTATCCTAATCCTTTCTTAACTTAATTCCTGCTGCAAAAGGGATTCAATTTCAGTTTAGGAGACCTAAAAACCTGATTTCTAGGAACCTTATCCCTTCCTACAAAGGTGCCGCACCTATCCCCTTCTAGAAACCCCAAAATCAGCCAAATAACACCCTTTCTAGAAGTCCCTAAAAATCTGGCGACCCAAGCCTTCTAGATGCATGATCCAGCCGCACCTTTAGCCTAATTCCCTTTGGTTTTTGGTCTTCTAGATGTCCTATTTCCTGCTAGGATTACATAAACCCTTTCCCCTTAGGATTGTGTTTTATTTTCCTACACAAACTACATTTTGTAATCCTTTTCCTACACAATCTAATTGTGCCGCACCCTCCCCCTATATCTTCACATATTTGCTGCACCATTCAACACACCATCTCTCATTCACATCTCTCTACACCACCATCTACCATTCAACCTTATTGTGCCGCAGCTTTGCAAAGGAAAGAAGGAAGAAATCTGGAGCGTTTCTAGGTGTATTCTATCTTTACTCTTGATGTTTAAATTTAATTGTCTTTGTTTATTTGCAATCATGAGGAACTAAACCCCTACTTAGCTAGGGGGAGTTCGAAACTATGAGCATATATGTGATATGAATTGATTTCATCCAGTTATGATTTCATGAATCGTGAATGCAATTTGCTTAACTGTTTGATTTAAAACTTATTCTTGTATGTTGATTAAGGATGCATACTTAGTTTGCATGCTAGAATTTGATGCTAAAATATAAGGGAGTTTCACCTAATCGTTACAAACTTATATTTACAAGTAGTGGAGGTTGCTAGTCACGATCGCGTTAAGTAAATTCGTGGCAGGAGTGTCATGCAGTCATAGTCACGAATGTCATGTCAATGCTTATGATTTTCACAAAGCTTAATGATCTTTGATATGTATCTCCAGTATGCAGTCATATAGGGAACTTGATAAGAATAATTTGGTTTGCGGCGCTACGTCCAAATTCAATGAACTTGGGAAAATCTGAAGGTTAATGCGTGCAGTCACGATTAATTTGGGGCATTGTCGTTCATGGTTTATAGAAAGAACAACTGGAAATCGATTTGTGTTGCATATATGTCATGTGTGGAGAAGGAACCTCTAGCTAGCCATTCACCCATTTAAATCACCAATTTCGTACCAAACTAAGTCCAGTTTACAATTCTGTTTTGCTTAAGTTTAAATCCGTTTTCAAACAATCCCTTGCTCTTAATTTGTGTTAAGATAGTCTAAATTCGTCAAATCTTGAGTCTTTTAGTCTTTTGAGTCAATTAGAGTCTTAATTTCGTTCAAATCAATCTTAGGTGTTAGTTTAGAGTCTAGATAACTTGTTTTGTGTGTTTTAGGTCTATTTAGCTTGTTTTGAGTCTTTAGAGTCCAGAAACTGTTTAATTGAATTCTATTTGCTGTTTTGAGTTTGTTTTGAGTTATTTGAGTCAAATTAGGTTGTTTAAGGTGTCTAGAGTTAAAATTTGTCCAAATTGATCCCTAGTACTTGTTTTCATTGTTTAAAGTCTAGTTTATTGTTTTAGAGTCTAATTTGTGTCGATTAGCAATCCCTTTAATCCCCGGCTTAGAACGATCCCTACTTTCACATACTACATTGATAAGGGTTTAAGTTTGTGTGCAATTTAATTTCACATCAACTATGAGTTTTATTCCCATAATGAGACCATAGCTAGGTTTGTGAGTTTACTACTAGTGCATTCTTCCGTTTAATTTGAGACTCATATTCGCTTATTGTGCCGATGATTTCAACAATTGAACTTATTTCATTGTTGAAGACGTGATGTGATATTTTACTTAAGTATTTATACACTTAAGGGGGACTATTGCAATCCTAATTAGATTAGGAATTTGATTGTGTAAATCTTGTTCAGGTTATGTTATATCTTTTAGATAGTGTCTTATTTCTATTGTAATACTTAAAAGATAAGGAATTTACCTTCTCTACTACTATGACTAAAAACACAATGGGTTGAGAAAACACATCACAGAATTCACCCAATTTTCTACTCTTTGCCACACCCTCTCTCTATAATTATGCAGTTAAGTAGGCCTCCAATAGTTTATGAATTATAAGTTAAGTTATAAAGCCATAGTTATAGATAACAGGATAAAATCCTCTCCGAATCCAACCCATCTGGATCCTACGGATCATTCTTCTTCTTCTTTCATCTCTTCAGTTTTGCTTCTGCTTCCTCTTGTTCTTCAATCTTCTTCTTCAATTCTTCTTCTTCAATCCTGCTTCTTCTTCTTCATTTTTTTCGCTTGTTTCTGGGGAACTTCTACGCATCATATTTTTCAGAACGACAAGCAGAGTTCGTCATTCCAGATGACTATGACGTTGCCGATTACCAGCATTGGGGAAGCCACCATACCGACTCCAGGGAAGCCACCACGCTAACTCCGGGGAAGCTAGGATGCTGACTCGGACTGTTTAGAAGAAGGATCCGAATGGGTATGCTCCGGAGACAATCATATCCCACATATAACATGGGCGTATCTCTTTTAAGTACAAAAAATTCTTCTATTTTGATATTTAGTAGAAATTATTTGGTTGTGAATTCGCCATTCACGAGATTCAAAACTCAGATTTCTCACTTACAAGCGAAAAAAAATACAACTAGACTGTAATGCTAAATGGTAACGTTTGCACAAAGTAAGTGAGGGAGAAACACATGAGTGTTCTTGTAAACTGTTGTGCACAAATTTAGTTGATGGAGTCTTAAGACCTTAAAAATGTAAGATGAAAATTAAAGTTTCTAAGGAGTTAAAATGTCAAAATTTGAAGAAGCAAAAAAATAGGCCAAGATGATAAAGAAGGGATTATTTTTGCTCACCACTTTAAGTGATGATAACTTTCACCACCTTATTTCTCCTCGTTAGATGAATTTAAATTTTGAAATCTATGCAGTGAATAGACACAAATCTCAAATTTAAGATTATCAAATGATAATAAATAGAATAATGAGCATTAATAGGTAGTGAAAAAAGAATGCTAGAAAGACTAAATTTTTACATCAAATTTACAAACTAAAAATGATGTTTCATCGATAAGAAACAAACGCGTTAAAAAAGGGGTTTTTAAATACTTCAAGAAGATTAAAATTTAATAAAAACCTGGTGTTAGACTGAATATTGATTTTAATCCCTTAATGTGTACTTAATTCAAATTCATATTATATTTTTATTTTTATATTTAATAGATAACTTATTTAATGTTATTACATTAAATTTTAAATTTATTATTATAAACATTTTAATTCATTAATTTTATTTAACTTTATCTAATTAGTTTACCTAAACATTCGTATCATAATATATTTTACTAAATTAGTGTACCGAAATGTCCATACCTAAATATATTGTAGTGAATTAGTGACACGTAAGAAAATATGTAAAATCATAAGTGTACCAAAAAATCCATACCTAACTATATGATACTAAACTAGTGTACCAAAATGTTGGTACATAAATATATTATACTAAACTAGTGTACCGAAATGTATGTAACATCACATATCGCCCAGGGGAGTGATCCTTATATGTATATTCCTACCTCTTACTAGCACAAGGCCTTTTGGGAGCTTACTGGCTTCGAGTTCCATCGGAACTCCGAAGTTAAGCGTGTAGCGCGCGAGAGCACTTCCAGGATGGGTGACCCATTGGGAAGTTCTTGTGTGAGTTCCTAGAAATAAAACCGTGAATGCGTGGGGAAGGCCCAAAACGGACAATATCGTGCTACGGTGGAGTCGAGCCAGGGAGGTGGCTGCGCCCGGGTTGGGATGTGACAATTTGGTATCAGAGCCTAACCCTGGCCGCGTGTGTGCCGACGAGGACGTCGGGGCCCTTAAGGGGGTGGATTGTAACATCCCACATTGCCCAGGGGAGTGATCCTTATATGTATATTCCCATCTCTTACTAGCACGAGGCCTTTTGGGAGCTCACTGGCTTCGGGTTCCATCGGAACTCCAAAGTTAAGCGTGTAGCGCGCGAGAGCACTCCCAGGATGGGTGACCCATTGGGAAGTTCTCGTCTGAATTCCCAGAAACAAAACCATGAGGGCGTGGGGAAGGCCCAAAGCAGACAATATCGTGCTACAGTGGAGTCGAGCCCGAGAGGTGGCTGCGCCCAGGCCGGGATGTGACATGTATGTACCTAAACATATTATACTAACCCAGTGTACCGAAATGTTCTTACCTAAATATATTGTAATGAATTAGTGACAGATAAGAAAATATGTAAAAACATAAGTGTACTGAAAAATCTCTACGAAAATATTTTCTTATATAAGATGCTTACCATAATGAGAATTAAAATTTATAATATTTTCCTAAAATTTAAATTCATGAAATTATAAATAAAAAAAAGGAGACATTGAATACATATGGTGGCATTAAATAGAATATAGGGACTAAAATCAATTTTTAATGTTGTATAAGACATTTTTTTAAATTTCTCAGGGATTAAAATATTGTTTTCTATAAAAAAAAAAATTCCATAAAGAAAGCAAATAGGGTCCACATACTGGAAACGCACCAAGCGAGAGACCTTTTTCGCTTCTTACTCTTCTCTTGTCCAGTTGTCTTAATAAGACCATTCCCCAATTAACAGATACATGGTGGGGAGCAACAGAGAGAGAGAGAGAGAAATTGGGGAAATCAATTAGGTCTTGGCTCAATGCAATACTTACAGTTTCGAAATTGAAGAGCCCCATTTCTCTGAATTATTTCAATGGCCGATCACTCAGACGCTTCGCCTCTCATCCCTCCGAAGCTGATCACGGAGCCCAGCGAGATCGACCTCGAGGCGGGCCCTGGCGAACAAATCCAGTGCCGAATTTGCCTTGAAAGTGATGGTATTTCTCTCAACTTCACTTGTTCGCTTGCCCAATTGATTTCATTTTTCTATTGGATTCGTTTTGCCAAATTCTAATTTTGTTTTTCAAGTCTACCAGCCTGATGAGCGTGTCTTGCAATTGGAAATGTTGCACAATTCCAAATGTATTTCGAATTTGAGTGTGAAACTGCGATTTTTTCTTTTGGGTTCCTTTTAAATGCTTAGAGTTTGGTATTAGAAGCTTACAGTGGGGGTTTTCCACTCAGGTAGGGACTTCATTGCTCCCTGCAAGTGCAAAGGGACTTCCAAATATGTCCACCGGGAGTGTTTGGATCATTGGAGAGCTGTAAAGGTTTGGTTGCCATCTCTATTTTTTGTTTTTGTTTTTCTCTTTTCAAATTCAGTGCATATAACACCATGTTGTGGGTTTCCATGCAAATGCAAGCTTAGTGATCCCATCCATCCATCTACTATATCAATTTTTATTACTTGTCGTTCTTCTCAAACTGTTACTGTATCGTGTTGTGTTGTGTTGTGTTGTGTTGTATGCTTTTTCTGGATATTTGAAAAATAATAGAATGTGAATCCAATAACAAGGAAAGGTCATTAATTAGAATCTAGATTGGTGTGTCGTGTATGGGCTTCAAAATGTGCTTGTTGTAGTTCAAGTATGAAATGAATTTTATTGAAGTGAAGTTCCCTCAACCCTAATGCCTCTGGCTGTCTGGCATGATGAAATGGAATCGAGATCTTGTTACGCTTGCATTGTCATGATTTGTTGCCACTTGCCAGTTGTTTGTTAAGAATATATTGATCGCAGTGTGTTTTACATGCGTAGCGAATTAATTTTGTTTTCCTTGTTGAAGACTATTTAAGTCAGTTTTAGACTGTCAGTGCATTGCAGGAAGACCACACTTGTAGAACTCAGAAGTGGGCTTTAATTGGTCCTTCCATTATGTGTATGATTTATCTAACTAGGACAAATTAGCAACATATGTCCACATGTTCGTTTTTGGGTTCTTGTTAGGTTTCTCCAAATGATATCTGATTATCTTATTTTAACTTTTCCAGGAAGGGTTTGCATTTTCTCATTGCACAACGTGCAAGGCTCCTTATCATTTGAGAGTTCATGTTGTTGCTGATAGAAAATGGCGTACCTTGAAATTCAGATTCTTTGTGACGAGGGACATTATATTCATATTTCTGGCTGTTCAGCTTGTAGGTCATTTGTTTTTTCCTTTAGTTGCTTAGTTTTGCTTTGATAGTTTGCATACGTTTTGCATGTATAAGCATTAAACATTTTTGTTCACTTGTACAGGTGATTGCTTCGTTGGCCTATTTGGTTTATTTAATAGATGGTTTCCAGCAATTCTGGCTTCGTCTTGCATGGGGCTTTGACAGTGAGCATAGCTTCTACTATATATGTGGTAAAGTCTCAAGTTAGAATGTAAACGCTTATGCCAGACAAATAAATAGTGATAAATGTTATAGTTTATGCGATTCTTATTTTGGGCTGTACAAAATTATGTATGGCACCTTAGCCTGGATTCTCTCTTTTTGTTAACTGACTTATATCTACGTCCTTACGAACAAGGTTTATGAGATGAACATGTTCATCAGATTGAAATTACATAGGAAAGTAACATGTGATTGAGTAGACATATGGACTGGAATGAGGATATTAACTGAAGTAACTGAACATACTAAAAGGGAAATGCTAAACAAAAAAACCTAGTGACTGAGCAAGCTAGCAAGAAAAGAGGTAGAATATAGAATATATATTGGTCTGTAGATGTATGTTTATCAGTTCTTTTTTTTTTTTTTTCCTACTCTATCCTTATTTGTCATGGACGTGTACTTGATTAGGTGTTAGCACTTGCAATTGTATAAGAAACTGTGACCTTCAGGGCCCACTACAGTCTTCCTTCCAATTTAAATTATTATTCACCAAACAAGCTCTCTTATGTTTTGATCAAAGCAGCTGAGAGGAGATGATGGTCCTCGAAAAGTAACTGGTTAAGTGCAATAGAATTAGTGGGTCTAATTTTGGTGCTAAAACACTAATCAAGGATCATTCATATAAAAATACGTTTGGAAATAAGCGTACTACATGTTAAATGTCTCATTTGCTATTGTGTCAATACAGAAACGTTTTCTTTGCCCTTTTAAATGGTAGAATAGAGGTGAAAAAATGGAGATTCGGTATGACTTTATTAAACACCGGTTCAACTTTGTTTTTGTCTCCATCTGTTGAACAGTTATTGACTGAAAGAATTGACATTTAGGCGTCACAGCAGTTAATATTTTTGTTCCCAGATGAAATCACATGGATTTGTCTCACTTCACTTTCATGTTTGCTGATAAAATGGTTTCAGAAAACTCATGATGTTATTGGGATTTTTGTTTTACAAATTAATAGTGTTTTAAGCCATTCTGAAATTTATGGATCAGTTTGAGATTTCAAAGTTTCGGAAATAAATATATAATGAAAATCTGCAAATGTAGTCTAGTGATATTTTCTGTAGCCATGTTGAAACCAGAGAAGTTTTTATCCCAATAAGAAAGGGGTAAAAGAAATACAGAGAGTGAGGTGGTCTTCAAGGTCTTCATCAAAGGAAGATACTAACTGTAGGGGTAATAGATGTATTAGTGTGTTACTGGGTTACAGACTTATGATGAATTACTGGCTGAACACCATGCTGTCAAACAATGACATTAGCATTTTGTAATGGTATCTCAAACTGTATTGCACAGACTAAGAAAAATTTTAAGATAGTTACAATTGTATTCTCAGATAAAATCCTTTTTTTTATTTTTTTTCTCGTTTATATGAAACATAGTTATCTCTCACAACACTATCTGGGTGTGTTTTATACATAATTTTTCTACATTTTACTCTGGTTCTCTGATTTTTGGGGAAAATTTTGAGGGTTGAGGGTTTAGGGTTTATATATTGTGTCCCATGGAAGTTGGTGTGGGTGGAGTCTCATTGCTACCTTTAACCACAAGTAGTACATGTTTTAAGTGCCTTCTGTTTGAGATCTTTACCTTATTTTTCTAGAAGTCAAAAAGAAAATAAAATAGCAAGATAGTGTTATGTTTCTTTGACCATGATGAAATCTTTGTTGCAACTCTTTGTTATAACTTTTCTGTTATTTAGCTTCTCAATTACTAATCAATTGATTGAAATGTTGAAATGTATATTTAGCATAATGGAAGAGTACATGTTTGCTCCTTTGTTCTCTGGGTTAATACTTCTCTTTTTTGGTTTTGGTAATTTACATACTTCTATTGTTGACTACAGGAGCTCTGTTGTTTTTCGCTTTGCTTGGGTTGTCTGGCTGCTTCATTACTTGTTACGACCGTAGGGTGCGCAACGATTTGGCTCAGCCATGTCGTGAATTATGCCTTTGTTGCTGTCAACCTGGGTATGAGTCTACACTTGGAAATCTTTGACCCAGTTGGTACACATGATTTACGTGGTTATATTATCACCTCTAAATGCTTAAGTTTTTGTATTTACATTGAAGAATTTGTGTTTGTAAAATATAGATGCATAGTAATACAACCATAGCAACTCTTAGAAGAAAAATGATCAAACACCTATCATCTTTTACAGGCAAGCTTCATTAAATTTCAACTGGCAAACGGGCACATGCCATGCATATGAGATAATTTTTGCTAGAAGAAATTGAAAAGTGGGAAAAAAACAGTGGGGGAGAGAAATATGGGTATATTTTATTTTTGTTTTTTATATAAAATTTTTAATTACTATTATCCCCTGAACATATTAAATTTATTTTATTCAAACTACAAAATAAATAAGGGCATGTTTTTCTTTTCACCCCTCATTGGTTGATAAGGAGGGTTCTCTTAATAATGTATATAAATTTGAAAAATTTGACATTTGATTCCATGCATGCATATATTGGATTGTCCAATTGCTGTTCCTTCGTCCCTTTTCATTTCAATTGTTTCTTTGGCAAATGAGGAAATGTGTCTTCCTGGGATATATTACACTTTATTAATATGTTTTTTATTTATTTATAATGTTTTTCACTTAATATATTGTAACACAACTTTTTGTTGACTTTCTGTTTACTGCAGATAGGTTTCATTCATATTATCACATACCAAACTTTCTACTTGTAATTATCAGTTTTTGTTTTGTTTGCTATTTTTGATTAACTGCATCAATAGTTGGATACTGTATCATATATCACAACCCAGACACTTAATGTGCTACATCTGTCCACTCCTTTAGTCTGCGTAATATGTTGTCCTTATGATTCATTAATTCACATCACAATTTAGTGTTTATTCATTGAAATCAGTTTTTGAATGATGCAACTTAATTTTGAACAATCTCTGCAGTGTGTGCGCAGACTGTCATTTACCTGGAACACTTTGTATGTGGACTGACTGTACTACATGCTGGGGAAGTTGTGCAAGTATGGCAGGTGAATGTGGTTGCTTGGGAGGAGCTGGTGAAGCAGGGCTACCAATATTATTTATAATGGGTCTGATCGTGCTGGGACTTTTCACCGTGATTGGGATATTCTACAGTGTCCTCGTAGCTACAATGGTTGGACAACGGATTTGGCAGCGGCATTATCATATACTTGCAAAAAGGATGCTGACAAAAGTGAGTTAGGGACCTTACTTTTATAATTTGGTTTTTCAGGTCATGTTAATATATCGTCTAGACACTGACTAGAGATTACCATTTCATCATGCACTATGCCAAGTCAAGATCAATGACCGAACGTAATTTTTTTATTTTTTATTTTTTAACTACTAGGGCCATTAAATTGTAGTTGAATTCAGTAGAGGGTCACCTATAGCAGACTAAACAGTATTGCATGGTAACCCATGTCATTGATGAGAAATAGTGTAGTTAATAATATAATCTCTTGGTGAAACATGATCGAACTTTGCATCTACCCGCACATGTTGCAATTAAAACTCAGATGTTGATCATGTCCTCTTGGCCCATTTATGGAACAAGGAATGCTAACTTTGGAAGCTTATGTCATCTGCTAAGCCGGATCTGTGAGTTGTTCTGATGAATTAGTAGGTCTACTTAAGTCCATAATAGATTAAACAGAGTTTTATATATACTAAACCAACTAAACAATTTCTGTTTATCAAAAAAGGGAAGAAACAATTGATCATTTCTGTAATTTGTAATGATACTGGATATTGTCTACAGGATCTTTATTTCTTAAGGTTTGTTTACTGGTGTAGGAATATGTTGTCGAGGATGTTGATGGTGAGATAACAGGATCTGATTGGTCTCCCCCACCTCTCCCAGCTGAGCATATTCAGCAGCTGAAAACGCTGGGCCTACTATAGATATGAAGAGGGCTTGTTTACTGTTTACCAGAATAACACGATATTGAGATAAGACTGCCTGCCTCTGCATTTGGTGGGTCAAGTGTTTTTACTACAGGCTTCCGAGTCTCGTTGGCTCGCATTGATCCGAAAAGAGTTGATGGTCACTGAAAATGTCCCATAGCCATTTCTTCTTGTTTGAGTTATATTTGTAAAATTTTATCAGTGTAAGAAATCAAGAGTAGGATAATCTCAAAATCACTAACATGTATATCATTGATGTTTTCTAGCCATAAAAAAGAACGACTCCTTAAGTTTCTCGCATTTCTTAGTTTTGGGGGAATGTCTGAATGTTATCTTGTGGTTTTTATGTTTTTCTGTTTTCCTTCCAGGCAATGAAATCTACAAGTCTGATGTGGCCTATGCATTATCTACTTGTTATTGGCTCGATGGTACTTCTCTTCACAAAAATGACCCGTGCTCTTTGAAAATGTGGAACCAAATGCCGTAAGCATTCGGTATTTACGGGGCTCAATTTATCAACGATTAAGTAATAATTCAATTATCAACTTTCATATTATTTAGTTTACAAATTTAATCTCTCTAACATTTTTCAGTATATAAATATGTATTTCTAATACAGGGTACGTATGACAGGTATGTTTCTCCCTAAGATGTCGGTGGCAAATGATATAAATATATGTCGTACAAGACGGGTGTTAGCCCTCTGGAGGCTTTTAGCAATCCACATCTACCATTAAAAGTAAAACAATCAAAATGGAAGCCAAAACCAGGAAACCACCCACCCACCATAAACAAATATAAATATGGAATATATATTGTAAGCCTTATCCACTTCTGTTACTGTTAGCATCTCAACTTCCTTTCCTATAAATAATTGCCCCACACAGGCCACATTATATTGTCAATCAAATTATCAATCAAGTCCCAACAATTTCAAAGCAAGTTAGGAGAGAGAGAGAGAGAGAGAAGAGAGAGAAATGGCAGATATTGCAATTTTGGTGGCAGAAGAGTATGAGAGAAGGGTAAAGAATGGAAGAAAGGATGATGATCATCATCAGCAGCAGCAGCTAAAGAGTGAGTTGGCTTCTTGTGTTTCCGTTTTGGCTCAAACCCTGCAGAAGAAGATTGGACACCCAAAGATGGAGTTTGTCAAGTGGGCAAAGGAGCCCAGAACCCAAGTTGGTCTTGAGGCCTCCAATTGCTTCTTCTCTGCTTAATTAATTGAATTCAACGGAATCATCTTCCAGCTGCTTTTCAATCTTGTTTTTCTAATCTGTTTTCCTGCTGTACACATGTAACATGATATCCGCTTTCTTTTTCCTATCATCATCATCATCATCTGCACAAAGCCTGTTGTTTTTCTTTCTTTCAATACTAGAATTGGGTCGATCAACATTTTATGCTTTTAAGGAAATATCAATGAAAATAAATTTTAGCAAGTAATATTGACTTTAGTTAGAGAGGAGAATTGAATTTTTATTTTTATTTTTTATTACATCGATATTTTTACACTAAGGAGATGGGAAGTTAAGTTAAGTCACACAATTGACAGTCTAATTTGGTATCGAATTCGCCATCCATGAGATTCGAACCTAAGGCCTCTTATTTAAGTGAAGGGGAATATCATCAAACCGTTGTACTGAGTGGCGAGAATTGAATTTTATTCACCTTACTATAAGCTTTGACTACTACCTTACTCTTATTCAGTCTAATTTTTTTGGTCTTCCTGATCATGTCATGGCTTGGCTTGTTTCATGTGTCCTCCAAAACTTCTAATGCCCTTATCAGAGAAGCTCATTATTTCTTTTGGGGAAATAATGGCAACAACCCTCTAGTTGCCTGCCTGCCTGCCTAAATCCATTACCCTTGCTCATTGTTTTAATCTTCCATTGTTAACTAAGTTGGGATGAAAAGTGTTGACCAAGCCCGATAACTGGTGGGCTCAAATTGTTTCGTCTTATTTTCTGTGGCGAGACCATTTCTTGGTTGTTCGAAAGAAAACTACTGCTTTAGCTGCTTAGAGCGGTATTCTGAAATCTAGGATGGTATGAGATGGTTGGTAATCGGAAGACTAAATTGTAACAATGGTCGATTAACTTTAACTCAATCGGAACAATGGTCTCTCAACTAAAAATTCATTACCGTTAGTCCTTTCAACTATCAAAATGTGCATTTATGGCCCCTTAACTAAAATTCATTACTATTGATCTATCAACTTTAATCCAACTGCAGAAATGGTCTTTCGACTTTAATCCAATTGAAGCAATGGTCTCTCAAATTTAATCTAATTGTAGCAATAGTCCTTCTAATATAACTCATTTTGATAAAAGTCTGGCGAAATTGAAGAAAATGATCATAGCTACACGTTTTGATGAGTTGAGGAACCCCAATTGTAGCAATGGTTTTTCCAACATAACTTATTTTGACAAAATTCCGACGAAATTGACGAAAAAGATCATAGTCACACATTTTGATAAGTTGAAGGACTAATAGTAATGGATTTTTAGTTGAAGGACCATTGCTCCAATTTAATTAAAATTGAGAAACCATTACTACAATTTACTCAATTAAAAATATTTTGTTTGGTCTTATAATTAGGGTTTATTGTTCCTTTTTCTCTTTACTTTCTGCTTCTCAAGTGAATGGTATTCCTTTGGCAAATTTTCTATCAAGTTAATGGTATTCCTTTTGGCAAATTAAATGAGAGGATCCTCATTCATTGATTGGAACCTAACTGTGGGCGTTGTCTTCCTTTGGCAAATTTTCTATCAAGTCTACTGCTTGGATGCAAATCCAGGGATTTGGATTCCATCCAGATTATAAATAATGAGGATCCTAAATATCTTTACATCTTAATCATTTATCGTGTATCATACGGTTAGAAATAATTTGATTTTTTTTTTTTAAACTTAAACACAAATGATATCTAACGAAAACTGATCAATTGATGTATAATAGACGTTTAAGATATGAAAATCCCTAGAATCCCAACCAAATGAATCCGGAGAGAATCTCCTCTCAAATCGAGGCTTGTACCTCTGACTGTCTGACAGACAGACATGCATGTTTCTCTGTATGATGTCGGTGGCAAATGATATAATCTGTGTTGTACGAGACAGGTGTTAGCCCTCTAGTGGCTTTTAGCAATGCATGACACTTAGCCCACTTTCAGTTATATTTTCAGCGGGCGCCCTCATACAATTAAAACTTAAAACAAACAAATGGAAACCAAAACCAAACCACGAAACCACCCACACTAAAATAAAATTAAGGAATTTTAATAAAACACTTATGGATACTGTTTATTTTTAACGTTAAAAATATTTTTACTTTAAAAAATCATTTTCGATATTATTCACTTGCATCTTTATTTTATCATTTTCATTAAAAATTAAAGTTTTTTAGAATATTTTGTTAGTTTTCTTTGAAATTAAATAATGGTTTACTGTAAAAATAGTGAGCGCAGTAACCTGTAAGCCTTATCCGCTTCTGTTAGCATCTCAACTTCCGTTCCTATAAAGAATTGCCTCCGACAGGCAACGTTATATTGTCAATCAAATTATCAACCAAGCCCCAACAATTTCAAAGCAAGTTGCGAGAGAGAGAGATGGCAGATAGTGCAATTTTGGTTGCAGAAGAGTATGAGAGAAGGGTGAAGAATGGAAGAAGGGATGATGATCATCATCATCAGCAGCTAAAGTGTGAGTTGGCTTCTTGTGTTTCCGTTTTGGTTCAAACCCTGCAGAAGAAGATTGGACACCGAAAGATGGAGTTTGTCAAGTGGGCAAAGGAGCCCAGAAGCCAAGTTGGTCTTGAGGCCTCCAATGGCTTCTTCTCTGCTTAATTGAATTCAATGCAATCATCTTCCAGCTGTTTTTCATCTTTTTTTGTTCTTTTATTTAATTTTCCTCTGTTCATGTAAAATGATATCAACTCTCTTTTTCCTATGATCATCTGCACAAAATGTGTGTGTTTTTTTATTCCTTTCTATTTGTTGTAAATTAGATTCTGTATTTCAAAATTCACATCACTTGTATCTAGTTAATTATCCATTTGATTAACTACTATAGTTAATTTCTTAGAGCATCTTCGCCCGTTAGTAGAGGGCAATAACAATTGAAAGGGCAATAAAATTGCCTTTACTATTCTCAAAACAGTAATTGTTTTTGTGCAAGTCCATCCTTTTGGAAGGATGAAGGGTAAGGGTAAGGGGGATTGCTATTTACAAATACTTTTTTGAGTAGTGCTATTTACATAACATTTTTTACTTCTTACATACCTTTGTTAAATTTTCTTCCATTAATCTTCTTCAATTCATTCGATTCGATGACCGAAAATTGAGAAGGGTGTGCATAACCCTACTTTTTTTCTTTTTTTTTTTTACGTTTTGTGTCTTGTAAATGCGTAAGTTTGTTCTTTAAAAATAAAATTCTCTATTATAATTTTAAATACAAAATTAACATTACAAACAAACATAATTAATAAAACAATAACATTTTGTTCAAAAAAATATAATTTAAAAGACACTACTTCACTTCTTGAAACTCAAATTTCGTTCCACTTTGACTTCTGAACTCTCTCTTCTCCCTAAGGTCGCCTCCTAAAACACATGGGAGCATGTTTGCTTATCACCTTAAACTTTGGTGTATGCTCATCATACACCTAATCATCTGCCACATGTCCTTTCACTTAACCTTGGTTAATTTTTTTCAAAATTGAAAAAATAACATTTAATGTTAAAGTTAACTAGAGTTAGGTGAAATGACACATGTGCAATGAATTTGATTATAAATCTCCATTATATATCAACATTCAACAATTGGATAATATTAAGTTTAAAAGAAGCTAGTTGAAATCAAAATCGAGATCAAATGACAAAATGAAACGAATTTTGAATTTCAAAAAGTAAAATAGCAGTTTTTGAGTTATAGAGAACAAAGTGAAATAGGGTAGATAAAAGTAAGCCTTTTTTATTGTTGTTTAAAATTGCCGTATAAATTGCATGTGATGTACATGCAAGAGACAAATGGAACCCAAACATGCACTGTTGGAGCCGAACAAACACACATGATGTGCAAAGACATGTGCACGTGGGTGGGCCACAATCGTGGCTTTTTCTGTACCAAACGGGCAGCAGCCCTAAGTCCGATCGCCCTCCAATATTTCCACCGGTGGAGCAAAATTTTTTGGATTGGCGGGCAATTTAACCCAATTGCATGGGAAATTGAGGATGGTTGGAGATGCTCTTAAGGTATATTTTGTTCAAGTCATGATGTTCACGAGACTGCAACTTATAATTAAAGAGGAATACTTTTAGACAGTAGTATTAGTGACTTGGATTGTCTGTATTTTTTATTTTATTAAAAACAGTATTACTACTCTACACTACACTGTAAGGGGAATAGGAAGAGTTTGAATCTAGGACTTAGTAGGTTAGAGAAGAAGACGATATCCACCAAGGCGTTATACATAAAGTTGTTAAGCACATTTACCACTCTCGAAATACTGTTTTAAAAAAGCAATATAAGAGAAGATATATGTAAGTTATCACCTTGTACATTACTTAGGTTTGATTTGGGAAACGTATTCTCTAAAGAGGTAATTTGTTTGTGTTCACAAAATATTTCCAATACTAAAATTGGTTGGATCAACATTGTGCTTTTAAAGAAATATCAATGAAAAGAAATTGGTAGCAAGTACTATTGACTTTAGTTAGAGAGGAAAATTGTTATTATTTACCATATTATAGGAGAAAATTTGTGTCCATTGAGTCTAATCTTACTCTTATGTAGTCTATTCTTTCTGATCTCTCTAATCATGTCATGGCTTGTTTCATGTGTCTTCTAAAATTACTAGGGGTGTGCTATCCACACACCCTTTTTTATTTTCCACGCTCTCCTCTCAATTTTTGGCCATTTGGTCAAATGAATTGAAGAATATTAAATGACAGAAATTAACAAAGTGTGTGTAGAAAGTAAAAATGGATGTGTGGATAGCACCATCCAATTACTAATGCCCTTGATAGAAAAGCTCATTCTTTGTTTTGAGGGCAACAGCCCGCTGGTAGCCTGGCAAGATGTTTGCCTGCCTAAATCCATTAGGGGCTTAGGTATAAGACCTGCTCATTGGTTTAACCTTGCAGCGTTAACCAAATTGGAATGAAAAGTGTTGACCAAATCCGATAACTGGTTGGCTCAAATTGTTTCTTCTAAATATCTCTGGCGAAATCATTTCTTGGTTGTTAGAAAGAAAGCTACTGTTTTAGGTGCTTGGAGCGGTATTCTCAAACCTAGGAAAGTCTTGCTTCACGATTTGAGATGGTTTGGTAATCATAAAAATATTTTGGTTTGGTCTTATAATTAGGGTTTTCTCGTTCCTTTGTTCTCTTTACTTTCTGCTTCTCAAATTAATCGTACCGATTGGCACCTCATTGTGGATAAAGTAATTTGTACTTGGTGGTTGTCTTCCTTTGGCAAATTTTCTATCAAGTCTACTACTTGGATGCAAATCCAGGTTAGTCCCCCTCACCCAAAAGCTTGTTTCATATGTTGAGGAAGCTTATTATTCCCCTAAAGTTCATATTTTTGCTTGGTTGTAAATTATTTAAGGATTTAAGGATTCAATCTATTATCTTTGAACCCTTTTGCCCTTTATGTTATTAGGAGCTAGAGTCTGCTAATCTTCGTTTTGTCTCTTGCCTTTTGCTTTCTCTATTTGGATGCATTTTTAATCGTTGGTAAATATGAGAGTCTAGAAACCATCTTTTGTTCAGGAATTCTAATCCCCACCCACTAAAGTCATTAGACCTCTATTCAACTTTGGTCAGACTTACCTCTTGATCATATTCCTTTTGAGCAAATCCCACTCATGTGTCCAACTCTTCTCAGCCACCTCCAAATCTCAGGATCGACTCCTACCCGCAATAATTTAAAAATATAGGCTTTTTATATCATCTAGCTATTTGTTTTATGTTCCCCATATTGTTTGTCCCCAAGTTCTTAGTAATGAACGAACACTAAAATTTCACACAACCATATTTTTTGACCAAACTATTTTGTTTTTCTATGTAGACTTGCAAATGAGTATGAAAATTTCATTAATTTAAATATAATTTCCACTTATGAATATGGCCCGTGAATCAAACAAGAGAGAGAGAGGACCATTTGCTAATATAATAAATTTCTGCTCACATGGTTTTCTTTTTGTTTGAAACACATCTTTTTTTGTTTGTTTAGGAAATAACTTCTATTCCTTGATACAACGATGTATTTAGACTAAGAAAATGATTGATCGATAAATTAGTAATACAAAACTTGCCTAAAACTATTCACTTGCAAATAAAATAAAATAAACTTTAAGAGCACCCAAGGTCTAAACATATCAAATGCAAACGCTTATCCCAAATCACATTCAAAACTAAAGAGATAGTAAAAAGTGAAAGGAACAAGAGGAGATGAGTCAGCTGTGCCGTCTCACCACAGGGAACACATATCCATTACTTGACAAATACAACGGATCATATTAAAATGGCTCTTGGCCACGTTAAAACTTTGCAACAAGCAAGTCCTAATCTTACCTGCCCTTCACCTTCATTTCTCTAAAGTCTCATATTAGGTCGTCCACCTACAACCTAACTATACTATATTGGAACCTAACTATACTATATTGGAGATCTTCTCCCCCAACCACACACACACAGATATATATATATATATATATATATATATATATATATATATATATATATATATTCATGTTTGGATTTACAATATTGCTAATATAGTCAGTGGCGAAGCCAGGATTTGTCGGAGGGAGGGGCGAACTCAAAGAGTGCAAGGTTAAAAAAATCGTAACAATCAAATCCTTTTATAGTAATGTTCTCCATAATTTATCAATACAAACAAATTACAATTGTTGCCAACGACGTTTCATATCATGAAAACTTTGCATATTAAGCTTATTATAGTATCGTTCCATTATATAACTGTATAATGCAAAGAAAAAAAAGTCTTAAATTCTTAATCTTAGAGTAGAATATACTATATGACTAATAACTAATTAAACCAACAATTTCAACTAATCAATATCAATATCATATAATTTATTCAATAAACAAAAATTCAATTAATCAATATCAATGATCAATTAAACAATAATCAAGAATTAAATTTATACCTTAAATAACAATTTCATTCATCAATAATTATAGAATTTCTCATCAATACTCAATAATTAATAGTCACTAACCATGTTGATCGATTACTCTATGATTCTATGTAAATTAACCAAAATTTCGTATTAAATAATCAATTAGGGTTAGAGATATAATATAAATTTAGAAATTAAAGATTTCATCTAAAAATTTGGAGAGAAGTGGCCAACCAAACCAAAGGATGGGGCCTGGAAGCTGGGGGCTGGGAGGTGGCTTGAACTTTGGAATCAAGGAAAGCTAACGGGATGTTGCTGGTTGCTGCTGGGATTTGGAGAGCTGATCCTCTCTGATTGGTTTGAAATTGAAAGTGGGAAGGAACGGGGTCTGGGATAATGAAGGCAACGGGGGACGAGTGGTCTCCTATATATATATATATATATATATATATATATATATATATATATATATATATATATATATTTTTTTTTTTTTTTTTAAACTCAATAACCCAAACGACGTCGTTTCACTTAAGGAAGTTTTTAAATTTTTTTAACCAGGACCAAAACGATGTCGTTTTGGCTTGGTTTTTATAAAAAACAAAAAGGAGCTTGCGAGCAGCAAGCTGCACAACAGCAAGAAACCCAGCAAACACAGACAAATTCCATCACTTCCGATGGGACCAGAGGGGCAAAATCACCGCTCCTGGGCTTGATTTCCGGCGAGGGGAGGGGCGGACGCCACTCCTCGCCCCTATGTAGCTTCGCCACTGAATATAGTTAGTAAAATATAGAACAGGTATACATAAAAAATATGTAACTGCATTATTTGGCAGCTTTTTCTAAAACTACAACGAATAATTCGCCAATTATTTGTTAATGTTGTGAACTTTCCTAGTTTAAGTGTGATTGTGTAAATCCTAAATTAGATTTGATTCTAGTTATTCTTTCCTATATGGACTTGTATTCCTTGGGAATGAAGGATTTCTTCTCTCCTTTTACTACTATAAATAAAGGCACTACGTAGGGGGGATAACAGATCCTAAACACAATTCCCTACGATTCTACAAACACATCTCTCTCTCAATCTCTTTACCCTTGCAACTGGCCCCCTTCCCTTTGTCAGATAAAATAGGCTACAACACGTTATTAGTACGCTCCTACCGCTGTGCTTAGGAATTTGACGAGGAGATTTTCTTCCTCAAACCAGTTCATCCATATCATCACGCAATCAGGTTCTTCCAAAATAACGGTTTTTATCTCGATATTTTTGCAGTTCTGAGAACATTCATCATAATGCATGACCCAACTTTACGTTTTTCGAATTTTAGATTCTACATAAATTGTGTATGCATTATATTCATAATTGTTGAATAATGTAAATTTGATATTTGCCATGAATTGCATCAAATAAATGTACATGCATTAAAATTATTAAATTGAATATGCTATGAATTGAATTGAAGAAAGAAAAAAAACATTGAAATCGCCATCTGGGTTCTTCAAACCCGTGACCCCGAGCAAGCATGGAGCATCAAGCTCCTTTGGAACCCGACGCCTATGGCATCCAAACCCAGAAAACCCACATCGCCTGAAGCAAGACCACAACCCTGCCGTGTAATTTTCTGCCTAAATCCGACATGATGTCATGATTTTTGATCTAATATCATTGAAATTCCTGAAGAATTTCATCGAATTTGGGTGAAATTCCAGTTTGAATTTCTTAGGTTTCCTTTTCCCCCAATGTCGAGGTACTCCCTCCATCCCTAGGAACTTGCTCGCCGTTGAACCCATGACCTTGCACCGAGAAATTTCTTCCAAAACACGCACGGCCGCCTGCAGTGGCAGCGCCAGCCTTTGTCCTTGGTGACTGTACCTAGGTTCGGCTAGGGTGTTCTTGGTTGAAACCCTAAGCCCAATATTTGGGCTGGCCTTCTTGGTCCGCAGAGAAAGAAATTTTTTTTTTCTAGGACAGGCTCGTAAATGCTACCCAATACCTGGCTCGACCCAACACTGGCCCGAAGGGCCATGATGTCCCGGTGATGTGTGCCGCACTAGATCCCAGCTCCGCTAGCGTATCTGTGTTTCCCTGTGTCGTGTCACATATGATCTGGCCTCCGTATGGGCCCGGCTCCTTTTGTGCAGTCGGTTTACTATATTGGGCCATATATTTTACACCACTCAGCCCACCCGTGGGCTAAGGCCTTATTTTGGGCCCCAAATTTCTTTGCCTAATTATTTTAGGCCCAATGGGTTTTATATTTTTTCACCCACATTTTAATTTTGGCCCAAAGTTCTATTTGCATATTTCTGTGTATAAATTTGTGTTATGAACCTGAAGTTCATAATTACTTTGAAACCTAAAGTTTCTATAAACATACCTTGTTTGAAAACCTGAAGTTTTCTTTAAAAACATCACCCATGAAAACTCGAAGCTTTTTTCATGCGAATTTAACCAATACATGTTTATTAGAACCTGAATGTTCTACTTCTATGTGAATGGATTGATTTTTTTTTTCTCCATTACACTAACCACATCTTGTCCATCTATTTTGTGATAGGAACATGTCGAATTTGAACAAACTTGACTTCACCGCTTTGGAGGTCTTTAGAAGGAACTACCACAAGTGGGTCCAAGATGTGAAGCTCCACCTCACTGCAAAGAACTTGCGTCCCGCAATTGAAGATGAGACGAACAACCCTGTTGGCGAAGCTGAGAAAGCCACTGCTATGATCTTCATCCGAAGTCATATTCATGACGCCCTGCAAACTGAATACCTTGCTGAAGAGGATCTATGTACACTATGGGTCGCTTTGGCTGATTATTTTGATCACCAAAAGGACATTTTCTTGCCTAAAGCAAGACATGACTGCAGTTGCGCTTCAAAGACTTTAAATCTATGAATGAATATAATTATGAAGTTTGTCAAATCTGATCACTTCTCAAGTTTTGTAATGAAACTTTGACCGAAGATGATCTCATGGCGAAGACCTATTCGACCTTCTCTGCTACTAATATTGTCCTCCAGCAACAATATAGAGCTCAAAAGTTCACTAAGCTTTTGAATTTGATCTCTGTTTTACTTCTCACTAAAAAGCAGAATCAGCCGTTGATGAAGAATCATCAAGCTCGACCTACTGGGGCGACTGCTGTGCCTGAAGCACACTATAACACAAACCAACGGCCATAAGAAATCCCGCCAAGGTTAACAGAGCCAAAGCCTATCCAAGGGAGGAAACAAAGCCTAGAAGAGCCTAAACCTCGCTCCCAAGGCCTCAAACTTCAAGAATAAGGGCAAAGCACCTGAAACCATGGATGCGGATATGTAATTTCATTGTGGTTCAAAGGATCATTGGTCCTATGTTTCCCTTGAAGGTTGTAGTTGAATATCATTCTCGTCGTAAGAAGTTTGAATCAAACTTTGTGCAAGTGGACGAACCGGAGAATACCAAAATGGAGGTTTATGATTTCAGGAAGATACCACCCTTAAGGAATATTAGAATCTTAGACATAAACTTATTTTTAGTTGAAATAAGACATTACGGCCACATTCCACCTAATGGTCGATCCCCCTCTTGTTTTTTGGTTAAATTTTGAACAATTTTCCTTTATGTTTGGATTATTTGTTGGTGATTTGTTTTTGGATACTAAGTTTTTAATTAATTACCGGCCTTGAAATACTTAAAATTATTTTGAATTGATATTTGTTTTTAAGAACTTTTATACATGTGACCAATTCAAATTAATTTTTCATTCTAGGTATGACTTGTGGGGAAGTTAGTTGTCTGGCAAATAGTGCAACCACGCACACCGTTTTGCGTGAACGCATCTATTTCACTAACTTCATACCTAAGAATACACCTTTGACAACCCTTTCAGGCCAATCCAACCTGATTGAAGGATACGGTAAGGCACGTATAATGTTGTCCAATGGTACAATCTTGACCATTGATGAAGCTTTCTATTCTCCATGTTCCGGAAGAACGTTGTTGAGCTTTAAGGACATTAGAGATAACAATTACCACGCTGAAACCCATGTAGAAAACGGAGTTGAATTTCTGTGCATAACTTCCTACAAATATGGCCAGAAGCGTATTCTACAGAAGATAGAGCGTATCCCGAGTGGTTTGTACACTACGACCATACACCCTATAAAATGCCACTATGTGGTCGGCCCTACATCAAGGATTGCACATGAAATTATACTTTGGCATGACCGTTTGGGAGATCTTGGATGAATAGTGATGCTTCGTATCCTCAAATCATTATACGGGCATCCACTAACCCGAAGTTTAAGTTCGATTCAAGGAATCGCATGTCAAACATGTTATATGGGAAAGCTTATTACTAAGCCTTTTTATGACAAGGTTCGTTCAAATCCTCCAATTTTTCTACAACGGATCAGGAGGACATTTGTGGACCGATCACCCTTCATACAGACCATTTAGATACTTTATGGTTTTGGTTGACGCTTCCACACGTGTGCTTATTGTCCATAAGGAACACTGCATTCACTAAACTGTTGGCTCAGGTTATCAAGCTCGGGGTTCACCACCCTGATTATCCAATCAAATTTATTCGATTGGATAATGCTGGAGAATTCACATCTAAAACTTTTGATGACTATTGCATGTCGGTTGGGGTTGAAGTTGAACATTCTGTACCTCATGTTTACACCCAGAACGGTCTGGCAGAGGCATTTATTAAGCTCTTGCAAATGATTGCTTGATCGTTGGTCATACGTACCACGCTCCTGATCACTGCTTAAGGCTATGCAATATTGCACGCAACAAAGTTGGTCCGCCTGAGGCCTGTTGCGACACAATCATTTAATGCCATTCAGTTGGTTACCCGATACGAACCCGACATATCACATCTGCACATTTTGGTTGTGCGATCTGTGTGCCGATTTCACCACCCTTACATACAAAAATGGGGCCTCAGCGAATGATGGGAATCTATGTCGGATAAGATTCTCATTCGATCATTTGTTACTTAGAACCTTTGACAGACGATCTGTTTACCACTCGTTTCGCGGATTGTCACTTCTGTGAGACAGTCTTCCCGTTGTTAGGGGAAGATAAAAACGTCAACATTCCTGAAGAACGACGCAAATGATCATGGACGACTCCCACTTTGTCTCATTTAGATCCTTGCACCGCTCAGTCTGAAACTGAAGTGCAACGCATATTAGATCTCTAGAGCATAGCTCAGAGCATGCCAGATGCTTTCACCGATCTAGCGCGCGTGACAAGATCACATATTTCAGCTGCGAATACGCTTGCAAAGATGGATGTACCAAATATACAACGGACTTCCCTCCTGGAAGCCCGAGATGCCAATCTTGGCAATCCATATACATTAGCGGCTAGCCAATCATCTGCCCCTACACAAAAGCGTGGCAAACCTCTTGGTTCAAAGGATTCACACCCCCGGAAGAAGAACCCCACAACACAAAGTCCCAAAGAGCCTACCGTGAATCCGACTGTCGCTTACTCATTCTATCCAACTCATGAGGAAATTCTAGATTATGGAAGCGTCCTTGAAGAGACGAATCCTCATCCTGAGAATTGTGAGATTTCGGTCTATTATGCTAGCTTAGTTGATGTGTGGCGTAAAAATGAGATGATCATTAACGATGCATTAGCATATGCAGTAGCTACTGAGAACATGTTGAGCGATGACATTGAACCGTGTTTCATTGATGAATGTTGATGTAGAACTGATTGGTCAAACTGGAAACCAGCAATCCAAGTTGAACTTGATTCGTTTGCAAAACGTAAGGTGTTTGGACCTGTAGCTCTTACTCCTCTACATGTGAAGCCCGTTGGCTACAAGTGGTCTTTTGTTCGGAAGCGTAATGAGAAGAACAAAATTGTGCGTTACAAAGCTTGTCTTGTTGCACAAGGCTTCTCACAATGCCCCAGGATTGACTATGATGAAACTTTCACTTGTTATGGATGTGATTACTTTTCGCTACCTTATCAGCTTGGTAGTTTCTGAAAAACTGAGTATGCAGCTGATAGACGTAGTAACTGCGTATCTCTATGGGGATCCTGATATGGAAATTTATATGAAAGTTCCCGAAGGACTTACATTGACTGGTTCAAATATTTCCAAAAGCAAAGCCTTCGAGTACTCCTATGGTCGTTTGATCGCTAGATGCAAAACGAGATCCCTTCCATCCAAAAGAAGATGATGAAGAGATTTTGGAGCTTGAAGTTCCTTATCTAAGTGCGATATGTCATATCCCGGCCTGGGGCGGACCATTTCCCGGGCCCGCTCCACCACCGTAACACGATATTGTCCGCTTTGGGCCCCAACTATGCCCTCACGGTTTTGTTTCTGGGAACTCACGAGCAACTTCCCAGTGGGTCACCCATCCGGGGAGTGCTCTGGCCCCCTTCTCGCTTAACTTTGAAGTTCCTACGGAACCCGAAGCCAGTGAGCTTCCAAAAGGCCTCGTGCTAGGTAGGGATGAGAATATACATTTAAGGATCACTCCCCTGGGCGATGTGGGATCTCACAATCCACCCCCTTAGGGCCCCGACGTCCTCGTCGGCACACATGCGGCCAGGGTTAGGCTCTGATACCAAATTGTCACATCCCGGCCCGGGGTGGATCACTTCCCAGGCCCGCTCCACCAACGTAGCACGATCTTGTCCGCTTTGGGCCCCGACCACGCCTTCACGGTTTTGTTTCTGGGAACTCACGAGCAACTTCCCAGTGGGTCACCCATCCTAGGAGTGTTCTGGCCCTCTTCTGGCTTAACTTCGAAGTTCCTACGGAACTCGAAGTCAGTGAGCTCCCAAAAGGCCTCGTGCTAGGTAGGGATGAGAATATACATTTAAGGATCACTCCCCTGGGCAATGTGAGATGTTACAATCCACCCCCCTTAGGGGTCCGACGTCCTCGTCGGCACACTTCTGGCTAGGGATTGTCTCTGATACTAATTGTCACATCCCGGCCTGGGGTGGATCACTTCCCGGACCCGCTCCACCACTGTAGCACGATATTGTCCGCTTTGGGGCCTAACCACACCCTCACGGTTTTATTTCTGGGAACTCACGAGCAACTTCCCATTGGGTCACCCATCCTGGGAGTGCTCTGGCCCCTTTCTAGCTTAACTTTGAAGTTCCTACTGAACCCGAAGCCAGTGAGCTCCCAAAAGGCCTCGTGCTAGATAGGGATGAGAATATACATTTAAGGATCACTACCCTGGGCGATGTGAGATGTTACAATTATGAGATCCCATATCGCCCAGGGGAGTGATCCTTAAATGTATATTCTCATCCCTACCTAGCACGAGGCCTTTTGGGAGCTCACTGGCTTCGGGTTCCATAGGAACTTTGAAGTTAAGCGAGAAGGGGGCCAGAGCATTCCCAGGATGGGTGACCCACTAGGAAGTTGCTCGTAAGTTCCCAGAAACAAAACCGTGAGGGCGTGGTCGGGGCCCAAAACGGATAATATTGTGCTATGGTGGTGGAGCGGGCCCGGGAAGTGATCCACCCCAGGCCGGGATGTGACAATTGGTATCAGAGCCAATCCCTGGCTGGAAGTGTGCCGATGAGGACGTCGAGCCCCTAAGGGGGGTGGATTGTAACATCTCACATCGCCCAGGTGAATGATCCTTAAATGTATATTCTCATCCCTACCTAGCACGAGGCCTTTTGGGAGCTCACTGGCTTCGGGTTCCGTAGGAACTTCGAAGTTAAGCGAGAAGGGGGCCATATCACTCCCAGGATGGGTGACCCACTGGGAAGTTGCTCGTGAGTTCCCAGAAACAAAATCGTGAGGGCGTGGTCAGGGCCCAAAGCAGACAATATCGTGTTACTGTGATGGAGCGGGCCCGGGAAGTGATTCACCCCGGGCCGGGATGTGACACAATAGGCGCTTTACTGTACTTAGCTCAATGCACTAGACCCAACATTTCATTCGTTGTTAATCTGTTGGCAAGATACAGTAATGTACCAACACGCAGACACTAGACTGGCGTGAAAGACATCTTCTGTTACCTTAAGGGTACTATGGATTTGGGCTTATTCTATCCCTAGGGATCCTTGAGTGATGCCGCACCCTCTGGTTCTTAAGTTGATTCTCCCCTTGTTGGTTATGCCGACGCAGAATACTTATCTGATCCGCACAAGGCGCGTTCTCAAATGGGTTATGTCTTTACCGTTGAAGGCACCGCAATCTCTTGGAGGTTAACTAAATAGACCTTAGTTGCCATTTCGTCTAACCATGTTGAAATTCTTGCCTTACATAAAGCAACTTGGGAATGCTTTTGGTTGAGAGCAGTAGTGGGCCATATTCGAAGCTTCTGCGATCTTTACACCGTTGTTGATGTCCCAACGATGATCTATGAAGACAAAGTAGTATGCATCGAACAACTCAAGAAGGGTTACATCAAATGAGACAACACCAAGCACATTGTGCCGAAGTTTTTTTTCGCACATCAACAACAAGAGCATCAGAAGATTGAAGTCACACAAATCCGTTCACAAGACAATATGGCCGACCTCTTCACTAAATCACTGCCGAAGACGACGTTTCAGAAGCTTGTTCAAGGAATTGGTATGTGTAAACTTTATGAGTTGTAACATTGCTATTTCTCTTTGGAATTGTGTTAAACTGAGGGGGAGTATCTTGAAGAATACTTGCTTGATCTTAATGTACTCTTTTTCCCTACGATTAGGAGCATTTTTCCCACTGAGTTTTTGCTACCTAACTAGGTTTTAACGAGGCACCCACCTTGGGCTAGTCATATCCCTAATGACTTCCCGAAGACGTTTCTTTTGACTTTGCATTTCTTACGCATTTTTCCTTAGACTATGGATTTTGTTCCTACTTGGGTTTTTGCCATTGCCTTAGGGTTTTTTAGTGAGACTTACTCCTTTACTCAAGTTCCTACCTTATTGAGAATAAGTGTTGTTCCTTAGAATCAGTGCCGACGAGTCGACTTCCTCAACTTCTGCATGATGCTGAATCTACCTTGAGTATTTACACTCAAGGGGGAGTGTTGTGAACTTTCCTAGTTTAAGTGTGATTGTGTAAATCCTAGATTAGATTTGATTCTAGTTATTCTTTCCTATATGGACTTGTATTCCTTGGGGATGAATGATTTCTTCACTCCTTTTACTACTATAAATAAAGGCACTACATATGGGGGATAACAGATCCTAAACACAATTCCCTACGATTCTACAAACACATATCTCTCTCTCAATCTCTCTACCCTTGCCGCCGGCCCCCTTCCCCTTGTCAGATAAAATAGGCTACAACATTCAATAATATGTTTTATTTTGTCAAGCCATAAATTTTGTTAGATTAGATATTAGATTGGTCACCAACGGGGTTCGAACCCATGCTGCCATGCATTGGTCACCAACTGGGTTCAAACTCACACCGTCTGCAAGGGCTCAACACCTTTCCACCACTGTGGTAAAGGGCCCCTTGCTTTGTTCAATAATATGTTAAAAATATCATATTTGAATTTTATAAGCATGTGTAGCAATCGTGAAAATACATACATACCTCTATAATATGTGTATAGTATGTGTGATTTTAAATATAATTATGCTAACAATTCACTGTCAAAAGTGTACAAATAAAAGAAGAATACTTTTAATAATACATATGGACATAATACCTATATTATACCCAAATTTTTTTATTTTATAATTGTAGCCTCACGTAATATATTCATGTGATAATATAATATTATGTTGCAGTCTTATTATATTATAAATGTGATTGTGTAAATCTTATCATATCTGGGATATTTTTATGGGATTCTACCATATCTCTTAGACTAGATATTATCATATTAGATTTGTAATCCTATTGGGGTAAGGAATTTATATTCCCTACTACTATATATAAAGGCACAATGGGGTGGCATAACACACACCTCACAATTACACATCTCTCTCTTTCTCTCTACTGCTGCCGCACCCTCTGTCTATGTCCTTTATATTGTTGAGTAAATTAGGTCTACAACATGTTATCAGCACGCTCTTGACGCTGCGCTAAAGAGAGTTTGATCTTCAATCAATGGAGTATTACGTTTTAATCATTCATTTTATGATTAATTTATTATTTTATTGAATTGTTCTACATGCTATTGATTCAATTTAATTTTTCTTTGTTGAACGTGATACAATGCATTGGAGATGCAATGCAACAATTTTCAAGAAGGATCTTCAACAAATTCAAAGGCTCAGTTGTTTTCTGCCGGTCAGGTACTCTTATATTAAAGGAAGATATTTGAAACGACCAAGAAGCATGAAAACATTCTCCATGATGCATGAACCCCCTACATTACGGAGCCAGAAATTTCTTCTAGTGGGGGCAATCGAAAACAACTAAGAAAACCTTATTATAGTATGGTTATACGCAATATGATATTAAGGATGGTTTCAAATGATGATGTATCACAATTCCAATGTTACAAAAGTTTGAATATAGTAGTGGAAAGTGGCAAAGTGATGAGAAAAATATAATTACATGATAGGCGAGAGAGGGTTTTTTCGGTTTGAATGACAGAACAAGAGCACTATTGCTCATATAATATTTGATATGGAGTATAAGTAGAATGAATGTATGTTGGATATTAAATACATATATTTTCTTCAAAGATAACCCGTGTATATTATATAATTGTAGTCTGCAACTAAACAAACGAATTACTTGAGTGGGGGCATCTGCCCCAATGAGCCTTCATTGTTTCCGTTCATACCTTCCGATATATATTGTATATGTTTATATATTTGTCAATATATATAAACGTTCATGCATTTTTGCTATGTGGAATTTGTGAGTCGAAGAATTGAAAGAAAATAGAAACAATTAGGGTTTTATCAAACCCTAGAATTTTCGAAAAAAAAGAAGAAGATGTTTTGTGGTTAAGCTGCGGCCTGAAACCACACCACCTCCAAGCCGAAGCCGAGCCGAGCCAGCAGCTCAGGCTTGCTTCCCTTGGACCGCATCAGCCCCTTGGGCTTTGCTGCAGGTGTGTAAGACCACCACGTGTAACGACCCGTACAGTTGTTATAATTTTAAAGGTGTGATTTTACGAAAATGCCTTCTGAGGTGAAATCATTGATTTTTGTTGACCCTCGTATTGTGAGACGTATAACCCATTACGTCAGCATATTCTTGTAGTACTCGTCGGTATGAATGCATGGGCGCAAGTGGAATTGAATTTGGAGCTAAAACGACGATGTTACAGAATTTGGAACGTAAGGGGCATTTTGGTAATTTTACGTTTCGCATGATTTTTTTGTTTTGTCTTTTCTTGCCTTATTTCGTGAGCCAGTGGGGCCCACCCTTGCTTTTTGGTCTCCCAGCTTTCTCTTTTCCCCCCCTCTTTTCTCTCATTTCTTCCTCCCTGTGAAACCTCTTTCTCTAAAACTCTCTCTTCTCTCATCCCTCTCTCTGTGAACCAACCTCCCCGAGGGCACCACATGCAAACAAACAACAATGGCAACATCACTAGACCACCATCATCCTATGAATCTCGCTGTCTCAACCCCAGGCCAAGGCCTTAGAACTCCGACAATGGCAGAGGCCACTGTTCATCATCTTCCCTGACAAACCCACGGCAAGTTCTTGCCACCCCCGATGTAGGTAAGTCCCTAGAACCCTTTAGATCATGTTTTAGGGTTAGATTAGTGTATTTTAAGCTATACTTGTGTGTTAGACGCAGAAACAACTCGGGAAACCGTTCCCTAGTTTTTCGGCGAGGACCACAACTTTTACAAGTGTTTTCCTACCAACTCCGGCGACAACTCGGCCTCTTTTTGGTATGAATCCCTTCTTCTCGTTCCAAGCTTCATTGTCATAGGTAGAACGACAATTTTGGTTGAGAAATGAGCTCGAACGGAGCTCTGGAAAAGTTGCCCAAAATCAGGCCCGTTTCAGGCCTCGCGGGGAAGGTGAGTACGCCTGTAGAGCACACGCGCCTCCACCAGAGGTACTGTGCTCCGCTACCGGCTACAACAGCGACTTTTTGGCCAACTTTCCGGCGACCCAACTCAACGCGTGGCGACAGGTGGGGGAACGTGAGGTCCCTTCTTAGGTTTTTTGACGCCCCGAATCAGAATACGACGTTTGTTTTCTCAAATTCAATAGTTTTAGAAAGGTCTTACTAAGTGATCCTTTTATGTGCTTAGGTACGTTTGTTAGGGGTGACCCCGTCCTCTCTAGTTTGCATGACTTTTCGAAAACGGAGTATTTGTGAATGGCCCCCTTCTCGAATTGCATGTTTTATAAAAATATTAGGCTTGCATACATTTCATGAATTAATTACGTTTTATATGTTTTATGAATTTCTAGATTTATGCTTTATGAAGAATTTATGATTTATTTAATTTAATTTTATGATATAGTTACGATTTATCTGTTTAAGGTTTACGAAACTTATGTTTATGAAAATCATGTTTATGGAGTTGTTTATGATTTCAGATGATGATGTTTTAAGCCCTAAGCTTTATGAGTTTTGAATTACGTTTTCTGTGCTTAATTAGTGGGTATTCATACGACACATACACACAACACGAGTATGTATACGTCTATGGCCGTAGGACACAGTTGAGGAGCAGTGAGATATTTATGACATACTCCCAAAGTGTTGAATAGCTTCATTAGCTACAGCTAGTGTTGGTGTGTTATGTTATATTTCTTCTCTGGCGTAACCCAAAGTCGTACAGCTTCACCTTCGGGTGATGGGACCTACCATATTTCTTCACTGGCGTAACCCAGTGTCATATAGCTTCACCTTAGGGTAATGGATATGCCTTCAGACGACTATGAAACCCCTATTTGAGTACATTAGTGTTTGGATTTATAAGCTTTTACAGATTTTCCCTTGGCCGATTTCGATACCACTTTTAGATATGGTTTTATTATCTATGAATGTTTTCATGGCACGTTAGGGTTTTCAGAAACCTATTATGTTATACCATATGAGCTTTTCAAAACAAGAGGTTAGTATGTTTGAAAGAAAAAAGTTTTCGTACTAATATTATTTATATTAAATTGGTCCACTCACGCTTTGTTTTGTGCCCCTTTCAGGATTTAGAATCAAGGCGTACGATCCCGGTGTCAGGGCACTCCCGCATAGGTATCTTCGAGTCTTCTCAGTGTATGACCCATTCCTTTGTTCGTACCTTTTTATAATAATTCTTTCACAGTATTCTTAATTAGTTGTATGCTCTGAACACGTTTTTGCATTTTCTTATTTCTATATTTACATATTTTATTTACTTTTGTTTATCGATATCACTTGCATGCATGTTAAAATGGCTTTGTCACCCTTGGGTGTCGGTCAACATGTGCCCATCCTGGTATTTGGAGATATCGGGGTTAGGGCATGTCAATTAGGGGTGGGCATGGGCCGGGCTGAGCCCAAATTTAGAGGGACCGGACTGGACCCGCTTAAAAAGGAAACGAGACGGGCTGGGTATTCGAAATCTGATCATTGGAGCTGGACCTAACCCAGCCAGTTTGAAACGAGCTGGTTCGGGACGGGTCCATTTACATTTTTTTTTTCGGTTTTGATCACCTCCTGGATTCACTTATCCTCCCGATCTTTGACTCGGTCTTACGACATCAAGACCCTCATCCGCTGCAGCGCTGTTTCCAAGCGATTCAACTCGCTCGTCCCCCACATAGACTCAAATCGCTCCAGGACCTCATCACCTTCCTCAACATCCTCAAATCGCTCCAGGAAAAAAATCACATACACAAATGCACATATCTGGGTGCATATCGACAAAGAACAAATCTTTACTGAAATAATATCATAAACTTTAGAAAAAATACCAACACCACGAAGCAAAATATTCAAATTATATAAATTTACAATAAAATCGAAAAAAGGAATTAAAATGGAGGGGAAAGAAACACCAACCCCTTTTTGGAAAAGAACTTCAAAGCACGCAAAACCAACGAGTACATACACTCCACCTTCTGGCTATACACTTGGACCGAAACTTGAAGAAGCAGCGCAACTACACCCAACAAAAATCATCACAAACAATTTCGAAAGTAAAAAAATTTAAAAGAAAAATAATAGTCCAAAGCAAAAGGAACACTTCTGCAAAATTAATAACGACATGGCCTTCTGCTTCAATGGATATTTCACCGAAGCAAATCTTGAGCAAATGCTCTTCCAGTTTTTATGCGAGATTGAGTTCCCAATTGGATTCTAGCTCACAATCTGCTTGCACTCTATGAAATCCACCTCCACCGCCGCCGTTGTTGCTTCCACCCGGTTCGTCTCTGGCATTAGTCATCTCCTGTGAAATCGAGAGATCGAGAATGAGGAGATTGGGAGGGATGAGATCGAGAGAGAAAAGATCGAGAGGGAGGAGATTGAGAGAGATCGAGAGGGGAGACTCGGAGTAGAGTCGGGATAGAGAAAGAGTGAGGGGAGAGTTGAGTGAATTAGGTCTGAGAATAAAAGGGAGAGAGAGGGTAATAGACAATAAATGGTAGAGATTTACTCAGTAGGAATGAACGGCTTGGGCCGGATGCCCGTTTTCTCTAATTTTTAGAACCGGCCCTCCCTATTATTTACCAGGAACCGGCCTGGCCCGCCCTGTTTTGAATTTATATTTTTTGGACCCATCCCAAACCATAAGGATTCGCCCTGACCTGCGGGTCCAGGACCTGTTTGCCCACCCCTAATGTCAATGCCTTCGGCCTGGGATGTTTTTTTGCAAGTTGGACATGCAGCCCTCAGCCTACACTTAAAGGCAGTAAAAGCTTGCTGGGCCTCATCACCTATTTGGTCCTATTTCAGTAGCATGCGTTGCTGGTCTTCCTTCTACGCTTTGGCCCACTTTAACAAGCTTGATGCTTGCTCGACCCACCTTGCGCCTCAACCCACCAGCAAGCTGGATGCTTGTTTGGCCTCGCTTCCTCTCGGCCTGCTGCCACCTATAGCCATCTAGGCTACTTTGCAGTAATGACTCAATCCCTAAGCCTACAGCTTTTGCAGTAGGGCTGTGACTTTGCAGCCAACCAATACGTGTTAGGCTGTATCTTTTTTTCGACTCGATGCCATATTTTGGCATCCCCCACTTCTTAACCATACCCCAAATATTTTTGGGGCATTTTTGGTTAAAGCCGTACCAGGCTATAATTTCATTATCGCTTGGTCCGAAGCCAATTGATGCTAATATGACCCAGACGTCATTATTTGCTTCCACAACCAATCCTGAATGGTCTCGATATATTAAATTAATTAAAAGTGACCACTAGTCCATTAATCTGACAAGACATCCAAAATTATCGGCCTTAAGCCCACTTTTGAACATTAACGATTCAATATTTTATTTTTCTTCTTTGAACTGTTGACTCTCTTTCAGAGTCCCGAAGCGCTCACACTTGAGTTTCTAAAGCAACCCAAATCCACTACACTTAAGATTGTACGTTGTATTCTGTGTTCTTGCAGGTACCTCATTTTTATGAACCAGAAGTTCATAACTAAATCGAACATGTAGTTTCAAATTTAGTGCATTTGAAACCTGACGTTTTTATAAAACAATACACCCATGAAAACCCGAAGTTTTTCATGTAAATCATGTCTAAGAACCCGAATGTTCTAACTTTGATGCTTATGGATGTTTTATTTCCCATAGCATGAAACACAATCTTGTTCCTGATAGGAGCATATTTATGCGACTTAGTTAGCATGTTTTCTTGCATTTACTTAGTTAGTTTCTATTTATAAGAGTGTTTTAAGCTATTTTTGTGTGTTTGTAGGTCCAATTGGTAAAGTTGGCAAAAGGATGCAATTTGGAGCATTTTAGAGCAGTTTTGGGCCAAGAATGGATATCACAAGTATGGAGCAAGGTGGATGGACGAATTTGAAGTTCAAGAGAGGCTAGGAATGGGCAAAATAGTTGAAGAAATCAAATCCAAGTCAAAGAAGATGAGGAATCAGCTACAAAGAAGGAGAATTATCCAAAACATTATCCAAACTACCTTATCTTATCCAAACCTTATCCGTTCCTAGTTTGTCTCAACATTATCCTAACTAACCTTACCTTATCTTATCCTATCCTAATCCTTTCCTAACTTAATTCCTGCTGCAAAAGGGATTTGTTTTCAGTTTAGGAGACATAAAAACATGTTTTAGAAGAAATGTTATCCTCTCCTACATTGGTGCCGCACCTATCCCTTCTAGAAGTGCCAAAATCAGCCAAATAACACCCTTTCTAGAAATCTTTAAAAAAGTGGCGCCCCAAACCTTCTAGATATCCTATTTCCTGCTGGGATTACCTAACCTTTTCCCCTTAGGATTGTGTTATTAGTTTCCTATACAAACTATGTTTTGCAATCCTTTTCCTACACTAAATGTTTGTGCCGCACCCTCTCCCTATAAATACACTCTTTTGCTGCACCATTCAACACATCACCCTCTCTCATTCACACATCTTTACACCACAACCAGCTATACACCCCCTTGTGCCGCAACTTTGCAAAGGAAGGAAGGAATCTGGAGCGTTTCTAGGTGTTTTCTATCTTTGTTTCAATGTTTAATTTTATTTATGTTTGTTTAATTGTGAACATGAGGAACTAATTTCTTTATAGTTAGAGATGAATTTGAAGCCATGATTATATGTTATATATGAATTGATTACGTCCAGTTATTGTTTCTTAAGACTAGAATGTGATTTGGTTATCTGAGTTATTAAAACTTGTTTATGTGTGTTAATTGGGGGTTGACACTTAATTTGCATGCATGAATTTGATGCTAGAGTATAAGGGAGTTTCACCTAATCGTTATGAACTTATATTCACAAGTAGTAAAGGTTGCTAGTCACAATCATGTTAAGTAAGTCTTAAGCAAGAGTATCATGCTGTCATAGTTATGAATGCCTCATCAACACTTATGATTTTCAAAGAACTTAATGACCTTTGATATGTTTTCTATCATGCTGTCATAGTTAGGAGACTTGATAAGGATAATTTGGTTGTAATGCATCTTTCATTCAATTCAATGAACTAAGGAAAATCTAATGGTTAATTTGTGCTATCACGGTTAACTTGGGGTGTTGTCATTCATAGTCTAAAGGAATAATAACTGGAGATTGGTTCATATGCATATGTCATGTGTGGAGAAGGACCCTCTAACTAGCCTTTCACCCTTTTTAATTCACCAAATTCGTTTTTATAAAGTGTTTTATGCAAAGTTTCTGTTTTAAGTTTTAAATTCGTCAAAAACAATCCCCCTTTCATTAAGTCTTGTTAGTTGAGTCAAAATCTGTTTTCTTTTAGTCTTTTGAGTCAAGTTTAGTTGAATTTTCGTCAAAATCACTTGTTAGGTCTAGAATTGAGTCTTTTTTATTGTTTGTTGTTGTTTTAAGTGTTTTGAGTCAGTTTTGAGTTTATAGAGTCTAGTTTAGTGTTTTTGAGTCTTATTTGTGTTGATTAGCATCCCTAGTTAATCCCCGGTCTAGAACGATCCCTACTTACATCATTGCTACAATTGTCATCAATAGGGTTTAATTTGTGTGCTACATTTATATCACATCAGTTCCTCCATTCAGTAGATTGGCAAACCATCACGAGTTCGATTTCCCTGATTTGGACATTTCTTGACAAAAACCACTTTATGTGCGTACAAGACATGAATCTCCACTTGACTATCAAGAAGCTGAGAAACCATTGAAGCCAACCATGGCATGGAAGAACTAAATAAGCCTCTGCCATGATCTTCATTTGAAGACTTATGCCCGAAGCATTACAAATGGAAATGCCTCCCTAACGAGGATTCCATGGCTCATTGGCTCGCACCTACGAACCATTTAATCGTGAAAGATATTGCCTGAAGCACACCATGATTACGTCCATGAATAAGTACGATTCTAAAATTTATAAATCCTATCAAATTTTGACTGGAGAATATTTTTCTCATCCTTCCATGTTTCTAACTTGCTCTTGAAGCAGCAGTGTAAAGAGCGGAAGTTTACCAAATTATTACCACAAATGTGAGAAAAAAGGTATAGACCCAATATGGGCTGGGGTTTATCGAACGGCATAGACCCAGTTTGGTCAAAGCCTACCGAACTGCATGCCTTGCTTCGGTAGGGATGTACCCAATAGATTCGCATGGTTCAGATGGAACCTTTTGAACCCGTCTGTCTCTCTCTCACCCAGTTTAAGGTGTTTTTACAACATATGCTAGAATCAAGGCCCACTAAAGTGTGGCATCATAGCCCAAAGTGTGATCTTTGACATCTAAGACCTAAAACTTCAAGAATGAGGATAGTATTCCTGAACCTCAACTCTGCAGAATCTACTTTCATCTTGATGGAGGAGATAATTGGTTACGCACTTGCTCGTGCCCCTACCAATGTCGTTGAGGAGTACCATTCTCATAGCCAAAATGTGAGACTAATTTTGCTTCGCCGAACACCGTTGGAAGAGCAGAATTTTGACCTGAATGACCTTTTTGGCAAATCACCTTAGTAACTTTGGTTTACTTAGTAAACATTTTTCTATGTTCTTGGATTCACATTTGGTGTTTGATTTAGTTATGGATAATCTTATCGATACTGCCCTTGAATATGAGTTAATTGAATCATGTTTCTTAAAACATGTGACCAAATTCAATTAAACATGTGATTAGGTACGTGTGGGAAAGTTAGATGTCTGGATGAAAGCGATATTATGCACACTAACTTTATACCTAAATCACATATCTAGCAACGACTTCAGGTCTATCCAACCTGATTAAGAGCATTGGCATGCCCCTCGTTGTATGCATGGTACTACATTACCATTTAAAAGACCTTATATTCTCTCTGTTATGGAAGAACATTGTTGTGTTTTAAGGATATTCGAGAGAACAATGATCATGAATGAAACCACTGAAGAAAAGAGAGTAATATATCTTTGCACCACCTCGAAAAATGAGCCTGAAGCTTTGTTTTAGGGCCAATAGGCTGTCTCCCAACTGGGAACACGCCACATATGGCCGGCCTAGGGCCTGGTGATTGAGCAGTTTACTTGCTTTGGCACGACCATTTGGGACACTTAGGTCGAACAATGATGCTACAACGCATCTCTTTACCCGAAGTAAGGATCTTGTGCTTACAAGCACACTTTGCCAAGCCCGCTCGTTTGGAAAATTTGATTTCTATATCATCCCTCGCAAAATACGAAATGACCATCTTTTCACAATGGATTCAAGGGAATATATGTGGACTAATCCAACCAAACTGCGGACCATATATATACTTGTGGTTTTGGTTGATGAATCGACAAAATGGTCACATGTTTTTTCACACACATTGCTGCAAATCTCTTGGTCGATTTTAAGGGATCACCACCCTAATCATCCTATAAAGTCTAGAAGACTAGATAATGCTGGAGAGTTTATATCGAAGGTTTTTTTTTATAAGTATTGCATTTCTTTTGGGTTAATTGGACATCATATTCTTATGTTCACCCCAAAAACAGCCTCACAGAATGATCATAAATCGTAATTTAATTGATCGCTACGACATTGGTGAACGCACTAAGCTTTTGGTTTCTGGCTAGAGTTATGCAATCTTGTACACAGCTATGTTGGTCCGCCTTGAGGCCCATTACCACCCAATCTATTCAGCGTTACAATTGGTTACCAGGTACGAACCTGACGTTTCGTACTTACGCCCTTTGGGTGTGCATTCCATGTACCAAGTTGCACCGCCACAACAGACCAATATGGGTCCTTACATAAAGATGTGAATCTTTGTCGATCATGATTCTCCTTCACACTAGCTCTCTTAGAGCCCTTGCAAGCGATCTCTTTACCGCTTATTTTGCGGATTGTCACTTCAATAAGATAGTATTTCCACCGTTCAGGGAAATAAGAACGTCAACGTTCTTGTAGAATAACGCGAATTTGCGTGGATTTACCCACTATGTCTCATCTCAATCCCCGTATAGGCCGTATTGCACAAGTGTGATAAGCAAGTGCGACATATTCTGTTGTTCAGAATGTTGCTCCAGACATATTCCTCTGGTCTAGCTAAGTGACGAGATCATATACCAGCTGCAAACATGCTTGCAAGGATAAACGTACTTAACGAAAGTCGAGTCAACACCCTCGAAGGCTGTACCGCCCCTGTTAGACGATTTGGCCCTTCTGTTGGACGGTTCGGTAAACCGACGGATAGCCAATCAAACTGTCTCGATATGAAGCACGACAGATCACTCGATTCATATTATTCATTATTCACTTCCCTAAAAGAGGAAGACCATGACACAAAATGAATCCATACTCGATCGCTGTCTCAAATCATTGTCATCTCATAAGATTAATTCGGATTACTCCCGAGACTTGAAGTTCTTGGTCCAGCATACTAGTTTGGATAAGATAAAGGAATTGGAATGAGATTATCATCAATGATGTTTTCACTTATATGCTAGCTACCTACATAAATGAAAAACGACGATATCGAACTGTGTTTCGTTGATTAGTGACAATGTAGAACTGATTAGACAACCGAAATCACAATCCAAGTTTAATTCCTTACCAAAGTGTGTTTTGGGCCCATAGTTTCTACACTGCCCAAGGTAACCTTATTGTGTTACTAGTGGGAAAGGAAGTGTAATTAGATGAATGAAATAGTGCAATATGATGCACGCTTTACAACGCAAGGTTTCTCTCAAACGCCATGTAATTTACTGCAGCATTATGAAATGTGGTTAGTGTTTCTCAATGAGGATTAATATAAAGATTACATGTAAGTTCTCAAAGAAATACATGGACTGGTTCAAATAGTTACAAACCATGGAACACCCTCTTAACTCGTTTGAGGCGTTCACTTATGGTTAGAAGCAATCTGGCGGATGTGTTATACCCGTCTAAGTGATTATTTGATCAGTTAGGGATATGAAATTATGCCCTTACTTGTTAAACTATGAAGTCTTATTCTGAATTGCTAGAGTTGTAGTTTATGTCATTGACATGAATCTCACTAAGACTTTGGAAGAGCTTGAGAAAACTGCATTTGAAGACGGAATTTTAGATGAAAGATCTTAGGAAAACTCGTTTATGCCTTGATCTGAAGTTTAAGCATTATTTTAATGGTATTTTGGTTTACCAGTCGAGCTATACCCAAAAGGTGTTACCTTTGAGTATACCTATGAACTTCTCTATGCTATATGCAAATGAGACCATTAAAGAGGTTATAGAATCCGAAGTTCCATATCTGAGTTCAACTTTGCGCTTTGTTGTACTTAGTTTATTACGTTAGATAGGACATCTCCTTCGTTGCACCTACACGCAACCACTGAATTGGTATTAAAGGCGTTTTCAGTTACCCTGAAGGTAATACGGAGTTGGGCAAATCCCTATGTATCTCGAGAAAATTCAACCCACTTGATCCTTGAAATGATGTTTGCCTTATTGTTATGCTGACGTAGGTTACTTATCAAACCCGCACAAGGCACATCCCTGAATGGTTATGTCTTTACTATTATAGATATCGCAATATCTTGTAGGTTCACGATATGACCTTAGTTGTAAAATCTTTGAATCGTTCCAAGACTTATCTCACTTTATTATGCCACATGTGAGACATGGTTGAGAGTTCTTGTTGAGCATATTCGAAGTACCTGTGATGGTTTCATCCATTGTTAAGTCCCGACGACGATTTATGAAGACTATGTCGCATGTATCAACCCGACTGTCACATCCCAGTCCGCATAGCAAAATATTGTCCGCTTTGGGCCACGCCCTCACGGATTTGTTCTTGGGTTTCGACACTAGAACTTCCCAGGGGGTCATCGATCCTAGAACTGCTCTCGTCCAAACTCACTCAACTTCGAAGTTCTTATGGGATCCGAAGCCAATGAGTTCCCAAAATGCGTCTTGCAATGGGAGGTGAACACGTACATATAAGGCATATATGATCCTCTCCCCTCGGCGATGTGGGACACTACAGTCCACCCCCTTAGGGGCCTAACGTCCTCGTCAGCATACTCGCACCACACCGCAGAGTAGCTCTGATACCATTCTGTCACATTCCAGACCGGTTCCGCCGTAACACGATATTGTCTGCTTTGGGCTTACCATGCCCTCACGGTTTTGTTTATGCGAACTCACACAAGAACTTCCCAGTGGGTCACCCATCCTAGGAATGCTCTCGCCCAAACTCACTTAACTTCGGAGTTCCGATGGAATTCGAAGCCAGTGAGTTCCCAAAATGCCTCGTGCTATATGGAGGTGGGCATGTACATATAACGCACATCACCCCCTCTCCGTTGGTCGATGTGGGATGTTACAATCCACCCCCTTTAGGGGCCCGACGTCCTCGTCGGCACACTCGCACCACACGGCAGAGTGGCTCTGATACCAAATTGTCACATCCCAGTCCGCATAGCAAGATATTGTCCGATTTGGGCCACGCCCTCACAGATTTGTTCTTGGGTTTCGGCACTAAAACTTCCCAGGAGGTCACCCATCCTAGGACTGCTCTCGCCTAAACTCACTTAACTTCGGAGTTCTTATGGGATCCGGAGCCAGTGAGTTCCCAAAACGCGTCTTACAATGAGAGGTGAGCCTGTACATATAAGGCATAGAGGATCCTCTCCCCTGGGCGATGTGGGACACTACACCAACCAACACATGATACATCAACGACATCAATGCCAAGATATATTGCGCTTACATCAGATCAGCAAAGCATCATGAAATTGAAGTCATGAAAGTCGATCACATACAACCTCGCCGACCTCTACACGAAGTCACTGCAGAAGTTAACCTTCCACAAGCTTGTTCGAGGAATTGGTGTGCCTAACTATTCGTATGCAACGTTTCTAGTTCTCATTTGGAAGTTCTGTCAAACTCAGAGGGAGTATCCAGAAGTATTCTCACTTGATCTTAATATATTCTTTTTCCTATAATTAGGAGCATTTTTTCCATTAGGTTTTTGCTACCTAACTAAATTTTGATGAGGCACCCATCCTGGATTGGTCATACCCTTGTGAGCTCTTCTACTTGCGTCTAGAAGACGTATAGTTTTGACTTAATGCAACTTCTCACTTTTCTCCTTAGTCTATGGGTTTTTCTCCTACCTTGGGTTTTACCATAGCGAGGTTTTGTGAGTTTTACCTTTTATGCATTCTTTCATTGAATTGAGACTCGCATTCGCTCATTGTGTCGGCGACTTCATCAATTATACTTACTTCATCGCTGAAGACCTGATGTGCCATTTACTTGAGTATTTACACACTCAAGGGGGAGTGTTGTAGTCCTATTAGATTAGGAATGTGATTGTGTAAATCTTATCATATATAGGATATCATTATGGGATTTTACCATATCTCTTAAACTAGATATTATCCTATTAGAGTTGTAATCCTATTCGGGTAAGGAATTTACCTTCCTACTACTATAAATAAAGGTACAATGGGACGGCATAACATACACCTCACAATTACACATCTCTCTCTCTCTTTTTCTCTCTACTGCTGCGCACCATCTCTCTTTGTCCTTTAGGCCGTGTTTGGTGCACCGAATAGGACACCAGATAGGACTAATAATACGAAGTACGGTGTTTGGTGTCCGTTCGTATTAGATAGCCATCGGATTAAACAATCTGGGGCCACCTACTTAATACGCTTATTACCCGACTGCTTATACCGTCCAAAACCTTCGTACAATTTAGTCGGGGCGTACCCTATCGCTGTCTCTTTCCTCTCCAGTCCTCTCGCGCTCAGTTGTCATCCTCTCCAGACCCATCTCCATCGCCGCAGCCATGAACGACCACAACCCATCTCAGAGTAATCCCTACCACCAATCCCAGCTCCCCGGCCTGTTCCTCGACCCCACCGCATCCCAGATCGCTCGCTAAACACAATTCCAACCCCAAACCTAAAACCCAGTAGTCGGTCTCATTGGAAAGCAGACGCTCGCGGAGTTCCAAGCCCAGCAGCAAAACCACTACAACCCCCACCAGAATCCGCGCCAAAATCTATATCTCTGCTCCCTCAAGCCCAGAACTTTCCAACACTCATCTCCGATTTCGCCGTTATCTCCAATAGACTTCTTATCTGGGTCATCAATTTCAGGCTCCGAGTCTTCGTTTTCGTCCACCTCGATTTTGCCTCATCAACGATTGTGGTTTTCATATAAATATGATAAAAGTTCAACAAACAAACAAAGATTTGTCAATTTTTTTTTTCCCTTGTCCTATCCGTTTCAATACCAAACACAGTATAAATAATACGGTCATTAATCCGATACTGCACCAAACGCTTGACTAATTTAGTCAGTACTATCCGGTGGCTATTTATCCTATCCGACAGAAATAGTCAGTACAGTCTGAGCTGCCAAACGAGGCCTTATACTGTTTAGTAAATTAGGCCTATATTCTAAATTTTTCAAAAATACCACGAAATTACACACTTTAAAATATTGTATCTATTATTTTACATATATTATAATTTGAACCAAATAGGTAGAATTCCACATCAATATATCACTGTAGTGTCATTGCCATGCGCAAATTAAAATATTCACATCACATTACTACAAAATAATTAATATTGTGTAAAGGTGTAGTAATTTGGATGGTTCACAAAACTTTAGGGAGAGATTGGTTACTCTCACCATCTGCGCCAGGACATACCCATAATTTTGAGCCAAAATAACTTACGCGTGACACCTAGCTACCAGGTGCCACCGATATAAATTTACATAAGAATTTACAGATAGTGCACCTAGAAAGACCGTTGGTAGTGGAACTCATACCTTAGTTGTGCGGCACACAATACAGAGATTTTACCAACCGAGCCAACCTTCTCCAAATGTATCATAATCTGGCATAATGGCGTGGTGTTGCAAATCCCACAAGGTGTCACATTAACGTGCATGCTACTCATTATTGTACATCATCATCAAATAAGACAAAAAAACTTTTGATCTATTAATAAAAAGTAATTGTACCTAAATTATATTCTTTTCATTTGGTAGGTTATTTGTTTTTTTAATACATACAATATTATGGGGAGTTAAGAGTAATCTCACGATTAGTTAATCATATAATTTGGTTGAAATTCGTTTTTAGGAAAAATTGAATCTAAAATCTCTAAAAAATAACACTAATTAAATTGAGCTCGGGTTCAGCAAGGTAATATTTGAGATGGACTCAAAACTCAAAAGGGATAGTTGAAAGTACAAAAGAGTGTGAGGGTTGGTGGGTGCTGATGGAGATTTAGTGGAAGCAAGGTTCTAAAAGACGTTAGACGCTAGTCGGGTGGCGGGCTGAGGTCTAACACCTAGGCAGATTAGGCGGATTTAAGTAAATATATTATATTTCATATAAATAAGTGTCTATTTATACTTAAAATATATATAATTGCATTATAAATTACAAAATAGAATGACATATATATTATGAAGTATTAAAACACAATGAAAACATGGGGAACAATCATATAATGTGTGTTCATTTAAGTATTCAACAAGTCTCTTACAATTTAAAAAATATATATATAATGCAAAATGAAAGTTATCTATTTTCTGTATAAGTGAGTCGCAACTTAGGCGGGTGTCTAGGCGGGTCTGGGCAGGCTAGGTGGGTGCCTAGGCGGTCTAAGCAGGTGCCTCAGCAGGTCAATTTTCAAACGCCTAGCCATTAGGCACCCTTTATAAATTTTCAAACGCCTAGCCATTAGGCATCCTTTAGAAATTTTTGAACAGTGAGTGGAAGTAGTAGTTTTGATGTTGACGAAGAGGTTTAGGGAGTTTGAATGCCAATGGCCGCAAGGATGATAAACGGAGTAGCCCATGAACTTGCTCAACATGCATGATTTTGTAGGTTGATAGAGAGGGTTGTCTTTGACATTTTAGGAGTTCTGTACGAATTTAATAAAAAGGCCTTCCTCATCTAAAAAATTATATATTTTTTGAATAATTTATTCATACATAAATCAACAATCAATATTCAAACTTAATTGAAATCAACATTTCATTCTTATTAATTAAATAATCTCAAGTTGCCATGAAAATATGATTTAGGGTTCTTACATGAAAAAAAGAGCACGACCGAAAAAAAGATATGAAAATACCCTTGTGTTTGTGAAAGAAAATAATAAACAAGTTAGTTTTTTAATTCTAAAGAAAAGTAGAAGAAATTAATACACAAGTTTATTTTTTGCTGGAAAAAAGTGAAAAATTAAAGTATTAAGTATAAACTTTACTTAATCAATTATAATATAGATATAATCATATGATGATGATTTTTTTTTTAGTCAAAAACTTCTTTGTTAGAAAATTTATACTCATATGTAATATATAGGACGATTAAAATTTTTGGGGCCCTCAAAAATTGAGAACCAAGCTTATCATTTACTTGTACATATATAACCAAGCTTATCATTTCCATTTTCCTTAATTCTTTTAATTTGCAATCCAAAGAGTTTTTTATTTTTTTCACATAGGGAACCAAGCTTATAATTTCCATTTTCCTTTTTGTTGAGTGAAAGTTTAGGGAGAGATTGGTTACTCTTACCACCAACGTCAGGGCAAACTCACAACCTCGAGTCAAAAAAATTTACACGTGACACTTAACTGCCAGTTGTCACCAATATATATTTACGTAAGAATTTACAAAGCCCACTTGAATCTTGACGGGGCAACAGACAAAACAGAAGCCTTACCGACTGAACCAACCCATGTTGGCATCTCAATTTTCCTTTTGGTTGATTATACGTAGGGGTGGTTCGGTATGGGATCCCATACCGAAACCCTTGTCCCGATTCCCAAACCGAAATTTTCGAGAATCCCAATTTCAATACCGATCCTAAACCAAATTTTCGGGAATCCTGATTTTTGGGAGTCCCGAAACTCCCATACCGAAACCCTTGTCCCGATTCCCAAACTGAAATTTTTCGAGGATCCCAATTTCAATACTGATCCCAAACCAAATTTTCGGGAATCCCGAAATGATTTTGGGCTTTTGGACTAAAATTTGATATATTATGCTTTTGGGCTAAAATTCAACCTTTTATATTGAAAAATTGACATAGAGGCATGCCCAATCTGCCAATTTGTTTCTACTAATCGGTGCACACAAATCTGCCAATCAAATGGCAAGGCCCAGTTAGTATCTGCCTATTCAAAAGCAATCTGGCAATATGAAACGTTAATATATGCTTGAGTAAACTAGTAAATCTATCTATAATCATGCTAGTCCCCAAAATTACGTCTAAAATGTTAATATATGCTTGAGTAAACTTCTGTACATATATAATATAAATATTATAGATAGATGTAAAGTTTTCTCAAGCAAATTGTAACTTATAATCTATCCATGTATCCATCTATCAATCTCCCATGTTTATTCTGCATCTATGTATCCATCTATCAATCTTCTGTGATTTAAAAATTCTGCATATGTTCAACTATCTATCTTAGGGCTCATTCTTGTATATGTTCCATCATCGATTTCCAGTGCTCCTTCAGTATTTCAATTTTCACTATTGTAGGTAGATGATGTTCCCTTTAAAGATGTGATCCTATATATTTAAAAATTAAATAATATATATATTTTTCGGTTTGGTTTGGGAATACCGAAATCCCAAAAACTTGAGACCGATTCCCGTACAAAAATTTCGGGATCAGTTCGGTATTGGGTACCAAAATTTTGAGGAATTTCGGTTTGGGATTTTTTCGGTTTGGTTTCGGGAATTTTTCGGTTCGGTTTGGGATTTTTGGGATTTTTTTTCCAGCCCTAATTGTACGTTTGTAATTTTTTTTTTTTTTTTTTTTGGAGGAATTATATTGATTTGACGATAAAAACAAAAGGAAAAGGCGACATTCCAACTCCAAATAAACAGAAGAAGAAATTATGTTCAATTACTATTTTTTAAGAGTGCTTTTTGTAAATTCTCCGATTTCACTTCATAATTAGATGTTAGGGATACTCAATATTTAAATTTAATTTTATAAACTAAATAATATAGTTGTTAATGATTGAATTATTACTCAAGTATTAATTAACATGCTATTTTTTTATTAGTGACACATCATTTAATATACAAATTTAATTTAAAATTTTAATCTTCTTAATATTATTCTTTGTTTACACATAAAACACGTTATTTCATTCTAAAAGACACGTTTTGAAGATAAATTTAGATTTCCCTAGTTTTGGCTTTAGTGATTTACGTTCCTCCAATCCTGCTCCACATGTTGCAACATGACAATGGTTACACAGGAAATGGATCATCTCCAGATTCCTTCCACCTAATCTTTCTCATCAAACAATCTGAACCCTTGAATTTTGATCCAACGGCTAAAAACACGGGCCCACTATAAAAGTTATAATAACTTTAGCTGTTGGATCAAATTTCAAGAGTCCGGATTGTTTGATGAGGAGGATTAGGTAGAAAGGATCCGGAGATGATCCATTTTCGGTTGCACGGAACCCATGAATAAAAACATGAAGATTCCAAAATTATGGCTCATTTGGAGAGATTCAATTTATAGACAAAAAATAATGTGTCGTCAATAAAAATGAACACGTTTATCAAAACTTAAATAATACTTCAACCATTAATTTTGTCATCTCTAACGTTATCTCAAAATTATATATAAGATACGTAAGATGTGACCGCACACGGGCACTGTACTGTACCTGCCCACACCACATTCGCTGCTATACATCCACAATTAAAGCCAAAAAGTCTCGTTGTACTAATTTGACCTTCATTTCCTTAATCATATCCTCGGCAGCCAAGCCATGGGAGCTCTCTCTAAATTCATCTCCCATCTCTACACGCTCACCATAATCTTCTTGACTCTCCTCATCCTTCAAATCGCAATCCTCGTCCAGTCCGCCGCCGGACTCAACCCGAATTCAGGCAAACGTGTCATCACCACCACACAGTATCTCAAACTCATAGAGCAAAAGAATCCCACAATTTGCTACACAAAAAAACTGAAGGCCACAGAATGCTCAGTTTGCTTATCAGATTTTGAGGAAGGTGACAAGATTAGGCAGCTGAAATGTAAGCACACATTTCACCAGGGTTGCCTGGACAAGTGGCTGCTAGAGTATAGGGCCACGTGTCCACTTTGCAGGACGAAGGTGTTGTCGGACGATGTTGTGGCTGGTTATCATCGGCTGAGAAATCAGGTACAATTCGACGGCAGCGATGCGGAGTTGATTTTCTTGTTATCTTCGTTGCAGGGGAATCCTTTACATAGATTTTTCTAATCAGCAGCCTTGTCCTTTTAGTTGGATTAATATTAGTACAGTATATATAAATATTTTTTTAATCATGTTTTTATTATTATTTTACTTTACTTTTTTTTATCTTTTTTTATTTATCATGATCTTTATGTAACTTTAATCAGTATTATACATGATGTAATTTGGCAATACGATGCGATTAGTTTGATAAACTGCAGTTTAGTTAAGGGCCTAGTGGGAGAGTGTTTCCAAACGAAGGATGTATTTTTGTTGCTTCTCTTCTCTCTTAATTTGTAACAATATCTTTCTGCATAATCTACATTAAAGCATTTTTTGTTTCTTTTTTGAGAAAACTGTAAAGCATTTTTTCTGGGAAGTGCTTCGCATTTTCTTTTGTTTATCCAACAATTATCGTCAGTGGTGGAACTGCATGCTAACCAGCTCAACCGGGGATGGCCACCATCCCCCACAGGCTCAACCCACCACCTCTAAGAAAGGATTTCGAAAGCCTTGTAGACTTGTAGTTGTACTTAACAAGGGAGGAGTAATACCGCTAAAAGTTAAAAGAGTCCGTCTGATAATTATTTTATTTTAATTTTCATCTTTTGCGCTTGAAATAGTACATGTGGGGGACTCGAGAGGATGAAGAAGGTTGTTTAGTGAGAATGTAACAAATAAAGAAAGAATGAAGAATAAGATATCAAGTTTGATTCCTCCTGTGGGAGCAAATTTTCAGTGTGGATTGAATTGACAAAAACCTACATACATAAAGAAAGAGACAAATGGAATTAGATTAACACATTGTGGTGTTTGCCAAAGGACCTCCAATGCCCAAGTAAGAAATATTGTACGAAGTAATAAGAGTGAGGTGAGAGTTCTTCATTACTGGAACAAAGTGGCAGACCTTAAATATTTATAGAGAATTGAGAAGTTAACTCCTAGCATTCAGGTTCGTTGAACCTGTTACGTCCATGTTCATTGAAACTGTTAGCAGAGTGTTACTTAGTTTACACACCAATAGAAGAATATTCGTCTGAGATTCTTGGAATATGCTTCGGAGAAACTTATTATGCTAAGAGACTATAGGTAAGCCCATTACGTATTAGGATAATATGTGCAGGTCGCGTGGCTATCGACTTGGATCTTTTGTGATGAATTGGGCTGGTAGGCCTATTGGTTATGGGCTTCATAGAGAATGTGTTTCGTTAGCTCGTTGGAATTTGACCAAAGATATGCTTATTCCATAAAGGACAGAATGATCATAGTTGATAAGTTATACACGTAATATGTTTTCATTGATCGAGATATTTTATGTTCCCACACCTCCTTTCCCTCTTTGATAGCCTGTATAATAAAAAGGGTACTTAATGGATTTATTTATGTGAAAGAGTGTTGGTATAATTCAAATGATTTTTGTTGACATTTTGTAATTTATAAATAGTTTACGTGGCGTTGTTAAAGTTTTACCAATATCTAATTCTATAGTGATTGTGTTATTTAATATTACGGTCTAATGATATTCTTCTTCACTTAAAAGCGAGATGTTATAGGTTTAATTCTTGTCAAAGATGAATTTAAACCATATTATTACTAGTTTATTATGATGCTAAGAGCACTCTCTCGCTATTAGTATAATATCGTAGTTACTGTATTTGTCCTCTCCAAAGACAAATTTCTAATTCTGGCGCTAACTATCGTTGAACACAATATCTCCTCACCTCTACAGTGACAAGGTGCCACTAAAACGAATGGTGATTGGCACATAAGAGGGCTTTTTCTAACCATATGTGAAGACGCACTTTAATCAAATACTATAAAATTGAAAAGCTTTTCTGGTCCTGTCAAATTTATATCATTTGTTTTGAACATCGTTATTCCAAAGTGAACTTTTATGCTTGATCTTGATCCATCACAAAATTGGTAAATGAATCCAGGATTCTTTGTCCTTTCGATTCTGACACAGTCTTGAATTCCTTGTGTTATATTGATCCTATCAGTATACTCTATACCTTTGTTTATGAATTTTAAAGTATTGGGATACGCTTTTCACGAAAGGAAAAACAGAATTCAGTGACGTTAATGATAGTAGCTTGTTTATTTCGTGTGGTATTTGTTTTTATATTTCTTGAATTCGCAATAAATACAGCGTTTTATTTATTTATTTTGGAAGAACATATATGCAACTTCATTAAAACAGAGTCTAAATATAGAGAATAGAGAGAGAGTAATTTTTTCACGAGTTTTTAAAACACAACACAAAGCCTCAAGGGTAAGTATTACAAGAGTCTCAAAGCAAAGCCTGTCTATCTAGCGCACTTGGGAACCACCGCAAGCCACAATCAGATGTCAGAGAGTGACCAAAATTTGCAAGGGAATGGCTACAAAATTAGCTTTCCTAAATACATGGTTAAAAAAAATACTCTCAAAAGCATATTCGCTAGCCCCAAAATGTTAGCGATTAAGATGGAGATATGCTAGGGAACCGCACATTCGCCCGCACACACTTGATAACCAAAAGAGAATTTCCATCAACAATAACCTTAGAATTGCTAGCCCTTTCAGCCTGATAGAGACTCCACTTAAGCGCCATAGCTTCCACGGACAAAACAACGCAATCACCTAGAAACTTTGCACCAACAACAAGAGACTTTCTGCCCTGCCCTGATCCCGAGGTACGTCTAGGATCGACACGTAACATCATCACGTACCTGTTCCTTTATCATGCATCACTTCCAAGACATGACCATAAACAAACAACGATTCAACAACGCATTAGCTTTTCTTTATATCATGGATGCATGTAACCTTCGTGTTATACTGCCTACGTATCCAAAGATAGGATCAAGCCAATCGTAGTTATCCGTTCACTAAGCTATGACATTTGTCGTAGTATGTTCTAGCAAAAAAGTATAGAATTTCATAATCATTCAATGAAATTTGAGAAGCATGATTCATTAGATTCCAAACTATTTACAGCAACCATTTCACGACCAAACTATTTACGAGCATGATTCATTAGGTTCGATTATCGTCAAAGACGAATTTGAACCACATTATTGGCAATCTCTTATGAGGCTAAGCTCATCCATTCATCCTTAGTATAGACAATATCATTTGTTTTTAAAAAAATAAAATAAAATCTATAATGTTTGTAGATTATAGATTTTATATAATTTTCATCATCGTAGTTACTGTATTTGTCCTCTCCAAGGACAAATTTCTAATTCTGGCTCTGTTGATGGAACATATTATCTCCTCACCTCTACAGTGACAGGGTGCCACTAAACAAATGGTGATTTGCAGATGTGAAAAGCACACTTTAATCAAATACTATAAATTCAAAAGCATTTTTGGTCCTGTCAAATGTATATGATTTGTTTTGGATATATCTTTTTTCCAAAGTGAATCACAAAATTGAAAAATGAAGGCAGGATCCTTTGGGCTGGTTTGGTATTGCTGTGCTTTGAAAAAAAACTGCTTCTGCTGTGCTGTGAGAATAAGCCGCTGTGAAATAAAGCAGTAGAGTGTTTGGTAAACTTTTTTGTAAAAGTGCTTTTGAAAAAAAAAAAGCAATATTATAGTGTTTGGTAAACTTTTATGTAAAACAGATGTGAAAAAAAGCCGGTTTTTCAAAGCTGGGTTTTGCAGCTTCTTGTTTTTGGCTTTTTTTCACCCAAAACTGTGAAAAAAAGCTGAAGCTGAACGTTTACCAAACACCAAAAACTGTCCCAGCTTTTTTTCACAGCAGCTTTTTTTAAAATCACCTCAACCCCAAACTGGGGCTTTGTCCTTTCGATTCTGACACTGATGGTGTCTTGAATTCCTTGTGTTATATATTTTGCCCCTATGGTCCATACATTTGTTCATTAATTAATGTGGAATTTGAGAGATGCTCTTGACAGTAGCTTATTTATTTTATGTGGTATTTGGTTCTATTATTTTTGAATTCGCAACGTATTTATTATTTATTTATTTATTTTGAAAGAATATATATGCAATTTCATTAAAAATGGTGCAAAGGGGAGAGAAATTTTCACAAGTTATTATTTTTTTTTTGAAAAATGGGAAAAATATTAAAACACAGCCTCGAGGGCAAGTATTCCAACAAGAGTCCCAAAGCAAAGCCTGTTTATCTAGCACACTCGGGAACCACCGCAAGCCACAAACAATCAGAGGTCAAAGAGTGACCTAAATTTGCAACGGAATCAGCTACAAAAATAGCTTTCCTAAATACATGGTTAAAAGAAATACTCTCAAAAGCATTCGCCAGCTCTAGAATGTCAGCGATTAAGGTAGAGATATGCCAGCGACAAAGAACTGTGCATTCGCCACACACGCACTTGATAACCAAAAGAGAATCTCCGTCAACAATAAACTTAGAATAGCTAACCCTTCGAGCTTGACAAAGACTCCTCTTAAGCACCATAGCTTCCGTGGACAAAACACCCCAATCACCAAGAAACTTTGCACCAGTCACAAGAGGCTTGATTTGAGTAAGTGGAAAGAAAATGGCCAAAATACGTGTGTTTGTACTTTGATTATATGTGTGACTCACGTGTTAATAATTAATAGCGAGTTAAAATTTTTTTAAATTTTAGCATAATTTTTAACAGACATCACCACAGAAACTTAAATCCTAATTTTTTTTAAGCCACATTCCAATTACTATATCACACGAAAACTAATAATCCAATTAGGCCTTGTGTAATGTATACGAATTCGAAAGTCAACAAATACTCATTTGTTGTATAAGACCGTATCCATGCTAGATAGGTACACTAGTGTATGTGACATGAAGTGACAAACTTCAAGGTGCGACTTTTTGAGCTGTGAAAATATTAAGTCGTTACCCATTTGGGCGGAGCTTTCAATCACCGAATCCCCTCGTTTTCATCGACAGTATTCGGACCTCCCTACCTCCTTCTCTTTTATCTCTCACTCACTCTGCTTTCTTCACCTTCAACCCATCTGCCTGTGGTTCTTCATTCTCTCTACTCTTCTTCTTCTTCTGGGACAATTGAAAAACGGTATTTCCCTCTCAAACGCGCATTTACTGAATCATTTTTATCGTTTAAAAATGGCAGAAAGATCCCATTCTTCTGGGTAATGTATTGTCTTGTTTTGATTTGTTCGAATACCAAATTTTGTTTTTGTTCTTGTTGTTCTGAAATGGTAGCGAGTCACTTATGCTGGTTTTTGTTCATTTGGTGTAACTGGGTTTACTTAGGTCTCATTGTTTTCGAAAATGGATGCCACAATACCCATTTGCAAGACTGTCACTCCGACTCCCGTAAGTACCTCTTTACCCAGTATCTGTTTATTTTTTCGGAATTGTGTCTGGGTTTTGGATGTTGGGTTGTGTTCTGATTAGCTGCAATTGGGCTGGGTTCTGATAACTGAATCACCCAAGATTGATGATTTTGCTTATGTATTCATCGAAATGGATCCGCTTTGCAAATGCGTGTTAGTTAGTTAGTTAGTTGAAGGTTTGCTTTAACTTTATGTTCTTAATCATGCAAGATAAGTTCCTTCTGTATCTACACTTTTGTAGAAAAGATCAAATCCTTAACTTTTTCTTTATCCAATTTTGCCAAGGAGATGATAACTGAAACATCCTAAGTTCCTAACTCATTTGGGAAAAGTAAATAATCGGAATTCCTAGATAATAGGATTTATAAATCAATGAGGTCTTCTAATGTCAACGACAGGGCTTATTTTTTGGGAGGACAAGAGAGATCCGGAGTTCCCAATGTAGCTTTATGGTAGGAAATAAAGTCAGCTTTCTGAGGCAGAGAGCTCAGGGTGCTCAAGTTAGTTTTAAATCCAGGAAGCATGGGGGAGCTCTCCATGCTACATGTCGTGCTGAAAAAATTCTGGTGGCAAACAGAGGAGAAATTGCTGTTCGCGTTATTAGAACTGCCCATGAAATGGGAATACCTTGTGTTGCAGTTTACTCAACAATAGACAAGGATGCACTTCATGTGAAATTGGCCGATGAATCAGTTTGTATTGGTGAAGCTGCAAGCAGTCAGTCGTAAGTAGTTGATTATGATAAATTTTGCTTATCCTTTGTCTCAGTTTCTGTCACTGAGGATAATGGTTAAATCTGTGCATTTTGATCTGTCTTTCTACAGGTACTTAGTTGTTCCAAATGTTTTATCTGCTGCCATCAGTCGGAAATGTACAATGCTTCATCCAGGATACGGTTTCCTTTCTGAGAATGCATCCTTCGTTGAAATGTGCAGAGAACATGGAATCAACTTTATTGGGCCTAAGGTAAGTTTGTCAAATAAAAAGAAACATAAAATGTTCAAGCCAAGACTGTTTGATATTATTCTCTTTATTCAAAATGTAATGTGTAAGCTTCCTTACAACAAATAAAAATAATACTTTAGATCTAACCATGATAAGTTAATGTGAAGGCTACTAATAGGGACTTAAGGAACTTTTACATTCCATATAAATATTTGTTAAATTTTTAGAAGAATTAAGGACATTAGTCTAAACTTTCCTAACAGTTAAGGGCTTAGTCCATGTGGATACGTTGGCAAATCATGTATCAATAGTTGGGCTGTTTGAATGAATTTTGTCCTTGGTTGTAAGGATAAATTTTATAAGTTTTTAGGGAAGTTAAAATTTTTGGCAGGGTCTACATGTCAAATTCCCTAACTTAATTGAATGTTCTTGTGCCAAAATCTCATGTAAATTTAGATTGATAAACCGACAATCTGTGAATAGTAATGGATAGATATTCAACTTGGAATGAAAAAAACTTGTTCTTTTTTTCTTGAGTTACATTTTAATTGGTTTTGATACATTATATTGCATTTATATGACCTTCTATTCTTTGTATTTCTCATGTCTTAGAGTGATTAGTAATTATTAGGTCATGAAAATATGAGCACATGACTCTTTGTTCAGTTGCTTATTCTTTAATTCATGTTCTCATGTGAAACAAATGCTTGCAATTTTGGTCACATTTTGCAGCCTGATAGCATCCGTGTTATGGGTGATAAATCGACTGCCAGGGACACAATGAAGAAAGCAGGCGTTCCAACTGTACCAGGAAGTGATGGATTACTACAGGTATCTACCTTAACATTAGATATTTTACTTTTCAACACATCCAGAACTAGGTGCTCCTATGAATTAATTTTGTATTACTTGTTTCAACGGTTTTTTATTTTCCTTACAGAGCACAGAAGAAGGAATCAGACTTGCAGATGAAATTGGTTTTCCTGTTATGATCAAGGTAAAGTATCATTTCTTATTGATCGCGTGCTAATTAAAACTCATTATACTTGCACTGTATCTTACATTGCACAACCTTTCAAGTTAACTCCCAAAATTCTAAAGTTAAAACATATTAATGTACCAAATTGAATTCTTTGTTTGGTTTGAAGAACTAAACTTTTCATATTAATGATTATTATTAATTACATTTCAATTCTAAAATGAGGGAATACACGCCTATTTCTGTAGAATGGCTGCTCAAGAGTTAAATGTGTTTGAAAAGCAATGACAAAAGGCTACCCAATTACCTAGCCATAGTGCTATACTATGAAAGATTTACCATCTCAATGAAGCTGGATACTTTTTATAGCTTTTAAAACATAGAGTTGCTAATAAAAACTTCAGTTGGTGGCTTCTAATTGTTGCCTCTGATTTCTGGAGGAGGCTGTTCTATCATTTGGCAGAAAAAATAAATCTGGCCGTCTTGATTACTAATGTGTTATTTATTTACTTGAATGAATCGGACATGAAAATTTTAGTTCTTCAATAAATTAATCATAAATCCTATGAAATCAATGATTATTTTAGTATTGTGGCTTTCATTGAAACTTTCCTTTACTTCGTGTTAGCGAAAACCAATGCACAATTTTATCTGTTATTTCTTTGTTTCTGTTAAGTGATAAGCATGATTTTCTATTTAAGGCAACAGCAGGAGGTGGAGGACGTGGCATGCGTCTTGCTAAAGAACCTGAGGAGTTTGTGAAGCTGTTACAGGTAGAGCACCCAATGCATTATCTTCCTATTTTTGTTGCTTAAGTGATGCCTTTTTCCATTCTTGTTCTTTAAAAGTATTTCTTTGACTCATCTTTGAAGGCATATTTGAAGTTTTTTTGTTAAAAAGTTTATCCTGTTGATTGTACTGTTTGGCTCTTAGTTTAGTTGGCCTAGTTATCTGTAAACAAACTTTATATTTTTGTATATATTCTTGCTTCCATGTCATAGTTTTCTGCCTTGATTTGATTTTTTTTTCAGCAAGCAAAAAGTGAGGCCGCAGCTGCTTTTGGAAATGATGGAGTTTATTTGGAAAAGTACATCCAAAATCCTAGACATATTGAATTTCAGGTAATGTACATGCAAAAGATCCTGTAAAATTTCATGGTCATACATTTTTATCCTGAATTATTTTATAATAATTAGGATTTTAATTGACATTTGATGACAACATGCAATCTCCTGATTCTCTTGTAAATACAGGTTCTAGCAGATAACTATGGAAATGTTGTTCACTTTGGAGAGCGGGATTGCAGCATCCAGGTACTTTAAATGGCCTTATTGTCTGCTTTAATCTCTGTGAAGGTTACAGTAGTTTCTAGAAAACAGCTTTCTGCATATAATTTTAGTTCTAATTTCTTCAAGGGAAGCAAAATTGGTTATAACCTTACGATGTAACTAACTGTTAGTAACTCTAGGATGTATGTCCTCTATTCTTTTCTGAGAAATGTAAAATTCAATGACACGTGTCAAATTGTTTATCTTGTTTTGAATGTGACCATCACACAGAGAAGGAACCAAAAGCTGCTGGAAGAAGCACCTTCCCCTGCATTGACCCCGGAATTGCGGAAAGCTATGGGTGATGCAGCAGTTGCTGCAGCTGCCTCGATTGGTTACGTTGGTGTTGGAACCGTTGAATTCCTTTTGGATGAAAGAGGTTCCTTTTACTTCATGGAAATGAACACTCGGATTCAGGTTTAACTGATCTTTTGATGACAGCTTTGACTGGTAGAACTTGATTACTTTTGTTGAACTAAGATTTTTTCCCCAACCACAGGTTGAGCATCCTGTGACAGAAATGATTTCATCTGTTGACTTGATTGAAGAACAAATTCGTGTAGCTATGGGAGAAAAGCTCCGATACACACAGGTAATTAGCGAAGTAGTTTTGGAGATGCATACAATACTTTGTGTTCAATGTCTTATGGAGGTAGCTCATTCTGCAGGATGAGATTGTGCTCAGAGGACATTCAATTGAATGTCGTATCAATGCAGAAGATGCTTTTAAAGGATTCCGACCTGGGCCAGGTATGTGTACGTTGCTATGTTCTGGTTCCCACTGTAATTGCTGAGTACACTTGTGTATACTCTTGGTCTTTTTCTGTATTGTTATCTGATATGCCCAACCCTTGATGACATAGGTTCTAAGTTAGTCCAGCACTAAACGCTTTGCCATTTATTTTACTATAATAACGCGTGCATTGACTTACAAATGAAATTGTGTATTCATTTTTTAAATATTCGTAATCTTCTGCCTTTTTTACAGGAAGAATAGCAGCCTACTTACCATCCGGAGGTCCCTTTGTTAGAATGGATAGCCATGTTTATCCAGATTATGTGGTTCCTCCAAACTATGATTCCCTTCTTGGAAAGGTTTGTGGACCAACAACCCATTGCTACCCATTGTTGCCCAATATAAATTATAACTTTCTAGTTTCTTGTTTCACTGACTACGGAAATACTTTCCTATCGTAGCTGATTGTATGGGCACCAACAAGAGAAAAGGCAATTGAACGAATGAAGAGGGCTCTTGACGACACTGTTATAACAGGTAATATAAAGTAACTGTTGAAATCGTTCTATTTTAGTTACTTTTTGTGCACTTTATATGGAACAAAATTTGTGTGTGCCAATTTCTTTGTTTAAGTCCAGAATTAGATAGTAAAAATGTAATTTTCTCTTTGTTCATGACTGGTAACGTAGATATTGGCTTTGTGCCGCAGGGGTTCCCACAACCATTGAATATCATAAACTTATCCTTGATATAGAGGATTTCAAAAATGGAAAAGTTGATACTGCTTTTATTCCAAAGCACGAGGAGGAGCTACGAGCGGTAAGAAGCTAGTCTAATGTTGATAAGTGAGACTTTAAATTTTCATTCTGCTTTTTCAATTTTATTTTTCTGTGCAGTAAGACAACTATAAACAGGCTTCAAACACTGATTAGGTGATTAGGATTTTAAAGTTTTAATCAGTCATATAAGAATTCCTTTTGATTTTTGTTGGGAGCTGTTATTGACACTCCAAAATAATCATCATACACCTAAATGAAAAAAAAAAAAACAAAAAAAGGAGGGAGGAATACAGGATGGCTATCTTGGAGTGCTACTAACAATTACCTTTATAATTTATTTAGAACTGAGCTATACGTGCAGTATTATTGTAATGTCCTGGGAAGTTGTTCATCTTTGGCTTTGCCATTTGATATATTAGGTCACCTGCCTCATTCTGAAGAAATTATAGTTCTCGTTAATCCATAACTTAGTATCATTAACGCGATGGAATGGTGATATCATCTTTAATATGAGAAGAAAAATTGGTTACATTTTATTGGATTACTAGTTTTTGTGCTGCTGTTGGGTTTGTATTCATCAAACTTTGTTATGTTTACTTATTCCCTTTCGTGTGCCTACAGCCCCAACATTTGGTGCCCGCAGCTCCCAAGGAACTAGCTGGTGCATCTGGTTAGATGGATGAGAGACTTTCTTTTTCGTACGTCAGGGACATGCTTGGCATGTGGGAATTCCATTTGAAATTTTGATATGTTTCTGTATTTTGTTGGGTGTTCAAACATGTACTGCTCAGCATATATGTAGGAAATGATGAGGGTATTTGCAGCACTTGGTAGGGTTTTTAGGTGACTTTTGGTTGAACTTAATTGTTGGGTTGTTGGCTGAAATGAAGATGCAAAGCAAGGAAACATGTTTCGTTCAAGATCCAGTTTTATGTACATCACACGTAGTGCTCCACCAATTCCTCTCCACTCAAATGTAATCTGCCTTTGTCCAGATTCTTCTTCAGGTTCCAAAGTAGAGGATGGAAACCTTCCGACTTTCGACACTTTCTATTTGTTTTATATGACGGGTGGACCTAGTGCACTTTTCCCCTAACAAGAGGGACCAATTTTCTGGTTACGGATTGGAGGATATTGATTTTTCACTCTTAGGCCTGTTTGGTGGGCATGATGGGATGGGCTATTTCCAACTGAATTGGACTTGTAGCGGAGCCAATGTTTGGTGAGAAAAAACTGTAACATGGATTAGATTGGCTACAAATCCGAAACAAGAGAAAATACGATGGGTTATGTAATCTAACCGCACACAAGGGTTATGTACCCATTCCTGCCAATCCAACCCTATCTCTAAGGTTCAACTCCATCGAGCTCACCAAATGGGCCGTTTAAGTTCAAGCTCCATGGAGATACAGCTTCTCTCTGGGAAGCTCTTTTTTTTATTTTAATTTTTTTTTTTTTCACTCTAAGCGCTTGCTATTCCTCAAAATACAATATAATATGTGGAATACATTTTAGAGCCCCCGAGGATGAGTGTTGCAGCAATACAGAAAAATACAAAAACCAAAACCCACTAACTAAAAGCCAACGATTCTGAACCTGGTTTTACAAGTCGTAATGCCGGTGCCAAGTCTACATCATGTCGACTTGAAGGTCTAGACGCCAACAAGTTAATCCAGTCCCACAACACCAATAGATTGATTTTTATCACCCACATCGTCGAGTTTTCCTCCTCATCCATCGGATCTGTAGTACATCTGCTATCTCAATCCCCAAATTTGAGATATCTTCTATCGGCACAATAGGGCACTCCATTAAGTGTGGTCTTCTTTTAGGTAATAGAGATGAGAGCCTTGTACTTAAGATATTTTATAACAGGAGAAGATATATAGTGACAACTTACGGCCGTTTGATAATCATTATTATTTTTGTTTTTAGTTTTTACTTTTTAAAATTGAAAACTAAAATCTTGTTTAGTATTTTCAGTTTTTAATTTTTTAAAAAAAAAAATGAAAACTGAAAACCAAATACTAAAGACTCAAGGCCAAATTTTGAAAACTCAAGGAAGTAGATTTTAGTTTTCATTTTTTTGAAAATTAAAAACTGAATATAAGTTACCAAACAAGATTTTAATTTTCAGATTTCAAAAAAGAAAAAACTAAAACTGAAAACTAAAGTTGAAATGGTTATCAAACAGCCCCTTATTAAAAGTGCTAGTGTTGTTAATAATATAGATTTTTTTTCTTTTACAAACAATAGGATATTTAGAAAAAAATTTAGAATGCACCACAACTAGGTTTAGGGGTGGGCAAACGTGCACTGGACTCACGGGTTGGGGCGGGTACCAGGCGAGTCCAAAAATTCTAATCACAAAACAAGGCGGGGTGGGTCCAAAATTTTGAGGAAGCGGGCCCTCGGCCCATACCATTTCCACCATTGATTTAATCTCACTTAAATCTACACCATTGATTCCTAACCCTATCACAACACATTGTCTCCCTTTTAGTCTCAATCTCTCAGACTGGCATCACTCACATTCGTAGCAATGCAGCGGCCCAACCATATCATGGTCGAGCTTCCTCATCTTTCCCCGTCTCTCGCTCATCTCTCCCAATCCCAACTTGAGATCTATGTCTCCCGACTTCGATCGACGAAGATGGCGTGATGCTCCATATCAGAATCTCATACTCAGATAAACAATGGCGTGAGGCTCCAGATCAAAATCTCAAGCTCTAAATCTAAGATGGCACAGGGATCCGAGAGACCTGAGGGATCGCAGATATTGAAGATAAATGAAGGTGGCATGACGACAACAGCGGACTAAGTCGATGACAGTGGTCTCCAAGTCGACGAAGATGGGGCGAGAGACGTGCCTTCTGGCACTGGTCTCGGAGAAGATGGTGTTGAAGGTGGGTTTTGGGTATTTTCTGATTTGAGCATCTAGGTTGTTAAAAAGGAAATAGTTCAAGCTCGACGACAAGGGAAGACAACTTGAACGCCGTTGTTTCCTTCTATGGACCTGGTCCGAACCAGCTTGTTTCAAACAACCTGGTTCAGACCGGTTCCAAGTTCAGAAATTCCATTACCCGGCATGAGCCCATCCTTAACTACGTTAGGGTAACACGAGGATCACTAGCCACAATTAGGTATTAAAATTATCACAAACAAATACCGTCCTCACAATCTATATGAGTCAAACTTGCAAAGTTCTAAGTGGTGAAGAAATTAAGGTTCCACCATAAAACCAATTGGCAATATAAGGAGTAGCCAAACTCCTTATAAGAACATGCAAGGTCTCTGATGTGGGATTTACTCACAAAGCGCCTCATCACGTGTGGTGACCATTTAAGCCTAACACGTGGACAACACAAACTGGGTAACGTGAAACATGTGTAGCGTTGAGCTTCACTTAGCTCAACCTGCTTTGAACGATGAACGAAGTTGAGGTTCCACCATATAACTAATTATAAATATTAGGAGTAGCCCAACTTCTTATAAGTACATGCAAGACCCCTTATTTTTTTTGACATGAGATTCACTTTCAAGGGAGATAAATAGCGATAGTCTAGAAACTAGTTGGAGTTATGAATATATACGGTTGAAGCCATTTATTGGGAAATACCTAGAAATAAGACAATTTCTTAATCTTGGGACAAAAATAGGACATTTCAAATATGCACACGCCATGCACAATGCGCAAAAATCAGACAGAAATAGGATTTTCCTACACATTGAAATGACTTAATTGCCCTTGTATATAAATGGGTTATTTGCTCCCATTTTCTGATTTCTCTCTCTCTCTCTCTCTCTCTCTCTCTCTCTCTCTCTCTCTCTCTCCCCCTCATTCTCTCTCTTCTCTCACTTTCTCCCTCATGTACTCTCTCTCATTTTCATTGCGCACACACGATGCACTGTCATCCCAACCAACACCGTCCAAATCGAAGCCACCACTAATTTCATCTCGTCCTCACGAGTCCAAAACACCTAGCCTTGTCACGAATCTCATCCTCGATCGTTGGGATCGAAACTCAAGCACGCTGCGAGTTTTCCGACCTTTTTCGGCAACATGGCAAACAACTGAGGCTCGAGACCACCACCACTGGACATGCATCGAGGGTGGGAACAAAGCCCAGTCATTAAATATTGGTGTTTTGTTTGATGAATTTTTTAGGATTTGCCCACTGTATGTACACAACATGCACATGATATGCTCACATATCTGAGCCAACCCAAAAATCCAGGTGAATTATACTCAGAAGTTAAATTAGGGTTTGTGTTTCATGTTGGGGCCTATGGGTTGTGGAATAAATTTCAAGTTTTGACGTGCTATAAAACTGGGATTGAACAATTTCTAGTTCAAGTGTCAAATTGCATAAATTTGTTAAAAATTTTCAGTAATGTGCATGTGGTGTGCATATAATGTGCATGGCTACATCTTAAAAATGAGAAGCAGGAATGTTCACCAGTTATGATGCACGTATGTTGTGCCCCGAAATTTAGCGAGTATAACCACAACCTAGTTGGCCTCGGCCAAAAAAAAAATTAAGAAAAAGCTTAGAGGATGTTAAGGATCATGCGTGTTCATGAAATAACAACAACGAGTATCATGTTTTCCGCGTGCAGGGTTAAGCGGTGATTGATATACGAAACAAGACTTTTCAAACTGCCACTGTAACCTTATATACATAACAATTATGTTTTAATTGTATCCATTACATCAATAGGTTGCCGTTAAAGTTTCTTATTAATGCGAAAAGCAGCTCGTTGCTCAATCTCCAATTCTGTGCATATCATGTGCATGTAATGTACATATGATGTGCATGAGGTGTGCATATAGTGTATATGGTGGTGACGTCGCAAGTGATGACGTCATTTTTCTAATTTCGAAAAAAGAGCTATGAGCTCTGGATTTTTGGAGTTGGAATATTATTATGAAGTTAGCCATGCACACCATATGCACACCACATGCACATTACGGAAAAAATTTCACAAATTTCTGCAATTGGGCAATAGAACCAGAAATTGTTCCATCCTAGTTTTGTAGCACGTCAAAACTTGAAATTTATTCCACAACTCATAGGCCCCAACATGAAACACAAACCCTAATTTAACTTCTAAGTATTAATTCATCTGGGTTTTTGGGTTGGCTCAGATCTGTGAGCATATCATATGCATGTTGTGTACATACAGTGGGCAAATCCTGAAAAATTCATCCAACAAAACACCAACATTTAATGGTTGTGCTTTGTTCCCACCCTTGATGTGAGTCCAGTGGTGGTGGTCTCGAGCCCCAGTTATTTGCTGTGTTGCCGAAAAATGGCCGAAAAACTCGCGGCTTGCTTGAGTTTCAATCCCAATGATCGGGGATGAGATTCGTGACAAGGCTAGGTGTTTTCGACTCGTGAGGACGAGATGAAGTTGGTGGTGGCTTCGATTTGGACGGTGTTGGTCGGGATGACAGTGCACCGTGTGTGCACAGTGAGAAGGGGAGAGAGAGTGTGGGAGGAAGAAAGTGAGAGAAGAGAGAGTGGGAGGGAGACAGAGTAGAGAGAGAAATCAGAAAATGGGAGCAAATAACCCATTTATATGTTTAGTAATTTTGGTTTTATGCATGCTGTGCATGGCTTGTGCATGGCCCGTTTGTCTTATTTTTGTCCCAAGATTAAGAAATTGTCCCATTTTGGGGTATTTCTCTATATTCTATTTTAGGTGTAGGTGAAGGATTTAATTGGCAGCTTTGCTTGAATAATCTTTAATTAGATTTAATGTCCAACTAAGCGCCCTCCATTTCTTCCCCAAAATAAGCACAGCTGATGTGGCATCTTTGTGGCATCCTTGTGGCACTAATGGCTTTGCCACCAGAGTGGTAACACTAATTTTAATAAACCGACATTTAAAAATATGTAACACATACGCATCCACATACCCTTCTGGTGGTTAGAAAAATGTGGTGTGGCCACCACTATTCCCTCTATGTATCTGTGTTCATCTTTGAACAAAAAGGATAATGCCAGTTTAATCATTCATGGGTTCTTATGATAATACCAAAAAAAGTCAGCCTTGAAAGACACAAATATATTAGTCTGAATGTTCTCCTATAAATACTCACATAATCTGGAGTCTCTTACTTCACCAACCAACCCGCAAGAATTAAGTTGGCATATAGCTTCTTTCGAACTCCCAGGCCCAGGCATGTCTTCGATTGGCGCTAGCTATGCAGGGGTTTATGTGATGCAGAAGCGGCAGAAGGAGAAAATGGAGAAGACGAATAAGCAGCAAGGGGAACTTGTTGAAGAGACCAGTAAAGTCTCTGCAGTACATGGTCATGGTAGGAATAATAACAAGAAGATACATCCTGGAAATTTTCATGTCCTCAACACTACTAGCACTGCAGGTCCAGTGGAAGAAGGCCATAACAACTCCTAAGCATGCATGTGTGACTGTGTGGGATCGATGGGAGTTTTTAAATTTGTATAAATCATTATGCATGCTTGTTGCTTGCTTAATCTTCCGAGTGTTCTCGTGTAACTTCTATTTTCTCAGTTTCCAAGTTAATTAGCTTCTTCCATTTCACCTCGATCGTGTGTGTATATTGAACAAAAAAAATATGTTAAGACTTATATGATTTTATCATCAATTCCTATTTAAATGAGAGAAATAAATATGAAATTTGAAAAAAGTCACAATATATAATTAGTATGTGCTAATTCTCTTATTTGGATTCATAAACATCAAAATTTAGAATTCCAAGGTGAACAAACACTTGAAATTGGGTAAACAACCAATTTAGTCCTTAAATTATTACCTTAGTGAAAATCAGGTCCCTAAACTATTTTTTCAGAAAAATTAGTCCCTGAATTATAAAAATTTGTCAATTACATCCCTAATGTTATATTCGAAGCTACTATATTTAATTTTTTGTCAATTTAAGTCACGTTACTTGCATGTGATACACATTGGAGGGTAGATTGATAGTTTTTCATACAGAAATAGTGTATGGAGTTAACTTTGGAGAATAAATTGATAGTTTTTCATAAAGAAATAGTGTAAGTTAACTTTTGAGGGTAAATTAGACATTAAATTCGCAATTTATATGAAATGTTAAGGGCTTATAGACGAGAAAATGATGGTATTACACTCTAAAGTGTGTCAAGTGACTTAAGTTGACGAAAAATTGGATAAAATAGCTTTGAATATAATAGTAGGGATGAAATTAGCAATTTGTAATGAATTTAGAGACTTATTTTACCGAAAAAATAATTTGAGGACCTAATTTTCACTGAGGTGATAGTTCAGGGACTAAATCGGTACTTCACCCCTTGAAATTTCAAACTTCTATTCCGTGTAAGTAATTGTCATTCCTAAATTTCTATGAGTAAGATTTAAAAAATAAAAAGTGAAACAACCATTTATTCCCACATCATCACTACCACTCAATGTGACCGCCACATTTCCAAAGACATCACCGCGAATCCCACAACTATAGTCGTTGCCACCAACCTCACCACCAACATCTCCACCATCATCACCTCTGCTGCCACGATATCACAACCACCACCACCTATACAGTCACCACACATTTTCATGATCATCACTGCCACTCCCAACGCCATTGGCGCCACCACAACCCACCACCCCCATCACCCACCATCATAATCGGCGCTACCACCATGTGACCACCACCACCTATGATACCACATCTCTATGACCATCACCGCTACTCCTATCACTGTTGGCCCGCCTACCACAGAGAACCAACACCAGCATCACCCACAATCCTCACTGACGATGCCAGCACCAGCACATTTGCTAACTACTCTCTCATTTATGTATTAATAACTTGAGATATGCATTAAATTTCATTGTAGTTTTAGAATAGCCAAACAAAAAAACTCACAAATTATAGAAATCAAATTTCATCAGTTGAGAATTCTTTAATTAATCTTAAATTTTTTTTAATGCAAATGCATGCAGAGTTGCGTCTCTAAAAAGCACTAAGTTCCCCATCATGCAGGATCAAAGAATACTGAAGAATTGTCAAATGATGGAATTTAAAATGACGAAATGCATGTTATTAAATATTAGAGACCGAACAGGACTCAAACAATTTTGATCAGCTGGAATATAAATATTTTATATATATATATATATATATATATATATATATATATAGAGGATGTGGGATGTAATTGAGAACATGGTGTCCGAGTCCACACAATTACAGTTAATGTTCTTCTAAAACTAAGGCCTTATTTTGTATAGAGAATTGAATTAAAATTGATACTTTTTAAATTCAAGGTATTTTGAAATTAGAGGAGAATGATTTTGCATTTTAAGCGATTGGAAGAAGATTAGACATGAATAAAACTTCTTTCTTCTAATCCTTCCATTTTGTGAAGGATTGGAACAAATAACTTTTCTTTTAGTAATTCATTTTCTACCTCTAAGTTGGTCACAAAATTTCATTTTGTCTTTCAACAGACCTTGAAATAGTTGTTTATCTATTCAAATTCAATTCTCTTATTAAACGAGGCCTAAAGGAATAGAGGATATTGGAGTATAAAACTTTTAAAAACTGTTCTCTAGAATCATAGAGAAAAACGATAGCGGTTTTATGAAAATATTAAAAACTCATCCAAATATTAAAGAGGAAATTCAAAATAACATCAAAGAGCTTCTCAATCGAAATAAGCCTTAATCCCAGCATCACACCGCGTGACTTGTAGTGTTCAATCACACTGAAAATTTTACCTTAAGATGTTGTGGTAATTTTGCCGCTAAAGTAACCCCATTTTGACTGCCAAGTAGGCAGGGAGGGACCCTCCATTTCTTCCCACAATAAGCATAGCTGATGTGGAATTAATCTTAATTTGTGGCCTTAATTTGCCAGGAGATGTAGTGGCAGCAGTGACATTAAAATTTTAATGAACCGTCATTTAATTATACATAACAAGCACGATGCATCCATCCACTTATTGTTCTAGACTTCTTGTGGTTAGAAATTGTTGGTTTGCGCACCACTATTCCTTTTGTTATGTAACCATGCATCTTTGAACAAACAAGATAACCAGTTTAATAACTCACTGGTACTCTTAACATATATAATTAGAGCAGTACTCCCAATAATATATATACGCAGCCTCTATCCAGTATACCACCAGACCATTAATTAATTAACCTAATATATATTAATTAGTGTTGGGTTGTTTTTTGTTTTCCAGTCATGTCTTCAGTTGGCGCTAGTTAGATTTGTTGCTGGGGTTTATGTGATGCACAAGACACAGTACCGGTACCACTCAAGAGACCAAAGTCATGGTAGGAATCAGATCCATCTAGGAAATATTCAGGCCCCGATGGAATACTAGTTCGGTACACAGAGTAGAGGCGGCCATAATTATTTAAGCTTTATTTTCACGCCCTGATCCCGAGATACGTTCAGGATCGACACGTGACGTCACTACGTAACTGTTCATCTATCATGCCTCGCCTCCTAGACATGATCCAAAGCACAACCAAAGGTTCCACTATGCAGTAATTCTCTTTTATTTCATGGCTGCATCTAACCTGTCGTTAGATGCCTACATAGCCAAAGCAGGGATCAGGCCATTCATAGTTCACCCATTCTGTTACGCTCTGAATTTTTCTCAAGCAATTAACTAGTAAGAACATAGAGTTCCATAATCACTCAATGGAAACAACAAGCATGCCTCACAAGATTTTAGTCTATGTAACGAAACCATATGAGAACCAGGAATGTCGTTTCGTCAATCGGCTATATCACACTATTTTCCAACATCAATCCAAAATCACAACAAATAGTCCATTCAATGACTTAACGATGCACAATATTAACATATAACTACATTAATCAACTACGAAGATCAAATTTCACGAAATTTAATAAGGGAAACTCTGTAATTCCTTACCTAACTTTCAAGTAATAGCATTGCTTGCTTCCACTTATTCGGCTCTAGGGTTGGAGAAACTTTGGACCTGAAGGAGTGAGTCCATTTGTGGACATTCTGGGTTTCAACCTATTCCAGGTCCAGTATAGGAAGCTTCGAGCAGTGATTGACAATGGAGTCCTTCCCACAATTAGAAAAGCGATCGGGAGAAAGTAGCCACTTCCAGTTGCGATGATTTATAGGAATTCGCATTGCCTAAGTGATTAATTCTAGCCGATATACTCCAATGTCTTTCAACTCGCTGTTGAACTGCGAATTAGGAGAATGGATGGTCCTAACCCTAACTCCTTTTATATCCCCCTCCTAATCTCTGTTAGCTACCAGAATGTCCTTAAACCAATTTGTGTCTTGCCAAGGGATGTCGAAGATGTATGATTCCTAGACAAGGTTAGGTCTGACTATAAAATAGTGTTGTCGAAGCCCCTCCATATGTTGTGCAGAACTCTGAATTCTTGAATACCCAGCTCGGCTCCATACCATTGATTTAACAATTCGAAACAAGCTATCAGTCTGAAGGCAATCGGGGAAAGATTGCAGATGGCCGTGTTGTAACACAATAGAATGCCTTTAAAGAAGTTAAAAAGAGGAAAGCGTAAGCCTAAGTCCAGAAACCAAGGATAAATCCTAGTACAAAGACTTTGTGGATCAGATGATGCAGGAAGAAAGACGTAGATGTCTTGGTCGGGTTCGCACTAGACCGACCTAAAATATCCAGACGATCCCCAACGAAGGCTTGGCCTTCTTCCCGGCTGCAAACCCTTGTTAGCGGTAGGTTATGAGGTGAAATTTTGGGTGATTTGAGGTTTTTGCTTGAAGACACCATCAATGAAGGACGAAAGGATTTGGGAGAATTTTTAAATTAATAAGTGAAAAAGTTTGAGCCCTTTTTGAGTAGTTTGAGGGTTTTGGTAGGATGAGAAATGAAGGTCCGGGGTTATATACATAAGCGTTGCATTGTGGAGTCACCTAGCCATTGAATACGAACCAACCCATTTTGAAATTAGCAAATCTGATCGTTAGAATTAGTAAGGAATATCAGAGGCAATTTCTCGTTTTTTGGGTACATGCAACAAATGGAAACGCCTCATGATTTTAAACTTTATGGCACGGTTCAAGATCCCAAGTTTGAATCCAAAGCGCCTCTACTTCATCGCCTAGAGTCGAGTTAACATACGAAGTTAGAAGACCAAACGGTATGTATTCCAGCTTACTCCAAAAGGCATGGTTTTTTGGTTAACTATCCATCTTCAAGGGGAACAAGTTGCCTTTCAGATGCACAGGTTGGGGTAATTATGGGACCGTGATTTTTCAGGGCCGAAGTAAAGTTGATCCAAATATAATTACCTCGGAAGTCCGTTATGGACTCATCAGCTTCGAGCGGAGCTAGATCAGACAGAGCAGAGGTGCCACCATCACCCTGTTCTGGGGCAATAGGCGAAGTCCAAGCGACTATGTTAAGATGACCATGCTTGTTCCGCAAGTTACGCGATCAGATCCAGACATAGACTCAATAACATCCTTATAAGTCTTGGAGTTCCTACATCTAAGAATTGGCATGCGGTGCAAGTAATCACAACTACTAAGAGGGTGCAATATCTACTTCTAGATATCCTCTAGGATTCTCCCGATTTAGAACAAGGAATCTACCCTAAAAAGGCCTATTTCCCCACAGTATAAATACACCCATCTAGTGTTCATCTCTGGTAACACAATCTCCACACGCTAATTCTCTTGTGCACTACGTGAGTTAAAATAGTTCACTAACTTGACTGTAGGAGAGCCTTTGGCGGGCACAACCCCACCCCCACCCCACCCTTACCCCAACTCAGTCTCAGGCTTGCTCACGATTGTCTATTGTTTTGTAGGTAGGTGAATTTGTGCATCTCCTCTATGTACAATGATGAGCAAATTTGGTTCTACCAAGTCATTCTCTCTTGATCGCTTCTTCACACCCGACATCCATTCTTTGAGAGAAGAATGGCGATTTCTTCCTTCCGTGTAACCGCACCTCTTTGTGTTCTTGCATCCTTGCATTGCCGACTAGAACAAAATCAAACCAAGTGCAATACCATCCAATGTAATACTCATATAAACAAAAGAGAGATCGAGAGAGAAAAATAACCCCAAGGCTACAACACCTTGATGTTATGTTATTGCTTTCACAACACTCAAAACTACTCTTCATGGTTACACACTCTAATTCTTTAAGGTTTGTGCTTTGTGTTACGCTCAGTTTATAATCTGTATATGAAGATCAAGGTTCTAAAAGACGATGAGCGCTAGTCGGTCGGCGGGTTGAGACCTAGCCCCTAGACGGCCAGGTAGGATCTAGGTGAGGCCTATGCGGACTAGGCGTATTTAAGTAAATTTATTATATATCTTATAAATAAGTATCTGCTTATACTTAAAAAAAACATAATTGTATTAGGATACATAAATTGCAAAATAGAATAACTTATATATTGTAAAGTATTAGAACATATTGAAAACAGGGGACCAAGTATATAATGAGCGCTCATCCAAGTATTCAACAAATCTCTTAAAATATATTGAAAAAAAATAAAATGCAAGTTATCTACTTTTTATCTAAGTAAGACTTGCGACCTAGGTGGGTCTAGGTGGGCGCCTAAGCAAATCTTGACGCTCTTTCTTAATTTTCAAATGCCTAGAGATTATTGGGATGGTTGCTAGCCACCTAATGCCTAGGCAAGACCTAAGCAGCGCTAGGCGGGAATTTTTAGAACAGTGCCGAAGATGTCATCTGTTTGCGGGGAATAATGTATCTGAAAATATCGTCCGGTACCAGATGCCCGGATGGAGATTATACAAGCCTTTTGAAGCAGCAATCCGCGCTAGAGCCACTTTCTTACAAGGTCCAAAATCAACCTCTTCAGAAAAGTTTGCGAACATCATCTTATACACATTGTAAAGACATCATATGACATTTTTATTTGGTTACAATAACCACTCAAGATTAATGTTACAAAACCGACATTAAAAGTTTATATCGGATCTGAAAAGAGCAAAAACGAGAGCCGAAATGCCAACTCCAAGAGAAGAAAAATGTCAAAACACTGACACCAAATGAATAAACAAAAATTTGATCTCGCAACAGAATGCTTTTCCTCAAAATTTCACATTGGTTATACTGTCTACGTAAGTTATCAAATTTACTGAGAATGATGATGAGCATAATACACCATTCCGGGTGGCTGAAGTGGCCGGAAACTAGGAGCGGGAGGAGGCTGCTGAGTTGAGGGTATTGGTTGCTGGCTAATTTGTACAGGTTGCTGATTCATTTGCAATGGCTGCTGAGCCAAAGGCACCATTGAAGTCACCATATGAGGTGGGCGAGGTGGTGGCCCTAGAGGCAAAGGTGGAATGCTACCGTAAACATATGGGCTCATGGCCCCTCCTGATGGCTGTAAATATTGTTGGGAGGGTGGGTTTGGAAGCATGTGAAATTGACCTTGAGAGGTTGGGGCTTGATTCTGCGGTTGGGGAACCAATGCTGATTGGTACGAATGGATTGGCTGCACAGAAGGCGTTTGTGATGACATAAAAACATTGGCATCTGATACGGGCATGGACCTCTCAGGTTTGGATATTGAATCAGTGCCCGAACTCTGGGGCATAGATGTGGAGGGTTTTGTCAGACCGGCATTCTTCGCTTCTTCAGCAGCAAATGTTGAAAGAACTGAAGCCATAATCGATTGAGAAGAACTAGAAGCAGCAAGCTTGTCTGCAACCAAAGCTGCAATGGCTGCAGCTGATTTCCTAGGTGTTTGTCCGCCTTTAGAATTTGCATCAGTCGATGGACTGGTCGCACTTGATGGTTTAAACACAAAATCATCATCATTGAGCCGCTTCCGCATGTTGGTGGCTTCTTCTACCTGTGCCTGTGCTACCTACACTCATCAAAACATAACATATCAACTTCACAGTTAGATGATACATTGCACTATTGTTATAATAATAAAGCTAAACAATGGTGTTCCAGATCTCTGTACCGACTGCAAACAATCACTACTGACTTTGAGAGAGACCTGTGGTCTAAATATTTTGGCAGAATACAACAAAGCCCACGTGTTAAATTATTTCAACATCAAATAAACTGAGGGCACAAAAGATAGCATGCTTTGAAGGAATTACTACATCAGCATGTCAACTGTCTTGATTTACTGGATGGTTTGCATGACCTCATAATCACAACCAAGGTACTGAAAACTAGCCTGAGATCGGTGCAAAGCTTGCTCACACGATATATAAGAGAACTTCCATGAATGGGAATTGAATGCATCTCTTACCACAATGTTCACTGAAAACTTGACATGATACAATCAGACCAGGCCAACTATAAACGACCCAATTGGGTGACTTCCAAGTCCAAAGGAATTGAGGCCCAGTTAGTAAGAAATAGACTACAGATTTAGATAGTGGGGATTAGATATGCATTTCATGAGTATCGCAAAGGCATGTGAGAAGGATTTGTAAATGACTACTTGGAAGGAGTCATTTACAAATCCCTCATACATGCCTTTGTATTTCTCATGGTGCATTTCTAATCCCCTCTATCTAACATTTTTTTAGTCCATTTCCTTGTTAGTTTGGCCTCAACCCCTTGAAACTTGAAAATCCCTCACCCTAACATAGCCTACATCTTTCGCCCATGAATAACTCAACAGGTTGTGATTTGGACAACAAAACAGGTTATGAATTGGAGTATACGACAACAAAGTTCTTTCTCAGAACAGTAACGAGAGAGATCATTACGCAAAAAAGTCCTAATGTCAAAATTCTTCTCCATAGTTGATTGCTCTGGAGGGATTTGGTGTTGCTCATATTTTGCAAGAGATGCTTACTTATAAATCTGATCCTACTAGAGCTCCCCAAGATCGTGCTACAATCATTGGAGGAACAAATACGTAAAATTGAGCTCGCCAAGAAGTACTTGGTGCTCCAGAATCTTTTCATTGCTCGTTCGAGAACCATGATAACACTTACAAATCGTTTAAAATTGAAGTCAAGCCATGCACCAGAATAGAAAATTCAAGCAAGGCACTGTAATTGAAAAAGCCGAAAGCCCATTAGAAAGCCTTGAACTAGGAAATGTGACAGTAAAACACTTAATCAAGAATATCTCAGAGACTTCCGGAGATCACAACTCATACTAACCAAATGAACAGTTCCAAAATAAGGATACTGATGAGAGGTTCTATTCTGTTTTCATTTCAGTCTTCTCAGAACTCGCACCTACCTGTGGAAGAGGGCAGTAACTCATTGTGTTTTTAATTTGGGTCTTATCAGCTCATAAATGAGTCCTAAGCATCCACCCATTTACATTACATCTTAAATGGAGTTAAAATGATCAACTGATTCAGGTCCATGACCTCAACTGGGTCTAGGAATTTTTTGCTGCCGCTTCTTGTAACAGTTTCGCAGTCAAGTGGATGCTACCTTGTGACAGATGAGGTTTTATAGCATTCTAAAACATGAAAATACAATGTCCAGCAGATCCATCAAACAATCTCGCAAGAACTACCATACAAGCGATATTCTACACTAAGCAGTGGATTGAAGAGGAAGGCCCTAACCACCAGGGCAATCCACGACTTGCCCTAAAAAATACTATAGAATGGTGAAATTTATAACATGCTAATATTCCCTTCTCTTAAAACTTTTTTTTTTTGGTGGTCTGACATCACTTAAAAACATGAGTTGAAAAGTAGAAATACAACGTTTTCAAATATATAATCATTAGAGGCATACCTGCATATGAGTTCGAACATTCTCCAGTTCAGATTCCTGAAAAAAAAGATTCTATTAAGTCAGCAAAAGCATACACCATGAAACAAAGTGTCATGTTTAAGGAGCACTACATGCTTGCTTATTTGCATGTTTCAGTATTGAAAACTTACTCAATAGTTAAAGAAAACAGTGGTATGATTCGATACCTGATCATGCAGAGCATCTTTTAATTGAGATAAAAGTGCTACTCTACTGGTTTCAACTGATTTAAGTTTATCGATACACTGCTTCAAAATATTTTCCTCCTCCTCTAGTTCTTTCGCTAAAGTTTCCCGCTTTGGATCTTTAGCTGAAGATAAAAGAAAATATGCATAAGAAACAACTCTCTTAAAAATCAAAGCAAGACTTCCATTCCCTAATGTAAAAGGATGTAATTTGGAAACAGCTAAAAATATTTCCTGTCAATATTCTAGTTAATACGATAAATGTTAACTGTATAGAATTGTTAGTTTACCATTAGTACAGGCAATGTCAACATCTTTCTCCAACTTCCTTACACGGTGAGCTGCAGACTTGCATTTACTCATCTCAGCATCTTCAGTGGGATGTTCACTGATCACCAAGTGAAATGCGGATACAATCTTTTCAGCTGGACATCCAATAGAAAGTTTCTATTTTCCAAATAACATGAAGTTAGAAATCTCTAGACAAAAACAAGTACAAATGTACAAGATAAATACGTATCAAATTGAGCAAAGACTTTTTTCAACAGAGATGGTAGTCCAAAAGAAATAAAATGAAGCAAAATGAAAAAAGTAAGTGAAGGCCCTTTTTCTCACTGTTCTGATAGAGCGTGAATCTCTTTTTACAATTCTGACTGAACGAGGGCGCTTTTTGCCACTGAATTCCAATGGTGGAGGCACTTCTTCCCCAAGCATTACTTCTTTTAGGCTCCTTGCACGAGACCCAAATACTCGTCTCTCTTCCCAAATACCAACCTAGCAATTTTGTAAGCGACAACAAAGTTAAGCCATTCTGCTTTACAACTTAAAAGAGAATAATAAACCAGTTGGTAAAAAATTCTTAAATTGGTTCACATGATTAACATACCATTCCTTGGGCCACGTAAAGAGGAAGGGAAGAAGATTTAAAAGAGAATAGTGGCCAAACCTAATACCCAACTCCAAATTCCTCGGAACTTTAATTTTCATTTACAGTTACAGGTCATGCTAGCAGTAGCTGGATTGCTTATATGAAACAAAATAAAAGGGGGGACTTACCAATCTAGATACAACATTTTTTCTATGATTATCGCCTTTGTCGTGAACAACTTTGAGAGCTGCTGGAAGAACCTTCCAAAACTCAGTAACAAATTCATTTCCTTTCCCCTTACTGTTTTGCAGGATGTCATTTGCAAGATACAAGAGAGGAACTTTCTGAACCATCTGTGCACTACGGAATTGTTTATCCCATGTTGCAACAACCAGTTCTGCTTTGCTCCGGTGAAATATACACCAATGTGACAAAGCTTATTAGAAAGTCAAGGCAACACAGACAGTAAACATCATTTCATCAGAATGCATACAAGATAACAAGAAATATACACCTGGACATTGTTCTAACTCAACCTTCAAAAAAGTTACAGAAAGAAAAGTACTTTAATCAAATCAACAGTATATACATTTTCTCACAACTCATTTCATCCTTGCTACTGAAGTCATCATTCCACTAAGCTTGAGAGGCTAGTTAATGATACTGATAGAGTTAACTGAATGGTTGTGTGCCTACTTTGTCTTAAGTATCAAACCATCTTGTTGACCCATTGAACCACTTGACGGTGGAGTAGCAATAAATTTGGGAAATCAATCCCTTTTCGGTTTCATAGCAGCAACACAGAATTTCGTATCAGCTATTGTTTACATTTCAAACTTTAGAAAAACTACGTCGAGAGAGAACTCGAATTCAAACCCCATCAAGCAAGCATAACCCAAACAGAAAACCAGATAACCCAAACTACCAATTACATCACATATGCTACGTCATCAATTAGATCAAATAACGAGCAAGTATCACCCAGAGAAAATCAAAAGGGCATTGCGAAATCTTCGGGAAAAAAAAAACAAATAAAAGAAAAAAAGGATACTTTCAATGCATTGCTGGGTGCTGTTGAGCTTGGAGAGCTTGTCTGCAAGTATCTGCTCAGTGAATACACTATTCATATCCTATTCCAACAATGCACTTTTCACCACGCACCCCTCCAACAGTTTATACTAAACAAAACACCCAAAAACCATTCGAAAAAGGATAAAACCTTTGCAGAAAAATTCAGAAAAACCGCACAAATTTTTCAACTTAAACCCTAAAACCGACAACGAAACAGCTCCGGTCAGCGGAAAGCAGCAAGAGGATTGGAACAAATGTAGAGAAAGAGAGAATCAGAGTTGAGAGTAGTTGAACTGGGGAATACGACCACCTTGAGCAAATTACAGAATCCCGAACTTGTAAGGGAGGTTAAAGCGGGATATGATTTAAAGATAAGAAACGCTGAATTTCCAAAACCCTAGAAACGGTTTTCCATATTTCAGTTGCAGGGGCCCAAGCCAAGAGAATGAGGGAAGAACCGAGGTTGTCTCTAACTGCCACTTAATAATATGACAATCTCCTCCTCTTCTGAGAAATCTTAGGTTCAATTCTCGTTAAAGGTGAATTTGAATCATATTTTTACTAGTTCATTGTGAGGCTTAGCCTACTACCTCACATCTTTTATGCAAAAATATCGTTTGGTCAGATCCGACTTGCTTAAATTTTTTATTATTTTTTTTAAATTTATGTGTCGGAAGTTTTGAGTTTGAATTTTATAGATGACAGTAAATATGTTTTAAAAGAAATCACTAATTATGAGAAAATGGAAATTAAAAGACCAGAGGTTGTTAAACAGTTTCTGATCTACAGTCTCATCTGTTGGAATACAATGGAATGGACTACCATTTTAGCGTGGTTCAATCGTTATTTGAGGGACATTTTTGCGAGCGCACACAGCAGTGCAAAGGGATTTCAATGGTTAATTTTGAAGTCTTTAACCGTGTTACAATCTACGTAAGTGGTGAATAGACTTGGGGTATCAAGTTTTTTTATTTTCAAGTTACTGCTTTCTAGATTCAAATTTTTGCCTTTTCACAATTTGGATGAATTTAGTTATGTCATCATTTGTCTAAAAAAAAAGAATCACTTGCTACTATACCATAAAAGGTAGACCTGGCATTCGTGTCGTGTTTTTCATGTTCGTGTCATACCCGATAGCTTAACGGGTTGTGTCGTGTAATACTCGTTAAAGTAAACGGGTAATATGACCCGACCTGAAATCAAGCCATTAATATTATCAGGTAATATGACCCGACCTATTACCCGTTAAGAAAAATATATTTTAAATCAATAAAAATGAAAATGAAATACATAATTTGACCCCAAAAAATGTAAAACATAATACTAAATTTCGGACCCCTTCATGAAAGTTATAAAACTTTTCATTACGAGTGATTACATTTTTCACACTTCCACAATAATTATTATTAATTTTGCACTCAAATAAAAAGCATTGTTCATGAGATTTGGAGGGTTTTAAAAATCTAAACGACCATGTAACCATCGTCTAAGCGTTGAGGATGCAAGTATGAACGTTTATTATGCTTTCATGATAAGGGCATATTTATGCACCATGGTTAGCTTGTTCTTGTGCATTTATGTTGTTTTTCCTTAGTTAAAGTAGTCTTTTAAGCTAGTTTGATGTATTTTCAGGTTCTAAGGGCAAGTATGCAAAAGGATGCATTTTGGAGCTTTTTGGAGCACATTTGAGCTTGGAATGGATATCATATGCTTAGAGCCAAGAAGATGGACGAATTTGGAGTCCAAATGGAGTTAGGAATATGTTTCAAGGTCCAATTGACAAAGAGGGCAAAAAGAAGCAATTTGGAGCATTCTAGAGCATTTTTGGGCCAAGATTGGGTAGTCCAAGCATGGAGGCAAGTTGATGGACGAAATTGAAGATATAAAGGCTTGAAATCAGCTAGGAAGATGGAAGAAAGAAGTCAAAGATAGAGAAGATAAGGAATCAGCTCAAAAGAAGGAGAATTATCCAAAACATTATCTAAAACAACCTTATCTTATCTTATCTTATCCAATCCTTACCTTATCTTACCTTATCTTATCCAATCTTATCCTAATCTTATCCTAACCTGTTTTCTTCAGTTTAGGGGACTTAAAACCTGATTTCTAGAAGTCTTATCCCTTGTCCTATAAAAGTGGCGCCCCAAATCCTTCTAGAAACCTCAAAATCTGCCACAAAACACATTCCTTATAGAACCCTGAAAATCTGGCGTCCCCTTCCCTTCTAGAATCCTTTTTCCTTGCCTTGCAAGGCTTTCTAGAAGCCTTATCCCTCCTTATCCAAACCTGCCGCACCTTAGGACCTTTCCCATTAGAAATCTGATTGTTTTGAACCTATTTCTGGATGAATTTGGCTTTCTAGAAGTCCTAATCTGATTCATCTAGGGTTTTTGGTGCCTATATGTATATTTCTCCACCCTTTGCCGTGAACACCACCCTCCATATACACCATTCACGCCAGAAATCACCCACCACTCTTTGCCGCCCCTTTCCTTCACCATTCTCCATAGTTTCTGACCTAATTCACCCCCTGCCGTGCCATATCATCCACATAGACCCAGAAAACCCCTCTTGTGCCGCAGCTATTCAAGGAAGGAAGGAGAAGGTGCCACTCTAAGTCGTGACTATTGCTGGAGCGTTCTTAGGTGTTGTCTATCCTTGGTTTCAATGTTTCAATTTAGTTTTCTTTGTTTAATTGCTGTCATGAGGAACTAAACCCCTATTAGTTAGAGGGGGAATTTGAAGCCATGAATATATGTTTCTTATGATTTGATTTACTCCAGTTATGATTTCATAAATTGTGAATGTGATTTACTTATCTGTTTTATTAAGAACTTGTTCTTGTGTGTTGATTAAGGATGCATACTTAGTTTACATGCATGAATTTGATGCTAGAATATAAGGGAATTTCACCTAATCGTTATGAACTTATATTCACAAGTAGTAAAGATTGCTAGTCACAATCATGTTAAGTAAACCCTAGGCTGGATTAACATGCGTCTTCCATAGTTATGAATGCCTTGTCAATGTTCATGATTTCCATAGAACTTAATGATCTTTGATATGTATCTCTATCATGCGTATTCCATAGTTAGGGAACTTGATAAGAATAATTTGGTTGTGATGCGTTATCCATTCAATTCAATGAATCTAGGGAAATCTGGGAATTGATTAGTTCAATACAATTAATTCGGAACATTGTCATTCATGGTTTATCGAAAGAGTAACTGGAAATCAATTCGTATGCATATGTTCATGTGTGGAGAAGAACCCTCTAACTAGTTTTTTTTTTTTTTTTTTTTTTTTTTTTAATGTTTCACATCTTTCAGACTTATACATTAATGATTATGAATTTTGTTTATTTTGAACTCCCTTAAAAATACTATTCATGACACACCCCGACCCGGAATGTCCACTAAGACTCTGAAATCGAGCTGTGCTGGCCGACACCTGGAAGGTGACGAAGCCATAAAGTTCAATGATAAGGAAAAATGTGAATAAATTTAAACCTAGAAGTGTCTAAATACCAGAGTGTGCTGGTGAGCGGGAGCGAACCCATCTCATACATGATGTTAGAGTATAAATAAGTACAGTAGAGCGAGTAAGAATTATACCCTCAGAAGTAGCCACCAGAACTGAAATTTGCCAAAATTTCTCGTCGAGACGAACAGTCAATAATCAAAACCTGGAGGGCATGGTCGGGGCCCAAAGCGGACAATATCGTGCTACGGTGGAGTCGTGCCCGAGAAGTAGTGGAACCCGAGCTGGGATGTGACAATTTGGTATCAGAGCCTAACCTTGGCCGCGTGTATGCCGACGAGGACGTCGGGCCCCTAAGGGGGGTGGATTGTGAGATCTCACATCGCCCAGGGGAGTAGATCCTGTGAGCCTTTTATGTATATTCTCATCTCTACCTAGCGCGAGGCCTTTTGGGAGCTCACTGGCTTCGAGTTACATCGGAACTCCGAAGTTAAGCGAGTAGCGCGCAAGAGCACTCCTATGATGGGTGGCCCACCATGAAGTTCTCATGTGAGTTCCCAGAAACAAAACCGTGAGGGCGTGGTCGGGGCCCAAAGCGGACAATATCGTGCTACGGTGGAGTCGTGCCCGGGAAGTGGTGGAACCCGGGCCGGTATGTGAAAATTCATGAGAGTTTGTATCGTTTTAAAAATTCAAACGATCATATACCCATCCTCAAAGCGTAGAGGATGCGACTACGAGTATTTGCATATTTTTTCATATTTTTCGCACATGTAAATTAATTATTATAATTTTTTTAATGTGTTTGGTATTTTTAAATTACTTGATATTTTTATTTTTAATGTGTTTTATGATTTTTAATCTCAATATTTGCCTATAATATACTATAAAAATAAATAAATAAATAAAACTTAAATTTTAAAATTTATATAGAATAATAATTAATAAACAATATATACATATTCATTATATCTATTGTATTTTATAGTAAGTTTTTTTTAGTAGTTTAAAAAATTCAAATCATCAAAATAATTTTTTTCTTATCGTGTCGAAATATGTTACCCGCGTGTCACTCTCGTGTAAACCTGTTAATGACCCGTTATTAACGGGTTATTATCGTGTGACCCGATAATGATCCGATTAGTTATCTTGTTGACCTGAAACTCGTTATTTTCGTGTCGTGTAAGAAATTGTCAGGTCTAATAAAAAGACTTTTTTTTTTTTCGTTGCAATGCACCATTAAATTCCATTTAATCGTACTTTACCCCCTAAAACTCAATTTTCGCGTCACTTGGTGAAGTGACGGAAAATGTCAAAATGGCACAAAAATTGAGTTTCTGAAGGCAAAGTTGTGCAAATTGAGTTTTAATGAGCAAAGTAAAATTAAAAGTTGAGTTTCAAGGGAGAAACAAAAACTAAGCCAAAAGGAAGTTAATGTTTCACTCTAAAAACCAATTGTCGTCTCAAAAAAAAAAAAAAAAAAAAATTGTCGCTTTATGGTTATTAGACTTCCGCAAAGACTATGGACTTTCAAAGATTTAGGATTCTTATAGTGTAGACTTTCATGGACTTTTATAGACATGTCGATTGATTTTTTTTGACAAAGTTGATTGGACAATTGCAAATGAAATTATAGCAAAAAGGTTAGAATTGACGGAAAGAGATCCTCTCCGGATCTCTTCCACCAAAGTCACCGGATCAAGTGATCCGAGCCTTTGAAATTTCATCCAACGGTCAAAAATTATTATTGCTTTTAAGAGATCAAAACAGGTGAGCCGTTGAATGAAATTTTAAAGACCCAAATTACTTAATCCGGTGATTTTGATGGAAGAGATTCGGAAAGGATCTCTAACTAACCAAACCAAAACCAAGGCGGTTCGATTCAATTTGGGTTCTTTCTAAAACTTTTTATTTTTAAAATTGATCCAATCATTCAGCTCACAAATTTGGAGGTGAACCAGGCCAAATAGAACTGTGCCCACTTAAAAAAATAAGGAGTGAGAAATCTGTAAATGGTAAGTTGGTACGAAAAAGTAGGGTTCTTAAATTGTGAGTTCAATTAGCATTCTAAAAAGAGAAAATTAGAATTAGATACCTCATTTTAAACTTTTGTAGACTAAATATTTATGCTTTTTGAGTTTTTGATTTAAGTTTTTGAAACATTTGATTAAGATACTCAGACTTGAATTACTTCAGATTAATTGAAATTAATTTACATTTAAATATATGCTATATATTTTAAATAATTTCAACTATATTTAAGTCTAAAAATATAAACTTTTCAAATCTAAATGTACACCCACGTCAAATGGAAACGTACCAACATTAAACGAAAACATACTAACGTCAAACGAAAACGTACCAACCCCGAATTAAAACGTACCCAATTATAAACTATATTAAAATGAATATTCATATTTTTGGAATGTTTAAAAATATGTTTGATTCATACACAATGCTCTAGATAGTCTTGTTTTTTGGTAAATAAGTTTCTGAAACAACTTTTAGTTGATAAGAGATAAATCCTTATTATTGTAGATAATGCTAAATAATAACAATAAATCATATAATTTTGAATTAACAAAAATGTTATTATCCGTTGATTAATGACTCTTTCTAAAAAAAAATAATAATTAATTAAATTAATATAAACTTTTACATTGTTAATGACTCTTTCTATAAAATAATAATAATAATAATTAAAGTAATTCCTCATTATTAGGACAAAAAGTAATAAAACTTTTGTTTTGAAAACAAACGTACCAAAAATTCAAATGTATCAAAAATTCAAATGTACCAAAAATTCAAATGTACCAAGAAACCAAATGGAACAAAAATTCAAATGTACCAAGTAACTAATTGTACCATTATAATCAAACGTACTGATATAATTAAACGTACCTAACAATGAGTTTTGTTACATTCTATTTAATTTACTAAAAAAAATATTTTAATAAAAAATAAAAAAAATCTTAAATCATCATAATAAGAGATGCATAAAAATAGGAGGAAAAAAATGAATGCTGACGTGAATAGACTTCTAATGAAATAAAATTAAAGTACCAAAATTGTAGGGAAAATGTTTAATCAAATTTGCAAAAGCAATAGATGTTTAGTCTATAACATTTAAAAGCCAGACATCTAATTCAAAACGTCCCTTCTAAAAATCTAAAAAGACATACACGTGTCAACTGAGCAAAGAGTGACCGATGCTAATTGTCTTCTATATATCTATGTAGAGAAGGCCAATTTGGTGAAACATTCATAATACCAAAAAATACCCCTCTTATTATCTCTTCTCTATCTCTTCTTATATATAAAGTCTACATCCCCAAATGGTGAAGCATTCAAATATCCTGAAAGTACCCCCATTTTAAGTATCAAATGAACACAACAAAAAATCTTGAGTCGCTCCTCTGAGACAATGTTTGTATGGATCTTAAGAATGACAATTCTCAACTGTTAGATGAAGCACCCCCAGCACTTAGAGAATCATTTTAAACAATACGACCCCGTCGATTAGTCATCCAACTCATGTTTTAATCTCACCACTAAAACACTCATATTGGAGGATTTAGAGTGAGGGTTAGTATTTCCATTGCTTGCTAGTTTATTTAGGATTGGCGAAATAAATTTGTTTTTAGCAGGTTTTTGCAATTACCGATGAGACTATAGTTTCTGTTTGTGCTTATCTTAGTGAATGGTCGAAGATTATTGCTCACAAGCCTGATAAACCTCATAGGATTGAATCGTTGCTCCATTGGGAAGCTCCTCTTTCATATTAGTTTAAGCTTAATATTGATGGTTGTGAGAAGAATAATAATAATTCTATTGGAGTAGGTGGTGCTTTAAAAGATTTTGATGGTAAATAGATTTATGGGATTTGAACCAATTAAGGCATATGTGAGATTATCACTGATGTACTTTGGGACTATATTTGGGCTTACGATTGGCATGGAGATTACAGATTGATATATATATATATATATATATTATTTGTGACAACCAGTTCCAAATTTTACGTTTTTATTAATTTTAAAAGCATGAATTTATGAAAATGCCCTAGAGGCACGGACTTTGACTTCCGTTGACCATTAGTTAGAGAGACGTATGACTCATTATTTTAGTGTGTCCTCGTAGTACTCGTCACTACGAACGCATAGGCGAAAACCGTTTGCGAGTCTGGATTATAACGGTATAGTTACGGACGTTTGAAGTTGGTTATTTAAAGTTAGTTAAATAAATTAAATTCCCACCTTGTGGGAATGAGGCCCAATTAGTTTGAAGTAAGTTTAAGGGGACCTATCAGACAAGGGAGTGGTGGACAAATCAAATTAAAGGATTAAGGACCAATCAAAGAGAGGGAGCAGCAGCCAATCAGAGAAAGGGAGATAAGCGCCCAGCTTCTCCTTCCCGTGCACAACCCACCGCGACCACCCATCTTCCAAGGCCGATTCCGGCCAACTCCGGTGGAGTTTTTCAACGCTACCACCACCATCTTGAAGCTCTCATTCCCCTCTACAAAACCCACCCAAGAACCACCTTGATTAACCACGGTATGTGGCAGTTTGAGGCCACGAAAGTCGACGAAAACCAACAGTGCTCCAGCCACCTTTTTCAAATTTCTGGCGAATCAGCAAAGCGATGGCTGATGCCACCACTTGGGCTTTGTAGCCCATCATCCCAGGAGAAAATCCCAACCAACCTTGACCCCGTTGGACCACCGTAGACGATGAATCGATGCCGGGAAACTTTAGGCACCTGCCGGCTTTGTGGGCAAAATTGACCATCTTCCGTCCACTTTTGGACTTCGTGGAAGGTATGAAAGTTGTTCCTCTCTTTGAGATCTTAATTTGTGTGAAATTTGGGAATTTTTGGAAATAGTTATATTTTCCGGCGAGTCAGGGCAGCCGACCGCCACGCACAGCGGCGCGTGGCCAGGGGGCCTTCGATGTCATTCTTAGGATAAATTAGATGCCTTGAGTTCAGTCTTGGTAATTGTATGACATAGGTTGATGGTTGGAACCTAAATCCTCTATGTTACGTTATTTAGTAAAAGTGTGAATCGACGATCCGACCGTTGGATTGTCAACAAACTTTAATACATTATAGTACGTAATATTTGAGGACCATAGAAACTTACGGATCGGGAATCCAACAAACGGATCTTCCCGAATTGGATTTGTAAGTGTATAAAAATAAAATGTTGATCGCCACTTGGTTTTAGCAATTGGCGGAGATCCGACCGTTGGATCATAATGAAACATTAGGACGTTGTTCTAGGAACATAATGTGGATCCTTGGAAGTAACAGATCAGAAATCCATGATGCAGATCTTCCGGATTGAATTATGTAGGGATGTGCTTGATGTAAATTATGTATTCTATCAGTACGAACTCTGACGTGATTTGATAATTGTTTTAGGCGATGTTGGTTCGTGATGTCTCGATATTCATGCTAGGGAGTTGTAGCGCGGACCTCAGGTGAGTGGGTCTTTTCCTTTCTTTCGTGTGTGTGTATATATATATATGTATATATGTATATATATATCTGTGTGTGTGTGTGTGTGTGTGATCGATAATTTCACAAACGTTTATAAATTGAATATTTCATATAATTACTGTGAACTACGAATGGCTTGATCCATGTTTAGGGTACGTAGGCAGTCTAATGAGACGTTAGATGCAACCATACAATAAATGAGATTAAATAATCAAGACCAAAGCCTTGTTTGGGGAATTGAGTAATGTGAAGGAATTTGGTGAAATGTGAGATTTAACCTTATGTTGTGGTGGTTAAATGTTGGTTATAAATTAATATGTGAGGAATCGAGTAGTTGAAGTGAAGAACCTTAAGTAATGATAGCTAATTAAACTAGTGTTTAATCGGACTTATCATCGATAATTATTCCCGAAAATAAATAGTTCGGGAGTGGGGCGTTACAGCTTATGCGTTTTATGCCATTTCTATATAAATTCATATTGGAAATACTATGACATGGTTGAATTTCATATTGCATCATGACATATCTATATGTATATGTATGTTGCCTGTACATAATTATTGTGAACGCTTTGAAGTACGAAGGTGAACACAGGACACATAGGCAAGTTTAGGTGAGTTTATGGTATTAGTTGAAATGATTGAGTTATGGCATGACTACATTTACGTTTTAGGCAACTCCGACACTGTCGTATAGGTTGCCCATGAGTCGTACATATATATTACATGCAGTTAGAGCTCATAAACCTGCACCCCGGTGTTAGTGCTCCTGCCCGTGGCCAAGGCACAGTCCTTCACGTGATGTTCACCTCCCCCACCTTATGCTTACCTTAGATTTAAGGTAAGTGCACAGGCCTGTCGTACAGACCACTATAGGTGGTTCCGACTCGTAGGTGACCCGCGATTATTCGCACAGTCTTCACGTGATCGTAGCACTTGAGCGTACTTATTTACACCCAGTCCTGTCGTACAGACCACTAGAGGTGGTTCCGACTCGTGTGCAGGGATATTTAATGAGCTGTGGGTTCAGCCGTACAGGCCACAAGAGGTGGATCCGGCTGACATATTGCTAGCATTGATTGATGAGATATGGATAAGTCGTACAGGTCACTATAGGTGACTCCCGACTTATGTGCTAGCATTGATTGATGAGATATGGATAAGTCGTACAGGTCACTATAGGTGACTCCGACTTGCGTGCTAGGATGGCTTATTAAGCACATGATTATTTATATTGCTAATGAGATGTTGGGTAGTGGTATACTTCTGGATTTACTGTTAGTATACATTTGATTTCATACTTCTATGTAGTATGATTTTCTGGAAACTATACAGGTTTTACGGCGAGGGGTTACTACCTTTGATAATTGAAATGATTTTGAAAATCTTTGTTTTGCTCACTCTCACCTTCTATTTTTGCACCCCTCCAGGTTCTAGTAGCAAAGTTTCCGTATCGACGAGGATTTGTGGCACTTACCCATACATGTGACTTCTTTAATGGTATAATCATTATCTTACCTTACGGTACTTTACTTATGCTTTGTATTGCGTGTGAATGGGTTCATGCCTGCTCACCAGCGCACTCTGATAGTTAGGCACTCTTAGGTTCAAATTTATTCACATTTTACACATTATCACACTTTATGGCTTCGTCACCTTCCAGGTGTTGGCCAGCACAGCTCGATTCGGAGTCCTAGTGGATATTTCAGGTTGGGGTGTGTCGTTATTGCTGTAATTAGATTTTGCACTCACATTTCATTTGGTAATGCAAGCTGCTGGAAATAATCATCCTTCCGGTTCCCTTGTTTTGGGATGTTGAGAGTTGCAATCAAGATCTTGGCAATGCGAACCTCAATATGTCAATAGAGAAAAGAATTTTGTGGCGGATAGTTTAGCGAACTATATGCTTTAGATTTAAGCAAGTTTTTACTTTGATAATCCTCCTTCTTGTTCAATTCGTTTTGTTCGTGAGGATCGACTTGGGATGTCTCGATCTAGATTTATTATTGAATAGTTTTGACCATAACAAAAAAACAAACCGATACATAATGCATCGTATATAGACTAATACTTTCATCATGAACTGCTTATAATAAATAATCAAAAGCAATCAGATTTATTCTTTCAGATCAATTCATCGGTTTCTTTCATAAGGGTCAAAGGCAATGAACTTGGATTAAACATAGGAAAATTCAAGACAACGAACTTGGATTGCACAATGAATTCAACCAAGTCCTATGAATGAAAGATATTAATTTCCTATTTGTAGAATTTCTAGCATAGATATATGCATTTGTTGTACTATATAAATGTATTATACCTAGTGTTTTCACATTCAAGGAAATATAATTCTCCTGAGTTAAATCTTTTTACATGGTACCAGAGCAACTTTTCTGGTGACAAACACAAAATCCATAAACTATCCAATCTCAACCACCCACCATGAAGTGTGAAATATGCAACAAAGTCTGGCATACTATAGAGACCTGTCAATCCCACCATGCACGCTTCAATGGGAACAATGTGACAAGCTCTTTGAAGAAACAAGAATTGGGAAGTTCATTTCCACTTCGGCCGGATCAATGCAAGCAAATCATTGCTATGCTGAATGAGAACAAGCCTAAAGCTCACAACATTGGTAACAAACTCTTCCCTAAGCAAATTGTTAGGTGCAAATTTTTCTTTCAGTTTACATGGACAACGTTCATCTTGAATCTTGGATAGTGGTGTGACCGCCCATATTGTGCACACCCACACTTCTTACATCTTGGAAGCCTCTTCAAAATCATAATGTAGAGCTTCCTGATGGGATATCTCATGTAACTCATATAGGCACCATGGCATTTTCTTCTCAACTAGCCTTATAGGATGTTCTTTGTGTCCTATCTTTTAATCTTAATCTTGTTTCCATTAGCAGGCTTACGTAGCATTTTTAATGCATCACCGTTTTTCTAAATAATCTCAGTGTAATACAAGACCTTTGTTTGAGGAAGATGGTTGGGATAGGGAGTGAGCGTCACGGCTTGTATTACCTAGGCAACATCAAATCCACCAACATTGACGCTACCTGCCACTCCATCAAACCTACATCTTCCTCAAATTCTAGTTTATAGCACAATCGTCTTGGTTACCTCTCCGATAAAGTCCTCCACCTAATTTCAGTTTCTGCTAGAGATGCGTCAAATAAATGCACTGTTTTTCCTTTGGCAAAACAAACAAGAACTTGTTTTCCTTTACCAAGTATTTTGAGCACTTTCCCCATTTGAGTTATTACATGTTGATAGATGGGGAGGATATAGCGTTCATTCTCTTTCTGGAGCACGTTATTTCATCACCATTGTTGATGACTACATTAGGTGTACTTGGGTTTATCTGATGAAAACAAGTTTAATACAGAGAGTTTCTTGATTTCCTTCATAAATTATGTTGAAACATATTTTGCCTTTAAAGTGAAAACTCAATGAAGTGATAACAACTCTGAATTTCTTCTCTTAGAATTCTATTCCTCCAAGGGGACCCAACACCAAACCACTTGTGTTGCCACTCATCAACAAAATGGGGTGGCGGAACGCAATCATTGAATCTTCTCAATATAGCTCGTGCCATCTTTTTCCCAGCAAACTTACCTAAACACTTATGAGGGAACCCATACACTCAGCTGCATATCTCATAAAATGCACACTATCACTTGTGTTGCAAAGTAAAACACCATTCGAAGCTCTTTACCACAATAAACCAACATATTCGCATCTCAAAGTCTTCGGATCTTCGTTTTGCTTCCACCCACTACATTCTTTTTTATGAAGAAACGTTTCCCTATCACCACACTTCCACTACCTCGCAACCAACCATCACACCTACTCTCTTAAATGCACCACCATATCCAACTTCTGTAAACAACGATCCATACACCGCCTCACATTGACCATTTTTGCCCATGGAAGCTCCAAACTCACCAAACCCAAATTCTACTACATGGTCACCAACGAACACAACCAATTTTTGTTTCCACAAACGCCGATGCAATGGAGCCTTATATTGAATCCATAATAGCATAACGACCATAAGAACCTACTCATGAGTGCAGCTGGCCTACTCGTGCACATTCCCACCTGTAACAATTTCACCTTGGTGTCCAATTGCCTTCGCGCTCTACTCAATCATCGGCCTCACATGTTTGTTCTCATACAGGTAATCCTCATTCTCTCTCTCATTTTCTATCCCATATCATTTGTGTGGATGCAAATTTCTTCCTCCTTGATCTTGGACAAAATTGCACCTACAAAACAATTAACACCTTTGGTCAAGGCCAAGAGCCTCACGCACCCACGATGAATGGGAGGGGGGTGTTGAAGATATATGGTGACTGCCACATCATTTGCCACATCATCACAGCTAGATAAGAATGCCACATCAGCTATTGGAGTTAGTTTGTTAAAAGTTATTTACATAGATTGCTTAGCTAATAAGCTACATTTGGAAACTATATAAGCAAGTATTGTTCAGAGTGTAATAACTTTTTCATCTCTCTAGAAATAAAGCTTTCATTCTCTTCCCTTTCTCTCTCTATTCCTTCGAATACTACTCTTAGATTTTCTTGTATACATTCATCTGTGAATCCTTGGATGAATGTTATCATGGTATCATTCGCCTGGACGATCCTCGGTGCCATTTCTTCCGTTGAAGATTAAAGAACTTGAGATTTCTTGGGGAGCTTTGATTGGAGTTTCTTCATCTAGGTTTCCTAACCAACCCATCAATCATCGTAGATTCGCAGTCCAACAAACCGTATCCTTACTCCTAGCCCGGTTAAAAATACCAATCGCCTCCTCAATCAACCCATAATCAGCATAAGAAGTGATCATCACCGTTAACGCAACGACATCCCTATCAGGCATTTCATTGAACACCCTTCGTGCACACTCAAATTCACCATACTTCCCATAAAGATCTAGAAGCTTCATCTGCACCGATCAATTCGATGACAACCTAAACTTCAAAACCTGCGCATGGACTCCTCTCCCCTCCTTCAACGCCAACCCAAAGCCACAAGCTTTTAACACAGAAGTTACCGCGTAGTTATCCAACGCAACAAACCCGTTAACCATTTGATAGTAAACCCAAATCGCATCGAGGTAAAACCCAGACGACACAAACCCATCAATGAGAGCAGTGTAGAGGTAGACATTTGGGGTTTAAATTTGTTGGAAAATCTTGGTGGCGTAGTCGATTGAGTTGAGGTTAGAGCAGAGGCGAAGAAACTCGAAGATGACGAATGGGTCTTGGTCTTGGAAATTTCTTATGATTTTTGCGTGGATTGATAAGTTTCTGGCTTCTGGGAGATCAAGATTCGAGTCATCAGGTGCTGTTTCGAGTACTTCTCAATTTAGCATATTAACTGTTTGTGTTAATGTCTCAGTGAAGATTTTTCGGTGCATCTTGTAAGTATCAAGGTCGATAGCCGTATACTTACTTTTTCAAGGCCGATAGTCGTATCCTCAATTTTCTTTTGTCAAGAATTTCAAGGCCGATAGCCATTTCTTCTTTGTGATTGGAGTGTTTGACAAATTTTGAGGCTAATAGCCATTTCTCTGTGATTGTATGCTGTACTCCCTTAAGGTCGATTGCCGGAGTATAAAGCTGTCTGAAAGTTGGTTTCTTGATTGTATGATTGGTGAAGTATTTTTGTCAAAGCATAAAGGCCGATAGCTGTTGCTTTTTGTTTGAGTATCTGTTGAGTTTTTCACACAAACAAGGTCGATAGCCAGTAGTGTGTTTCTTGGAATTGTTGTAATTCTTGAAGATTGCTTGAGTAGTTGGTTTCTTGATTCGATTTCTAGTAATAACATAGCGTCCAGTTCTGTGAAAATTGAAAGTCTTTTGGGCATGATCACTGTCAAGTTGAGAGAATATCATTTTGTCAAATGGGATTATCAGTTTCAGTCAGTGCTTAAGGGTTATGATTTCTTTGATTTCTTTAGTGGGGAATCTTAGTGTCCTCCAAAGTATATAATCAACACTGAAACTGGGGTCACTAAGGAGATTACTAGTGAATATAAAGAATGGGTTAAAACAGACGTATCCATGTTGAGCTTGTTACTTGCTACACTTTCGGATGAAGCTATGGATTATGTCATTGGGTGTAAATCCTCTCAAGAAGCTTAGACATCTTTACAGGAAAGATATGCGTCTGTCTCTGTTGTCAGGGTTAATCAACTCAAGACTGAGTTTCATACTGCACAAAAAGGTGCAGATTCTGTTGACAAGTACTTGCTTCGATTGAAGGCTATCAAGGATCAATTGGTTGCTGCAGGGGAGAACATAACTGAGAATGATTTGTTTATTGCTGCTAATCTGGATTACCCCCAGAATTTGAAATGATCAAGACAGTAATCTTAGCCAGAGATACTCTAATTTCAATGACAGATTTTCGAGCTCAACTGATTGGGACTGAAGGGAGTATTAAATCCAGAATCACAACTTTATCAAGTTCTATGGCAGCTATGTATGTTCAGGAAATGGATCTCATACATAGGGATCTCAGGGGAAATGCTTAAGGTTATGAACAAGGGGAGAGTTCAAATGCAGATGTTTTCACAAAGGGTCTTCACATGCCTTCTTTTGTCAAGCACTTTTACAATCTCAAACTGGACAATCCTAGTTGAGTTTGTGGGGGGATGTTGAAGATATATGGTGACTACCACATCATTTGCCACATCATCACAGCTAGATAAGAATGCCACATCAGTTATTGAAGTTAGTTAGTTTGTTAAAAGTTAGTTACATAGATTGCTTAGCTGATAAGCTACATTTGGAAACTATATAAGCAAGTATTGCTCAGAGTGTAATAACTTTTTCATCTCTCTAGAAATAAAGCTTTCATTCTCTTCCCTTTCTATCTATATTCCTTCGAATACTACTCTTAGATTTTCCTGCATACATTCATCTGTGAATCCTTGGATGAATGTTATCAGGGGGGCTTTGGCCAAAGAACCTCTGATGCCAAAGTTAGAATTTAGAGAGAAAGTGTTTGAGAATTTTGGAGAATTTTAGCCAGAGAATTGGAAGTGAGTTTTGGAGAAAATGTGAGGCCTGACCGGCCTCCTTGGGTGAGAGAGGACCGGCCACCTAGCTTTGTTTGTGGGCTAGGTTCTTGAATTGTTTCAAATTGGGAGTTATGAAATAATTAGCTAATTAATCAAAATAATTCCCTAATTAACTTAGCTAATTATTATCATAAAAAGGAAAGATGTGGTAGAAAAGGTAGAAGGCATGGTTGATTTCTTTGGGGGTGGAGGATAACCGGCCTTATTGTGTTTTTTTGGGTAAAATGGATGACTTAATTGACAATTAAGGGATTAATTAGGCAATTAACCCACTAACTAGCCAATTATCATGATTTTAGAAGGAATGTTTTAGGAGTTATGGAATGAATAAATTATTTAGCTAATTGATTGGCTAAATAATGAAGTAGAAAATATATGGAATGAAATAGGTTTTGGGAATTACCTATTTTGGGCACTCTTGATTTTGTTGAGGGATGATTGTCCGCTGCTCACTTTTAGGAATCCCGTTATGCCTCAAGGGTATATTTGTCCTCTTCTGTCCAAAAATTCACGTGTCGCCTAGTGGATATTTTTGGCTCTACAAATGCCCCTACACCTGTTGGGCTGCTTGCAGAAAAGGGCAACAGGTGTAGAGATTTTCTTGCTTTGGGAAACTTTGAATTGTTTCCTATTTTGATGTTGATTCTCTCTTTTAATAGGAAATTAGTTCCTTCTAGGAAAAGGAAATAAATTCCTCTCAAAGCTTTTTTAAGTCCACCTTAAGTGGATTATTAAATCAACTTTGGAGAGAAACTTATTCTACCCTACAAGAGAGAGAGAGCTTAGAGGATATTTGTTCCCCCTCCTCTAGCCATCTTCTACATCTTGCCCGTGCAAAGGATCGTCTTTTGTTGCTTGCTTTGTCTTCTCGTTGCTTCTAGGTAAGAAAAAATTAATTCTCTTGTCTTCTTGATTTTCTTGGAATCTCGGGGCTTGAAATTTGGCTTGACGGGGGTCGAGGATTTGTGAAAGGGTAGCTTAGGAAGCCACGACATGGTTGTGCCGTGGGTGGCTTCTTCTGATCTGGGCGTTGGGGCGCGGGCGTGAAGAGGAACAGGCCAGGCCGTGGGGCCTGGCAGGCTTGCTGGGCTTTGTGGCTTTAGGCCTTCATTTTTATTTATTTTTTTTAGAGAAAACTGGGCTCGGGCCCGTGTCTGAGGAAGAAGATAAAAAAAAAAATGTAGGGGGCACCAGCCCCTTGTTGGCTTGACTGGGCTGCTAGGCCTTTAGGCCGAGAAGAAGGATGGGGGAGTCGGCGTGGGCTGGGCTCCCTATTCTACCATTTTTTTTTTTGGGGCTGGGCTTAGGCCCGTGCCCTAAGGAAGAATGAAGAGCTGAATGCCCTTTTTGACCTTGGGACCTTCTTGTGCCGTGCATTTTTTCCCTTTTTTTTTTTTTTTTTGTTTTTTTTTAACTACCCTCTAATGAATCTTCCTTGCACTTTTTGTAGAATTCCTTCAAACATGTCTTCCTCGAGCCATAAGAGCAATAAAGGTGTGTCGTCGTTGTATCGTCATGGCGGGTCTTTGAGCAAGGCTAGCTACTTCAAGGCTACTCACTTCAAGATTAGCTCTGATGATTTGTTTAGAGACCTTCTTGAGGTATATTGGCATGCCATTCCGTCGGGAGTGCGTGTGAAGTGAGTTAAGGATGGTAGCAGCCGTGAGCCATATGATGGGGCTCGAAGAGCCATCAAATTCCACCCCTACTATTTTGTGTTGGGTATACTTTCCCTATGCCACGATTTTTCCAAGAAATGCTTTGCTCCATGATATGTTCCCCTGCCCAATGTTCCCCGAACGCGGTCTGTGTGGTGGTCTCCTAATCTAAGCCAATTCTTTGACTTAGATCTAACCGTCAACGAATTTTGGTACTTCTTTGACATAGGTCACATTGATGGAGTTGGGCAGCTGCAATCTCGCCATAGGCTTTTTGATAACTCGAGCAAGGGAGATCATGACTGGGCCAATGAGACTTTAGAGATAAGTGGAGAATATGAGTCTGATTATTCCCCCGAGCTGCGTGTACCTACGGTCTTCATATCTGGTAAGCAGGCTGCTTAATCTTCTTGGCTGATTTGTTTTAGTGCTGAATTGTTCTTCAGTTTTCTGATTGTTTTCCATGGCTTTTGTAGATTCAGAATTCGGCTCCACTCCTAAAACTTTTTCGGACATGAAGAAAGTACATGTTGCTATGGGTATCACATCCGAGTACCATGAGTGGCGCTGGCTGCTCAGTCCTATTCGCAAAGAAAAAGATGGGCTGCCACCGAGAGAGGAGATAAAACGAATCAAGGTTGAGGCGTTGGCTCGTTCTGTCACTATGGTGGAGCCCGCTACAAATGAAAGTGGGAAAAAGAGGCATTCCCCGTCTGCTCAAAAGACGTCTGCTGAAAAGATACCGAAGACTGCTAGCGGAGGTCCACCGGCTACTCAAGAGATACCTGTTGAGAAGAAACTGAAGACTGCTCGAGGGGGTTCACCGGCTGCTTAAGAGATGCCTGTTGAGAAGAAACCGAAGACTGCTCGCGGGGGTTCACCGATTGCTCCCAAGTTTGTGATTGACTTGACTTCTTCCAGAAGCAGGAAGGAAGATACTGCTGGATCTGTCCCGGTGGCGTCTACCACTCCAAAGGCTGCTAGCTCGATTGCTGATAGGATTGCCCAGCGTAAAAGTTTCTCCGTGCCTCCAGTGCCAAAGTTTGTGTCAAAGCGTCCGCCTGGGGCTAAGTTTAGTTCACCTTTGGAGAGACTTGCTACTATGAAAAGCGACAAGGTGCCTTTGCTTGCTAAAATGGCACCAAAACTCATCCCATCTGCTGTTGGCAACTCGTCTGCTGAGAAGAAAGAGACTGCTCGTGCGGGCAGTAGTGAGAAATCCACCAGGACTGTTTATGGGCAAGTTGCTGAGATTTGTGCACTTTTGAAACCAGATTTGCTTGAGGACATGGATGTATGTGCCAAGTTTGTTGATGGCGTCAAATATATTGTTGGCCCAAGCTCCTTTGCGAAACATACGACCGGGTACAGGAGGGCCGCTCTGTTGGCCATGATGCAGAAAATGACGATTCTAGCAGCCGAATCCATGCTTATTGATCAAGAGGATACCAACGCTGCCAAGGAGGTGGCAAGAACTATGACAGCCGAAGCTTACTCATCGGCCGAGAAAGTACAAAAGTTGGAATCTGAGCTTGCTGCTATGAAGGGGTCTAATATCTCTGCCCCCACTTCTCTGCAGCTTGAGACCGCTCGCCAATAGATCGTGGATTTGAAGGCTAGGCTTGACGTGATCTAAGTAAAGTATGAGAGTGCAGAGAAGGAGATCGAGTGTTACGTACTTTAGATTCAAGATCTTGAGCGCTCGATCTCTGAATTTCGCTCTGCTGCTTATGCAAAAGATGAAGAACTGATCGCTGCTTATAACCAAGTGATCCACTTTAAGAAGGTTGTTGATAGGCTTGAGCCTCGAGTGTTGGAACTCCAAAGTGCCCTGAAGATCACCGACAATCTGAAGAAAGAAATGGAGAAGCTGCAGCGGGTTCGTGCTTGTCTGCTCGGGGAGAATGAGCAATTGAGGAGTGAGAAGGCAGGGTTTGAGGCTTCGCTTACTCAGAATCAAGCCGATTTCTACAAGCTAGGTTATGTTGATCATCTTTTTGGGCGGCCGTTTGACTATGAGTTTTCTGGTAAAGACTTCGAGACCTTCTCTATCTTTCCGGAAGACTTGGTCCCTTTTACTTTTGAGTCTTCTATTGGTGAAGTGGCCGGAGAGGTGGGTACCCAAGCTGGGGCAGCTAAGGGTGAAGCACCGGATGGTACCGCTGCTGAGGGCGTCACGGCTGCTGAAGGTATGGTGACCGAGTAGTTGTGGGACGTCTAAGCTGCTGAAGGGTAATCTTCCAAATAGCGATTAGGATTTTCGTTATTTTTCCTTGTTGCTTCTTTTGCTTTGCTTGAATTCCTTTGGTTTTTGCTAGTTATTTGTCAATTTTGCTAGAAAATTTAATAAACTTGTTTTCTTCGCCTTTCTCCATCTTCGCTTCTTTTGTTCATGCTCTAACCTTTAGTCTTTATAGACCAGTGGCAGGCGTGCTGCTTTTCTATAAGCAGACAAGCCTACGTAGGCTACGCAGTCGTAAGTGCTGGTGTAGAACTTTTGCAAAGTTGTTACCTTATGGTAGCCGGATGCCTTTCTTACAGAAGCAGACAAATCCGCATAACCATTAGACTGTTAACCTTGGCTTTCATCAATTTTGTAGGTTGCGCAGCGAGTATCACAACACTTTAGGACTTGGTGTAGGTTGTTCCATGTTTGGCAGAGGTGAAGCTTATCAACTACGTAGCATGTTGGCAGTGGATAAAGTTTCGTACATGCGTGCTAGCTCGTTTAACCTTTCACAAGAATGTGCGGTTATATAAGTCTAGCACGACTTTACTGCTCGAATGGCAAGCCGTAGGCAGTCTTCCGAAAACCGTAGGCTACCTTAGTGCACTCGATAACAGCTTTAGGTTTCCAGGGCAGTCATCCGTAGGGCGTACTGCATAATGTGCCCCATCCGTCTCTAGGGCCCGGTTCCCTGCGGATTAGGCCAAAAGACCCAAAATCCTTCAATCAGCTAAGCCTTGAAAAAGACCATTGTGGCTACTTCTAGGAATCCCGGCGTAAGCCATCATGCATCTAGTTACACTAGGGCAACCTGGCTCATCCACGTCTGGATATTCGAAGTGTAAAGTTTATCCTCCCACTTTGGAGAGCATGGTTGATCCCTTGAGGGGTGCAATTCCTGTGGCGAGTCTCTAAAAAGGGGTGTGATCTTCTTTTGAAGTACATGAGAGATAAGTTGTTGTAGACATGTACTCGAGCCAAGTTGTAAATTATTTCTGAATTCTTCATTGAAAAACGAGTGAAACGAATGAATAACTTAGCTGTAAAAGACTATATGACAACTGGATAGTCCTCGGCTTGCGAGGTGGTGCCCGTTGAGCTGCTTAAGTCTTTGGGTCTTAATATAGTGGGAGGTTACACATGGTATTTCCTCAAATTGTAGGTGTTCCATTGCTTCTTGATCTCCTTATCGTTCATGGTGGCGAGGGTGTAGTTGCCCTTGTCGCCTACCCTGCTGATCTTGTACAGACATTCCAAGATGGGATCCATCTTTTTCCAGCCTTCTCTGCGGGCAGTGTTGAAGGCCTTTCTTAGGACTAGATCTCCGGGTTGGAATTGCCGGATCTTGGCCCTTTTATTGTAGATGGAAAGGAGTTGCTGCGATGCGGGTGATGGTCTGTTTGCGCCTCTCTTCTACTAGATCTAAATTTATGGCCCTCTCCTTACTATTTTGCTCAATGCTTGGCAGTAGTATGTTGATGCTTGGCGCAATGATGTTGGGGGGAATTATTGCTTCCGAACCAAATGCCAGAGAGAAAGGTGTTTCACCAGTTGCTCGTCTTTTGGTGGTACGATATGCCCACAGACATCCAGTAAGTCCGTCTGGCCATTTTCCCTTCTTGTCCGTGAGAGACTTCTTGAGGCAATCAAGGATCGTCTTGTTGGAAGCTTCGGCCTGCCCATTGCCTTAAGGATACCTTGGTGTGGACATGTACTGCTTGATGCCGTACTTTTGGAAGAACTTCGCCAAATCTTTAGCCACAAATTGCAGGCCGTTGTCAGTTACGATGGATTGAGGAATGGCAAATCGGCAAATGATGTTCCTCCATACGAATCGTTCTATGTCCGTCTGAGTCGTGATTGTCATGGGCTCTGCTTCTACCCATTTGGTGAAGTAGTCGGTTACCACGATCATCATGCATCTGCCCCCAGTAGCAGGTGGCATAGGTCATACCAGATCGATTGCCCACTGCATAAATGGCCAAGGACTCGTCTGCGGGTGTAGCTCACTGGTAGGCAATGTTGGGTATTGGTTTGTAGCGTTGGCAACGGTCGCACTTTTGTGCTAGCATCTTGGTGCATGGTAGGCCAATAATAGCCCACGTTAAAAGCCTTTTGTGCTAAGGATCGGCCTCCAGAGTGATTTCCACAAACACCTTCGTGGATTGAGCTTAGAACCTTCAAGTCATCGGGAGGAACTAGGCAGCAGAGATGTGGTCCGGTGTAGGATCTTCGGATGAGAATGTCGTTCCACATGTTGTAGCGTGCTGCTTTGATTTAGAGCTTCCTAGACTCCAATTTTTCCTGGAAGGGGGGGAAGTGTGCCATTGGCCAGGTAGTCTATAATAGGACTTTGCCAGTTGGGAGTTATACTGACTTGTGACACTTCGGCTGCCAGTTCCACCTCTATGCTTGGCTTGTCTAAATACTCCACCAGAATCGAGCGTTTGAATTGGTGGTCGATGGCGGAGCCTAAGCCGGCTAGCGCATCCGCCTGAGCGTTGTCTGCCCGTGGAACTTGAGTGAAGGTGTAAGTCTGAAATGCCTCAAGCTGCTTGCGTACCTTCTCTAGGTATTGCGCCATCCTTGGATGTTTTGCCATGTACTCCCCAGTAGCCTGATTGGTGATTAGCTGAGAATCGGAATGAATTATATGCTTCTTCACCGCCAAGTCTTTTGCCATTCGGAGGCCTGCCAATAAGGCTTTGTACTCTGCTTTGTTGTTAGATGCTTTAAAACCTAGAGTAATCGCCTGCTCGAGCATTGAGCCGTCTAGGGTGATAAGGACCACGCCTGCTCTCGAACCTTTGTAGTTGGATGTGTCATCGATATGCAAATGCTAGATGTCCTTGTTTAGGGGAGAAGGTGCGGCTAAGGTATGCTCGGCTGCTTCTGAGGCGTTGCTAGGCTGCTCTATTGCGTCGCCTAGGCTAGGCGCAAATTCTGCTATGAAGTTCGCCAGGGCTTGGGCCTTTATCGCTGTGCGGGGTCGAAAAACTAGACCATATTGGCCAAGTTCCAACGCCCACTTCATAACTCGTTGAGAAGCGTTCGGACTATGTAAAATTGATCACAGGGGATATTAAGTCATGACAATGATTGTATGAGCTTGAAAGTATGGTATGAGCTTCCGAGCCGTAACAACTAGCGCCAAAATTAATTTTTTGATCTTCAGATATCTTGTTTCCGCATCGAGAAGAGCTTTAGAAGTGTAGAATACCAGCAGTTGGGCCCCCAGCTCTTCTTGTATGAGGGCATAGCTCACTGCTACATCAGAGACTGCTAGGTAGATGTATAAATCCTTCACTGCTTCCGGCTTGGATAGTAAGGGAGGTGATGTGAGATACTTCTTCAAGTCTTAGAATGCTTTTTCACATTCTTCATCCCATTTGTCTCGTTGTGCCCTCTTGATAGCTTTGAAAAAAGGCTTGCATCAATCGGTGGACCGTAAGAGGAAGCGGTTGAGGGCAGCTACTCGTCTGGTCAAGCTTTGGATCTCCTTCAAGGTAGTTGGAGACTTCATCTCTAGGATCGCTCGGATTTGCTTGGGATGTGCTTCAATTCCTCGTTGGGTTACTAAGTATCCTAGGAATCGGCCTGAAGATACTCCAAATGTGCATTTGGTAGGGTTGAGCTTCATCTTGTACTTTCTAAGGATGTTGAAAGTTTCCGCCAAGTTGCAAATGTGGTATGATCGCTGCTTGCCTTTTACCATAATATCGTCGACATAGACCTCCATGGTTACCCCAATTTGCTTCTTAAACATCATATTTACTAACCTTTGGTAAGTGGCTCTCGCGTTCTTGAGGCCAAAAGGCATGACCTTGTAGCAGTAGGTGCCTCGTTCGATCACGAACGCAGTTTTCTCCTTGTCAGGCTCGTACATGGCTATTTGGTTGTAGCAGGAGTATGCGTCTAAGAAGCTAAGTAGCTGGTTCCCTGAAGTTGAATCTACTAATAGATCAATCCGAGGGACAAGATAAGGATCTTTTGGGCATGCTTTGTTAAGGTCGGTGTAGTCCACGCAAACCCTCTATTTGCCCTTCTCTTTCTTCATGACTAGTACGACATTGGCAAGCCACGCTGAGTGTGTTACCTCTTCTATGAATCCGGCCTCCAATAGCTTGTCAATTTCTGCCTCGATGATCGCTACTTGCTCGTGCAGCTTGTGGCAAGCCACCTCGGGGTCAATGCCGGGCATGTCAGATGGTGACCACGCGAAGACATCTCGGTTTTCTCAAAGGAAAGTCATGAGTTCTTCCTTCTCGCTCCACTCAATCATCGGCCTCACATGTTTGTTCTCATATAGGTAATCCTCATTCTCTCTCTCATTTTCTATCCCATATCATTTGTGTGGATGCAAATTTCTTCCTCCTTGATCTTGGACAAAATTGTACCTACAAAACAATTAACACCTTTGGTCAAGGCCAAGAGCATCACGTGCCCACGATGAATTTTTTTTTGGGGGGGGGGGGGGGGGGCGCTTTGGCCAAAGAACCTCTGCTGCCAAAGTTAGAATTTAGAGAGAAAGTGTTTGAGAATTTTGGAGAATTTTAGCCAGAAAATTGGAAGTGGGTTTTGGAGAAAATGTGAGGCCTTTTATAGGGGAGTGACCGGCCTCCTTGGGTGAGAGAGGACCTCCCACCTAGCTTTGTTTGTGGGCTAGGTTCTTGATTTGTTTCAAATTGGGAGTTATGAAATAATTAGCTAATTAATCAAAATAATTTCGTAATTAACTTAGCTAATTATTATCATAAAAAGGAAAGATGTGGTAGAAAAGGTAGAAGGCATGGTTGATTTCTTTGGGGTGGAGGATAACCGGCCTTATTGTGTTTTTTTGGGTAAAATGGATGACTTAATTGACAATTAAGGGATTAATTAGGCAATCAACCCATTAATTAGCCAATTATCATGATTTTAGAAGGAATGTTTTAGGAGTTATGGAATGCATAAATTATTTAGCTAATTGATTAGCTAAATAATGAAGTAGAAAATATATGGAATGAAATAGGTTTTGGGAATTACCTATTTTGGACACCTTTGATTTTGTTGAGGGATGATTGTCCGCTGCTCGCACGTAGGAATCCCGTTATGCCTCAAGGGTATTTTTGTCCTCTTTTGTCCAAAAATCCACGCGTCGCCTAGTGGATATTTTTGTCTCCACAATTTGTCTCCACAATTTGTCTCCTTCACATCGTGCTTTTACCACCTCACTTACCTCCTCAATGGAGTGAAGAGCATGAAAACTGAAACAGATGCTCTTAAAGCCAACAACACTTGGACTTTGCAACCTCTCCCACTTGGAAAGAAGCGCATTGGTTGCAAATGGGTTTACAAGATCAAGCATAACCTTAATGGCACCATTGAGCGCTACAAAGCGTGTCTTGTTGCTAAAAGGTATACCCAAGTTGAAGGTCTTGATTACAAAATAGACGTTCGCTCCTGTTGCTGAACTAGTTACGATCAGGTTATTTCTTGCCATGATTTCCATCCAAGGATGGCATCTCCATCAACTCGACGTTAAAAACACCTTCCTTCATGTGGATCTCCTTGAGGATGTTTACATGCGCTTGCCACCTAGATTCGGACGAAAGGGGGAGATACAATTCTGCAAGCTTCAAAAGTCCCTATGTTCAAAAAAGCCTCGAGGTAGTGGTTTCTTAAACTCTCCTCTGCTCTAAAATCCACAGGCTACCAACAATCAAAAACCGATATTTCCTTATTCGTCCAATCTAAAGGTAACAACTTTACCGCATTGCTTTTTTATGTTGATGATGTGATATTGGCAGGAAATGACATGAAGTGCATTGAAGTAACAAAGCGCATTTTAGCGGGAAGATTTAAACTCAAGGACCTAGGGAAATGCAAAATTAAAAAATTTCCTAGGAATCAAAGTTGCGAGGTCATGCAAGGCATTACATTATCCCAACGCAAATATGCACTTAAAATATTGGAGGATTCAAGGTTTCTTGGAGCCAAGCCTGCACGATAACCCATGAAACAAAATCTAAGTTTGACACAAAGTGATGGTGCCCGTTGGCCGTTTGATATACTTGACAATCACAAGACTGGATATGGTTTATTCAGTGCATTTCGTAAGTCAGTTCATGGACAAACCCAGGGTACTGCACCTGTATTTAGCCCATCGTGTGTTCAGATACATCAAGAGCACATCGGGACATGGCATTTTCTTATCCTCTACAAGCTCGTTACAATTGAGAGCTTACTGTGATGCAGATTGGGCTCGGTGCAAGCAAGGACTCTAGAAGGTCCATCTCAGGCTATTGTGTTGTGGCAAACAAAAATAAATGAATGATTAAATTGACACGAGCGGCAAGAGGCTAGTCTTAAAGTAGAGAAGAGTAATGGCTGCCATTTAACCAAAAGGTTCCAATCTTCTTCCTCGCAATATGCTTGGAACAGGGAGCGATGACTTCTCTGAGGTCAACACAACTGTAAAACCCTGAGAGGTTTGGCAATGCACCAAGGTTAGAAAGTAGCGGTGGATCCTGAATCAATCAAAATAGCTGGCTCTAGGCGAATTGGAGCCATTTGGAATCGTTTCCTCAGCCGAATTGAGCCCCTCCGAGCCTTTTCCAAGCCGAATTTGCGCAAACCCGGGGGATTCCGACTAAGTCAAGTACATAGACATTCCTAATAGCAGCCGGGATCCTACCACCCCAAAATATAAAGCAGACTTTGCAGTTCTACTGAACCGCAAATTTTGGTGCATCCCGTAAAGCTGCAGCTTTCGAATTACTAGTTTGGAAACTAAACAGTTGTATTTGGCGAGCTTATGAACAGAGCCCCATTCGTTTGAGAAGCATGTCCGAGGTTCGGACAAAACTTACAAAATACAAATGTACCGGAAATTAACTGTGAGAACGAACGAAAGAAAGATTTGATCCAATAAAATAGACTCCCATCAGTTCAACTAAAGTGAAGTTGGAACGCCAAGATACAAATGGACCCATAAAGCCAATAAACAAGGCTCCCAGTTTCGAAAGTTTCTACTAGTACTGTAAACATAAAAACTAACCCTCATGCCCTCAACATAATAGAGCAGACTTCATAAAAACCAAAATCCATTAACGATGCAATTGCATGACAATTCCTACATCTAACATGCTGACCGACTGACCCAAAAGAGAATCTGAACACCAGCCATGATTGGATTGTGGCATGTTCCTACTGCTTGATGTTTCTTCCCTGTTGTGCTGAGAGTTTTTCGGCCACTTGTTCATCTGACAAAGGCAAGTAATAGATTCGAGGAGTTGACTTGGTTTTCCGAAAGAGATCATCCAGGGTGACAATTGGAAGATCAACCTTCTCCGGTAAAGGAGGTGGGGGAGGCAGAGGAAGCCGCTCTCTTGCTAGGGGAGCTGTAGGCAAGGGTGGTGGAGGAGGGAGAGAAGAAGGTGGTGGAAGCTGCTGCTGCTGCTGCTGCTGCCTAGGTTGACGGGGAGCAGGCTGCGGCTGCAAGGTGGTCGGGGCAGCAGGAACAGAAGGACCACTGGCGACAGGTGGAGCAGGAGTCTGAGAAACCTGAAGCCGTGTTTGCACTTCCTGGGGATCAACAAACTCGGCTGCTAAGAGGCGCCCACCATTGGGAGGCCACTGTAAGTTATACACAGCATTCCGTGTCTCCAAGGCTTCTTCCACTGACGAATACTGCATCACAACAGTAATACCCAAAGTAAGGGATGAGTTTCATTTAATTTAGAAACTAAGCAGAAACAGACAGTAAAAGCATAGTTCCAAACAAGCAAATCCAGTGGGTGCAGAGAGAGAGATATTACAGTAACATAGCAATGAGTTTTGATGTGGTCCATCCAGAAATCAGTAACGGACCCTGTTTTTCCTAGAAGTTCTTGCACAGCTTTCAGGGTGAAAGGTCGCAGAAAACGATCAATTCTCAGAGAATTAGTTGGAGCCTTCTGTGATGGTGGAACTACAACAAATAGAGATATACAACGTCAAAACATGTGTTGATACACATTTCCATATTAACTAAAGATCAATGACTCACCAACACGTTCCATGGGAGCATCCTCACTCATAGTAGAGTTTGACCTCAAAAAGTTATGCTTCAAACTGGTGGTCTGGAAAGTTTCCTTGGGTGTGACCATCGGCGTTTGAATAGGGCTTTGGAGCTCTGGAACTTTAAGACTTTCAGAGTTCCACCTGCGCTTTTTTATAGGCTCATTGCTTCCAAATGCTGCTTGATCTGCAAGGGAATTTATCCGATCAAAAGGCCATAACTGATTATTTAAAAGGAATGGAAAGAAGAGAAAAAACTGAAGCGCAGAGCCCAGCAATATCATATGAAACTAATACAAGATCCATGCCAATCTGAGGAATGCAAAACAATCAAGCTTAAATTGTTGATACAGCAAGCAAAGCAAGAACATGCACAAAACGGAAAGCAAAAATAAAACCTGTAAATAGAAAGTAGCTATAGTCCTATTACAGGATAATTAAAAGACTGTCCATCAAACCTTGATTTCTAAAGGAAAATCAAGGTAAATTTAGAAACTGATTAAAGTCATCAAGATTAGTTGCTACACACAAAGTGGTATGTTCCTCTTACATACTCTAATAATGCCTCTTACTTATTCCCAAAACACACTTTCGAAAAAATAATCCAAGTTCCTATAAAACATTGATATAAACCTCATCTTTCTAGGTGACAGTATTCCAAGATCCTGCGTTTTTTCTTTTTGAAAAGAAGTAATCCATGACCCTAGTTATTAAATTTAGAAACAGCTAGAACAATTTCATTAAACGTCATCACTGGGTTTCATCAAGCCCTCCCCTCGAAGGTTAATTTGTTCTCTGAAATAAGTGATACAATTCATAAGTTAATTATACACATGCAATTATTGCAAGAATGCAATGTAGGTATCATACATACTCCATCAGATATACGTTACCGATCAGTTTAAAAAAGTTAGAAAAGGAAATAATCAGAAGCTGATGGCAATTACATATGTTGCACAAGCCAAATGCAGAAATTTCATGCAATCCAACTAAAGCAGTTCTCATAGTAACTTAGTAGTGTAACAAATGGGTTGAAAAATATAAATAATCAAGAAACTCCAGATGTAATGCTCACCATTAAGCTTTCTTTTCTCAGCAGGAGCAGTATGATTCTTGATCTCAACATTTTCATCCATTTTGTCCGGGGAAATATCATCTCCCACAATACCAACATGACTTTCCTCTTTCACAAAGGGAACATCATTTTTCTCACCCATATCTCCCACATCGTCAGGATTATACTTTGAATAAATTTGTTTACTGTCCTGCATATCTTCCTCCATAGAATCATCTCCAGAACTTCTCTCTAAATTTAATTTTTCTGAATACCCCACATCAGCACTATCATTTTTCTTACTTATGTCAGCATTCATATCATTGTTGTCATCTTTCTCTCCAACAGAAGCTTTGTCATCGTGCGGCTCTTCAACATCCATTGGATGTGAATCACCACTGACTGGGACAACAGTACTGGATGATGGGTCCACCATCTCTGGCTTAACATCTAATTCTAATTTGACATGATCAGCAATTATATTATCCTTTAGTTCAATCTTTTCATTAATTGACACAGAATCAGTAGAAATAGAATCATATTTTACTTCATACCCTAAATGGCGGACCTCAGATACCTGGTAGTTTGGAGCAGAAGAGTCGACCATCACATCCTTGGCTGTAGGCTCTAATCCCTCTTTCTCCAGTTGGGGCTTTGAATCCTCATCCTCCAGGTGGGCCTTAGGATCAACATTCTCCAGCCGGCGATTTGGATCCTCACTCTCCAGCTCGGGCATTGGATCCTCATTCTCAAGATAGGGCTCTGGATCCTCATTCTCCAGCTGAGGCTTTGGATCCTCATTCTCTACTACGGGCTTTGGATCCTCATTCTCCACTAGGGACTTTGGAATCTCATTGTCAAATAGGGGCTCTGAATTCCCATTTCCCTTATTAGCTTCAGTGTTCTGTGAATTATCACCAACTACTGCTGCCTCAGCCACCAGAGTCTCAGTGACCCTAACACTGGTTTCCGCAATAGTAGATTGAACAACCGGCTCCTCTTCAGCTATGGCACCAGCATCTTTATCAACCAGAACATAACCTTCTTGAATGCTCCCTTGATCCAAGTTTCGAGTGCTGTCATTAGTGTCAACCTGAACTGGCAAATCAACTTTTTCAGTCCTTTTACGCCCACCAGAACCAGTGCTTCTAGGTGTCTTAGGAAGAACTGCAATTGGCTCTACAACTTTTTCACCATAAAGTCCGTTATCCTCAGTCGATGCATTTTCCCTTTCAATTCGTATTGCTTCATCTAAGCGTTTTACCAAATCATCCTTCAAACCCTTGGTCGTCAAACTTCGCTTCTTAAGCTCCTCCTTTAATTCTGTAACCTTCAAAAGATTGATTGGTCGGTTGCCAAGACTTGGATATTGATATGACATCTTCCTACTAAAAACTCACTTCAATCCTGATTTAAGAAAAAATAGATTTTTAAAAAATAAATAATGCTACCAAAATCAGCCACAAAAGCGAAGCACACCACAACAAATAAAAGGACCTTGGTAATACATAAACAAGAAAAAGCAGCTACCAAATGCCAATATAGAGAACTCAGATAAAAAAATGCCAATATAGAAGTAATCCCTGTTTAAGAGCTCAGTCAAACACTGCTTCAATTTAACAAAGCTAACTTAAATAACGGTAATAGAAAACAAATATTTTAAAACCCCATTAGAATCAGAAAACAAATCTCTAGGTCTTAGAAAACTCTGCATACCATATGTTTCCTGTTAAATAACCATTCAAATTCTTTTACAATTGAGCCGTTAAGGAAAAAAAACGAAAATTCTCCACAAAAAAATTCATAATCTTATTAAAAAAATGACAAGAGATAATATATGTGACTTATTCTAATCAACTAATACGAAGCAAATAGAACCAACTTTGAACTGGTTAAAAGTTGAATAAACTTCACATTGGAAAAAAAAATTAAAAATATTAATAGTCCCAGAATCTGGAGACTTCCATAAAAATAAAGATAGAGAACGAAAGATATCGTAGTAAAAATTAATAATGCAATTCCTGCAAGAACAATACTTGAAAGTTGAATCTAACTAAACTATCAGCTTATACTCCATGAGAAAATAATGTAATCATATAATATGAAACTCTGAACTCAAAATTTTGTGCAAATCCGCAAATCGAACCAAACAGAAAAACAGACACCCTAGTTGTGAAATCGCATTGCAGGGGAACGAAAAGATAAAGTAAGTAAGGAGACTTACAGGAATGAATGCTTGATCGGCAGCCACGACGAAACAATCAAAGGCCCACAAAAAAGGGGAGTGGACAAATTGAAAACCCTAATTTGACAACACAAAACCCACCATTAGAGAAAGCATCAGCATCTATGAAGAAGCAAACCCAGAAAACATAAGAGAAAGCTAAATCCGAATAGAGCTTCTCCCAATTGGAACCAAGAGACCCAGTGCTGGAGTCGGTGTTCGTTGTTTCCTGAAAACTACCAAAACAAAAACCAAAATCCAAAACAATAAAAAGAAAATGTAAAAGCAAGTATGTGAGGGAGGGAACGAAAACAAGAAAAATGCTTTCTTCCTTAATTTCTCTTTTGATTCGGGAAATTTGGGCGTTTTCTTAGAATTTGGGATTTCTAGGGTTCCTTCCTATCCATCTATTTTGCTCGTTTAGATTTCTTCTTTGTTTCTCTCTGTTTGAGACGACGAGACGAAGTGGGTTTCTTCTAAAACTACGATATTTTTTGTTATTGATTTTCCGGAAATACCCTTCCCGCAAATCCTTTGTGGCGAAGCCCGGGGATCCGATTGAATGGGTAATGACGCTGAAGTGGCAGAACTCAGGCCCATTAGGCCCGTCAAACAGATGACAGAGAAACATTTCAGTGCGACTAACTTTTAAGGGCGGCTATCTCATCGACACATGATGTTATTAATTTAGACTGAAGACGTTAACAATTTAGGATAGATGATTATATTTATTGACACACCAATCCTGCTCTCCTTAGGTCCTTATTTTGAGGACCTATGACGACCAAATGCATATTAATCATGTTAGAACCAAAATTTGCGCACCACCGCGGATGGTGAAGGCTCAAACTCAAGCAACCTACAAACAGAGAACAATCGTCAGCAAGCCTAAAACCGAGGGAGATGTGCCGGCCAAATACTCTTCAACGGTCAAGTTAGTAAGCAGTTTTTAGACTCAAGCAGTGGGCAAGATATTTAGAGTATTGAGATTGCGTTACCCAAGACGACCCCTAGATGGGTGTATTTACACCGTGAGGAGAGAGACATTTTTAGGATAGAATCCTTATTCTAAGCCCAGAGAATCCTAGAGGATATCTAGAAGTAGATATTGCACATTCTTAGATGAGTTGTGATTACTTGTGTCGCACTCCAATTCCCAAATTGTAGGAACTCCAAAGATTAATGAGGATCTAATTGTGTCTATATCCAAATGAGATTGCGTGTCTTGTGGAACAAGCATGGTCATCTAGCGGAGTCGCTCGGACTTCGCATATTGCCCCGGAACAATATGATGGTGGCATCGTTGCTCCGTGTGAACTAGCTTCGCTCAGAGCTGTTGAGTCCATAACCATACTTCTAAGGTAACAGTATTCGAATCAGCCTTACTCTAGCCCTGGAGAATTCTGTCCCACAATTGCCCTTAACTATGCATCGGAAAGGCAGCTTGTTCCCTTTGAAGATGGATAGTTATCCAAAGACCATTCATTTTGGAGCAAGCTGGAATACGTACTATTTAGTCTTCTTTCTTCGTTTGATGATCTGATTCTTTGAGGTGTAGTGGATACGTTTCGGATTTTGACTTGTGGCCTCAAATGTCATGCCATAAAGATCATAATGATTGTATTGTGTGGGAACACTTTTCAAAAGAAGGCCATTCATTTCTTCGGGCGACTTCGATCTTCATTGCGTTAAATAAGTAAAGTTTTGTATTCAACGGCTGGATATTCGAGCTTTTGCCTTTAAATAGCCCATTCAATAGCAAGGCTTCATTAGATATCATTTCTTCATCTGCACTTCCTCCTCTATTTCATAGTTTATTTTGTGAGTCCAGTTCCCTTTTTGAACCTTCAATATTTAGGATTCTAAAGCCAAAAAACCATGTCATTCACACTAGTTCCTGCCAAACAAGATTAGGCAAGAATAACATAATCCCAAAATAGCATCCCTCATTTCTCACGATTTGTTCCATAACATTCATCTCCATGCAATACCCTTATCGCAGTATTGGTATACGAGTTCAATCTCAACGAAGTGTTGAGATTCTTTGGAGGGTTCTTTGTCACTGCTTTCTTCCTCATATTGGGAGTGGACGATGATGACTGAACTTCATCAGAGTTGACAATTTCAACCGAGTTTGCTTCATAGTTTTAATAGGAAAATTTTCATGTCAGGGGTGCGGGCTTTTCTCCCCCAAGCTGTTATACTTTGTCATGCCCTTTTCTTGGACTTTGATGATAAACATGTGTTTGTATAAAATCTCCTTTTTTCTCATTCTCTGCTAAAAAATCTTAATCCGATAATTTTTTCCAAAGTAAACGAACTTTTAGAGAAAACAAGGAACATAGCATAATACGAGTAAGTTTGTAGGCCCAGGACAAAGCTTAAAAGCCCCATTGGCATTGGTAATGCTGATTAGGAAAAACAATATCTCCCAAACTTAGTACTCATAAAGCTTCTCACCACGATTACCAGAATACCACATTACTCCGGTACTAGGGATTAAACATTAAACCCATGAAGAATCTTTTGCTCTGTACTTATCAAAATGCCTTTATCGGATTAAGATATGAGAAATTTGAATTGTATCTGAAATAATTTTGTAAAGAACAAAACAATCTTTTTTTACCTTGCCCTATCTCTTGGACCAAGGATTTCAATACTTGCAACGTGGCGCCAAGGGAAGGTTTTACATGGTGATTTTGTTGCAGAAACTGATCATGATGAGGTGTTGAAAGTTGTTCATGCTTTAGACAGTTTGCTGAAGCTTGTGCCTAAACGAAGACATGTTTACGAGAGCTTGGGGGAGCCAAAACAACCATTACAACTATCCAAAGTGCAACCACCAAGGCTGGAGCCGAAGCCTTTGCCTAAACACTTGAAACATGCACATTTAGGAGTTGACTAGATGCTGCCAATTATTGTTGCAGCAAATTTAACATTCTGAAGAGGAAAAATTTGAGGAAGTATCAAGATATATTGGGCTGGACTATTGCCGACATCAAGGGAATTAGCCTAGCCGTAGCATAGAATTCTGATAGAAAAAGGTGTGAAACCAACAGTTGATACTCAACATCACCTTAATCCAGTCATGAAGGAAGTTGTCAGGACAAAAGTGATGAAATTGTTTGATGCTAGTATGATCTACCCTATTTATGATAGTCAATGGTTGAGTCCTGCACAAGTTGAACCTAAACAGACTGGAATTACAGTGGTAAAAAATGACAATAACGAATTGGTGCCAACACATTTAATTACGGGTTGGCGAAGGTGCATTGGTTATCGAAAGTCGAACGATGGTACAAGGAAATATCACTTCCCGCTACCTTTCACTAATCAATTGTTGGAGAGATTGGCAGGTAGAGCTTTCTACTATTTCTTAGATGGCTATTCATGATACAATCAGATTCCAATTGCTCTTGAGGACCAAGAAAAGACAACCTTTACCTGCCTTTTTCGAACATTTGCATACAAAATGATGTTATTTGGGTTATGCAATGCATTGCATGATGAGCATATTTTCAGGTATGGTGGAGCGAGTTGTTGAAGTATTTATGGATGACTTCTCTATATTTTCCGATTATTTTGATCATTGTTTACAAAATCTATCTTTAGTCCTTGAACAATGCCAAGAGACAAACTTGGTTTTAAATTGGAGAAGTGCAATTTATGGTTCAACATGGGATTGTTCTCGGTTACTTGGTTTCTACCAAAGGCATTGAAGTTATAAGGCTAAAATTGATGTTATTACCAAGCTGCCACCCTCTACTTTTGTGAAAAGTGTGAGGGTGTTTCTTAGCCATGCTGGGTTTTATCGACGGCTCATCAGGGATTTCTCCCAGATTAGCCAACCTTTATGTATTTTATTGTCTAAGGATGCAATCTTTAACTTTGATGAAGCTTGTTTGGAGTCATTCAACAAGTTGAAGATACTCCGCACTTCCAACACCTATTATTGCAGCACTTGACAAGAGTTTACCATTCAAGTTTATGTGGGATGCATTAGATTATACAGTTGGGGCAATTCTTGGATAGTGAAGGGACAAACTCCAACATGTCATTTATTATGCTTGCCGAACTCTCAATGACACACAGCTGAACTATGCAACCACTGAGAAAGATTGTTGGCAGTTGTGTTTGCATTGGAGAAGTTTTGTTCCTACTTGGTTGGAGCTTAGGTGATTGTTTATACGGATCATGCCGCTTTGAAATATTTGTTGTCTAAAAAGGATGCTAAGCCTAGGTTTATTCATTAGCTACTTCTACTTCAAAAGTTTGATTTGGAGATTAGAGATAAAAAGGATAGTGAAAATATTGGTATGTAGATATTATAAATTATTTGGCTAAGGGGGTTGTACATCCTGATTTCACATTCTAGCAGAGAAAAAAAAATTCTTAGCTAAAATCAGGCATTATTTTTGGGATGAGCCATACTTTATAAGTATTGCCCAGACCAGATTATTTGTCGTTGTATTCTAGAGACAGAGCAGGACGGTGTTTTAAAGTTTGCACATCAACTTATGTGTGGAGGGCATTTTAGTCCTAAAAAGACAACAACTAAAATTTTGCAAAGTGATTTTTTGATCGATGTCGAAGAATGGGAAATCAATCCAAGAAATGAGATGCCACAACAAGGTATTTTGGTTGTGGAATTATTAGATGTTTGGGGTATGGATTTAATGGGGCCTCTCCCATCATCCAATGGGAATCAATATATTCTTGTGGTTGTGGAATACGTTTCTAAATTGGTCGAGACAATTGCAGCACCTGCTAATCAGGGATCACTAATTCTGAAATTCCTCTAGGTAGTAATTTTTCAACGATTTAGAACACCGAGAGTAATTGTTAGTGACGGGGGAAACACTTCTTGAATAAGTCATTTGCTGCATTGCTCGCCAAATATGGGATAACCCATCGGATTGCCACTCCTTATCATCCGCAAACATTTGAGTAAGTTGAAGTCTCCAACTAAGAAATTAAGCACATCTTAGAAAAAACAGCCAACTTCACTTGCATGGATTGGAGACTGAAATTAAACAATGCTCTTTAGGCTTACAGAACAACATATAAAACACCAATTGTTATGTCCCAATTTTTGCTCGTGTATGGTAAGGCGTTTCATCTACCTATGAAACTAGAGCATAAGGCTTACTGGGTGATTAAGCAGCTAAATTTTGATTCTGGTTTAGTGGGTGAAAAATGCAAGTTGCAATTGAACAAATTGGAAGAAATGTGTAATGACGCTGACGAAAGTTCAAGGATTTACAAGGACAAGACTAAGGCATTTCATGACAGTAAAATCCTTCACAAGGAATTTTACATAGGGCAAAAGGTATTGTTTTTCAATTAAGATTAAAGTTGTTTCCAGGCAAACTTAAGTCTCGTTAAGCTGGTCCGTATATGGTTACTAAGGTTTATTCACATGAGGTTGTGGAAATTAAAATGAGGTTATAGGTCATAATGTCAAGGTCAACGGTCACAGGCTCAAACCATACTTGATGTCAACCTATGATATCGCAATCGAGTCATTGACTCTGAAGATCTAGCGACTTAATCACCAAACTTATACTGAGTCTAGCTACAAATATTAAATGCAGCGCTTATTGTGAGACAACCCAATTTTCTAACTCTTCCTTTATTTTCTTTTAGTCTTTTATTTAATTTCTAAATGCATTTAAATTCCTATGTTTTATTAGTTTCAAACAATTCAAAAGAAAAAAAAATGCAAAATTTGAAAAATACAAAAATATTTTTATTATTTCTTTCTTTCTTTCATTTTATTTTCTACATGCTTCTAATGCACACATTTGTGATATGCAAGTTGATTTCAAGAAACACAACAAAGTCATATTTTCAGCTACAAACACAAATGCACAGATAGAAAAGTAAAACTAAATCTTGCATCCAGCAACAATGCGGCCCTATTTCATCTAAAAGCGTACAAGAAAAATAATGGTAGATAATATAAGGCTCGATCATGCTTTCAATAGTAATTCTACTTTAGCAGCAACCATAATAGTTCTACACTAAATAGGAAATTAACATCAATTAACAAGGAGTTAGTTGGTGCAGGGGTGGAGTTTTAGTATAGGACAGGGTGGTTAGTTGGTTTCATAGCCTTTTTAGCTCGAGTTAATAAGTCCTTAGGGATGTTTTACACCTAGTATCCTAAAGCCCTACTAGTTTGGGAGTCATTGACCTAAAGCTTGTTACATGGGTTGGATAGAAAGCTTAAAAGAAGTAGCATTATACAACCATTATTGTTACTAGAAGAAAAAAAAAATCAAAAAAAGAGAAGAAAAATAAATATATAGGTGTGAAGTTTTAAATAAAGAGGATGAGTGGTAAGGGTTTGTAGTCGAGTCTCTTTGATTATGTTGGTTCGCCTTTACACCAAAGGAAGCTCATGAATTTTTTTTTCTAATTGACTCTTAATAGCTTAGACTTTATGGTGAGATTGGTTGGAATTTTTGGAAAGATGTTCTAATTTTTAACGTTTTATATGACTTGCAACTTGGAAGAGAGAATTTGTTTTAAGTTTTGTTTAAGTTTTTATTTTTGTTTTTGAGTTTTGTTTTGCTTGAGGACAAGCAAAAAGCTAAGTTTGGCGGTATTTTGATGAGTCGATTTTATATGATATATTTTACCCTATTCTTAGTATGTTTTGGTGTGACAACCCATCCCTAATTTTACGATTTTATAAATTTTAAAAGAGTGATTTGACGAAAATGCCCTAAAAGAGTGATTTTATCGTATTCTTAAAGTACTCAACGGTACGAACGTGTAGGCGCAAGTGGAAGCGAATTTGGAGTTACGGTTAAAATTTTATGGAACTACGAACGTGAAAGGCATTTTGGTAATTTCACACCGCGGGGATATTTTTCTGTTTTGTTCTTTGGTGACATTGCTTTGTGAGCCAATGGGGCCCACAGCCCATTTTTTCCCCATTCCCCCGTGTTTCCTGATCTCTCAGATTCTCTCTCTCACAACTTTCATTTCTCTCTCTCCCTCATTTCAAACTCTCTCCACTCTCTCTCATCTAACTCCCCATCTTCACTCTCTTTTTCTTTATGTAAACACTGAGCTTGCCATCACCACCACAGCTCCGATGATTTTCATTAAACTGCCACCTTAAAACCACTACCTGTCATCCTTTCCAAAACTCAAATTCAAAGGGATCGGACCCCTTCACATCTCTCTTGGACGCCCTACCTCCCTCACTCACTCTGTGCTCACTGCACAGAAGCAACCATGGCGATCGCTGACGCTCTATTTCACGACCACCACCGCGCCTTGTCTTCCATATTTCTGATAAGCCAGACCATGAACATCAACCCAGACGTGGAGCTTGCACTGCACAGTGGCTATTGCCACTGTTCATCATCTTCTCCAACAAGTTCTCGTCGATTCTGAGTAAGGTAAGGCCCGAGAACACTAGATTTAACTCCCCTCATCAAGATTATGGGTGTATGACTTAGTTCAGATGTTTTGGTGAAGGGTTGACGTTGAAATAACTCGGAAGAAGAAAGTTCTACAGTTTTTCTAGCAAAGGTCTGTGACCATTTGACCATTTGACCATCTTTAGGCCATTTTTTTGCCAACACCGACATTAACTCAACCCTAATTTAGTATGGACTTGTTCTCTAGATTTCTAGCTTTAATATGGCTTTTGAATCATCGAATTTGGTTGAGAATCGAGCTCGAAATGAGCTCTGAAAGTCGAGGGAAAAATCTGCAAAAATCTGGAAATCGTGGTGACTACGCGTGGTCGCACGTGGTGGCCAGCGTGTACGACGGTGCGTGGAGGAACCTGAGGTCCCTCCTTAGGTTTCTCGACGTGCCGAATTTGAATCCGCTCTCTATTTTCCGAAATTCGACAGTTTTAAAATAGTTCCTTTATTAGCCGTACTTTGTACGAAAAACACGTTTACACATTAATACATTATATATTTACGTTAATGGTTTCGTCTCTAGGTGAAACGCATCACAAGGATCTTCGAAGCCCACGAGGCGGGTTCGACCTGACGACATGATCTGTGAGTGGGTCTTTTCTTTTAAATATTGTATAATTATTTAGTTTCCATTTATACATTTGAAAAAGAATTTCCTACGTATGCCTAGATTAGATTAATGCTTATAAGAATTAGCAAAATGAATGAAAATTACGAAATTATCATAAATTCTACGGGATACACAGGTATGCGTACTTTTACGGGATTTTAATTATGACCATGATTAATATTGTATTTATTACTATTATGTCGATGTGAATTATCGAATCATTGTGGCATGACTATATTTATTTTATCTGCTCATCGTTTGCTGCACTAGTGTTAGTACTCGCTCAGGCCAGGCTAGTCTTTCACTTGTATGTGCACATCACACCGTACACTCACTTTGGATCCATTGTAGGTGCCAATCATGTCCTAGATTGCTATAGGCAATTAGGACTCGTATGTGCTGCGCATAGCGCCAGTCTTCATGTGATTGTAGTGCTAGAACCTATATCATTGTTACACCCAATCCTGTTCATTTCAAAATATCTTTGCATGAACTCGTGTATTAGCATGTGTCGATAAGCACTCGATATGATGTGTTTGCTTGTGAGATTATATGATTATGGACGTCATGTGCTTACTTACGAGATTATACGATTATAGACGTCATGTGAGATTATATGATGTGTTTGCTTGTGAGATTATATGATTATGGACGTCTTGTGCTTACTTGAAATATTGTGCCGTATTGAATTCTTGAGATTTTGCGGCTACAGTAAGTATTTTCTTACTATACGTAGTATGTATATCTTGGAAACTATACTTGTTTTACGGCGAGGGGTTATTATGTTTTCAAAAAGGTTTTTACAAAGCTTTGTTTTTAGGCCCACTCACCCTTGTTTTTCGCCCCTCCAGGTTTTAGTGTTGAGCTTTCGTGTCGACGAGGATTCTTGGCAAACGTTGATACGGAGACTATTTCCGATGGTATAATTCTCAATCTACTCTACTGTGCTTTACTTATGCTCTGACATCACGTGTGAAATGGGTTCATTCCCGCTCACTAGCGCACTCTTATACTTAGGCACTTTTAGGTTTAAATTTACTCACATTTTCCACATTACTTTATGGCTTCGTCACCCTCTTGGTGTCAGCAAACACAACTCGCTTCGGAGCCCAAGTGGGCATTCCGGGTCAGGATGTGTCATTTGGTATTTATTTGGGTGAAATTTTGATAATTTGTTTTATATTCTTAATGTAGGACACGATACTTCCTCTTGAGCAAAAAATATTCAAATGGATGAATTTTGGAGAAGTTATAATTGAAGAACGTTCGTGAGTCTTTAAACTTATTTGTATCAAAGATATAAAATTTTCTACCGAGCAGTCAATTTATGCGATGAAATAAAGGAGCAGCGTGCAGCCAAAATGACATTTTTTGGCGTATTAGGCTTTTTGGTGGCCAAGATGGTCTCTTTTAGGTTCGCGCCCTTCTGAAGATATGCTCAGAATGTCTTAAGCTTTAAAATAGTTATCTTGGGATTTGGAGTTGTTTTCTGCAAAAAAACTGGCTATTCAGATTGATGGCAGATTCTCCTTTGTTGACTAGGAGATTGTTTCCTAGTTTTATTCTAAGACCTTTTCTTGGAAGGATTTCAATTGCAGTACTATAAATAAAGGTGGCTAGCCCTAGTAATTCTCTACCAAACTTTGAGAGGATTGTCGAAAGCTCTAGAAAATTGAAGACTTTATTCTACAAGGTGTTTTCACTCTTTTTGTTTTCTATTTCAATAAAATTCCTTTGATTTCAATTATGAATTTTCGTAACTTAACTTTATTTTGCTAGGGTGAGGCCATGAGCCTTAGCATAAATATGTAGTCTTTATATAATTGCTTATGATATTATGCATGAATATCACTGTGTTTGACCGGTCTTTATATCTTGATGATTAGCTACCATTAGGATATTTAAATAAGCAATCAGATGTAATTCAGTCGGAATATCACCTAAGGATTGAGTAGGGCTTCTTGTGGTTGATAATAGTAATTTCAATTAAGGCGAATTTCACGCTTTTAGGGGTTGTATGATTTTTCAAAAGGTTTTCATAATACTTAATGGGTGTTGCATGTTTCCATTTGATTTGAATATTACAGATGGATAACATGTTATGTAATAGCCCGTCCCGGAGTTTTGGTACGACGGACATGAAATGACAAAAATGCCCTTAGGCATTAATTAAGGTATGTGTGTATTTACTTTAGGAGTTGATTGTGGTATTTGGACCACAAACACACACACACACATTCACCCTTTCTCTCTACCACTCCCCGTACTCACTTTCTCTCTAAACCTCTCAGACCTTCTCTCTCTCTCTTCTCTCTTTTGTACGGACAAGCACCAAAACCCGTCGAAACCTTACAGATCGTGGTAACAAAAGACACCATTGTGTTCGTGAAGCTCAAATGAGTTGATTAGTACCCATTCCAGGTAAGGATACTTTCAAAATCTCGTGAAACCGAAACCCCAATTTTCATGCACTGTTCATATAGACGTAAAATGTTGATTTTTAGGAAAATCTAAGCTCATATGGAGCTTAAGGAGGTCCTAAGGAAGCTCGGAGTGCTTCCTTGGAAGGAATTGGACGTCGGGATCATGAGTTTCGAAGTTGGCCGATTTTCTTGGAATTTCTCCAGCAAGATCCCATGATTTTTGGAGCTTCAAAGAGGTATGAATGTGTTCTCCTTGTTATGGGCTTCATTTTGATATAAATTTCATGAATTTTGGATGAAAAATGAGTGAGATATGACGATTAGAAGTTTTACCCACAAATCGACGAAGTCGCCGGCGACCGGGTCTCGCCAGAGAAAACAGTAGCATATTCCGTTAAAGTTAACGGAATATGCTAACGCTGTCAGTCATCTTTAACGGTTACCGTTAGGATTTAACGGAATATTCCCTAACTGCGGTTACTGACACCGTCAGTGTGCCAAACACGTGGCCGCGCGTGGGGGCGCGTCTGGCCGTGCTTTGGCCGGCGCGTGAGGGCGTGTGGGTGATCGAAAAATTATTTTAAAAATATGGGGATGTTTCTGAGGATGAGTAGGTCTCAGTGGTATATTCAAATACCCAAATTGAGTAATATATGAGAAGTTATTAGCTTATGTTGTTTATGTGTGTAATTAACATTATTGCAGTTATTTCTCATATAGGCGAGGCCTATCCAGAGGACGAGCATAGCCAGGCAAGGCACGGGGGTTACAACCCGTCTACATACCAGTGAGTGGGCTTTTGTTTTCGATATATATATATATATATATATATATATATATATATATATATATATATATATACACACACTTGACATTTTTCCCAGAAAACGTACTTTAAAGGAAATGTGATTTAAATGCCGTGTCATACATGCATCATATGTTAGTATATGCATTATCATGATATGTATATTGTTGCATGGTGCTGTGGACGCCCAAGCTCCAGGTAAGTATGTTATGCTATGAATGGTTATGAGATAGATGATGATATTGAGATGTATATTGAGCTCATCAACCTGCAGCCCGGTGTTAGTGTTCCCGCCCAGGGCCAGGGCATAGTCTTTCACGTGATGTTCACCTCCCGCACCACACGCTCACCTTGGATCCAAGTTAAGTGCATAGTCATGTCGTACAGACCATTATAGGTGGTTCCGACTCGTAGGTGACCCGCAATTTATCGCACAGTCTTCATGTGATCGTAGCACTAGAGCGTATTTATTTACACCCAGTCTTGTCGTACAGACCACTACAGGTGGTTCCGACTCGTGTGCATATATATTGCCATACAGGTCACTTTAGGTGGCTCCGGCTAGATGAAACGATGAGCTATATAAATTAACCGTACAGGCCACTGCAGGGGCTCCGGTTAATATGTTATTTCATTGAGATTACATGGCTTACATTTGTTATATTGTGATATTGGGCATGGCATATGCATGACATACACATGTGGTTTTGGATATATATATATATATATATATATATATATATATATATATATATATATATATATTTGTATGTATACTATTTTCTGGGAAATTATATAGGTTTTCCAGTGAGGGGTTAGAGCTTTTGAGCTATGAAATGATTTTAGAAAACCTTGTTTCTGACCCACTCAACTTTTCGTTTTGCGCCCCTCCAGGTATTAGGTGAAAGTTTTGTTGGTGGCTTACGAGGATACAGCGGACGTTCTGACAAACCATCATTCATGTAGGACCACCTTTGGGTGTTGTTTAATTAGTACTTTTGCTTGACTGCTCTTAGGCTAGTTAAGCTCTGGTTGTGTATTTCACACTGATTCTCGCACTAGCACGCTATCTTAGTTAGAATTGCTAGTTGCTTGGTTTTAATTTATTCGTATTTCCCTTCTTAATCTTGCTTCCGCAATATGCTTATGGTTACGTCACATTCACGCGACGGCCAGCACGCCTTGATTTAGATCGGGGTGTGACATTTGGTATCAGAGCTCTAGGTTTGCAGTCCTGTATATCTTGTGAATATTCTAACTGTCTTGGTGTCTTCTGTCAGAACTAAGCCGCCTCGTAGAGAACCACGTCGTGCAGCTGAGCCTAGTTTCCCTGATATTGCTCAGTTAGGGGAAGCTATTGCCAATACCATTCAGTCTGTAATCCGCCCTCCTCAGCGTACTCATTTGGAATCAGTGTATAATCTTAAGTTGCCTACTTTTGTGGGTAATGAGGGCCATGAAGGGGCTAAACGTTGGCTCAATCAGATTGAGAAGACGTTTCGTGTAATGCAGAGTCAGGGGAGTCTTCCCGAGGATTGGTGGGTAGAGACCATTACTTGGTTTTTGGGCGAAGAACCTGCATCCTGGTGAAGACAGGAAACTTATGGATGGAAGCTCGAGGAGATTGCAAACTGGGAGAATTTTAAGCGGTCACTTTATAAGAGATTTATTCCTCCAGCATATTTAGATCGTAAGAAGCATGAGTTTACGGGCTTGAAACAGGGGAAGTTGACTGCTAATGAGTATTATAGGAAGTTCACTGATTTGTCTCGCTATGATCCTGAAGTTGCTGCTAATTCAGTGGAGATGCTTCGACGCTTTAAGTTGGGTACTAAGAAGAAGTGGCGATCGATGGTGACTATCTACCCCTGTGATACTTATCAGGAGTTCTATGAGATTTTGTTAAGGATTGAGAACTCTGAGAATATGCTCAGTGAGAGTGAAGAAGAAGAAGAAAAAGATGGAAATCAAAGGAAGGATAATAAAGGTAAAGGTCATTTATCTCAAGGACCTCGCCAGACTCAGAGTTTTAAGAAAAGTGGAGCTAGCTCGAGTTCTTCTAGTGGGGGTTTCAGTGCCACGGGCCAAAGGCGAGGAGGTAGATTTACTGGAGGCCCTAGATTTCAGAGGCTGAGAAATTCAGGTGTTGCTAATGTTCCCTTATGTCGTAGGTGTAATAATCGACATTTTGGAGAGTGTCGACGAGGCAGCAGTTGATGTTTTACTTGTGGGCAAATGGGGCATAGAGCTATGCATTGTCCTCAAAATCAGCAGAGATCTCAGTAGCCTCATTTACCACCGCCAGTTTCGACTCAGCAGTTTTCAGGACCGAGTGGTTATGCTCAAGCAGGTTGTGGTAGCACTTACCACTATCAAGGGGATCCAGTTCCTTATTCTCCAGGGCAGTATCAGTACCCTCAGGATCCTTATCAGCAGAGTGGTCATGGCCAGTATTCCGAAGGTTATATGCCTTATCAGCAGAGTGGCTATGATCAGCAGTTTCCAGCTAGCGGGTCACAGTGGTATTCCGGAGGACAGTTTCAGCAGGTTAATGTTGCTACTAGTAGTGCTGGATCATTGAGGCAGCACAATTAGTCTGGTCAGGGACGTAGCTTACAAAGTAAAGGTGTTCATGCCAGCAGAGGTCGATGAGTGATAGAAGCATATTTATGCGACTTGGTTAGTGTGTTTTCTTGCATTTATTTAGTTATTTGTTGCTTATTATAGTGTCTTAAGTCATTTTCGTGTGTTTGTAGGTCCAATTGGCAAAGTTGGCAAAAAGATGCAATTTGAAGCATTTTAGAGCAATTTTGGGCCAAGAATGGATAGCACAAGTATGGAGCAAGAAGGATGGACGAATTTGAAGTTCAAGAGAGGCTAGGAATATGCAAAAAAGTTGAAGAAATAAATTCAAGTCAAAGAAGATAAGGAATCAGCTACAAAGAAGGAGAATTATCCAACCTTATCTTATCCAAACTAACCTTATCTTACCTTATCCTATCTTATCCTATCCTAATCTTATCCTACCATAATTCCAGCTACAAGGGGGACTTCTTTTCATATTAAGATGCCTAAAACCTGTTTTTAGGAGGCCTTTTTGTTCTAGAAACATGCCACAACACTATTTTCTAGAAGCCTTAAAAATCTGGCGCCCCAACCTTTGTAGACGGCCTTTTCCTTGTTGGTTTGGAGTCCTAATTCCTTTTCCTTGACAACCTAGGCCAAGTAATCCCAGGCCTATAAATACACTCTTTTGCTGCACCATTCAGACAACCACCCTCTACCATAACTCACCTACATCCATCCACCACACCATCCACTACACACCTCATTGTGCCGCAGCTTTGCAAATGAAGGAAGGAAGAAATCTGGAGCGTTTCTAGGTGTTTTCTATTCTTTGTCTCAATGTTTAAATTTATTTTTCTTTGTTTGATTGCGAACATGGGGAACTAATTTCTTTATAGTTAGAGGTGAATTTGAAGCCATGATTATATGTTATATACGAATTGATTACGTCCAGTTATTGTTTCTTAAGACTAGAATGTGATTTGCTTATCTGAATTATTAAAACTTGTTTATGTGTGTTAATTAGGGGTCGACACTTAATTTGCATGCATGAATTTGATGCTAGAGTATAAGGGAGTTTCACCTAATCGTTATGAACTTATATTCACAAGTAGTAAAGGTTGCTAGTCACAATCATGTTAAGTAAGTCCTAGGCAAGAGTATCATGCTGTCATAGTTACGAATGCCTCGTTAACACTTATGATTTTCAAAGAACTTAATGACCTTTGATATGTTTTCTATCATGCTGTCATAGTTAGGAGACTTGATAAGGATAATTTGGTTGTAATGCGTCTTTCATTCAATTCAATGAGTTAAGGAAAATCTGATGGTTAATTTGTGCTATCACGGTTAACTTGGGGTGTTGTCATTCATAGTCTAAAGGAATAATAACTGGAAATTGGTTCATATGCATATGTCATGTGTGGAGAATGACCCTCTAACTAGCCTTTCACCCATCCAAAACACCCAATTTTGTACCTTTGTTACTTTGTTTCTTTAATTTGCTTAGTTTTAGTTAATTTCGTCAAAAACCCAATTCCCTTTACTTTGTTGTGTCAAATTAGTTAGATTCTGTCTAAATTAGGTTTTCTTAAGTGTTTTGAGTCTTATTAGTCTAGAATTCGTCCAAATAACTCCCTAGAGTCTGTTTTAAGTCTAGTCATTAGTTTTGTGCTGTTTTAAGTTGTTTTGAGTCTTTAGAGTCTAGTTAAGTGTTTTTAAGTTTAGTTTAGTGTTTTAGAGTTTAATTAGTGTAGACTAGCATCCCTTCTAATCCCCGGCTAGAATGATCCCTACTTACACATACTACATTGATAAGGTTTAAATTTGAGTGCAATTTAATTTCACACCAAGGAGGAAGGCAGCAGGCCCAGGGACATATTCATAACATTTCACTATAGTATGCTCAGAACAATCCTGACTTAATCATGGGTACGTTAAATATTCTTGGTCATTTTGCTAAAGTGTTGATTGATTGTGGTGCTACGCATTCTGTGATTTCTCATACTTTTGCTCAATTGACTCAACCTTAATCTACACCCCTTGGGTATGAGTTAAAGTTTGCAATGCCTAGAGAGGAGAGATGTTATGTAGATTTTGTATATCTAGAATGCTCTGTTTTGGTAGAAGATGTGGTTATGCCAGCTAACCTCACTCCGTTGGACATTGTGGACTTTGATGTTATTTTAGGCACTGATTGGTTGCATTACAATCGTGCAAAGATCGACTGTTACGGGAAAACGGTAACCTTCCATCGTCCTGGATTACCTGAGGTTACATTTGTAGAAGATCGTAGTGGGGTGAGGCATGGAGTTATTTCAGCTATGAGAGCTAAAAAGTTACTCGAAAAAGGTTGTCAGGGATATTTAGCTCACGTAGTGCTGAATGATGATACTCCTGTTAGCATGGAGAATGTTCGGGTAATCAGACATTTTTCTAACGTATTCCCTGATGATTTGCCCGGATTGCCACCAGATCGTGATATGGAGTTCACTATTGACTTGCTACCAGGTACGCATCCTATATCCTTAACTCTTTATCGAATGGCTCCTGCTGAGTTAAGAGAATTGAAGACCCAGTTACAGGAATTGGTTGATAAAGGTTTTATTCAGCCTAGTATATCACCGTAGGGAGCTCCAGTCTTATTTGTTCGGAAGAAAGACGATACTTTGAGGCTTTGCATTGACTACATGCAATTGAATCGGGTGATGATTAAAAACCGTTATCCATTGCCGCGTATTAACGACCTATTTGATCAACTTCGAGGTGCATGTGTGTTTTCCAAGATTGATTTGAGGTCTGGCTATTATCAATTGAAGATTAAGAGCGAGGATGTTCCTAAAACTGCTTTTAGGACTTATTATGGTCATTATGAGTTTCTCGTGATGCCGTTCGGGTTAACTAATGCACCAGTAGCTTTCATGGGTTTGATGAACCAAGTATTCCAGCAATATCTTGACAGGTTTGTCATTGTGTTCATCGATGATATTCTGGTGTACTCTAAGTATGAGGCAGAGCATACTAGACATCTTAAGTTGGTGTTGAAGAAACTAAGGGAACATCAGTTATATGCTAAGTTCAGCAAATGCCAGTTCTGGTTAAATCAAGTGGCATTTCTGGGGCATATCATATTTGATCAAGGTATTCTTGTAGATCCTCAGAAGGTAGCAGCAGTGGAGAATTGGGAGCAGCCGCGAACCTTCACCGAAGTTCGAAGTTTCCTTGGTTTAGCGGGATATTATCGACGGTTTGTTAAGGATTTCTCGATTATTGCATTACCGTTATCGAGATTGACGAGGAAAGATGTTAAGTTTGAGTGGGATGATAAATGTGAGCAAAGTTTTCAACAGTTGAAGTACTGTCTCACTCATGCACCTGTTTTAGCACTTCCAGATGATAACGGTAACTTTGAGATCTATTGTGATGCTTCTTTGATTGGTCTGGGTTGTGTGTTGATGCAGCATGATAGGGTAATCTCTTATGCTTCGCGACAGTTGAAACCTCACGAGAAAATTACCCTACTCATGATTTGGAGTTGGCAACTATTATTTTAGCTTTAAAGATTTGGAGACATTATCTTTATGGCGAGAAATGTAGGATCTTCACAAATCATAAGAATCTCTAGTATCTTTTCACTAAAAGGGAGTTGAATCTTCGGCATCGAAGGTGGATTGAATTACTAAGTGATTATGATTGCACGATTGAGTATCACCCAGGTCGTGCAAATGTGGTGGCTGATTGACAGAAGCATATTTATGCGACTTAGTTAGCTTGTTTTCTTGCATTTACATAGTTAGTTTATGTTTATTAGAGTGTTTTAAGCTATTTTCGTGTGTTTTCAAGTTCAAATGGCAAAAGTGGCAAGAAAGTGCAATTTGGAGCATTTTAGAGCAAATCTGGGCTTGGAATGGATAGCACAAGCAATGGGCAAAAGGATGGACGAATTTGGAGTTCAAATAGAGCAAGGAATGTGCAAAAGAGTTGAAGAAATTAATTTAAGTCATTGAAGATAAGGAATCAGCTAAAAAGAAGGAACATTATCCAAAACCTTATCCAACCTTATCTTATCCAAACTAACATTATCTTACCTTATCTTATCTTATCCTATCCTAAACTTATCCTACCTTAATTCCAGCTGCAAGGATGACTCCTTTTCATATTAGGACACCTAAAACCTATTTTTAGAAGGCCTTTTCCTTCTAGAAACATGCCACAACACTCATTTCTAGAAGCCCTAAAAATCTGGCTCCCCAACCTTTGTAGAAGACCTTTTCCTTGTTGGATTGGAGTCCTAAATCCTTTTCCTTGACAACCTAGGCCATGTAATCCCTAGGCCTATATATACCTCAATATGCCGCACCATTCAGATTCACCACCCTCTACCATAACTCACCTACATCCATCCACCACACAACCTCTTGTGCCGCAGCTTTGCAAGGAAGGAGAATGAAGGAGCCATCTAGAGCCGTGCTTGCCATTCAAGACATTGGATCGTTGGAGCGTTTCTAGGTGTATTCTATCCTTTGTTTTTAATGTTTAAATTAATTTATCTTTGTTTAATTGCGAACATGAGGAACTAATTTCTTTATAGTTAGAGGTGAATTTGAAGCCATGATTATATGTTATATATGAATTAATTACGTCCAGTTATTGTTTCTTAAGACTAGAATGTGATTTGCTTATCTGAGTTATTAAAACTTGTTTAGGTGTGTTAATTGGGAGTCGACACTTAATTTGCATGCATGAATTTGATGCTAGAGTATAAGGGAGTTTCACCTAATCGTTATGAACTTATATTCACAAGTAGTAAAGGTTGCTAGTCACAATCATGTTGAGTAAGTCCTAGGCAAGAGTATCATGCTGTCATAGTTACGAATGCCTCGTCAACACTTATAATTTTCAAAGAACTTAATGACCTTTGATATGTTTTCTATCATGTTGTCATAGTTAGAAGACTTGATAAGGATAATTTGGTTGTAATGCGTCTTTCATTCAATTCAATGAGTTAAGGAAAATCTGATGGTTAATTTGTGCTATCACGGTTAACTTGGGGTGTTGTCATTCATAGTCTAAAGGAATAATAACTGGAAATTGGTTCATATGCATATGTCATGTGTGGAGAAGAACCCTCTAACTAGCCTTTCACCCATCCAAAACACCCAATTTTGTACCTTTGTTACTTTGTTTCTTTAATTTGCTTAGTTTTAGTTAAATTCGTCAAAAACCCAATTCCCTTTACTTTGTTGTGTCAAATTAGTTAGAATCTGTCTAAATTAGGTTTTCTTTAGTGTTTTGAGTCTTATTAGTCTAGAATTCGTCCAAATAACTCCCTAGAGTCTGTTTTGAGTCTAGTTGTTAGTTTTGAGCTGTTTTAAGTGGTTTTGAGTTAATTGAGTCTAGTTGTTTTAAAGTTTAATTAGTGTAGATTAGCATCCATTCTAATCCCCGGCTAGAACGATCCCTACTTACATATACTACATTGATAGAGTTTAAATTTGAGTGCAATTTAATTTCACATCACTGATGCACTTAGTAGGAAATCCCAAGGCCGAATTAATGCCTTATACGCGAGCCGTATTCCACTTCTTGTAGACTTGAGGTCCACTGGAGTGGAATTGGGAGTGGAAAATCATGAAGAAACCTTACTTGTTAGCTTCCAGGTCAGGCCAGTTTTGATTGATAGAGTGCTCGAGGCTTAGATTAATGATGAAGAAACTTAAGAACTTATTCGGTTAAGAAATAAACGAAAGAAGAAAGATCTTCGAATCAGAGAATCAGACGGCATGCTTATGCAAGAGAGTAGGATGTATGTGCCGACTAATACAGAGTTGAAGGAAGTAATTTTGGACGAAGCGCATTGTTCAGCTTATGCGATACATCCAGGAGGTACTAAGATGTATCATACCATTCGACCATTTTATTATTGGCCGGGTATGAAAAGAGAAATTGCCGAATATGTGAGTAGATGTGCCATATGCCAACAAGTTAAAGCCGAAAGGAAGAAACCGTTTGGTTTGATGCAGCCACTTCCCGTTCCACAGTGGAAATAGGAAAGTATCACAATGGATTTTGTGTACAAGCTTCCTCGTACTCAGAATGGCTATGATGGAATTTGGGTGATTGTCGATCGGCTTACTAAGTTAGCGCATTTCATTCCTGTGAGGGAAAAGTATTCCTTAAGTCGATTAGCTGAGTTGTTCTTATTGAAGATTGTGAAGTATCATGGCGTTCTAGTTAGTATTATCTCGGATCGTGATCCTAGATTTACTTCTAAGTTCTGGACAGCATTCCAGGCAGCTCTTGGTTCAGAATTATTCTACAGTACAGCATATCATCCTCAAACAGACGATCAATCAGAGGGGATGATTCAAACCTTGGAGAATATGCTCAGATCTTCTGTTTTGCAGTTTAGCGACGCTTGGCATAAGCAATTGGATTTGATGGAGTTCGTCTACAACAACAGCTTTCATTCGAGTATTGGTATGTCACCATTCGAGGCACTTTATGGCAGGCCTTATCGTACACCCTTGTGTTGGTCAGAAGTCGGCGAAAGAGTTTTACTGGGCCCTGAGATAGTAAAGGAGACTATTCATAATGTTTAGGTTATTAAGTCTAACCTAAAAGCGACCCAGGATCGCTAGAAAAGTTTAGCGGACAGGCGTGCCACTGATCGAGTATATAATGTTGGTGATTGGGTATTTTTGAAGCTATCGCTGTGGCGAGGTGTGGTACGGTTTGGGAAGAAAGGCAAGCTAAGTCCTAGATTCATCGGACCTTATTAGATCACTGAGCGAGTTGGTGAAGTTTCTTATAGACTTGAGTTGCCGTCAGAGTTGTCCAATGTACATAATGTGTTTCATGTCTCGATGCTTCGACATTGTGTTGCAGACCCTTCACATGTGATACCTCATCAACCTTTGGAAATCAGTACAGATTTGTCTTATGACGAGGAGCTAGTGACTATACTGGATTGGAAAGAAAAGGTTCTGAGGAACAAGACAGTGCAATTGATTAAAGTTTTGTGGAGGAATCATTCAGTGGAAGAAGCGACTTGGGAGACAGAGGATCGGATGAGAGAGATGTACCTGAGATTGTTTTATGAGTACTAGTGGATGATTTTGGTTATGTAAATTTCGAGGATGAAATTTGTATAAAGAGGGAAGATTGTAACAGCCCGTCCCGGAGTTTTGGTACGACGGACGTGAAATGACGAAAATGCCCCTAAGCATTAATTAAGGTATGTGTGTATCTACTTTAGGGCATTAATTAAGGTATGTGTATCTACTTTGGAAGTTGATTATGGTATTTGGACCACAAACACACACACACATTCACCCTTTCTCTCTCTCACTCCCATACTTACTCTCTCTCTAAACCTCTCAGACCTTCTCTCTCTTATCTCTTTTGTACGGAAAAGCACCAAAACCCGTCGAAACCTTACAGATCGTGGTAAAAAAGGACACTATTGTGTTCGTGAAGCTCAGATGAGTTGATTGGTACCCATTCCAAGTAAGGATACTTTCGAAATCTCGTGAAACTGAAACCCCAATTTTCATGCACTGTTCATATGGACGTAAAATGTTGATTTTTAGGAAAATCTAAGCTCATAGGGAGCTTAAGGAGGTCCTAAGGAAGCTCGGAGTGCTTCGTTGGAAGGAATTGGACGTCGGGATCGTGCGTTTCGAAGTTGGCCGGTTTTCTTGGAATTTCTCTTGCGAGATCCTGTGATTCTTGGAGCTTCAAAGAGGTATGAATGTGTTCTCCTTGTTATGGGCTTCATTTTGATATAAATTTCATGAATTTTGGATGAAAAATGAGTGAGATAAGACGATTAGAAGTTTTACCCAGAAACCGGCAAAGTCGCCGGCGAACGGCATCTCGCCGGAGAAGACAAGAGCATATTCCATTAAAGTTGACGGAATATGCTAACGCTGCCAGTCATCTTTAACGGTTACCGTTAGGATTTAACGGAATATTCCCTAACTGCCGTTACTGACGCCGTCAGTATGCCAGACACGTGGTGAGGGCGCATCTGGCCGTGCCTTGGCAGGCGCGTGGGGGCGCATCTGGCCGTGCCTTGGCAGGCGCGTGAGGGCACGTGGGTGATCGAAAAATTATTTTAAAAATATGGGGATGTTTATGAGGATGAATAGGTCTCAGTGGTATATTCATATACCTAAATTGAGCAATATATGAGAAGTTATTAGCTTGTGTTGTTTATGTGCGTAATTAACGTTATTGCAGTTATTTCTCATATAGGCGAGGCCTATCCGGAGGACGAGCGTAGCCAGGCTAGGCATGGGGGTTACGACCCGTCTACATACCAGTGAGTGGGCTTTTGTTTTCAATATATATATATATACACACACACTTGACGTTTTTCCAGAAAACGTACTTTAAAGGAAATGTGATTTAAATGTCGTGTCATACATGCATCATATGTTAGTATATGCATTATCATGAAATGTATATTGTTGCATGATGCTGCGGAGGCCCAGGTAAGCTCCAGGTAAGTATGTTATGCTATGAATGGTTATGAGATGGATGCTGATATTGAGATGTATATTGAGCTCATCAACCTGCACCCCGGTGTTAATGCTCTCGCCCAGGGCCAGGGCATAGTCCTTCACGTGATGTTTACCTCCCACACCACACGCTCACCCTCGATCCAAGTTAAGTGCATAGTCATGTTGTACAGACCATTATAGGTGGTTCCGACTCGTAGGTGACCTGCGATTTATCGCACAGTCTTCATGTGATCGTAGCACTAGAGCGTATTTATTTACACCCAGTCTTGTCGTACAAACCACTACAGGTGGTTCCGACTCGTGTGCAGATATATTGCCGTACAAGTCACTTTAGGTAACTCCGACTAGATGGAGCGATGAACTATACAAATTAACCGTATAGGCCACTCTAGGGGCTCCGGTTAATATGTTATTTCATTGAGATTACTTTACCTGGCTTACATTTGTTATATTGTGATATTGGGCATGGCATGTGCATGGCATACATATGTGGTTTTGGATATATATATTGAGCATGGTTTTGAGATATATTTGTATGTATACTATTTTCTGGGAAATTATACAGGTTTTCCAATGAGGGGTTAGAGCTTTTGAGCTATGAAATGATTTTAGAAAACCTTGTTTCTGACCCACTCAACTTTTCATTTTGCGCCCCTCCAGGTATTAGGTGAAAGTTTGGTTGGTGGCTTACGAGGATACATCGGAGGTTCTGACAGACCATCATTCATGTAGGACCACCTTTGGGTGTTGTTTAATTAATACTTTTGCTTGACTGCTCTTAGGCTAGTTAAGCTCTGGTTGTGTATTTCACACTGATTCTCGCACTAGCACGCTATCTTAGTTAGAATTGCTAGTTGCTTGTTTTTAATTTATTCGTATTTCCCTTCTTAATCTTGCTTCCGCAATGTGCTTATGGTTACGTCACGTTCACGTGACGCCCAGCACGCCTTGATTTAGATCGGGGTGTGACATGTTAGATATACGTTCTTGCTTAAATATCACGAGGAGAATATGCATAAGGAAGACCTAACCTTCAAAGTTGCATGTGTAATTTATAAGTAATTGGTAAAAATATATAGGATTGTTATTGTTAAGGTGATGGCGAAACCTAGTGCTTTTACAATTTGATTTTTAAAATTGTTTCCTTTTAAATTGTTTTCTTTAAATTGGTTTTTAATTAGTTTATTTAAATTTTTTTTTAATATTTTAAAATTCAAAATCAACTTTTTTCTAAACTTTGTTTCAAGTAATTAATTAAGATTTGGTTTTACATGACTTGTTTTAAATAATCCATGTGGGAACAACCTTGCATAAGCATTCTTACTACAACTATGTTGTTCTCTTACAAGTATTTGTGGGATTTTAACCCTCTTTTTGCAAGTCCTAAAAGTCATATCAGTCTTCAACACGCGCCTTCATAAGTCTAGCGGGTTCTCCAACCAGCAAGCTTTGCCGAACACTTTCAAAGGACCAACAGATTTCCGTGATGTCTTCAGATCTCGTCTATGGCAATGATCCCATCCTATTTTTTATGGACATTACCTTTAGAACACGGCAAAGTCGTTATTGTTAACCGAGCTCTCAAACATGTCAGTTGGTAAAGTAATTTGGCCGAGAGGAAAAGGAGTTCACTCTTAATGAAAGCACAAATTGTTGGAACCAAATTTGCGCACCGCTGTGAATGGTGGTTGTGCACATACTCGAGTAACCTACAAAATAGTAAACAAGCTTATGGCTCGAGCGGGAAGGGGGAAGGGGAGGTGTGCTAGCGAATGGCTCTCTGACGGCCAAGTTAGTGAATGATTTTAGACTCAAGCAGTGGGCAAGAGAATTGAAGTGTTTAGATTGTGTTACCCCGAGATGAACCGTAGATGTGTGTATTTATATAATGGAAGAGAGACCTTTTTAGGATATGTTTCTCATTCAGCCGGGATAGTCCTAGAGCCTAGAAGTAGATATTACATCCTCTTAGGAGTTGTGATTACTTGCGGCGCTAGCCAATTCTTAGATTGTAGGAACTCCAAGAGTTATAGGATCTGATTGAGTCCATATCCGGATCAGATCGCATATCTTGCGGGATAAGCATAGTCATCCATTGGAATCAGTTAGACTCCACCTATTACCCCGGAACAAGGTGATGGTGGCACAATTGCTCTGTTTGACACATTTTCGCTCAGAATTGGTGAGTCCATAATCGGACTTCTAAGGTGACTGTATTTGGATCAGCCTTACTCCGATCCTGAAAAAATCATGGTCCCACGCATACTATTATGCATATAATATAGGGTCAAAGATCCGTTAAGTGTGGCCATTCGGGGATGTGTTAAAACACCTGCGTGTGTTTTAATTTGGGCTTATCCCTATCTTAGGAAAAAAAGTTGTGCCAAATTTTTGGTAGATTTTATTAGTTGATAATTTTAGCTATGCTTTCATGCATATTATGCCTTCATCACCCATCCGGGTGATGGCAACACCCCTTGGTTTCGGTGTTCACTAGGTATCGAAGTTGGGGTGTGTCATCTTTACATCGAAGCAATATACTTGACAATTTGGAATTTTAACATCTATTTCAACTTGTGGGGTACGTGTAGGGCTGGGTTTGGTTCGAAATGGTTCGGTTTTTTGCCAAAATCGAAACCGAACCGAAATTTTGATTTGGTTCAATTTTTTCCGATTCAGTTTCAGCCCGGTTCGGTTTTTTTTTTTTTTTTGAAAATGAATAAAAATTGAAATCTAAAATTTTAACATCTCCAACACAATCATAACATAAGCATTCCTACACAATGAAAATAAATATTTAAAGTTAAACTAGAATCATCAATCAAATCTTCCAAAGCCCAAACATAAAAAAAAAGGTCAAAGTTTAAGTCTTCAAAAAGTCCAAATTTAAAATAAACATTACACTTCAAATCTTCCACACCTAAAATAAACATAACAAAGTCCAAATTTTACAGAAATATTCAACTTAACTAAAATCATAAACTCAAATAAACCTTCAAGATTTCATGTCTTCCACGCACTTCTTCTCTTCAACTCCTCAAGCTCAACGCTTAGGCGGCCTAGGAGGCAACATAGCATATTAACAATGCAACCGTTATCTCACTACGTGGTTAATCAGCATATATATATATATATATATAAGAGGGAGGTTAACAATGCAACCGTTGCTAAGAAAGAGAGCTCTACTTTAAGTTTGTAAAATTCACAAGTCAATATAAACGGGGAAGTCGTACATTGTACATGTATTTAAGTTTGTAAAATTCACAAGTCAAGAACTGAAGCATGGTGAATACAGATAAAGATTATTAGACCCATTCAAGAAAAGGGGTAGCGTGTTTCAAACTGCATTTCCAGCTGTTTACACCTCAAAAATTAACATTCTATAATTTTTCAAACTCATAGAAGAGTGCAGAAATCACTGGCCTTCATAAAATTGTCACCCAAAAAAGATAACTTTTAATTAAGAATTGGGATTGGTAATAAGTTGCATTAGGATTAACCTAATTTCCTAAAACAGTAAACAGAGATTCAAACTCATTGAACTACAAATTGAAAAGTTTTAGTAAAATTCTCATAAAAAAATAAATAAAAAGATTGAATTTTTTAAGAACTGGGTTTGATAATAAAGTTACATTTGGACTAAACCCAATTGCATAAACAGAGTGTCAGATTCATTGAACTGCAAATTCAAAGTTTGTACTAAAATTGTCAGCAAAATTTAAGAACTGGGTTTGGTAATTAATTTACATTTGGATTAAACTCAAATACCCAATGGCAAATACAGATTATCAGACTCGTTAAGCTAGGAAAAATAATCAAAATTTAAGACCCGGGGTTTGCAAATAATTACCAGGCAAGTCCCTTGGCTCGTGGTTGCAGATATTGATTTAGCTGATGACGTCGCTGACGATGTAATCCATTCCCTTGAGCTTCATCTGCAAGTAATAGTGGACCAGCTCTTCTTTTGTGGGGCGGAATCGGAATCCCAGAAACTATCACACTGAAAATGAGCACACATTCATAGATCTCAGTCAATTCATAACACTAATAAATCCAGAAAATCGGCAGATTAATAGAAAATGCAAAGTATGAAATGAATACCTCTCTAATCAGAACCAATTTCAATAGATAAATAGAATAGAAAATTAAACACAGAGAAATGAGAGTATGAGACTAACCTTTTGCAGTCGAGACTCGAAACGGCAAGAAGAAGCTCACGGCGAGATGAGAGACTGACGGCGAGGGCGAGGTGTGAGAGATTGAGAGTGAGAAGGGTCGCGCCGTCGCAGGTCGCCTGGGATTCAAGACCGAGAGAGACAGAGAGCGATTGAAGTTGAAGACCCAGCGAGAGAGAGAGGAGGCTCGGCTGCATGAGAGGGTTATTGGGTTAGGGTTACACTGGAGGCAGGGAACGAGAGAGAGAAGAGGGGAGTGAAAAAACTAAAAGGTGTGGCTGCTTCTACTAGTGGCTAGGGTTAAAAGGGTGTTGCTGATTTCTGAAAAATATTAAAAAACTTCTCTGAAATCCTGGAGGCATGAGGGCTCGAACCCATGCGCTCCAGCTTGGAAAGTTTCACTAAAACCAACTTGGCAACAGGTTATGTTTTGTTATGACTGTATGATAAAAATATTTATAATATTGAAAAAAATAATTAAATATATTTATATCGGTTCGGTTCCGTTTCCGAACCTCAAAAACCAAAGCCAAAACCGAACTGGCCAGATTCGGTTTGAAAGTTTTGGTTCGATTTTTTTCGACCTCGGTCCGGTTAGGTTTTCGGTTTTTTTCGGTTTTTGATTTTTTGAACCCACCCCTAGGTATGTGTCGCTGCATTTGATGATCGATTACCTTTTAAACATTTATTTTAATTAGGGAACTTTTATGAAAAAGGCTTGGGCTAAGTTTATTTTAACAAAAAAACCATGCTATAACTTTATTTAATGAAAAAGAAGTAAATTTTAATGAAAAACCCTTAAATATTAATAAAAATGACAAAAAAAAACTTAATTTTTAATGAAAATGACACAATTTAAAAAAAAAAACAAAAAACAAAAAACCTAACGCGCACAAGACCTGTACACTGTTTATGAAACTGAACACTATTTATGAAACTGCAATATTTATAAAACTGAACGGTACTATACTATTTATTGGTCCAATTTTCATAAATAGTGTCTAGTTTTTTGTCCACTTTAATAAATAGTGTCTAGTTCTTAATCATGTTTCATAAATAATGCCCGGTTATTGGGTCCAGTTTCATAAATAATGCCCGGTTATTGAGTCCAGTTTCATAAATAATGTATAGTAATTGGTACAGTTTCATTAATAGTGCCTCTTTCTTGGTTCGATTTCATAAATAGTGTCTAGTTATTGGTCCACTTTCATAAATAGTGCCTAGTTCTTGGTCGTGTTTCATAAATATTATCTAGTTCTTACTCCAGTTTCATAAATAGTATATAATACAGTTTCATAAGTAGTTTCCACCTATTGGTTTAGTTTTGGAAAGACTTTTTAGCCAAAATGGTCCCTAAAATTTGCATAACTCCTCACTTTGGTCCCTGAGATTTGAAATCAATAGAAGTAGTCCTTGAGTTTGTCCATAATCAATCATTTTGGCATTTCCATGAAAAATCTCCATTAAATAAGGCTAAAATGATAAAAATACCCTCATTTTTTGTCAAATTATTTCGCCAATTGTTTATTAAATGGAGGGTATTTTTGTCATTTTGGTCCTTAGTTAATATAATTTTTCATGGAATGACCAAAATGATTGATGATGGACAAACTCAGGGACCAAAGTGATGAGTTATGCAAATCTCAGGGACCATTTCGGCTAAAAAGCCTTTTGGAAATAATGCCTAATTCTTGTTTTTGTTTCATAAATAATGTCTACTTATTGGTCCAGTTTCATAAATAGTGTCTACTTATTGGTCTAGTTTCATGAATAGTGTCTACTTATTGGTGAAGTTTTATAAATAGTGTTTAATTCTTGGTTCAATTTCATAAGGTTTGAAACTTAGACCCTTTTTGGTCCTGTAGAAGCACCCATTGCATCGAAATCGATGAACCCAGAAGTGACTCTTTAGATCAAAACCTTGAGAAGATTATGTTCTCATTAATTATATTTAAAAAGCTATTTTCAATTACTAAATTAAAATTTCCTCACTTTTTTTATATACCTACAATAATAAATGTAGTTCTCCATCCAATTTCTTGAGCTTGGGTGTCATCTTGGAGAAATTTTTCCTTGTGCTCGTAACACAAATGGTATACTACATGTTATTATATAAGTGGTGGAAACTTTTATTTTTTTATGTTATTAATTTTTTAACACAAGAATCTCACAACTTGTATAGAGTGTACCACCCCGTGTTCTGGGCACATTGAAAAGTTTATCATCATCATGACTACTATTGGAAAACAACCATGGACGGAGCCAATGAAGGCTCACTGGGGGCAGATGCCCCCACTCAAGTAATTCGTTTGTTTAGTTGCAGACTACAATTATATAATATACACGGGGTTATCTTTGAAGAAAATATATGTATCTAATATCCAACATACATTCATTCTACTTATACTTCATACCAAATATTATATGAGCAATAGTGCTCTTGTCACATCCGGCCCTTGTAACATCCCACATCGCCCAGGGGAGTGATCCTTAAATGTATATTCCCATCCCCACCTAGCACGAGGCCTTTTGGGAGCTCACTAACTTCGGGTTCCGTAGAAACTCCGAAGTTAAGCGAGAAGGGGGCCAGAGCACTCCCATGATGGGTGACCCACTGGGAAGTTGCTCGTGAGTTCCTAGAAACAAAACCGTGAGGGAATGGTAAGCCCAAAGCGGACAATATCGTGCTACGGTGGTGGAGTGGGCCCGGGAAGTGGTCCGCCCCGGGCGGGGATGTGACAGCTCTTGTTCTGTCATTCAAACTGAAAAAACCCTCTCCCGCCTATCATGTACTTATATTTTTCTCATCACTTTGCCACTTTCCACTACTATATTGAAATTTTTGTAACATTGGAATTGTGATACATCATCATTTGAAACCATCCTTAATATCATATTGCATATAACCATACTATAATAAGGTTTTCTTAGTTGTTTTCGGTTCCCCCCACTAGAAGAAATTTATGGCTTCGTCCCTGAAAACAACACCACAAAAATAAAACAGGAGAATTTAATTCAATTCGAAGTATTTTTCTTATTCTACATAAAAAAATAAATAAAATAAAATAAAATAAAAACTATTAACGTAGTAGACGATGGGACAAAAAGGTGGGAGAAAAAAGTTGAGTGTTTGAAGTTTTTTTTTTGGGAGGGGGGGTTACAAGCCCAGCACAAGTTGGGTTTGTTAGGTTTTTATTTTTTTTATTTTTTATTTTTTAAAATTAGTCTTTTGTCCTTATTATTAAATAAAGTTAGTGGATAGTTTTTTATTAAAATGTAAAGATTTGAAGCCCTTTTCATTAGTTTTCCTTTTTAATTACGAACAAGACCACCAATATTCATACTGGTTGGTACAGAAGAAAAAAAATTGATTATGGATACCAAAACTATAGTAATCAACAACCACGTACCGTAAAAAAAGGAAAAATGGATGAGATTGCGTAATGTTAAAGTCAAGCTACTCAATCGTCATTTCAAGACGAAATAATTGTAGCAATAATTATATTTAATTTGAAACAAACAAAATTGAGGATAACTCATTTGTATTCATAAGCGTGTCAATAAGTATAATCGTCCACCCTAAATTGGTAACATCCTCCGTCTAAATTGATAACATCACGTGTCGATGAGATTGTCGCCTTTAAAAGTTAGGGGTATAGTCGATTTGGATTTCAGAGCATTTTAAAAGACTTTTTTTTAAGTGACACATTTCAAAAGATTTTAATAGATTTTACAATTGTATATGAATTTTGGCAAATTTGTATGGATTTTCATTATAGATATCTATGAATTTGTACGGACTTTTTATTTTTATTTTTTTTTATTATGGATTTCTTAGGATATCAAAAGATTAACCTATAATGTTTGTACCTGAAACTCTTGTCGTGTTGCTACTGTTACATTGTTTGTCACTCCACATGTCCATAATAATAATATTTGCTTTCAGATGATAGATGGAGACTAGTTTTCTGAAAGACGTCCTACTACTGTACAGGTCTCTATACGTCTTTTCATTATTTGGGGTTCAAGTAATCCATTATTTGGGGTTAATTTGTCTTATTTCACTACAACAAGCTGCTCTGTTCTGATTGTTTAGGGCCATTTGTTGCTGATTACATTCTTGGGGCTGGTACTAACCTTTACTGCTATAATGAATAGAAAACCACATTCATGCGTTGTTTCCATTGAAATCTTTAATTAGAAACACAATCAAATGACAATGACTAAATTTATATTAGTTGTACTAATCAATTACCAAATCAAAATGATTTATTAGCTGTACAAATTGAAGGCCACCAAATTAATGAATGGGGTTTTGCAGAAAAGCTTCCAGCTTTCTCAAATTTCCCTAAAAATGCATAGATTTGTGTCCCTAAACTTGAATTTTTATTGATAAATCTAACTTGTGGAGACGAATTGCGAAATACTAGAAGAACAAAGTTTTGAAGACACAAAACTCAAAACCAATTTCACAGAAAACAGATATAAATTAGGGTTTGCCCAAAGCTTAGGTTTATCGACCTCAGAGGTTTTAGCACTAGGTTTGCAGGACCGAGTACAACTACATAGAAGAGAACAACAATACCTTGAGGAATGGAGGAAGACCGTCCTATGTCTAAGAGAGGAAGTTTGATGAATGTGACAAGAAATCAAAGTGGGAGGGTTGGATTTTTTATGACTTTTGGTATTTATACTATCCACCCTCAAGTTCATCAAAATCCCCAATTCATTCTAGATTTGAATGGACTTTTTTAAAAAACGTAATTAACTACCCATAGATTTAATGTATTCTTTAACATCTTCTTAAATCCTAATGTGACTATATCGTAATTTCAATCTCTTATAAAATCCTCTTTCAAAATCCTAATTAACTACACCCTAATTTTAAAATTTATGAAAATCTCATGAAATCCTAATTTGACTACGGCCTAATGGGCCTGAGTTCAGCCAATGCAGCCTCACGAGTCGTCACCCATCCAATCAGAGATCCCCGGGCCTCGCCACAAAGGATTTGCCGGAAGGGGTATTTCCGGAAAATAAATAACACAAAATATCGTATATTTAAAAGAAACCCACTTCGGGCTGGTTTGGTATTGCTGTGCTTTTAAAAAAAGCTGCTGTGAGAATAAGCGGCTGTGCTGTGAGAATAAGCGGCTGTGAAATAAAGCAGCAGAGTGTTTGGTAAACTTTTTTGTAAAAGTGCTTTTAGAAAAAAAAGCTGTATGATAGTGTTTGGTAAACTTTTATGTAAAACAGCTGTGACTGTGTGAAATGACCAAAAAGGGTATAGTACTTTAATAATTTAATTTTCTTAACAAATAAAAGTGAATTACTAAATATACTTTATTTTTAGAAGAAAAATATTTATAAACTTTATCTTAAATATTAATTAGTATGACAAACTACTTCAATTGAAACATTTTAGGCTGAATAGCTAGGATTCATTAGTACAATATTGTTAATGTACTTGAAAGTAGTCTAATTAGATGCATTCATCAAACTTGCCGCTATTTTATTTCTTAATGCTTCTATCTCATGTGATCCTTTAACTTAATAATTTTGGTATTCTTCCTCATCATCATCACTACTATCGCTCTCTTCACAAAAGTCTCTGGGGTCATCAAAATAACGATCACGTTCAGAATACCTCCGTATGTAGTTATGAAGAGCCATTGTAGCAATGACAATGAAATGAAGGACGTGAAAGTTTTTTGTGGCGTCATCATATTGCTTTGAGAAGAACATGTGTAGGGTTTAGGGTTGAGATAAAGAATACCATAATCAACTCAAACCAGTCTATTACACCATAATGCAGTAGTTCGATTTGGCAATGCAATCATTTAAACGAAAGATGATCTATTTCATAATCATAACGAAAGATGATCTATTTCATAATCATAACAAAGTCTACATGATAGTGAATTTAATATCCAGAAAACCAGCAAAAACATCCTAAAGATAGGAAAGTGGAGAACTTAAACGATGGCATTCACATTCCTTTCCAATAGGCGACGGCGAGTTTGTCCTTTCTTCAAGCAATATAGCCAGCCTTCATTATCGGGAGTATCTGTCCCAGATTCGGACGACTTGGCTTTTAGATGCACGGGTTTATGAGAGTTCCAAGAAGCCTTAAAACACTCCTGAGTGCTGTTAAGAGATGCAAAATTTCATCAAATATGAAATGATAGATCAGTTTCAAGCTTCTATTGACATATCCAATCTAATGTGTAAAATTTCAATGTCGATGTCTCCAAACTCCTTAATGAGGTTAAACATTTGAAATGCTCGACTCACTATCACTACACACAACCAAAATTTCCACTAAAATTGTATCGAAATTGGATTACCATTTATACAAAAGAATGAGGTTGTTACAAACCAGAAAGCAGCAGCTTCACGAGGGAGCTTTAATTGCACACATTTGGGACACCTGCATACAAAAAATCAAGTTTAACTCAAGAACGTAATAAATCACCCACAAAAAGTACCAATTTTTAGTTTAATAATCAAAGCAATTACACAATTAGAACCACAGAGATTTTAGCTTTATCAATAGAAATGGAAACTCTCCACTACCTCAAACTTTCCAAATTTTTAAAACAACATATTCACTTTTTCCAAACAAAACTTGTTATTGTAGTGGCGGAAAGCAATTATGCCTATGCAACCGGTGAGGGTTCGACCCCCACTGATTCCCCTTCCCCCTAACAACTAACTATCTTACCCCCTAATGCTATCGCTCTACTAAAAACCCAAAATTTGTTACCAGTCTTTGACCCACCAGAAGAAAAAAAAAGAAAAAAAAAATCACTTTTTTACAGAAACTAACAGAATAGAGGAAGTAGTTGAAATTGAATTCTTGCAAACCAGAAATCCCCAATTAACTGACAGAAAAAGAATTGAATGCATTTCTCCCCTTTCGTCCACCTATGCTACAATATATATTAAAACAAGATCCAACAACAATTCACATACAACTACAAAATCCAACAACAATTCACAGAACAATAGCAAGAACAACAACAGCAAGAACAACAAGATGTGTTTTCTACATATACCATTTTTCTTTCTCTAAATTCTCTGAACTCAAAAATGTTATAGCATACAAGTATACAACTAATGTGTGCATGTTCTGTGTGCCCAAATATATGTTCTTTGTCATCTGTGAAGCTCGAAAACTTTGTTGCATACAATTGGCTTTCCGTGGAGTGCAGCAAGAATTGTAGTATCTAAAACTAGACATTTGGTACTATCCAGAAAAAACTGTACAGAAAATTTATGTGATTCCGCAACACAAAAGAGCAACTTGGCATATTATCTCAGACCCTTAAATCATTAAGTTGTCCAAAAAATTGTCAGACCCTACTAAATAGTGTGCTTAGTTCTTGTATGATTCCAGGGAAGTAAAGTGTAACATTGTATATGTGGATGTTGACACTGCCAAAGGCCCAGTTAAAATTATAGGGTAGGAACATAGAGGAAAGCAGAGGGTGGCACCAACCTAAGCAAGCATTGGGAGACACCACTACCACTAATGTACACAAGAGTGGAGTTTTCCAAAATACATCTTACTCTCTTCGTCCCAAGAAGAATAGGAGGGAAAAAAGGCATCCCAAGTAGAACACAGAGCACTCTGCACTGCTACAAAAGGTTTCTTCTACAAAAGGTTTCTTCTCTTCATTCTTTAGCTCATTCATTCCCCAGTCAAAAGGTTTCTTCTATCTTCTCAGTCAATTTTCTTGTTTCCTCCACAAACCCTAATTTTTTTCCCATTTTTTTCCCCAATTGTTTTCTCCATCCCTAGTTTTCCCGACACCCATACACTCATCCCTTCGCTCTTGCCACCCCTCTTTCACTCTCCCCATCCCCAAATTAAAAAATCCAAACAAATAAATAACAAAATTTTAGAGAAGAGAAGCTTACCAGAGAAAGGAGGGAAGGCGACGGCGATAGAAGGAGGGAAGGCGACGGCTGGCGCTGAGACCGACGGAGAGAGGGGAAAAGGAGGAGGAGGAGAAGAGGTGCAGCTGCAGGCAACAGAGGAGAAGAGGGCTGCGATTTCAGGAGGGCGTGCGAGAGAGAAGGCAGAGAGAAATGAGGGCAACATTGGCAATTTGAAAATTTCATTAAAGGAGCACTGTAGCTCCGTGTGCTTTGAAAAAAAGCCAGTTTTCCAAAGCAGCAAATAGCTGCTTCAGCTTTTCCTTTGATTTCAGCTTATTCTCACAGCAGCTTCCAAAATAAGCCCTTTTTTTTTAGTTTACCAAACACCTAAAACCCTCACAGCTTTTTTTCATGGGTGCTTTTTTTTTAAGCACCTCACTCCCAAACCACCCCTTCGTCCCGTTCTCAAACAGAAAGAAACGAAGAAGAAATCTAAACGACAAAAATAGATGGATGTGAAGGAACCCTAGAAATCCCAAATTCTGAGAAACCCCCTAATTTTTGGATTTTGGTTTTTGTTTTCAGGAAACAACGAACACCGACTCCAGCACTGGGTCTCTTTGTTCCACGTGGGAGAAGATCTATACAGATTTAGCTTTCTCATCTGTTTTCTGGGTTTGCTTCTTCATAGATGCTGATGCTTTCTCTAATGGTGGGTTTTGCGTTGTCAAATTAGGGTTTTCAATTTGTTCACTCCCCTTTTTTTGTGGGCCTTTTGATTCTTTCGTCGCGGCTGCCGATCAAGCGCTCATTCCTGTAAGTGTCCTTACTTACTTTACCTCCTCGTTCCCCTGCAATGCGTTTTTGCTACTAGGGTTTTGGTTTCGTGCTTTTTTCTGGTTTTTCTGTTTCATTCGATTTGCGGATTTCATCAAAATTGTGGGTTCAGGGTTTCGTATTACTCATAAATTTGTGAAATTAGAGTGAATGAAAAGAAGAAAAGAAGAAAAGATTAGATATCGAGGAGGTATTGTTTATACGAAGAAGCCTTTTGTAATTTACAGAGTTACAGGTTAACTCATAGAAAAACCCACCTTGTCCTTTTAGAATTAGGAAGACTATTAGAATCCATATTGTGTTTGTGTATGCTTGTACACCTATTTAAATCCCTCGATAACTGATTCTCAACAGGCCTCCTACAAAATTATTCGAAACTAACTAACTGCCTTTTGCGGATTGAATTTGGAAGCAGAACATCATATAGAGGGAAGTAGAAGAAGAAGAAGAAGAAGAAGAAGAAGAATGATTAAGTACGGGTTGAACCTAAGGGGGCAGCAGAAGAAGCAGCCGACAAGGCCTCCTGTCCCTAAACCTCTGGGTTTTGGTGACGATGACGACGACAATGATGTCGAGAAGGAAATATCTCGCCAGGCTTCCAAGAACAAATCTCTCAAGGATATTGAGGAACAGCAGAGGAAGGCACTGGAGCAGGACCCATCGGTGTTCGACTACGATGGAGTTTATGACCAGATGAAACAGAAAGCCATCCAACCTCGGGTGCAAGATCGTCAAGAGAGAATGGCAAGGTATATTCCTGGTATACAGAGAAAGGCAGAAGAACGAAAGCGAGAGCAGGAGATAATATACGAGAGAAAACTACAGAAAGAGAGAAACCAAGAGGATCACCTCTATGCAGACAAGGAACGCTTTGTCACAGGTGCTTACAAAAAGAAACTTGCAGAGCAAGCAAAATGGGCAGAGGAAGATCGACTGCGTCAACTTCGGGAGGAGAAAGATGATGTTACCAAGAAGAAAGACTTGACTGATTTCTACTTCAACCTTCAAAAAAATGTTGCTTTTGGTGCAGAAAATGTGAAGTCCAGGAAGCTAGAGAAGCAGGAGGAATTAAGCAGGCCAGATAAACATGAAGATAGAGATAGACCAATTGCTGTAGCATTGGAGCCATTGGGGCCTTCCAGTGTGAGAGAGGGGCATCTAGAGAAGCAGACCGAATCAGGCAAGCCAGACAAACTTGAAGACAGAGTAATTGCTACAGCATCAGTGCCGTTGGAGTCTCCCAGGGTGATGGAGGGACATCAAGATGAAAGTTTAATCACGTCTAAACGTCGTGATGAGCTCTCTGAAGAAAAGGAAGCTTCAAATGCATCAGCACAGGAAAAACCGTCAGTTGAACAGCCGCCAGAAAACCAACTGAGTACTAATCATCATAAAAGAAGTGCAGATGATGTGGCTGCAGCGAGAGAACGCTATCTAGCAAGGAAGAGACCTAAAGAACCATAGAATTTCTGCTTGACATGAATGTTTGTAAAAGCTGAAAGAAAGTAATGTTTGATACAGGGAGGGATGCAATTTCGGATCCGAGGATGCAGTGTCTATAGTATTTTCTTGTGTGTTTTGTTTAAACGTTTCACCATTTGACTGAATCATGGTGGGTGATAAGATGATTAAAAGAATGATGTTTGGTACACTAATGGAATACCTTGTATTTGATATGAAGCGTTTATGGATCAATGAATTTTCAGATTTCAACTCACTGGTTCAAATCCTCTCAGTTCTCATAGGTTTAGATAAATTTAGTGTAAATTATCTTCTAGTTTGTCAAAAAACATATCAACCATGTGTTCTTGAAGACATGACAAAACAGATCAACGTGTACCTCATGTCTACAATTGGATGTTCAAGTGTAAAATGAATGCAACTTTTAAATGACGTGAAGTAAGCTTATCCCTCTGTCATATTATTTATGTGGTTGGGTCAAGATTCTATTTTTTACTCGACATAAAAGAATGATAGGAACATCCATAAGAGCAAGTTCACCCTAATTTTAATCCCCTAAGGAATAGCCCATTTATTTCCCTCCCCACACCCCCTCCCTCCCCCGCCCCCCCCCAACCCAAAAATCCCAATCCACTGGGGAGCTCAGCTTCTCACCCAGTTGAAAATCCACTAACCCAATACCCAGGTGATCTGAGGCGCGTGGGAAATATGAACAATCAATTACTAGTCATTTGGATGGATTAAATTGACCATTGCCTAGAGGGTTTTTAGGAGTGGGAATGCTCTAAAGGCTATTCACTGAGCATCATAATTTGAGAGCCACTTTATGCATTATTTCAAATGCCTCTCTCAAGTGCGATAATTGCAAGCCAATAGCTAGTTTGTAATCCACGTGCTATAATATGAGTCATTCAAGATTGATATTTCATAGATGTAAGGTGTAAATTTAATAAATAGGTATAGGTGTTATAACACAAGTGGACTATGGCAAACCGAATAATATACATTAAAGGAAAAATATGTCCCTCGGGCAATATAAATAGGTAATGTGATTCTAAAAGAGATGAACTACTAAAATAATTAACACACATCAAAAGCCAAAATCACACGCTGATTACACATATCATTATCCTTTGTTAATCACTTTCTTCATCACTTTCCTGTATGTCTAAGTGATTCATATTCCTTTCCAGTGGCGGAAGCCCATCGTCGGAATCACAAGAGCCCTCCTCATCTTCACCGAGAGAGGACAGGTCCGCTTCTCCTCCTGTAACAGCAGAAAACAGACGTGCTGTGATTATCATACTTTTCTCTACAAAGATGCTCTTTGGAGAGATATCACCTCCGTTCAATTGAAATGCAAAACACCTTGCTAAGGCCACTTAAGCAAATTGGCAACCTCAATTGTTGCCCAGATAAACCGAGTGAACGCGTATAATCTTACTACTATGTTGGTTACAAAACCTGGTAACGAATTTAAGCAATATTTACAACACCAGACCAGACCGCCTCATCTTGTGCAAAGGAAAGGGTCAAATGTTGGGTCAGGTCTCTGTGAATAAGTGCCAAACAAAAGGTAGGGGGCGCCCTTCATCAACCACCAACCCAATACTGTATTAAGATGAACAGGCTGACGAGCAGCATACAACCACAAATAAAAGTAAAATAGAAGACTCTACGAAAATGAAAAGGATTCAAATGAAATGCTCCTGAAATCTTATGGGACATGGGTCGAAACAACAGATCAAACCTGATGTCTTGTAAAAAGAATTTACTTTCTGTTTATAAAAGTAAAAAGTACCTTTTACTTCTCTAGGAGACTTTGGAACCTGACTGTTCTGTGAAAGCCAATCATTTTGGACTGAAATTATTTCAGCACTATTTTCACATTTGGAGTATGCCTTCAGAAGTTCCCTGCATTGATAACATGATACTAAAGTGGTCATTACTTGAACGTTAAGCGGTTGGATCTAGTTGAATTTCAGCCACTAATCTCATTAGAAAACACTAGTCAATCTGGGATTGTATGGAACTTTTGTTTTTAACCTGATGTCAGTCATAAATTACATTGTTTCCTAGAATTACAATCTAAATCCTCTGAAACTGTGTGGCCAGTGACTGAGGAAGAAAATCCTGAAGAGAGTAACAACCTAGATCAATCTGGAAGTTCAAAAACTAAAAAGATATTGATTTAGCTAAGATTGTTTTTCTTTACTCAAACATGACCAAATTATACTAAAGGCGTGTCATCAAAAGTTAGACATCATTTCGTTAATTGGTTGTACATTTTCTTTGTCAGCTATGTGTTTGAATTGACACAGCTCTAATTTCTTACCTGGACTATGATTTCTGATGAACATATACGCAAAACTAAATACAAAACCCAATAAAAGATAATCACATACCTATTGAGGGACAGGAAAGCATGACCCCATTTGAACTTTCCAAGCAACAAATTTGCAGTTTCTTCTTCCCCACTGTAAAATCGTATAAAAGAAACATTTAAGAAAAAAATCAACTGCATGTCTGGCAGATGACACATCAAACTGTTGAGCCAAATAGACGCCAAATCCTAAGTTGGCCCATTTTCAGGGAATAAATTGGCTGAAAAATAGTTCAGAGCTTAAATTGACAATCACGTGATAATTAAGTTATTCTACGGAAAACCCTAAACTTTAATAAGTTTTATTTTAAGAAAGTGAAAGAAGTAAACATATGAGATTGCACTGGTGTAATTAAGGACCAAAAAGGTATCAGCTTCTGCAAGGTAATGAAAAGAGATTCTAGTACCATATGAACAAAGCCGCAGATAATGCCTCCACACAAGATAGTTGACAGGGTCGACCATAATTTACTGGATTTGCTGCTACAAGCCAAGGCACTGCAAATTATATGATTTGTAAACGTTAGTGAGCTGGTAAGAAGAAAACTGTCAAACACAGAAATTCAACTTCATGCATGTGAGAATACTAGTAGCTTATGTACACTCAATTTTGTGATCCATTAATAACACCATATAACATGATTATAACATGTAGACGAATCAATTACGTTATAAAAATGATAAACAAGGTTGCTATCAATTTAGACTAGCAGCGAACAGATAATTATCACATTAGGTAGACGAACTTTAATTAAACATGGTTGCTCAGCCTGGAAGCAATGCATATCAGCTCCAAGAGCTAACTTTCTGTGTCTCTGTTTAGAAAGGCTATTCTAGTGTTGCTAACGGTATGCGACTGGTAAGAAAAACGTTGCAGTAACAGGTTGCATTTCAATACAAATATAACATCTACAAGGAATGACCACATGGAAATTATTTTATCCTGAGAACAAGTCTACACTGAGAGAGCTCCGTGTCACACCCACTTACACAATACTGATGGCATTTTTAAAAAGGCACATAGCACATATCAGGCTCTAATCTTGAAGCTAACCAGTTGTGTTTTAGAATTACATAGCAAAAAGCCAGATAAATAATGAAAATAACTTAACACTTTTGTTAGAAACTGATCAATTCTTTTGGAATTTCTTCAATCACTCTCCCAGTTAGTAACAGTCAGTATTTTCAGTTTCATAGTTTGCTAGGGCAGTCTATTTGCATTTTCTTCATGTATTTATTTATTTTTGTTACTCCAAAGGAATTTTTAATTTCATTTTCTATACTTACAGACACAGAATCAGTGTGGGCGAGAGACTTTAGAGGCTTACACACACTTCAAAGGATACACTTTCCACCTTTATTCTTAGATTTATGACCAGGGTTTTATTTGTTAATGGTAATATCTTGTATGGTATAATGAATCGCCATGTGTAATCCTAGACTCTTTTCATTTTTTGTTCATATAAGAGTACACATGAAGACTAAGCTCCCATCCAGTTACGCATTTGAAACTCTGTCTTTGGCATATCAAATTTGTATTCTCATATTTAATGTTTTCATAGTGCATATCATTTTTTTAATAGACATGTTGGACACTCCTGGTTGTCTGTAGCTCCATATCATACTATAAATAACCTACTCCAAGCTAGCTAATTGATTGAAGAACCAAAGCTCATACAGAGGCGAGGAGCAGTGCAACGCAGCTTCACAAATGGTACATCATCCAAGCGTGCCCAAGAGCAATCCACAACAGCCAATCCTTTTCGCTGGATTAAACTATAATCTTCTCTTGAGACAGAAAGCGTCCCAACTGGACTGCAGAAATGGAAAACAACACTAGTAAAAGAATGCAACTATGCACCTTAATGAACCAAGAAGCAGTAATGTCATTTCAAATGCATAAACTGTTTAGTGAAAGGAACAGCAGAATTCATACATGTTTCTATGATGAACCATGAAGTAATGAATGTCATTTTAAAAGTATAAACTGTTCAATGGAAGGAACAAAGGTGCTCCTATAAATTTCCATTAGAAATATAACAAGAGACTCTCCTAAAGCTCAGCTTAACCCAATATCTCTCCTAAAGAACCAGAGCAAAAATTCTTCAAAAACTGAAACACTCATTCTTTAGAGCTCAGATATTATTTAGGGTGGAAATGTAGATGAAGCGAAATTGATAATTTGAGGGTAATGCAGAAGGCTATAATGATTCAGCCTCTCCCATTACACCATCAGAAAGATCAAGTGATGCTCGCTTGATTTTTGGAATATAATTTATTTAATTTTTTCTGTATAATATTCCGGTGCAGCTAGATACTGATATAAAACCAACACAATACAACATGACATTATTAAAAAATGTAATTAACATATGGGTATAGTAAGGTAAAACAAAATGAAGAAAGTTGAGGTTCCACCATAAAACCAATTGGCAATATGGGAGTAATCCAGTTACTTATAAGCACATGCAAGGTCCCGTATTTCTCCGATCTGAGATTCACTCTCAATACAAGATAATTTCTTAAATTACCTCAAAACAATGCCTCCAAAACCATTATTGACACGCAATTCCTGCAAGAAACAGTATGAATATTAACACTAAAGAAATTGCAAAAGCAAAACCATATAATAAATCTTAAATTCCATATCCCGGTTTTACAGTTTAAGGAAAATGCATTTGGTACTATGTCACAATTTTGTTTGTCCCAACAAGTTTTCAACATTTAAATATTATGTACTTAATTGTGTCATAGTTGTAACCCAGTACACTCCGAAACATTACAGATCAGTGGCAGAGCCACCAAGGGACCAGAATGGTCTCCGGCCCATCCTGCCTTTTTTTCTTCTTGCTACTATAACAGATGGTGTTGCTGCATATCAGTCTAATACTCTTAAAATTCAGGTGTGTTCTCAATCCAAACTCTTTTTCATTCCAGGCCAGCCTCCTTTTTCTCTCCGTCCCTCTTTTTGCGGTGCAGTGTTCACTTTCCCTCCTTATTCTATCAACTTTTCTTTGGCTTTAACTTATATTTTAGAAAATTTCTTGCTTGCTCCTTACCTCATATTCGGGTTTATGGGTTTGTACAATGTTTTAAGTTCTCTCTATTGAATTTAGGACCTTTCAATTTTTATGCAAATTACTCCATTCTCTCATGTTTTATGTTCAAATTACCATATATATGAGAGGCCCTCCCACACATTAAATCCTAGCTCCGGCACTTTTATAGATAGTTTAATAGACCAAGAGTTAAAGGCAAGCTTCTCATATTTGGTCATGAATAGGCTCAAGTGCTCATAGTGCGAACTAGGAAAACTTATTCAGGACAAAGTCAAGAAAAAATCGATAAACTTCAACACTATGCAGGAAAAATTCTTGTAATGTCATAGAACAACATATATAAGATAGAGCTTCTACAAAAGAGATATTGTTTTTCACTTAAAAGATGTAAATTCGACCTAATTCTCATTTCAATACTTCCCTTTTACAATTGAAAAAAAGAAAAAGAAAAAGAAAAGTCGTACACATAATATCTAACAAAGATTTCAATACACTAACCCTATAGCCAATTGATCAAATCATACAAACGATGACAATTTACCATCCACATTAAAGATGAAAACTTTATAGAGATGACCACAAGCCAATTCTTATTTAACAGATGGAAAAAAAACCTAGGTAACATACAAATTTTAAAAGCAAACGAGTGATTCAGAAGGAAAAAATAAGCAGGCACTTACTTTCAAAAAGCCAAATCTTGAAAGCTTGCGTCCCGTGCATCTTTTTGCATCACATTGGCCAAAATCCTGAATCAACAAAACAACAACAATTGATTTGAGGCTCACATAATGGACTGAAATTAAGGGTAACATTTTAAAATTTCATTTTAGCTGAACAGAGTAAGGCCACAGGATTCGGACGTTATCAACAAATTAATCAAAATCAAATGCAGTAGATTTAAACATGAACAGAAGTCATTGCAATTGAACTATAATCGAAAATAACAATCTAAGACGAATATTATAGGTAAAAACAGAGACAGAAAAGCACCCCAATTTGAAGAGAAAAGAGAAGCTAAGGGAAAAACAAAGCTTGTAGTAAAAGAAAAAGCAAAGAAATGCATACCCACATTGCAAGCTGGATTTTGGGACCTGTTGCTGTTGGCTCCTCTTCAGTAGCTGCAGTACCAACCAAAAAGAAAAAAATAAAAATAAAAAACCCAATGAAACCACGGCAGGAATTATATCAAACACCTTGTGTGCAAGAATGGAAACACAATTGGAGACCTTGATCAGACGGTAGGGATTCGTCAGACTGTGAAAGATGGTGAAGGGTCCGGCTAGATTGCCCACGGTCACGGTGAGGCGGCTTATGGTTCTTGAACCGCTTGTTGTTACCCATTTCCTTTGCTTTCTTTTGCTTTTGCTGCGGAATCTGCGCAAGCGTTCTTAGCTCTCCTTAGACAGGGTTTTCGGGTGGCTCGTCTGGTTTGCTTGCTGGGCTTTTGTTTTCCGTTTGTTGCGAATTCACTTAGAATTTTGAGAAATTTGAGTAAATTGTACTATGGTTAACTGTAACTCAATTGGAGCAATGGTCCCTCAACTAAAAATCCATTACCATTGGTCCCTCAACTTATCAAAACGTGCAGCTATGGTCTCTCAACTAAAAATTCATTACCATTGGTCCCTCAACTTTAATTCAACTAGAGAAATGGTCCCTTAACTTTAACCCAATTGTAGCAATAGTCCTTCCAATATAACTCGTTTTGAAAAAAAAATTTGACATAGTTGACAAAAAGAACCATAATTATACACTTTGATGAGTTGAGGGACCCTAATTGTATAAATGGTCAATCCAATATAACTTATTTTGACAAAATTTATGAAAAGGACATTAGCTACACATTTTGATAAGTTGAGGGACCAATGGTAATGGATTTTTAATTGAGTGACTATTGCTCCAATTTGATTAAAGTTGAGGGACCATTCGTACAATTTACTCGAGAAATTTTAACAGGCTTATAAATATTTAGTGAAAATTTTGAGGTATTTATCAATTTTCCCCTGAACTTGTGATCATTGGCCAATTTTTCCCCTTAACTCTCATAATTAGTCAATTTGCACCCTACTGTTAATTTTTTTTAATTTTCCATCTATTCTTTTTTTTTTTTTTCAATCTTTCTAATAACTTCCAACAAAGTACTAAAATTAACATAAACTCACCTGCATAATATAGGGTAAAATGTACAAAAACATAATACAATTAGTATGTGATATGGGTTGATTTTAAGAAAAAGTTTTGAATCGGGTTTAAAGCATGTAGAAGAAGAAATAATAACAAAAAGAAATAATAATCCTAAACTCATGGATCAAACCTATTTCAATAAAATGGGTTATTCTTAATAAGGAGTCGAAAATTATGAATTGACTAGCCATTTTTGCACTAAAGCTCAATTTTCCACAATTTACTTGAACTTAGCTTTCACTTTTATAAAGAAAATTGTATTCACATACAAAAATTTACACATCAATCCTTTTCATTATCAATTTTGTATAGTCAAAAATCAAATAAATTACTCCATACTGATTTATTATGACTAATAATACTATCTATGATAAATTGTAAAATTCTAAATTTTAATCTATTTGTAATAGGATAAAGATATAGGAAAATGATTAACATACATCTTATTTAGTTTCTTACACACACTTGTTTAATTATGATCAAATTAAAAAATTAACATTAGGGTGCAAATTGACTAATTATGAGAGTTGAGGGGTGAAATTGGCCAAATTAAAGTTGAGGGGGAAATTGGCCAAATTAAAGTTGAGGGGGAAAATTGACTAATTATGAAAGTTGAGGGGGGAAATTGGCCAAAATTAAAGTTGAAGGGGAAAATTGATGAATACCTCGAAAATTTTCATTGCCTTCAGTACACGGGTTATGTGTTATAATATAAGCGTTAGAATACTTGAATAAATTTTTTTACTTATATTATCATATGTGGTGAATCGTTTGTGTTCCGAACACACAAAAAAAATATTTCCAATTTGATAGGAGTATAATAATGTGACTTTGGTATCTTATTTCTCTATATTTACTTGGTTAATTTATATTTGGTATAGTGTTTTATGTTATTTTTGTTTTATTGTAGGTTTAGTTACTAAAGTTGACAATTAGAGGTTAATTGGAGCTAAATGGAGCAGTTTTAGAGTTGGTTTGCATAGCATGCATGGAAAGAACAAGGGTTGGACGTTTTTGGAGTTTGAATGGTGCTAAGCTTGTGCAAAAATCTGGAGGAATTGAAGTTGAGGCTTGGAAGACAAGGAAATGCACAAGGAAGAGGAGTCTTGGTTGGAGTGAAACACAATAAAAAAGATTGGCAGCTGAGGTGCATTTCATCTTATCATATCTCCAGCTGAATTAAAGAGTCCTAATCACTTTGAATCACTCTCCAACTGAATACCTAGAGTCCTATTATAATCTAAAATTCTCTTACAAACATATAGATACTTTACATCCAGACTTTAAGGAGACAATTCCTTCATCCACACACAACCACTCTCTCTCTGCCATTCCTACCATTCATCATCTCCATCCATTCAAGCCGTTTCTACTATTGAAGATACATGAGTTCTTAGTTTCTATCTTTATTTAGTTTCGATTATTATTGTAAGTAGTTTCCAATTATCATAAACATGTGTAACTACTTTCTGTTTAGTTAGAGGTGAATTCGAAATCATGAACATATGATTTATATGAATTGGTTACATCCAGCCAGCTATTGTTTCATAAAATGTGAATGTGATTTCATTATCTATGTTTATTGATAACTTATTCTTGTATGTCTATTAAGAGGGCTGCTTAGTTTGTGCCACGCCCCGATCCCGACCTATGTTCAGAATCGACACATGACGTCACCAAATATCCATATATCTAACATACCCCGCCATCGGGATATGTACCAAGCACAACTCAAGCCTCAAATTGCGTAGTGATTTTTCATATACTTTATGGCTGCATCTAACATCCTTGTTAGACTGCCTTCGTACCCTAAGCATGAATCAAGCCATTCGTAGTTCACCATTCGCTATACTCGAACGTTCATCACATAAATCACCATGTCTCAACATAATACACAATTCTGCGCATGCATTATCTCATGGAGTAATCGAAGAAGCGCAATAATAATCTCTAGACACGTTGGTCAATGAGTCTAATCGTAATCATAACAACTATATCCAACAACATCCAATAATCACACCAAACAATAACACGTACAATACACTGAAATGCATGGCTAGAGCGACACAGTTCGGCCGAAGCCTACATCTTTGGAGCTGAAATCAAATCCAAGGAACCAACAAGTCAAATGATGCGATTTCGGACCACTTAACGAAATCCATCAACATCAAGTTCCGGACCACTCAACGGAACCAAGACACCAAAAGGGATTCCAGACCACTCAACGGAATCCAAACCAGAATACGATTCCGGACCACTTAACGGAATCGCGGAGTTGAAGGGATTCTGGACCTCTCAATGGAATCCGAGTAGATACGATTCCGGACCGCTCAACGGAATCGCGGAGTACAATGCGTATTGAACCACTCAATGAAATCCAAGCTAGATACAATTTCGGACCACTCAACGAAATTGTGGATCATGAGGGATTTCAGACTACTCAACGGAATCCAGACGGAGCAAGGAACCAGACCACTCAACGAAATCCCAGCGGATACCCAGTTCTGGATCACTCAACGGAACCGAGCGGAAGGGCAAGGGACATATCAACGGCTCGAAGAAACAAACATGAACCAAGTGCTCCACTTACAAAGGCTCAACGAAACGAAACAAAGCACAAGTACTAAATTTAGAACGGGTCAACGAAACGAGAAATGAAACAAGGAAACGGGATATGAAACAAGCTCTGAAGCAACAAACCCCATGGCAATGGGTTAATGGTCCACTACTAGCCCTCACATTTCATCACATCATACTAATCATATAGCACAAGCCACATTTCAAATATGTACGTCAATCACATTTCATAAATATTTCCAATTCACAATCAAATCATATAAATCGATGGCTAAAAATAAAAATAACAATTCACTAGAAATCACATTTAATAACCAAGTATAACACAATATGACGCCACTAGTATGTAAATCAAGACACGCATCAAACGAGGCGGACACGTCATCACGCTGAGCCCAATAAGCTCCATGGAATCTCAACAACACTCTAAGATCAACGACACGCTAGAAGAACTCAGGCTAGTTCACTAAAAAGTCAACCGTCGATCAAGGTCGAGTTTAGGGTCCACAACCCAAGAAATCTAAATCGGCAGATCCAGTTGCCAGATTTCTGATCTGTAACTTCCCAAAGTCTACATTATGCTTCTAGAACAACATACTAAAATTTCATTACAATCCAACGGTCGGATCTTCGCCAATCTCTAAGTTACGTAGCGACTGATGTTTAGTTTTACAAACTTAGAAATCCAATTCGGGAAGATCCATAGATCGGATTCCCAATCCGTAAGCTCCTATTATCCTCAAATATTACGTACTATTGTGTATTAAAGTTTGGTAACGATCCAACGGTCGGATCGTCAATTCATATAATAATCAAGTAGCGTACTATAATGTAAATAAGTTCAAACAATCAAATCTCATCAAGTGGATATCAAACCTGAAATAAGGGCATCTAATTTAACTTGAAAAGGCATCGTCGGCCCACTGGCCACGCCTCGACTCGCCGGAAAATTCAACTATTTCAAAAAATTACCAAATTTTACAGGAAAGTAGATCTCAGTGAGGGGAGCAATTTTCATACCTGTGGCCAAGTTCAATTTGGCTGGGAAACACCTGAATTTGCCACGAACCGCCAAAACCCTAGATTTGGGTGTGCTTTGATTCGACCTCCATACTCGCTCCGACGCCTCCACCACTGCTTGGGCTTTGTTCCTGAGGTTGAGGGGAGCCTATTGGTGGTGGTAATCGAGAGAAAGCGTTTTAGAAGTGGTGGATTGAAGCCATGGTGTCGTCGCACCCTACGGTTTGGGTTTCACGAAATCAAAGCCAAACATCTTCAATTGTGGGTGTAATAGGTAGAGGGGACAATGGAGAATGTTTTTATGGTGGTTAGATGATGTGATTCGCCGGAAAAACCGACGAAAACCGCCGGAGAATTCAAGTGGGACTGGGTCGGGTTGGAAAAAAGGGACCGAGCCGATGATCCCGTGTCTCCCCTCTCCTTCTTTTCCCCTCATTTCTTCTCTTGTTGATTGGTCTCCCTCTTTTCTCCTTTCCTAATTCGTCCACCCCCTCCTTTTCTATCCTTTCCTTTCCATCACATCCACACACGTGGCACATCCATTGCTTCAAAAAATCTGGAGCCTTCTAGATGGAGGTTAAAATTACAAAGATATTCCTGACTTTAAACGTTAATAACTTTTTCGTTATAACTCCATTTCACGAACGGTTTGCACCTACACGTTTGTAAGACTGAGCTCTATTCGAAAATATAAATTGTGACCTCGAAAGGTCTACGGTTTTTATATAATTAATTTCCAAACTTCAAATCTCGTAACTAGTTTATAAATTCAAATAAATTAATATAAATTCCCGAAAAATAATATAAAATCTCAATAATACAAATACGTAGATTATAACAGTGAAATCCAGGAATGGGATTTCACAATTTGCATGTAGGAATTGAAGCTAGAATATAAGGTAATTTTACATAATCGTCATGAACTTGTATTCGCAAATAATAAGTCACCAGTCATGATTGAGTTATGTAAATTTTTTGCAGGAGTATCATGTGTCATAAATATAAATGCTTTGTCAATACTTATGATTTTCATAGAACTTAATGATCTTTAATATGAATATTTATCACGTATCGTAGTTAAATGTCATGAGAGGAATAATTTGACGAGCAAAGCGTTCATTTTCATTGAACTTAGGAAAATTTGAGGGTTCATTAGTGTGTCACTATTAACTTGGGACATTGTCAGAACAATTTATAGAAATAATAACTAGAAATTGATTTGTATGCACATGTTTCATGTGGAGAGAAGAATCCCTTAACTAACTTTTCACCTATTTATCACTCACAACTTAATTTGCTTGCTGCTGTTACTTTGTTTACTTCTAAGGCTTCTCCTCCAAACTCGTTTGGACTACTTCTATCTATGTGATGTTATTTCGTATTATTTCTTAATCTCCAATTAATCTTGCCCACATAAGTAATCTAAACTACCTACCAAAAGAAGGTGAAAAGACTATTTAGTCTTCTACCATATAAAAAATGATAGACAATAATGTAATTTTACAAAACCAAATTTTGTTGTTTTTTATTGAAACCTCACATACAAGTGATTTTAAAATATATTTAATATTAAAAAATAAAAAATAAAATACCTCTCTTTACTCCCACTCCCACGTTCTCTCCCTCCCACATTCCCTTTTTAAAAAAAAAAAAAAAAAAATATTCACACGCGAAGTGTGTAGGCATATGCTAGTAACGATTTAATCAAATGTATCGACCGGAAGGTCTTATCGTCAAAGGATTGTCTTTTAGGACATACAACCAACAAGGGCTAGATTTAAAACTGAAAAACCAGCCGCCCTAGTCATGACGAACCAGGAAGTTTTACAACTTACAATTGCATAAGGGTAATGCTAGGAAGACTAAATTTAGAGACAAAATTTGCAAACTAAATGAAGTCTCACCAATAAGTAATAAACCAATCATCAACTTTCATGTCCTTTAGTTTTCAAAATTTTGTCTACAAATTTAGCCTCCCTAATATTACTCATTGCATGAACTCAAAAAATTGGTTCACCAAGAAAAACATGTATCAGAAAATTGCAAAGTTGCAACATTAGCAGCGTTAAAGAAACGCAAAAGTTGAATTCGACCTATTTAAAAGGGTATAAAGTAACAGCAATGTAGAAAGTTTCAAAAGCCACACTATTCAATCATGCGAGAAGTCTCACATCAATTTCCTGATAAGCAAAAATAAGTTCTGATCAATCTTAAACTTAGTACAACTCGAAGGATCTCCTTTCAGCATCATCTGAAGCCCACCAAATGAAGCGTATACCTCCCTGAAGTCAATCACATAAACCCAGTCAAAATGCATGTTAGTAAGATGACCACAAGGCCGTTAAACGATTAAAACAAATTCATCTCTTTTTACTCTCACAATTTGTAAGAGGACAGTAATATACCAGAGATCAAATGGATCTCGACCTTTATGTGATTTTTAAAACAAGAGCGCTACTTGCATATATCATAAGCAATCCCTAAATGATATCCAAAAAATGAACCCCCATTAAACCAGACACATGTCACTAACGTTCACTCTGCGTAAGTGAGAGTGTGTCTGTGCGTGTATGTTGAGTCATGAGCTCAACTTGCAAACCAGAAACTTCAAAGGTTGCAAGAAAAGATAGTTTGAACAATATGTCACGTACACTTTGACCTCAGTCTTTGAACCTTCATCTGAAGCCTTGGGTTTTCCTTTTGAAGATTCTGAACTTGCTGTTGACATTTTGTACAGCAATCCATGCATAATATATTCAAATTTGTCAGCAAGAGATTTCTGCTCAACCTGCCAAAAGGTAGCAGTATTCAGGAAATACGCTCAAATCCTGTAATTTTAACACAATATACAAAATGGAACAGGATATTATTCTTACTCGTCTTCCCTACTGACAGAGATCATGGGAAAGTAAGAGAATCAGACATGAACATGCCAATGGAATGTTTTACTATAAGCCGTCAACTTTGTATACTACAAGCCATTTGAAATTTTACTGGCACTAGTCTATTCTGCCCTTTGCTTCCCTTACTGAAACATGTGAAGACACATGCACATGTGCCCAGTTTTCAATCTACCAACCCGCGAGGTTACATCAGAGTTCAAATTTCAGAGGTCAAAATATTAGTACGAGGAGAGGAAAAATCCTACCCATTCTCAAAGTTATAATTTATTTCCACTTCAAAAGGAACATCATGCAAAGTAGAGTACCTGTCCACGTTTTCCAGAAACAGGTGCTCCGCTCCACTCAAGTGTGGGAGACAGCACCATCAAGAACTTCTCCTTTACATGCATAGGATATATTTCCGTATTCACATCCAGGAGCAGCAACACATCATGCTTCTCACTCTGTGCTACAATCCGGGAAACTAAAGAAACACATATCAAAATTAAGCAGAGCACCAAAGAGCATTAGAATATTTTTCAGACAAGTCGAAAGCTTTATCGATCATGCCATTGCCAAGCCAAACTAACAGTGTGAAAAGGCGTTTTCCAACGATGTGGGGCAATTAATTACGTGAGGGCAATGTCCAAACCCCAAAGGATTGACCATTAAAAAGAGCGGAGAAGAAATTTCGACATATTTACAAAAAGCAAAATTCATTCTAGTAAATCAATTAACAAATAGAACTGAATTCTCATTTTTTATGTTGCTTTGAATATAGACCTCAGTTCAGTTCATTGAAGTATAAACACAATAGAAATCAATTCTACGACGCGTAAAAAAGAAATACAATGTCCACACACACATTTAACAACAACGAGACTCGAGTAATGCATATGAGGACCATAATTATGCTAAAAGAGGATTAGATGGAAATAAATTTCAGAAGCAGATAAATGCATCTGGTGAAGATTGGAAAAATTGAATGAAATTGTCTGGCACTGGCAAGTGGCAATGACGAGAGAGAGAGAGAGAGAGAGAGAGAGAGAGAGAGAGAGAAGCAAACCTTTGTCAAATTTTTTGCCATCTGGGTCCACTTTCTCAATGCTAAATATATCATCAAACAGGAAATCAACCATTCTTAACCAAGTTTGTCAAAGTTACACCTACACAATCATGAAATAAAATGAAATTAAAGCCTCATAAAACAGTAAAAAGAATGATACTTGAAGTTGAAGCTACCTAACAAATGCACAAAAGTGGTTCTGGGTTTCTCCTAAAACTCAAGTCCCAGTTGAAGAAACACAAAGGCATCTAAATTCAAGCAACTCCAAACCACACGCAACAACTAACAAAAACCCATATGGAATGGAAGAAAATTACCCAAAAACACAGACCCCTTTCTGAAACTATTCAAGTGAGAGAGACAGAGAAAGAACCCACAAAATTAAATGCAGAGAGAGAGAGGTAGTTAGGTTAGGGTTACCGAGCTCAGAGATGGAGAGGACGAGCGAGCTGGGAGTGAGAAGGCGCTGAGGAAGAATTAGGAGTTGGGCGGGAGAGAGAGAGAGAGGAGAGCGCGAGATGTACTTAGGGCTTCTTCCTTATTTATTTACGTACCCGGCCCAGACCAAAACGATTCGTTTTGCCACTTTATTAGTTTGCCACTCGGCTCCTTCAATTTTGGATGTTGTCCTATCATCTCTTCCTGAAGAAACTCGAAGAAATGGCACAGATACCTTATTGCAATTGAATCAGAAGGTTAGTAGTTATTTTCTTACTTTTCCACGTATTTCCTAGTGGAGATTACTACCCTTATGATCAGCTGTCAAATCTTATCACACTTTTGTAACCGTTTACTTTTACTGTTGAACCTCGAAAGTTTGATTGCACAACAATGGATCTGCTATTAATTCATTGCATGTCTAAGTTTTTTTGACATAAAGATTGTTAAAATTATGCTCAAGTGTTGCCTCAGAAGTCATACATCGTTTTAGAGCAACAAGCTACAGATGCATAACATTTTAAGTTACTAATCCATGAAAGATGACTGGTCAGACTTTCATGTTGAATTGCTTTATAAATATGCATTCAAAACTGTTGATGAGATGTTATCTACTAAATTCTATGTTTATTAGCAAGGATTTTGAGGAAATTCCCCCATCTGCCATTTTAAAGGCATGACTTTTGGACTTATCTAGGCTGATATTGTTGAAGTTTTGTTGTAGACTAGGATCTTTTTAATCTATTGCCTATAAACTTTTTATGAAGTTGACCAAAATGCATCACTTCTTATACCCTGAATGTTTGACGAAGTCATGCCTTGTTTCTAATATAATTTTTGGTTGCGAAGATATGTAAGATTAAAATTTACTATGCTTTATTGAGGATGCATCGACTAAACTTTTCAAATAATTCTTAAATGTTTGTTTAGTCACCTGAGTTCCATTTTTTTTAAGATTGTAAATTTGTCTTGGCTCTTTCCTTAGTAAATGCATAAAGGTACAGGTTCAGTGTGAGCAATATCCTGACTTTGTGAAAATCTATAAGAAAAATGGATGAGATATTAATTGAAGTTGCTGATACATGAGTTCTCGACATTTTTGGTATGACATATGAAGTTCTATGAACTGAAAATAGTTGAGTGCTTCAAGTTCTGATTAGTGAATTCTGGAAATCATAGTATGGATGGGTTACACCTAGTGCTGTACTTGTTAAACTTAACTCTTGGTGCAGTTTGATGCCTTGAAAGGGACAGTACGGCACCTCAGCTTAATTCCTCTTGGTGGTGGTGGCATTTTGGCGCATTCCTTGGTACATATTGCATCCTGGTTGAAGGTAAGTAGATATGAGGTCTGGGTTTTCGTTCTAAATCCACTAGGAATTTAGTATAAATCAACTTATTGGAGTGCTTGTTGTACTTGTCCTTGGGATTTTGTGTAGGTGAAGGAAGATGACCACTCTGGGGACCGAATTGAATCCATCATCAACAAAGTGGAGTACTACCTTGCTGAAGGAAAGATAGCCGAAGCAGCAGAGGCATTTGAAGGAGTGAAAGGCACCCAAGCAACGGAAGTAGTGGGTGAATGGGTGAAGCGTGCTAGGAATAGGGGCTATCACAGACCAAGCTCTAACACTTATCCAATCTTATGCTACTTCTATCAGCGTTACGTAAAGTCCATTTCTTCACTACACATACAGAGCCTACCATATTAAACTGGAGGGGCTAACGCTTTGAGAGAATACGTAAAATGTTTTTTGATCTAGTGTCGTAGCTCTCGATATCTAAACAAACGAATCATCCAGTTCGATGTGTTACGTGCAGAAAGAGTGAAAATGTGAGTTCTTTTCATGCAGGCTCACTGCCATGGGAAGTATCCGGATCATCCCTTTGAGTGGCATTTTGTTTCAGTTCCTTCAAAGTTTTGCATATAATGGAATGATATCAGTGCTTCAGGACACTATTCAAACACAAGCGACCAAGTTTTTGACTAGCCATGCTATTCGTTATTTATTTGTATATACTGAATTTGTTACCATTTGATATAAACTAAGCGGCTGTTTGATAATATTTTTGTTTTTGTTTTTTTCAAACAAAAATTTCTTGGTAATTATTTTTAGTTTTTAGTTTTTAAAACAATGAAAGCCAGTTTTAAATTAATGATTTTGTTGTAAGCATAATTTATTGAACAATTATGGAGGCAAAAGAAAGAGGGTGCGGCATATAGAGAAGAAGAGAGAGATGTGTAATTGTGGGTGTGTGTTATCCCACCCCATTGTGCCTTTATTTATAGTAGTAGGATAGGTAAAAACCTTTCCCTTTAGGATTACAACATTTAATAGGTAATCTGCTCCTAATAGGAATATAAGATTCATTCCCATATCTACTAGGATTTACACAATCACATTCCTAATCTAATAGGATTGCAACACTCCCCCTTGAGTGTGTAAATACTCAAATAAATGGCGCATCAGGTCTTCAGTGATGAAGCAAGTATAGTTGATGAAGTTGTTAGCACAATGAGCAAATGCGAGCCTCAAATCAACGGAAGAATGCATAAAAAGTAAAACTCACAAAACCTCGCTATGGTAAAAGCCAAGGTAAAGAAAAACCCATAGTCTAAGGAGAAAAGTGAGAAGTTGCATTAAGTCAAAACTATACGTCTTTTAGACGTAAGTAGAAGAGCTCACAAGGGTATGATCAGCCCAGGATGGGTGCCTCGTTAAAACCTAGTTAGGTAGCAAAAACCCAATGGGAAAAATGCTCCTAATCGTAGGGAAAAATAGTACATTAAGATCAAGTGAGTATACTTCTGGATACTCCCCCTGAGTTAGACATAACTTCCAAATGAGAACTACAAGCATTGCATATGATAGTTAGGCATACCAATTCCTTGGACAAGCTTCTGGAAGGTTGACTTCAGCAGTGACGTCGTGTAGAGGTCGGCAAGGTTGTTTGGGATTGGCTTGCATGACTTCAATCTCCTGATGTTTTGCTGATGTAGATGTAGACGCAATATGTCTTGGCGTTGACTTCGTTGATGTATCATGGCTTGGTCGGGTGGATACATGCGGCATAGTCTTCATGGATCATCGTCGGGACTCAACGATGGATGAAAACATAGCAAATACTTCGAATATGCTCAACAATAACTCCTAACCATGTCTCACTTGTGGCGTAGTGAAGTGAGGTGAGTCTTGGAACAATTTGAAGATTTCGCAACTAAGGTCATATCGTGGGCCTCTAAGATATTGCGATATCCCTTAACGGTAAAGATATAACTATTCGAGGATTTTACCTTGTGTGGGTTTGATAAGTAACTTGCGTCAGCATAACATTAAGGCAAGCATCATTTCGAGGATCAGGGGGGTTGGATCCGCTGAGATGCGTTGGGATTTAATTTGCCCAAATTCGTAGTACCTTCAGGGTACGTCTTTAATACCAATTCAGTGGTTGCGTGTAGGCGCGGTGCTGCATCTTTACCAAGATCAACAGCGAATGAGATATCCTGTCTAAATACAATGAGCTAAGTACAATGAAGTGCAAAGTTGAACTTTGGTATGGAATTTTGGATTCCATAACCTCTTCAAGGTCTCATTTGTATATAACATATGGACGATCAAAGGTATACTCAAAGGTGACACATTCGAGGTGTAGTTCGACTGGTAGACCAAGGTACCGTCAGAACAATGCTTTGAATTTCAGGTTAAGGCATAAACGAGTTTTCCCAAGATCCTTCATCTCAAATTCCATCTTCAGATGAGAGGCAGTTTTCTCAAGCTCTTCCAGAGTCTTAGTGAGATTCGTGTCAATGACATAAACTATAACTCTAGCAATTTGGAATAAGACTTCATAGTTTAACACGCAAGGGCATAATTCATCCATGACTGATCAAATAATCACGTAGACGGGTATACCACATCCGTCAAAATTTTCAATCCATAAGTGAACGCCTCAAAACGAGTTAAGAGAATGTTCCGTGGTTTTGGAACTATTTGAACCAGTCCATGTAATTCTTCGGGAACTTACATGTAAAATCTTCGTATCTATATCCCCATGGAGAAAACACTAACCACATTTCATAATGTTGCTATCAATCATAGGACGTTTTGAGAGAAACCTTGCGCCTTAAGGCGTGCATCATATCGCACTATTTCATTCATCTCATAACGCTTCATTTCCCACTTGTAACATAACAGGGTTAACTTGGGCAGTGTAGGAACGACAGGTCCAATACACACTTTGGTAAGGAATTCGACCTGAATTGTAACTTTAGTTGTCCAATCAGTTCTACGTTGTCACTTAATCAACGAAACACAGTTCAATATCGTCACCTTTCATTTATGTCGGTAGCTACCATACAAGTGAAAACATCATCAATGGTAATCTCATTTCAATTCCATTTAGCTCATCCAAACTAGTATACTGGACCCAGAACTTCAAGTCTCGGGAGTAATCCGGATTAATCTCATGAGATGGAAATGATTTGAGACAGCGATCGAGTTTAGATTCATTGTTGTGCCGTGTCTTCCTCTTCTAGGGAAGTAAATCCTACGAACCGAATGATCTGTTGTGCTCCAGGCCAAGACAGATTGATTGGCTATCCGCCGGTGTACCGGACCGTCCAACATGGGCGTCCAAACCGTCCAACAGGGGCGGCACACCCTCCAAAGATGTTGACTCGACGTCCGTTAAGTACGTTTATCCTTGCAGGCATGTTTGCAGCTGGTATATGATCTTGTCACTTTAGCTAGATCAAAGGAATGTGTCTGGAGCAACATTCTGAAATCTAGAATTCATCGCACTTGCTTATCACACTTATGCGGTATGGGGATCGAGATAAGACATAGTGAGCAATGTCCAAGCAAATTCGCGCCGTTCTCCAGGAACGTTGATGTTCTTATCTCCCCCTAACGGCGGGAAGACTGCCTCATTAAAGTGACAACCCACAAATGAGCGGTAAAGAGATCGTATGCAAAGGCTCGAAGAGAGCTAGTGTGAAGGAGAATCATGATCGACAAAAGATACATATCCTTCTTTGAGGACCCATGGTGGTACGTTGCGGCGGCGCAACTTGGCACATGGAATGCACACCCAAATGCGTAAATACGAAAATCGTCAGGTTCGTACCCAATAACTAATTGTAACGTCATATAGGTTGGGTGGCAATGGGCCTCAAGGCGGACCAACATAACTACGTACAAGGATTGCATAGCCTTAGGTAGAGACCGAAAACTTGGTACATTTACCAAAATTAAGGCGATCATTTAAATTGCGCTTTATGATCGCTAGGCGGGGCTATTTGGGGTGAACATGGGAATTTGATGTTCAATTATAAACCCAAAACAACATGCAATACTTTATCGAAAATCGTCGATATAAACTCTCCGGCATTATCCAGTCTCCCGGACTTTATGGGATAAGTAGGGTGGTGAACCCTTAATCGGCCAAGAGGTTTATCAGTAATGTGTGTGGACAAACATGTGACCAGTTTGTCGATTCATCAACCAAAACTATAAGTATTTATATGGTTCGCATTTTGGTTGGATTAGTCCACATATATTCCCTTGAATCCACTGTGAAAAGAGAGTCGTTTCGTATCTTTGCAAGAGATGATTTAGAAAATCAATTTCCCTAATGAGCAGGCTTGGCAAAGTGTGCTTGTAGGCACAAAATCCTTACTTCGGGTAAGGAGATGTGTCGTAGCTTCATTGTTCAACCTAAGTGTCCCAAAATGTCGTGTCAAAGTAAGTAAACTGCTCAATCACTAGGCTCCAGGCCAGCCACATGTGGCGTGTTCCCAGTTGGGAGACAGCTAATTGGCCCTAAATCAAAGTTTCAGGCTCATTTTTGGAGTGGTGCAAAGATATTTCACTCTATTTTCTTTTAGTGGTTCATTTATGATCATTGTTCTCTTGAATATCCTTAAAAACTCAACGTCAGGGAGAATTTAAGGTCCCTTAAATGGTGATTCAATACCATTCATACAACGAGTAGCGTGCCAATGCTCTTAATGAGGTTGGATAGACCTGAAGTCGTTGTTACAGATGTGATTTAGGTTTAAAGTTAGTGTGCGTAATACGCATTCATCCAGACAACTAATTTTCGCACATTCCTACCTAATCACGTGTTTAATTGAATCGGTCACATGTATTAAGAAACATGATTCAATTAACTCATATTCGAGGACAATATCAATAAGATTATCCATAAGTAAAACAAACACCAAACTTGAATCCAAGAACATGGAAAAATGTTCACAAAGTAAACCAAAGTTACTAGGGTGGATTCGGCCAACAAGGCCATTCATGTCAAAATTCTGCTATTCCAACGGTGTTCGGTGAAGCAAAATTAGTCTCACATATTGACTACTAGAATGGTACTCCTTTACAACATTGGTAGATGCATGAACATGTGCATAACCAATGATCTATTCCATCAAGACAGAAGTAGATTTTGCAGGGTTAAGGTTTGGGAATACTATAATTTATTCTTGAGGTTTTAGGTCTTAGATGCCAAAGATCATGCTTCGGGCATGATGCCACACTTTGGCAGGCCCTGATCATACCATATGTTGTAAAAACAAACTCGAAATTGGATTGTGAGAGAGTATGTCATTCGGTGTATCCCTGCCGAAGAAGTGCATCACCATTCGGTTAGGCTTTGACCGAACTGGGTTGAGCCATTCAATAAACTCCAGCCGAACTAGGTTTATATCTTTCTCTCACATTTGTGGTAGTAATCGGATCCGAGAATTTGGTAAACTTTCGCTTTCTACATTACTGCTTCAGGAGCGAGTTAGAAATATGGAAGGACGAGAAAAGTATTCTTGAGTTGAAATTCGATCGGATTTATAAACTTCATAATTGTACTCATTCATGGACGTAATCATGGTGTGCTTCAGGCAATGTCTTTCATGATTAGATAGTCCGTAGGAGCGAGCCAAATAGCCATGGAATCCTCGTTTAGGAGGTACTTCCGTTTGTAATGCTTCGGGCATAAGTCTTCAAATAAAGATCATGACGGAGACTTATTCAGCTCTTCCATGCCATTGTTAGCTTTAACGGTGTCTCAACTTCTTGATAGTCAAGTGGAGATTCACGTCTTGTACCCCACATAAAGTGGTTTCTATTAGAAACGTCCAAATAAGGGAAATCGAACTTGTGATGGTTCGACAATCCACTGAATTGGAGGGAACAAGATTGTGATTAGTGCTATGGGAATGAATCATCCATAAGCATCAAAGTTAGAACATTCGAGTTCTAAGACATGGTTTTCATGAAAAACGTCGGGTTTTCATGGGTGTATTGTTTTATGAAATCTTCGAGTTTCAAAGGCACTAAATTTGAAACTACAGGTTCAATTTAGTTTATGAATGTTTAGTTCATAAAATAGAGGTTCCTGCAAGAACACAGAATGCAATATACAACTAAGTGTAGTGGATTTGAGTTTCTTTTGGGAACTCAAGTGTGAGTGCTTCGGGACTACGAAAGTGAGTCAACAGTTCAAAGTATAAAAATAAATTATTGAATCGTTAATGTTCAAAAGTGATCTTCAGGTCAAGAATTTTGGATTTATTATCAGATTAATGGACTGCAGGTCACTTTTAATTAATTCAATAAATCGGGACCATTTGGGGTTAATCGTAGAAGCAAAATAATAATAACATGCGGGTTAAAATTATTTAGAATGCTAAAATATTAGCATGTGGGTCGAAAAATATTGTCCCAAAAATAATTGGGCTCGGGTTGGGTGCCTTGAGTAAAAGGCAGGGCCCAAAAGGGGCCTTAGGAGTAGGCTGCAGGCCATGAGAGGGGTGGGGGAAATCCCAGCCGCAGCTGGGTTTCAATTTTGGGTTAAGGGAATGGCACGGCAGCAAGGCCCAACAAGTTTGCTGGCCTGATAATGCACGGGAAGCCCAGCCGAATGGTTGGCATTATATTGGGCCGCAGGGATGACCCAGCAAGTAGCACAGGCTTGCTGCAGGCAGTCCAATGGCGCACGAGACAAGGGCCCAGCAAGAATGAAAACTTGCTGGCATAGGCCGCAAACAGAGGGAAGGTCTAAAAGGAAAGCTTCAGGCTTCCTTGATGAATGTGGATTATAGGCCCGAGACAACCCAACTAGGCCGAAGGCCTGGGGTGTCTATCTGCTCGTAGAAAGGCTGCTGTCAAGGTCCATGTGAATGCAGCAAAGCCCAGAGGGCTGCTGCCTAGTTTGTGCCGCATGGGTGGTGTCTAATTTCCCAAAAATTTTCGACACAAGTAGGGTTTAAGAAACCCAAATTTGCTTCTAATTTATTTTATATAATTTGACTCACAAATTCTACATAACAATTTAATTGTGCGATGCATGAAACAAATATATATATATATATATATTGACAAATATACAAACATATACAATATATATATCGAAAGGAAAATATAAATGTAGGGGGTTCATGCATCATGGGGAATGTTTTCATGCTTCAAGGTCGTTTCAAATATCTTACTTTATTTTAAGTGTACCTGATTGGTAGAAAACAACAAAAGCCTTTGAATTTGTAGAACATCCTTCTCGGAAAGCCGAAATTGCATCTCCAATGCGTTGTATCACGTTCAACATAGAAAGATTAAATTGAAGCAATAACATGTAGATCAATTCAATAAAATAATAAATTAATCATAAAAAGATGATTAAAACGTAATACTCCCCTAATTGAAAAATAAATTCTCTTGTTAGCGTAGCGTCAAGAGCGTGCTGATAACGTGTTGTAGGCATAATTTACTAAACAATTATGGAGGCTAAAGAGAGAGGTTGCTGCATATAGAGAAAAAGAGAGAGATGTGTAATTGTGGGTGTGTGTTATCTCACCCCATTGTGGCTTTATTTATAGTAGTATGATAGGAAAAAACCTTTCCTTTTAGGATTACAACATTTAATAGGTAATCTACTCCTAATACGAATATAAGATACATTCCCATATCTACTAGGATTTACACAATCACATTCCTAATCTAATAGGACTGCAATAGATTTTTAGTTTTCATTTTTTTTTTAAAAACTTATAGTAGTTACCATACGAGTTTTTAATTTAAAAAAAAAATATGAGAAACTAATAGCGAAATTATTATCAAACGGCTCTTAAACACAAAGGTCATCAAACGGATTCTAAATTTCTGCATGCATAGCATAGTACTTTGTTTCTTGGGCGATTCATTATTAAGTGCTTCATGCTTACACAATTTATAAACATGACACTTGACATCCTAATCTGTATAAATTAAAAACTAAAAACTCAGTTTTATTTTGTCAATTGTGAGGCTAAGCTCATCCCATCTCCCTTAGTGTAGATAATATCGTTTGTTCAAAAAAAAAAAAAAAAAACTCATTTTTATTTCTCAAGAAGTTTGAACTAATCTGTAACAGCCCGTCCCGGAGTTTACGTACGGCGGACGTGAAATGACAAAAATGCCCATAGGCATTTAATTAAGGTATGTTTGTGTTTTTGCTTTGGGTATTTGGTTGTATTTGGACCACACACACACACACACAGAGTCATTCTACCTCTATCTCACTTCCGTGCACTCTCTCTCTCAGACTCTCTTTCTCTCTCTCTCTCTCTCAGTTTTTCTCTCTCTCTGCAAGTGTACGAACAAGCCCAATTTCTCTCAGATCGAACTTGCAAAGGCCATATTTGGGATCCTTGAGGGTCCACGAGCACAACCATAGTGTTTTTTGGCTGTGAAACCATAGAAAAACCCTAGGACCCGAGAGGTCCGTCGAGGTACAGTACCACCGAGGTGATCGTCGAGGTTTCAAACCATTTCAAGGCTCCTAAAGGTATTCTCTCTCCCTCCTAAGGGTTTTGGTTGAGTTTTGGTTAAGCTTGAACGTAAGGAAACCATGGAAATCGAACCTCCGAGGGTGGCACTGTTCACCAACTTTTAAACCCGTGAGTTTCTTCAATTTTTAGGACCATAGTAAGCTTAAAGACCTTATCTCGATGCTCAGAGTGCATCATTGGTAAAAATTGGATGTCGGAAAGCCCATATACGAGGAGTTGCAGAGGTCGCCAGATTTTCGAGCTTGCTCCGACGTGATTTCGTGAGATTTGAAGCTTCAAATAAGTATAACGTCATTCTCCTCACTCTAAGCTTTTGTTTGGTACAAATTTCGAAGAAAATGGTTGAAAAATGAGTGAGATTAGACGGTTAGAAATTTTCCCAGTTATTCGACGACGACGACGGTCGTCGGAGTCCAGAGGTAGACGAAGACGGAATATTCTGTCAGTTGGACGGTATATTTCAACGCCGTTAGTTAGATTTAATGGTAATAGTTAGAAGTTGACGGAATATTCCCCAGAATATTCTGACGGCGTTAACTGACGCTGTCAGTATAACTGTCATGTGGCCGCGCGTGGGGGCGCGTAGGTCCGTGCGTTCGTCGGCGCGTGGCAACGCGTGGGTGGTCAGAAAATTATTTTAAAAATATGGGGATGATCCTGAGATTGTGTAGATCACTGTGGTATATTCATATACCCAAATTGAGCAATATATGAGAAGTTATTACTTATTATTGGTTATGTGCGTTAAATAACGTTTTTTGGTTACGCATATAGGTGAGGCCTATCCTGAGGACGAACGCCATCAATCGAGGCTCGGGGATTGCGACGCTTCGACATATCTGTGAGTGGGCAGTTGTTTTCCGTATATGCCTATATAAATGAGATTTTTCCCAGAAAATCAATTAAGCGAAATGTGATATGAAATGCGATATGATATGCCATGCAAAGTATATATATCTATTTATTCATGCATTAGTAGTTGCATATAATGGTAATTGGTGCTGTGGATGCACAGGTAAGTATCAGGTGAGTATATATTGATGATAGAGAAGGATTATATGATTTGATGCTTATGTGAGATGTATTGAAAGCTCATAAACCTGCACCACGGTGTTAGTGCTCCCGTCCAGGGTCAGGGCTCAGTTGTTCACGTGATGTTCACCTCTCGCACCGTACGCTCACCTTGGATCTAAGTTAGCTCTCAGTCTTCACGTGATCGTAGCACTAGAGCGTATTTATTTACACCTAGTCTTGTCGGTGAGACCACGTGAGGTGGTTCCGACTCGTGTGCAGGATATATTTTTATATGTGATGATGAGATTGATTATGAGCTATAGTTCAGCCGAGCTGATCACTCGGTGAACATGTTATGAGATATGATGAGTTTTCACCTGATATAGTTATATGATTTGATGAGATATATTTGGCATGGCATATACCTTGCATATCACTACTTCTAAACATGGTTTTGAGATAAGTATATACGTATTATATATTTCTGGGAAATTATTACAGGTTTTACGGCGAGGGGTTATAACTTTTGAGAAAAGAAAAGGTTTTGAAAATGATCTGTTTCTGACCCACTCAACTTTGTTTTTTGCCCCTCCAGGTTATAGGTAGCAGAGTTTTGGTGGCCACGAGGGAATAAACGGAGTTCTGACAGAATTCACAAAAGTAGGATTCACATTTGGGTGTTATATTTTAGCAATTGTTCTTGACTGCAACTAGACGTTTCTTTTGCTCTTAATGTGTATTTAAATTTATCTTATTAGCTTCCACGAGGTGCACATGGTTACGTCACTCTCACGTGACGGCCATCACGCCCTCCTTGGGACGGGGTGTGTCAGTTGGTATCAGAGCCTAGGTTGCAGTCCTGTATATCTTGAGAATTTCTTTATGTCTTCTGTCAGAACTATACCGCCTCATAGAGAGCCACGTCGTACAGATGAGTCTAAATTTTCGATATAGCTTAGTTAAGGAAAGCTATTGCTATTATGATTCAGTCTATTATTCAAAGGACTTCTCTTGAGATTGTTTTCAAGTTGATGCTGAATCATTTTATGGGATATGAAGAACCTGAGGGAGCAGAGTGATGGCCTAATCATTTGGAAAAGACGTTTCGGGTTATGCAAAGTCAAGGGAATTTTCCTTTTGAAAGGTAGGTCGAAACGACTACCTGGTTTAGAGTATTGAATCTGCATCCTGGTAGAGACAGTAGTCTTATACATTGTCACCGGAGGAAATAACTGATTGAGAGTTGTTTAAAGAATTGTTTAAGAAAAGGGTTAATCCTCCGGTATATATTGATGGTAAAAAGTAAGTGTTTACAAATTTGAGACAAGCAAAGAAGACATCGAATGAGTATTACAGAAAGTTTACGGACTTGTCTCGTTATCATCCGGATGTTGTTGCTAATCCGACGGAAATGTTATGTCGTTTAAGCTAGGTACTAAAAAAAAAAAGTGGCGTTTCGTGGCAACCACTATTCATAGTACTTCTTACCAGGAGTTTTACGAGTTTTGGTTGAGTATTAAAGAGATTATGCCCAGCAACAGTGAAGAATAATAATAAAAGAATGGGAATCAGAGGAAAATTGACCAAGGTAAAGGTCAGTCATCGCAATGACATCGAAAGACTAAGAGCTTCAAAAGAAGTGAAGCTAGTTCTAGTTCTTCAAGCTGAGGTTTTAGTGCCACTGGTCAGAGGCGAGGTGGTAATTTACTGGAGGTCCTAGATTCTAGAGACAGGGAGATGCTAGTGGAAGAAATGTACTTTTGTGTTGTAGGTGCAGTAATAGAAACTTTGGAGAGTGTAGGCGAAGAAATAGTGGATGCTTTATATGTGGATAAAGGGGACATAGAGCTGTAAATTGTCCCTAGAATAAGTAGATGCCCAACAGTCTTCTTTGCCACCACTAGCGCCGATTCAGCATGTTCCTGGATTTAGTAGTAATGGTCAGATAGGCCATGGTGAGCAAGGGCAAGGTATTTAAACTAATAGAGGTCGTGGGGGACGACAACAAGCCAAAGACATGTTAACATATCACTGCAAGATTCTCATAATCTTTTGGACTTGATTAGGGGTACGTTGAACCTATTTCTTTTGGTCACTTTGCTAGAGTTTTATTGATTGTGACGTAGAAATTTTATGTTCTTGTCGATGTTGTAAAGAAAGTACTGAATGAACACGATCGATGCGTATATATGTATTTTCCAATTAGGGGCAAAATGGTAATATTGCACCCTTAGGAATTGTTACTTATTTAACGAGACAACAGTGAGTTATCGATATCGTGGGCTGCAGACCGTAATATTAATAACTTATCCATTGGGATTCGTTAAGCAAGTAATCAGGGAGGTCATTATATATTAGTATTGTGTTCATTCAGAGTGTTCAGTGTTGGTAGAAGTTATAGTTATGGCAGCGAATTCTATTCCGTTAGAGATGGTGGATTTCGACGTTATTCTAGGCACAGATTGGTTGCATTATGATCGTGCCAAGATAGATTGCTACGGGAAATCAGTTACTTTCCATCCTTTTGGATTATCAGAGGTTACTTTTGTGGTTGAGCAAGTGGAGTGAGGTATGCCGTTATTTCCACTATGAGAGCAAAGAAAGAGTTATCGAAAGGCTGCCAAAGATACTTAGCTCATGTGGTGCTAAATGATGCTACTCTGAGTAGTGTGGAAGATGTAAAGGTGGTTAGACATTTTCCTATTGTATTTCCAGATGAGTTACCTGGATTGCCGCCAAACAAAGGTGTGGAGTTCACTATTGATTTGTCTCCAGGTACAGATCTTATATTATAGAATGGTTTCTGCAGAGTTGAGGGAATTGAAAGTTCAGTTGCAGGTGATAGGAGCATATTTATGCTACTTAGTTAGTGTGTTTTCTTGCATTTGCTTAGCTATTTGTTGCTTAGTATAGTGTTTAAAGTCATTTTCGTGTGTTTTTAGGTCCAAGAAGCAAAGTTGGCAAAAAGATGCATTTTGGAGCATTTTAGAGCAAATCTGGGCTTGGAATGGATAGCACAAGCAATGGGCATGAAGATGGACGAATTTGGAGTCTAAATGGAGTTAGGAATATGTTTCAAGGTTGGAGAAATAAATTCAAAACATTGAAGATAAGGAATCAGCTCAAAAGAAGGAGGATTATCCAAAACATTATCCAAACAACCTTATCTTATCTTATCTTATCCAACCCTTATCTTATCTTAACAAACCTTATCTTATCCTAATCCTTTTCTAATTCAATTCCTGGTACAATAAGGGTTTATTTTCTGATTGGGGGACATTTAAATTAAGTTTCTAGAAACCCTAAGCCTTGCCGCACCTAGCCTTCCAGAAAACCTGATTTCCTTGCCTTGCAAGGCTTTCTAGAAGCCTTATCCCTCCTTATCCAAATCTGCCGCACCTTAGGCCCTTTCCCATTGGAAATCTGATTGTTTTGAGCCTATTTCTGGATAGATTTGGCTTTCTAGAAGTCCTAATCTGATTCACTTAGGGTTTTTGGTGCCTATATATATATATATTAAAACACCCTTTACCGTACACACCACCCTCCATATACATCATTCACGCCAGAAATCATCCACCACTCTCTGCCGCCCCTTTCCTTCACCATTCTCCATAGTTTCTGACCTAATTCACCCCCTGCCGTGCCATATCACCCACACAAACCCAGAAAACCCCTATTGTGCCACAGCTATTCAAGGAAGGAAGGAGAAGGTGCCACTCTAAGTCGTGACTACTGCTGGAGCGTTCTTAGGTGTTGTTTATCTTTGTTTTCAATGTTTCAATTCAGTTTTCTTTGTTTAATTGCTATCATGAGGAACTAAACCCCTATTAGTTAGAGGGGGAATTTGAAGCCATGAATATATGTTTCTTATGATTTGATTTACTCCAGTTATGATTTCATAAATTGTGAATGTGGTTTACTTATCTGTTTTATTAAGAACTTGTTCTTGTGTGTTGATTAAGGATGCATACTTAGTTTACATGCATGAATTTGATGCTAGAATATAAGGGAATTTCACCTAATCGTTATGAACTTATATTCACAAGTTCAAATCATTGAAGATAAGGAATCAGCTCAAAAGAAGGAGGATTATCCAAAACATTATCCAAACAACCTTATGTTATCTTATCTTATCCAACCCTTATCTTATCTTAACAAACCTTATCTTATCCTAATCCTTTTCTAATTCAATTCCTGGTACAATAAGGGTTTATTTTCTGATTGGGGGACATTTAAATTAAGTTTCTAGAAACCCTAAGCCTTGCCACACCTAGCCTTCCAGAAAACCTGATTTCCTTGCCTTGCAAGGCTTTCTAGAAGCCTTATCCCTCTTTATCCAAATCTGCCGCACCTTAGGCCCTTTCCCATTGGAAATCTGATTGTTTTGAGCCTATTTCTGGATGGATTTGGCTTTCTAGAAGTCCTAATCTGATTCACTTAGGGTTTTTGGTGCCTATATATATATTAAAACACCCTTTGCCGTACACACCACCCTCCATATACATCATTCACGCCAGAAATCATCCACCACTCTCTGCCGCCCCTTTCCTTCACCATTCTCCATAGTTTCTGACCTAATTCACCCCCTGCCGTGCCATATCACCCACACAAACCCAGAAAACCCCTCTTGTGCCGCAGCTATTCAAGGAAGGAAGGAGAAGGTGCCACTCTAAGTCGTGACTACTGCTGGAGCGTTCTTAGGTGTTGTCTATCTTTGTTTTCAATGTTTCAATTCAGTTTTCTTTGTTTAATTGTTATCATGAGGAACTTAACCCCTATTAGTTAGAGGGGGAATTTGAAGCCATGAATATATGTTTCTTATGATTTGATTTACTCCAGTTATGATTTCATAAATTGTGAATGTGGTTTACTTATCTGTTTTATTAAGAACTTGTTCTTGTGTGTTGATTAAGGATGCATACTTAGTTTACATGCATGAATTTGACGCTAGAATATAAGGGAATTTCACCTAATCGTTATGAACTTATATTCACAAGTAGTAAAGGTTGCTAGTCACAATCATGTTAAGTAAACCCTAGGCTGGATTAACATGCGTCTTCCATAGTTATGAATGCCTTGTCAATGTTCATGATTTCCATTGAACTTAATGATCTTTGTTGAATGTCTCTATCATGCGTTTTCCATAGTTAGGGAGTTTGAGAAAGAATAATTTGGTTGTGATGCGTTATCCATTCAATTCAATGAATCTAGGGAAATCTGGGAATTGATTAGTTCAATACAATTAATTCGGAACATTGTCATTCATAGTTTATCGAAAGAGTAACTGGGAATCAAGTTGTATGCATATGTTTATGTGTGGATAAGGATCCTTCTAACTAGCCATTCACCCATTTAAATCACCAATTTCGTGCCTTTTTAAGTTGTCTTTACAATTTTGTTTGTTTAAGTTTAAATTCGTTCAAAACCAATCCCCTGCTTTTAGTTTGTGTTAGTAGAGTCTAAATTCGTCAAATCTTGAGTCTCTTAATCTTTTGAGTCAATTTGAGTCTTAATTTCGTTCAAATCAATCTTAGGTGTTAGTTTTGAGTCTAGATAACTTGTTTTGTGTGTTTTAGGTCTATTTAGCTTGTTTTGAGTCTCTAGAGTTTAGAAACTGTTTAATTGAATTCTATTTGCTGTTTTGAGTTTGTTTTGAGTTATTTGAGTCAAGTTAGGTTGTTTAAAGGTGTCTAGAGTTAAAATTCGTCCAAATTGATCATAGTACCTGTTTTCATTGTCTAGAGTCCAGTTTTAGTGTTTTAGAGTTTAATTTGTATAGATTAGCATCCCTTCTAATCCCCGGCCTTAAACGATCCCTACTTTCATATACTACGTCGATAGGGTTTTAATTTGAGTGTCAAGTAATTCTCACATCAAATTTTGGCGCCGTTGCCGGGGATTAGCAAACTTGCTAATCTCCCTAGTTTCTGCCGTGCATTTTAACTTGTTTTTGTTTCTGTTTTGCTTAGTTTTCTGATTTGTTTTGTTTTCTTTGTTTTAGGTACTAGTGTATGACTCGAAGTTCTCAACCCGTTCACGCACATATCTTGGAGTTTAACGACGATTTTGAGCGAGATTTGAGAAGGAAGAGGAAGCACCCAGAACCTGATCTACTTAGTTCAAGTTCTAATTCCGAATCTGAAGTTGAAATTGAAGAGGATTTGGAAGAGGAGCACGACATGGCTGCAGATAACCGAACAATCCAAGAACTTTCGGCCTCGGGATTGGACAATGCGACCCCTTTATGCATTCAATATCCTAGGGCGGCTCAAGGCAAGACTGATGAGTTTGAATTGAAGTCCAGCTTGTTGCACCACATCCTCAAATTCCACGGGTTGTCCATGGAAGATCCGAACAAGCACTTGAAGGAATTTGAAGTGGTTTGTTCAAGTATGACCCCTGTCAATGTTGATGGGAGTATATTGAAGATGAAAGCCTTTCCATTCTCTCTTTTGGAAAAGGCTAAGGATTGGCTCTACGAACTAGCACCTGGAACCGTTACTTCGTGGGAAAGCATGAAGCGCGCATTCTTAGAGAAATTTTTCCCAACTTCAAGAGTCATTCTCTTGAGGAAAAGGATAAGTGGCATTCAACAAAACCAAGGGGAATCGTTTCCAGCCTATTATGAGCGTTTCAAGGCGCTTGTTGCTTCTTGTCCACAACACCAAATGAAGGAAGAGCTTCTCCTCCAATATTTCTATGAAGGACTTCTCCCCATTGAGAGACAAATGCTTGATGCTTCAGCGGGAGGAGCTTTGGTTGACAAAACACCCGTGGCTGCCAAGACTCTAATTGCAAATCGAGCCTTGAATGCGCAACAATACGAAGGAGTTGGACAGAGAGAAGGGCCACGGCAACAACAAGTGAATGAGATAAATGCAATTTCAGAATTACAATCTCAAATAGCTAATCTCACTCTTCTTTTGTCACAGGTTGTGGATGGAACCAAAGCACAAGGGCCGGCTATATGTGGAGTGTGTTCTATGCAGGGACATCTCAACGATCAATGCCCTCAATTGATTGAGAATGGGGGGGTGGGAAACTGCCCAAGCCGTGGGTTTCCAAGGTCAAACCCAACAAAGACACGACCCATACTCAAACACATACAATCCAGGATGGAGAGATCATCCAAACTTCAAGTGGAGGGATTTTCAACAAGCACAGCCACAAAGCAGATTTAGACAGCCCCCTGGGATGTTTCCAAGGCCGTATGCAGCCCCACAACCTCAACCAACTTCGGCCCAAACCAATTCAGGTTCGTCGTTAAATAATGATAAAATTCTTCAAGTACTAACCTCTTTGACGCAGGACGTGCAGAGCATAAAAAATCAAGCTAAAGAGGTGGATGAACTGAAGAAACAAATGGGTCAAATGGCTGAATTCATGGGCCAATTCCGAGAACAAGGCAGATTGCCTAGTTCAACCGTTGTTAATCCTAAGGGAGGATTTGAAACCGCCCAAGCAATCACGTTGAGAAGTGGTAAGCAGGTTGGAACTGATTCACAACCATCTAGATCAAGTCAAGAAGAGGACAAGAAGCTGCAATTGGAGGAGGATGAATCACCCAAACCCATGGCAAGGAATGCACAATCCTTGCCGCAGCCAGTCCCCACTTCTAAACCGTCCTCAACCATCAAGGTAAGTTCCAATATGAATTCGTCTAGCTCTACTCCACTAATTGTGCCCTTTCCTAGCAGGTTGCGGCAATCAAAGAAAGAGGATGCTGAAAAAGACATTCTAGAGACATTCCGGAAAGTTCAAGTCAATATCCCACTCCTTGATGCAATAAAGCAAGTCCCAAGGTATGCTAAGTTTTTGAAAGAGCTTTGTACAACAAGGAGAAGGATTTCTAACAAAGAAGTGGTTCAAGTAAGTGAGAATGTCTCTGCTGTTCTACAAAGGAAATTACCCCATAAATGCAAAGATCCGGGTAGTTTTACAATTCCTTGCGTTATTGGTAGTACTAAGTTTGAACATGCTATGTTAGATTTAGGAGCTTCAATTAATGTCATGCCATACTCTATTTATGCATCTATGAACTTAGGTGAGCTTAAAAACGATGGTGTTATAATCCAATTAGCCGATCGTTCTAATGCATATCCAAAAGGAGTTTTGGAAGATGTTTTGGTGCAGGTTGGAAATCTGATTTTTCCAGCGGATTTTTATGTGCTTGACATGGAGGATACACCCCATTCCACCCCATTGCCGATCCTCCTTGGGAGACCTTTCATGAAAACAGCCCGCACCAAGATCGATGTGTTCAAAGGGACGTTGACAATGGAATTTGATGGGGAAGTTATTGATTTCAATCTTGCTGAAACTATTAAATTTCCTAAAGAAAATCATTCTTGTTTTGCTATTGATATATTCGATGAATTGGCGCAGGATTACCTTGATTCCTTGGAGAGGGATCCCCTTGAATCAACAATTGCACAAGGAATTGGGCAAAAACCCAATATTGCCGTGCCTAGAAGTGAAGAAGAGGCCGAGATGGTGGCTGCCCTAGAGTCACTACCTCAGCACCATGGTAAGCCTTCAAAACCTATTTCAATTCCAATTTCTACTAACAAGTTGTTACCCTCAGTGATTCAGGCACCCGTGCTTGAGCTTAAACCATTGCCGGATCATTTGAACGTCTTTTTGGGAGATAACGAGACGTTGCCCGTCATTGTGTCCTCCACACTCACGGCAACAGAGGAAGGAAAGTTAATTCGGGTGTTGAAAGAGCACAAAACAGCCATTGGGTGGACATTAGCCGATATTAGGGGGATTAGCCTTACAACATGCATGCATCACATACTTCTAGAGGAGGGGGCTAAACCAACTCGAGAGGCTCAACGCCGACTCAACCCTCCAATGATGGAAGTTGTGAAGAAGGAGATTATAAAGCTTCTTGATTGTGGAGTGATTTATCCAATCTCGGATAGCCGTTGGGTTTCACCGGTGCAATGTGTTCCAAAGAAATCCGGAGTCACTGTGGTGAAGAATGCCGAGAATGAACTTGTGCCCACACGTATCCAAACAGGTTGGAGAGTGTGCATCGACTATAGGAAGCTAAACGCCACCACGAGGAAGGACCACTTCCCTTTGCCGTTCATTGATCAAATGCTTGAAAGGTTAGCCGGTCATTCTTTTTATTGTTTTCTTGATGGGTATTCTGGGTATAATCAGATTGTTATAGCTCCGGATGACCAAGAAAAGACCACTTTCACGTGCCCCTTTGGTACCTTTGCCTATCGTCGCATGCCATTCGGTTTATGCAATGCACCTGCCACCTTTCAAAGATGCATGGTAAGTATCTTTTCAGATTTTGTGGAGAAGATTATTGAGGTATTCATGGATGATTTTAGTGTTTTTGGGGATTCGTTTGATGGGTGCTTAGATAATCTCACTTTGATTCTAAAACGTTGCACTGAAACTAACCTTGTTTTGAATTGGGAAAAATGTCACTTTATGGTAAAACAAGGCATAGTTTTAGGTCATATCATTTCAGAAAGGGGAATTGAGGTTGATAAATAAAAAATAGACCTTGTGCGTTACTTACCCTCTCCTACTTCGGTTAGAGAGGTTCGTTCTTTTCTTGGACATGCAGGTTTCTATAGGCGATTCATCAAGGATTTTTCGAAGATCTCCACCCCCCTTTGCCGTCTCCTCCAGAAGGATGTGACTTTTGTGTTTGATGAGGAATGTGAGAAGGCATTCAAACACCTCAAAGAGATGCTAACTTCGGCCCCCATCATAGTCCCACCAGATTGGAGCCTTCATTTTGAGCTTATGTGTGATGCTTCAGATTATGCATTAGGAGCTGTTTTGGGACAAAGGAAGGACAAGAAGCCCCATGTCATCTATTATGCATCTCGGACCTTGAATGATGCACAATTGAATTACTCTACCACTGAAAAAGAACTTCTTGCTGTTGTGTTTGCTTTAGATAAGTTTCGTTCTTATTTACTTGGTACTAAAGTTATTATTTACACTGACCATGCAGATTTGAAGTATTTGTTCACCAAGAAAGAAGCCAAACCAAGACTCATTCGCTAGATGCTTCTTCTCCAAGAGTTCGATATTGAAATCTGGGACAAGAAGGGGAGTGAAAACGTGGTGGCTGATCACTTGAGCCGTATGGTGCATGAGGAGGATGCCGTGCCTATCCAAGAGACATTCCCAGATGAGCAGCTGCTGTCCATCAAGGTAAGTGAGCCATGGTATGCTGATGTAGTAAATTATTTGGTGTCTAAACACATTCCAAGAGAGCTAAACAAGCACCAAAGTGATAAACTTAAAAAGGATGCACGTTCTTATGTTTGGGATGACCCATACTTGTGGAAATATTGCCCTGATCAGGTTCTACGTAGGTGTGTGCATGATTCTGAGTTTAATTCAATTTTAACTTTTTGTCACACCTATGCATGTGGAGGTCACTTTGGTACTCAAAGAACAGCACATAAAGTTTTAGAATGTGGATTTTATTGGCCTACTATCTTTAGAGATGCTAGAACTTTTTGTATGACTTGTGATAGATGTCAAAGAATGGGCAATATAGGTCCTAAACAACAAATGCCGCAACACCCCATATTTAGTGTTGAAATCTTTGATGTTTGGGGTATTGATTTCATGGGTCCTTTTCCTTCCTCACATGGTTTCCTTTATATTTTGCTTGTTGTGGATTATGTGTCGAAATGGGTGGAAGCAAAAGCCACCCGAACTAATGATTCTAAAGTGGTTGCAGATTTTGTTAGAACTAACATATTTGCTAGATTTGGAATGCCAAGAGTCCTAATCAGTGATAGGGGTTCCCATTTTTGCAATCGAACCATTGAGGCGCTGCTCAAGAAGTTTAATGTCACGCATAAGGTTTCAACACCTTATCACCCTCAAACCAGTGGGCAAGCCGAGGTTTCAAATAGAGAAATCAAGCAGATTTTGGGGAAAACCGTAGGGCCAACTCGGAAGGATTGGAGCTTGCGTTTGAATGATGCATTGTGGGCATATCGCACTGCCTAAAAAACCCTAATTGGAATGTCCCCATTTCGGCTAGTCTATGGGAAACCATGTCATCTTCCCGTCGAGTTAGAACATCGTGCACATTGGGCTGTCAAAACATTCAACATGGACATTGATGCCGCAGGTCTTCATAGAAAGCTTTAATTGAATGAGCTAGAAGAAATTAGGAATGAAGCTTATGAGAATGCACGGATCTACAAGGAGAAAACAAAGGCATTCCATGACAAGATGATTCGTAGCAAGCTGTTCTCTATAGGGCAGAAAGTGTTACTTTTCAATTCTCGCCTTCGTCTATTTCTAGGTAAGTTGCGTTCTAAGTGGATTGGTCCTTTTGTGGTTACTAATGTTTTTCCTCATGGTGCAGTCCAAATTCAAAGTTTAAAGACGCAACAAGAATTCAAAGTGAATGGACATCGATTGAAGCCATATTATGAGCAGTTTGAAGAGCACATTACGGAGGACATATCCTTTAATGCCGTGGGCCCCATTGAAGAATAGAGGGAAGGTTCGTCCGGCTGGAAGACGTTAAAGCAAGCTCTTCTTGGGAGGCAACCCATGCAAATAAAGACGATCTAGGAACTCTCCGGCTCCACAACCAGATTTGCGTTTCTAAACCCTACTCTTTATTGCTTTTCCTTTGCCATCTTGTTATGTTTGTTAGTTGTGTTGATTGCTGTTTGCTTTATGTGAGTCTATGTTTGAAACATTGAGGACAATGTTTGGTTTAAGTGTGGGGGGGGTAACAAAGTGTTTTCTGCATGAAATTCGTGGGTTTTTATCACCTATCACTTGGAATGTTGTTTTCAGTGTTTTTAAGTGTTTTTAAGCCATTTTGGAGTCTTTTAGTGTGTTTTGACAAGAAAATCCGAAAATACCATAAAAATTTGAAAAATTGTTTTGAAAAACCCAAAAAGAGTTGTTTTTGTGTGTTTGTTTGTGTCTTAGGGTACCTTCCAACACAATGATGAGGATTTGGTTTTTAATTGCATAACTGTTAAAGAAAGTTACAAACTTGGATTGACGTTTGATATACTCTTTGGTTTATGCTTGGTTGTAGTTGACATTCATGAATTCACATGTAATCACAAAAAGGATAAAATCAGTTTTTGTAACATGCTTGAAGGAAGTAACTCAAACTAACGCTACAACCCTGAGAGACTTGAGCCTTTAACGTTCTTTGGAGAGTTTAAAATCTGTGCATTCTTTGTTTTCTAAAGTCGTTGCATGATCTCATTATTCTTTGCTTGGCTGCTACTTGGAATGCGTTTCATCATTTAGTTCCAAATACTAGAACTCATACCCGTTTCATTCAAAGCATGAAATTGATTAGCATAACACATAATCAAGATGAAGTTGTTTAGTTTAAAACCAGAGCTAAAAAGCCTAACCCTTTGCATATGTATTGTAGGTTTAACCCATTTGAGCCTTGTTTAGCCTATGTTCTTTGTTTACCCACATTATCCTTACCTAGCCTAGATTAGGACCATCCTTACCCTTGTTCTTAAGGCGTAGCTAAGCATGAGCTAGAGTGAATTCCCTTTGTTCGTTATTAGGCGGCAAAACAAGTGTGGGGGAAGGGATTTATGTGTCTGATTGTGTGCCAACAAGACAAACAAGGGCACGGGCAAAAGAAAAAAAAGAGAGAGAAAGAAGAAAGAAGAAAATTCGTGTGAAAAAGAAAAGAAAAAGAAAAGTTGTGAAAAAGTATGAAAAGTGTTCAAAATAAGTGAGATTAAAGCTCACAAGTGTTGATTGTTGAAGGAGGGGTCCAAAAAGTTGAATTCGGCCCTAAAATATGTGTAATCTTCCCCTTTGTATCAAAGTTCGTGGCTGCGATTCAAGAAAGGGAGTTCTAAGTGTCATATTCATTACTTTGCTTGATATTGCTTTAAGAACGTTTGTTTTCCTTACCTTTCTTTGTTAGCCAATACCCCCTAGCCCCGTTATAACCCTATACTTCAATCTTGAGTGTTGTGTGTTTCAATATGTGGAGTTTGGGATTGGTATGAGCATATGGTGTCCCTGGTTCTCGCGTCTAAGTAGTAGCATTCCATTCATGAGATCATATCTATACATGCATTCCAGAAATTACTTTTCTTGCTATACATATATGTGAGTATTAGTTTTCATATTTACATCAATCTTCTCACATATAACTAGTGTAGGGAGTGTAGTCAGAAAATCTGTGTGACTGAGTGCATATCTAGTAAGGAATTGAGGGATTCTCTAAGGCATGTTACTACATTCAAAATGTTGTTTTAATTGATTAAATGCGAGCTAATGTGTGGTAACTTTGATTAAGTAGGTGCTCAAGGGTAGGGATAACTAAAATCTATGGGAGTAATGATCTTTGGCATGTTATGTATCATTGAAGATCCCTGAGGTGAACGTTGGAAGGTTTAGGTTACGTTTTGTTTGTTTTGTTTTGCTCGAGGACTAGCAAAAGCTAAGTGTGGGGGAATTTGATAGGAGCATATTTATGCTACTTAGTTAGTGTGTTTTCTTGCATTTGCTTAGCTATTTGTTGCTTAGTATAGTGTTTAAAGTCATTTTCGTGTGTTTTTAGGTCCAAGAAGCAAAGTTGGCAAAAAGATGCATTTTGGAGCATTTTAGAGCAAATCTGGGCTTGGAATGGATAGCACAAGCAATGGGCATGAAGATGGACGAATTTGGAGTCTAAATGGAGTTAGGAATATGTTTCAAGGTTGGAGAAATAAATTCAAATCATTGAAGATAAGGAATCAGCTCAAAAGAAGGAGGATTATCCAAAACATTATCCAAACAACCTTATCTTATCTTATCTTATCCAACCCTTATCTTATCTTAACAAACCTTATCTTATCCTAATCCTTTTCTAATTCAATTCCTGGTACAATAAGGGTTTATTTTCTGATTGGGGGACATTTAAATTAAGTTTCTAGAAACCCTAAGCCTTGCCACACCTAGCCTTCCAGAAAACCTGATTTCCTTGCCTTGCAAGGCTTTCTAGAAGCCTTATCCCTCCTTATCCAAATCTGCCGCACCTTAGGCCCTTTCCCATTGGAAATCTGATTGTTTTGAGCCTATTTCTGGATGGATTTGGCTTTCTAGAAGTCCTAATCTGATTCACTTAGGGTTTTTGGTGCCTATATATATATATATATATATATATATATATATTAAAACACCCTTTGCCGTACACACCACCCTCCATATACATCATTCACGCCAGAAATCATCCACCACTCTCTGCCGCCCCTTTCCTTCACCATTCTCCATAGTTTCTGACCTAATTCACCCCCTGCCGTGCCATATCACCCACACAAACCCAGAAAACCCCTCTTGTGCCGTAGCTATTCAAGGAAGGAAGGAGAAGGTGCCACTCTAAGTCGTGACTACTGCTGGAGCGTTCTTAGGTGTTGTCTATCTTTGTTTTCAATGTTTCAATTCAGTTTTCTTTGTTTAATTGCTATCATGAGGAACTAAACCCCTATTAGTTAGAGGGGGAATTTGAAGCCATGAATATATGTTTCTTATGATTTGATTTACTCCAGTTATGATTTCATAAATTGTGAATGTGGTTTACTTATCTGTTTTATTAAGAACTTGTTCTTGTGTGTTGATTAAGGATGCATACTTAGTTTACATGCATGAATTTGATGCTAGAATATAAGGGAATTTCACCTAATCGTTATGAACTTATATTCACAAGTAGTAAAGGTTGCTAGTCACAATCATGTTAAGTAAACCCTAGGCTGGATTAACATGCGTCTTCCATAGTTATGAATGCCTTGTCAATGTTCATGATTTCCATTGAACTTAATGATCTTTGTTGAATGTCTCTATCATGCGTATTCCATAGTTAGGGAGTTTGAGAAAGAATAATTTGGTTGTGATGCGTTATCCATTCAATTCAATGAATCTAAGGAAATCTGGGAATTGATTAGTTCAATACAATTAATTCGGAACATTGTCATTCATAGTTTATCGAAAGAGTAACTGGGAATCAAGTTGTATGCATATGTTTATGTGTGGATAAGGATCCTTCTAACTAGCCATTCACCCATTTAAATCACCAATTTCGTGCCTTTTTAAGTTGTCTTTACAATTTTGTTTGTTTAAGTTTAAATTCGTTCAAAACCAATCCCCTGCTTTTAGTTTGTGTTAGTAGAGTCTAAATTCGTCAAATCTTGAGTCTCTTAGTCTTTTGAGTCAATTTGAGTCTTAATTTCGTTCAAATCAATCTTAGGTGTTAGTTTTGAGTCTAGATAACTTGTTTTGTGTGTTTTAGGTCTATTTAGCTTGTTTTGAGTCTCTAGAGTTTAGAAACTGTTTAATTGAATTCTATTTGCTGTTTTGAGTTTGTTTTGAGTTATTTGAGTCAAGTTAGGTTGTTTAAAGGTGTCTAGAGTTAAAATTCGTCCAAATTGATCATAGTACCTGTTTTCATTGTCTAGAGTCCAGTTTTAGTGTTTTAGAGTTTAATTTGTATAGATTAGCATCCCTTCTAATCCCCGGCCTTAAACGATCCCTACTTTCATATACTACGTCGATAGGGTTTTAATTTAAGTGTCAAGTAATTCTCACATCAGCAGGAATTGGTTGATAAAGGTTTCATTCAACCTAGTACGATACCTTGGGGAGCCCCAGTTTTGTTGTAAGGAAGAAAGACGGGACATTAAGGCTATGTATTGATTATAGGCAATTAACTCGGGTAACGATTGAGGACCGTTATCCATTGCCCTACATTGATGATTGTTTGATCAGCTTAGAGGTGCCTGTGTGTTTTCAAAGATTGACTTGAGGTCTGGTTATTATCAGTAGAAGATTAGCAGTGAGGATGTTCCTAAGACTGATTTCAAAACTCGTTATGGTCATATTGAGTTTTTGGTGATGCCATTTAGATTGACGAATGTGCATGCTGCTTTTATGGGTTTGATGAATGAAGTATTCCAGGAATATCTTGACAGGTTTGTTATTGTTTTCATTGATGATATTCTGGTGTACTATAAGTCGAAAGCAGACCATGCTAGACATCTTAACTTGGTATTAAAGAATTGAGGGAACATTGGTTGTATGCCAAGTTTAGTAATTGCCAGTTTTGGTCGAATCAAGCGGCATTTCTGGGACATGTGATATCTGTTCATAGTATTCAAGTGGATCCTTAAAAGGTAGCAGCAGTGGGGAATTTGGAATAGCCACGAACCGTGATTGAGGTTCGAAGTTTCTTGGCTTAGCAGACTATTATAGACGGTTTATTAAGGATTTTTCAGTCATTGCCTTACCATTGGCGATAAAAAGGTATTGTGAGCAAAGTTTTCAGCAGTTGAAGTATTTCCTCACTCATGCACTTGTTTTAGCATTCCCAGATGATAGCGGTAATTATAAAGTCTTTAGTGATACTTATTTGAATGGTTTGGAATGTGTGTTGATGCAACGTGGTAGGGTGATTGCCTATACTTCACGGCAATTGAAACCTCATAAGATGAATTACCTACTCACGATTTGGAATTAACGGCTATCATCTTTGCTTTGAAATTACGGAGACATAATCTTTTTAGTGAGGAATGCAAGATTTTATTGATTATAAGAGTCTCCAATATCTGTTTTTTTTTTTTTTTTTTTTCAGAGGGATTTTAATCTTAGGCAACGAAGGTGGATTGAGTTGCTTAGTGATTATGATTGCACGACCAGGGTGACCGTGCAAATGTTGTGGCTGATGCACTTAGCAGGAAGACTTTGGTGAAGACCAATGTTTTGGATGCTTGTCATGTTCTTCTTTTTACAGACTTGAGGTATACTGGAGTGGAATTGGGAATAGAAGAACGAGAAGTAGCCTTGCTTGCTAGTTTTCAAGTCAGGCCAGTATCAATTGATCGAGTGCTCGAGGCACATATTAATGATGAAGAAATTCAAGAATTATTTCAGTTAAGTAATCAGGGGAAAAAGAAAGACTTCAGAGTTAGAGTATCAGATGGCATGCTTATGCTAGAGAGCGTGATGTATATGCCAAATAATGAAGAATTAAAGAAAGAAATTTTGGATGAAGCACATTGTTCGGCTTATGCAATACATTTAGGAGGAACTAAGATGTATCATACCATTCGACCATCTTATTATTGACCGGGTTGAAAAAGGAAATTGCTGATATGTTAGTAGATGTGTCATTTGTCAGCAGGTTAAAGTGAAAAGAAAGAAACCTTTTGGATTGACGTAGTCACTTTCCGTTCCGCGGTGGAAATGGGAAAATATTACTTTGGATTTTGCATACAAGTTTTCCTCGTACCCTAAATGGTTGTGATGGAATTTGGGTGAATGTTAATCGACTTACTAAGGCAAGTATGTTATTCAGCGAGGGAGCAGTAACCTTTCCAGACAAGTACAACAGTTATTTAATTGTTTTATGGAAGAGAGATTGAGGCTTACGGATCTGTTGAGCTTTTTGGGTATGTTGGTCACTTCAGTGTTCCGGAAGTAACACCATAAGGTGTGTGCTGATTTTTGGAATTGTAGATAAGATGGAATTTAAGTTACTGATATAGGAGATGAGACTACTCAGAATGTTCAAGTGATTAAGTTTAACTTGAAAGCAGCTCAGGATAATCAAAAGCGCCTAATGGACCGGCATGCCACTGATCGAGTGTAGGAGGTTGGTGATTGAGTATTTCTGAAATTTTCACCTTGGAAAAGTGTGTTTCGGTTTGGAAAGAAAGGCAAGTTAAGTTCTAGGTATATCGGACATTACAAGATCATTGAACGAGTCGGTGAAGTTGCTCACAAGCATGAGTTGCCTTCAATGTTGTTTAAGGTACATGGTGTCTTCCATGTTTCGATGCTTCGTCATTATGTCGTAGATCATTTGCATGTGATACCTCATCAACCCTTGGAGATCTATTCGGATTTGACTTCTGATGAGGAGCCAGTGACTATATTGGATTGGAAAGAAAAGGTTTTGAGGAATAACACAGTGTATTTGGTTAAAGTTTTGTGGATGAACCATTCAGTGGAAGAAGCGACTTGGGAGACAGAGGATCGGATGAGAGAGATGTACTCGAGGTTGTTTTATGAGTACTAGTGGATGGTTTTGGTTATGTAAATTTCGGGGACGGAATTTTTATAAGGAAGGTAGATTGTAACAGCCTGTCCCGGAGTTTACGTACGGCGAACGTGAAATGACGAAAATGCCCCTAGGCATTTAATTAAGGTATGTGTGTGTTTTTACTTTGGGTATTTGGTTGTATTTGGACCACACACACACACACAGTCACTCTACCTCTCTTTCACTCCCGTGCACTCTCTCTCAGACTCTCTCTCTTTCTCTCTCTCTCGGTTTCTCTCTTTCTTTCTGCAAGTGTACGAACAAGCCCCATTTCTCTCAGATCGAACTTGCAGAGGCCATATTTGGGATCCTTGAGGGTCCACGAGCACAACCATAGTGTTTTTTGGTTGTGAAACCATAGAAAAACCCTAGGACCCGAGAGGTCCGTCGAGGTACAGTACCACCGAGGTGATTGTCGAGGTTTCAAACCATTTCAAGGCTCCTAAAGGTATTCTCTCTCCCTCCTAAGGGTTTTGGTTAAGTTTTGGTTAAGCTTGAACGTAAGGAAACCATGGAAATCGAACCTCCGAAGGTGGCACTATTCACCAACTTTTAAACCCGTGAGTTTCTTCAATTTTCAGGACCATAACAAGCTTAAGAACCTTTTCTCGATGCTCGATCGTTGGTAAAAATTGGATGTCGAAAAGCCCAGATACGAGGAGTTGCAGAGGTCGCTAGATTTTCGAGCTTGCTCCGACATGATTTCGTGAGATTTGAAGCTTCAAATAGGTATAACGTCATCCTCCTCACTCTAAGCTTTTGTTTGGTACAAATTTCGAAGAAAATGGTTGAAAACTGAGTGAGATTAGACGGTTAGAAATTTTCCCAGTTTTTCAGCGACGGGGACGGTCGTCGGAGTCCAGAGGTAGACGAAGAAGGAATATTCAATCAGTTGGACGGAATATTCCAACGCCGTTAGTTAGATTTAACAGTAACAGTTAGAAGTTGATGGAATATTCCCCAGAATATTCTGACAGCATTAACTGACGCCGTCAGTATGCCTGTCACATGGCCGCGCGTGGGGGCGCGTAGGTCCATGCGTTCGCCGGCGCGTAGGTGGTCAGAAAATTGTTTTAAAAATATAGGGATGATCCTGAGATTGTGTAGATCTCTGTGGTATATTCATATACCCAAATTGAGCAATATATGAGAAGTTATTACCTATTGTTGGTTATGTGCGTTAAATAACATTTTTTGGTTATTACGCATATAGGTGAGGCCTATCCTGAGGACGAACACCATCAATCGAGGCTCGGGGATTGCGACGCTTCAACATATCTGTGAGTGGCAGTTGTTTTCCGTATATGCCTATATAAATGAGATTTTTCCAAGAAAATCAATTAAGCGAAATGTGATATGAAATGAGATATGATATGCCATGCAAAGTGTGTGTATATATATATATATTCATGCATTAGTAGTTGCATATAATGGTAATTGGTGCTGTGGACACACAGGTAAGTATCAGGTGAGTATATATTGATGATAGAGAATGATTATATGATTTGATGATTATGTGAGATGTATTGAAAGCTCATAAACCTGCACCACGGTGTTAGTGCTCCTGCCCAGGGCCAGGGCTCAGTTCTTCACGTGATGTTCACCTCTCGCACCGTACGCTCACCTTGGATCCAAGTTAGGTGCTCAGTCTTGTCGAATAGACCACTATAGGTGGGTTCGACTCGTAGGTGACCCGCGATTAGCGCTCAGTCTTCACGTGATCATAGCACTAGAGCGTATTTATTTACACTCAGTCTTGTCGGTGAGACCACGTGAGGTAGTTCCGACTCATGTGCAGGATATATTTTTATATGTGATGATGAGATTGATTATGAGCTATGGTTCAGCCGAGCTGATCACTCGGTGAACATGTTATGAGATATGATGAGTTTTCACCTGATATAGTTATATGATTTGATGAGATATATTTGGCATGGCATATACCTTGCATATCACTACTTCTGAACATGGTTTTGAGATAAGTATATACGTATTATATATTTCAGGGAAATTATTTCAGGTTTTAAGGCGAGGGGTTATAACTTTTGAGAAAAGAAAATGTTTTGAAAAGGATTTGTTTCTGACCCACTCAACTTTGTTTTTAGCTGCTCCAGGTTCTAGGTAGCAGAGTTTTGGTGGCCACGAGGGAAGAAACGGAGTTCTGACAGAATTCACAAAAGTAGAATTCATCTTCGGGTGTTATATTTTAACAATTGTCCTTGACTGCAACTAGACGTTCCTTTTGCTCTGAATGTGTATTTAAATTTATCTTATTAGCTTCCGCGCTGTGCACATGATTACGTCACTCTCACGTGACGGCCAGCACGCCCTCCTTGGGACGGGGTGTGTCAAATCTGTGTCATACGAGCACTGTAGAATTATAAAAGGATTATATTTTTTTTTATGATTTTTATTTTAAAACAAAAATGATAAATTAAAAAGATGCATGTGGATGAAATTATATAGCAATTAAGTTAGGGAATTGTTATTGACACTCCAAAATTATCATTCTACACTCCAAACTTTTTATATTTAAAAAGAAAAATATACTTGTGAGAAGTGTAGAATGAGATTTTTGAAATGCCAATAAAAATTAAATAACTAAATACGACACTGTTCCTAAGTTAGCTGCAGCCTGACACATGACAAAGAAAGAAACATCCACGTCTGACAATATGATTCGTGTGACAGCGAAGATATGGTAGTGTGGTTGTATTATAATTAAATTACTAAATTTATTAATTAATTACTTGTTAGTATGATTATCAATCCTAATCCTAATCATAATTAGTTGAGAAATCAAACTCACAAGAAGTCTTTTTAACATTAAAAATAAAAAGAACAAAGTAACCCAGGACCCCACCTCACTCGCACACACTCATACAACATAATATCAACACAAAGAGGCAGATTTACTCTTCATCATTATAGTAGAAGGCCACTTGTAATTTTGATTTTTCTTCTTCTTGGGAAATGATTTTTCACACTGAAAGAGAAATCATGTTTTTTAAATTATGTTTCAAGATGTTAGAGTTTCTTTGTAGATGAGTTTCTTAGTGGATGAGTGAGATTGAAAAGCTTAGAGTTTCTTGGTTCAAAGCTAGGTTTTTTTGTACTGGTAAGATTAAGAGCGATGATGGCACGTCATTTAGTACTACGGTCTAGTGGTATTCTTCTTCATTTGTAAGTGAGAGGTCTTATGTTCGGTTCTCACCAAATGTGAATTTGAGCTACTTTATTGCTCACCCACTATGAAGCTTAGCCACCCTCTCCCTCTCAATGTATATTATCGTTTGTGTATATATATATATATATATATATATATATATATATATATTTGATGGCTCGTCAAGGTAGAGATGGCGTACTGTGACTAGAGGGACGAGCCCCCGGCCAATTAAATAGAGACAAAATAACAGTAAACCTAAACTATTTAATTCGATTGAATGTACAAGATCTATTAGGAAATGTTTATCACTCATCTTTAAGCATAAGTCATGACCAAGGTCTAAAATATAGATGATATCGGAAATATCGTTAGTCTAAAAACACGGAAATTTTAATGGAAATATCGGGATATTATCGATATCGATAAAAATTGAATAAAAACCACGGAAATTGTAAGAAAAACTTGAAAATTTTATTGAAACTTTGCAGGATGTTTATTTAGTCAATTATCTATTAGTTTATCATAAAAAATTGGAAGGAAATGCATTGCATGATGGATTTAACTGATTTAAGTTGATTATATAGCGAGCTGGCAAACATTGTGAGTGTAGAAAATATATAAATATTTTAGCATATTTTCACAAAAATATAAGTGATATGGTGGTCAAGGTGTTGAAGGAGTAAAATGGGAGGGGTTCGAATCCCCTTGGTGTTTTTTCAAATATAAAAATTTAAAAAATACGGAAATTTCGATAGAAATATCGATGACATCGGAAATATCGGTAGTCCAAAAACACGGAAATTTCAATGGAAATATCGGGATATTATGAATATTTTAGACCTTCATGACATATATATTGCAGCTTTGATTTACATCATTGTGGAAAATTTGGCAGCTGCTGAGTCTCATTCACTTTTCACTTTGGAAATTAAAACTTCCAATTATTTCGTTTGCGAAAGAAAACACCAAGCTTTCACTTTGGAATCACACAAAGTGCTGCTGCTGTCTCCTTCCTTGATAACTGACCAATTAGTTTTTAAGTCCTGACTTTTCCAGATGCTGGCGGATGCCGAAACAATAAAATCAAGCCTGTCAAAAAGCATAGTAAGTGGGATATTTGGAGGGTAAGTTGTAGGTAAGACTGGAAATTTAGAGCTGGTTTAGGATTACTATGTTTTTTTTTTCTTTTAAAAAATTATTTTTACCGTACTTTAAGAATAATCAGCTGTAAAATAAAGCAGATGAGCGTTTGGTTAATTGAATTTAAAAGTGTCGTGAGTATGAAAAGTAATATAAAAGCGTTTGATAAATTGTAATGTAAAAGTGATATAATTGTATACAATAACAAAATGGACATAGTAGGAGTGGGGGCAACGACAACAGTGGCAAGGATAGTGGTGGTGGTGGTTGCGGTGGTGGTGATGGTTGCAATGGTGGTGGAGGTAACAACAAGGGTGGAGGTATGGTTATGGTGATGGTGCTAATAGTGGGATGTGGTGGTTGGGGTGCAAAGTAAAAATGCGGCGGTGGTAGCGCCGATGGTGGCGATTCTGGTTGTGGTGGTAGCAGTGGCGGTAATGGTAACGATGTTGGTGACAATGGTGGTAGTGAAAGTTGTGGTTGTGGTGACAGTGGTGGAAGCTGTGGTTATGATGGTGGTGATGACAAAATTGGTGGTAGTAATGGCGGTGATGGGGTAAGGGTTAGTGTTTGTAGCGATAGGTAATAACTGTCACTTTATTCTATAAGGAATAAAATGTGTTTAGAAGACTAAATAATGTAATGTCATTTCATAAAAAATTAATGAAGGTACTACATCAATTGAAAATATTTACTAACGGCTCAACTCTAATTTCATAAAAAATTACTAAAGCTAATATTTGGAGGTCATTATTTTTAAAATAAGCAGAATATTTTACTTTTACCAAACACCTTTTTACTGCTTAACTTTAAAGCGAAACAATTTATTTGTGAAAAAAAACAATACTAAACGGGGACCTAGACTTCTTAATCTGAATTTCTCTTTTGGTAAATAAGCTTTTACTGTAAAACAATTTAGAATATCAATTTATTAAAAATCAATGTGAGGCATGTGCTACATAAGAAGGACTTTAGAAAATAGGAAATGTTGAATGATAAGTAGTTATAGTTGGATGATTCCTTATTAGGTGTATCTTACTTGTCTAATGCCACTGGTAATTGCCTTTTATTGATAAAAAAAATAAGTTGCCAAAATAATTCCAGCCACCTAAGAAAGAGAAAGAGTATGAGATCAAGACGGACAGATGTGATGATTGAATCTCTTCATCTTCCATGTGCCTTGGCTCGGCTTTCAGCTATTCAGCCGATATTTTACTTTTGTGTTAGCACCAAAATATTATGTGTTTTGGCAAATTGCAGATTTTTTTTTTCTTTTCAAAATGAAAAATTGTAGAAATCGGCAAAATACGTTTTGTAAAACAACTTTTTTGTAAAAACATTTATCTCCTCATGAGAGCCTTTCTCTCCATTTCATGAGTGTCTTTCCCATTGTGTGTGAGATTTCAAATTTCATCTAGTAGTTTAGCCACCGATCCTCACCATGGCAAGGGTTGGTGGCAGTCCCCTTTCTTTCTCGCCTTCCTTTTATCCATCTTTACTTGCCTACTTTTCCCCATGTTCTCCAGGTAGACAACATGGGAATAGTAGGTGGACAAAGACGGAAGAAGAGGAAAGCAAGCGGACAAAGATGGATACTAGAATATCCGTGTTGTGAAATAAATTCTAATATATGTGTAATTGTGTAAATCATTAGTATATGGTATTTAGGATACTAGAATATCATTATCTCTTTATGAGTTTATTACTTACAAAGCAAGAAATTTTATCCTGTTTACTATAAATAAACGCACGGATGATGGGAAATGCACTTCATAAAAATTCAACCATTTCTTCTCTTTCTTTGCCGCACCCTTTCTCTCCTTTCAGCAAAATAGGCCATAACACGTTATCAAGCACGCTCCTAACGATGTGCTAAGGAACTGAAGGATATTTTGCTATAAACCCGTTCATAAGATTCATCATTGCAATCTAGGTACTTCTAAAAATACGGTCTAAATGTTGATTGTGAGATCATGATTTTCCAGGGGCGGAGAAGGTGGACTGGGATACGAATACCTCAGAAATTTGGTCATTGACTCAACAACTCTAATCATACTAGGGTGCACAGACAAACCAGCGGTGCCACCATATCATGTATTTTGGAAAGGTAGACGAAGTCTGCCGATTTCGCCAAGATTGACCATTCTCGTATGGAAGATACGAAAACCTGATCCAATCAAGGATCATATAAGTTTCCTATATTCTTGGAGATTCTTACTATCTAGGGATTGACGTGCGCATCAAGTAATCATACTCTTAAGAGGATGCAATAGCTACTCTTAGATATTCTCTGGAATTCTCTTAGTGTAATACAGATTCTATATCTTAAAAAGTCTCTCTCGCTCAACTAGTATAAATACAACCTTCTAGAATTCATCTTTGATAACGCAATTATCAATGAAACCTTCGTCTTTGCTCAGGATTACCTCTCATTCTTCTTATTTTTTAATTGCTAAAAGTGTTGAAGTTTACCACCGCTCCGCCTCAAGGAGCTTTAACTTGAACGAAGTGAGAGGTCGAGTTTTGAGCGCCTCATTGGTCTTCCCTTGCAGAACGGTTGAGCTCCCTCTTCAACAGACTTCTTCACAGCGTCATCAAACCTGTTCATCATCTTCATCTTCATCTTCTTCTTCTATAGTCTAGGCACTTCTGGAGTTTCGACGGAGCAAATTCCCTTTTTGTCTCCCTCGTTAATCTAGAATGGCTTGGAAATAAAGAAGTCGGAGCAACGTTTGATGATAGTATTTTGCTCCCTATGGGACCATGATTTTCTAGGGTTGAAGGAAGGCTGATCTAACTATAGTTGCCTCAGCGTCCAACATGGACTCGATAGCTCCAAGCAAATGGGAGTGTTGTGACAATTAAATCTAGCACATGTGTGGTTGTGCAAATTATTAGTAGATTGTATGTAGAATACTAAGAGCTTATCTCTTGGGTAAAGTACAAAAAACTACCTCAACTATTGGTGTCACGACACTTTCATACCTCATCTTTTAAAATTGACAATGTCATACCTCATCTTTAGAATTTGGTCAATTTTATACCTTCCGTTAGTTTGACCGTTAATTTGTCAGTGAAATGCTGACGTGGCTTAATCCAGAGCCCACTTTCTATTAAAAAATTATTAAAATATTATTAAAAACTAAAAAAAAATTATTTAATATGTTTTAAATATTAAAATAATAAAAAAGTAAAAAAAATTTATTTAAAAAACAACTTCCGTTCTCCCTCCATCCTTCATCTTCTTATCCCCCCCACCAAAACACTCCCCTCTTCTCCCCCTTCGTCTTCCTCCAGGCAAAAAAAAAAAAAAAAAAAAATTGAAAACCCACCAACCCCCCCCCCCCCCCCCCGAAACCCCAGACCTGAACCTCCGCCAGATCCCGTCGCACCTCCCCCCCTAGATCCCGTCACACCCCCTCCCCCCCGCGCACCCAGATCCCGTCAACCCCCCATCTTTCTTTTCTTTTCTCTCTTTCCCCTTTCTCCTCATCTTTTGCAGGTTGGGTAGTTTTCGTTTTTTTTTCTCCTTCTCCTTCTTTCTCATCTTCCTCTTCCTCTTCTGCAAGTTGGGTGTGGGGGTTTTGGGGAGCTGCTGCTGCTGCAACTGGGGTGGGGTGGGGTGGGGTTGGGGGGGAACGAACGGACGACGGCTGGAGGAAGAGAGGGCCGACGCGAGGAGGAAGAGAGGGTGGACAGGTTGGAACACAGTGAATGCAGGAAGATAGGGTGGGCGCACGCGCGGGGGGGTCATTGTGGGGGGGGACACGGGGCTGGGGTGGGGGTACCTGGGTCTGGGTTTTTGGTGACGATGGTGAAGGAAGGTTGGGGAGGGACAAGTGGGAGGGTTTGGGTGGTAAAGGGTCTCGGGGATGCAGAGGAGAGAGAGGAGAGAGATAGGTGAGGAGGAGAGAGACATAGATTTAATATCATAAAAAAATAATTTTTTTTAATTTTTAATTATTAAAAATATATTTAATAATTTTTAAATCCAATTGGATTAGTGAGTGGGACCCGAATGTAGCCACATCAGCACTTAACAGAAAAATTAACAGAAAAACTGACGGAGGTATGACATTGGCATAAATTCGTAAGATGAGGTATGACATTGTCAACTTTAAAAAATGAGGTATGAAAGTGTCGCGACACCAATAGTTGAGGTAGTTTTTTGTACTTTACCCTTATCTCTTTATGAGTGCATTACTTGCTCTTGGAATTTTTAAGTGGTATTTCAAAGAACAAAATCTCATCTTAAATTTCCTTTGTCAGTTATGATTATATTAATTATATTTGACCCTTTATTCGATTTAATTTTCTATCTTTGAATTATCTTTGAATTGACCATATCTTTAAAATTAACTTTCGTGATTAAACTTTTATACTACACATTGAATGAATTTGATGTCAAATTAAGTTTTGATCCCAATCTTATTTCTTTGATCGTTTGACATATGGCATTTAATTGTTTCTACTGGCAATTATTTTCAAATCGGTTGAAACAAAATTCTTCAATTACATAGCATTGGTTTTAACATATTGGTTAAATGATTAAATTAATTATATAGATGTTACAATCTTTTGATTTAATTTGTTTCAATTGCCACGATCGTACAATGATTTTCTAGGGCTCAGCCTTTACTATTTATATTGGCAGCCATGAGTCTTTTTGAGATATGACCATCCTCTCTATTTTCTAATCAAGTGCTTACTCTAAAAAATTATTGGTTTTCAAGTTCATTTTTCTTTTTAAGGGAAAGATTCAAGTTGTTCATTCGACCCGAGTATTGCTAATGTACGCTTACAAAGGTCAATAGGTTGTTGTATCCTGAAGGATAGGGCACCATAACTTGCTACACTGAAATTCTACCATAACCTGCTACACTGAAATTCTATCTCTGAGGGGCGAAATTTATTCTTAAGGACAGTGACTTACACGCCTCAACCTAATTTTTGTTTGTGGTCAAAGAAGCATAAGCCGGTTCGTGTTCGAAGGACAGTCATCAACGACATATTTTCCAACAATCTTAAGAATAGATCATGGACACTACCACTTCCGTTGCCGCCACTACTGCTTCTGTTGCTGCTACTATTGCCTCCGTCGCTACTACTACCAAGCTTCCTGATGTTTCTAAGATGGACACTTTCAATGGAGCCCATTTCAAACGCTAGCAAGAAAGAATTTTCTCTGCACTTGACATTATCAACCTTGCTGGCTACCATACCAAGCCCAAGCCAAAAGAAGGCACCGACATTTATAAGAAGGATTTAGAAGAATAGGAGAAAGGTAACAAAATATGCAGGCACACAATTTTGAGCACACTTTGCAATGAGCTTTTTGATATATATTGTTCTTATAAGACTGCAAGTGAGATTTGGGAAATTTTGAAAAAGAAGTATGTAGTTGAAGATGCTGGTACCCAAAAATATACTGTTGGAAATTTTCTAAAATTCCAAATGGTAGAGGACAAGGATGTGTCACTACAAATTCATGAGTTACACAAGCTCGTCAATGACTTGAAGAGTGAGGATATAGATTTGCCCGAAGTGTAATTGTAAACACGGAATTTTCCTGAAACGAAAAAGATAAGAACACGTGTACAAAGTAATATTTGTATTAATGATTTTTGGGTTACAATCTCTTCTACAAATTTAGCCTCTGATTTGATCTTCGTAAGGTGTTGATTTGTGGATGGGCTGTTGATCCAAAGGGCCTTCGGGGCTTGATCTTTAAGATGAACAGTGGTGTCTGGATGAACGGATCTTTAAGGGGTGCTTTTGGGCTTGATCTTGAAGAATGGTGGATGAATTTATTGATGTTGTTGATCCCAAAGGGCCGTCGAGGCTTGATCTTAGGATGAACGGGTGATGAACGATGAACGCTTTCTTCAAAGGCTGTCGGGGCTTGATCTTGAATTGATGGAAGCTCTTCAGTGGCCATTGGGGCTTGATCTTGAAGGAGGATTTGACGAAGAACGAAGAGAGCTTTCTGTTGGAAATGTGCCCTAAAACCAATCATATGATGATACTTTACGGACATTTCACATGTTAAACTAATCTAGTTTAATATAAAGGGCAAAGATTATTGTTTTAAGCCGTCTCATATAAATGTTATATGCTTAAACGATAAGTCCAAGGAATATGTAATAGGGAGAATGTGATCTAAAGAAGTTAGATTCATAAGACCATTCTCTTTCATATACATATCCTAAATGTTCTTGATCATAGGATTGCCAATTGGGCATTGATAGTCTGTCAAGATCAGTATGTGCTATGTCTTCTCTTAGGGAGAGTGACTGGTCTTGAGTCATTGGTGTGACTGACACCAAGACAAGCATGTAGGTGCTCAATAGAGAATGAGCCCACTGAACACGATCAATGAGGAGTTCTCATACTCATGTCACATGAGAACTCATGGTTGAGATAATGCAAAGTAGTCATTTGACCTGAGGCATCACAGTTGTCTTGTGGTTAGGTCCTTGATCTTTGACTATGTCAAAGTCACTCCATCAGAGGGTGTCCACAGCATAGTTGGGGGTTAAGCCATTTAGCCATGAAGGCAAATGAATGCGCAACAAGGGATCTCTAACCTTCAAACCGTTTGAGGGAGAATACTCTATGATATGATTAAGAATCTCTGACCAGAGTGTGAATGAGATTTAGGAAGTCGTTCCAAATCACATTCAAGGCAATCATATAAGTAAATGAATCACATTGGATAATAGGCATGAATAAACTATCAAACCAAACAATGTGGTCAAGAGTATTGTATTAGGGAAAGACCGTATTGCATTGTAATCCTAAACTGAATAGGTTCTCCACCTCTTATTATTGGCTTGGGTAGCCATGACATACTGCTAGGTGTCACTCATGGTTTGTGGAAGCCCTAAAGGTGAGTAATCACTAAAGGGAGAATTGAAAGTAAGTTTCAATTCACAATCAATTTGAAGAGTTCTAATCGCCCACTGCCTCGCTAAAAGGAACCTAATGGATCGTACACCGTGTAAGGTAGAGATTGAAGAAACAACAAAGATGAGTAAGGATAATTAAATGGTTTAATTATTTATGGCTAGGATTAATTAATACGTTAATTAATCAAACGAATATGTTCGTTATAGACCTCGGGTTAGTTTTGGGCCGCAAGGTCCAATGGGATTTGAATGTCAAGCCCATTAACTCAAGTTGTATGACAACTTGAAAACACAAAGGGCTTGAAAGCCCAATGAACCCTTAATGGCCGGCCATATAGAGAGGGGTAATGAACTTGGCTTAATTGCAAGTTTGCCACTCCATTGTGAGTTGGTATAAAGGCAACTTTATAGCCATTTCATCCTTAGGGTTTATTTTGGCGAAAAGATGAGAACACAATGCTCTCTTTGCTCTCTAAGAGGCCGGCCACCCTAGAGGAATATAACTAGCAATCTTCCTTCCTCTAGGTCACTCATCTCCTCATCAATGTTCTCCTTGGTGTGGAAAAATTAGAGGTTCTCTATTTTGGGAACTTGGAGAATTCATTCTACCATCCTCATCCAAGAAATCCATGGAGCTAAGAAGCAAGGAATGAAGGCCCTCTCCTTGGGTGATTAGCCTTTGCTTATGCAAAGAGGAATCAACAAAGGTATAAGATTTCTCAACTCACTTTGTTCTTAAGTTGAGTCTTGGTTCACCATAACTACTAGGCTTTGAATTTCATGAGTAATGTTTTGTTTTGAGTGCATACAAGCATGATTCCGCCTTTAATTGTTAATTGCATGCCATAGATGTTGCTCAAATGAACATGTTTTTCACAAATTTTCGTTCACTTTCTTGATCCTTCAGGATTTGCTTGTGAGCTTTGGACTTTCAAAGCTTCAAGGTTTTGGTGTGATGTGAATTGGTGAATGAAAATGAATGCCTTGGCTTCCTATATGTAGAATTCCAAAACCTGATTTTTGGATTTAAATAATCAGATGAAATAAATCATTTCTGCTAGGTGTTGACACGTGTCTTGTTTGATGACTTTTCTAATGATTTTCGATTTTTTGTTGAGTGACATGCTACGTGTAAAATTTATGTGACACGTGAACATTGAAATTTTAATTACTGGCCAACATTTATTTCACCGAAATTTCGATGTCTACAAATGCCCCCACTTCAAGGCGCATCGTATACATGTGCTTGTCATATGTAGGAGATGCGTTTTGAAGTCCCTTAATGTAGATGTCGATCCAAGGGCCGTCAAGACTTGATCTTGAATTGGGCTGAAAGTTTCTTCAAGGGCCGTTTGAGGCTTGATCTTGAATTCGGCTGGAAGATTTTGTTGTTTGAAATTTCTTCAATGGCCGTCGAGGCTGGACCTTGAATGAAATTGGACCACAAGGAGCTTTATGTGGTAGATGATCTTTGGCTTTGGTAATGGATGAATCGGCACGTATTTTGTTGTGCTTGTTGTCTTTCCATAACTTTGATCTTGAATTAGGTTTGAGGGTTTTCTGGTTTCCTCCAATTGTTGATTTTCCACAGGCTTATTCTTGAACTGGGCTAGAGATCTGAGCAAGGAAGATGAGAGTTCCCTGGTGGTGGCGGCGATTTGATGGCGTTGTATAGCGAGGCTTTGCTCTTCGCGACAGTGCCAGCAAAGGCTGTTGAAGCTTCTCAAGCTCTTTGGTTAGAGCAATGATGCTGAGCCTGGGTTTGACTCAGACCCCTCAGTCTAGATTATGCGGTTCTGCAAGGAAGGGCGTCATGCTATAGTGATCTGTTACAGCTCACCATGCTGCATTCTTCTCTGCTTGTTTCTTTTGCATGGCAGGAGTGGTGCATAACTCTTTGCCTTTGAATAGTCCTTCAGAGCATCACTTCTCAGCGACTCATCCATGTTTGGCAGCTTCAGTGCAAAGAGCCAACAACATATTAATTACTCGGCGATATCGGTGACTTGAGACCCAACTCCAACAACAGTTGAAGATGACCACTCGAGAGCAATGCAAGGAAAGCAATCAGGCAAAGGTTCCGAGCAATCAGTTTCAGATCGGACGTTTGATTTCAGGTTTTGACTGATTGCTTTCTTTCTCCTTGTCTTGCAGGTAAGAGCAAGGGTAAAGGAAAAGACATGGAAAAAGCATGCCATGAGATATCTTTGTCTTCAATCTTGATAACATGAGATACTTTTGCATTTGAAGAAGTAGCAGATGGACCGGCACGTGTTTTAGTTGCGCTTGTCTCCACATGCTTCGATGTATTTCTCACAGAGCTCGTCCATGAGTCGGTTCGAGAATTGTTTTCCATTATCAGTGATGATGTAGCGAGGCACACCATATCGGTGGATGATATGTTCCTTGCTGAAACGGACGATAGTTTCCTTCTTGACTTCCCTTAGGGGTATGGTTTCGGCCCACTTAGAGAAGTAATCTGTTGCAGCTAGAATGTAAGCTTCTCCTGCAGATGACTTTGGTGCAATCGGCCCTACGATGTCCAATCCCCATGCATTGAACGACCATGAAACAATTGTAAGGTATAATGGTTCAGGTGGTTGGTGTATGAAGTTGGCATGGAATTGGCAGGCTTGGCACCTTTTGGCGTGTTCCAGGCAATCCCTCACCATGCTTGGCCAGTAGTAACCCGTTCTTTTGAGCTGGAAATGTAGTTTTGGTCCAGACTAATGCGCCCTGCATACGTCTGAGTGTACTTATTCCATGGCTTGATTGGCTTCTTCCTCACCTAGGCATCTCAGACGTATTCATTCAAAAGAGCGTCGGTAGAGCGTTCTTTTGTAGTATAGAAAGCGAGGTGCTCGTCATTTCAGAGCGGTGTCTAGGATCATCTGGAAGTTTTCCATGCCCCAAGTAGTCGATCAGCGGGTGTCTCCACTCTTCAACGTCAACTGGAAGTACTGAGATGACATTTGTATCGTCCAGTAGCATTTCAGTGATGAGTGGGATCATCCATCTTTGGCAAATTGGCACGTCTGCAGCTTCATCTTTTCCTAGTGTCATGCTCGAGGCTAGGTTGGCGAGAGCGTCTGCCATTTGATTTTCTTTTCTTGGCATATGTTCTAGTGTCATGGTCTAAAACTTTTGTAGCAGTTGAGTTGCCAGCCGGAAGTATGGGACGAGATCATCTTTCCTCACCTCATATTCAGTCAAGAGTTGATTGATTATGAGCTTGGAGTCGCCATATACCTCAAGGGCTGTGATTTCTATGTTGATCGCCATTTGGAGCCCAGTGATCAGTGCTTGGTACTCAGCGACGTTGTTGGAGCATAATTCGCTTAGTTTGAAGGAATAAGGTAGTATTTGCCTTTGTGGCGACATGAATACTACTCCTGCCCCAGCTCCGTCTGCTCGTGCAAATCGGTCGAAGAACATCGTCCATGTCAGGAAGATGTCGATGTAGAACACCTCCTCGTCAGGCAAGTCGTCTAAGATTTTCTAATCAGCTAAGATTGGGTGATCGGCAAGGAAGTCTGCTAGCGCTTGTCCCTTGATGGCTTTAGCTGGGATGTAGATGATCTTATACTGATTAAGAAGCAATGTCCATTTAGTGAGTCGCCCTGTCAAGACTGGTTTGGACATGACGTATTTTACCAGGTCAACTTTAGCAACCAGGTGGATAATGTAAGCATGCATGTAATGCCTGAGCTTCTGGATGGCGAACACCAAGGCGAGGCACATCTTTTCTATTGGGGAGTAGTTCAATTCAGCGCCAGTGAGAGTTCGACTGAGGTAGTAGAGCGCTCATTCTTTCTGGGATTCATTTTCTTGTGCCAAGAGTGCTCCAACTGAAATTTCCTGAATTGCGATGTACAATATGAGCGACTTTCCAGGCACAGGTGCCCCCAAGATAGGTGGACTTGATAAATACTTTTTTATGCTTTCGAAAGCATTGTGGCATGCTTCGTCCCATAAGAACGGAACATCCTTCTTCATGAGTCGACTGAACGGTTGACAACGCCCTGCCAGGTTGGAGATGAAATGTCTGATGAAGGCTAGCCGTCCTTGATCTTTGATTGGTCTACTTCAATGCCACGGTGCTTGACAATGAAGCCGAGGAACTTTCCAGAGGTGACGCCAAACGCACACTTTAACGAGTTCATCTTGAGGTTGTATTTTCGCAACCTTTCGAACACTATTCGCAAATCTTTCAAGTGATCTGATCTTTTCTTTTTCTTGACCACCACATCATCTACGTAACATTCTATGTTTTTGTGTAGCATGTCGTTGAAGATTTTCTGCATTGCGCGTTGATATGTAGCTCTAGCGTTCTTCAGACCAAATGGCATCACCTTGTAGCAGCAAACACTTTTTGGAGTGCTGAAGGCTGTTAGTTCCTCATCTTCGAGAGCCATGCGAATTTGATTGTATCCAGAAGAACCGTCCATGAATGACAGTGCCTCGTGGCCAGTGGTTGCGTCCACCATGATTTCAATGATTGGCAAGGGGAAGTCGTCCTTCGGGCAAGCGTCATTGAGGTCTCGAAAGTCTACGCAAACACGTATTTGTCCAGATTTCTTAAGGACAACGACGATGTTGGAGATCCACTTGCGGTATTGCACCTCTCGAATGAAGCCTGCTTCGATTAGCTTGTCAATCTCGGCCTAAATTTGTGGGATGAACTCGGACCGATAGCATCTTTGAGTTTGCTTTATCGGTCGCGTTCCAGGCTTGACTGCAAGATGATGCACATCGATGATAGGGTCAAGGCCGGGCATTTCTTTGTAGGTCCAAGCAAATACGTCTTTGTACTCTAACAGCAGTTGGTAATACTCATCTATTTCGTCCGGACTTAGTAGTGCACTTGCGAAGATAGGCTTTGGTTCTTCGCTTGTGCATAAGTTGAGTTCCTTGAGATCATCAACCGTGGCTTGCCCCCTATCTTCGAGCTGTGGTGGCGCAGCAGTGACATCTTCCACGAGGATTTCATCTTCTTTACCTTCTTGGATCGTGATGTGGAAGATATCTTGGACCTCCTCTTCAGTGCTGTCATCTCGAGCTTGTTGGCTTGAAGATTGTCTGGTGTGGATTATGGTGCGCCTTCTTACTTTTAGTGGTTTATTTGTGTCAACCTCCAAGATTATTTGGTGCTTCATCTTTGAAGGAATCGAGATTCGAACGTCACATTTTTCTGCCAGCCTGTCGAGCTTTTCTTCCTTTGACGTTGTCTCCCTTTTTCCAGAAGGCTTCTTATTGTCTTTAAGTCTTTCTAAAGCTGACTGTCGCGAAGGAGAGCTAGCCGTGTTGCTTTGTTTCTTAGGTTTTGACAACCTTTCGAAAACAGAGCTTTGGGATGTTGGCACGTTAAGCCTCTTGAAGCCGGAGGTTCGGTCTTGACCACCAATGCGATTAAGTGCCAAAATTCTGGGCCTTGAACTCTTCATCCTCTTGAAGACTGACATCCGATGGGCGGATTTAGGCTCATTTTGATCTTGTTCAACGCTTACGCTGATGTGTTGAGTGCTAGCATTTTTTGCTTTGCTTGAAATCTTCACAGGTGCATTTGGTGTGAAGCCGAGTCCAGCTTTGTTGTTGTTAACTCCGTAACCATGCTCCTTCAACTTCTTTTGAGTTTTAGTGAGGTTACGTTCTTTATCGTCGACGGTGTTTGAAACCTTCTTTCCAGGATTCGAAGAGGAAGCAAAGTCGTACCCAGCCTTCGACATGAGTTTGTAGGCGTTTGGATCAAAACCTTCTTCAGTCTTCTTGGTTGGAAGAAAGTTTGGTTCCACCCCCTTTGGCAGAGCTTTTACGAAGTCTTATGGTAGTCTTGCAACCTTAGCGTTGCCTAGCTGTGTCAGAGGCAAAATTGCATTCATTTTGAGCAACTTTATGTTATCCTTTTGCCGTTGTGTGTCGGCTTTGCTTGCTCCAGTTTCGAAAGGGGATTGACCATTCTTTATTCTCAACATCGGGATGTATCGGAAAACGGGTGTGTTTGGTCCTTTTAAATGTGTCCTACTCCTTTTGGTTGTTGTAGATTTAGCAAGCTCATCATCATTTTTGCTTGAAGACGACATGGCTTCCCCTTCTTGCTGTTTAGGCATGGCCTCATATTCTTGCTTCTTAGGTATGGCTTGCCACTCCTGCTTTTTAGGTGCTACTTTGCTCGTGGATTCGATCTCTTTTGGAAGAGCTTCGGGCACCATGTCTTTATCCATGTAAAACTTGGCGTCTGCGAAGTGTGATTCGGCTTTTATGAATGGTTTGGTATCACCTTGGATTACCTTCACTCATTCCCGGTAGAATTTCAAGCATTGGTGGAGGGTGGATGACACTACTCCGTTCCCGTGGATCCAAGGCCTTCCTAAGAGCAAGCTATAGGAGGTTCTTGCATCAATCACGTGGAATATCGTGCTTGATTTAAGTTCACCAATGGTCATCTCCACTCGGATCATGCCCATCACTCTTTGTCCTCCTTGGTTAAAACCTTGGATCAGCAGACGATTTAAGGACAGTTCATCTACTTTGATGCCGATTGTGGTCATTGTTGACTTTGGCATGATGTTTATGGCTGACCCACCATCCACAAGTATGCGGTTAACTTTGTACTCCCTTACGTACCCCGAGATGAAGAGAGGACGGTTGTGAGGCTTTGATCCTAGCAGTAAGTCTTTGTCCTTAAAGTTGATTGCGTCCTGGGCGGCACATTCATGTGACCGAAGCTTCAAGCCTTCGTCCTTGCTTTCTTGCACTTCGTGGTCGTCGGGACTTGCTAAGATCGCTGCTAATGCCCTTCGCATCTTCTTTGGCAATCGTAGCGCTTCCTCGATGCTAAAATGTGTTGGCATACCTTCTTTGGGCGTGAGGGTATTTTCTTCTTCAATGGTGATAGCTTTGCCTTTTAAGGGTTCTTCTATCTCTACTTCAACCATGTGACAGGCGACAGTAGTGCACTTTTGGAAGAAGTCCTTCAAGAAATACTCATGCAAGGAGACAAGAATGCGTGGCTCTTGCTCTATAGGTTCCCTACTGTATGTTGGCTTAGTAGCTCTTATGCTTCATTTGGGCTTCCTATTGTTACGGTGGCGGTGATTTCTCCCTTTCTCCCCTTTTGGCCTTATGGCTTACTGTCTTGGCTTCTTCGTCTTTTTATAGGTCACCAATGTCCATCCTTCTTCATCATCGGTTGGTGCATCTTGGTCGCTTGTCCCTAGTGATGGTTGTGCAGAATGTGCCATGCAGCTTGAGCATTGATGAGAATGGTCAAGTGTCACTTGGAGAGGTATGGGATCGAAGGATCTAAGGATTCAAACGCAATCGTAGTAGTATGTGTTGCGACCGTGTCTTCAAGGTCGAGCTCGATTTACCCTTGTTGTGCTAGCTTCATGATGAGTTCTTTGAGGACGAAGCACTTGCCAACATGATGGCTCGCGATACGATGGTACTTGCAGTACTTATGATCGTTTACATGATTCATCTCTTCGGGACGCTTGCATTCGGGTAGCTCGATCACCTTCTTTTCCAGCAAGTTGTCTAACATTGCAGCCATATCTGAGTCAGGAAAAAGGTACGTCTTTTGCTCCAGCTCCCTCAAGGTGTTTTTGTACTTGTCTTGGGTGCGAAGGGGCTCATCTCTCTTTATCTCCTTCGCTTTGTTCTTGGAGGAGATCTTGACGGGCGCAAATGAGGTTGTAATAGGGGTAGTGTTAATAGTAAAAGCTTCATTTGTGGGCTTCTTCCTATGATTGTCCACCTTCAGAGTAAATACCTTATCCTTCTTGAAGTCGGAGATTGGCTCATTTTTTTCCATGATGGGCGATACTCAGCTCCATATCGTGGGAACGAGTTGTCAGCTCCTCAAATGTTCTCAGTTTTATGCCTTGAAGGATGTAATGCAACCCCCAGTGCATTCCTTGCACGCACATCTCAATGGCGGAGGTTTCAGAAAGCCGATCTTTGCAATCCAGACTTAATGAACGCCATTTATTGATGTAGTCGACGACAGGTTCGTCCTTCCACTGTTTCGTACTGGTCAGCTCCAGCATGCTTACAGTGCGGCGAGTGCTGTAGAAGCGGTTAAGGAATTCCCTTTTTAGCTGATCCCAACTGTTGACAGACTCGGGCTCGAGGTCGGTGTACCAGTCAAAGGCGTTACCTTCCAGCGAGCGCATGAATTGCTTGACTAGGTAGTTTCCTTCCGTCCCAGTGTTGTTGTAGGTTTCAATGAAATGGGCGAAATGTTGTTTTGGGTTTCCCTTTCCATTGAACTGCATGAATTTTGGCGACTGATAACCCCTCAGCATCTTCAAAGCGTCGATCTTCTTGGAGTAGGGCTTTGAGTACAACACAGAATCATGTGAGCTTCCGTCGTACTGTGTCTTGATAGTGTTTGTAATCATCTCCTGCAGCTGCTGGATAAAAAGAGATTCCATGAGAGCCGTTGCTTAGTCTGGTTCTGGCTTCTCTTTGACTTTCTCCACTTGAGGCTTCTCATCCTCATCGTTTTCCTTCTTTAGTGGATTAACCTTTGGGTCGACTTTCACGTCGAGCTGCGCATCCAGTTGGTTGACAAGTGCGGCGATTTATAAATCTTTCTTCTCCACAGTCCGTGTGAGTTTTGCGATTGCTTCATTCATTTGAGCCAGCTGCTTCTAGATTGAAGTTGCTCCGGCGGTCATGACTTGCATGGCTGTGCTGCCGCACGAGTCAGCATCGGAAAGTAGGGACTCAGAGTACTTCTTTAAACTTTCCTCCCTTGGTGCTCTTAGCGAGGCCAGGGTGATCACGGGCATGTGCCTCGGGTGCTCTTGTTCCTTCGGCAGAGTTGATGTAGGGGTGGAAGACACGGTGGAAAGAGCTCTTGCCTTGCTTCGAGTTATGATGCCTGAAGTGCCACCACTTGTAGCGATGACGTTCTTGTTCTTCGCGTTGGTTGCGGGAGTGGCTTGAATCTTCCTTGATGCCATTTGTGCTTTTTATGGATTTGAAGATAGAGATGAGAGGTAGAGATTGTCCCATTGGGCGTGCCAAATTTGTAAACACAGAATTTTCCTGAAATGAAAGAGACAAGAACACATGTACAAAGTAATATTTGTATTAATGATTTTTGGGTTACAATCTCTTCTACAAATTTAGCCTCTAATTTGATCTTCGTAAGGTGTTGATTTGTGGATGGGCTGTTGATCCAAAGGGCATTCGGGGCTTGATCTTTAAGATGAACAATGGTGTATGGATGAACGGATCTTCAAATGGGGCTTTTGGGCTTGATCTTGATGAACGGTGGATGAATTTATTGATGTTATTGATCCCAAAGGGCCGTCGGGGCTTGATCTTAGGATGAACGGGTGATTAACGATGAACACTTTCTTCAAGGGCTGTCGGGGCTTGATCTTGAATTGATGGAAGTTCTTCAAGGGCCATTGGGGCTTGATCTTGAAGGAGGATTTGGCAAAAAATGAAGAGAGCTTTCTTGATCCTTCGGGATTTGCTTGTGAGCTTTAGAGTTTCAAAGCTTCAAGGTTTTGGTGTGATGTGAATTGGTGAATGAAAATGAATGCTTTGGCTTCCTATTTATAGAATTCCAAAACTTGATTTTTGGATTTAAATAATCAGATGAAATAAATCATTTCTGCCAGGTGTTGACACGTGTCTTATTTGATGACTTTTTTGATGATTTTTGATTTTTCGTTGAGTTACATGCTACGTGTAAAATTTATGTGACACGTGAACATTGAAATTTTAATTACTGGCCAACATTTATTTCACCGAAATTTTGATGTCTACAGTAATTGCGCGGAAGTCTCATTGAGAAGCTCCCTGAATCATTGGAAAGACTACAAGAATAACATGAAGCATAAGAAAAAACAAGTGAGTCTTGAAGATTTGATCATGCACATTCAAATCGAAGAAAAGAACCGCATACAAGACCAAGCTAACAAAGCCAAAGAAATTTCATCCAAAGGAAATGTTGTTGAAGGTAAGTCTTTCAAGCCTTTATACAAGTCCAAGTTTCCTAATCACAATTGTGGAAATAGGTTTCAATCCAAGTACGAGAACAAACTGAGGTTAACCAAAACTAACTCCCAATTAAGAAACATGGAAACTGTTATGTATGTGGAAAACCTGGGCATCATACACAACCTTGCTTGAGTAAATGTGGTTGAAGCTGAAAAACATTGTTGCTGCGTTCGTTTCCAAGGTCAACAGAGTGACAAGTGTGAAAGATTGGTTGGTAGACTCTGGGGCCACTAGACATATTTGTGGAAATCGAAGTGCATTCACTTCCTTCACACCAGTAGGGGATGGAGAAGAACAGGTTTTTATGGGTGACCTAAGAAGTTCAAGAGTTGCTGGAAAAGGGAAGGTTCTTCTCAAACTTACCTCTGGAAAAACTTTGTCCTTTAGTGATGTACTTTTTGTGCCTAATGTCCGTTACAAACTTATATTTGTTGCATTACTTGGAAAGGTAGGGGTAAAGATAATTATTGAATCTGACAAGATAGTTTTGACTGAAAATGGGGTGTTTATTGGAAAAGGATATTGCAACCACGGTTTATTTTTATTGAATGTTTCTGTAGTTGTTAATGGAAATACATCTACTTCTTCTGCTTACTTGGTTGACTTTATTGATTTATGGCATGATAGACTTGGTCACGTGGATTTCAATTACATTAAGAAAATGAAAGATGTTGGCATGTTAACCTTGTCTGCTTGCATGAAGGATAAGAAATGTGATGTTTTTTGTAGAATCAAAGGCAACTAAAAAAGACTTGTAAGTTTACACAAAGGGAGTCCGAATTACTTGGTTTAATACACAGTGACCTTGGAGAATTAAAACAAACCATGACTAGAAAGAGTAAAAGATATTGCATAACTTTCATTGATGATTACTCTAGGTATACAAAGGTTTATTTACTTCGTAACAAAGATGAGGTTGGAGAAATGTTTATAAAGTACAAAACTAAAGTGGAGAATCAATTGAACAAAAAGATAAAAAGGTTGCGAACTGATAGGGGGGAATATGAGTCTAATCTTTTTAGTTCATTCTATGAAGAGCATGGCATAATACATGAGACAACCCCACCTTATTCACATAAGTCTAATGGAGTAGCCGAAAGGAAAAATAGAACTTTGAAAGAAATGATGAATGCAATGTTAATAAGTTCAAGGATACCTCTAAATTTGTAAGGGGGAAGCTATCTTATCTGCCTGCCACATACAAAATAGAATACCGCACAAGAAAACTAGAAAAATCCCTTATGAGTTATGGAAAGGTTATTCACCAAATTTAGGTTACTTGAAAGTGTGGGGGTGTTTGGCCACGGTCCTCTTACCTGAACCAAAAAAGAGAAAATTAGGATCCAAGACTTTTGATGCAATGTTTATTGGATATGCACAACATAGTGCTACCTATAGGTTCTTAGTTATTAAAAGTGAGCTTAATGTAATGGAGACTAATACTATCATGGAAACCAAGAATGCTGATTTCTTTGAAAATATTTTTCCTCTAAAGCTCAATATTGACAAGTCTGTTAGTGTGTCTTAGTCATTGTCAGGTTCTGAAAGAAATGCAAATTCTGAATTTGAACTAAGGAAAAGAAAAAAGGCAAGAAAGGAAACTAATTTTGGAGATGATTTTTATACCTTCATTGTGGATAGGGACCTACAAACTTACAATGAAGCTACAACGGCACTAGATGCACTTTATTGGAAAGAAGCTATTAACAGTGAATTAGAATCAATTATTTATAACCATGTGCGGGAGTTAGTTGATTTGCCTGCAAGAGCTAAAACATTTGGGTGCAAGTGGATTTTCAAAAAGAAACTAAAAGTTGATGGATCCATTGACAAATATAAGGCTCGATTGGTTGCTAAAGGTTACAAGCAACAAAAAGATGTAGATTATCTTGATACTTTTGCTCTGGTAACAAGAATTGCCTCAATCAGAGTTTTAATTGCTTTTTCTATAACCTTGTTGTTCATCAAATCGATGTGAAGACCCCATTTTTAAATGGCGATTTAGAAGAGGAGATCTACATGGATCAACCTGAAGGTAATGTTATGCCAGGTATGGAACACAAGGCGTGCAAACTTGTAAAACCTTTTTATGGTTTAAAACAAGCTTCCTAAACAATGGCATGATAAGTTTGATAAGTTTGATAAGGTTTTACTTTCCAATGGGTTTTTAATCAACAACATAGATAAATGTATATATTATAAAATTATTGATGATTCTTGTGTGATTTTCTGTTTATATGTTGATGATATGCTTATCATTAGAACTAACTTTTAGGTTGTTATAGAGACTACATTGTTATTAGCTTCTAATTTTGACATGATAAATATAAGGGTAGCTGATATAATTGTTGGTATAAAAATTACTAGAGCTTCAGATGGTATCTTTCTTTCCCAAGAACATTACGTTGAAAGGGTTTTGAGGAAATTTGGATGTTATGATTGGAAGTCTCTTTGTACACCTTATGATGCAAATACTCAATTAAAGAAAAATAAAGGTGAGACTGTATCCCAATCTGAATATGCTCAAATTATTGGTAGTTTAATGTATCTAATGAATTGTACAAGACCCGATATTGCTTATGCAGTTGGAAGGCTGAGCAGGTATACTCAAAGCCCCAATAAGGATCACTAGACTGCCGTATCACGATTATTAAAATATTTGAAAGGCACTATGAATTATGAATTGAAATATGATGGATTTCCAGTAGTGATTGAAGGGTTCATCGATGCCAATTAGATCTCTGATTCAGACGAAGTGAAATCTACTAGTGGATATGTATTCACTCTAGGTGGGGGTGCGGTGTCTTGGAAATCTTCTAAACAAAGTTGCACAGCTCGATCAACTATGGAGCCTGAGTTCATAGTTTTGGAAACGGCAAGCTCAGAGGCTGAGTGGCTAAGAAACTTCTTGGCAAACATTCCTTTATGGAAGAGACAAGTTTCTTCAGTGTCTATGCATTATGATAGCCAAGCTGTAATAACCTTAGCTAAAATCAAAACATATAATAGGAAGAATAGGCATATACACCTAAGACATAATGATGTGAGGCAACTACTTGAGGCTAGGGTTATGTCCCTAGATTTGTACGATCAGAGATGAATTTGTCTAATCCTCTAACAAAACCACTAAGCAGAAAGCTAGTGAGTGATACATTGAAGGGAATGGGATTAATGCCTATTACAACGACCAAGAATGATGGTAACCCAACCTATGTGAATGGTGATCCCAAGAAATAAGTTCATATGGGTAAAAACAAATCACTTGTTGATTGGGCATGCACTATCAAATTTATTATCGAAAATCCCTCCCTATGGTGCAGATAGTGCAATACTACAATGTTTAAGGTTGAATTAATTTCTTAATGAATATCATAGATCTTATGGGTGGTGTGTTTGATTGCAGTACACACTTGATGGATTCACCTATATGAGTGTGGAAGTGGGGCCGCTTCCTACGAGAGTTTAGGCATACTTTCTAGAGCAATCATGAATATCCAGGTAGGGTGCATGACCTATTTGCACCACCCCGCTAGAACAAACTTGAATCTGAAGGCTAATGTGGGTAGTTAGTCCCCTGATTCACATAAGGAAATTTTGGTTCATAGAAATTCTTATATTTCACCAAATTTCTGTGAATCACGATTATCTTATCCTATGATTGGTTCATAGTCCAAAAGACACCAGTTCTAATGCATTAGACTTTCACTTTCCCTTAAATTCTTTTTCATTTCGTATTTTGAAATATGTGGGGGATTGTTGGAATTTGTAAGTGGTATTTCAAAATACAAAATCCCATCTTAAATTTCCTTTGTCAGTTAATTATATTTGATTCTTTATTCGATTTACTTTTCTATCTTTGAATTGACCATATCTTTAAAATTAACTTTCCTAATTGAACTTTTATACTACACATTGAATGAATTTGATATCGAATTAAGTTTTGATCCCAATATTATTTCTTTGACCGTTTGACATATGGCATTTAATTGTTTCTACTGGCTATTGTTTTCAAATCGGTTGAAACAAAATTCTTCAGTTACATGGCATTGGTTTTAAGGTATTGATTAAAAGATTAAATTAATTATATAGATGTTACAATCTTTTGATTTAATTTGTTTCAATTGCCACAATCGTACAACGATTTTTTGGGGCTCAGCCTCTATAATTTATACTGGCAGCCACGAGTCTTTTTGAGATATAAGATCATCCCCCCTATTTTCTAATCAAGTGCTTACTCTAAAAAATTATTGGTTTTCAAGTTCATTTTTCTTTTCAAAGGAAAGATTCAAGTTGTTCATTCGACCCGAGTATTGCGAGTGTACCATTACAAAGGTCAACAAGTTGTTGTATCATAGAGTATAGGGCGTCCATAACTTGCTACACCGAAATTCTATTTCCGAGGGGCGAATTCTATTCTTAAGGACAATGACTTACACGCCTCAACCTAATTTTTGTTCGTGGTCAAAGAAGCATCAGCCGATTCGTATTCGAAGGATAGTCATCAACGACATATTCTCAAACACTTGCAAGGCAAGGAATTCTATCTAATTTACTATAAATAAATGCACATGTGATGGGAAATACACATCATAGTAATTCCTCAACCCTCTCTTTTCTTGCTTTGCCAGATTCTCTCTCTACTTTCAGTAAAATATGCCACAACAAATGACACATTATAAAATAAAGTTGGAGTTTTAAGAAAACAAAATATAATCATCGTTGCCACCACCGTCACCATCGTCGTCGCCACCACCACCACCATTATTGCCACCACCACCACCACCACAACATTCTCTACCCCCATTATCCACGCCATCAGAGCCGCCACCACCTCCACCTTCTCACCATCTTCACCACCACCATCTTTGCCCACCACTACCTCTATCGTCTCACTATAAAGATCACTACCTGCACTTCCGTGACCACCATTGCTAACACCACCACCACAACCATAACCTCCCCCCGCTACTAGGGCCACCACCACCTACCTCTATCATCTCACTGCCTCACCACCACAAACAACCACCCCCACATCACCACCACCGCTGGCCACCACCATTGCCACCATTACCACCACTACCACCACCAAATTTTCTATTGCCATCACCCCCATGATGACCACCACCATCTCCGCCACCATTATCCCTGCCATCTTTCAACCACCATTTTCTTAACCATCTCTTACCATTATTATTAACATAATCATCCTTTACTACCATCGTCGCTGCTGTCGCCACCGCTGTATCCTACCACTACTAACATCTTTATTGCCATCACTACTGCGATCACCTTAACCACTATTGCTACCAATACCACTCTCGTCCCAACCACGGTCTTTACCATACTAATGAGAAAAAATGCACCCATTATAATTCTTTTTTTATTATAAATTATTATAATAAAGGAGAGGGGATAGAGTTCGAACCTATTACAATAATTTAAGAAATGTGGGAAGTTTCGAACCCGAGATGCATGGTGAAAACCTAGAACCTTATTTGCGAGGATATTGGATCACATGTCATTATAACTTATGACCTAAACGTATATATTTATTAGGTTTCTAAATATTTTCTTTCCCCACAATAATAATTTTTTTAGCACAAATGATATATTTACACTAAACTGGTGAGAGATTTTGTTAAATCAAACAATAAACGAACCATAATAATTGGTATCGAATTTACTATCACAAGAGTTAAACCTAAGACTTTTTAGTTACGCTTGGAGAAACATTTAGATACACCATATTTTATTTTCAATCAAATTATTTGTTAGCAATTGGTCATAATGGTGAGTGGACTTCTCATGATTGGCCATCATGGTGAGTGGACAAACATGAGAAGTAAATATTAAGGTAAATTACACAAAACCACATCAACTAGAGATCGAATCACAATCTCATACTTCATGTTTTAAAAATTATAATGTCATACCTCATCTTACGAATTATCCTTAAACCCAACTAGATTGAAAAATTAAAAATAAAATTATTTAAATATTTTTATAAAAAAATGTGGAACCCACCCCTACAAACTCATCAATGTCACCTTCTTCTCCAGTCCACCGACGACATCTTTCTCGCCGTCTTCTCTCCCTCCACCTCAACCTTCTGCCTTCTTCTCCTTCCCCTCATCTGCCTCCCGTAATCTCTTTTTTCTTCCCCTTTCTTCCTTTTCTGTTGTCTTCCTCGCGAACGGGATACAAGCACAGTGAACCAGAGCTTCTTTCTTCTTTCTTTTAACTTTTTCTAGTTTTCTGGAAAATAGGAGAACTTGGTTCCGGTGAACCAGGGCTCCAGACATTTGGTGGCTATGGTGGGTTATGGTGCTATTTTTATCCCTCCAAATTCTAGACGTAAAGCCCCAATGGGTTCTAATTCCAATGCCTTCAGAACTTAAATTGGAAAATATAAAAGATTCCAATTGAAGCTATTCTCAGAAAACTAGAAAGCACAATTAAAGATTTCAAATAAATTATTCATGAAATTTTCCAAAATGATAGGATGGAGGAGACCCATATTTGAAAAAGGTATAATATTTTTTTTATAAAAATATTTAAATAGTTTTATTTTTAATTTTTTTAATCCAATTGGGTTAGGGAGTGGGCACACCTCAAGCTACATCAGCACTTAATAAAAAAAATTGTCAGAGGTCTGACATTGCAACAAATTCATAAAACGAGGTATGACCAATGGCGGAGCCAGAAAATATTTTATAGGTGGGCTAGCTAAAAAAATTACCCTAAAATCAATTTTTTTTTTTTTGCTACATACGTTTTGTATGCAAAAAAATAAGTTTAACTTCTGTATTTGTATACTTAAAATTTGCCTGGCACGAACTCAATAAGCTTCGCAATTGCAAACTAACAAAATTACAATGAATCATCAAATTTCACATATATTTAGATTTAAACACAAGAAGAAGATAGAAAACTTGATATCTCAATTACAATCACACAACTAGCACAAAGCAAAACACTAAAAGTAGAAATAAAGTCAATCTTAAAAAAATAATGGTTGAAACTAATATAAACCCCACTATATCAAAGCAGAATAATCTTGAACAAAATGATATCACAATTTTTGTGGCAATTTTTATATTTTTAGTTGTGCTAAATACTCACTAGGCTAGTTTCATTAAAAATAATTCTTCTTACACATTTTTTTTTTGTCTATTATATAGACTACTTACTAAAGTATATATACATATTGCTACAAATCTTTCCTGGGCTACAGCCCACCGTAGTCTTTAGTGTGGCTACGCCATTGGGTATGACATTGTAATTTTTAAAACATGGGATATAAGATTGTGATTCGGTCTATAATTGAGGTAGTTTTATGTAATTTATCTTAAATATTAAGAGCATCTCCAATTATTTTCTCTATTTTAAAGCATAGTTTTATCTCCTAGATGAATTTCTATCTTAGGAGGTGGATAGAGAGCATTAGCAAAGTTGTTGATGTTTTTTTTTATTTTTTTTATTTTTGAAATCCTCCCTAATTTTAGTTAGGAGGTGATTTAAGAAGTCCATATAAGGTGCTATAAGAAAGCCGAAAATGCTCTAAGGAGCCCATTAAAGATGCTGTAAGGAATATGATCACGATTTTTTTTTTTTTTTTTTAAAAGGGGACAAGCTGATAACTTTGTCAAGGCAGTCTACTATTTCACGGGCCGGAAAGATTTATAGAGGCATTTTAACCTCCCTTTAGCCACCATCATGCGATTCACCAGCGGCGGGAATCGAATCCAAAACGTGTCGTGTAGAATATGAACTTGAAATTCGTCTCCAATTATTAGGTTACAATGTGGTGGTTGGAATAGGATCCCATTGAAGATGGTGTAAGAAATGTTTCATCCGGATCTAAATTGTGGGGATCCTAGGAATCCTTATATCTTAGCCATTGATCTTGTATCGTGTGATTAAAAATTATTTGATTTTTTTTATTTAAAATTAAATACAAATATTACATAACAAAAGTTGATCACATATGTACGATAAACAGTTGGAAGGGTGTGAAGTGGATCCGGAGGGGAGCCTGTTTCCCAAATGCATTAAAAAGAAGACGGAAAAGCAAATAAAGAACGAAAGCTGTCAGCTAAGTATAGAGTTGAAAAGAAAGCCGAAGCCAAGCCATGGAAGCAAGCGTTTGACGCTTGAAATTGATTGTCGGTGGTCTCATTAGGCTGTCTCTCTCTGGCTTTTTCACAGCATCTAATGGAAACGTAAACCCAATTGCCATTGTGAGGAGGGAGGGAGAGAGAGCTTTTTGATTTGTTGCTTGTAGTTGTAGTTGTGTTGTTGTTGCTCTTCAATTCCCTTGTCTTTTACGAAACCCAATTGCCAATTCAATCGATTTGATGCACCAAACACCTTCCGCATCTCTCACTCTCTCTCTCTCTCAAGGTCAGCTCCTCCATCTCTCTCGCAATTGCACATTTGCACAATTGGATTGTGAATTCTTTGCACTTGATTCGATCTCGTCCGAGTCCTCCTTCCTGTGAGAGAGCAATTGTGTGTTGATCTGTTCGTTTCTTCTGCAGAAAGAAGAACTGCAAGTGAGGAACAAGTCAATTCAGCTTCACTAGCTCACTCACGCACTCAATTATGCTTCAATTTGTACTAGAATTGTTAGATTTGTTATCTGATCTGGATTCATTGTGTTTGGGTGGCAGGCGGCTTTGAGGTGAGGTAGATCTGGAGAAGAGCAAAGCTGGTCTCTTCTCTTCACTGGTTTTTCCTAAGGAATCTTGAAGAGTAGCAGCAAAGCTGCCATGGCAACCACAGTGGGATGGAGGTATGCTGCCACCAATGGCAGCACCCTTACACCTAATGATCTGGTACCCGTACCCGTACCCGCCTTTTATGTCGGTTTTGTTTCATTTCTTATGTGGGTTTCTTTCTATTATGAATATTTTGTTGCGTGGGATGCACAAGATCCCATTTTCCATCTTCTTGTTTCAATGTCCAATCTGTATGCGTCATTCTGCTGCACAGTGTTTGGTATACATTATTACTCTACAGTCTAGAAGTGCGTAAACACATAATGGATTATTTTCTCATTGCGTTCGTTCTTGTGATTTCAGGAAAGGAATGGTGATGCAAAAGTTCAAGATTCAGAGCCCCCAACACCACATTCTCTTATAAAAATGGGTTCACGGTCAGTTAAAATTTCTATCTGCAAATTTTTTTGGCGAGCGAAGTTGGTAGAATGAACTTGTTTGCCACTTGGTAATCATTAAGGTAATAGTGGGTTATGCTGGTGGGTATTTTGCTGCTTTCTGTGGGCAAGTCTCTGCTTGTGGCAGGATGGAGAAATACTTGTACTGGTCTCTCTTAGCAGATAGCACTTCCATTAACGATAGTCCATTTCTGCGTCTAATTCTAAGGGTGGAGGTCATATAGTTCCAAAATGATTTCACGCAAAAGAAGCTGGGGATCTGGTTGCTTACTTTTTTTTTCATTTTTTATGTGGCTTATCTACTCTTCTACACAAAGTCTCTCCGTTCTAGCAAAACTTGTTCTTTGTTTAGTGGCTTATGAATCAATCAAGAACCACACCTTCTGTCTCAAATTTATGACAGAATTAATACTGTTTTAAGAAACAGTTTTTCATATCATAATCATGCCTTAGAAGTTCTTAGCTCCATCACAGGAGAAAGAACATGTAGGGTGTTGTATTCAATAGGCAGGAAGATTGACAATGATATAGGTAGTTTTTCTCGAGATTTCCTACACAGCATATCCCTTCCAACGCATTATATACTTACTATGTTGGTGGATTTTTCCAATAAATGCTGTTATGATAGAATCAGTACTTGTTCTTTGAAGCAATGATGCATTTTGGTTACCTTTAGGTGGATGTCTTTTTGAGTTTTTAATTTTTTGTATAATTTTTATGTGGTTGAGTTGTTTGGCAGAATTTAACTAGTGATCTGTGTCTTCTGCAATCTGTAAATAAATGAGAACCAATAAAAGGTTGTCAATTTGAAATACTAAGTTTCACCATCAATTATTTTCTCTGAGGTTATAGGATTTGTTTTTCATTCTATATATTTGGAATTCTGTTGTCTTGTAATTACGTCCTGTTGTTTTACATTTTTTCAGTGTGTTTTCTTGTTTTAGATGTAACTAATAGGTGTGTAATGAGGGCCACCTCGTCCCCGGTGTTGTATTTCTTTTGGTAATACAAGCTGTGTTTATTATAAAATGAGGGGATAATTCTGACTAAGTTATCTTTGGTTCTCAAATTTCTTACAGAGACCGTAGTAGTAGCATGGAGGATGCAGATGGGACATTGGCAAGTGTTGCCCAATGCATTGAGCAGCTGCGTCAAAGTTCCTCATCTGTACAAGAGAAGGAGTATTCGTTGAAGCAGTTGCTTGAGCTTATTGATACTCGTGAAAATGCTTTCAGTGCTGTTGGATCTCACTCTCAAGCAGTCCCAGTGCTTGTTTCTCTTCTTCGATCAGGTTCAGTTGGAGTTAAGATACAAGCTGCTACTGTTTTAGGCTCTCTCTGCAAGGAGAATGAACTAAGGGTGAAAGTCTTGCTTGGAGGATGCATTCCGCCTTTGCTTGGTTTACTCAGGTCCAGCTCAGCAGAAGGGCAAATTGCAGCTGCAAAGACAATTTATGCTGTTTCCCAAGGTGGTGCCAGGGATCATGTTGGATCAAAAATATTTTCAACCGAAGGAGTTGTGCCAGTGCTCTGGGAGCAGCTACAAAAAGGGATCAAGACTGGCAGTTTGGTTGATAGCTTGTTGACTGGAGCATTAAAGAACCTATCCAGCAGTACTGAGGGATTCTGGACTGCAACCTTCCAAGCTGGAGGAGTGGATATACTTGTGAAGTTGCTGACAACTGGACAGTCAAGCACTCAAGCTAATGTGTGCTTTCTTCTTGCATGTATGATGGTGGAAGATGCATCCGTCTGTTCTAAGGTGCTGGCCTCAGAGGCTACCAAACAACTTCTCAAGCTTTTAGGATCTGGAAATGAAGCTTCTGTTAGAGCAGAAGCTGCAGGTGCTCTTAAATCTCTTTCTGGCCAGTGTAAAGAAGCAAGGCGGGAAGTAGCTAACTTCAACGGCATTCCTGTATTGATAAATGCTACAATAGCCCCTTCAAAAGAATTCATGCAGGGTGAGTATGCCCAAGCGTTGCAAGAGAATGCTATGTGTGCTTTAGCAAATATTTCTGGTGGTTTGTCATACGTCATCTCAAGCCTTGGGCAAAGCCTTGGATCTTGCACCTCACCTGCCCAAATTGCTGATACATTAGGGGCTTTAGCTTCAGCTCTGATGATATATGATAGTACAGCAGAATCCAATAGAGCATCAGATCCTGTGGTTATTGAGCAGACATTGGTTTCACAGTTCAAACCGCGTTTACCGTTTCTTGTTCAGGAACGAACCATAGAGGCCCTTGCAAGTTTGTATGGGAATTCTGTACTCTCAGTTAAACTCGCCAATTCAGAGGCAAAACGTTTGCTTGTTGGTTTGATCACAATGGCAACAAATGAAGTTCAGGATGAGCTAATGAGAGCTCTTCTTACACTTTGCAATAGTGAGAAAAGTCTGTGGCGTGCGCTTCAAGGCCGTGAAGGGGTTCAACTGTTGATATCACTTCTTGGGCTTTCATCAGAACAGCAGCAAGAATGTGCAGTTGCACTGCTTTGCCTGCTTTCTAATGAGAATGATGAAAGTAAATGGGCTATTACTGCTGCTGGTGGCATACCTCCACTTGTTCAGATTCTGGAGACGGGATCGGCAAAAGCCAAGGAAGATTCGGCATCAATCCTTAGGAACCTATGCAACCACAGTGAAGATATACGTGCATGTGTCGAAAGCGCTGATGCTGTTCCTGCATTATTGTGGCTTCTAAAGAATGGAAGTTCAAACGGAAAAGAAATTGCAGCAAAGACTTTAAATCATTTGATCCATAAATCAGATACAGCAACCATCAGCCAACTTACTGCATTATTGACCAGTGATCTACCTGAATCTAAAGTGTATGTTTTGGATGCTTTAAAAAGTATGCTGTCCGTGGTCCCCCTCAACGATATATCACGTGAAGGTAGTGCTGCTAATGATGCAATTGAGACAATGATAAAATTATTGAGCTCAACTAAAGAAGAAACTCAAGCCAAGTCTGCATCAGCTTTAGCTGGAATTTTTGGATCCAGGAAGGACTTGCGTGAAAGTAGCATTGCTGTTAAAACTCTTTGGTCCGCCATTAAGTTGATTAGTGTTGAATCTGTATATATCCTTGCAGAGGCCTCACGCTGCCTTGCGGCAATATTTCTTTCGATTAAAGAGAACCGGGATGTGGCAGCTGTTGCTCGAGATGTATTATCTCCATTAGTTGTGCTTGCTAACTCTTCAGTTCTGGAAGTTGCAGAACTAGCAACATGTGCTCTGGCTAATCTTATTTTGGACACTGAAGTTTCAGAGAAAGCAGTTGCTGAAGATATTATTTTCCCAGCTACTAGAGTTTTGTGTGAAGGCACGGTATCTGGAAAGACCCATGCAGCAGCAGCAATTGCTCGCTTGCTCCATTCTCGTCAAATTGATTATGCTTTAACTGATTGTGTGAATCGTGCTGGAACTGTTCTTGCATTAGTTTCTTTTCTAGAATCTATTTATCATGATTCTGTTGCCACATCAGAGGCACTTGAGGCACTTGCTATTCTATCCGGGTCAGAAGGAGCTACTGGAGAAATAAAACCTGCATGGGCAGTTTTAGCTGAATTCCCGAAAAGCATAACCCCAATAGTTTTGTCTATTGCTGATGCAACACCCTTGTTGCAGGATAAGGCTATTGAAATATTATCACGGCTTTGCAGAGATCAGCCTGATGTATTGGGGGACACAGTTGCTACTGCTTATGGATGTATTTCATCAATTGCCAAAAGGGTGATCAATTCAACGAAATCAAAGGTTAAAACTGGAGGAACTGCACTCCTTATTTGTGTTGCAAAAGTTAGTCATCAGAGAGTTGTGGAAGATCTGAGTGAATCAAACTTATGCACCCATCTAATTCAAGCTCTTGTTGCAATGCTTAGTTCTTTGGGAAACCCAGGGAATAATGAGAATGATTCTATTGGCATTTATAGGCATACTAAAGAGGAAACAAAGATTGATGAATCTTATTCAAGCACAGGAGTAATTAGTGGTGTCAATTTAGCTATGTGGCTACTGTCTGTTCTTGCCTGTCACGATGAAAGGTGCAAAATTGAGATTATGGAGGCTGGGGCTGTGGAAGTCCTCACTGACAGGATCTCAAATGATTTCTCACCCTACTCTCAGGTAATCAACTCTCTCATTTTGCTTAATGTGTTCACTAAATAAGGAAGAAGATCATGATACATTTCATTATTTCTGAATTTGTATATATGCAGCTCCATCATAGAAAAATGTTGCTCTCTACCTAACTGCTTACTTATCCATTAAATATTGTTTGTAGTTCTAACGATCTAACCTGGTTTGGTCCTTGGTGTAATATATGGCAGATTGAGTTTAAAGAAGATAGTAGCATATGGATTTGTACTTTGCTGCTGGCAATCTTGTTTCAAAACAGAGACATCATACGAGCACATGCAACCATGAAATCTATACCAGTACTTGCAAACTGGTTGAGATCAGAGGAGATGCCCACCAGATATTTTGCTGCACAGGCGATGGCCAGCCTTGTCTGTAATGGTAGCAGGGGGACTCTTCTATCTGTTGCAAATTCTGGAGCAGCAGGCGGGCTCATTTCCCTACTTGGCTGTGCGGATGTTGATATAAGTGATCTTTTGCAGTTGTCAGAAGAGTTTGGTTTAGTGCGTTATCCTGAGCAAGTTGCACTTGAGAGGTTGTTCAGAGTTGAAGACATAAGGGTTGGTGCCACTTCTAGGAAAGCAATACCTGCACTTGTTGATCTTCTTAAACCCATTCCAGATCGTCCTGGAGCACCATTTTTAGCACTCGGGCTTCTGACTCAGCTTGCAAAAGACTGTCCATCAAATAAAATTGTAATGGTAGAATCAGGAGCTTTGGAAGCACTGACCAAGTATCTTTCACTTGGCCCTCAAGATGCAACTGAGGAAGCTGCTACAGATCTGTTAGGTATACTATTTGGCAGTGCTGAAATTAGGAGACATGACTCTTCATTTGGTGCTGTTGGTCAACTTGTGGCAGTTTTACGGTTAGGTGGAAGGGCTTCAAGGTACAGTGCTGCTAAAGCATTGGAAAGCTTATTTTCTGCTGACCATATAAGGAATGCAGAAAGTGCTCGACAAGCTGTTCAACCCTTAGTGGAGATTCTCAATACTGGTTCTGAGAAGGAGCAGCATGCTGCAATTGCTGCGTTGGTAAGGCTGCTGAGTGAAAATCCATCAAGAGCCTTAGCAGTTGCAGACGTTGAAATGAATGCAGTGGATGTTCTTTGCAAGATTCTTTCATCAAATTGCTCAATGGAGCTGAAAGGGGATGCTGCCGAGTTGTGTTGTGTTCTCTTTGGGAATACAAGAATCAGGTCAACAATGGCTGCGGCTCGATGTGTGGAGCCTCTGGTGTCTCTTCTTGTGACTGAGTTCAGTCCTGCGCAGCATTCAGTTGTCCGTGCGTTGGATAAACTTGTTGATGATGAGCAACTGGCAGAACTTGTCGCTGCTCATGGTGCAGTTATTCCTCTTGTAGGTCTTCTCTATGGTAAGAATTACCTGCTCCATGAAGCTATTTCCAGAGCCCTTGTGAAATTAGGGAAAGACAGGCCTGCTTGTAAGATGGAAATGGTGAAAGCTGGAGTGATTGAGAGCATACTTGACATCCTCCATGAGGCACCCGATTTTCTCTGTGCTGCTTTTGCAGAACTGCTCCGAATATTGACCAACAATGCAAGCATTGCTAAGGGACCATCTGCTTCAAAAGTGGTTGAGCCTCTTTTTGTGCTGCTAACAAGACCAGAGTTTGGACCTGATGGGCAACATAGTGCACTACAAGTTCTTGTCAACATTTTGGAGCATCCACAGTGTCGTTCTGACTATAAGTTGACATCCCACCAAGCTATTGAACCTATTATTCCCCTACTTGATTCTCCTGCGCCAGCAGTACAACAGTTGGCTGCTGAGCTTCTGTCACATTTACTCTTTGAAGAGCAACTTCAAAAGGATTCAGTGACTCAGCAAGTGATTGGTCCTCTTATACGGGTTCTTGGCTCTGGTATACACATATTGCAGCAGAGAGCTGTGAAGGCCCTTGTTAGTATTGCGCTAATATGGCCAAATGAAATAGCAAAGGAGGGTGGTGTCACTGAACTGTCCAAGGTGATATTGCAATCAGATCCATCTCTTCCTCATGCCTTGTGGGAATCGGCTGCTGCTGTTTTATCAAGCATTCTGCAGTTTAGTTCTGAATTTTATTTGGAAGTGCCTGTTGCTGTTTTGGTAAGGTTGCTTCGTTCTGGCTCAGAAGGCACAGTAATTGGTGCATTGAACGCTCTTCTGGTACTGGAAAGTGACGACGCAACAAGCGCAGAAGCAATGGCTGAAAGTGGTGCTTTAGAGGCTCTTTTGGAACTTCTCAGATCTCATCAGTGTGAGGAAACTGCTGCAAGGCTTTTGGAAGTATTGTTGAACAATGTTAAGATCAGAGAAACTAAGGCTACCAAGTCTGCCATATTACCATTGTCTCAGTACCTCTTGGATCCACAAACCCAAGCCCAGCAAGCAAGGTTGCTAGCAACTCTAGCTCTTGGTGATCTATTCCAGAACGAGGGCCTTGCTCGAAGTACCGATGCTGTTTCAGCTTGTCGTGCACTAGTAAATGTGCTTGAAGACCAACCTACTGAAGAAATGAAGGTTGTAGCGATATGTGCTTTGCAAAACCTTGTCATGTACAGTAGATCTAATAAAAGAGCAGTTGCTGAGGCTGGTGGCGTCCAGGTTGTGTTGGATCTGATTGGTTCAAGTGATCCAGATACATCTATTCAGGCTGCAATGTTTATTAAACTTCTCTTTTCAAACCATACCATTCAAGAGTATGCTTCTAGTGAGACAGTAAGGGCCATTACTGGTAAGTTAATTTTGGCTTTTACGTAGAATTTTATTCAGCTATGTAAAGGAGCAATAACTTATTTAGTTTTATTGTGGTTAAAAGTTTCAAAATGATGCTATGCAGTTTGCGACATGGTAGAACCCTTAGGTTGAAACATGAACATCAATGATTAAGTAATCTGCTAATTTATATTTAATTTTTGTTGAAGTGTTAAAGTTAGATTAATCGTTTTGGTTCAACTGCATAATTCATTGAGAAAATAGCTACAATAAACATGTTTTGGCATTTGGTTTACAGAAATGATCATTTTTCAGTAATGATGACATATAGATCATATATTGACGACACGACAATGACATAACAACACAACGATGATATAATGATGACAAAATAAACACTGATCATTTCTGGAACAAAATGTCAAAATATGTTTAGGGAATTGTTAGCACTCTAAAAATCTCATTTGACACTCCAAACTTTCTATAATTAGAAAGAAAAATACACTTGTGAGGAGTGTAGAATGAGATTTTTGGAGTGCTATTAACAGTTTGTAGCTAATTGCCCTAATTCATTTTAGTTTATGAAATCAGAGGTTTCAGTTGTTGTTTGGATACCTTGCTGCTGAAGCAGATGTTTTTCTTTGTTCTTTTAGAAAAATAACTGATATGATTGTTTTGGCCTCATTAGCTGCTATCGAGAAGGATTTATGGGCAACTGGAACTGTGAATGAGGAGTATCTGAAAGCTCTGAATGCTCTGTTTAGCAATTTCCCACGACTTAGAGCCACAGAACCTGCAACGTTAAGCATTCCTCATCTTGTTACATCCCTCAAGACAGGGTCTGAGGCAACTCAAGAAGCTGCTTTGGATGCACTCTTTCTTCTTAGGCAAGCTTGGTCAGCATGCCCAGCTGAAGTTTCTAGGGCTCAGTCAATTGCTGCAGCCGATGCAATCCCCTTGCTGCAATACTTAATTCAGTCTGGCCCACCTCGATTTCAGGAGAAGACAGAATTTTTGTTACAATGTTTGCCTGGGACATTGGTGGTGATAATCAAGCGTGGAAATAATATGAAGCAGTCAGTGGGAAACCCTAGTGTTTATTGCAAGATTACACTAGGCAACACTCCACCTAAGCAAACTAAGGTAAAATGGTTTTAAATGTGTTCTCTCCACTACCCTTTCTATTCATAAGTGATATGAATCTTATTTTTGTCGTTTGGTCGAATATATGAGTCTTATTTTGGAACTTGAAGAAATGAAAAATAGTATTTTGTTAAATGACTAAATTCTAGTCTTCATATAGCTGAGCGCAATGACGTTCTAGGATTCATACAGCCGACCCCACTTAGTGGGAAAAGGCTTTGTTGTTGTTGTTGTTTGATTAAATTCTAGTCTTCATACTGACGTATTGAAGTAGAATTCTCTGTAACTGTGATCTCTGTTGAATTGTAGGCCATTTACTGTACATATTAAACGGAGTACATTTGATAGTTATTGCAAAAACAGTAGAAATATGGAAACTAAATAAATTAGCCATGTTGATTGCGTTTCTAGGGATATTACAGTGTTCTATTTCTGTTTCTCCAGTGATACGGGACCTTGATATAGTGCCATTTTAACCTCTCACCATGAATTTCTGAATTTACAGGTGGTTTCAACTGGCCCTAATCCAGAATGGGATGAAAGCTTTTCGTGGTCCTTTGAGAGTCCCCCGAAAGGCCAGAAGCTCCACATATCTTGCAAGAACAAGAGCAAAATGGGAAAGGTAAGTGGGCAAAGATATTGCTAACATATAGGCACCTTTCACTACAATAAGAGTATCTCTTTTCTCATCTGATCCTTCATTTTTGTTCTACCAAGTAAGTGGTAACCTATTCTCGTTTGATATATTGACAGAGTTCATTCGGAAAGGTAACCATCCAAATTGATCGCGTAGTAATGCTGGGAGCAGTTGCCGGAGAGTACACTCTGTTGCCAGAAAGCAAAAGCGGGCCCTCACGGAATTTAGAAATAGAGTTCCAGTGGTCTAACAAGTAACAACAAAACCCATATTGAGTTTTTGTTATGATTCTTCTGCAAATGAATTATTAGGTGAAACATGTTCAAAAAGAGAATTCTTATTTTTTTCTTTTTCTTTTCAGTGTGGATTATTTATCATGTGAATGTACATAATACCCCAAAGATTTTGATTTTTTGTCAAAAGTCCATTGAGTAGTCATTTGTGAATGTATTCTTTTGTAACTTGTGGGAAACATGTAACTTTCTTGTGTGCTTGTCAATGTTAAGACGAAATAATGAAAGTTGTTTATCGGTTTCGGGTTCCTTCATCTGCCCATGTAATTTCGACTTTGTGATTCTTGTGTATTGAATTTTAATGTACTTTTTTGGTTAAATGCTAATTGTGACCCCAAAACCAAATTTTAGACGAAGAATGGCGGATAATTTAGACATCCATGTAGAAGTGGGTAAGGATGGTATTGAGTTTGGCAAGTTGAGTGTGCTATTTTTATGGTGATCTAATGGGAGTAATTGTGGTATTCCTCTTCACTTGTAAGTAATATATCTATCTTAGGTTTGATTCTCGCCAAAGGTGAAGTTGAACCATATTATTATGTAACTCACACAAAACATGTAGTATAACAGGTTATAAGCCGCAACATGCAAAGGTTAAACTTCTATAATTTCGAAGCTATACCCGAGGGTCGAATTACCCACAAGTATAATAGTGCACTATCTAAAAGGAAGAGGGGCCACAATTATCTTTCAATATCAATAACTCCTTTTAGTATGGTCTTCCCATCTTTCCAGAAGCTTGTGCCCCAGAAGTTTGACCCACAAATCCATGTAAATCTGGTCTTGCTTGGTTCCCCATCCCCTTGTATCCACCCCTTCTCACCTAAATCAAAGAATTGATAAAGTGAATCAAATCAAATTGGCATATAATGTATGAGAAAATAATCAAAGATAAACTTACATGTTGTTTTCCCTTTCCTTGTTGCCCTGCTTAAGAACTGACATGTTGCTTTTTCTTTCCTTGAGAGTTGATTGGAACTCGTGTTTCTGTGTTCCCTTGAGAAATTTGTGTCCCTGAAGTTTGAGAGTTTGCTTGGGCATTTTGAGTTGTTGCTTGAGTGTTTACTTGTTGAGTCTCCTGCATTAACCCAATAATGAATTAAACTGCAATTCAACATACAACACTTGCTAGTTTGGTTTTTTAGGATTTACTAAAGCATAAATATGTACCTGATTCTTATTTGTTGCATCTGTGTGTTGTGATTTTCCACATCCTACTTTATTGTGCCCCAATTTTCCGCATTTACCGCAAGCTATCTCTACAAACCATTTTCTAAGTCTCTGAGGTTGTGGTGTGTCATTGTGCTCACCCAATAGATTAGTTGGTGGTGGAGGATAGTGTGCTTGTGGCTCAACTTCACCTACAGACGCAATTCTCTTTCTTTTTGGCCTGCCAAGTTGCTTCTTGCATATTGGAGGGTTCAATGGAGTTAAATCCGTCCTATCCCACAAATCCATTCCAGGAACGCGGTGGATCTTAGGATCATAAGAATTCAAGTAAGCTTCCTTCTTGTAGCAGTCATGACATAGGTGTAAACACTCTCATCTCTGGCGAATATACAAGCAATTGCATGTGAGCATGGGATCCCACATAAATCCCATCTCCTACATGAGCAAGTGGACTCCTTCAACTTCACTACAACTTGTCTACCACTTAAGTGCTGTACTAGGTACTCCTTCTCACCAGCCATCTTAGGAATACAATAAGTACTTTCCACTTTGCTTTTCTCAATTATCTTGAAAATCCTTGGACCAACTGGATGCTTCCAATTCCTCCCAGCAGCTCTCCTATTGGCCATCCTAAGCATGATATACATGTTGATGTTATCTAGAAGTCCTAAGATAGGCCTATTCCTTGCCACAAGAATAGCAGAATTAAAACTCTCACATAAGTTGTTAAGTAGAACATCACACTTATAGTGAGTATTAAAGTGAGATCTACTCCAATTATTAGCATGCCTATCATTAAGTCATTCCCATGCTTTTTCATGTAGATTTTTCATCTTTTCCATCTCTTCCTTCCACCATGGTACTTTTGTTGCCCTTGCTGCTGCCCATAAAATATTTTTCATTTCCAACCCTTGAAAACCAGAAGCTTTGAAGTTTTGATGTAAGTGCCTAACACATATCCTGTGCTCAGCAGTTGGGAGCAATTTTTTTATTGCTGATTCCAAACCCTTTTGCTTGTCACTTACAAAAGCCCATGCTAGGTCATTCTCAATTTTCAAAACAACAATCAAAAGCTCCAAAAACCAACCCCAAGTGCTTTTGTTTTCTATTTCAACAATTGCATAAGCTATTGTGAATAAACCATTGTTGCCGTCAATCCCAACTGCCGTCAAAATCTGTCCAGAATGAGGGCCTTTAATAAAACAACCGTCAACTCCTATGATAGGCCTACAGCCTTCCAAAAAGCCTTGTTTGCACTATGCCAAACACAGATAAATCCTTTGAAAAAGAATATCATCACCGTCCATTTGAGTCTTCACCTTGATTGTGCTACCTTCGTTGGCCTTCTTAAGCTCTTCCACATAGTCCCATAATCGTGCATATTGCCCCACATAACTACCTTCAATCACTTCTTTGGCAAGCCTTTTAGCTCTGAAAACTTGGTTTCTAGTAACCGCCAAGTTGAACTCTCTTCTAACCTCGGCCATGATGTCATTGACATCCCAATTTGGATTTGTTCTAAGTCTCTATATATAGTGCTCTGAAAGCCATCTTGAATCTGCATATAAAACTTTGTCTACCCTCACACATTGGTCCTCTAACTGTAGGATTTTTATAACAAATGTATCCGACCTTGGATTTTTCCTCGCGGCTAAAATCACAAATGGGCAAGTTTATGACCCTTCACATATAGCCCTTAGTCTCATCTTGTCATTTTTTTTTAAAATCTAATAGCTCTACCAGGCCTCATAGAATGATGCTTCATAGCCTCCTTAGCTTTTTTCTTGTTGGCAAACATCATGCCAATTCTATAAAAAATTAATATAAGATGTTGACATGACTTAATTGTGACCGTTCAAATAGGAGGGGAGGGAAGGGGAGAGAAAAAAAAGAGGAGAGAATCCTACTCTGAAGAAATCAACTAATAAAAGGTACATATTCTCCTCGAAAACACCCATATAGAATAACAAATTCTAAAAAGGTTCAAGGTTTCCGGAAAACCTTACAATATTTCGAAGGATCTCCGGTCCACCTCATGACATCCGACAACTCCATCATCCTCTGCTAAACTAACCCTGAAATCAAACCTTAAAACACCCAAATTTCCGATTACAAACCCAAGTGCACTGAGTATTATCAATTTTGAGGGGAATGAACACCCAAACAACTCATAAATAACCCTCATTGCAAAACCCTATCCAACCCCCTGTGCTGCGTTCGATCAACTCCAACCCCTGGGAAATAATATGTTTCCTTAATTGCCCTTACAGTCAGTGTCATGTGGCAGACACATGACTGAACTTAACGGAGTTATTGACAGTGTTAAGGAAAAGGACTATAGCTACACATTTTGACGAGTTGAGGGATCATTGCTCCAATTGGATTAAAGTTGAGGGACCATTGCTACATTTTTTTCAAATAAAAATAGTTTAATATAGAATACTAGTACTCGTCCAAATTGCATGAGAAAACTTGTTACGATCATTTAGAATAATCTAACTCAACTTATTAATATCTTGTTCATTTTACGTTCAATTAACGTCAATGAGTAGTCAATTTCTTAAGGTTGTTTGCAAGGAATCAAATCGTTTAAATTGTACAAACATGTTCGAAGTCATTAGATCCGGAACAGTTTAAAAGTAGACGTTATAAGCTCTAATTTGATATATATGTCGTTAAAAACGGATAAGAAATGAGTGAAATATGATTGTTTAAGTTTTCAAAGTTCAAATGTAAGAGTTTTTCGGCGATGTTGGTCGAGGATGCTTTGAAAGAGTTGATTTCTAAACATTTTCTACTGGAATGTTCATTTTCAAAGACCAAATGAAGGTGAGAAAGCATATAAGATTAGTTTATAAGGAACGAAACAACCTTTATATTTTGGACTGGTAAACCTATAATTTTTGTGTGTGATTGAACTCTTTAAACCGAACGGTTTGCTCGAGTTTTTCAAGAGTTTGAGTGATTCTAGTTTAATCATAACTTTTTCGTTTCATAACCTTTTTTCATGATTCAAAATCCAAAACTAAAGAACTTTTTATGTAGACTGAGATGGTGTGGTGATCTTTTACCAAAATGTAACACCTAAGATTGAAGTAGTGATATACAGATACTGCACCAGTTTTTTGGATAAAAAGATGAAACGAAAATTTTACCATAACTCCTTCATTACTTATTATGTTTGGGTGGTGCTATCCCACACACCCCTTGTTAATATCTATTTTTTGATCTTCTTCAATTCATTTGATCTGATAGCCAGAAATTGAGAGGGGTGTGTAGGAGGTAAAAAGGGATGTGTGGATAGCATCACCCATTGTTTTTAGTTGATTCAAAAGCCTAGCTTGAAGTTTTTATTATTTATTTATTTTTTTGTTTTTTTGTTTGTTTTAAGATTAAGATTTTATAATCAGTTCTAATTAAAAACTAGTACACTAATACAATTTTTCGAAAATCTAGAAGTGACGAATTTCATTGTTGTTGAATTAGTTTTATCAATATGATTCAATCTTTTAGGAAAGGAAGTATAAGATGTGGATGCAAATTTCCGCATTCTTCGTCTTGGAAAAAATTGCACCTACAAAACAATTAATACCTTAGGTCAAGGCCAAGAGCCTCATGCGCCCACGATGAATTTGGGGGGGGGGGGGGAGCTTTGGCCGAAGAACCTCCGGTGCCAAAGTTAGAATTTAGAGAGAAAAGTGTTTAGAGAATTTTTGGGAGTTTTGCAAGAGTGTGGACTTCGCTTTTGGTGAGAATAGGAGCCAATATATATAGGGCATGGCCGGTCCTCCTTGGAGAAGGAGTGGCCGACCCTTTATGTATATTTTTGGGTGTTATTTGGTGATTTTATTAGCAATTAATATATTGATTAGGAATAAATATATTAATTGGCTAATTAACATAATAAAAGGAATGTTTTTGAAGGTTATGGAATGAGGATGGATGAAACAAATTTGAACTTGTTACCTATTTTGGGTACTCCTGATTTGGTTGATGGATGATTCTCCACTGCTCGTGTAGGAGACCCGGTGTGCCTCGAGGGTAAATTTATCATCTTCACCCAAAAATCTACGTGTCGCCTCTTGTTTATTTTTGGCTCCACAAAGCCCCCACACCTATTGGGCTGCTCGCAGAAAAGAGCAGCAAGTGTAGAGATCTTCTTGCTTTAGGAAACTTAGGACTGCTTCCTATTTTGATGTAGATTCCCTCTTTAATAGGAAATTAGATCCTTTTAGGAAAGGGAAATAAATTTCTCTCAAAGCCTATTTAAATCCACCTTAAGTGGGTTGTTAAATTAACTTTGAAGAGCGATTTATTCTACCCTACAAGAGAGAGACAACTTAGAGGATATTTGTTCCCCCTCCTCCAACAATCTTCTACATCTTGCCCATGCAAAGGACCGTCTTTCGTTGCTTTTTTCGTCTTCTCCGTACCGCACCGATGTAAGAAAATTTTAATTTTTCTTGTCTTCTTCTTGGATAGTGCTGTCACGGGGCAGCCGTCAGGGTGGTGCGGCACGTCGGCTGGCATGGGCCAAAGAGCTGTTGTGGCATGGACCACTGCTTTAGGCTACTCGGCTTGGCTATAGCCAAGGGTAGCTTATGCGGCTGGGGTTGCAGATTGTGGCGCTAGGGCACAATGCTAGGCGAGTCGCATGACTCATGTTTTTTGGGCTCTTGGACCTGACACGGGCCAGGCTGACGATTGGGAGAAATGAAAAGGTCGCGGGCCTCATGGGCTGCTGAAATGCTGGGCATGCAGGCCTCCTGCCTGCTAGTCTGAGAGAAAAATGAGAGAAAAGCTAGTATGGGTTGAGCTCCCTTGCCGAGTACTGTGAACGGCGTTGGCTACTTAGTTCTCTTCGCCGGGAAAAATGTAGGTTGTTCCCAAGAGATGAGATGAATAGGATCAAGGCGGATGCATTAGCTCGCCCAACCAGTATTGTGGATCCCGCTGCTCGCGAAGGTTTGCCGGCTGCCCCCAGGCTTGTGATTGACTTGACTTTTTCCATAGGGACAAAAGATGGGGTTACTAGATCTGAGCCAATGACGCCTGCCATGCCAAAGATGGCTAGTTCGATTGCTGATAGGGTTGCTCAACGTAGAGGTCATGTCATGTCCCCAGTGCCGAAGTCTGTACCAAGACGTCCGTTGGGAGCTAAGTCTAGTTCACCTTTGGAAAGGCTTGGTATTATGAAGAGCGATAAGGTGGACTCTGCTGCTGAAATGGCGTCAAGGCCCACTCTTTCTACTACTGAGGCTGAATCGCCTGCTGGGAAGGAGGAGACTACTCGCGTGGGTAGCTGTTAGAAATCTACTAAGCCTGCTTCTGGGAGGCTGCTGAGATCTGTGCATTTTTTAAACCAGATCTGCTTAAAGACATGGACGCTTGTGCCAAGTTTGTCGATGGTGTCAAAAGGACTGTTGGCCCAAGTTCCTTTGCGAAGCATACGACTGAGTATAGGAGGACTGCTCTGCTGGCCATGATGTAGAAAACGACGCTTCTGGCAGTCGAGTCTATGTTCCTTGATTAAGAGGATACCAAGGATGCCAAGGAGGTGGTAACGGTTGTGGTAGCTGAAGCTTATTCTTCTGCTGAGAAGATCAAGAGGTTGGAGTCTGAGCTCATCGCTTTGAAGGGGTCTAATATCTTTGCCCCCACTTCTCTGCAGCTTGAGACCGCTCACCAAGAGGTCGTTGACTTGAAGACTAGGCTTGACGCGATCCAACTTTAAATATGAAAGTGCAGAGAAGAAGATCGGATGTTACCTCAGATTCAAGATCTTAAGCATGCCGTTTTTTAGCTTTGTTCCGCTGATTATGCAAAGGATGAAAGGTTAATTGCTGTTTATAACCAAGTGATTTACTTCAAGAAGGTCATTGATAGGCTTGAACTCCAAGTGTTGGAACTCTAAGGTGCACTGAAGATCAATGAAAGTTTGAAGAAAGAAGTGGATGAGCTGCAGTGCGTCCATGTTGGTCTGCTCTAGGTGATCGGGCAGCTGAAAGGTAAGAGGTCTAGGCTCGAGGCTCTGCTTGTTCAGAGTGAGGCTGATTTCTACAAGCTGGGTTATGTAGATCATTTCTTTGGTAGGCTGTCTGACTTCGAGTTTGCTAGGAAAGACTTCAAAACCTTCTCTATTTCTTCGAAAGACTTACTTGCCTTTACTTTTAAGGCCTCCATTGGTGAAGTAACCGGAGATACTGGTGCCCAGGCTGGAATAGCAAAGGGTGAAGTGCCGGATGGTTCTACTGCTGAGAATCTCGCGACTGCTGAAGGTGTGGTGATCGAGTAGTCGTGGAGTGTCCAAGCTGCTGAAGAATAGTCTTATACGTAGTATTTAGGATTTTCTTTGTTTCCCTCGTAGCTCTTGCTTTGCTTGAACTTCTTCGACCTTTGCTAATTATTTATAAACATGCTTCTTCGCTTTTCTTCATCTTCGCTTCTTTTGTTCATGCCCTAACCTTTAGACTTTATAGATCAGTGGTGGGGGGGCTACTTTTCTATAATCAGACAGGCCCGCGTAGCCTATGCAGCCGTAGGTGTTGGTGTAGAACTTTGCAAAGTCGTTAGCCATAGGGTTGGTGGCCGGATGCCTTACTTACAGAAGCAGACAAGTTCGCGTAACCACTAGGCTGTTAACCTTGGCTTTTTCTAATTCCGTAGGTTGCGTAGCAAGTATCACAACACTTTAGGACTTGGTGTAGGTTGTTCTGCGCTTGGCAGAGGTGAATCTTATCGACTACGTAGCATGTCGGCAGTGGATAAAGCTTCGTATATGCACGCTAGCTTGTTTAACCTTTCACAAGAATGTGCGGTTATATAAGTCTAGCGCGACTTTACTGCTCGAAGGGCAAGCCATAGGCAGTCTTCCGAAAACCTTTGGCTACCTTAGTGCATTCGGTAGCAACTTTAGGGTTCTAGGAGTAGGCGTCCATAGGACGTACTGCGTAATGTGCCCCCTCCGTCTCTAGGGCCCGGTTCCCCGTGGATTAGATCAAGAGACCCAAAATCCTTCAGTTAGTTAAGCCTTGAAAAAGACCATTATGGCTACTTCTAGGAATCCCGGCATAAGCCATCATGCATCTAGTTATACTAGGGCAGCCAGGCTCATCCACGTCTGGATATTCAGAGTGTAAGTTTATCCTCCCGTCTTGGAGAGCTGACCCATGTGGGTGTCGGGGAATTGGTTTAGCCTTTCGCACTGAAGAGCAATTAGTTTACCCTCTCGCATTGGAGAGCATGGTTGGTCCCTCGGGGGGCCCAATTCCTTTGATGAGTCTTTAAGAATGGCGCAGTCTTCTTTTGAAGTGCATGGACGATCAGTTGTCGTAGGCATGTAGTCGAGCCAAGTTACAAATTACTTCTGAATTCCTCATTGAAAAACGAGTGAAACGAACAAATAACTTAGCTGTAGGAGACTGCATAACAACTGGATAGTCCTCGGCTTTCAAGGTGGTGCCCGTTGAGCTGCTTGAGTCTTCGGGTCTTGATATAGTAGGAGGTCACACATGGTACTTCCTCAGGTTGTAAGTGTTTCATTGCTTCTTGATCTCTTTGCTGATCTTGTACGGACCTTCCCAGATGAAATCCATATTTTTGGAGCCTTCTCCGCGGACAGTGATGAAGGCTTTTCTTATGGCTAGATCTCCAGGTTGGAATTGCCGAATCTTGGCTCTTTTGTTGTAGTTGGAGAGGAGTTGCTGCTGGTAGGCTGCGATGCGGGTGGTGGTCTGCTCGCGCTTCTCCTCTGCCAAATATAAACTTGTGGCAATCTCCTTACGATTGCTCGTCTTTTGGTGGTGCGATATGCCCATAGACATCCGGGGACTTCATTTGGCCATTTTCCCTTCTTGTTAGTGAGGGATTTCTTGAGGCAGTCGAGGATCATCTTGTTGGATGCTTCGGCCTGCCCATTGCCTTGAGGATATCTCGGCGTGGAAATGTGCTGCTTGATGCCATATTTTTGGAAGAACTTCGCCAAATCTTTACCCACAAATTGCGGGCCATTGTCGGTGACGATGGATTGAGGGATGCCAAATCGGCAAATGATGTTCCTCCATATGAAGTGCTCTATGTCCGTTTAAATTGTGGTCGTCATGGGCGCTACTTCTACCTATTTGGTGAAGTAATTGGTTGCCACGATCATCATGCCTCTGCGCCCAGTAGCAGGCGGCATAAGTTCTACAAGGTCGATTGCCCACTGTATGAATGGCCAAAGACCCGTCTGCCGGTGTAGCTCGCTAGCAGGTAGTGCTGGTACTGACTTGTAGCGTTGGCAGCTGTCGCACTTTTGTACTAACTCCTTAGTATCTTGGTGCATGGTAGGCTAGTAGTTGCATGTGGTAAGAGCCTTCTATGCTAAGAATCAGCCTCCGGAGTGGTTTCCACAAACGCCTTTGTGGATTAAGCTTAGAACCTTCAAGTGATCGGGAGGCGCTAGGCAGCTGAGATGTGGTTCGGGGTAGGATCTTCGGATGAGAATGCCGTTCCACATGTAGTAGCGTGCTGCTTTGATTTGGAGCTTCCCAGACTCCAATCTTTCCGTACGAAATGTGCCATTGACCATGTAGTCTGCAATTGAATCTTGCCAGTTTGGAGTTATGCTAACCTGTGACACTTCGGCTGCCGGCTCCGTCTCTATGCTTGGCTTGTCTAGATATTCCACCAAGATAAAGCGTTTGAGTTGGTGGTCAAGGACGGAGCCTAGGTCCGCTAGTACGTTTGTGTGCGCGTTGTCTGCCCACGAAACTTGAGTGAGGGTGTAAGTCTAAAACGCCTCAAGTAGTCTGGCTAGTGATTAGCTAGGAATTAGAATGAATTGCAAGCTTTTTCACCACCAAGTGTTTTGCCATTCGGAGGCCTGTTAATAGGGCCTCGTAATCTGCTTCGTTGTTGGATGCTTTAAAGTCTAGAGTGATCGGCTGCTTGGGCATCGAACCGTCTGGGGTGACAAGGACCATGCCTGCTTCTGAGCTTTTGTAGTTGGATGCATGGTTGACATGCAAATGCCAGAAGTTTCCATCGGACGAAGCAAGCATGGCTAGAGGGTGCTCGGCTGCCTCCGGAAAGTCGTCAGGTCGCTCTGTTGCGTCGCCTAGGCGATGCGTGAAGGCGTGGTAGGGAGTCGTGGAGCTGGGCCATGTTACACGTTGTAGGAGATACTCAACTGCCGGTATTAGGCCACCCTAGAGTTGAATTATGGAGCAAGGGTCGGCTGAGGCCGTGTGACGCGCAACAGGAGGTGGTGCTCAACTGCCGGGACATGTTGCTCCTATGTAGAATCTTTTGGTATAGGCTGCTCTTCCATACGTTTGGCTCGTTTATGCCGCGGGTGTGGTGCATGTGGTGTCTTCTTAGTAGGCGAGCGAGTTCTTCGTAGGCTGCTAATTGAACTTGAATCGGATTGAGTTACTGTTTCTTTCTGTCCGTCGTGTTGCCTACTTCGATGTGAGGTGGATGATGCTTCTTGCGGGCTTAGCCGCGAATGAACACTTCGCTTGGAAGGCTGCTCATGCTGATTATTAGAGTATGGCCCCAATCGTGAGCGTATGCTCGTCCATGGGCCTAGTCGAGAATGCACCCTCCTCCGCGCGCTAAGAAGGGAGTATACGTTATCTCAGGGGCCCAATCGGGAGTGTACCTTGCCTGAACGCTCGGTTCGTGGCTGGTTGAGTGGCTGCTTACCGGGAAGCTGCTAGAGAGGTTCCTTGTCTGCCCTTGTCATACTTCGGGACACCTCATCTGAGGCACGTTGGATCTCAGTGCGCTGCATGAGCTGGTTCACCAAGGTCATCTGTTGTGCAAGGGCACTCGTCAACTCTATGACTTGTTGAGACAAGTGTTGTTCGCCATTTGGATTGGAAGAGCTTGGAAGAAATGTGCCTCCTTGAGCAGTGGAAGGGTGGTAGACTCCAGGTGTGGGATTTGAGTTGGGAAATGTTAAATCAGCGGAGAAATGTCGTGAGAATGTCATCGGTTTGATCGTAGGCCCAGAAATTTGAAGCCGGGACGGTTGAACTAATCTTGGATTGACTTGGGCTGCTTGGAAGGCCATGGGAACAGACTGGGCTACGGGAATAGGCTGGGCCGCGGGAGGGGCTGCTCGTCGGGAGCAGGCTGGACCACAAGAGCGGGCTGCTCAGCGGAAGCAGGCTGGGCCACGGGAGTAAGCTGCTAGGCGGAAGCAGGCTGGGCCATGGGAGTAGGCTGCTAGGCGGAAGCAGGCTGCTCAGCGTGTGGAGCACGTGAGTGCGAGGCTAGGGCTAGGCTTGGCAATGCGTTGGGCTCGCGTTGGGTTTGGAGTGACATGGCTTGAGTCATGGCTTTGGTAGTGGTGCCATGAACCTCGCCATGGGTAGTTGCCATGATGGCCCCCATGGTGGTTGCCATGATGGAACCTCGAAACGATGGTGCCGCTCCACTTGTTGTCATATTTAGCCTCGTGGATCGCTGCGGTCCTATTTCTTGATTATTGGAACTTTCACTTGTGGAATTTTCTAAATTTCTAGCCATTGTATTCCTCTTTTACGTTTTATCAATGAATCTTTGCAAATAAAAAATTCTAATAATAAGAACGTACGAAAAATACAAGTGGACTAGAAAATAGAGAAGATAGAGAAAAAACCTTTTTTACGCGAGAGTCTTCTACGAGTGTGGATCTCAACTCTCAATGAAAGCACCAATTTGTGGATGCAAATTTCCGCCTTCTTCTTGTTGGACAAAATTGTACCTACAAAACAATTAACACCTTAGGTCAAGGCCAAGAGCCTCACGCGCCCACAATGAATGGGGGGGGCTTTGGCCGAAGACCCTCCGATGCCAAAGTTAGAATTTAGAGAGAAAAGTGTTTAGAGAATTTTTGGGAGTTTTGCAAGAGTGTGGACTTCGCTTTTGGTGAGAATAGGAGCCAATATATATAGGGCATGGCCGGTTCTCCTTGGAGAAGGAGTGGCCGGCCCTTTATGTATATTTTTGGGTGTTATTTGGTGATTTTATTAGCAATTAATATATTGATTAGGAATAAATATATTAATTGGCTAATTAACATAATAAAAGGAATGTTTTTAAAGGTTATGGAATGAGGATGGATGAAACAAATTTGAACTTGTTACCTATTTTGGGTACTCCTGATTTGGTTGATGGATGATTCTCCACTGCTCGTGTAGGAGATCCGGTGTGCCTCGAGAGTAAATTTGTCATCTTCACCCAAAAATCCACGTGTCGCCTCTTATTTATTTTTGGCTCCACATAAGATACTTTTATTGCACTTACTTTTAATAAAAGAGGAATACTGAGAGAGTAAGTTTAAGCTTGTAAGTAATAGTTGCATAGACCAGAAGCTGACGGACTGTTTGTGTTAGATTCTCTTTATGTTTTCATCTTTGTTTCTACTAAAATACTTTTACTGAGAATCTTGGGGTGTGTGTGTGTGAGTTTGAAGTAAAGTTGCCTATGTCTTTTATGGATAAGTTTGGTCTTGAAGCCAGAGTGTCTAGAAGTAACTTCATGTTGCAAACTCCTTAGGAAGTAATGAAAGGTGCAAGAAAGCCTTTAGGAGTAGGTTTTCACATGAGACTTTCCCTAACCACAAACATGGCATTATGAACAATTTTGGTGAACTACTATGTTCCAAAACAGTTTGAATGTTTTTCTCAAGTTTTGGTTACGATTTTTGCTAGGATTAAAAATCATTTTAGTCATTTTCCTTAATACTTTGACATAAACTCACAAACACAAATTGCTTATGTGTATATATTGAATTTATAATCTACAATTAGTATGTCTGGATCAACTTGAATCCAACTTATGAATGCAAAAAAATTGTCACGCTCCAATTTGGAAACTACAGCCAAGTCACGAATTAAAGTGTGAATCACATCTGACTTATAGAATATGACATTTGCATAATTAAAATGTGACAAAATAAAATAAATAAACGAATAGCTCCCAAGAAACTAACAATAAAAAAACTAAAATTGAGTTTGTTTTTACTTTACAATACATCCTTCGTTCCAAATACATAAAGAAACCAACTCTAGTATAGAACTCTTGTTCCTTATCCAAACAAACCTTCTTAAACAAACTTAAAAAAGCCTTAATTAACATAATAAGGTTTCATAAAAACACTCAAGCACTCTAATTTACAATATAAAGTTCCTTTACACTTGCATTAAAATTCAACTACTTTTGAAGTCTCTGGTTCAGCACCTGTCAACAATTCATAAGGGTTGACCTTCTAGCTCAGTAAGGCAATAACCACAATGCATTCAACATAGCGAAAGAAATAATGATGCAGGAATGTAATGTTTCATTTTCATCCTATTATGTTAACCCAGTTAACATATAACTCATTTCTCTCTTTTCATTGGTCATCTTGTCAAACTCTCAGTATCCTAATTTGAAACCCGAATTGATTGTATTATCGAACTCTATTTGAAAGAGCTTCATTCCCTTTTCTCGTGCACTTTGGGCAGATTATAGATCTTGGTGCCTCAAGAGCAGACTCAACTACCTTTATTTCCATGTTTTCATAAATCACATACTTTTTCAATTGGGACTCTAACCAATAATCATAGTTACTCATTACCATTGATAATTTCACAACGATCACGATACAATCATTGTTCATGATAATTATAAAACATTATCAAAATGACATTTCAAACAAATAATATTCTTCAAGAAATATCTACCAAAGCCAAACTCATAAGCATTTGAATCATATTGTCAAGTAGTCACACAATTAATTTCACCAAATAACATATATCAGAATCATGTGTATCAACTCAAGTTACTTCAGTTGGGAACTCTAACAGTTCACTCCACCCTAAACTTGAATACCAAAGTACTGTGAGACACCGTATTTTGAAATAATATATGTTTATTATTAAGCTGTTATTTTCTTATATATACATATATGTTGTTAGATTTCTATGAAATGTGTTTTTCTTGAGTTAATAGGATCTTATTAGAAGTTACCATGCACATGTTATCAAAACAACATTATAGTTGTTAGCACCTTAGTTTAACCCAACATGCCTATTTACTTTAGCTTATCTATTAAATCTTTTTAAAAACTTCCTGGAAAATTCTATGAGTCGGTTAAAGCATTGTGGTAATATATGGTGATATAGACTTACACTAAAGCTTTTTAAGTGATGACTATCCTAACTAATGTAATGGACGTCTCTTATGTTCTGTATCCACAATTTATTGGGCAGCCACTTGTCATTTCCAAGTCAATTTACTTCACTACACATCAACTTGTAGGAGGATTTAGATTCGTTGATTTGGTTGGGATCTGTAGCCACCCAAACCAACCAATTAGAGAATAAAGTTGGCCGCCTTAATTGGAGTATAATTAGGAGCAATACTCCTTTGTTTTTACACCACAAAGCAGCATGCAATACATGCATTATGTAGAAAGTGAGTAATGATAGAGGAGATAAGCAGAAGTACTCGTGGAGTAAGAAGTGAGGTGTTTTGCTCGTGCAGTGCATAGCTTTGGATTCAAGGTAGGGGAATTTGAGGATTAATTAATTACATGTGTTATTTGTATTACGTTAAATGTTGAAATGTTAACATGCTATAGATTTAACTGTTGGCTTAAATGTGACATATTATACATGTGGTATGTTTTATACTAGCATAATCATTATCATTTGTCAATGAAGTAAATGAGTTAGTTGGGTTATGGGACAATGTGGAAATTGGCTTTTGTGTAGTTGAATCTGTTCATTGTGAAACCAATTCCAAGCAAGCCTGGTGTGCACATTAGAATAGGGTATCAATGGGATAAATTGTTGGGCTGGAGATCAATGAATTAGATAAGATGACTAACAAAAGGGGTTTATGAACTTGGGATATTTTATGGAGTTTTTTATATATCAAAGCACATAGGACCACAATGGTAAAATGCAAGGTATGGGACATGCATATTTGTTTGTTTTTAGGGTTTTTATCACAAACGGTCCCTGAAATTGACCCCATCAATCATGATGGTCCTTGAAATTGAAAATCGATCAATGTAGTCCCTGAATTTTAACCCCGCGAATCAATGTCATCCTTCCATTAGTGTTCCATCCAAATCGATCTGGGTTTTGTTTTTTTTGTTTTTCCCTTCTTCTTCTTCTTCTGGGATTCGGTTTTTTTGTTTTGTTTTTTCTTCTTCTTCTTCTTCTTCTTCTTCTTCTTCTGGGTTGCAGGGGGTTGGGTTTTGGGAGGGGGAAAGGGGGGGATGAACTAGGTTCCCTTTTTTTTTCTTCTTCTTCTTGTTCTTGTTCTTGTTCTTGTTCTTGTTCTTGTTCTTGTTCTTCCTCTTCTTCTTCTTCTTCTTCTTTTTCCCCCTCTTATTCTTCTTCTTCTTTTTCTTCTTTTTCTTCTTCTTCTTCTGGGTTGCAGGGGGTTGGGTTTGGGGGAGGGGGGGGGACGAACTGGGTTTGGTTTTGTTTTTTTTCTTTTCTTCTTCTTCTTTTGGGTTGCAGATTCGGTTTTCTTTCCTTCTTCTTCCTCTTTCTTCTTCCTTTTCTGGGTTTTTTTTTTTTTTTTTCCTTCTTTTTCTTCTGGGTTAGGGGCGCAAGGGGAGAAGGATGGGGCTTTTACTTTTTTTTTTTAATATTATATTTTGGACGGAATACTAACAGAAGGACGACATTGATTCGCAGGGTTAAAATTCAGAGACTACATTGATCGATTTTCAATTTCAGGGACCATCATGATTGATGGGGTCAATTTCAGGGACCATTTGTGATAAAAACCCTTGTTTTTAATATATAGATTAACGGGTTAGGTAGAAAAGAAACGCATCCTTGCATAACTCATAAAACATTAATAACATTAATCACATAAGACATTGGGCCCCTCTTAAGCTTTTAGCTTACCCCGTATTAATTATGTTACAGGAGCAGAGATAGAAATCTAGTGGCTGACTTGGAAGAAAGAGACTGCTTGTAAATAATTTTAAACTTTTTCAGGAGATATTGTCGTTCTTTTCAGTGTAATGACTATGTATATTATCTTGTTTCATGAAATGTTTTCATTCAACACAGTCACCTGTTGTTACATTTGGGGTTTTTATCACCAATGATCTCTGAGAATGACCAAACTCATCATTTGGTCTCTCACTTTCAAATCAATCAATGTCGTCCTTGACATTCATTACCGCACATTAATTTGGTCATTCCGTTTAGATTTCGTCAATTATTCTGTAAGTTTGTATATGGGACACACAAATCCAATAAAATGATGACACGTGAATTACACAAAAGAAGAGTTTTTATCGCAAATGGTCCCCGACATTGATCAAACTCCTCATTTTGGTCCCTGAGTTCAAAAATCATTAAATTTGGTCCCTGACTTTCACTATCACACATCAATTTAGTCATTCCGTTAAAATTTCGTCAATATTTTTTATTAGTGTGACAACATGGTCCCACTAATCCAATCATATGGAGCCACATGGATTAACTATGAGGAGAGTTTCTAAGATCCCGAGGAAGAAGCATAATTTGTTTAGTCAACTAGCTTAGTGGTGCATTTTGGATCAATGTATTTCTGTTTAGGAACTCTTAGGAACTTCTTGTTGGAGAACCAGAAGTTTTATATTGTTGAACGATTACTTTTTTTTTTTGCTACTAAGTGTAACAACTTATTTTGTTTATGACGTTAAATTATGGGGGTCTCCACTAGTTGTATCTTTGTCTTTAGTGGTTGTGAACGAAATATGCAGAAGTCGTCATTGAGTTCCCTTATTTGTTAACTAGTAGTTTTTGTTTTCTCTATAATTGTGTGCTAGTTGTTTATCTTTTGTCTTACATTGTAAAAATGGAAGAGAAAAGTTGAATAATCTGTCATTTTTATCTACCTACTTATGAAGTTTTTTTGTGATGTAATAACTTGTTCTTTGTCAAAGTTTTGAAGGAATGCAAGAACATTTCAATCATGCAACTTAGCCCAAGAATGTACTAAGTTTATTGTTATGGGGGATTGTTAAGTCTAGTACTTTGTTTAGGTTTGGCTTTTCTTGATCAAAAATGGAACTTTTACTTACTTTATTAACACAGCAAGCTCATAGGAGGATTAGGATAAGTGATAGATTGTTTGATTAGTATTGTTTTCCTCGTCAAGTTTGGGCATGTGCACAATTGAATTGTCATGTGACTTAGTTCTAAGTTTGGAAAAGTCATCATAATGTTCTTTATTCCTACCCTATCATTTTTTAACATGTGGAATCAGTGTTCGCTAATTGAAGCTAACCATTTTCACATAATTATCCACATAATCATGTGGAATTTTGTGTTGTACCGATCAGATGATGATTTAAGTCTTGGGAGAGTATAAATAGGGGTCAGCCCTCAACTTACAATACTTTTTTCTCCCTCAACTTTTGAAAAACCTACCTTTGCATTTGTCACATAGATGGATAGAGAATGACTCAATCTTTACATTTATATTTGATATGAGCTTATAGCTAACTCATCCAGATCTTTAGTTACAGATCCATTTTAAATACTCTCAACATGTTGGTATTTGATTGAGGATATTTGTCTATTGTTGCTGGATCACATTTCACATATCACTTTAGTCTCATTCATATCGTTTGTGTCACAAGTGAAAAGCTAAAGCTAAAGCTGCCATTATTGTGAAACCAACCTCAGATTCTCTTGAAGTAACTCAGATTCAACAGAGATACAAGTTGCTTATTTAGTTTAGCTTATGAATTCGTCGTGTGTATTTCTCTGTATGACCTTGATTTTCCATTAGTGGATGGTGCTCCCTGGAGTTTCTCCAGTTTTTTTACCTAGTTAAGGGTTTTCCGGCACAAAATCTTGTGTGTGATTAACTCTTCTTTGAACTTTAACGGTTGGTGCAAATGGTTAGGTAGAGGAATACTTTGAATCTTTGATTGATGCCATAATATTAAGCTTATTTGTCCTTGACAACTAATGTCCGCATTGTTTATTCATGCTTGATTAGAATCTTGTGACTAGTCAAGATCATTTATGTTATCTAAATGTTTATTTTGTCCTTGTGTTTTGTATTATTCTAGGGTGGTCTTGAGTAGGGGATTTTGCCTAGTACCAGTTTTATATGACATTCAAGCGTCATTTCTTAACATAAAATGAGAGGTCACTGGAACTTGTTGGTATTATTAGGTGGAATCTCACTATGTGTTGTGGCAGAGTTGCTGGATTTTGTATTGAACCTTCAGACTTTGATGAGACAAACTATGCTTCTTGGAGTCAGAAATTTGAAATTTACCTGGTTGCTCATGATGCACTTGCTACATAATATTTGCTTAATGACTAGAAAACTTGTATGAAGATTCTGAATGGCACTAAGTTTCCTATGAGTTAAGGGCAATCGATTACTGCATAAATCAGTTTATCAATTGTGAGTAATAGAGCTAAAAACGTCATTATTACAACATTTTCTCCCATTCAAATTGGGCATAGTCAATATTGTGATATAGCTAAAAAAGCACGAGAAAAAAAAAATAGAAGTAGTGCATCAAGGTGACAAACAAGTGAAACTCTAAAACTATAAGTTACTCTTTCTAAGTTTGAAGAACTGAGGATAAGTGAGACTGAGTCATCCTCTGACTTTTATGAGAGGTTGGAGGTCTTAACAAATGAAGCCATTAGTCTAGGGAAATCTATTGAGGATAACACTATTATTCAATGAATTATGAGGGTGTTACCCTAGAATTTCTTTGCAAAGAAGACTACTATACTTGAGTACAATAATCTAGATGATATACAACTCTTAATGTTGGTTGATAAACTAAAGACATTTGAAATGGAATTGAAAATTGAATAAGGATATTTCAAGAGAAGCATCAACCTTGAACTGAAAAGTATTGAAGGTCGGATCCCTTTAATTAAGAATTCTCAAAGATAAGGGCATACACTACAGAATAAATGGGAATAGTTCAAACGAATCTAAATGATAGTTTTAAAGCAAAAAAATTGATGAGAAAATGCATTTCAAAAGTGCTAATTCTCAAGAAATCACCTTAACATTTGATGACAAAAAGTGCCACTCTTCTGGTGGCTTTGGACATTGGGTGTCAGTTTGTGCAAACAATAGAAAACCATATGCTAAAGAGGATGAAGTGACAGTGGAGAGTTTTACCATTTAGAGCTCGTTTGGATGTGCTTTCAAAATGACTGAAAGCGCTTTTAGAGAAAATGTTTTTTAGTTCTAAAAGCACTTGAAGTGCTTTCTACAAGAAGCACTAGTTTTTTTTTTTTTTGGAAAACACAAGAAGCACCAATTATGTGCTTTTTCCATGAAACACTTTTAAGTGTTTTTTCAGGATTTGCTTACATTTTTACTAGGGATTGGTTCCAAAAACATTTTCACCAAAAGCTCTTTCAGTCATTTTGAAAGCACATCCAAACGAGCTCTTAAACTATTTAACAAATGATGATAAAAAAACCCATTACCCTAATAGCTAATATACACGATGATTTCTTTAGTAACAATGAGTCAAGTGTTGAGTATCAAGATGATACCTTAGAGGATTTCTCTAGTGATGATGAGATGTCTTCAAAGTCATACTATGACCTCCTACTCCAAACTATGTACAAAATATGATAAGCTCAATGCGACCTACACCACAAATAAAGAAAACATCGAACTTAAGAAACAATTGAAGAGTGAGAACGATATACTCAGAAATGCCAAAAGGAGTAGGATGAGAAGATTGCCTTGCTTGAAAGACAAGTTAGTGATCGTACTTTACTCCATGATGAATTGACATATTATCATCACTAGAGATTGATGAATGATTTACAAGCTGCAAACCACAAAATAGCTCAATTATCTATTAGAGTAGAAAAAGGTAGACAAGATGATGAATCTGGGAAGACCTTATAGAGACAACAAGTGGACTTGGTTTGGTTTTGCTAGAGAAAGTTCTAAGATTATGCTAGCTAAAATAAAGTTTGTTATAGGATCACACTCTATTGCTCCCAGAGTTATTTTTCCAACTGAAGAAAATTTGTTCCCACTTGTTATCACTGGGGGAGGTAGAGCATATTAGGCATCAATGTAGGAAATTGCACATAAAGAAAGAAGAAAATGTAAAGGAATAAGTAGAGAATTGTTTGCAGAAGTAAGTAAACTAGTTGAATTGGTGCAATGATGGAATCTCATCTTCCAAGGAAGCCACCTCAAAATGGATCAAGAAACAACAACAACAACAACAACCAAGCATTATCCAACTAAGCGAGGTCAGCTGTACGAATCCTAGAATGCCGCTACACTCAGTTTCGCGCAAAGTATTCCTTTAGCTTCAAGTGCACCATATCTTTTTTTAAAGTTTATTTTCAAGTCTTCATAGGTCTTCCTCTACCCCCTTTTCCCTGACCCTTCGTCTCAAAATCGTAACTTTTAGCCCGAGTATTTATAAGTGTTCGGTTCACATGTCCAAACCACCTTAACCGAATTTCTTTCATCTTATCTTCGTTTGCGACCACTCCTACTGTATCTTGGATATCTTCATTCTTAATCCTATCTTTTTCTCATGAGCCACACATCCAATAAAGCATTTTCATATCAGCTACACTCATTTTTTTGCACTTGTTGCTTTTGACAGCCTAACATTCCATGCCATAAAACATTGTTGGCTTTATTATTGTCTTATAAAATTTTTCCTTGAGCTTTATTAACATACAACGGTCGTACAACACACCCGATGCACTCTTCCACTTCATCCATCCAGCTTGTATCTATGGTTGAGATCTCCATTTAATTTTATGTTCTTTTGCAAAAGAGATTCAAGATAATGAAAACGTTCACTCTTTGGTACTTCATGATCACCAATCCTCACCTCTATCTCATTTGAATACCCATTATCACTGAAGTTGCACTCCATTTACTCTATCTTCAACCTACTGATATTTAGATTCCAACACCTCCAACCAATAATGAAGCTTTACATTTACTCTTTTATGCTTTTCATCTATCAACAATATATCATCTGCGAAAAGCATACACCAAGGGATATCATTTTGAATATGTATGGTGTAATCATATAGTTATGGGAAAGCTTTCAATTGGTCCTTCATGAGTTCTTACTGCAGTCCTACTTCATCATACATATCCTTTATTGCTTGTATATATGCTACTTAAACTCCTTTCTTACTCCTTTCTTTTCTAGAACTCATTTCTTACTCCTTTCTTTTCTAGAACCTTGAAAGAATTTCTCTTAGGGATCCTATCATATGCTTTTTTCAAATCTTAAAGACCATGTGCAAATCCTTTCATATATCTTTATATCATTCCATCAATCTTGGTAAGAGATAGATTGCCTCCATAGTCAAGCGCCCTAACATGAACCTGAATTGATTCTCCAAGCTCTATGTCTCTTGCCTCAGTCTATGCTCAATTACTCTATCCTAAAGCTTCATTGTATGACTCATTAACTTAACCCCCATGTTGCTCATGCAATTTTGTATTTCGCCTTCATTCTTATAGATAGGCACCTGTTAGAACCAAAATTGCGCACCTTCGTCGATAGTGGAGTGCACAAATCCAAGTACCTATAAAAGAGCAAACGGCTGTAAGCAAGCCAAAGGCTGGGGAGAAAGGTGTGGCGGCTAAAGGCTCTCTGACGGTCAAGTTAGTAAGTAATATAAAACTCAAGCAGTGAGCAAGAGAATTCTTGCATTACTTGAGATAAACCCTAGAAGTAGATGAGAAGACCTTTTAGGATAGTAGAATTCTTATTAAATTAGGAGAATCCAAGAGGATATCTAGGAACTGGTATTGAATCCTCTTGGGAGTGTGATTACTTGCGGTGCATGCCAATCCTTAAATTGTAAGGACTTCAGGATTATAGGACACCTGTTGATTCCCTATTGGATTAGGTTTTCGTATATTGCGAACAAGCAGGTTCAATATCAGCGAAGTCGTCTGACTTCACCCTGATTTCATAATATGATGATGGTGGCATCACTGCTCCATTTATTCAACTCCGCATCGGAGGCTGTTGAGTCCATGACTGGACTTCCAAGGTATGCGTAATCCGATCCGCCTTACTCTGGCTCCGGAAAATTATGGTCCCACAATTTCCCATAACTATGCATCTAAAAGGACTTGTTCCCCTTGAGGATGGATAGTTATCTAAAGATCTTGCCTTTTAGAGTAAGTCGGAATAGGTACCATTTTAATTCTTTTGACACTTGGCATTCTTACCTTACTCTTTGCTCCCACTACTATCTCTGCCTTACCCTCCTCCGTGCCACAACCATAACCCCTTCACACCTCTAATCCCAAAACACCTTACCAATCTCCTCACATTCGACAACAGCTCACGCGCCACTGCCTCTGCCATTGTTTGATCCCTCATGAACCGCCTTCAAAGCACCTATGACTCCGCCATCTCCCTCAAGTGCCTTATTGCCATCCACCATGTCATCAAGTACGACTCCGAACCACCTACTTCTCCATCTACCCCGTTGCAGGTGGTAGAAACTACCTCAAGCTCTTTAATTTCAAAGACGATTCTACCCCTGTAACCTGGGAGTTCTCCACTTGGGTCCAATGGTACGTTCAGCTCCAATTCCTACACTGTGAATAAAGACAAGGAGGAGGACCGAGTCTTCGCCCTTATGAACGCCCACGAATCGTTGGTGAGTCTAATGGAAGAGATTTGCAAAAGGCCCAAGTCGAATTTGGGCTGGAACTAAGATCAAGAACTTGAGTTTGGTAAGTGAGGACTAGATTTGTATGATGAATGAAATCATGGTCCGAGTCAACGAGTCCAACTAGAGGTTGAGTTGTCTAAATATTTCGACAAATTACAGGGAGAGCAAAGAGACGAGGAAAAATAAATTACACGCGTCAAAGTACATTTCTGTTCCTGCATTTAACGGACTTTTAAAGGAAAAATCATTTTTGGACTAAATTTGCTAACGGACTACACGGCAAGAGTTTAAATCTTACTTTTTTTTTATCATTGGGGCTGTCTTCCAATTGCCTACTATTATGAGGACTGTTTATCCAATTAGGCCATAAAAATATATTTCTCACACACAAAGTGCGTTCCCCTTGCTACATTATATGAGGTGCCACAAGTGTGGTGGAATTAATACTAGATTGCATTATAGTAGTTTTAGAACTATAGAAATATTTAAATTGGATTGGTTCTCCTAAATATCAAATTAAAACATTAACCCAATTATTGGATCACACACTTCGTTATTGGTCTTTACGTACGTACGTGTTTGGATGTTTACTTTCGTACTGTTGTGCTTTCTATTGGGTCTCTTTATTTTCTTTTTTTTTTCAAATACTTTTGTTTAATTTTTTGTAGTGGGGATTTAGGAAGGTTTTGGATTGTATCATAACTTTGATGAATGAATAATACAATGCAGAAGGGGGGAGTTGGGAGAAGTAAACAATTAGCACTTCCCTTGGCACTACCTTCTCTCCACATTAGAAAGTTTTTCCCTTTAACAAATAAAAAAGGGGAAGTAAAATCCTAAAAGCAAATAAAGCACAAAAACCATAGATCTTGCATGCTTCCATTAATCTTTCCGTCCCTATAAAAAATGAGGTTGAATAACTACATTTAAGAGCATACGAATCTTTGCTTTCTGGATTAGTGAAGCTCAGCATCTAGCGGATGCGTCCTGCCGCATCGTTTCTAATTTATTTGTGAAAACTACGCTTTTGGAAGATAGTGTTAGTATTATGTATTGTTTTGGTTTCATGTAAATTTTTATTTGAATGTGTAATTAACAACAATAATCTATATAACATGTTACTTTTTTATTACTTATTTTTAAGAAACTGCGATAGTACGGAGAAAGTTTTATTGATATGGAAAAATACACTACAAAAAAAGTTTCTTGCCCGACTAAACAATTTTATCAGGTCAAATAGGGTTTCGTAGCCTAAAATTTTACGCAACAAAATTTCCGTTGGGAAAAGTTGGTTGTGCAAAAGCCTTTGTTCAAAGGTTTACTCGACAAAAGATAAGCATTCTCTAGCAAACTGCGTTGACCCAACGAAACAACTCGTCGGGAAAAAGAGCGTTGACCATCCTTACACGATGAATTATTCTTGTCCGACGACATATTTTAGTCAAGTTTCTGGAAATTAAATACTTGAAAAAAATTTAGCCTCACAAAATATTCATTGGGCAACCTTTTTAACAAAAAAATAAAAAATAAAAAAGCAATAGAAACGCTCAACGAAATAGTTCGTTAGGTAAAGCCTTTAAATTTTATTTAGATATTCGTAATTAAACAATATTTGGAATATTATGTCGGGCAACCTTTTATTTTGGTGGCAAATTTGATTTTTTGGCAAAAATTTGGGGGAAAAGTTTTAGGATTGCCTAATGAAATTAGAAGAGTTACTCGACGAATATGTGTATGTTTACACAACGAATTGGACCTAATTCATCGGACAAATGTCAAAAGTTTACTTTTTTTTCCTTTTTTTTTAAATTTAATTTCAAACGGTTAAAAGTTCATTGAATTTGATGATCAATTCAATTCAATATGTAGTTTTACTCTAAATTACCGTCCTTAAAAAAACATCAATCAAAGGTCATATAGTTGTTAAATTGTGATTTGTTGTTTGTAACCTTCAAAGGATTTCATTCCGTTACCTAATCCCCGAACATTTGTTTTTGAGAATTTTGGCATATGAGATCTCAAAATATATACAAACAAATTTGGTGGTTGGATCGTTGAAACTAGATTTGTAAATACGTATCCCGTCAAAATAATATGTTCTACAAACACTTAGAGTTTATTCTATACGTTCTATTATGTAAAAAAAAAAAGATATTGTGGTATTCACTGATGTAAATATTTTAAATCGATGGTCGGGTTTGTTATTATAATATTCTAGGGTCGAGGAATGTAGTAAAAATCATCAAAATCGGAGCTAAAATGAACGTTAAATCGTGAATGTTTCGTTTGTAACCGGCGAAGGATTTCGTCCCATTACCTAATCCATGAAAGTTTGTTTTAGGTGGTTTTTGGCGTTTGAGATTTGAGAGTATATACAAACAAGTTTGATGGTTGGATAGTTGAAACTAATTTCGTGAAAACGTATCCCGTCAAAACAATACATTCAACAAACACTTAGAGTTCATTATATACTTACATTTAACCTGCAAAACAGTAAACAACTGAGAGCAAGCCTAGGGCCCGCAGGGGAGAGGGGTTTGTACTAGCCAAAGGCTCTCCGACGGTCAAATTAGTGAATACTCAAGTAGTAGGCAAGAGAATAGAAGTGTTTAGATTGCGTTACTATAGATGAATTTTAGATGGGTGTATTTACCAAGGTTCTAAAAAACACTAAACGCTAGTCGGGCGGTGCGCTGGGGCTTAGTGCCTAGACGGCTAGGCGGATTTAATTAAGTTTATTAGATAACATATAAATAAGTGCCTATGTGAGATCCCACATCGACCAACGGAGAGGGGGTGATGTGCCTTATATGTACACGCTTCCCTCCCTATAACACGAGGCCTTTTGGGAACTCACTGGCTTCGGATTCCATTGGAACTCCGAAGTTAAGCGAGTTCGGGCGAGAGCATTCCTAGGATGGGTAACCCACTGGGAAGTTCTCGTGTGAGTTCCTAAAAACAAAACCGTGAGGGAATGGTAAGCCCAAAGCAGACAATATCGTGCTATGGCGGAGCCAAGCCTGGGATGTGACAGTTTGGTATCAGAGCCACTCTGCCATTCGGAGTGAATGTGCTGGTGAGGACGCCGGGTTCCTCTTAATTGGGAGGGATTGTGAAATCCCACATCAACCAACAGAGAGGGGGTGATGTGCCTTATACGTACATACTTCCCTCCCTATAGCACGAAGTCTTTTGGGAACTCACTGGCTTCGGATTCCATCAGAACTCCGAAGTTAAGCGAGTTTGGGTGAGAGCAATCCTAGGATGGGTGACCCACTGGGAAGTTGCTCGTGAGTTCCCAGAAACAAAGCCGTGAGGGAATGGTAAGCCCAAAACAGACAATATCGTGCTACGGCGGAGCTGAGCCCGGGATGTGACAGTTTGGTATCAGAGCCACTCTGCTGTTCGGCACGGATATGTTGGCAAGGACGCCGGGTTCCCTTTAAGTGGGGTGGATTGTGAGATCCCACATCGACCAATAGAGAAGGGGTGATGTGCCTTATATGTACATGTTTCCCTCCCTATAACATGAGGCCTTTTGGGAACTCACTGACTTCGGATTCCATCGGAACTCTGAAGTTAAGCGAGTTCGGGTGAGAGCATTCCTAGGATGGGTGACCCACTGGAAAGTTCTTGTGTGAGTTCCTAGAAACAAAATTGTGAGGGAATGGTAAGCCCAAAGCGGACAATATCTTGCTACGACGGAGCCAAGCCCGGGATGTGATAGCCTACTTATACTAAAAAATAAAAATTATACTTGTACTGAGAATTTGGGAAACTTATAACTTAAAACTTAAGTCGTCATGGCATTGCCATCATTACAGACTAATGCAGTAAAAATAAGAAAAACCAAAAACCAAAATTGAAAATTCATTAATTCATAATCTAGGTTTTTTTAGTAGGTTACCTAGAAAAGCCTTAAGTTAATTTAAAAAAAATTAAAAACAATAAAACCGCCTAGCCCGCCTAGCCCCTACCAAATTTTTTTTACTTGTTTGGGACTAAATCGCATCGGTCCTCCACAGCCTAGCGCCTAGGCCAATTTTTAGAACAATGGCATTTACATCATGGGAGACAGACCTTTTTAGGATAGATCATCGTTTTAAACCAGGAAAATCCTAGAGAATATCTAGAAGTAGATATTGCACCCTCTTAGGAGGTTGTGATTACTTGCGGCGCACGCTAATCCTTATATTGGAGGAACTTCAAGACTTAAAGGATTTGATTGTGTCCATATCCGGATCAGATCGCGTATTTTGTAGAACAAGCATGGCCATCCCCTACTTCGTCTGATACAGCCTTACTTCGTCATCCAGCTTGTTGCCTCGGAGTATGGTGATGGTGGCACCGTTACTCCGTTTGATACAACATTGCTTGGAGTTGGTGAGTCCATGATCGGAATTCTGAAGTAACTGTATTCAGATTAGCCTTACCCTGATCCTAAAAAAAGAATAGTCCCACAAAAAGAATAAATGATATATGTTAATTAATAAACATACGAAGACCCACAAATGGGGTTGCTGGGGGGGCACTCAACATACCTATAGAAACAAATATATTCTCTTAAATAAGTGTTAGAACTGAACTTTCAAGAGAGAGGCCTGATAGGCTGGAACATAACAAATTAATAGAAAATTCAAAGAAATAAAGAACTAAAAAGAAAGTGGGGATGATAGCCTGGGTTAGCGCAAGCTAGTAGAACATCAGGAACTAAGAACAATTATTCCAGCAACTAAACGCGTTTGTGGATTTGTGCATCAAGTCTAACAGCTAAGATTCTTCCCTTAAGACCGTATACTTCAACCATCCTTCTTATAAACAAGAATAATGCGCCAACTTCGGCCATGAATTATTAATCTCGGACCTAAATTATTTTTTCAGAAAAATAAGTCTTCATATTCATTTAAAAACTCTCAATTTCATCCATACTTCAAGATTCGAAGCTATTCTATTTAACTTTCTATTAAGTCACACGACTTGCAGGTGGCACACTTTAGAGAGTAAAATGACAGTCATTAATGAGTTTAATGACTTATTTTTTTTGAAAAAAAAAAAGATCTATAGAGTTAACTTTGGAGGGTAAAACAACAGCCATATTGGTAACCTATATACAATGTTAATGGCGTATGGGTCAAAATATGACAAAATCATCTTCGAAAGTGTATCATATGCAAGTCACGTGCTTGAATTGATGAAAAGCTAGACAAAACGACTTCACATCTTATAGTATGGGGGAAATTAAAAGTCTTTAATGAGTTTAAGGAATTATTTTTCCTAAAAAATAGTATAGGGACTTAATTTTCATTCAGATATAATTCATGGACCAAATTGATAGTTTACTATAAAAAAATAATATCTCTAAATGGTCATTTGATAACTATTTTATTTTTTTGTTTTTAGTTGTTTTTCAATGAAAAAAATATATTGAAAACTAAAAATTTATCTAGTAACTATCATTTTCCAAACAAAAAATAGAGTTCCATTTTTAGTTCTTAAAATTTGGCTTTCAATTTTTGGTTTTTGAAAATTAAAAGTAGTTACCAAACAACTACAAATTTAAAACTTAAAACTGAACTTGAAATGATTATCAAACGACGCTATCCAAACGATATTTGATAAGGTTGCTATTGAAACGAAAAGCAAACTTTTATTTGAAGTGTATTTTAACAGTATACAATGTGGCTTATTTTTATCGGAGAATGACTTGTATAAAAGGTGTTCACCGTCGTCGCAGTGTTCTATTCCAATAAAACAATGTCTTGTGTTAGTTTGTCACCACATAAGATAACATTATTGAATTGAAATATGGTGTATATTTAAGCGCATTATCATGTTGACTTGTCATAATATGGTGTATGAGAATGTTCCATAAAATAGTGGGTTTTCCTATAAATATATCTAGTACTAAAATATGATAGAACTGTTGAAACTAATTATACAAGAGGGTGAGAGAGAGAGGGGGGGATGGGAGAAAGAGAGAAAATAATGACTCCGGATTTTGTGGGAGTTGTGTTTCACCTCCTTCCCTTATGCTTTTATTTATACTAATCATGATAGATTTTATTGTCTTACAAATAATACAAAAGCGTATAAGTATTTAATATTCAAACACCATTGAGATACCTAATTTAAATTTACACAACCACATTCATAAATAAACATAAATCGCAACAAGAACTACTCTTATTCGAACAAAATTATTGCCAGATGTGAATTGCTTGCAATTCCTAAAGGCTTTGGAGGTGCGTGCCTAAATGAAATATTATGGGAATTTGAAAAAGAGGGTGGCTCACATGGCTCATTCTCACGTCCAAGGTACCTTCAGGAGTTCATGGATAGGATGGAACTAATTGATATGGGTTTCTCTGGTCCTAAGTTTACATGGCGAGGAACGCGTAATAATTCTTTGGTTCAGGAACTACTTGACAGAAGGTTGGTTAATGGTGCTTGGCAAGAAAGATGGCCTTTGTCTACAGTAACGCATGGTACGGTGCGAGCTTCTGACCATTCCCCCCTAATTGTTATGAATGAACCAAAGGTTAGAAAAGAAAAACCATTGTTTAGATTTGAGGCATTTTGGTGCAAGGAGCCGGGTTGTAAGGAAACGATTGAGCGGAGTTGGAATTCAAGGGTTGATGGGCAGTGGATGAACAAATGGCAAAGGAAGATTCATTCAACCAAGAAAAATCTCAAAAGGTGGAGAGAATTTGAAGGGCAGGCGAAATGAAACCAAAGATCCCGGGTCCGATGGCTGCAAGCAGGGGACGCAAATACCGCGTTCTTTCATCAATCAACGGTGCAACGTCGACGAAAAAATCAGATTGTTAGACTACAAAGTATCGATGGTAATTGGATAAATGAGCCTTCTGGAATTAGGCAGTTGGTGGATGATCATTTCGTTCAGCTATTCTCGATTGAGGAAAACCGGCAGTGGGGTGATATTCTGGATTGCTTGGATTCGATTGTCACCTCGGAAATGAATGATGTGCTATGGCAGCCTGTTGACGACAATGAGATCATGGATGTTGTCTATTAGATTAGAGGATTGAAAGTGCCTAGTCCTGATGGTTTTCAAGGGGTGTTCTACCAAAATTTCTGGGAGATCATCGTTTTGGAGATCAGGGGGCTTGTTGCTGAATGTCTATGTGATGGTGGCTGTCTGAAGCAGATAAATGAAACGTACATTGCCTTAATCCCCAAAGTCCCAAACCCTGAGTCGGTAAATCAGTATCGACTCATAAGTCTCTGCAATTATGCTTACAAGGTTATTTCCAAAATTCTAGCCAACCGCCTCAAATCATTTATGCCGGATCTTATTTCTCCTAGTCAGAATGCCTTCGTCCATGGCCGGCAAATACAAGACAATATTATTTTGGCACATGAGGTTTTCCATTTCCTAAACCTTCGGAAAACTAAGCATTGGTTCGAACATGGTATTAAGCTGGATATGAACAAGGCTTATGACCGCGTTGAGTAGGACTTTCTGGAAGCTGTAATGAAGAAGATGGATTTTTGTGAGGAGTGGGTGAAAGTCGTGATGCGAAGTGTGTCATCTGTTCAATTTTCAGTGCTTATAAATTGGCAGCCTGGGAGAAGCTTTAAGCCTTTTAGAAGGTTGCGGCGGGGGGATCCCTTGTCACCTTACCTCTTCTTGATTGTTAGTGAGGTGCTTTCTTGGATGATTAAGAGGGCTGCCGATCTTGGGTTCCTGGATGGCATTCAAAAGTTTGATGGATTTAAACACTGCGCTTCTAGCCAAGTAGTGTTGGTCTCTAATCCATGAACCGGATTCTTTATGGGCAAGAGTGCTAAAGGACCGGTATTTCCCTCATAACTAGTTCCTTAATGCCAAGCGCGGGGGTGGGGGGCGGGGGAAGAGGGCGGGGACGTCATGGGCATGGTCAAGCTGGAAGGAAGAGACCTTATTATTTGGGGGATTAGATGGCAGGTGGAAACTCAATTAGGATTTGGGAAGATAATTGGGTTCCCAGTGTGATGAATGGGCATCCAAACCCCATAGGGGAGGCGGAAGTAGATGGTTCGCAGGTGGTGGCTGAGATAATTGATTCGGTCTCAAGGTTGTGTAGGTTAAATGACATGGCGAATATAGTCTCTGAGGTTGACGGAAATACCATTGCCATGCTACAGGTGGGAGACTCGCAAGCGCCCGATAGGCTTATTTGGCCCGCAGCAAAAAATGGCATTTATTCAGTAAAATCTGGGTACAGATGGGTTCATAGACCATCCTTAAGGGGGCGGTCTAGTCGTTATTCTTCCTCTCATGCTGTTGAGAACATGATGTGGAGTGGACTGTGGGGTTTAAAGGTTCCTCCCAAAATTAAGAATTTTGTTTGAAGGTGTTTAAAGGGGGCTATTGCAACAAAAGCTCATTTGTTTAGAAGGAGATTTGTTATTTCCCCCCGCTGCCCAATTTGTCACCAACAGGATGAAATGGTCAAACATCTTCTTCTTCTCTGCTCGTGGGTTCAACTTCGGTGGGTTTAGTTGTGCAGGACTTTGGTTCCAGCTGTATAGCAGTTAAAAGGGCGCAGGTTTTGGCGTCTGATGTGACTGTTGTCGAATCGTTGGCAATTTTGGAGAGGTGCCGCTTGGCACAAGAATTGAATCTTGCTCGAGTGGTGATTGAGTCGGATTCGAAGAATGTCATCACTTGTTTGGAAAATAGCTCGATGAGTGGTGCTTAGGAAATCTTCCCAATCCTCAGTCGAATTCGTGTGGTAGGGAAGACTTTCTAATCCTGCTCTTGGTCTTGGGTTCCAAGATCAGCAAATGTTGCGGCGGACTTTGTTGCTTCAAACTTCACTCCGAAGATGCGTGACTTGGCTTGGGTTGAAAGACCCCCTTCTTCTCTTGTAAGAATTCTGAACAATGAGGGTCTTCCTTGCCCCCCAGCTGTGTAGCTTTTGTCTTGTTTTGTGGGATGATGTTTCTGCCATTTGTGGCTGCGTCTGTGTGTAATCTCGTGTTGTCGTTACTTGTCTTATCTCTTTGTCAGCCTCCGTCGGCTTTCGTTGTTCTTGCTGGCCGTTGTGCCCTGGTTAATCCCAGTTTCTGTGCAAAAAAAAAAAAAAAAAAAAGGGTTACATTATGTCTTTAGGTTACTCAAAAGTACGTTACTCATGATGTATTCCTTTTTTTCTTACTGTATCCTCTTATGTCAATAATACAATATTAGGAAAGTTTTTTAAAATATCATATGAACTTATATTCCTTTTTCAATTTATCATATAAACTAAAATCTTATACGATTTGTCAAACCAACTTTTCGAAATCATTAATTTGTCATTTCATCTTAACTCCGTTAAGTTTTTCATCCAAAATAACTTATGATTAGAGTTATTCAGATATTTCAACATCTCACTCTTCTAGTATATTGCTTTTGATAAAAATAATTCTAGGGTTTCTCAAAAAATATAAAAAGGAGGTTGATCTGGTATAAGAGGATCTAAGGGTTTGTCGTTCAGAAAAAGGTAATGACCTGCATTCTCTTTTGTGTGTTCCAAAGCGAAGATGACAAAATTAGTGGGGAGCCTTTCAATTTATGATAAAGCTAGATGATATTCTTTATGAAATGTCCAAAATAACTTCGAACACAAGTCATTTACACATGACTTATTTTAGAAGGAAAACTTTATAAAATTAAGATGAGATGACAAACTAATGATTTCGAAATATTAGTATGACAAATTGTTTAATATTTTAGTTCATATGACAATTACAGTGTCTACCTTAATAGAAATATATGCATAAATTTTTCTCTTCATGTCATGGCATTATTTGCACCGGATTCATCTATACCTCTTCATACGAGATGTCACATATTTATACCATGAAGTTGTCGACACGTTATACGAACATCTCTCTCCTTCTGGTGCGCTCATGTTTGACCAATTAAACCCCAATCAAACCCCAATCAAACAACTAAACGAATCTTGAAGAAAAAAAACGCCTAAGCGAATACCCTCTCCACATTTAGAGGCAGCCAGCTCCCGGTGGGGCCACTCACACCCTCTCCACCGTTTGATTCTCGCCACGTGTCTCCACAGACGCCTGTATTTTTACTTTAGTTGGCGTTTGATGTTGTTCTCTCCGAACGTGGAAGCTGCTTTCACTTTCATATCAAATTATTAAATTGTTATATTTGTTATTAACAATTTAATATTCTATCATATGCTTTGAACGAACATTGCCTTCAAGCGTTTACTTAGGATCTGTGGCTTTAATTCAGACCTTTTTTGGCACACAAATCCCTGTATCTCGAGATATTTACAATACGGTCCAATACATTTTCAATTTTAGATTTACACTGTCACTACTTCTTCATTAGATACAAAACTTTAACTTAAACTTATGATATATTTACGTGAAATTGAAAAGTCATGAATGAGGAGATAACGGAAAAAACAAACATCCATTAATAAATTTTTGAGCTACACCAAACAAAACAATTTTGACATGAAAGAGCATGTTTTTGCTAACCGGTGAGCTACATAATTACAATGTATAGGAATATGATTACACTAAAACGAACTCAACTGAATTTGCAATTAGCAACCCATCTACATCCAACTCTCCTCTTGTGATAGCAAATTTTTGAATAAGCTTTGAGAATCAGACTGAATCATGATAGAAGAAAACCTAGCTTCAACTAACATCTGCAATCTATATATAACAACATAATTTCGACATTATTTGGAGAGGCACCAGTGCCAAGAGGAGGATTCATTGCCGCCGCCGTAGTTTCCCGTTGTGATTCTATCAAATCTAAGATACATTGAGTCCCTTCTCTTAAAAGTAAATTTATGATGTTGTTTTACCCGTTAATAGAGCAAGTGGTTAAAGAGCTTTCTCTACTTGTGGTATTGTAGAAAAGATCTTTTAACCACTTCAAAGGTGCTTTATAAAGAGGAAAATGTCTTCAACTTGTGTATGCACATGTCATTTCTTCCACATAAAGAATAATGAATTCTCTATTCAAGAATGAAGATGTGAAGAACATGCACGTCGAATTTTTAATTCAATCAATTCAACCTCCAAAAACAGAAAAATATTTGAAGGTTCTTAGAATTGTTGTTTCCTGCTGTTTGGGGTGACCCACGACCTTTCCTCTGTTTGAATTTGAATAATTTTTTTATTTGTTATTTTTTATTTTTTATTTATTTTTATTTTTTTAAGAAAGAAAAAAGAAAGGCTATATAAGAAGGAAGTAGGGGCTGCGTGAAAGAAAGATGTCATAGGAAGTAAAAGAGAGACTTTGAGAGTTGTAAGGCAAGGAAAGAATCCATTTAATAAAATTGTTCACCAGCAGCAACAGCAAGGAAGGGAAGCTCCTTCCTTCCTTGCAGTTTCTCGAGGGACCTAAACTCTCCATATAAATTGCTCATCAAGGGTTTGTTGAAAGGCATCAACTGAGAACTTTTGACCTTAAAAAAAGCTGCAAAAAATGGGAGTCGGAGGAACATTGGAGTACTTGTCTGATCTGGTGAACAACAGTGGCCACAAACACAAAAAGAAGAAGCAATTACAGACAGTGGAGCTCAAAATCAGGATGGACTGTGATGGCTGTGAGCTTAAGGTCAAGAATGCCCTCTCTTCCTTAACTGGTATGTTCTTTTTCTGCATTTCTGTTTTCCTAGTTTATGTCACAAATTACAAATGTCATCGAACTTTGGGGTAAGTCGAAAGTTGCAAACTTTGAGCTGATAAAAAATGTTGTATGTTGAATGTTGAGCAGGAGTTAAATCTGTGGAGATAAACAGGAAGCAGCAGAAGGTGAGTGTGATTGGGTATGTTGAACCAAACAAAGTGCTGAAGAAGGCAAAGTCAACAGGGAAGAGGGCAGAGATATGGCCTTATGTGCCCTACAACTTAGTGGCACAGCCCTACATTGCTCAGGCTTATGACAAGAAGGCACCTCCTGGTTATGTCAGAAATGTGGACAACAATCCCTCCTCCACTGGGACTCTCACAAAATATGAAGACCCTTACACCACCATGTTCAGTGATGACAACCCTAATGCCTGCTCTATCATGTAGTACCATAACTTGCAAGCATCTTCTCTTGATCAGTTCATTAGTCTCCTAGTTAGCTAGCTTCCCCTCTTCCTTTTTTCAATGTTGTATTTTTTTGTTTTTGTTCTCCTTTTGTATGGGAATTATGAGGAATTAGAGGGGGGTTTTGATTTCATCCTGCCATCGTAATCGGAAATGGTCTTGTAGTTCAAATAGTTAAGAACATTTCTTTAGTATTCGAGCCACGTATGTTAAATTATGCTCACCTCTAGTATTGCTCGTATAAAAATTAAACAAAAAAAGGAGGTCTTTTATCAATACAATGTGGTTATCATTTTAGTTGGTGTGCTTAAAGTTAGAACACAACACACAAAGCCAAAACCAACCAAAATTATTTAAGTTAATGTGGTTTTTAAAATGAGTTGGTGGGCTTAGATTACGAACACAGTCCAAAACCAACCAAAATCAAGTAGGACACGTGAGGACGTTTGAGATTTTATATACATAATGGGCCAAGTGGAGCAGCGTAGCTAGCTGAAATAGACGGCAATTTTACAAGAGTTTTTTTTAAATGGCAGCCCGTTCTGCCATTGCTCAAACAATGGCAGCCCAACGACAGTTATTTTTCACATTATATATTCATTTGCGCTACCGTCCCTGTTAATCAACACTGGGACAAGGAACAGAAAAAAGCAAAAGAGTGCAGGAGGACAAAAGAGGGAGTGAAAATTGTTGAAGAATGCAATCCCACATTGGAAACTTGACATGATATATTACTACGTATAATTGAATATTTGCATTACAAATAGCACTGAAGCCTTTTGAGTTTTGACATAAAATCCAATGTCTTTCAGGTTGTCTAGGTTGTTATTAGTACTGAGCCGCAAATCCGACTCTAAAATCTTAATAAAAAAATATCACTTCTCTATTATAATATGTGGTTTATTTTGAGTTACCTAAACAAGGCACTTGAAAAAGTAGAAGGAAAGCAGTTTTGGGTATTTGGTGAAACTAGTTGGGTTCCTATGAGGTAGCTTTCATGGAAGCTTGATTTTGTTTTGGTTTTGGTGTCCAGCGGCTGCATGATGTTTACAGTTTCTTCTGGCTTTGCTTGTTCACAGCTGTATGTGCACCCCCAAACTAAACTAGTTAGTTAGTGCTAGCTGGTTGCCAGACCATGTATTCGAAGGTGTTGGATATTCTCCTATTTAAAGTTAGGGCTCTGCTGTTGCCTGTTGTTAGGGTTTATACTGTGTAACTCCAATGAAAACGAGCACTTATCCTTACAACCAAACCCGAGTACCCGAGTTCAATCTCGACCTTTCCCACATGTATCCAAGACGGAGTTGAGTTCGAACCTCTTTCCCGTATCCTTATGTGAAAAACAATAAATGAACATGGTATTACAAAATAGGATGTAGCTGTTAATTTAGTCCTTAAATTATCATCTGAGTGAAAATTAGGTTCTTAAACTATTTGTTTCTTCAGAAAAATCAATCATTGGATTATAAAAATCTACCAATTACATCCCTAATGTTAGATTTGAAGCTACTATATTAATTTTCCGTCGATTTAAGTCACGTTACTTGCATGTGATACACATTGAATGGTAGATTGGTAATTTTCCATAAAGAAATGTGTGTAGAGTTAACTTTGGAAGGTAAATTAGACGTTAGGTTTGCAACCTATAAGTGTTAAGGGTTTATAGGTAAGAAAATGACGGTATTACTCTAAAGTGTGTCAAGTTATGTAAGTTGACGAAAAATTAGATAAAATAGCTTTGAATATAATAGTAAGGATGAAATTAGCAATTTTTAATGAATTTAGGAACTTATTTTACTGCAAAAAATAATTCAGCGACCTAATTTTTACCAAGGTGATAATTAAAAGACTAAATCAACATTTTATCCTAAAAAAATATATCACAGATTACAACCAAACACTAGGCCAGCACTTGGCCCTCTTCCTTGCACAGGAGGACCATCAACATCCATATATAATGTGCAAAGTAAAAAGTAAAAAGTGTAGGCTCCTCCAACGTTACACTATTAATCAAATCCATTGGGTTGGGTTCCAGAAAGAGGTAAGGGAAATTGGCAAGGAAAGCAGATCCTTCTTTTTGGTTACTCAACCGATGAACCGAACATGTAGAACAAATAAGGGACCACCTTTCTTGCTTTCTTTCTTTTCTTTCTATTCTATCTTTCCCTTTTAACCTTTTGACCTTTTCCACTTTCTTTCTGTATCCTTTCTCCGATCCAAAGGAAGCGTAAAAACATTTTCATATGCATACATACCTAGAGCTACATAAAAGCAACCCCACCTCATAATTTCCTCTCAAACTCATTTATTTTCCCTCCAATGCTGAAATTAAATGAAATTAGTTATAAGAATCTAAGCTCTAATCGCAACTTCTTGCTAATTAAGCATAATCACAACCCTATTTACTAAGCGCGACATTTGTATGTCAAGACCGACCAATATTAACATACGTGATGTACTTTTATAAAAGCTTTAATCTAACGGCATGGTAATTAATTTGTAAGTCCCCTCCCCCTTAATATAGATAATATCATTTGTTAAAATAAAATAAAAAATAAAAAAAACAAGGCGGAATGGAATGGATTGGAGAACTATAATTGATAGGAGTATATTTATGAGACTTTGTTATCTTATTTCTTTGCATTTACTGATTTAATTTCCATTTATTATAGTAATTTTAATTATTTTCATATTATTGTAGGTCCAGTTGGTAAAGATGACAATAAATAGTCAAATAGAGCAATTTGGAATAGTTTTGGACTTGGATTGGATAGCATGCGTGGATAGCATATGAGCTGGACGTTTCTGGTGTTTAAAAGGTGTTAAACATGTGCTAAAATATGGAGAAATTAAAGTTGAGACTTGGAAGACAAGGAATTACACAAGAAAGAGGAATCCTAATCACATTGCAACACTCTCCACCTATTTCTTAGAGTCCTAAAATAATTCAAAATGCCTAATCCCTTTCCTCCTTGGATTCAGCTGTGCCCTATATATATATATATGAAGTGTCCTGCAACGTTTTAGAGGTGTGCCGCTCTTACCATTCATCCATTGAAGTTGCTAGAATTTTCAGAGTTCTTTCTCTCTTTGTTTTAAGTTTCAATGTTTATTTTAGATTGCTTTTCAATTATGATGAACATGTGTAACTAAGTTTCTTTTTAGCTAGAGGTGAATTCGAAGCCATGATCATATGCTTTATATAAATTGATTACATCCAGTTATTGTTTCATAAAACATGAATACGATTTACTTATCTGCTTTATAGAAAACTTATTCTTGTATGTTTATTAAGGATGCATGCTTAGTCTGGATGCAGGGATTTGATACTAGAATATAAGGAAATTTCACCTAATCATTATGAACTTATATTTCTAAGTAGTAAAAGTCACTAGTCATGATTGAGTTAAGTAAATTCTTGGCAGGAGTATCATGTTTTTCATAGTTACGATTGCCTTGTCAATGCTTATGATTTTCACATAATTTAATGATCTTCGAGATGTACCTCTATCATGCTTTTCATAGTTAGGGAACTTGAGAAGAATAATTTGATTGCATCGCTGAGTCCAATTCAATGAACTTAGGAAAATTTGAGAGTTAATTAGTGATGTACATAGTTAATTTGGGGCATTGTCATTATTGGTTTATAGGAAGAATAACTAGAAATCGATTTGCATGCGTATGATTCATGTGTGGAGAAGAATCTTTTAGCTATCATTTCATCCATATTTCATTCACAACTTAATTTTTTTGCTGCCATTTACTTTTGTTTTAATTAAATTCGTCCAAAATCCCGCCAGTCATTGTTTTGTTGTTAGTTTAACATAGTTTTCAGTTTGTTAAGTTTAATTTGTGTTGGTTAGTATCCCTTCTAATCTCTGAAATAGAACGATCCCTACTTACTCGTACTACGATTGCATAATTTATAGGGTTTAATTTGTGTTCTACCACATCAAATTTTGGCGCTGTTGCAGGGGATTAGCAAAATTGCTAATCTTCCCCTTTGTTGCTATTTGTGTCTTTTCTTTTGTTTCTAATTTGGTTTTGTTTTCTTTTGTTTTAGGTACTAGTTTATGTCTCAAAGTTCTCAACATGTTCGTGAGAATATATTGGAATTTGACGACGATTTTGAACGAACTTTGAGAAAGAAGGGGAAGCAGCCAGAATTCAACTCACCTAGTTCTAGTTCTGAATCCGAATTTGAAGTTGAAATTGAAATGGAACTGGAAGAGGAACAAGACATGGCGGTTGACAATTGAACAATCAAGGAACTTTCAGCCTTGGAATTGGACAATGTTGTTCCCCTTTGCATTCAATACCCTATGGTAGTTCAAGGAAAAACTGATGAGTTTGCTACATCACATTCCCAAATACTATGGTTGTCCATGGAAGATCCGAACAAGCATCTTAAGGAATTTGAAGTAGAATGCTGGAGCATGACACCAATTAATGCGGATGGGAATATTTTAAAGATGAAAGCCTTTCCATTCTTTCTTTTGGAAAAAGCTAAAGATTGGCTCTTTGGGAAAGCATGAAGAAAGCATTCTTAGAGAAATTCTTCCTAACTTCTAGAGTCATTCTTTTAAGGAAGAGAATTAGTGGAATTCAACAAGGCCTAGGAGAATCCTTTCCAGCGTATTATGAGCGTTTCAAGACTTTATTTGCATCTGTCCACAACATCAAATGAAAGATGAGCTTTTAATCCAATATTTCTATGAATGACTACTTCCACTTGAGAGATAAATGCTTGATGCTGCATCTGGAGGAGCTTTAGTTGACAAAACCCCAGTTGCTGCGAAAATTTTAATAGCGAATCGTGCCTTGAATGCACAACAATATGAAGGAGTTGGAGAAAGTGAACATCACGCCCAATTCAAGTCAATAAGGTAAGTGCTATTTCAAAACTTCAACTCAAATGGCTAATCTCTCTACTCTTATATCACAGGTTATAGAAGGGTCCAAAGTGCAAACTGTAGCTGCATGTGGTGTGTGTTCTATGCAATGACATCTTACTAATCAATATCCTCAATTAATAGAGAATGAGGGATGGGAAAATGGCAATGTCATGGGTCACCAAGGCCAAAATTAACCAAGGGGTGACCCGTTTTGCAACACCTACAATTCGGGCTGAGAGATCATCCAAATATGAAGCAGAGGGAACCTCAACAAACTCAACAACAAGGCGGATATAGACACCCACCTCCAGGGCTTTATCAAAGGCCATTTGCACCACCACAACCTCCCCCACAACCTTCCCAACCAAATTCAGGTTCGTCAATGGATTATGATAAAATTCTTCAAACACTAACTTCTTTGACTCAGGGTTTACAAAACCAATCTAAAGAGATGGGGGACGTGAAGAATCAAACTGGACAAAAAGCAGAATTCATGGGACAATTTAGAGAACAAGGCAAACTTCCTAATTCAACCATTGTCAAGCTAAATAGAGGTTTTGAAACTGCTAAAGCTATCACTTTGAGAAGTGGTTAGGAGGTTGGAACTAAACCAAAAACATCTAAACAAAGTCAAAAAGAGGATGAACAACTACTGCCCAAAGAAGAGGAGGAAGATGAGGCCACGACAAGGAAGGAACATACTTTTTTGCAGCTTTCTAAAGTCCATGTGCCACCCAATTCAGGTAAGGTTGGTCCAAATTCAATTCTTTCTAACCCTACTCCACCAAATGTACCTTTTCTTAATAGGTTTATGCAATCTAAGAAAGAAGAGAGTGAAAAAGACATCTTAGAAACCTTTAGAAAGGTACAAGTTAATATCCCGCTTCTTGATGCTAAAGCAAGTCCAAAGTATGCTAATTTTTTTAAAGAGCTTTGTCCAAAACAGATCTTGAAAAAGGAAGTGGTACAGGTAAATGAGAATGTCTCTGCGGTTTTGCAAAGAATGCTCCCACCTAAATGCGAAGATTCAGGTAGTTTCACTATCCCTTGTGTTATTGGTAATACCAAGTTTGAATGTGCTATGTTAGATTTAGGTGTTTCTATTAATGTCATGTCCTATTCCATTTATGCATCTATGAATCTAGGAGAGCTTAAAAATGATGGTGCTATTATTCAATTAGCTGATCGATCCAATGCAAACCCGAAATGAGTTTTGGAAGATGTTTTGGTGTAGGTTAACCACTTGATCTTTCTAGCAGATTTTTATGTGCCTGAGATGGAGGATTCAGCTACACGATTGCCAATATTACTTGGAAGACCTTTCATGAAAACAGCCGGAACTAAGATAGATGTGTTCAAGGGGACGTTAACAATGGAATTTGGTGGCGATGTCATTGACTTTAATATTTCTGAAGCTATGAGGTATCCTATTCATGATCATTCTTGTTTTTCTATTAATGTATTTGATTCTTTGGCACATGAATATCTTGAATTCTTAAATAAAGATGCACTTGAGACAACCATTACCGAATGAATTGGACTAAAAACCAATTTGACCGGGACTAGTCATGTAGAAATTTTTGATATTGTGGCTGCCCTTGAGTCTTTGCCACAACATATTGGTAAGCCTCATCTTTCAATTCCAATTTTCATCTCTACTAGCAAGTTGTTACCTTTAGTGATTCAAGCACCCCCTCTTAAGCCTAAACCATTACCAAATCATTTGAAGTATGTTTTTTTGGGAGACAAAGAGACTTTGTCGTTCATAGTCTCTTCATCACTCATGGCATTCGAGGAGGAGAAACTGGTTAAGGTGTTGAAAGAGTACAAAACAGCCATTGGATGGACTTTGGCCGACATTAGGGGAATAAGTCCTACAACCTGCATGCATCGCATACTTATAGAGGAGGGGGCGAGGCTCAACACCGACTCAACCCTCCAATGATGGAAGTTGTGAAAAAAGAGATCATTAAGCTTCTTGATTGTGGAGTCATTTATCCAATTTCGGATAGTCGTTGGGTTTCACCGGTTCAAGTAGTACCAAAGAAATTTGGAGTCACTGTGGTAAGGAATGCAGAGAATGAATTTGTGCCCACTCGTATCCAAACAGGTTAGAGAGTTTGCATTGACTATAGGAAGTTCAATGCCACCACAAGGAAAGACCAATTTCCTCTACCATTCATTGATCAAATGCTTGAAAGGTTAGCTAGTCATTCTTTTTATTGCTTTCTTGATGGTTATTCAGGATATAATTAGATTGTTATAGCTCCAGATGATCAAGAAAATACTACTTTTACTTGTCCATTTGGTACTTTTGCTTATCGTCGAATGCCATTTGGTTTATGTAATACACCAACCACATTTTAGAGATGCATGGTAAGTATCTTTTTAGATTTTTTCAAGAAGATTATTAAAGTTTTCATGGATGATTTTAGTGTCTTTGGTGATTCTTCTGATGATTGTCTAACTAATCTCACTTCGATATTGAAACGTTACATCAAAACTAACCTTGTTTTAAATTGGGAAAAGTGTCACTTTATGGTAAAACAAGGCATCGTTTTAGGTCATATAGTTTCAGAAAAGGGAATCGAAGTTAATAAATATAAAATAGATCTTGTACGCTACTGACCCTCTCCTACTTCAGGGAGAGAGGTTCATTCTTTTCTTGGACATGCAAGATTCTATAGACAATTTATCAAAGATTTCTCAAAGATTTCAACACCCTTGTGTTGAATTCTACAAAAGGATGTGCCGTTTGTGTTTGATGAGGAATGTGAGATGGCATTCAATGACCTCAAAGAGATGTTAACTTCGGCCCCTATCATTATCCCACCAGATTGGAGTCTTCCATTCGAGTTTATGTGCGATGCTTCAAATTATGCTTTAGGGGCTATTTTGGGACAAAGAAAGGACAAGAAGCCGCATGTCATCTATTACGCTTCTCGAACCTTGAATGATGCTCAATTGAATTACTCCACTACTGAAAAAGAACTTCTTGCTGTTGTGTTTGCTTTAGATAAGTTTCATCCTTATTTACTTGGAACTAAAGTTATAATTTACTATGACCACGCAGCTTTGAAGTACTTACTTACGAAGAAAGAAGCCAATCCAAGGCTTATTCGTTGGATGCTTCTTCTCCAAGAGTTTAACATGGAAATTCGAGACAAAAAAGGAAGTGAGAATGTAGTAGCTGACCATTTGAGTTGTTTGGTACATGAAGAAGACCCATTACCTATCCAGAGGCATTTCTAGATGAACAGCTGCTGACCATTAAGGTAAGTGAGCCATGGTATGCTGATATTGTGAATTATAGTGTCTAAACAAGTTCCAAACACGATAAACAGGCACCAACGTGATAAACTTAAAAAAGAAGCATGTTTTCATGTGTTGGATGACCCTTATTTGTGGAAATATTGCCCTGATCAAATTATTCGTAGGTGTGTGCATGATTTTGAATTCAATTCAATTTTAACTTTTTATCACACAAATGCTTGTGGAGGTCATTTTGGTACTCAAAGAACAACACTTAAAGTTCTAGAATGTGGATTTTATTGGCTTACTATATTTAAGAACGCTAGAATTTTTTGCATGACCTATGATCATTGTCAAAGAACAGGCAATATAGGTTCAAGAAACCAAATGCTGCATACTCCTATATTTTCTGTTGAGATTTTTTATGTTTAGGGCATTGACTTCATGGGTCATTTTCCTTCTTCTCATGGTTTCATTTATATTTTACGTGTTGTAGATTATGTTTTGAAATGGGTGGAAGCAAAAGCCACCCGTACTAATGATTCCAAAGTGGTTGTAGCAAGGTTTGGAATGCCGCGAGTACTTATAAGCGATGGGGGTTCTCACTTTTGCAATCGGACCATATAGGCGCTGCTCAAAAAGTACAATGTCACACATAAGGTTTCAACACCTTATCATCCTCAAACAAGTAGACAAGCTAAAGTTTCTAACTGGGGAATCAAGAAAATCTTGGAGAAGACAGTTAGACCAACTCAAAAGGATTGGAGCTTGCGTTTGAATGATGCATTGTGGGCATATCGTATTGCCTACAAAACACCAATTGGATTGTCTCCTTTTCGGCTCATTTATGGGAAACCATGTCATCTTCCAGTTGAGTTGGAGCATCGTCTACATTGGGCAGTCAAGACTTTCAACATGGACATTGGTGCTGCTAGCCTTCATAGGAAGTTACAATTGAACGAGCTTGAGGAAATTCGGAATGAGGCTTATGAGAACGCTCGGATTTACAAGGAGAAAATAAAGGCTTTCCATGACAAGATGATCCGTAATAAGACAATTTCTGTAGGGCAGAAAGTGTTACTCTTCAATTCTCACCTTCGATTGTTTCCAGGTAAGTTGCATTCTAAATGGATTGGTCCTTTTGTTGTCACTAATATTTTTCCTCATGGTGCAGTCCAAATTCAAAGTTTAAAGACTGGAAACGAATTCAAAGTGAATGGACACCGATTGAAGCCTTGATATGAGTGTTTTGAGGAGCATGTCGTGGATGTACCCTTCCATGCTACAGGCCATAGTGAAGATTAAATGAAGGTATCGTTCGATTGGAAGATGATAAAGCAAGCGCTTATTGGGAGGCAACCCATGTGTTCAAATAAAGAGACAATGGAATTTTCGGCTCATACAACCATATTTGCTCTCTTTTACCCTTCTCTTTATTGTTTTTAATTTGCCATGATTGTCTCATTTGCTAGTTATCTTTTATTGCTTTCCTGTTTAAGTTTATTTTTGAAACATTGAGGACAATGTTTGGTTTAAGTGTTGAATGGGGGGGGGAGGGGTAAACATATTGCTTTTCTTGATTTCTCTTCAAATTTCACCACCTATCACTACTAATGTTGTTATTCACTGTTTTAAAGTGTTTTATTGTGTGTCATAAAAAGAATTTGAAAAAAAAAATCGAAAAAGCTTGAGAAGAAACCAAAAAAAAGTTGTTTTTGTTGCTTGTTTGTGTCGTAGGGTACCTTCCAACATAATGATAAGGATTTGGTTTTTAATTGCATGACTGTTAAAGAAAGTTACAAACATGGGTGGAAGTTTGAAATGCTCTTTGGTTAAATACTTAGTTGTAGTTGTCATTTACGAATTCACATGTAATCACAAACAAAAAAAAAAGTTTTTGTAACATGCTTGAAGGAAGAAACTCAAACTAACACTACAACCTTGTGAGACTGCTTATTCTTTGTTTGGAGAGTTTTTAATCTAATATTCTTGTTTTCTAAAGTCATTGCATGATCTCATTATTTCTTTGCTTGGTTGCTACTTAGAATGCTTTTTCATCATTTTAGTTCCAAATACTAGAACTCATGCCAGTTTCGTCCAAAGCATAAAATTGATTCCATAACAAATAACAAGATGAAGGTGTTTAGTTACCACTAGAGCCAAAAAGCCTTATCCCTCGCATCTGTATTGTAGGTTTAACCCCTTTGAGCCTTATTTATCATATTTTCCTCATTAGCCTGCATTATCCCTACCTAGCATAGTATAGGAATATCCATACCCTTGTTCTTAAAGAATAGCGAAGCATGACTCATTGGGAATTCCTTTTGATCTACGATTTGCAGAAAAACAAGTGTGGGGGAAAGATTTTTTCTTTTGAATCCAGTGAAGTAGTGTTTATGTTTTATGTTTCAAAGAAAGAAGAAGAAAAACATTGAAAAAAAAAGGAAACAAAACAAAAAAGAAAATGAAGAAAAAAATGTGTTGAAAAAGAAAAAAAAGAGTTGAAAAGAAGTGAGAATGAGTTCATAAGTGTTGGTTGTTAAATAAAGGTCCAAAATGTGAATCTGACCCTAAAGTTGTATGAATCTCCCCTTTTTGTTTATAGTTGGGTGCTGCAATCAAAAGTTGAATTCTAAGTGTTGATTTCATTACTTTGCTTACTAGCACTTTAAGAACCTTCATTTATTCTTAACCTTTTTCTGTTAGCCAATACCTTAGCCTTGTTACAACCCTTTGACTTTTATCTTGATTGTTATGTGATTCAATATGTGGAGTCTGAAATTCGTACGAGCATATGGAATCCCTAGTTCTCGCTTCTAAGTAGTGGCATTCCGTTTATGAGATCATATACGTGTTTGTATTAATAATTCCAGAAAGTGCTTTCTTTGTTATAACATATGTGAGTGCCAGTCTACATGTTTACATCAATCTTTTCAAATATACTTAGTATAGGGAGTGTAGTCAGAAAATCTATGTGAAAATAATGAGTATATCCATTGAGGAATTGAGTGAATTCTCTAAGGCATGCTACTTCTTTCAAATGTTGTTTTAATTGATTAAATGCGAGCTAGTGAATGGTTACTGCGGTTAAGTATAAGCTCAAGAGTAAGGATGGCTAAAATCTATGTAATTAATGATTTTTAACATGTCATGTTTCATTAGAAATCCCTGAGGCATTTGTTGGAAGGTTTAGGTTTTCTTTTCTTTTCTTTGTTTTCCTTAGGGACTAGCAAAAGCTAAGTGTGGGGGAATTTGATAGGAGTATATTTATGGGACTTTGTTATCTTATTTCTTTGCATTTACTTAGTTAATTTCCATTTATTATAGTAATTTAAGTTATTATCGTATTATTGTACGTCCAGTTGGTAAAGATGACAATAAATAGTCAAATGGAGCAATTTGGAGAAGTTTTGGACTTGGATTGGATAGCATGCGTGGATAACATATGTGCTAGACGTTTTTGGTGTTTAAAAGGTGTTAAACATGTGCTAAAATCTGAAGAAATTAGAGTTGAGGCTTGGAAGGCAAGGAATTACACATGAAAGAGGAATCCTAGTTGGAGAGAAACACTATCTTATCCTATCTCATCTCTAGCTGCAAGGAAGAATCCTAATCACATTCCAACACTCTCTACCTGTTTCTTCAAGTCCTAAAATTATTCAAATCGCCTAATCCCTTTCCTCCTTGGATTCAGCCATGCCCTATATATATATATATATATATATATATATATATATATATATATATATATATATATATATATATATGAAGTGTCCTGCAATGTTTTAGAGGTGTGCCACACCTACCATTCATCCATTGAAGTTGATGGAATTTTCAGAGTTCTTTCTCTCTTTGTTTTAAGTTTCAATGTTTATTTTAGATTGCTTTTCAGTTATGATGAACATGTGTAGCAAAGTTTCTTTTTAGCTAGAGGTGAATTCGAAGCCATGATCATATGTTTTATATAAATTGATTACATCCAGTTATTGTTTCATAAAACATGAATGCGATTTACTTATCTGCTTTATAGAAAACTTATTCTTGTATGTTTATTAAGGATGCATACTTAGTCTGCATGTAGGGATTTGATACTAGAATATAAGGAAATTTCACCTAATCGTTATGAACTTATATTTGTAAGTAGTAAAAGTCACTAGTCATGATTGAGTTAAGTAAATTCTTGGCAGGAGTATCATCCTTTTCATAGTGCTTTTCATAGTTAGGGAACTTGAGAATAATAATTTCGTTGCGTCGCTAAGTCCAATTCAATGAACTTAGGAAAATCTGAGAGTTAATTAGTGATGTACACAGTTAATTTGGGGCATTGTCATTCATGGTTTATAGGAAGAATAACTGGAAATTGATTTGTATGCATATGATTCATGTGTGGAGAAGAATTCTTTAGCTATCCTTTCATCCATATTTCATTCACAACTTAATTTACTTGCTGCCATTTACTTTTGTTTTAATTAAATTTGTCCAAAATCCCCCCAGTGATTGTTTTGTTGTTAGTTTAACTTAGTCTTCAGTTTGTTAAGTTTAATTTGTGCAAGTTAGCATCCCTTCTAATCGCCGGAATAGAAGGATCCCTACTTACTCGTACTATGATTGCATAATTTATAGGGTTTAATTTGTGTGTTAGTTTCTACCACATCAATAACCTATCGAATGATACAAGTAGAAATTACGACGGAGAAAGAAAAGCTCGAAAATGATGTATGTCAGAGATGTAAAGTTAAATTTGAGTATAAAGGCACGAAGCGCCCATAGTTTATAGCATAGAAGGGTAAAGTAGAAAAAAGTGAGAAGTGAGAATTGCATATTCCCATAGTAAGTTACTGATTGATCAAGTCAGCTCTTTGCACTACTACAAAAAACACTTTGCGCAACGAAACACACATCGTCGCGAAAAGTCTTTACAAAAATAAATTATTTTTAAAAAATCTTTGCGCGACGTAATCCAAATATTTCGTCACCAAAACCAATTTATTTTCGTTTTTTATTTAATTTTATATTATAAATGTTAAAATATAGTTATTTCATAAGTTTTTATTATGAAGTTTTGGTTTGGAGCCAGAAAATTGTGGGATGGACCAACCGGGTTGTGCAAATGTTGGGAAAAAAAGAAGCAGTAAAAGCCTTGATTTGGCGCCAGAAAATTGCGCGACAGACCAATTGCGTCTCTCAAATGGCCTTTGCGTGACATTTTGGTTCACCGTTGCGCAAAGACTATTTGAATGGTCTATATATTTATTAAGTAGTGAGGATAGCGATAGTTATTATTGTAGTTCGGATGAGGATTAATATAAACTTGCGAAATTGAATGGTATATATATTTATTAAGTAGGTTTAAATTTATTTATTTTGTACGTATAACACTTAAGAAATTGAGTGGTATATATATTTATTAAGTAGCTTTAAATTTATTATTGTAGTTCGAATCGGGGTTTTTGTTAGAAAAATATATTATTGTAGTTCGGATCGGGTTTTTGTTAGAAAAATATATTTTAAATTGATGATCGAATTAGTTCATTGAATTCATATAGGGTCAAGGAGTGTAGCTGTAAAAAATCATCAAAATCGGAGTTAAAATAACCGTTAAATCGTGATTTTTCATTTATAACCGTCGAAAAGTTTTGTCTCATTACTTGATCTTTGAATGTTTGTTTTTTGTGATTTTTAGAGTATGCGATCTCGAAGTATATACAAACAAGTTTGACGGTTGGATCATTTAAACTAGTTTCGTAGAATGCGTATCCAATCAAAACAATAGATTCACTAACACTTGGAGTTTATTTATACTTTCATTAAGTATAACATAAGATTTTGTGGTATCCACTAGTGTAAATATTTTAAATTGAAGATCGAATTCAGTCATTGTATTCATATATGGTCAAGGAGTGTAGTTGAATTGTTGAAACAAGTTTCGTACAATGCGTATCCTATCAAAACAATAGATTCACTAACACTTGAAGTTTATTTATACTCTCATTAAGTATAGCATAAGATTTTGTGGTATCCACTAGTGTAAATATTTTAAATTGAAGATTGAATTCATTCATTGTATTCATATAGGGTCAATGAGTGTAGCTGTAAAAAATCATCAAAATCAGAGTTAAAATAACCGTTAAATCGTGATTTTTCGTTTATAACCGTTGAAAAGATTTGTCCTGTTACTTGATCTCTAATTGTTTGTTTTTTGCGATTTTTGGTGTATGCGATCTGGAAGTATATACAAACAAGTGTGACGGTTGGATCGTTGAAACTAGTTCGTAGAATGCGTATCCCATCAAACCAATAGATTCACTGACACTGAGTTTATTTATACTTTCATTAAGTATAACATAAGATTTTGTGGTATCCACTAGTGTAAATATTTTAAATTGAAGATCGAATTCATTCATTGTATTCAAATAGGGTCAAGGAGTGTAGTTGTAATTGTAAACAATCATCAAAATCGGAGTTAAAATAACCGTTAAATCGGTATTTTTCGTTTATAACCGTCGAAAAGTTTTGTCCCATTACTTGATCTCTGAATGTTTATTTTTTTTTTGCGATTTTTGGCATATACAATATCGAAGTACATGCAAACAAGTTTGACGGTTGGATCGTTGAATGGTGTATATATATATATATATATATATATATATATATTTTATTAAGTAACTTTAAATTTATTTATTCTGTATGTATAACACTTAAAAAATTGAATGGTATATATATTTGTTAAGTAGCTTTAAATTTATTATTGTAGTTCGGATCGGGTTTTTGGAAAAATATATTACTGTGGGTTTATGTAAAAAAAATTGAATTTGAAGGGAGTAAAGTCACATTTTCAGTAAACTTTATAATAATATTTTCTTTTTTAAAATATAACTTGTGCGACGCCACAATGGGGTCGTTGCGCAAAAACCAATAGCGCGACGTCATAATGTATACATGCGTCGTGCAAACCAATTTATTTTTGTTTTTTATTTAATTTTATATTATAAATTTTAAAATATAGTTATTTTCATAAGTTTTCATTATGTTTTAAAAATTTTGTTTGACGAATATCGATATTTCGTCGCTTAACCCTTATTTACTTATTTTTTATTTATTTTTATGTTTTATATTTTTAAACTAAATTATTTCTTTATTTTTTTATTATTTTCTTTGCGCGACGAATACACATTTGGTCGCCTAAACCTTATTTATTTTAATTAATTTATATTTTAAATTGTAAAATAAAATTATTTTCTTTTTTATTATTTATAAATTTTGCACGACGAACCAATATTTCGTCACGCAAAAACCTTAAATTTGGACGGGAGGCAAAAATGGGACATGGGAGTTTAAAATAATTTCTTTTAAGACTTTGCACAACCAATACTTTGTCGCGCAAAACTTTTCGCGACCAACACTTTTTCGCGCAAAACTTTGCACGGCCAACACTTCGTTGTGCAAAACTCTAAAAATTTGAGTGGGCACCAAAAATGGGACGCAAGAATTTTTTATTTAAAATTTTTTAAAGACTTTTCGCAACCAATATTTCGTAGCGCAAAACTTTGCACGACCAACACTTTGTCGCACAAAACTTTGTGTGACCAACACTTCGTTGCGCAAAACTCTAAAAATTTGGGAGGGCACCAAATATGGGACCCGGGGAATTTTTTAAATTTTTTTTTTTTAAGATTTTGCGCGACCAATGTTTCGTCGAGCAAACTCGTATGCTTCATCGCGCAAAGTGATACTATCAGAGCCTAACCCTGGCCGTGTGTGTGCCGACGATGACGTCGGGCCCCTAAAGGGGGTGGATTGTAAGATCCCACATCGCCCAGGGGAGTGGATCATGTGAGCCTTATATGTACATGCCCACCTCCAATTAGCACGAGGCCTTTTGGGAGCTCACTGGCTTTGGGTTCCATCGGAACTCGGAAGTTAAGCGAGTAGCGTGCGAGAGCACTCCCATGATGGGTGACCCACTGGGAAGTTCTCGTGTGAGTTCCCAGAAACAAAACCGTGAAGGCGTGGTCCGGGCCCAAAGCAGACAATATCGTGCTACGATGGAGGCGTTCTCGGGATGTGGTGGGGACCCGAGCCAGGTCCCACGAATTGCGCACTCTTTCACTATTAAATCTTATTTAGTTTTAGTTAGTTTTAATTTGTTCACTTTCTCACGTCATCTACCCTCTATGGTTACGTCACCTCACGGTGATGGCCAGCATGCTTCGACCTCCCCAGGTCGGGGTGTGTCAGATACTGTTTTTAAAACCAAAATAACTCCTTCACCATTTTCTCAATGTCTTTCTCTACTCTTATCTCTCCTCTTTTTTTCCCTCTCCCCAAATCCAACCCTTTCTCTCACACTCACTCCTCTCACTTAATCTCTCTTCACTATCTCTCACTCTCACTCACTCTCTCATCTCTCTCTCACTATCTCCTCTAATTCTCTCACACTCACTCCTCCCTCTCATTCTCACTCACTCTCAATCTTGCCAAAAGGTATATTCTCCCCAAATTTTAATTTTTTTTCATTAATATGTGTTTTTGGAGTTAGTTTTGAGTTTGGTGCGGGGTTTGGGATCGAGTATAGGGTGAGGAGTGGAGTTTGGAGCCGCATTTGGGGTATTCCAATTTTAGGGGAGATTATGCCAATTTTTTGGAATTATTTTATGTTATTTTTTTTGTTATTTGACCATATTTGTTTTTTTGTAGGGAATCGTCGAGACTTTGACGGCTAAAGTTGAGGATTAGGATGCTATCGAAATATATCCCCAGCCACTACCACCACAATAGACTTGTATTAGGATTTTATTATTGTACTTTGTTAATTTATGTGTACATTTTGAATATATTATATATATTGGATAATTTAATCACTATTTTTCATATGTCAATTTAAATTAAAGTAATTAAAAAAAATAAAATCATACAATTAAATTAAATTCAAAAAGTAAAAATTCAAAAAATCTTGCACGACAAAATATTTCGCTGCGCAAATAATTAATATAATTAAATTAATATAAGAGAAATAATAAAACAAAAAGTCAAAAACCTTGCGCGACAAAATATTTCGTCGCGCAAAATATTAAATTAATTAATTTTAATTAAAAAATTTAAAAAAAAATCTTTGCGCAACATTAGTCTTGGTCGCGCAGACCAAGATTAATTTTCGTCGCACAAACCCTATCTTCACGAGCTTTGCGCAACGAACCATGTGTAACAAAAATTTCGTTACGCAAGGTTTTGTGCAACGAAATTGTACTTTGCGCAACAAACTTATTTCATCGCGCAAAGTATTTGTTGTAATAGTGTTGGCTGTCAAGCACATTGCTGTATTGCTGTTTCATGTACATTACCAACCAGAAATGAAAAACAACCACATTGTTGTAGGGGAATTCATTTCCCCACACACCCTTTTGATCTTCTGCACTTCTCTATTTAGTTATGTCCGTTGATTCACTTATCATTCATTCGACCCAATTGCTAAAAAGAAAAAAGAAAAAAGAAAGGTGTGCAAGAGGCGAAAAGTGGAGTGTAGAAATCACTCTCCTAAATCCTAAACTATGGCGGTACTCACAATTTATGTCATTCATTTCAACTTTCGACCTAGAGTTGGCACGCGCTTTTGCCTCTTTAATAAAGGTGACCAGAACAGTGTCAGCAATGAGAGAGCAGCTAAGCTAAGCAGTGAAGTCCTTCTCCAAACTTTCGGACTTAAAAACCCTAGGCAAATTTAGATATTCAAGACAAAAGCTATGGTCTCAGTAGCAACATATCTCTACATAGTAAACCAATCCAAAAGATTTGGCTGAGCATCTTTTATAAAACCTACTTTTATAGTTGTACGCAAATTTCGATCACATAAGATAAGTATGTTCATTAATATGAATCGTCCCATGTTCCACAAAGGTAAGGTAGAATGCTTAGGTGGGGCGATACCAACGCGGATGGGATCGATACATCTCCATTTAGCAAGCCAAGCGTAGAAAAAGAAGGCGCATCATTATATGTATGACTCTGAATTCCTGCCTCAGCTTGTATTTAACAATGGAAGATTAGTATCAGGAAGTCGGGAGATGCAAGGATCTAATGGCGTGTTCTATCTATCTGCCCGGCAATGCTCTATTTCCCGAGTAGATACCAACAAAATTAATATCGTAGACAAGAGTAGCATTTCCAGGTATATTGCAGTCACCTATAAAAGATATACATATATTAGTTTCTGATAGTTTCCAAGACTCAAAACGACTGACTGTATGTTTAAAATATTTTAGTTTTTCACCTTAAGCTCTAGGAATAAATTAGCAAGCCTCAGATTTCGAGAAACTGTAGCATACATCACATTATACCATCGATATAAGTAACTGTACTTGACATCCGGTTTTACTTTTCTAAGAAATTATGGTAGCAGATATCGACAAGAGTTTTGTCCCACAAAGTTAACTGATCGTATATACCTAGTATTTCCACACGTACACAGATAGTGAGGATGATAGTGATTCAAATGTCTTTGGTAAGATCATAGAAAGTTTCAAGTTTCTGATGATGATTTTGGTTGACGACAAGAGTCGTATACCATAATCATGGAAGACTAAAGAATCAAGATATTTTCAAATATAAAAGAAACCCACCTGAGAAGCATCCTGCAGGTTCTGGCCCATATGCTAAATGTGAAGGAATTTGCAGCTTCCGCTTTCCCCCTGTGTGATATTTGATGGGTTACAATTTGGTTTCTTCTTTTTTTTTTTTTTTCACAATTGGCAAGAAACATGTAGAAACATAACCAGCTTTATCGTCTTACCTATTTGCATTGGAGGCACACCCTCACCCCCTAAAATACCTTGATCCAGTCCCCTAATAACCTGGACACCAGAATATACGATAAAGGTAAATGGGCATGAATAAATGAAGGTATGGAGGCGGACACTACTCCGAGAGAATCAAAAGAAAACGAAAACTAAGCATTTCTCAGGTCCACAATTTGATGTACTTCGTTTAGTTTCTTTATTCTACTCTGGTTTCTTAGAGCCTTTGGCTGCTTAGATTTTGACAAATGCAACACGAAAATTGTTTTTATTTAACGGGAGAAGCTTAGAATTAGTTTATTTTATTTAATTCTTAATTTTTGGACTTGGAATTAGGGGTTAATACCATGACGAGCTTGAAAAACTCATGAATAATAAATACAATATATGGATATTGCCATAGTAAAGTACAATGTTGATTAATACAAGAGGTGAAGTATGTGACAAAATTGTGAAGTACTTTGAAACCCGTTGCAACACATCCATGTGGAAATTGGAAAACACCAAGAAATCAACCACTTTACTGAGCATTTCATGGAAACTCTCTCCATTCTCTCCAACTGTATGACTTTATCAATTTAGAGCACTGTTCTAGAAATCCCCGCCTAGCGCCGCCTAAACGCTAGGCGGCTGGGCAACGTTTCGATTCATCCCTAGGCGTTTGAAAATTAAGATAGCTCGCCTAGACCCGCTTAGGCGTCCGCCTAGACACCTGCTTAGATCTCGACCCTCACTTAGACAAAAAAGCGATAACTTTTGTTTTGCATCTTAATTTTTCAATAAAATGTAAGATGTGGAGCCAAAAATAATTGAGAAAAATATGGAGGCGACACGTGGATTCTTGGGTAAAAAAACAAAATTACCCTCAAGGCGCACCAGAATTCCTACACGCAAGCAGCGGACAATCATGACTCAATCAAGGTCAAAAGTGATCAAAATAGGTATTTATTCAAAACCTATTTCATCCATCCTCATCAAATCCTCCTTACAAGGTAACCTTCAATTATTCATTCAAAATAGGATTAATTACCTAAATTAATTGATTAATTGATTAATTTCCTAATTTCCTAATTAATTAATTAATTTTCTAATTAATTTCCTAATTGATTGCAAGATATTATTTTGACATAATACCTTGCAATTACACCAAAAAATCACCATAAGTGGCTGGACCTCTTTTCTCCAAATAGGGGCTGGCAACACCCCTATAAATAGCTCCCATTTCTCCGAAAAACCTAATTCAAACTCTCGCAAAATTCTCCCAATTTCTCTAAACACTTTTCCCTCAAATTCTAACTTTGGCATTAGAGGTTCTTCGGCCAAAGCCCCCCATTCATCGTGGGTGCGTGAAGCTCTTGGCCTTGACCTAAGGTGTTAATTGTTTTGCAGGTGCATTTTTGTCCAAGAAGAAGAAGGTGGAAATTTGCATCCACAAATTGGTGCTTTCATTGAGAGTTTGAGTCGCACACTCATAGAAGCCTCTCGCATTCATGGTTTTTCGTTTTCTTGTTCATTTGTAGATTTTTCGTACATTCTTATTATTGGAATTTTTAATTATAAAAATTCTTAGATAAAATGTAAAAGAGAAGTATAATGACAAGAGATTGGGAAACCTCGATGAACGGAAATTCCAACGTTCAAGAAATAGGACCACGGCGATCCACAAGACTTAACACGATGATGAGTAGAGCGGCACCACCCCCACGGGGCACCACCATGGCAACCACCACGGTCGCCACCACGGAAGCCACCCTCAGCAAGGTCCATGGCGCCACAACCACGGCCCAAGCCGTGCCATTCAAGCCTACACGGGCCCAAGCCCAAGGCGAGTCGGCCCGAACCACTCAAGCCCAACATAAGCCCAACACATTGCTGAGCCGAACCCTAGCCTCGCACCCACATGGCCCAGCCCATTCTCGTGGCCTAACCCATTCTTGGGCCCAACCCATTCCCGTGGCCTTCCAAGCAACCCAAATCGGTCCAAGATCGGTCCAACCGTCCCGGGTTCAGATTTTTGGATCGGCGATTGAACCTGGGGCATTTTCACCTTATTCTTCCCCGGATTTGACATTCCCCAACTCAAATCTCGCCACCAGAGTCTACCACACTTCCACTGCTCAAGGAGACACATTCCTTCTAAGCTTTTCCAACACAAATGAAGAACAACATTGGTCTTGACAACAGACGACCTTGGTGAATCAGCTTCTGCAGCGCATTGAGATGCAACATGCCACATGCAGCGCACTGAGATGCAACATGCCACAGACGAGGTGTCCCGAAGTAGGACAAGGGCAGATGAAGAACCTCTCCAGCAGCGTCCCGGCAAATAGCCACTCGACCAGCCACGAACCGAGCGTTCGAGTAGTGTACACTCTCGGCTGGGCCCCCGAGATAACATATACTCCAGTCTTAGGGTTAAGGAGTGTGCACTCTCAAATAGGCCCACAGACAAGCCTACACTCATGGTTAAGGCCACACTTTGATAGTCAACATGAGCATCCTTCTAGGCGAAGTGTTCATTCGCTACTTGGCCCGCAATGAGTATCTTCCACCTCACATCGGAGTAGGTAGCACTAAGAATGGAGAGAACCAGTCACTCAGTCCAGCTCAAGTTCAACCAGCAGCCTGTGAAGAATTCCCTAGCCTGCTAGGAACCAACTACATGCCCCGCTGCCATGGTATAGACCAGCCGAGCATGTAGAAGTGCAGCCTAGAGCAGCAGGTCAAGAGGTGGGGCAGTCGAGAGCTCCGCTACCCTAACAAAGGCAAATTTAGGAAGAGGTAGAGAGGCTCTTAAATGAGCGATTGCATGATTTCTAACGCAACGAAGTCACCGACGAAGCGCTACAACGGGACATGACCAATATGAGCAGGTCACCCTTCACGGATGAGATCGAGTAGGCAGAGCCTCCACTCAAGTTTAGCATGCCACATTTCACAGCTTTTAAATGAGATGGAGATCTAGAGAGACATTTGAGGCACTACCAAAGCACGATGGCCCTTTATCGGAACAACGATGCTCTTATGTGCAAAATATTCGCCACCACTTTAGAAGTCGAGGCGTAAGATTAGTTCCACACCCTACCACCACAGTCCATCCAAAATTTTGATGATCTTTCCTTGGTTTTCACCAAAGAATACTCATCCTACCTCTTGATCAAGAAAAAGTTCGATCATTTGTTCAATGTGAAGAAGAATCTAAAGGAGTTGCTCTACGACTACGTGAAGAGGTTCAAAGTAGAGAAGGTGAAGATAGTCGAATGCGACAACTTGATAGCAAGCGCAACCTTCCAAAAAGAACTCCCAGCAGACCACCCACTGTTTGGAGAATTAATCATGAAAGAAGACCTAACTTTGGTAGACTCTTTCGCTCTGGCAAAGAAGCATGCAATTTAGGACGAGGCTCGAAGGGCAGACAAGGCACCCGAAAAGCCTAAAAAAGAGTCAGCAGTGGCTCAAAAGAAGGAGGACGGGAAATAGGACAACAAAAGCAGGCAGGAGGCCAAGCGTAGGGAACCAAAGAAGGCCTGACGACCAAGAACTACTCTAAGTTCTCAATCCCGATCCACCAAATCCTTCGCGACATTAAGAACGAGCTATGGTTCAAGTTGCCGAAACAATCAAAGGGAGATACTTCCAAGCTGGATCACACCAAGTACTGCGCGTTCCACCGAGGTCCCGATCATATAACCGACGACTGCTACACTTGGAAGAACTACCTAGAGAAACTCGTGAAAGAAGGTACAGTCGACAAATACTTGGACAAGCCGGCTACGCAGCATAAAAGGAACACGGATGCCGACGAGGAACCGCCCAATAAGACGATTCTGATCAATGGCATCTTCGACGAATCTGAGCACTTGGGGGCCACCAACAATTCAAAGAAGAGGAAGATCCAGCAGACTCTACTAGTCTCACAAGTCCAAGAAGTCGACAGCCAACCTGGACCTATTATTGGCTTCACCAAGCAGGATGTCGAAGGCGTCGATTTCTCGCACGACGATGCACTAGTAGTATCCATCCAACTGGCATATGCCATAGTCGATAAAGTGAGAGTGGACAATGGAAGTGCGATCAACCTAGTTCCACTCTCAGTAATTCAAAAGATAGGCCTAGAAGGCACAATCATACGTTAAGCGAAGGTATTCACCGAATTCAACGGACACACCTCGACTGCCATCGACCACATCACATTTGACGTGAAAACATCGCCAATTGTCTCAAAGCAGACATTCATAATAGTAGGCGACCCGTCTCCGTACAATGTGATTTTAGGGAGACCTTGACTAATAAAGCTGGATGTTGTCACTTCCGTCAAGTATCAAAAAATCCGATTCTGCATCCCAAGAGGAGGAGTCGGAGAAATCAAGTCTGACCAGGCCGCATCTCGATAATGCACTGTGCAAGTATTGAAGGAATCAAAGAAGAAGAACTTTACTCTCGTAGAGGCTACCGAGGTTCAAAGGGATGATGAAGCTACCAAATAACAATTGTAGCAAGCGGATCAAGAAGATGGTGTCCAAACCAACGTGCCAGTAAACGAGATAGGATGGAAACCCGAAGAGGACGCCGAACACATCAGTCTTGATCCTGAGCAGCCGGAGAAGATTGCTAGTATCAGCTTGCATCTAAGCTCGAAGGAAAAGGAAGAACTCATGACTTTCCTTAGGGAAAATCATGACAACTTCGTGTGGTCACCTTTCAACATGCCCGACATCGACCCCAAGATAGCTTGCCACAAGCTGCACGTCAACCCCACTGCCAAGCCGATGATCCAGAAAAGAAGACATTTTACACCCGAACGAGTGACGATCATTGAAGCGAAAATCGACAAGCTACTAGAGGTCGAATTCATAAAAGAAGTAGCACACTCAGCATGGCTTGCCAACATCGTGCTAGTAAATAAGAAAGAGAAGGGCAAATTGAGGGTTTGCTTTGACTACATCAACCTCAACAAGGCATACCTCAATGATCCTTATCTACTTCCCCGAATCGATATATTAGTAGATTCAACATCTGGGAACTAGCTGCTCAGTTTCTTGGACGCATATTCTGGCTACAACCAAATAGCCATGTATGAGCCCGACAAAGAGAAAACCATGTTTGTGATTGAGCGAGGCACCTACTGCTACATGGTCATGCCCTTTGGCCTCAAGAACGATGGGAGCCATATACCAAAGGTTAGTAAACATGATGTTCAAGAACCAAATTGGAGTAACCATGGAACTCTATGTCGACGACATCATGGTGAAGAGCAAGCAGTGGTCAGATCACATCAGCAACCTGGCAGAAACTTTTGACATCTTTAGAAAGTACAAGATGAAGCTCAATCTCGCCAAATGCACATTTGGAGTATCTTCAGGCAGATCTTAGGGTACCTAGTAACCCAACAACACATCCCAAGCAAATCCGAGCAATCCTAGAGATGAAATCTCTAACCACCTTGAAGGAGAACGAAAGCTTGACCGAACGAGTAGCTGTCTTTAACCGCTTTCTCTTGCGGTCCACGGATTGATGCAAACCCTTTTTGAAGGCCATCAAGAGGGCACAATAAGACAAATGGGATGATGAGTGCGAAAGAGCTTTCCAAGACTTGAAGAAGTATCTCACATCACCTCCTTTACTATCTAAGCCGAAAGCAGCAGATGACTTATACATCTACTTGGCAGTCTCTGAAGTAGCAATGAGCTCTGCTCTCATACGAGAAGAGCTGGGGGCCCAATTACAGATATTCTACACTTCTAAAACTCTTCTCAATGCGGAAACTAGATATCCAAAGATTGAGAAATTAATTTTGGCGCTACTTGTTGCGGCTCGGAAACTCAGACCGTACTTGCAAGCTCACACGATTGTCTTCATGACTCAATATCCTCTACGATCAATCTTACATAGTCCGGATGCTTCTCAACAAGTTATGAAATAGGCCTTGGAACTTGGCCAATACGGTTTAGTTTTTCGACCCCGCACGGCGATAAAGGCCCAAGCCTTGGCGGACTTCATAGCGGAATTCACGCCTAGCCTAGGCGACGCAACAGAGCTGCCAAACGACACCTCGGAAGTAGCCAAGCACACCTTAGCCGCGCTTGCTCCCTCCAATGGAGACTTCTGGCATTTGCATGTCGATGGCGTATCCAACTTCAAAGGCTTAGGAGCAGGCGTAGTCCTTGTCACCCTAGATGGTTAAATGCTCGAGCAGGTGATCACTTTAGGCTTTAAAGCATCCAATAACAAAGCTGAGTATGAGGCCCTACTAGCAAGCCTCCGAATGGAAAAAGACTTGGTGGTGAAAAAGCTCTCAATTCATTTTGATTACCAGCTAATCAATAGCCAGACTACTGGGGAGTACACGGCAAAACATCCAAGGATGGCACAATACCTAGAGAAGGTACGCAAGCAACGTGAGGCATTTCTAACATACACTCTCACTCAAGTTCAGTTGGCAGACAACATCCACGAAGACGCGCTAGCCGGCCTAGGCTCCGCCCTCGACCACCAACTTAAACACTCTATCCTGGTGGAGTACCTAGATAAGCCAAGCATAGAGGCGGAGCTGACAGCCGAAGTGTCACATGTTAGCTCAACTCCAAACCAGCAAAGTGGAACGGCATACTCATCCGAAGATCCTACACTAGACTACATCTTCGCTGCCTAGCGCCTCCCGACGACCTAAAGGTTCTAAGCTCAATCCACAAAAACATTTATGGAGTTCACTTCGGAGGCCAATCCTTAGCATAGAAGGCTTTTAATAGGCTACTATTGGCCTACCATACATCAAGACGCTAAGAAGTTAGTACAAAAGTGTGACCGCTGCCAACACTACAAGCCGATACCAGCACTGCCTGCCAACGAGTTACACCCACCGACAAATCCTTGGTCATTCATGTAGTGGGCAATAGACTTGGTAGGGCTAATGCCGCCCGTTACTGGGGGCAGGGGCATGATGATTAGGGAAACCGATTACTTCACCAAATGGGTAGAAGTAGAACCCATGACGACCACGACTCAGGCGAACATAGAGCGCTTCATATGGAGGAACATCATTTGTCGATTTGGCATCCCTCAATCCATCGTCACTGATAACAGCCTGCAATTCGTGGGCAAAGATTTGGCGAAGTTCTTCCAAAAGTATGGCATCAAGCAACACATGTCCATGCCGAGATATCTTCAACGCAATAGGCAAGCCGAAGCATCCAACAAGACGATCCTCAACTGCCTCAAGAAGTCCCTTTTCGACAAAAAGGGAAAGTGGCCAAATGAGCTCCTCAGATGTCTGTGGGCATATCGCACCACCAAATGACGAGCCATCGGCGAGACTCCTTTCTCTTTGGCATTTGGTTCAGAAGCAATCATTCCTTCCAATGTCTTCGTGCCAAGTATCAGCACTCTACTGCTAAGGATTGAGCAGAACAGTAAGGAGATGGCCACAAGTTTAGATCTGACAGAGGAGAAGCGCGAACAGACCATCACCCGCATCGCAGCCTACCAGCAGCAGCTCCTCTCTAGCTACAACAAAAAGGCCAAGATCCGGCAGTTCCAACCCAGAGATCTAGTCATACGGCAGTTCCAACCCAGAGATCTAGTCATAAGAAAAGCCTTCATCACTGCCTGCAGAGAAGGCTCTAAAAAAGATGGATCTCATCTGGAAAGGTTCATACAAGATCAGCAGAGTAGGCGATAAGGGTAATTACACCATCGCCACCATGAACGACAAAGAGATCGAAAAGCATTGGAATGCCTACAATCTGAGGAAGTACCACGTGTGACCTCACACTACATCAAAAGCCCGAAGACTCAAGCAGCTCAACGAGAGCCACCTCGTGAGCCAAGGATTATCCAATTGTTATGCAGTCTCTACTTTACAGCTAAGTTTTCATTCGTTTCACCCATTTTTCAATGAGGAATTCATAAGTAACTTGGTTCGACTACATCTCTACAATAATGGATCTCTCCTGCACTTAAAAAAAAAAAGCCACACCTTTCTTAGGGACTAATCGCAGGATTTACACCCCCTGAGGGACCAACCATGCTCTCTAGTGCGAGAGGGTAAACCAGTTCCCCGACACCCATATGGGTCTGCTCTCCAACGTTTACGGTTGCATAGGCTACGCAAGCCTGTCTGCTTATAGAAAAGTAGTACGCCTGCCACTGGTCTATAAAGTCTAAAGGTTAGGGAATGAACAAAAGAAGTGAAGATGGAGAAAAGCAAAGGAAGCAAGTTTATTAAATTTTCTAGCAAAATTGATAAATGACTAGTAAAGACCGAAGGAGTTCAAGAAAAGCAAAAGAAACAAGGAAAACAAAGAAAATCTTAAAGACTACTTCTCAGCAACTTGGACGCTCCACGACTACTTAGTTGCCACACCTTCAGCAGCCATGGCACCCTCAGCAGCGGCACCATCCTGTGCTTCACCCCCGGCTGCTCCAGCTTGAGTAAGTCTTCTAGAGAATACAGAAGGTCTCGAAGTCTTTACCGAAAACTCAAAGTCAAACGGCCACCCAAATAGATGGTCTACATAACCCAGCTTGTAGAAATCGACTTGACTTTGAGTAAGCGAATCCTCGAACCCAGCCTTCTCATCCTTCAACTGCTTATTCTCCTCGAGCAAACCAGCATAGACACGCTGCAGCTCCTCCACTTTCTTCTTCAGACTATCATTGATCTTCAAAGCACCTTGGAGTTTCAACACTTAAGGTTCAAGCCTATCAACAACCTTCTTGAAGTGGATCACTTGGTTATAAGCAGTGATCAGTTCTTCATCCTTTACGTAAATAGCAGAGCGGAGCTCAGAGACGGCATGCCCAAGGTCTTGAATCTGAGGTATGTAACACCCGATCTCATTCTCTGCACTTTCATACTTTACTTGGATCGCGTCAAGCCTAGTCTTCAAATCCACGATCTCTTGGCGAGCAGTCTTAAGCTACAGAGAAGTAGGGGCAGAGATATTAGACCCATTCAAAGCAGCAAGCTCAGATTCCAACTTCTTGACTTTCTCGACCGAGGAGTAAGCTACGACTACCACAGTTCTTGCCCCCTCCTTGGTAGCCTTGGTAACTTCTTGATCAAGGAACATAGACTCGGCTGCTAAAATAGTCGTTTTCTGCATCATAGCCAGCAAAGCAGTCCTCTTATACTCAGTTGTATGCTTCGCAAAGGAACTTGGGCTAACAACCCCTTTGACGTCATCAACAAACTTGGCACACACACCCATGTCCTCGAGCAGATCTAGTCTGAAGAGCGCACAAATCTCAACAGCTTCCCTAGAAACAGACTTGGTAAATTTCTCACAACTGCTCACACAAGTAGCCTCCTTCTTCTCAGCAGACGAATCGGTCTCAGCAGCAGAGGGAATGGGTTTTGGCGCCACTTTAGCAGGCAAAGGTATATTGTCACTCTTCAAAGTAACAAGCATCTCCAAAGGTGAACCAAATTTAGTCCCAGACGGACATTTTGGTACAAATATCGGCATTGGGGGCACGATGAAACTTTTATGCTGGGCAATCCTATTAGCAATCGAACTAGCCACCTTTGGAACGGCAGGCGTCACTAGCTCAGATCTAGCAACCTCATCCTTCTCACCCTTGGAAGAAGTCAAGTCAATCACAAGCTTGGGGGCAGCTGGCGAACCCTTACGAGTAGCAGAATAAGTCTTTGGCTTTTTCTCAGCCGACATCTCTTGAACAGGCGGGGAAGGTCTCTTTCTCCCATCTTCATTTGCAACAGGCTCCACAATGGTGATCAGGCAAGCCAACGCCTCAACCTTGATTCACTTTATCTCCTCTCTCGGGGCAACCCACATTTTTCTCGACGAAAAGGACTAAGCAGCCAACGCCACTCACGGTACTTGGAAGGGATACCCAAAGCGATATGCACTTTCTTCATGTCCGGAGAAGTCTTAGGAGTTAAGCCAAATTTTGAATCTACAAGAATAAAGGGAGACAATCAATAAATTAGAAAGCAGCTTAGCGAAAGTACAAAGCAGCCGAGGGACTGAGTAGCCTGCTTACCAGAGATGAAAACCGTCGGAACACGCAGCTTGGGGGAAGAATCAGACTCTCCTTCTCCACTTATCTCCAAAGTCTCCTTAGCCCAGTCATGATCTCCCTTGCTCGAATGGTCAAAGAGCCTATGGCGAGATCACAACTGCCCAACTTCCTCGATGTGGCCTATGTCAAAAAAGTACCAAAATTCGTTTACAGTTAGATCTAAGTCAAAGAATGGACTCAGATTGCTAAATCCCACCATCACACGAACTGCATTGGGAGAACATTGAGCAGGGGCACACTTCATCGAGCAAAGCACTTCTTGGAAGAATCGAGGCATGGGAAAAGAATATCCTAACACAAATTAGTAGGGGTGAAATTTGATGGCTCTTCGAGCCCCACTACAAGGCTCACGGCTGCTACTATCCTTGACACACTTCACACGCACTCCCAACGGAATAACGTGCCTATATGCCTCAAGGAAGTCTCTAAACAAGTCATCGAAGCTAATTTTGAAGTGAGCAGCCTTGAAGTAGCCAACCTTGCTCAAAAACCCGCCTTGACGATACAACGGTGGAACACCATCATCACTTTTGTGGATCGAGGAAGACATACTTGAAGAAATTCTACAAAGATGCGAGGAAAGTTCGTTAGACGGCTGCATGCAAAAATAAAAAATAAAAATAAAAAAAAAATAAAAAAGTGGGCTCAGCACAACAGGCCTCACGGCCCAAGCAGCTATCGGCCCCTCTCTTTTCCCTTTCGGACACAGGCCCAAGCCCAGAAAAAAAAAATAAGAAACCAACTCACAGCCCAAGCCGCAGAATCCCAGCAACCGTGCCAGGCCCCACAGCCTGGCCTGATACCTCCTCAGCCCGCAGGCCTCACGACCCAAGTAGAAGGTAAGAGGGCAGGTGCCCCGCATCCTCCCTTTCTCCCTTTCTCGCATGGGCCGAAGCCCAGATCCATCTCCCTAGCTTGGCCCGCGCTAAGCCCAGCTCAACGCCCCTGCGCTCCCATCAACTCGGCCCAAGCCGAGCTGCTCATGGCCAAGCCAGGCGTCGCCGCACCTTGCTACCCATGGCAGCCATGTCGTGGCTTCTCCAAGCCCTTTTTCACACATCCTCGACCCCCGTTGAGACAAATTTCAAGCCCTGAGACTCCAAAAAGTTAAGAAGAAAAGGAAACTTAATTTTTTTTTACCTTAGAGAGGCGTGAAGACAAAAAAATCAACGAAAGACGGTCATTTGCATGAGCAAGTGTAGAAGATTGCTAGGGGAGGGGAACAGATATCCTCTAGCTTTCTCTCTCTTGTAGGGTAGAATAAATTGCTCTCCAAAGTTGGTTTAATAATCTACTTAAGGTAGACTTAAATAGACTTTGGGAGAAATTTACTGCCCTTTTCTAGAAGGATCTAATTTCCAATTAAAGAGGGAATCTACATCAAAATAGGAAACAATCGTATGTTTCCTAAAGCAAGAAGATCTCTACACCTGCTGCCCTTTCCTACGAGTAGCCCAACAGGTGTGGGGGCATTTGTGGAGACAAAAATAATCTGGAAAAATATGGAGGCGACACGTGGATTCTTGGGTAACACTTGGATTAACACTCATTATATATTTATTCCCCATGTTTTCATGATATTCTAATACTTTATAATTTATACGTCATTTTATTTTGCAATTTAGGTATCCCAATATAATTATGTGTGTTGTTTTTTAAGCATAAATGACACTTATTTATACAATATATAATAAATTTATTTGAATCCGCCTAGGCCCCGCCTAGCCGCCTAGGGGATAGGCCTCAACTTGCCACCCGACTAGCGCCTAGCGTCTTTTAGAACCTTGATTTAGAGATATCTGAAAAGAAAATGTTTCATTTGTTTCTGATGCTGCTTTAAATTGGAGGAAATGAGTGAACATCCAAGCTAGCCAATTAGTGTTTTTACTTTGATATTACAAAAGGTCATGCCGAGTTTTCTTCGACGAGGCTACAATATTGATGGAGGCATCAGAAAACCTTTATCAGCTATTGATAATATCATTCATGATCAGTTTGATTGTGGCTGGAAAGATTCTTTATTTCTGATGTTGATTGTGGTCGGAAACATTGCAAACCTTAATAATTAGTTTATTCCAACAATGGGAGAATGATAACAGAGAAAAAATCGAATACACCTTTAGTTAAGACTTCAGAGAATGATTCATATGCATCTAAGTACGTAAAAGAGGAACAGCCTCAGAACAGAGAATCGGGAATTCATAGAAAGCACATGCAGAAATGTAAGTGTAAGATGACTATCTGGACAGAATTTTCACTAACTCTTGTGGCTGTTATGCTCATTACGCAGTACGATTCTCGATTTAAAAGCTTCATGCATAATTAAAGTCATCGTATAGGAAATAAAAGAGATAATTGTCTCATCTAATTGATACTATAGAATTTTCATACCTTGCCAACACCAATACGCAAAGTTAGAGGTCTGCCTCGTTTGTAGCTACTGTCAAAGACTGTCCCATCAGCGAATCTTGCGGTGTAGTGAATCTGTGTTCGTTAAAACAGACTATTGTATTATTAAGTTGTGTTTGATAGACATATCTCGTAATAACTTCACTTTTAGAAAAAGGAGAAATGACTCGGTACCAAGATAAGGTTGTTTATCAATTCATTCCATCATCGAAATCTTGGTATGCCAATTTTGGTCATCCATTTCCTAAATGTGTGCTGCCAAGTTCTGTTTAGTTCTTGCAGACCTAGTGACCTACACACAAGGGAGAATGTTGGCGAGCATTTGACGTTGAGCCTTATTACAATCGTCAAATTTCTCTCTTAACAATTTTGAGTTTTTGGAATCAATCATTTAATTGACAGACCAAGAAAACGGTATCACAAGACTAGTTGAATAGACCAAAACTGATGCTGCTTGTATATTTGGTATTTTGGTGCAAGTGAGTTGGAATACCTGTGTCTGCCAAGTAATGTGGAGAGAATTTCTCCCTGGCAGGTGAGAATAAGTTCATTACAAATTTGGCTGGGGAGAATAAGTTTCGTTTCAACTTCTTCACAAGTGGGAAGAAATGTGAGTATAACCTAATGCTTGGAAGTAAATTCTGTACCAAACAGAGCGAACCTGATCTGTTTTGGGTCGATTCACACTAGACCATTAATTTGGTAAGCCATTGGCCCAAAACCAAAGTACATCAATGGTCACGATATTGAAACAACCAACTTCACTTCTATCTTTCCCAATGTTTTAATCACATATTTATGTATGTGTTTCACAAGACGATATTCTACATTATCCTAAGCAGTGAGGAAAAGGGGATTCAAACTTGGGTGCAATTCGTAATCATATTGTATTTGACATCCATTAACAAGAAGCAAAACTTGTAATTCGAAAGTATACAACAATAAAAAATAATCAGAAAAACCAAAAATTTTGCATTCTCTCTTTTGGTGAAATAAAAGACATAACATAGCGCTGAAGAAAGCAGAAACTGGGAACTCACATTGATGAGCTCACCGCGAGGAGCTTCGATGCCGGGGCCAACTGAAACATCACAGAAACCAAGCCCAGAACGAACAAAGTTCAAGTCACAGAGAGGCTCCCCCACGGTGGCGTAGTACTCAATTCTCGTGGCGTCAGCTTCCAAAGGAGACAATGCCATAATTGAAAATGCTAACAGCCCCATACCCACATCCATTACGGACTTCTTGCTCAAAATATTTGAAAATTTCCAGGAAGATTTGTTTGCATTGTTTGCGGTTGCTGAGAATGAAGAAGATGAACAAGAACAAGTGGAAGTGGGTTTGGAGGAGAAGAGTGAGGTTGTAGGAGGAGGATTAGGGCGTTGAATTTGGGCTAGGGGCATTGGAGTTGTAAGGATTAGAGTAGAAACCGCCATTTTTATTTATCTTAATTTGATTTTTGTAACTCTATCTGTTCTTGGTCTGGAGGTTTGAGAGCTGAATAACTGCTAATGACTCTTTTCATGAGAGGGAAAGAAGAGTGGATACGATGGGACCTGATTGAGGAACATCTTGGCCGTAAATTTGGATAAGACCCCATCTTGCCTTTTTATACAGTGACCAGAGTTTTTTTTTGTTTTTTTTAATATTTTTTTTAACAAAAGGTATTATTTACATTAAGGAGAACGGGTGTGCTTAGACTCATAATAAATTTGTAATAATGTGGTTCAAATTCGCCTTTGGCAAGAACCGAACCTAAGACTTCTCACTTATAAGTGAAAATGAATACCACTAGACCGTAGTGCTAAGTGACTTCAGTGCATAGAGTTAAGAGAACATTTCCAATGAGTGAGTTTTGCTTTCTGAGGGGTCTCTAGATGCCGTCTCGTTAAAAGTACACGGCTGAATCATAATTGAAGATCAACTCTAACTACAACATCTCCAAGCTTCCTTGCTCGTGGTTTGGAAAGTCAAAAGCATTAAAAATAGAATTAATTACCAAATTCTATCTTTAATATATTCATAATTGAAGATCAACTCAAAGAAGTAGGGGTGGTTTGGTATGGGATACCATACCGAAACTAGTATCCCGAATCCCAGATCGAAATTTTTCAGGACGAGAATTTGAAGACCAATCCCAAACCAAATTTTCGGGAATCGTGAAATATTTTCGGGATTTCGGGACAAATCGGGAATCCCAAATTGAAATATGAAATTATGAATTGTTCTTCAAATATATAATTCAACACATTCATGAACTAGGAATGTCATTTCATTCACACTACCATTTAATCGAACACTGGCATGCCTGACTGTTTTTATCGGAGTCAAAATTCAAATTAATTAAACCTTTTTTGCAATCTGTTGAGAGACAAAAGAATCAAGCCTTCTGAAATCATCAGCCATGGCAGCAACAATAATAAAATCCAAATGAATATCAAACAAAACATGAAAAATATGCAAGGTGTAGGACATTCCAGGTTGCAGAGTATGAATTAGAAACTACTAGCATCATATACAAAAGAATAATATATGTAATATATATGTGTGTGTGTGTGTGTGTGTGTATAAAATAATTAATATTATATATTTTCGGTTCGGTATTGGATTCCTGAAATATCGAGAAGCCAATCTCGAATCCTGTACCTAAATTTCGGGATTGGTTTGGGATAGCATCCCGAAAATTTCGAGAATTTCGGTTTGGGAAATTTTTGGTTTGGGATCGGAATTTTTTCGGTTCGGTTCGGGATTTTCGGGAATTTTTTCCACCCCTACAAGCATGTAAGGAATCCTCATCATAATCAATCTAGGATAATTATATGATAATTCTAAGATATTATCTCCTAATTAATACTTCGAGATAATTTTTTCCTCATCCATCCTACGAATGACAAACCTTGGTCAATGGGAAGCCGCCACATGTAGGGTAAAAACTTACTATGGTCAGCTACCTCCTTATAAATACTCCATCTACACCATTTTCTGATAAGCATTTTGCTACACATACAAGCCCTAAACACTCACTTTTTTCAGAGATACTGAATTAGGCTTTGGAGATCCATTAGCCAACCCCTCTCCCAACCTCGTGGGTGCATGAGGCTTTGGTCCTTAGTCAAAGGTGTTTATTGTTTTATAAGTACAAATTCATCAAGACTGAAGACGGTGGATTTTTCTACCACAAATTGGTGTTTTCATTAAGACCCTGATCTAGTACACTTGAAGAAGGCTCTCGAATTTGCTTTCGGATTTTTCCATTACATTTAATTTTTCACATGTAGTATCATTGAATGTTTCCTATAACTATAACGAACAGAAGACCCTACTTCGAAGGATGTGAACCAGAGGATAGAGATGAAGATGTGGCCCGTGCCAACGTTCTTCAAGACTTAACGCGACGGCAAGAGGAGCCATGCTGCCACGGAGCACCACAACTACTGTCGCCACCGCCTAGTAGCCAATGGCAATGACCAATGCACCAGCAGCCTAAGCTGAGGCCAGGCGCTAGCAGCCTACGCTATTGTTCTAGCCCAGAAACCCCAAACCCAAACAACTTATGCGTCAGCAGGCCTATAGCCCAACAAGTCCAGGCCTTCCAAGCCCAAAGTCGTGCCAACCCAATGCACACATCAAGAGCCCAAGGACAAGTTAGCTGACCTGGCTCCGAACTTCAGCTCACAGCCGACCTGATCTTAGATCCTAAACCAGTTTCTAAATCAGTTTAACAAACTCGGCTCCACGTCACCGAACCATCTCTAGCTCAGGCCGACCGACCAAACTGATTTTTGGATCGACGACTGAACTATGGGTGTTTTCACCCCATTTTCCATACGTGTGCCACATCCGAGCCCAGATTTTTCATATGTAGCTCACTACATTTCCACCACTTAAGGAGACCCCCATCATCTGAGCTTTTCCACCCAAAATGGTGACCAACACCTATCCAGACAGGTCACAGATTTGGCGAGTACCCTCGTTCAACACACGACCTTGGTGAATTATCTTTTGGAGAACATTGAGATGCAACGCGCCTCAAACGAGGTATCTTGAAGCAAGACAAGGGCAAATGATCGTGATTATATCTAGTGACGTCTCAGCAAGCAGCCACTTAACCAACCATGAACCGAGTTTTCGGGTAGTGTGCACTCTCCTCTTGGCCCTCGGGAAAACGCTTTCTATCTCCTTAGCGTGAAGATGAGTGTTCACTCTCGACTCAGGCCACGAGCTAATGTACATTCACGGTTAGGACCATACTCCGACGAGCATTCTGGACATTCCAAGCTAAGCGTCCACTCACGGCTTATCCTGCAAGGAGTTCTTCCTACTATGCACCGGAGTAGGCAGCACAAATGACATATGGAAATACAAACGCAGTTTGGCTCGAGTTCAACTATCATCACACACTAAGCGTTACTGCGAGCAACTCGCTCATTAGTCAAGGGAAACCATGTGCACTGCAGTCACGACATAGACGTGTAGGAAAAATAGAAAGCAGCATGGACCCGCTAGTCATCGCTGGGGCAACTAAAGGCTCTATTGCCCCAGCAGAGGCAGATCCAAGAGGAAATAGAGATGCTCTTAACTGAGCGATTGTGTGACTTCTAGAGGATTGAGACTACTGTTGAAACACTTCGGAGGGATGTGGCCAACATGAATAAGTCACCATTAATAGACGAGATCGAGTAGATAGAGCCATTGGGCAAGTTTAACCTGCCGCATTTTACTTTTTTTTAACGAGATGAAGATCCAGAAAAATACTTGAAGCACTACCGCAATGCAATGATTCCTTACATGAATGACGATGCCCTCATGTGCAAGATTTTTTAAAATACTTTGCAGGACGAGGCACAAGATTGGTTTCACACCCTACCTTTGCAGTCCATCCTAAGGTAAACAAACTTTCCTTGGTTTTAGTTTTCACTGAAGAATATTCGTTCTACAACTCGATCAAGAAGAAGTATAACCACATTTTGAAAATCAAGAAGGATCTGAAGGAGCACTTCGTACATACGTGAAAAGGTTCAAGGCAGAGAAGGCTAAGATTGTCAGATGTGACGATGCCATAATCAACGCAACATTCAGAAATAGACTCTTAGCAGATCACCCTTCTTCGAAGAACTTAACATGGGAGATGACTTGACCCTTGCAGACTCTTATGCTTTGGCAGAAAATAACTCACTCTGGGATGAAGCCAAGCAAGCCTAAACAACACCTAAGCAACCATAGAGAGACTGGGATGTAGCTTAGAAGAAGTCAGAAGTGGTTGTTTGGCTATCCTTATGTTCTTCAGGTATTTCCTTGTATGGGGAGGTAATAATTCCTTTATGATTTACTTGGATTGCGTGTTTCGGCGAATGAATTCTTTTTCTTCTTTCCTTTCCTATGTGGTATAGTTCTAAATGGATTTTCAACAACATTATACACTTGCCATATTTAGGGAATTTCAATTTCTTGGCACAACGTTCATACCAAGTAAAGACCTTGAATTAAATCCCTTTTCGTTCATGAACTTGTAAAAGGCTTTCTTTAAGAAGGCTTGTTTTTCTTTAATATAGGTGTTTTCGAACCATTCTCTTCCTGAAGTGTTTTTTTTTTCGCTATGATAAACTCAATAAACTTCTTATCAGGTTTAAACTTAATTATAACAAATATGTTAGAATCAACATCTGACCATGATGGTTTAGGTTTCGGAGGATTTGTAGAAAGGGTGGTAGCTCTAGTGTTTTCAACCTTATAAAAATGAATATGAACTTGTTCTCTGGTTTGCCTAAGTCTTTCTAAAACGACTTTCTTGTGATCTTATCCATAAGAGTTTGATTCCTTCGTTGGTATTTTGAACGAATTTGTTTGGAAAAGAAGAGGTCTTTGTGCGTTTGAAGAATCAACGCTCATTCGGGGACCTATACTTAATCTTATCAATCTACTATTGGAGAATTGTATTTCTACATCTTCATCTTTGTATTGGTTTATACGACTTGGCTCTCTATTCTGGATTTGGTTGGGGAGGGGTTGCATCCTCCAATCTTCATTTGTGAGGTGGAATAAAGTAGTTTGTCCCTTGCTATCCATACACTAGTAGAAAAAATAGCTTGCGCGACGAAACAAATTTCATCGCCTAAGTGGCACTTGCACGACGAAAACATATATTCGTCGAGCAAAAAAGGCAGGAAAGAAAGAAAAAAAAAATTTACGAGACAAATAGGTATTGTCGTCGTGCAAGAAAACACAGGAAAAAAAATTTTGCTGGCAAATGTTTGCGCGAACTTAGGTTTGAAGATAAAAGTATGGGTGATGCGTACGTCGAACTTAGGTTTGATATTGGGGCTTTGGTGTGGAGGGAATGTTCTGCCGAGTTTGAGTCTTGGAAAAAGATGCTTGAGGAGTTGAAGAAGTCCATGCTAGGGGAGTTATTGGTAAGTTTGTATTAAATAATGTATAATTATTTTTGTTAAAAAGTAGTATTTTTTAAATTACTAATTTATTGTTATTGGCATTAATGTAGGTTCATTGGGATGTTGACGAAACTGATGAGAATGAGCGGAAGTATCTGCATGAGCTTTTCAGGAAGCATTTCCGGCAGTCGAAGTTTGATGTGATGCGGGATTCGGAGCGAGGTGCTACTGCCCCAAAGGAGGAGGATTGAAGTTGAATTGTATTTTTTTATTTATGAAATAAGGTTTTTAGGACTTTATATTTGATTTTAATTAATAAATTTATGTTACGTGGATGACTATTAATATTTACATTAATTATAATATGTATTTGGGATAATAAATTAGTTTTGTTAATTAATTTGGTAATGTTTAATTAGGTTTGAGTTTTTTTATTTAGATTAAACTAAAAATTTACATTAGATAAAAAGAAAAAGGAAAAAAAATTAAAAAATATGCATTTTGCGCGACGAAATCTGTATTCGTCACGCAAATTGTTTATATTAATAAATTATAAAGTAAAAAAAAAAAAAAGTAGACTTGCGCAACAAATGATATATTAATAGCGCAAAGTATATTTGCGCGACGAACACAGTATTCGTTGCGCAACTTGTTTACATTAATAAATTATAAAGTAAACGAAAAAATAAAAAAAATGTGGACTTGCGCGATAAATAATATATTAGTCGCACAAAGTGTATTTGCACAACGAACACAGTATTCGTCACGCAAAATCATTCGTCCAAAAGTTAACTTTATAATCTGGATTCATCAGCTGCAGAGGCAAAACTGCAGAAACTGCAAATTCAGCCTCTGCACACCTTCCCTTTGTTTTTCTTCAATCCGGCATCTGTCACTTCCATTTTCTCTGAATTTCATCATCTAATACTCCCTCCATCTTCTTCTCTAGGTTGATCGAGCTATCTCGATGTCTGGTAAGCGTTTTTTTTTTGTTAAGGTAAAAATATTAATGTAAATTCATACTAACGCCATGAAATTCGTTGTCTATAGGGATATTGTGTGTGATTAGCGATTGGTGGAGAACGATTTAGAAGGTATTTTCCTTGTTTTATTTTTAAAAAATATAAAATTAATTAAATTATGTTGAAATTATGTTGTTATGTTTATATTGTGTTGTGAAATTATATTTATATTATGTTTTTAAATTTGTACATGAAGTACAAATATGTGTTGTGATGTACGGAGTTAATTGTAATTAACTTCGTACTTGTTTTTTTTTATAGTAAAACTTAGTTTCCCGTTCAAGGATTAGTTGGATTTCGGGCATGGATGCGAAAGCATGACTGCGGTCCAATTGATTCTTGAATTGTCCCATTATTTGGACAGTTTGGGAATGCACAGTTATGGCACGTAGTTTATGGTTAAAGGATTAGATTTCGGTTGTGGGGATTTCGGTGTCATCTCTGTACGTTCTTTGGGTGGCACATAGGTATTTCATATCTATGTCATCCATCTGAAGAACTGCACCGAGATGCTTCCAAAATTCCTCCACGTCGAAATCTAATCTGATGTAGTCGTAAATTACGTGACATAACTTTGCATTCCCAAAAAGGATAGGGCCCTTACCGAAGACATAAGGTGACAATATCATTTGTATGAAGTTGTTGTGATTGTTGTACTGTTATTGTGGTTGCAGAAATTATGGACAGAACGTGGATACAGAACTCGAATAGATGCGGGGATGAATACTTGGATGGAATCGAGGATTCTATTGCCTTTGCACTTACACACAACCCGGGTGCAACTAGAATCCGATATCCATGTAGGAGGTGTAACAACACGTTAAGGGACACAATTGAAAATGTTCGATTTCATTTAGTAAGGAATGGAATGGTTGAGACCTATGACACTTGGAACCATCATGAGGAACAATTAGACAATGCTTCACCTTCAAACGCCCCAAGAGTGGGTAATGTTGAACCTATTGTAGATCCTAATGAACAAGTCATGGATATTATAAATGATTTTTTTCCATTTGCATCGGCAAACACCAATCAGGAAGGGGAAGATGACGTGCCTACACCAATGGACAATACAGAGTTCGAACAATATGAAAAATTATTAAAAAATACCAACCAAGAGTTATACCCGGGGTACGAGAGCTTTTCGGTTCTCTCGGTCATTGGGGAACTAATGCACAAAAAAATAAAGTATCGTATGTCGAACTAGTGTTTCGATTACTTTTTAGGGGTTTTGAAGAGAATGCTTCCAAAAGACAATTGTTTGCTGAAATACCATAGACATGCGCAAAAGGTGTTGAATGGTTTAGGATTGGGTTATGAAAAAATTCACGCTTACAAAAATAATTGTATTTTATTCTACAAAGAGAATGAAGCATTGGATAAATGCCCTGTATGCAATGAGTTGAGGTTCAAAATGGCATCTCAGAATAGAACGACTAAGATCCCACTAAAAGTCTTGCGTTATTTGCCTTTGAAACCTAGGTTGTAGCGATTGTATATGTCGATGCATACTGTCACCAACATGAGATGGCATAAGGAAAAACAAGTAGATGACGATACGATGAGGCATCTTGCAGATGGGGAGGCATGGAAAGAGTTTGATCGAATGTTCCCCGAGTTTGCTGTTGATCCCTGGAATGTTAGATTGGGACTTGCCATTGATGGATTCAATCCGTTTGGGGTTCTAAACCAACACCATAGCACTTGGCTGATTTTCGTATTTCTATATAATTTGCCGCCTTGGAAATGTATGAAAAAAAAATACATGATGATGACTCTTTTGATAACTAAAGATCCTGGTAGGTCAATCGTTGTTTACTTAAGGTCGTTGGTTGATGAGTTAAAGGATTTATGGACAAATGGTGTGCGCACGTACGATAAGTGTACTGGGAAGATGTTCACTTTGCGAGCAGCAGTTATGTGGACTGTGAACGATTTTCCCGCATATGTAATGTTTTCTGGGTAGAGCACTAGGGATTATATGGCATATTGTGTATACAAGGATGATGTAACATCCGGTTGGCACGCCGGAAAAGTTTGTTACCTTGGTCATCAGAGATGGTTGCCATAGGAAAGGATAAAGAGTTTGACAGGAAAACAAAGTATCGCCTCAAACCTAGAGAATGGTCCGGTGATCAGATTTTGGAAGAGCTTAACTGTTTGGATTTTGCTCCATTTGGGAAAATAGTGAGTAGGAACCTTCTACACATATGAACTGGACACACAAGTCTATGTTTTTTGAGCTCCCGTATTGGTCAAAAACTAAAATGTATTTGACACATTGGTGGGCATCATTCTAGATATTGAGAGTAAGACAAAGGACACGATCAAAGCTCATCTTGATTTGGAAAGAATGGGCATACATAGGGGTTTATGGATGAATAGGGATAGTGATAAAGCAAGAAGGGATCTTGTATTTTTTCCATGAAACTGAATGACAAAAAAAAGTTTCTAAAGTTTGTATCGTCTGTAAAGTTTCCCAATGGGTATGCTTCTAATATCGCCCATTGGGTGAATTTGTTGGACTAAAGAGCCATAACTGCCATGTGGTTATGCAACACCTACTTCCTGTGGGTATTCGACACCTATTGCCGGAAGATGTTGTGAAGCCAATCATGTTGTTGTCCAGATTTTTTTTCCCAACTGACGGCAAGAATGTTGTGAAAGACGGACGTTAATCAGTTGTGCCATGACATTGTCCAAGTCCTATGCAAGTTTGAGACCCTTCATCTTTCTTCACAAGTATGATCCACGTGATGGTTCACTTGCCCGAAAAGGCATTGCTTACTGGTCCTGTCAACTATCGCTGGATGTATCCAATATAAAGGTATATGATCCTCATCATTTGTTTATTCATCATTAACCTATGCTTACTAATTTGCATCGTATCGTTTTATTATGGCAGGCTTCTCGGGGAGTTGAAAAAAAATGTACGCAAAAGGGCGAAGCCCAAAGGATCAATTATAGAGGCTTAGGTTCAATATGAGTCGCTTACATTTTATGGAATGTATTTAAAAGATGTGGAGACGACTTTCAATCATGCTCAAGGCAATAATGACGGGGGTGTGAGAAAGGAGAAACTTTTTGTTTTTGCTCAATGCGCACGACCCTTTGGAGATCTTGTACGTGGCGAGTCGTTTTCCAAAAATGACATGGAGGTAGCACATTGGTTCATACTGAACAATTGTGACGATATAATGGCATACCTTCATGAGCATGAAGGCATGATGAAGCAAGAACATCCATCACATTTGTATGCCAAGAAACACCGAGAATTGTTTCCACAGTGGTTTCTCGAATATGTAAGTTATAAGTGTTTTGTATTTGACATATATATTGTAGTATTTAATTTTCTCAAACTAATAGGTGTATGTTTTTGTATAATGTTAGGTGAATAAATTGAAAGCATCGAATTCCTTCACTTACAATGAAGAGTTATATAACTTGGCGTTCGGCCCCGATTCGCGCTAAATTGTTCTCGAGTTGCCATGTTAATGGCATCAAGGTTTTGGGGGCTGCACGAGATAAGTTGTGTACGCAAAACATCAGTGTCCATGTCCCAGATGGAGGCAAAAGTACAAACATTGATTTATGTGGCAAAATAACAAGTGTTGTGCAATTGCTTTACAAAGACCAATGCCAAGTGATCATGTTTAAGTGTCGATGGTTTGATACAAACCCAAATACGTAGGGAAGTGTTAAAATCGACCATGGCTTACTATCTATGAACACTAACAGAACTTGGTACAATGACGACCTTTACATTTTGGCAAACATGGCAAAACAGATTGTGTATCTAGATGACCCTAAAGCAGAGAGGTTGGAAAGTTGATCAGAAGATGGATCAGAGGAATGTGTATGCTATACCCAAACAAGAACCTACTGACGACGACGTCAACAACGTCGCTGACCAACATTTAAAATCTTTAATGGCAAATGATGCGGAAACACTTCGAGATACAAATCTTATCCAAAAACCGTTTCAGATACAAGGAGTGGCTTCAATCGAAATACCAATTCAGTCAATTATAATTGACCTCAGTAATCTTCCGTGATACGATGGTGCAGTGGGCTTGAACGACGACGGTGACGATAGCGATGATAGCGAAAGTTATTATAGTTCAGATGATGAAATAATGCAATTTATTTATGACTTGCTATGTAAAACATATTAAATGATTTTTTTTTTAAATTTATTTATCTTATGTTATAAATATTTTTTTTTTATTTGAATAAATATAAATTTAAAAAAAATTGACCCAGGTAAATTAAATTTTCAGCTCATTGCGCGACGAATATTTTCATGTTCGTCACGCAAGGAGGTGAAAATTTTGACTTTCTGGGCGAGTAGAAAAATAATTTCGTGAAGAATTTTTTGTGCAATGAATACTTCTATTCATCGCGCAAGAACCTCGGGACTAAACTGAAATCGAAAACACTTTCCCCTCACCTTTTCCTCTCTATAAACTCTCTCTCCAACACAACCTCCCTCTCTCTCTAAATCTCTGTCACCTTCCCTCTCAGCCTCTCACCCTCTCGCCCCCTCGCACTCTCTCTTCCTCCTCCGACACACCCTCAGCGCCATACATCCATCTCCGGTGCTCCACAGTCTCGTACCCACGCCCACAATCCGGTCCACCCATCTCCGCTGCTAACAAGGTAAAGATTTCAAAGTTTTTTAATTTTTTTCGATTTTCGTTTGGGGAATTTGGAGTTCCAGTTTATAGAGCATTAGATTAGAGAATTAAGGGATCGATTTTAGGGGGATTAGGGTTTACAATTTTTCAGATTTTTAATGGAGATTAGTAAACAGTTTTATATGGGTGCATGCAATGGAGATTAGTAAACAGATTTTCAGATTTTTAACCGAGCTCATCAAAATTTGAACTGTGATTCTTAATGGATCTCTGAAATGGCAGGCAATGGAGATTAGTAAACAGTTTTATATGGGTGCATGCTAGTTGATTGAGGATTTTTGCTACTGATCAAATAGTATCTGTTTCTTCTGGAAACTGTTTGGCTCAATACTTTCTTATTGGTTCTGTTTGTTGGCTAGTATTTTAGGGTTTTTCATGAATTGAGACTTGATTTTGTTTTTTGTAACAAAACTACAGTGTATACGACTTAACCAATTACGTAATACAAGAAGTTTTCTATTTTTCAATTCATACTTTGCGTTGTAATTTTTAATTTTCCTTGAATGAAAGGCCAAAACCTAACTGAGTTCTCCTCACTTCAATCAAATTCACAGCCTACGGGTTTTATTTGCATTCAACTTGACAAAGTGTAGCAATGCATAGAGCGTGGAATTGTTTGAATGGAGAATAGACTTTAAAAGAGTGAAGCTAGCTCTTCTATGATCAGTTAACTAGATCCCTTAATTTTTCTGGTGCATAAATCAGTATGAAGAAAGACGGGTTCAATATGGTGCTACAAATCTTTTTGGGATATATTCTTCCACAACCCACCACCCTCTTTTTATTTGCTTTTCAGTTTTCATATAAAACACACACACACACACATATATATGGTCCACTACTGCTTCTGCTTCTGCTTATGCTTATTCTAGGCTCATATATATATCATTTGGGGATCGATCTTCAAGTAATTGTAGAAATGCATGACTACCTTTAGTTTGGAGGGTTACTTAAGCGTATGGTGCATGAGTGCAGCTCTTAAGCAACTACTTTATATCTTAGGGATTTAAGTAATGACAACTTTTCATCCTATATAATTAATATTGCCGTTTTGCAGATAAATATATACGACAATGGGTAGGAGAATTTGATACATAATATTGAAGGAAACATGAGTAAACCCTCTTAACTACGTGAAGTACAATGCTCTTATTTTGTTCAGATTAATTTAACATTAGAATAGCGTTCCATGCATGGACGATTTGTATGCATAAAATATGGATATTAGAATTGTGATGGAAGGATGAACAACACAGATATGGTTTGTTAATTTACATAAAAAAATGGATCTACAATTATGTTGTGAATATGGGATCAGGTATAAACACCAGATTTTTTTATCTTCAATGTCTTCTATGCCATCTTTCAAAATGGCCGAGTTTTCTAGTTTAACCATTTGAGATTAGGTATACGGTAGGAAGTACATATCTTGTGCTTTTGAATGATGTTTATCTTTCTTCCATCATAAATATATTTTAATGTTACCTTAAATAATGATCTAATTAGCCTTTGTTTGCCGTTTCAATTACAAAATATGTGTGTGTATTATGGATCTTTATGTGGGGCATGACATTTATATGCTGAATTATTTTTTTTTCTAATTGTGCAGATGTCGTAGCTTATTAGAAGTCGTAAGGCAGTGACGACTGCACCCCATTCGATTCTCCCACTTCCTACTTCAGCCGCCACTGCTCTAGCAGAAATGGACCCCAGGCTGGTTAATCCGGTTAATCCGGCTGGTCCCCGGGTCTCCTAGGCGCCGGCGTCATCAGCCTATTCAGTGGCGCTACCTGTTAGCGCTAGGCGTGGTCACCGCCGCCCCTGCACGCCTGACATGACATCGGCATCCACTACTGATGCCTCGGGGTCACAACAAGGTAAAGTTAAATAACTCTCTTTATTGCCTTGTGAATTTAGTTATTCATATATTAAGTGCAATCAAAATTTTTACATGCTGCAACTGTGGGTTAGGTCCAAATTTGGCTTATTCAACTGTTATGATTGTTGTTGGATATCATATATTATTCATTACAATGTCCAGGGTTTGGGAATTGTTATAACTTTAGGGGAGGTTCTACCAAAATTTTGGTATAATTCGTAGTGTTTGTTTCATTGTTTTTTATTTTTTTTCAGCAAAGAAAAATACCCGGGGACCTTGTCGCTAGTTGAAGACGGTGAAGGTCACTCGGGTGACCAACGGACGTATCACGATCGGATATGACGGCCAGCATCGGGCTGCACCAACGCCGGAGCAGCATAGCACATTGGCCCACGACATTGGTCATGTCGTTCGAACCTAATGCCCTATGCAATGGAAGTCTTGGAAGGTGATGCCAGACGAGGTGAGGACGAAGGTGCGCGCTTATTTGTCAGTAAGTATTCTGCCTTTTTATTGCTTTTCCTTTAAATTTTATATATTTATGTTACTTAATGTATGTAATTAATTTGTTACATAGCAGACGAACTACAATTTCGACGACATCAACGACAATATGTTGGCATACGTCAACAGGCTCTTCGTTGAACGGTACAAACAGTGGAAGAGTGATATGCACCAATATTTTGAGACATTTTATGATCCACAAGTCGCTATTGAGGAGGGTTACCCAAAGGAGCTTGAGGACAGGAAAAATAATTGGATGTGGCTCTGCAGTCATTTTCAGGAGGCCTGCTATGTGGTATGTTTTTTATATTAAGTCTAAAAGTATTATACGTTTCTTACTAATGTTTATTGATTTTTTTATATTTCATTTAAATTAGAACTAATATGTTTATTTTTTGTATAACAGAAGAAGGCGAAAGCCAGCAAGATGAATCGAGAGAAGAAGACTATTCTCCACCATTCAGGTTCGAGGCCCTTGTCATATAGGATGGAGGCGTGGTGGCAGGTAAGAATAAAGCTTTTCATATTCAATTTTTAATATGTCAGTAATATTATATTTTTTTTTCGTACTTACATTTTTCTAATCTTGTTCTATTCAAGGGGGTTCAAAATTGCCAAACAACGATGTCTTTAGAGGTGTTTATGTTCGACCAGGGGATAAGTTGGCCGAGTCCCTTCACGTAAGTATTCTTCAATTGTAATTACTATCTTACGCATTCAAGTATCATGGTTATTATTTGAACGTTATTATTAATATTTCATGTTATATTACACAGGTGATGCTGATGGAGAAGAGGCGGTTGGTTCTTCAAGAGTCCGCCTCCCAGCTTCCTCCCGAGACTCCGCTCGAGTCTGTGGATCCCCCTGAGGATGTAGGGTTTCAGATCCTTACAGACACCTTGGTTCAGACTCTCGGGCGGAGGCTGGGGACGTATTGTAACACTAGTACAAAAAACAGTTTGAGCGACGAAGCATAGTTCGTCGCGCAAAGTCAGAAAACGTTGCCTAAAAATTAGCCCAATGACATCTTTGTCGCACGCAAACGTCGCGCAAAGGTCGTGAAAGCAGGGTTTGCACGACGAAGAAGTAACCCGCGTCGCACGACGACCGTATCTGCATCGCGCAATAGGTCTTTGCGGGACGACAGTACATGCGTTGCGCATATGAAAAAGGTGCCCTTTTTTAAATATAAAATGTACCCATTTTTTTTTATATAAAATTCATTCAATCTTTTATCTGATCTATTTTTTAAACTTGTATGGGTACATTCTATTTTGTTGATTTGAGAATGTATTCATGTCAAGTTTAATAGAAGAAATTTAATAATATTATTAAGCCTAATATCTTTCTTCTTCTTTTTTTTGTGTGTTTTTGAATAATGTACCCATGTTTTGGTACAATAATTTTTTGGTTAGTTTTGATGAATGCACCCATGTAGACACACACACACACACACACACAAAATATTGGAGAGTATAATTCATCTTTAATATTTTTAATCCCATAAATTATGGGTTTTATTTAAAATCTCATTATATAAATAACTACAAATTTCATTTTTAATTTAAAAATATAATAACCTACATAGAAAGACATTATTACATTAAGGGTTTTTATCACAAATGGTCTCTGACATTGATCAAACACATCATTTTGGTTCCTGACATTGAAAATCAATAGAAATAGTCCCTGAGATTGATCAAACACATCACAAATGGTCCTTCCGTTAAAAACTTTTTGGGCAATTTTCAAAGCTTCGTAACTCAATTGTTTCTTAACCAAATTCGACCCATAATATATCAAAATGAAGATAGGAAAGTGTAGAAGAATATTATACCATTTGGAAGCCCAATGGTTTCAGGAGATGGCCAGAAAATAGCCTCAAATGTGACTGATCCGCTGAAAAACTGGAAAACTAGACGGAAATTGGGTAAATTTTAAACGTTCATAACTTCTTCAATAATCAACGAAATCGAGTGATTCAAAAATGAAAATCATACTTCTCAATGAGAGGAAGAGAATGGTATCTTTCTTGATGGCTAACTCGCCTTAGTTTGGCCGGAAAACGGCTCGAAAATGGTTATCCAATTTCGAGCCGTTTTCCGGCCAAACTACGGGTTTGATTCCTACCAATCCCCATCCGCTCTAATATTTAACAATTTAACCCATTAACGCTATCGTTTCTCAAAAAAAAAACAAACAAACAAACAAACACAATATCTTGTTTGAAAAAGTTAACTAGTTACTAGTTTGGTTTATTATCGAGTAAGGGTGTTTTGGTGTTATGTTTTAGAGATTTCCTCTAATATAAGAATTAAGGTTAAAGATTCTTTTCTGTTTTTCAATGTTAGATTTTTATATATACATCTCTTGTAACCATGTAAAACTTTTAAGTTTAGGAATATGTAGTTTTTTTCGGATTTATGTGCCCATCTTGCAATTTGTAGTCTTCTTCTTTGTTTTGTGTGTATTTGAACAAGATTCAAAGTTTTGAAATATGTTTCTCTTTCTTTGGTCTTTTGATTTGGTCTTAACATATCTTAATTTCATTAAAAAAACTGAACATAATAAGTCTAAAAATAATATTATTGTTATCACCTTACCATTATCACTTAACCCTGAAAATGAACATGTGATGTTACTTTTTGCAGCAATGTCTTTAGTTTAAATCACCCTCCGCCGCAGCAATGTAATTGGTAAATTTTTCGTTTCATTTCTTTGGGAAGTATTTTCATATTTTAGTGTCATGAATTATTACTTTTAGTTAATGCTTATTTATTCTATGATTCCAAATGTTTGGCAGGGAGTATCCTAATCAAATATCGCCCGATCAAGGCCTCCAAAATCAATACCTAAATGCCATGCATTTTCCTTCTTCACTCAACATGCATTTTCCATCATCAACAGTTCATCATTACAATATTACTCCTACAAGCACCAATTTTGGACAGAACATACATACCATATCCCCCGTTTATTACACTCCAACGCAGGTAACTGTTAGTTAAACTTCTAAATAATTATTAGTAGTTGAGCTTCTACTCCGTATCCACTAGTAGATGAAAGCAAACAATGGACATGGTGATGGTACCAACTGGAAAGGGATCATCACTCGTACTGAACCGGCGGCTGCCGATTGGCACAAATAGTACAGCAGTGCAACCTCAGTCTCAGCGGTGCCACATCTGGACCTGGAACCTTGGGTTCTAGTCCAGCAGTATGCATGCAGCAACATTAACTTCACTACTTCTAATTACGCAATGTTAATTACACACGACTATTGGACATTAATTAATTACCTGGGGCTAAATGTAGAGCAACCACCAGTCCACCTTTGGACCAGTCAACATGCGATCTGCAGTGCCAAAGAATGTTTCACATTCTCATAGCTCAGTGCAGGTATATATATGAATGCATATCCCGTGACCCGTGACCCGGGACTTCCTCTCGCCGTTTCGAGTCTCGACCCACGACTTCCTTCCTTTGCAAGGTTAGTCTCATGGTGATTTCTCTCATGTTCTACCGATTTTATTTTCAATTTGATGTGTTTTGCAGATTTTATTTTCAATTTCATGGGTTCTGTAGCTTTTCAATTTCATGGGTTTTGCAATTTGTTTTGGGTATGCTGGATTTGGTTGAGGTTTGATTAATTTGTGAGAAATTTTGGTTCTGCAATTTGTTTTGGGTATGCTGGATTTGGTTCTGCAGCTTTCAGTTTGTTTGCCTCAGCAGAACCAGTGCTTAAGGATTCCATTGTTTCTTTGTTTGTCAATCCCGTGCCCAGATAATTAAGCCTACTAAAAATTATGGTCTTTGCTATAAGCCGATAAATAATGTGGCCTCCGAAGGCCCTGCCTTGTAGTGAAACAAGGAGCAGCAAGTCCTCTGAAGTTAGTTTCGAAAGACACTGTTTCTTCTTGTTGAAATTATCATATATATATATATATGTGTGTGTGTGTGTGTGTGCGTGTGTGTGTATATGTCTATGTATATGTATATAAATGCTTGAATAAAGTGATTTGGATTGCCAGTTTGTTCTTTACATATACTATCAATAAAAAGGGAAGATGTTTAATAGTCTGAGTTTTTCTTCTAGAGCATTTGATGAGCAGAATATGCCATTGCATTGAGAAAATGACCGGATGCTAAAGGCACACTTGGTTGAATAGAATAGGGTTTCAATCATCGTTAGTAATATTTCCATTAACCCTCTTAGTTATTTAAAATAAATCATGTTAAACCCTAAATTCAGTTGGTTTTAGTTCTCTTATGAGTTTAAAGATTAGAACCCTGGTTAAGAATGTGCTTGATCGCTATCGATATGAGTGTTGCTCGAGACTTGCATAAGAGCAGCTAAGCTAACAATAATTTATGATACCAACGCAGCTCAAATATGCTAAATGCTTACAATGAATTAAATGCTCCCTTACAGAAGCAAACCATAACAAAACTAGTAGTTTAAAGTTGCAATTGATTATGAGTGCAGCACTGGCAGTGTGGGTGATTTTGCTTTTGTCTATTTTTCTTACTTATTGCATTTGGTTTTGGTTTAGGTAGACTATTTTAATTATGCTATGTTGCATGCTTACTTTACATCATGTTGTTTCTTTTTTTATTCGTATGTAGAAATGGCAAGTGGAAGCTCAAAGAAAGGTGCTATGTTGCCTCCTAGGCCGCCTAAGCCTTGAGCTTGAGCTTGAGGACTTGGAAGATTTTATTTGTGCAAGACATGAAGTGATGAAACCTTGAAGGTTTATTTGACTTGTGTGATGTTTATTTTAAATTTGGACTTTTTGAAGACTTAAACTTTGATGTTTATTTAAGTTTGGACTTTGGAAATTGGAAGACTTGATTGATGATTCTAGTTGGAAGACTTAAATCATCAATGGTTTTGTTGTTGAATATGGTCTAAGGTTATGATAGACTGATAGTAGTACCACTTCTCAAATGGCATATCTTTCCTTTTCTGTCAAATGTAGATGTGTAAAATTGATTTCATACTTGTAGGTTTTCATGTGGATGACTCTAAAGTGACTTTGAATGTGAACTTTCATATTTCCAATTTTTTTATTTTTTGGAGCAGGAAAAAAAAAACTGAAAAAAAACCGTAATCGAACCGGAAAAACCGAACCGAAAAAAAAACTAAACCTAGAAAAAACCAAAAAAAGTTGAACCGAACTGAAATTTCGATTCAGTTTCGGTTTTGGGAAAAAACCGAACCGCTGAGAACCGAACCCAGACCTATAGCTAATTGTGCAACTCATGCATTAATCACATGACATTTATATATACTAAAACTCGAAAAAAACACTGTTTATTAACAGTGTTCTTCCATTTTCACCCCTGGTTCTTCTTTTATTATTTCAACTTTGCCCTATTGCTTTGCTGTCAAATGAGTAACAGTTTTGTGGGAATGTGCTCGAAGGCTCTTCCATTTTCTTCTCACTTTTCCCTTTCTCTTCCTCTCTGTTTCTGTGCTTTTCTCCCTGCGTCAATCCTTCGTGTTTCCCTGCTTCTCTCCGCCTCCTCCTCCGCCTAAGAACCATTGGTCAATCTGGTTTCTCTGGCTTCTTCCGATGGCAGCCAAGATTTTGTCACGAAAGAGATAAATGATGGAGGTCAATCGGATCTTGAATACGATTTCTACCGCAAGACTTGCCCAGAAACTGAGACCATTGTGAGGTCCACGATGGTGCAGATTTACTCCCACCAGAAGAATGTCTCTGCTCAGCTGTTGGGCCTCTTCTTCCACGACTGCTTTATTCAGGTATATCCCAAACCCCAAGATTCTTTTTTTCTTCATCTTTGTGGCTATTTCTCATATGGGTTTTGTTCTGATTGCTCTGCTTTTAATCTTGATGCTACTTTTCTTCATCTTTGTGGGCTTTTCTCAAATGGGGTTTCTTCCAAGTTCTAATCTTGCTCTGGGTTCTCTGACTTTCTTCATTTTTGTGTGGGTTTTTCTTGAGGGTTTTTGTTTTGATTGTTCTGGATTTTTTTGTTTTAGTTTTGATTTCTTCTTCCCTGTTTTTTTTCACAAATGTGTTTTTTCACAAGCACCCCCTGCAGGTCCCATTCTCAGATATCCGAATATGCGCTCGAACCAACTCTCCAAGGCCATTCATCTTGGATTCGCCACTACTATATTTCCTTACTCGGATTCATTTCTGACGTTCTAATTCTATGGAATCAGCAGAATATCACTGATCGATAAAAGAGTCCTCTTTCATCATATTCTCTCAATAAAATACGTACATCTCTCATTTTCCTAGCAATTGCTATATTATTGTGTTAGTTTCTTCCCTGCTATAAGTATATACATATGTGTGTGTGTGTGTAATTATTATGTACATATGTATATCCCAATGTACAAAGAACAATAGGAGAAGTCTACATGCAACATAAAACTAAGCATTAATTTGGGAACCAGTTCAGCAGACATACAGTTTTGTACTTTCTTTTTGTCAATCTTCTCTTCTATATTGTGTCGTTGTTTTGAAAATTCATTAGAAGAACTACTTCGAGGTTTAATTCATTTTGTGTTATCAGTTTTCTTAAGTGGAAGCAATATGTATGTTTTATACGGCATATTTTAAATAATTACATAAAAAATTACTTTCTAAATATTGATGTGAAAAATTATAAATTGAATTAAATTTAAGAAACACATGAATGAATTTAGCAAAGAATTGAAGTATTATTTCATTTTTTTTAACGCTTTTAATTGATTCATGTTTATTTTTGAATCAGTAAGGACACGTTGCTAATGGTGTACCTATGACGATGCAATGTTGATATGCTTCTGTGTCAATTTGGCTTCAGTTATTTGGTAAGAGAACTTACTTTAACCTTCCACACTACTACAAAATTATCTATAACTGGTGGTCCAAAAATCGACAAAAAACGTATATTACTGTCGGATTTTAAGCAAAATCCGACAGAAAACGGATGAAGTGGCGGATATAATAAGCGACAGAATTGCCAGCGTCAAGAAATGAATTTTCCCGTAGAAAATACTTTAAAACCGACAGAAATTGTGTCGGATTTAACCTACAGAGAATATATTAATAATAAATAAATAAGAGCATTTTTTTCGTCTAAAACCGATAGAAAATACTAAAACCGACAGAACTTGTGTCGGATATAACCGACAGAAAATTTATTAATAAGAATAAATAAAAGCATTATTGTCGGATAAAACCGACAGAAAATATATTAATAATAAAAAATATATATAAACCACTTTTTGCATTTTCCATATCCTTCCATATTCACTGCATTTTCAACTTGTTTCTGCATTGTTGGATACAAACCATTTTCTGCATTTTCAACCTGTTTGACAACATGTTTCAAATCCTTCCATTCACCACATTCACTGCACTTTCTACATTTTCCATATTCACTGCATTTTCCATATTCAACATGTTTCAAATCCTTCCTCTCTGATGACAACATGTGTGACATGGGAAGAATTTGTATGGACTATTTATCTTAAACAACATCCATTATTGTTTGTTTCTTACAATTATCTTAAATAAATGTGCTTAAACTCATGTCTAGCACACGCATATACCTTGAGCAGCAATTTTCCTCCGCTTCCTCTTATACTTCGTGACCTTGCTGGCCGTATTTGAGGTGTCTCGAGCAGCATCAGCACCATAATGTTGTGCTAACCGTTCTGAGCGACGACATCCACTCGTAGCACCACCACCAACATCATCCAATCCACTGAAACAAACAACACAAAATTATTCAAGTTTTTCAATCACCTCTTGGCTGGGTAACTACTAACTACTAACAAATTTTAGCAAGTTTAAATTCGTACCCACAGTTCCCCATATGAGAGACACAGAGAGAGAGACAGAAGAAGGGAGAGAGAAAGAGGGAGAGATAGAGAGAGAGATAGAGCGAAAGTGTTACCTTCTTCTTGTCCAACAACGGTAAGAATTGAAGTCATCGGAGCGCTTTGCCATATTCGAGATAGCTAAAGCTAGGGTTTCTGAACTTTGGTTGCAAGTGTTGAATTGGAAGTAAATGAGGAGAGAAGATAAAGGAGAAGGAAATGAGGAGAGGAGAACAGGGGGAAGAGAGAAGGCACCGGCGCAAGGAAGAGATAAAGGCGTTTTATTCTGTAAAAATTTCATTACTGTCGGTTAAAACCGACAGAAACATTTTTTAAAATATAAAACCGATAGAAAAAAAAAGGCGGCAAAAATCCCCCCAACATTCCCTCCCAAAATTTTAAATTCCCCCCCCCCCCCCCCAAAATTTTAATTCCCCCCCCAAAATTTTGTTACGATTTTAAAAAATAAAATAATAATTGTTTCGTTTAATAAATAAATAAATAATATGTATGTAAATAGAATACATTTTTCAAAATTAAATAAATAATTGTTTGGTTTAATAGATAATAACCCATGTAAAATCAGCAATAAAGAAACAAAAAGATAATTGTACAATGAAAATGTCATTGCACAAACTAAATATTGTCTAATCAATACTTGAAAAACATAAATAAAAATTTAGCACAAATTACTTTTCCCAATTAAAAATTTAGGGAAATTTAACGGAGATATGCATTCTACGAAACTAGTTTCAATGATCGAACCGTCAAACTTGTTTGTAGATACTACAAGATCGCATACGTAAAAAGCAAACATTCAAAGATTACGTAACAGAACAAAAGTTTTCGACGGTTATAAACGAAAAATCACAATTTAACGGTTATTTTAGCTCCAATTTTAATGATTTTTTACAGCTACACTCCTCGACCCTATAAGAATGCAATGAATAAATTGGATCTTCAATTTAAAATATTTACACTAGTGGATACCACAAAATCTTATTTTATACTTAATGGAAGTATAACATTAATTCTTATGTGTTTATTTAATCTACTATTTTGATGCGATACACATTCTACGAAACTTTTTTCAATGATCTAACCGTCAAACTTGTTTGTACACACTCCGAGATCGCATACGTAAAAAATCACAAAAAACAAACATTCAGAGATTAGGTAACATAACAAAAGTTTTCAACGGCTATAAACTAAAAATCACAATTTAACGGTTATTTTAGCTCCGATTTTGATGATTTTTTTACAGCTACACTCCTCGACTCTATAAGAATGCATTGAACGAATTCGATCTTCAACTTAAAATATTTACATTGGTGGAAATCACAAGTCTTACTTTATACTTGATGGAAGTATAATCTCCAAGTGTTTGTTTAATCTACCGTTTTGACACGATATGCATTCTACGAAACTTTTTTCAACAATCCAACCGTCAAACTTATTTGTACACACTCCGAGATTGCATATGTAAAAAATTGTAAAAAACAAACATTCAGAGATTACGTAACGGAACAAAAATTTTTGATGGTTATAAACGAAAAATCACAATTTAACGGTTATTTTAGCTTCGATTTTAATGATTTTTTTACAAATACACTCTTCAACCCTATAAGAATGCAATGAATAAATTTGATCTTCAATTTGAAATATTTACACTAGTGGATACCACAAATCTTACTTTATACTTGATGGAAGTATAATATTAACTTTAAGTGTTTGTTTAATCTACCGTTTAGACGCGATATGCATTCTACAAAACTTTTTTCAACGATCCAACCGTAAAACTTATTTGTACACACTCCAAGATTGCATACGTAAAAAATTGTAAAAAATAAACAATCAGAGATTATGTAACAGAACAAAAGTTTTCGACGGTTATAAACAAAAAATCACAATTTAACGGTTATTTTAGCTCCGATTTTAATGATTTTTTACAGCTACACTCCTCGACCCTATAAGATTGCAATGAATGAATTCCATCTTCAATTTAAAATATTTACACTAGTGGATAAATCTTATTTTATACTTAATGGAAGTATAACATTAACTCTTAAGTGTTTGTTAAATCTATCAATTTGATAGGATATGCATTCTACGAAACTAGTTTCAATGATCTAACCGTCGAATATGTTTGTATATACTCTGATATAGCATGTGTAAAAAATCGCAAAAAAAAAAAACATTCAGAGTTTATTCTGGTGGCTGTCCAAAATTTTGCTTTGTTCGTGTCGGTTATATCCGACAGGGCCATGAGTGGAAAAAAAATATATTTAAAACATGTGTTTATTTATTTATTTTTAATCAATATAATATTTTAAAATAATAAAATCAGACATGATAGAGTACATCAGATGTTCATGTGTGTTTATGTGCCAGACAATGTGCTTTGTGACGCATTGAAAAAAATTGTTTGAATTTCTTTGTATCTTGTTGCTTGCCTGTGAGGGAGCATAATCCTTATTACAAAAATGATAGAGCTTCAGATTGTAGTCTGTTGTTATTATTCTCTCATAAAATTTATGGCTCGTGGGAATTGGGTTCATTAGACTTTAGGGTCATGAGTGAAAAAAAAAATTATTTAAAATATGTGTTTATTTATTTATTTTTAATCAATATAACATATTAAAATAATAAAAATTTCATTTATGTCGGTTATAATGGCCAGAATACTAAAATAGTCAATTTCTATCGGTTATAACCGCCACCATTAACTTAAAAGCCAGAATATGTCAAAAATATTTTTTTTTTAATGATTAAAAAATACTGTCAGTTATAACCGACATGATTTTTTTGATATCTGCCGGGACTTTATGTCGGATATAACTGACATGATTTTTCTAATATCCGCCACTAATTAAATGATGTGTTGGATATAATTTATCCGACAGGATTTTTCTAATATCCGCCACTATCATCCGTCACCTAAAGCTAATATTGTAGTACTGCCAGTTTAATTCATTTTGTGTTATCAGTATTCTAAAGTGGAAGCAATAAGTATGTTTTATACAACATATTTTAAATAATTACATAAAAAATTATTTTCTAAAGATTGATGTGAAAATTTATAAACTGAATTTAAATTTAAGAAACGCATGAATGAATTTAGCAAAGAAAACAAAAAATGAGAACTATTTTAAAAATTTTAAAATGTGTTCTAGGGTTTAGTAAGAAAAGTTGTTCCATGAGTTGTGTTTTGAGGTTTACGTTTACGATGTGAATAGAAATGTGAATGAAATGCACATACATTATTTTTAATATTTTAAGAGATGATGTTTATTGTCTGGAGAAAATAACAGCATCATTCCTACATGTTAAGTTTATTTATTTTTTCAATTATTGTGGAGAAAATCTGAGGCCAAGTTCTTCCCTCTTCTCAATTTTTGTTGCTGATCGGCTATCATTGTGAGATCCCATATCGCCCAGGGGAGTGGACCATGTGAGCCTTATATGTATATTCTCATCTCTACCTAGCGCGACGCCTTTTGGGAATTCACTGGCTTTGGGTTCCATCGGAACTCCGAAGTTAAATGAGTAGCGCGCGAGAGCACTCCCATCATGGGTGACCCACTGGGAAGTTCTCGTGTGAGTTCCCAGAAACAAAACTGTGAGGGTGTGGTAGGGGCCTAAAGCGGACAATATCGTGCTATGATGGAGGCGAGCCTGGGATGTGGTGGAGCCCGGGTCGGGATGTGACAATTTGGTATCAGAGCCAAACCCTGGGCGCGCGTGTGCCAACGAGGACGTCGAGCCCTTAAGGGGGGTGGATTGTGAGATCCCACATCGCCTAGGGGAGTGGATCCTATGAGCCTTATATGTATATTCCCATCTCTACCTAGCGCGAGGCCTTTTGGGAGCTCATTGGCTTCGGGTTCCATCGAAACTCCGAAGTTAAGCGAGTAATGCGCGAGAGCACTCTCATGATGGGTGACCCACTGGGGAGTTCTTGTGTGAGTTCCCAAAAAAAAAAATCGTGAGGGTGTGGTAGGGGCCCAAAGTGGACAATATTGTGCTACGATGGAGGCGTGCCCGGATGTGGTGGGGGCCCGGGCCCGGATGTGACAGTCATCACACTATGTAATGAACTATTCTCCTTCAAATATATCATCTTCTGATTGTGTAATCTTCATGGTCTGTTTGGCCTATTCCATTTCCAATTGGATTATCGCTGTTGGTTCTATGTTTGAAGTTGGAAAAACTCATATGTTGCTTTTACAGTTTGATTAACAGTTCTTAATTAGAATTGGCAAATTCTTTTACTAAACATTTTTTTACTCATATTTCTAATGTTGGAGGTTCATTCTGATTTGAGATGGAAATTAATGTTATCAAGAGTTTAAAATGTGATGTAAGACAGAAACTATTATGATTTTGTAGAGAAAATAAGCTTTAAAATGAAAGAGGTATAAAAACAAAGTCAAGGTTAGGTTAAAGGGTTTAAGAGAGTAAAATTTGGGATTATGAAGGGTTAGACAGGTATGGGTGGGATTGGTTGAAGGATTTGATGGAAGCTAACTCTTAATTATGATGCTGTAAAACAAAAAAAAGTCAAGGATAAGTTGAAGTGTCACATCCCGGCCTGGGGCGGATCACTTTCCGGGCCCGCTCCACCACCGTAGCATGATAAATTCCGCTTTGGGCTTACCCTCATGGTTTTGTTTCTGAAACTCACGAGCAACTTCCCAGTGGGTCACCCATCATGGGAGTGCTCTAGCACCCTTCTCGCTTAACTTCGAAGTTCCTACGGAACCTGAAGCCTGTGAGCTCCCAAAAGGCCTCGTGCTAGGTAGGGATAGGAATATACATTTAAGGATCTCTCCCCTGGACGATGTGGGATGTCACATGAAGGGTTTAAAAGGAACTAAGGTGGAATTAATTGGAACCGAACTATTCACTAGAAATCGATATATTTTTGGGTGTATTCGGAATACAAAGTAGTATAATAAGTGGTATATGTTGTTTATATTTTCTATACTATAATCTCTTATGCCTTGATCTAATTACTTTCTTGAATTCGATATGTTTTTGTAGAAACTTGGTTGCAAGGCAAGTTGAAAATGCACAAAAGTTTGATCGCGTCTTATAGAATTGCCAGAGAAGGTCATCTCCATTTCGTGCAAAATCAGAATTCTTTCTGCACACAAAAACACTAGGTAAACACGCTTTATCCTTATTTTGTTCATGTTATAATTCTACTGTCTATAAATTTATTTCAATTTTTTTCCCTTGCCTGGGATGCTTCCTTAATGACCAACATAGCGGATGACAACTTTCAGTGTTACAGCAAACAACATTTCCCATTAATATTTTTGGATAGGAAGCAATTTGTGTTTTTTCGTATCCAAAGAACTTCGTAATATTTTTATTTTTTAATAGACGAAATAGATTTCTCTTTTGATATTTAAATTTGTTTCATTCATGATGAGGTTGTGTATAATTTGCATTGGCATTGGTAACTCAGTTTTTTACTCAAACATTGTTTATGAAGATTGAAATTGCATGATCTTTCGTATTGTTTTCAATCCCGCAGCAACTCGCGGGTACAAATTCTAGTTTATATATATAAAAAAAAAAACCTCAATTAGTGCAATATTATTATTAAAAATGTTTAGTCAGTTTGTATTTTATTGGTGATCAATTAGTACCGCATGATATTAAAAACCTTAATTTATATATATATATATAGCAGTTGGTAGAGGAACCAACGAGAGACAATGATCATAAGAAGTTGCAATCGGCAACCAAAGAAGCCCAACAATGCCCCGTGCTATATACCTATCCACCTGATGATGAGGTACGTACCAGTTTTTAATTAATAACAAGTTCTTCCTAGGAACCATTTCTATTGCATACGAACATCCAGGCTATTATTTTGGGGTTATTTTTGTCATATATTATTTTTATTAAAAAAAAATTGTTTTATTAACACCACAATCTTATGAATACACCTCACTTTTTTGAATTGAAGTTGAACTTCCTATTTTACTCTTATTTAAATTTGAAAAAAAGAAAAAGAAAAGAAACAAACCCAACACCCATCAATGCCACCCTATTCTCTTGTCGACAACCAAAAAACACGTACCACCATTAACGAAATTTCATTGATCTCAATATTCAATTGTTACAAGAAGATAGCCTTGATAATTTTATGTAACCTAGCATATGCCGACCCTATAAATTACAATTAAGGAATGCTTCTATATATAATGCAGTGGTGATACCTACCATCATTTAAAAGGATGGATGAGCAAAATTTATATAGTAAAGATTGGATTAGCGAACAAATATTATTACTTTTGAACAAACATTATTATTTTTGATAAAAAAAAAACAAATATTATTATTTTTAATTTCGAATGACAATGCACCAGTATTTTTTTTGCAGGAATTTGAACATCCCCCTTCTGACGATCCTTACTACCCAGTTCCGGCGCATCTTATCAACATCGATGATTTCAGTTGAGTCAAGACATACGGGGGATGGGCTTAGCCAGTGTAAGTAATATTATTTGTTCAAAAAAAAAAAAGACATGGAGAGAATCTCTGATCGGCCTCTCATTTGCATCTATATTAATTGCATTTTAATTTTATAAAAGGTTCATAATGTGTAGCTAGTTGTTTAATTGGTGGTTAAATATTAGTAAATGCATAAGGGGTGTGCTATCACACCCCAATGCATAAACATAGCTTGGAAAGAGTGTTTGGTTTTTATATATTTTTAATGATCTTTTTGTTGGAATTTTTTTTGGCCGATAAAGTTTAGGAGAAATGGATATCTCATCTCAAGGTCAAGAGATACCATAATTCTCTTTGAGAACTTGCAGAGGGAGTCTTAGCCCTGGTTTTCAAAGATTGCCCATCAAGAGAGATTGCCGGTAGTGGGACTTGAAATCTAGGCCTTAGTCTAGGGAAGAGAACGATCCTTACCAACTCAACCAAGCATTGTTGTCTTTTGTTGGAAAATTTAATTAGCTAGGTATAATACCATTTTCCATGTTTATTCATTCGCTATTTGTTTTGATATTTTGTGCAATTTTTGTGACAACCCTTCCTTGAGTTTAATGAATTTTATTTCCCGAAGGTGCGAAATGACAAAATGCCCTTGTGGGGCTATGTAGAATTCTATGTGGACATTTGAGGTCTTATTTCTTGTCATGTCCTTGTAATACTCATCACTATGAACGCGTGGGCGCAAGCGGAACTCAATTTGAAGGTAGAACAAAGATTTTACGAGACGCGGAATGTCAAGGGTAATTTGATAATTTCACATTTGTTTGGAGATTTTTCGTGTTTTGTCTTATCTGGAGTTAGAGCGCGTGCCACTAGGGCCCACGCCGCCACTTTGTCCCTCTCTTCCATGTTCCCTCTGTCCCCCGTCTCCCACTATGTCACTCTCTTTCTCTCAGACTCCCTCAATTCTCTCTCGCTTTTGTTTTCTTCAACAACCACACACAACAACCACCTCAATTTCTCAGACGAATCGAGTTTCCGTACCCACCATCATTTTCCTCCCATCACCACGAACTCAACCATGAGTCTCGTTTCGTGAAACTCAAACCTTAAGTCGTCGAACAGAAGGCTCCGACACAGAAGACTTTTCTAGGCCAAATTTTGCTGGTTTTGAGTGAAGGTAAGCCTCATTACCACCACCATTGGGTTGGTCTTGTTGTGTACATAAGGTGGATTGAGTAATTTGGTTGAGAATTGTTGTAGATCGAAGTGGGGGAAGAAAACCCAGTTTTCCAGCGAGTTTTTTGAAGGGCGACGAGGGATTTTAGCCAAATGGCTAGGAAACTCCAGGAGTCCAAATATACCTTTTGGACATTGAAGCAACGATGGTGACGCAACAACGATTAAAAGTTTGTTGGCTAAAATTTCCAAAAATCGACAAGCTGTATCTGTAACTTGAACCAGTTTTGGGTCAATCGACCCGAACCCTGTACTTACCGTACCCGAACCCAGTACCAACTCGACCGGAAGACTAATCCAACACGATTCAACCTAGTCAAACCCATTAGCATGGATCCGACCCTACAACCTGATCCGTTTCCTAATTATGGTCAAATATTCCAAGTATATATCGTTAACTTTGGTATTAACTATAACAGAATATTCCTTCCGATGACAGAAAATGCACTTCTGGTAACAAAATATTCTGTTTGGTGACAACATATTTCATTTTTCGTGACAGTTTCAGTCACCCGTACATGGTGACCTTCTGCAGGCGTATGGCAGTGTGTAGGGTGGCGATCAGGGATTTTTGGACCCCGATTTGGTAATTCGAGCTCTGTTTATTATTAATTTTCATAGTTTTCAACTAATTGTCTAAGCAAATGTGGTTTTACTTTAGGAAAACTATCCAGAGGATTTCAAAGGCCAAGCAAGGCAACGAGGCTATGACTCAACTACATATCAGTGAGTGGACTTTGTTTTTCATTCTACTGATTTCAAAGGCCACACACACACACACACACACATATATATAGCTCTAAAAACAAACTCTACTTGTGAAAAAAATAGACCAAATGTTGAAGGAATTAAAAAGGGAACAAATCACCATTAATGTAGTAAGACACCAAGAATCACAAAACAACATCTGAAAACATAGAATCAGAAGACACTAATGCAATCGAAAAATTGGAAGAAGCTATCCAAAATTTCGAATTGAAAAGAAGAACAAACAAAGGCAAAATAAATCCAACCAGTCTTACGAAGAATTGGTATCCAAGGCCAACACCTCTAGAGATTCAATTTGAAGAAAGAAATTTCCAAAGTCAATTCTGATCAATGTCGACAGATAAACTCTATGAATGAAATATAGATGGCTTATCCAAACAAGAAATTCTAAACAAATTACAACATGTATCTATGGTTGCTAATAGTTATGTTACCAATCATAATCTTGAAATTTTGATATGTATAGTACTATAGATAATATTTCCTTTTTAATAGTACTATAATTACTTTAAGCTAAATTCCAGACTCTTGAATGGAATATTTGTTCAGAAGAACCGAGATGAGTTGATTGTTTAAGAATACCTTCATAACTAATTTCAGAGGGATCCATTTCAACAATTTTGAATGAATTGACTGTAGGCATACCAAGATAGTGTAATGTCATGAGACTTGATTTGTTTGACTATGGAAGTATGAGTAGGAGACCAAGATGGGGGATTAGTCTTGAGCTTGTCATATAATGGTTTGCATTGTTCTCTCAATTTTGGGTAGAATTCTGCAACATAATTTAACGATCCTAGAACTCTCTGTAGTTGAGTTTTGTCAGTGATTTCATCTGAGAATTTATCTGCAAACTGGATGACTCTGTTTATGGGTTGGATTTTTTATTGATAAAGCCATGTGAATCAACAGGTCAAGCCATGTGAACGTAGCTAGTCACCATGTCAGTCACCATGTGAAGAATTCAGTCATCATTTCAAGACACCATGTGAAGCATTCAGACGTTATTCGCACAGTAAAAACAAGGAATCCATCAGTCAACAGGAATCACTCAGCACGTTCGACAGTAAAAGCAACAATTATTTCGACAAGTTCACTGTTCATCAACAGTAAAAACAAGTCATCTTCCATCCCGTGCTTCAACAGTATAGAACTCAATCATTCAAGTCTCCTTTTCGAAGAGGAAAATGTCAGGGTATATACTAGTCATTTGTTTTTCGTTTCTATGTATTCGTTTCGGCACACTTTGCTGTGCCTATAAAAATGGAGGATGCATATAGTTTGAGGGATGACAGTTTGTTCCTGATTGCTTGGCCTGCGCAGTAGCCTGAATTTATGTTTTGAACCAATTCGTACATATGAAAATATGGGGACACGTTATTCCTTCTTTTAATTTTAGTTTTAATTTTCCAGATTTTATGTTTTTTTTTCTTCAGTTTTATTTTATCTTTAATATTAGTAAAATCCACATAAGCATCCATGTCATTTAATGAATAAATAAGAACCATTGAATGTCATGTAATCAAAAAGCTTAAAAAGAGTGTAAAAGTATTTGTAAAAATATTTGTCCCTTGATCCTATATATATATATATATATATATATATATAGTTTCCACTGATTAGTTTTGACGAATGCTTTTATACCATGCCACGCTTTTACTTATGATTATAAGTATTTATTGAGGATGTTGAGATTTATGGGACTATTATGGCATGGTTTTACATATTTTTATTTGTTCATCATTCATGCTTACACCGGTGATTATAGTACTCGTCCGAGCCAAGGCCAGCTTCACGTGTATGTTCATATTGCATCGTTACACTCATTATGGATCCATTGAAGGTGCTAGCCTATACTAGTTTGCAATAGGCAACTAGGACTCATATGTGATGCCCTTAGAGCCAACTTTATGTGTATGTAATACTTAAGCGTAGATTATTACACCTAGCCTGATCCATGTAGCTACGTTATACATCGCGTTGTGTGTCTGTATAATTGTGATGAGCATGCTATTTTATATAGTTGAGATGTTCTGGTTTACCGTAAGTTTAAAAATTGGAATTTTACGATAATTGATTTTCATACTATTGCGCAGTATGACATGAGCCGAGCATATTATTTTATATTGTTGAGGTATTGTGGTTTACCGTATACTTGGAGTTAATTGTTCTATACGGTATTTGATTTTTATACTTATATGTATTATGATTTTGGAAACTATGTGGGTTTTACATCGAAGAGATATTGTGTTGAGAAAAACAAGGTTTTATTAAACCCTTATTTTTGCCCACTCACACTTTCTATTTTGCATCCCTCTAAGAGTTCGTCGCTGGATTTATATGGTCAGCAAGGGTTCATTGGTGGTTCTGACATCCAAGCCAATAAATGTAGGAAATTTTAATTCTTGTAGTTGTGTAATATCCAACCAAGATGAGAATATTCTTACTTTTACTCCACTATTGCTATGCTTTGACAACTACATAATTTGTAATATGGGTATATCCACACTGTGCACTCCCAGATGTCGGCCATCACACCTTGATTTTGGTGTCCACCTGGATATCCAAGTTGAGGTGTGTCAATTTTTCCTTTAATAAAAATGAGGTGTGAACATTGATAAGTCAAGTTATAGGTAACATGGATTCACTTTTCAAAAGAAGAAGCTTTCTACACACGGTTTTTTTTTCTTTTAATTTATATTATTTGTTAAATATAATGGATAAAAAAAAAATACTTTGCAGGAAGTGAACTAAAAGGAGTTCAGAAATCATTTCCTTTCAAAATAAGCTAGTTACTTAATAAAGATTTACATATAGGTACAAATACAATACAGTTAAAAATTTTGGGACATTTCAACCCTAAGCTGGATTTTTACAATAAAAATGTATACTTGTTTCTTAATTTTATCCCCCTTTCCTTATAACCTCTTTCTTTGTGATATTTACCGGATCACCCAAATCAAATGTTCTAATGACTGGCCTGTGGACTCCTCTGGTTTCACCACAGCCCATAATGGAGGAAGGCAATTTTCCCACCTTATCCATGCCTGATTCAAACACCACACCCATTCCCATGTAGAAATGAGACTCTATGTGGCAATGAAACGCCCGCGCCCCTGGATTGTCTGCCTTGAACCTCAATGCTGTCCATCCGTAAAGATGAACCGGCATCGTGTTCTTCATGATTGGATTCACCAAATTGTCTTTTTTTGGGTCATTGAACATGTCAAACTTTCCCTCTCCGTGTCCGAGCGCCCAAAAATCGTGCCCGTGAAGATGCCATGGATGCGTCTCGCTGTTGTTTGCGTTCCTGGTGTTTGCATTTTGCAGTATTATGTCCACTGTTGTATTGAACTTGAGCCTGTAAATTCCATTGCTTGTGGTTCCATTTGTGTTGTTTTGTACTTTGTAAATGTCGTAATTTACAAAGTCATACCCATCGGGTGGAGGTGTTTGATCAAATGCGTCGGTCAAATTCTCTTTGAGGGCAATCAGATAAGGCGTGTGAGGGTGATTGAAGGACACATTGTTCACCGACCACGGGACAACGCTGTTGACGGTGTTTTGTGAGTTGAGAAGCACAATCACTCTGTCTGAAGTTGCAGGAGGCGTGTGGATGAAGCCTTGGCGTGCCTTAATGGCAAGACTTTGATCCAGTCGAGCGCAAACGTTGTTCCAAGCAGGGCCTGCTGATGGTACGAATGGAGGAGACCTCCGAGGATGGTTTGGATAGTAATTGAAAAAGCCCAAACCTGGTGGCGTGGTGGCATTGCGGCTAACCACATTGGTTGTGAGCCAATAGTTTCTTGAATGATCTTGGTCTGCTTTTACTAGCACAGAGTATGTCTCACCGGAATATAAGAAGAGGTTATTTATGACGAATGGCTCAACGTTATGCCCGTCCGCTTCCACCAACGTCATGTTATGGCCCTGCATTATGGAGACGAGAATGGAAGTTAATTTAGTACATGCTAGTAATTAAGGCCACAATTAATTCACATACTTATATTATCAAGGTTGATTAAACTACCTCTATTTGGAAACTGAGGGCTGATAGAGCAGTCAAGCTAGCAATTCTGAATCGATAAGTTTTGCCGGGGACCATTGTCATTGCATAAGGAGAACATTCGGGGTTGTTTGCGTTACAAACACCGGGATCTAAGCTTGGAGTGGTCAGGGAAGAGCAGTTGAATCTTCCTTTACCTTGTATCAGAAGCGACTGAAATTATACAGATCGAAAAGGAAAAATCATTAGCATTTGTTACCAAAATAAAAGTGAATGTATATAGTTGTAGAGGAATGCAGTAACGTAATTACCTGAGGTTCCCCAACAAAGGCAAACTTAGGGATGGGTGCGGACAGCCCAACAGCATGTTCGTAAGTGGTTTTGTGGTACCAGTCGTTGAGTATGATGCTTCGATCATAATCGTAAGCAAAGGGCTCGGATTCTCCATCTCGAAGTGCTACGCGGATTGAACCGTATATGCCAGCTTCTCTTTGCATTCCGTAATGGGCATGGTACAGGTATGTCCCAGGCTGCAAATTAATTGAAATTTATTAGTTATATATGTGAATCAGTCATTATATATTCAAGTATAATTTTAATCCAATTCAAAAACAACAAGCAACAGTCTATGGATAATATATAATATGATTAACTTTTAATTACCCTATCAACCACAAACTGATATTTGAAGGTATCTCCAGGCAGTATTGGAGACTGAGTCACCCCTTCGGTTCCATCATACCACGGTGTTCCAATCTGCAACATAAAACACAAATATACACACACCAGTCAGGTTGTTTTCTATTTCTTTCAAAAGACACCTCGACGTCACGAGAGAAACTTAAGGAAGAAGCAAAGAAATAAAGGATTAACACCTAGACACGAAAAATCAAGCAAAATCGATGATTGTGTGTGTACTAGCTAGGTACGTACCTGTCGGATTCCGTGCCAATGTATGGCGGTATTTTCTGTCCCGAGACTGTTAGTAACCTCAACGATGATTGTATCGCCCTGCTGGGCACGTATCACTACTACAAAATGGCCTTATAGTGTCAACGGGTGGTGTCCGTTTAATCTAATATAGTGGTGGATTAAACAGTTGCGACACTAATTGAAAATGATGTCGAATTTACTGTCGCTTATAAGCGTCATAAAATACTGGTGTCGCTTTTAAACCGACGTAAACATACATTTTAATATGTTTAAATACTGGTGTCACTTTTAAACCGACGTAAACATACATTTTAATATTTTTAAAATACTGGTGTCGCTTTTAAGCGACATAAAGTATGAGTGCAGGGGCAAACGACTGGAAGAGCTTTTTCAGTCAGTCTTGGCATCGGTTTGAACCGACGCAAGTTTGCTATTTCGAGGCCGCCTGCTATGACTGTCAAGTCTGTCGGGAATAAGTCGGTTTTAACCGATGCAAACTTGTCCTTATTTCGACGCCACACAAACTTGTCCGTATTGTTTTTAAATATTTTAAAGCCTGTGTCGATTCTGAGCGACATAGATTTTAGTTTTTTTAAATATTTTAAAACCTGGTGTCGGTTGTAAGCGACAGAATGATGATCTTTATATACTCTCCCCCGTGTTTTCTTGTTCTTCTCTTGCATTTTTCTTATTCATTCTTCCAATTTCAAACCCTCCCCGTGCTCTCTCTCTTGCACCTTTCTTATTTGTTCTTCCTACTTCATTTGTTCCTTCTTCACAACAGTAAGTTTTTCTTGCTTTTAATATTTTTATTTTCTCCACTTATGTTTTATTTTTATTTACAATTTATTTTTGTAGGAAATTTATTTGAGCTGGTTGAGTACATAAAGATTTGATTGACGACATAATTCTTCCATAATTCAGGTTTCTGTCACTAAATTCTTTAATTTTTAAATTGTATAATACACAAGTTTATTTATTTAAAAGTTCTAATTTAAGTACTTAGATAAATTTCTACTATTTTTGTTAAATTAATAAATATTTAGTCGAATTAATTAATTTTGTCACTTGAATTGTTATGAGAAAATGGAAATGAATAATATTTATAAGCATTTATGTGAAATTGACATATTAAATATAACATAAACTTATAATATTTAGTAATATAAGAATATATTATGTTAAATTAATTTGTTTTGCACTCTAATTGTTATTTTAATTTGTTTTTGTTGTTATTTTGATAACTTTGATAACTTTTGGTTGTTATTTACTAGTAGGGGTGGGTTCAAAAAACCGAACCGAACTGAAACCGAAAAAACCGAACCGAATTGAAAAAACCGAACCGAACCGAACTGAATTAATTAAATTAATATTTTTTTAATTTTATTTATTTAATTATTTGTTTTGGGTATTAATTTTTAAACCCAATTTGTAAGCCCAATGTGTTGCCAAAATCAGAAATGTATTTATGCATCTGCTACTTTTCCTATAACTACAAGGAAGAAGACGTATAAAAAAGCAAGACCTAAAATAGTGATACCAAAATGGTGCTAACTCCTCACACAGTACTGTTAGAACTTAGTTCCTTATTCTTGTTTAATCTGGCTTCTTGCTTCAAGAATTTGTATGCTTATTCATTACTTCATTGCTTATTGTTATATGCGGTGACAATGTATTGGTTTTGATCAAGTGTTTTCCCTTTTGATTTTACTTCTGCCGACTAAATAGCAAATTACATTACTAAATGATCGATAATACATACAAAGAGAGCATAATCGATATATGACCCTCGTTGGTTCAAAGTGGGTTATAGTATGATAATGCTCTCATTGTACGTATTATCGTGATAAAATAATTCAGCTCATGTCCACCAACCTATACCAGCTCTTTATATTATTCATTAAATTAAAAGTTGAGGTATGAAGAAAATGGTAGAAAAGTAAAATTTTCTAAAAAGAAATCTATTTACAATTAAACTTTAAAATGCCTTTATGTTATGATTCTAGTTGAACTTTAAATGTTTATTTTCATTGTCTTTGATTCTAGTTGGAATATTTATGTTATGATTGTGTTGGAGATGTTAAAATTTAAGATTTCAATTTTTTCTTTTTTTGGAAAAAAAAAAAAAAAACCGAAACCGAATTGAAAAAAACCGAACCGAAAAAAAAATGAACCAAACCAAACCGAACCGAAATTTCGGTTCGGTTTCGGTTTTGGCAAAAAACCGAACCGATTTGAACCGAACCCACCCCTATTTACTAGAATGGATTGGATGAGCATAATTTTGATAACTTTTTGTTGTTATTTTAATTTGTTTTTACTATAATAGGTGTTGAAAATTAAAAGATTGCAATCGTGATAGAGTTCGAGGGTTGAAAGATAGAAATTGAAAATTCTAATAGTTATGCCGACATGATAGGGATTGAAAGATTGTAGGCATCTTAGTGTCAACGTAATATTTTGCCCTCGTAAAGTGGTAAAACATGGGCAGGAGTTGGTTGACGATAGCTCGAAATTTGGAAGCTTATACAGTTGGAATTAATTTGATTTTGGACCAAGCAATTGCAAATGGTGTTGGCCCTGATAAGTTTAGATGTCCTTGCAAAAGATGTTGTAATCGATATACTTTTGTTAGGAACACTGTTGTTTATTTTGATTTTATATTATTTTACTACTTGGTGGGGGATTAAGGGGTCTAAGCGATGTCATTACCCATTTGTGATGGTAGTATTGGTGTCGGTTACTCAATCAGACATTGCACGATTTAATGTCGGAGTTTTACCAAATATCCGACATTAACTGGTGTTTCTTGTCGGTTTTAAAACGCCAGTGATACCCCTTTTTGTAGTAGTGTATGGTCGGTCCAGGACTTATGCCATTGACGGTTATAACCAGTTTCTTGAACCAGTCAGGGGACTTGTACTCGTACTTGAGCTCCCATTTGTAATGCCTAATTCTACCCTCCACAACTGGAACCTCAATAATCAAGCACAGAACACATACCAACAGAGCCACCGCCGATTTAAAAACGACACCGTGATTTCTTTGTAAATGCTCAGCCATTTCTGTCTTGGAACTGCAGACTAAATTTTTGAAGTTGATGAAATGTTGGTTTTGTTTGATTGCTTTCCGCTTCAGCTTCGTTATATAGTTTCTGAGGTTTTTTTTTTGTTTTTTTGTTTTTTTGTTTTTTTGTTTATTTGTTTTTGTTTTTGTTTACTGTGCTGAATAAGACATAATCAAACTCGGTTAAACAAATTAAATTACTTTTGACCAAAAATAAAAACAAATTAAATTACTGGGCATCTTCCTCTCTCTCTCTCTCTCTCTCTCTCTCTCTCTCTCTCTCTCTCTCTCTCTCTCTCTGTGTCCTTAATTCATATATCGAGTTCTATCTACGAACTGTTTGACATGTTCTTCGTATTGGAAACAGCGTGGAAAGTATGAAATTTTTATTCTTTGATCATCTCCTTGACTTTGATTTTTCAACTACTATTTTCTTTTTGTTTTATGAGTGATTACACTATTGTTACATTGAAATCACCGTGAATCATTTGTGTAGAAGCTACACCTATAAGTTCAATATATTAAACTAAAAAATAAGAATCAAACTCATTTCTAATCCACTGTAAAAGACGTGATTAGAGTCTCTTCCCCTCTATATGTACATAATGCTTCATCTCAGTTTCTAAGAAAATTGTGTGTACAATGTATAGTATATAATAGTTGTGCTAATCATTGAATGTGATAAATTCAGTCTTCCTCTTCCTTAGAGAATATAGAATGAGTAAGCTAGGGAGACTAAATATCTAATTTAAATTTTGTAAATTAAATTGTGTGAATGTTAATGATTAAATTATTATTAAATGTTGTTTAACGTGCTTATTTTCTATTAAGACTAACATACGTACAACATTGTATCATAGTTAGATAACCTCCAATTTCTAATTGGTCAAATCATTTAATATTCTTCACGTAGAACTTTTCTTTTTCGACCGAGTTTGTGTTGCATTTGTATACGATATTGTTTATAATTTTTGACTGGATGTATATGATAAGTAAAAACAAATGAAAGTGCATACAATACAAGAATGAGGTGACAATTTCCATATTGACCAAAATGATGCAAACGCGTTTTATCAGATTTGTCCTCAAAGAGGAAGTATCTTCTTTTTGACAAAATCCCATCTCTTTACATGGGGAAATACAACAAAACAAAAAAAAAAAGACAAAATAAAAAAAATTTGAATTCAAAAGAAAAAACAAAAGTTTGGAACGAATTGGGTAAAGAGAGTTAAACACGAAAAATGAATTGTCAGAGCATCTTAAAAGGAGATGCTAAATTGTCCACATAAGCTATAATAGTAAAAAAAAAACAGCCATTAATTGTTTCCAACTGAAATGCCAAATCCGATATGGTATGACATGGAATGACAACAAAGAAGCTTGCTGTCCAATTTGACAGTAGCTTCAATTTTTTTTTACTAATTATTAAATATCTTTTATTAATATTTTAATGTCATTTATTAGGGCTTCCTCTCAACTTTCAACAAAGCCTCTCATCGTCCCAGGGATATCTTCCTCCTCTATTCTCTCGTTCTCACTAACGAGAAATTTTTAATAGTGACGGGAAAACCAGTGGTACATCATATATTTTTATGTAAGTGATGAAAAATTTTATTTTTTAAGTTATTAACTTTTTAACACACATATCCCACCATTTGTATAGTGACACGTGGTGTACCACCTCGTGTGCCGGTTACACTGAAAAATCTCTCCTCACTAACCTCTACTTCTCCATATTTGCTGGGTCCCTGTAAGTCTCTCTGTAGGACCATCAAACCTAGTTGCCTTCGCCATTATTATACCTTCACCAAGCAACAAAACCCCCATATCTCAAACCCATCAAATACAATATGTCAGGGGGGACATGAGGCCAAACCCAGACCAATAAAGAATTCATAACAATAATTCAAAACCTCTTTCAGCAAAATCTATAACAAGGAAGCTTAGAAAGGTTGTGAGAGTAAGCAGCTGCAGCACAAGGAGGGCACGAATCCCACCAATGGACATCGGGGTGATCAACACCATAATTGGCCAAACAATCAGCAACTTGATTACCCTCTCTAAAAATATGAGAAATCTGAACCTGCATGGAGGGTAGTAAAACTCGACAGTTATGCTAACTGACCAACAGCCTCCAAGGGATAGATGTCAAGGAAGGTGAGGAAAAAAGATGAACAACCAGTGAGGAGTCACATTCAATCCATAAGGAATGCCAACCTTTATCCCAAGCTAAAGATACAGCATGAATAACAGCGCGTAGTTCGGCATCCAAAAAAGAGGCCAAGCCTATTGAACCCGCAAAACAACCAAGAGAATTACCCGTAAAATCCCGATGGCTGATACGTTAGACGACCTTGAGTTTTGGCTCCCCACCCAGATTCTTAACGACGAAGACCCACCCACCATGGAGCTCAACTCCAACACCATGAAAAGTGGGGGGTTCGAATTACGGTTCGAAGCTGATGCTCCGAAGGCTCAGAAATTAATATGACTTTTATTATGAATTATTTATATGTAAAATTTAGAGTATAAGACAGAAATTAAGAAAATAAAAATGTAATAAAATAGTAGCTTAATTTGACATATCGGGTGAAGAGCAAAACATGAAAATATGTCAAAATGCCACATAAGCTGTCAAATTTAAATTTTAGGTTCAAAATTTGATATCTCCTTTGGAGATGGTCTAACACCATCTTTAAATAAGATGTTAAATTATAAGAGTCAAATTACAATTGATAGTTGATGTGGCAATCTAAAGTTTTATGTCAAATTTTGTACTTTTCTAACAGAACTGTCAAATGTTATTTTATTATTTAAATAGAACTTTAAATGGTTGCAATTATTAAAAAAATGTTGAAACAAAATTTTAAGGAAAACTAATGAAAATGGCTTGAAAACTTTGAGTTTTAATGATAAGGACAAAATAAAGGGTAAAGTGAATAGTATCATGATTAACTTTTTAGTGTAAAAATGTGGTTTTTCGTTAAAGTGAACAGTACTGTGAGCTTTTCGTTAAAGTTCCCAAATTTTTATTGGTTGAAATGTTAGTGGAATAAGGAACCCACCATTAAAATGAATTAAAAATAAATTTGACATTGATGTCAAATTTGACTCTAAATCACTTAAGAGCATCTTCAAAGGAAATGCCAAAATGTACACATCAGCTATAATAGTAAAAAAAGACCACACTAATATTTTCCAACCGAAGTGCCAAATCCTATGTGGCGATGACATGGATTGGCAGTACAAGAGGTTGCTATGAAATTTGACAGCAGCTTCAAATGTTTTTTTTATTAATTATTAAATGTATTTAATTAATCTTTAATTAGTTTAATCATTTATTATAATTAATGTTGAGTTGACCGATGCAATTATCCTACTTTTTTCATCTTTTCAATTAAGGAAGATGAACAGATTACTGATTAAACTTTAAAGGTCATTTATTAAACTTTAATTAGTTTAAAATTTTATTTTATAAAATAATAAAATAATAATTTAATTTGACGTATCGGTTGGAGAATAAAACTTTAAAAGATGTCAAAGTGCCACATAAGCTGTCAAAATTTAAATTTTATGTTCAAAATTTGACATCTCCTAGACCATGTCCAAATGAGATGTCAAAAATGCCACATATACATATGACATATCATTTACTCCAATCGAGATGTCAAAGCTGACATGGAAAAGAAGACTAAGCTGACATGGACAAAGAGATGTCAAATTTGAAGTTGCCTTCAAATATGATTTTTCCTATTTCCAAAGGCATTCCACTTACCTTACCTTAAATGCTAGCATATTTAAGTATATTTTATTATTTTTAAACCAACAACAACCCAACTTTTATTATTTTTGTTTTAAAAAAAATATAAATGAAGCAATAAATTTTGGCATATCGGGTGGAAGGAAAAAATATTGACATTATGTCAAATTGCCAAGTCAGCCATCAAATTAAAATTTGATTTTTGAATTTGACGTTTCCTTTGGAGATGCTTTAAGCCTTCAAATTCAGTCAGTAAATAACACTTCGGTTGGAGAGAGTTTTGATGCCAAATATGCACAGTGGCATTCCACCAAGGATTTTGACATCTCCTTTGGAGATGCTCTAAGGGAACGCAATTTGCCAGAACTTCAATGATTGACATTGACGTCCCTATCAGTATTAAGTGTCGGGCTTGAAGGGGAGGAGAATCAGGGAAATTTGGGGTGCTTGGGGAACAGAAGTGATGGGCAATAGAGTCAAGGAAGGAGGTGTGGTTGGGCTTGGAGTCTGTAGGTGCTGACGTGTAGTTGTTGAGGGAGACCTGGTTGAGTATGTCATTGATTTGTAATTTTTCAAATGGGTAATGTTAGGGAGACTAAATTTTGTGAACTAAATGACATGGAAGTTGATGATTTGATTATTATTGAAGTGTTGGTTAACGTTCTTATTTTTTATTGGTGAAATTATATGAGGAATGCTAGGGAGACTAAATTTTGTAAACTAAATGATATGAAAGTTGATAATTGAATTATTACTTAAGTGTTGATATACGTGTTCATTTCCAGACTAAATTTTGTAAACTAAATGACATGGAAGTTGATGACTTGATTATTATTTAAGTGTTGGTTAGGGTTCTTATTTTTTATTGGTGAAATTATATGAGGAATGCGAGGGAGACTAAATTTTGTAAACTAAATGACATGAAAGTTGATAATTGAATTATTACTTAAGCGTTGATATACGTGTTTATTTCCATTGGTGACACATCATTTAATTTGCAAATTTAATCTCCATAACATTACATTTTCAAATTAGTTTCTCACCCGTCATTTTACTTTTTAATAAATTGACCAACTATTTGCACCATTATTTATACTATTTTTCTAATAGAGTTGGGACCCACATGTGTTGGTAAATTCTACTTTTATTAGAGAGATAATACAAAAAATAGGACAAACTAAATTCCTAAGGTGAAAGCTTTTAACACTAAGCGATGGAACATTGAGTGAAGCATGTGCAAGAGAGCTTCTTAAACATTGGCTACATTTTTTCTTAGGGTTCATAAAGTAATTGAAACCAAACAATGAAAAACTTGCATGAATCGATTCATACTTTAGGTTTTTTTTTCAACAAACGATTTAATCTACACTAAGGGGGAGGGGGTGGGATTAGGCTCACAATGGGCTAGCAATAATATGGTTCAAATTTGTCTTTGGCGAAAATCGAATCCAAGACCTCTCACTTACAAGTGAAGAGGAATGCCACTAGACCGTAGTATTAAGTGGCTTATACCTGATGCGAATTAAATCAACACACAAATTAAACCCTCTTGTTGACAATTGTAGTAAAGATGTAAGTAGGGATCATTCTAGGCCGGGGATTAGGAGGGATTGCTAATCTACTTAAAACTGACTCAAAAACACTTAATTAGGCTGAAAACACTTAATTAAACTCAAAGAACTCAAAACAAACTAATGAGACTCAAAACAGCACAAAACAATGAAATAGACTCAATTTAGACACTTAAAGGTGATTTGGACGAAAAATGATTTCAACTTGACTTAAAACAATTAAAACACAAGTTTAGACATATTCTAACTAAATTGACACAACAAAGTAAAGAGGATTGGGTTTTTGACGAAATTAGAACTTAAACAAACAGATTATGAAACTAAACAGAAAACACACGAAATTGAGATGATTTGAATTATAAAAGGTTAGCTAGAGGGTTCTTTTCCACACATGACACATATGCATACGAATCGATTTCTAGTTACTATTTCAATAAACCATGAACCTCAACGCCTCAAGTTAATCGTGAACGCACAAATTAACCATCAGATTTTCCTAAAGTCATTGAATTGGATGAACGCATCTGCAACCAAATTATTCTTCAATAGTCCCCTACATGAACGCATAATAGAGATACAATCAAAGATCATTAAGTTGTATGAAAATCATAAGCATTGACAAGGCATTCGTAACTATAAGCGACCTCCACTACTCGTAAATATAAGTTTGTAACTATTAGGTGAAACTCCCTTATATTTTAGCTTCAAATCCCTGCATACAAACTAAGTGTGCACCCCCAATTGACATACAAGAATAAGTTATCAATCAATTAGTTAAGCAAATTGCATTCACGATTCACGAAATTATAACTGGAGGAAATCAATTCATATTACATATATGTTCATGGTTTTGAATCCACCTCTAGCTAAAAAGAAATTAGTTCCTCATACTTGCAATTAAACAAAGACAATTGAATTTAAACATTGAAAACAAAAGTAGAAGACACCTAGAACGCTCCAGCAATCCAAAGGTCTTGAATGACTAGCACGACTCCAAGTTATCCTCTCCTCCTTTGCAAAGTTGCGACACAAGGGTTTGGGTGAAGGTTTGAGTGATGAATTGTATGGAAGAATGGCTAAATGTATGAATGGTAGTGAATGAATGTATAGAATGGTGCGGCAAGGGATTTTATTTAAGGGAAAAGGAAATCAAAACCCTAATTAATTTTGGAGATGGACTTTTATTCCAAATCCTCTAAGAAAAATGGTAACAAATCAGAATCCAAGAGGAAAAGGGTAAGAGAGGTACGGCAGAGGTCTTCAAGGAAAGGGAATGTGATTTACAACACAAAATAGGAAAGTAAAGTATCCCCCTTGTGCGGTAAGGAAGAGGAATGTGCAAGGTTGGTGCGGCAACCTCCTAGGAGGAAAGGGAAAGGGTTTACACAGTTTGGGGGTTGACTTTTTGACTTTTTTAAGGCTATATGTTTTAGGAAAAGGAAAATGTGCTTTGAATATCCTCTGAAAATAAGGTAAGTTTGAATTAATGTTTCCTTCTTCTTGACTGATTCTTTTCTTCAAAATCTTTGACTTAATTCTTCTAGCATATTCCAAAACCTTCTTGAACTTCAATTTCGTCCATCCACCTTGCTCCTTGCATAAGCTATCCATTCCAAGCCCAAAACTGCTCTAAAATGCTCCAAATTGCACTTTCTTGCCATTTTAGTCATTTGGACCTACAAACACACGAAAATAGCTTAAAACACTAAAATAACTAAGAACTAACAACAAAAATGCCAAGAAACAAGCTAACTAAGTCGCATAAATATGCTTCTATCAATACCTTATTTGGAGGATCAAAAACTTCAAAATCAGCATCCATCCGTCAAGAAGAGCTTGTTTTTCTCTAAGAAAGCATCTTATGATTTTTGTCGGAATAGAACGTAGAAGAAAGATAGTTAGGTTTGATTATTGGGTGGGTTTATGGATAAATACTTTTTATTGTTAATCATCTTGTTGGGTGTGGGTTTATTGATAAACATTTTTTATTGTTGGTTTCATCTTGTACTTGATGGTAATTGTACAATAAGGTAATAAAGACATTGCACATTTAAAATTTACGTTGGGTGTAGAGCGAGGTTACAGGGTTTCAAATAATATTTTCATAGCATTTTTAATGAATTTCACACACATACTCCACATGGACTCCTTCAATCCAGTGCCGACCCTGGCCTAGGGCAAGCTGGGCGACTGTCTAAGGTCTCAAAAATTAGGAGCACAAAAATTATTAGGGTGGTATATTCATATATATATATATATATATATATATATATATATATTTACATAAGCACATATTTGTATAGAATTTGGTTAAATCATCAAGAAATTTAACTAGAAGCAATGGTTTTTGATGTTTATGTTGTAGGCATAATTTACTGAACAATTATGGAGGCCAGAAAGAGAGGGGGTGTGGCACAGTAGAGAGAAAAAGAGAGAAGTGTAATTGTGGGGTGTGTTTTATATCACCCCATCATGCCTTTATTTATAGTAGTGGGGAAGGTAAATTCCTTACCCTATTAGGATTACAACTCTAATAGGATAATATCTAGTCTAAGAGATGTGGCAGAATCCCAGAAGGATATCCTAGATATGTTAGGATTTACACAATCACATCCTTAGTCTAATAGGACTGCAACACTCCCCCTTGAGTGTGTAAATACTCAACTAAATGGCGCATCAGGTCTTCAGCGATGAAGTAAGTACAGTTGATGAAGTTGTCAGCACAATGAGCGAATACGAGCCTCAAATCAACAGAAGAATGCATAAAAGGTACAACTCACAAAACCTCACTATGGTAAAACCCAAGGTGGGATAAAAACCCATAGACTAAGGAGAAAAGTGAGAAGTTGCATTAAGTCAAAACTATACGTCTTCTGGACGCAAGTAGAATAGCTCTCAAGGGTATGACCAGCCCAGGATGGATGCCTCGTCAAAACCTAGTTAGGTAGCAAAAACCTAGTGGGAAAAATGCTCCTAAGCGTAGGGAAAATGAGTACTTTAAGATCAAGTGAGTATACTTCTGGATACTCCCCTTGAATTTGACAGAACTTCCAAATGAGAACTATAAGCATTGCTTATGAATAGTTAGGCATACCAATTTCACAAACAAGCTTCTGGAAGGTTGACTTCGGCAGCGACGTCATGTAGAGGTTGGCAAGGTTGTTTGGGATCGGCTTGCATGACTTCAATATCTTGATGCTTTGTTGATACGATGTAGACGCAATATGTCTTGGCGTTGACTTCGTTGATGTATCATGTCTTGGTCGGGTGGATACATGCGGCATAGTGTTCATGGATCATCGTTGAGACTCAACGATGGATGAAAATAGCAATTACTTTGAATATGCTCAAAAAGAGCTCTCAACCATGTCTCAAGTGTGTCGAAGTGAAGTGAGGTTAATCTTGGAATGGTTCGAAGATTTCGCAACGAATGTCATATCGTGGACTTCTAAGATATTGCGATATCCCTCACGGTAAAGACATAACCATTCGGGGATGTGCTTTGTGCGAGTTTGATAAGTAACCATCGTCAACATAACAAACAAGGCAACCATCATTCCCAGTATCAAGGGGGTAGGATTTGCTCGGGATGCATTGAGCCCAAATCCATAGTACCTTCGGGGTAGTCGGAAACGTCTTTAATACCAATTCAATGGATGCGTGTAGGCGCGATGCTGCATCTTTACTAATAGATCAACATCGAAGGAGATGTCCGATCTAATACAATAAGCTAAGTAAACAAAGCGCAAAGTTGAACTCAGATATGGAACTTTGGATTCCATAACCTCTTTAAGGGTCTCATTTGCATATAGCGTATGAAGATCATATGTATACTCAAAAGGTAACACCTTCGGGGTGTAGTTCGACTAGTAGATCAAAGTATCGTAAGAACAAAACTTGAACTTTAAGTCAAGCCATAAACGAGTTTTCTCGAGATCCTTCATCTCAAATTCGGTCTTCAGGTGTGAGGCAATTTTCTCAAGCTCTTCTAGAGTCTTTGTGAGATTTATGTCATTTGACATAAACTATAACTCTAGCAATTCAGAATAAGACTTCATAGTTTAACACGCAAGGGCATAATTTATATCCCTAACTGATCAAATAATCACTTAGACGGGTATACCACATTCGTCGGATTGCTTCAGTCCGTAAGTGAATGCCTTAAACAAGATGAGAGAGTGTTCCGTGGTTTGGATCTATTTGAACCAGTCCATGTAATTCTTCAGGAACTTACATGTAGATCTCCTTATCAATATCCCTTACGGAGAAACACTAACCACATTTCATAATGTTGCAATCAATCACATAGCGTTTGAGAGAAACCTTGCGCCATAAGGCATGCATCGTATCGCACTATTTCATTCATCTCATTACACTTCCTTTCCCACTTGTAACACAACAGGGTTACCTTGGGCAGTGTAGGAACTACGGCTCCAAATACACATTGGCTTAACCTGGATTGTAATTTTGGTTCTCCAATCAGTTCTATGTTATCACTAATCAATGGTGACGATTCGATATCGTCACTTTTCATTTAAATCGGTAACTACCATATAAGTGAAAACATCATCGATGATAATCTCATTCCAATTCCATATTCTCATCCAAACTAGTTTACTGGACCAATAACTTCAAGTCTCGGGAGTAATTCGGAAGGCATATATAAATCCGCCACCCGTAAGTCCTACATCCGCTCGTAGGCCCTACATCACCTGCTTGAAGGCATATATAAATCTTCCACCCGTAAGCCCTTCCACCCTTAGGCCGTACATCACCATCCCAAAAGCATATATAAATCTTCCGCCCGTAGGCCCCACATTGCCTGCCCGAAGCCATATTTTTCACTGTTTTAAACGTTTTTAGTGTGTTTTGAAGTATTTTAATGTGTCTTGAATAGAAAATACGAAAATTTGAAAAAAAAATCGAAAATGTTTGAAAAATACAAAAAGAGTCGTTTTTGTGTGTTTGTTTGTGTCTTAGGGTACCTTCCAACACAATGATGAGGATTTGGTTTTTAATTGCATGACTGTTAAAGAAAGTTACAAACATGGATTGAAGTTTGATATGCTCTTTGGTTTATGCTTAGTTGTAGTTGTCAATCACGAATTCACATGTAATCACAAAGGAAAAAAATCAGTTTTTGTAACATGCTTGAAGGAAGAAACTCAAACCGACGCTACAACCTTGAGAGACTTGAGCTTATGCTTTATTTGGAGAGTTATTAATTTGTGCATTTGTTGTTTTCTAAGGTCGTTGCATGATCTCATTATTTCTTTGCTTGGTTGCTACTTAGAATGCATTTCATCATTATAGATCCAAATACTAGAACTTATGCCTATTTCATTCAAAGCATAAAATTGAGTGCATAACAAATAACAAGATGAAGTTGTTAGTTAAAACCAGAGCCAAAAAGCCTTATCCCATTGCATTTGTATTGTAGGTTTAACCCCTTTGAGCCTTAGTTAGCCTATTTTCTTTGTTAGCCCACATTATCCTTACCTAGCCTAGTATAGGACTATCCATACCTGTGTTCTTAAAGGATAGTGAAGCATGACTTAGAGGGAATTCCTTTTGATCAACGTATTGCAGAAAAACAAGTGTGGGGGAAGGTTGTACGATTTTGTGTGCCAAAATAAACAAGAAGGGCATGGGTAGAAGAAGAAAAAAAGAAAAAAAGAAGAAGAAAAAGTTGTGAAAAAGAAAGAAAAAGAGTTCAAAATAAGTGAGAATGAGCTCACATGTATTGGTTGTTGAAGAAAGGGTCCAGAAGTTTGAATCCGACCCTAAGTGATGTTTGAATCTTCCCTTTGTGTTTAGAGTTGATTTCTGCAATCAGAAGTGAATTCTAAGTGTTGATTTCATTGCTTTGCTACTATTTCTTTAAGAACCTTTGTTATCTTTTACCTTTCTTTGTTAGCCAATACCCTTAGCCCCGTTACAACCCTTTGACTTCTATCTTGATTGTTATGTGTTTCAATAATGTGGAGTTTGGGATTGATATGAGCATATGGTATCCCTGGTTCTCGCGTCTGAGTAGTAGCATTCCGTTCATGAGATCATATACATGTATTAATAATTCTAGAAAATGCCTTCTTTGTTTTAAACATATGTGAGTACTAGTTTTCTTGTTTACATCAATCTTCTCACATATACCTAGTATAGGGAGTGTAGTCAGAAAATTTGTGTGAAAATAGAGTGTATATCTTGTGAGGAATTGAGGGATTCTCTAAGGCATGTTACTACATTCAAAACCATGTTTCAAATTGATTTAATGCGAGCTAGTAGGTGGCTACTGCGATTAAGTATGAGTTAGAGGGTAGGGATGACTAAAATCTAGGTAAGCAAGGATTTTTAACATGTTATGTATCATTGGAAATCCCTAAGGCGAACGTTGGAGGGTTTAGGTAATGTTTTGTTTCTTTGTTTTGCTCGAGGACTAGCAAAAGCTAAGTGTGGGGGAGTTTGACAAGAGCGTATTTATGCGACTTAGTTAGCATGTTTTCTTGCATTTACTTAGTTAGTTATTGCTTATTATAGTGTTTTAAGCTATTTTCCTGTGGTTGTAGGTTCAAATGACAAAGTTGGCAAGAAAGTGCAATTTGGAGCATTTTAGAGCAATTTTGGGCTGGAATGGATTGCATGCATGTGGAGAACAAGGAATGGACGAGTTTGAAGATCAAGAAAGGCTAGGAGTGTGCAAAAGAGTTGGAGAAATAAATTCAAGTCAAAGAAGATAAGGAATCAGCTCAAAAGAATGAGACATTATCCAAAACCTTATCTTAACCAAACTAACCTTATCTTACCTTATCTTATCTTATCCTATCCTAATCTTATCCTACCTTAAATCCAGCTACAAGGGGAGTTACTTTCATATTAGGATACATTAAAATAGGTTTCTAGAAGGCCTAATCCTTCTCCAACAAATCTGGCGCCTATCTATCCTTTTAGAACCCCTAAATCTGTGCTGCACCCTTATTCCCTATTCCCCTTGGGTTTCTGACTTCTAGAAGCCCTTTTCCTCGTTGGATTGGAGTGTAAAGTCCTTTTCCGTGTCAGATTGGAGTCCAAATCCCTTTTCTACAAAGCCTTGCCGTGGGTTACACAAAATATACCTAAATCATTATTTTTTGGGGGTTACACAATTTAGGGGACAGTTTGAGAGAGAGTTCTTAGAATTTGTGCCGTGCTTGCAAGGAAGGAAATAAGGAATTGGACCCATGACATGCCATCCAAGGCCATTGGAGGGCTAGAGCGTTTCTAGGTTTATTCTATCCTTAGTTTTGTTTCCATGTTTATTTTAATTTGCTTTTCAATTTTTGTGAACATGTGTAACTAAGTTTTTCTTAGTTAGAGGTGAAGTCGAAGCCATGGAGATATGTTTTATATGAATTGATTACATCCAGTTATTGTTTCATAAAACATGAATGTGATTTACTTATCTGATTGATTGAGAACTTATTCTTGTATGTTGATTAAGAGGGCCCGCTTAGTTTGCATGCATGAATCTGATGCTAAAATATAAGGGAATTTCACCTAATCGTTATGAACTTATATTTACAAGTAGTGGAGATTGCTAGTCACAATTATGTTAAGTAAATTCTAGGCAGGAGTATCATGCTTTTCATAGTTACGAATGCCTTGTCAATGTTTATGATTTTCATGGAACTTAATGATCTTTGACATGTATCTCTATCATGCTTTTCATAGTTAGGGAACTTGATAAGAATAATTTGGTTGTGATGCGTTATCCATTCAATTCAATGAACTTAGGAAATTCTGAGAATTAATTAGTGCAATACAATTAATTCGAGGCATTGTCATTCATGATTTATAGAAACAATACTGGAAATCAATTTATGTGCATATGTTTCATGTGTGGAGAAGGATCCTCTAACTAACTTTTCACCCTTGAATTCACCTTAATTTCGTTTTAACTTACTTTGTTTGCTGCAATTTACTTAGTTTTGCTAAATTCGTCCAAAAACCCCCTCAGTTCTTATTTGGTGTCTTAGTTTAGTTAAATCCGTTCAAATCTATCCTTAGTTAGTATTTTGAGTCAAGTTAAGTTCAATTTTCGTCCAAAGTCTTCTTTAGAGTTTGTTTTGAGTCAGTTTCATTGTTTTATGCTGTTTTGAGTCATTCTAGTTTGTTTTGAGTTATGAGAGTCTAGTTTAGTGTTTTTGAGTCATATTTGTGTAGATTAGTAGCCCTAATTAATCCCCGGCCTAGAATGATCCTTACTTATTCATACTACAACTATCTTAATAGGGTTTAATTTGTGTGTTAGAATATATCACATCAAAATTTCTTCCTTCTCAAATCTCGTTCAAAATCGTCGTTAAAGTCTATGATATGTTCACGAACCGGTTGAGAACTTCGAGTCATAAACTAGTACCTAAACAAAGAAAACAAAACAAAGTAAAAGAACACAAAACACACGGCAAAAAAAGGGATTAGCAATTTTGCTAATCCCCGGCAACGGCGCCAAAATTTGATGTGATATATTCTAACACACAAATTAAACCCTATTAAGATAGTTGTAGTATGAATAAGTAGGGATCGTTCTAGGCCGGGGATTACTAGGGCTGCTAATCTATACAAATATGACTTAAAAACACTAAACTAGACTCTAATAACTCAAAACAAACTAGAATGACTCAAAACAGCATAAAACAATGAAGCAAACTCAAAACAGACTCTAAATATGACTTTGGACGAAAATTGAACTTAACTTGACTCAAAATACTAACTAAGGACAGATTTGAACGAATTTAACTAAACTAAGACACCAAATAAGAACTGAGGGGGTTTTTGGAGGAATTTAGCAAAACTAAGTAAATTGCAACAAACAAAGTAAGTTAAAACGAAATTAAGGTGAATTCAAGGGTGAAAAGTTAGTTAGAAGATCCTTCTCCACACATGAAACATATGCACATAAATTGATTTCCAGTATTGTTTCTATAAACCATGAATGACAATGCCTCGAATTAATTGTATTGCACTAATTAATTCTCAGACTTTCCTAAGTTCATTGAATTGAATGGATAATGCATCACAACCAAATTATTCTTATCAAGTTCCCTAATTATGAAAAGCATGATAGAGATACATGTCAAAGATCATTAAGTTCCATGAAAATCATAAACATTGACAAGGCATTCGTAACTATGAAAAGCATGATACTCCTGCCTTGAATTTACTTAACACGATTGTGACTAGCAATCTCCACTACTTGTAAATATAAGTTCATAACGATTAGGTGAAACTCCCTTATATTTTACATCAGATTCATGCATGCAAACTAAGCGGGCCCTCTTAATCAACATACAAGAATAAGTTCTCAATTAATCATATAAGTAAATCACATTCATGTTTTATGAAACAATAACTGGATGTAATCAATTCATATAAAACATATGTCCATGGCTTCGAATTCACCTCTAACTAAGAAAAACTCAGCTACACATGTTCACAGAAATTGAAAAGCAAATTAAAATAAACATGGAAACAAAACTAAGGATAGAATAAACCCAGAAACACTCCAGCCCTCCAATGGCCTTGGATGGCATGTCACGACTCCAATTCCTCCTTTTCTTCCTTGCAAGCATGGCACAAATTCTAAGAACTCTCTCTCAAACTGTCCCCTAAATTGTGTAACCCCCCAGAAAATAATGATTCACGTATATATAGGGCAACCCACGGCAAGGCTTTGTAGAAAAAGGATTTGGTCTCCAATCTGACAAAGAAAAGGACCTTACACTCCAATCTAACAAGGAAAAGGGCTTCTAGAAGTTAGAAACCCAAGGGGAATAGGGAATAAGGGTGCGGCACAGATTTAGGGGTTCTAAAAGGATAGATAGGCGCCAGATTTGTAGGAGAAGGATTAGGCCTTCTAGAAACCTATTTTAATGTATCCTAATCTGAAAATAACTCCCCCTTGCAGCTAGAATTACGGTAGGATAAGATAAGGATAGGATAAGATAAGATAAGGTTGGATAAGGTTTTGGATAATGTCTCATTCTTTTGAGCTGATTCCTTATCTTCTTTGACTTGAATTTATTTCTCCAACTCTTTTGCACACTCCTATCCTTTCTTGATCTTCAAACTTGTCCATTCCTTGTTCTCCACATGCATGCAATCCATTCCAGCCCAAAATTGCTATAAAATGCCCCAAAATGCACTTTCTTGCCAACTTTGTCATTTGAACCTACAAACACACGAAAATAGCTTAAAACACTATAATAAGCAATAACTAACTAAGTAAATGCAAGAAAACATGCTAACTAAGTCGCATAAATATGCTCCTATCACTTCCCAAAGGTGCAAAATTACCATTTTGTCCAACTCTAAGGCTACATCATCTGAAGCACACAGTTTCTCATAAGTAATTTCGATCCTTCGAATACCAGTTCGCAATACTCTTCTGTCTAACAAGTGTTGCCTATAGAATCTCTCATACCATGTCTTAAATAGTGCCATAACTAAACCGAAAATAATAACTGTCGTTGTAAACAACTCCAATAGAAATCAGTGCAATTTCTAATGATGCTAAAACCACAAAACAGATGAACACAACACGTCCTCCAAGGTCTAGATAGTTTATTCAGACTGGCCAACCATCTGAGAATGAAATGTGGTACATGACAACAACTTAATACCCATGGTCTTTAAGAAGGTTTCACAATACTTGGAAGTGAAACACGCATCATGATAAGGTACAATAATGACGGCACACCCTAGAACTGAACAATATGATTCACAAAGCCTAAGCGAGCTAATTCATTGAAAAATTTCGCTTGGATTTAGCGAAAGGCTATGCCGAGAAAGCTAAAAGAACACTAAAGAATTTAAGGGTCAAAACAAGTCCATCAAATCTAGAGTACAAGATAACTGGATTAAATATGTAACTTTGATGCAAGAACATGTGTGAGTACCCAACTTGATTTTGTGGTGGCAAGTCGAGATGGTTGAGTGCGGACTCGACTCGATTGGTAGTCTAAAGTAATCTGACAGGCGGGAACTTAGACTTTTTCCCATTTCAATATTCACAACAACTTGTTACAATGATAACCTGATAACCTCAGGGAGATTCAATCACTAGTGGTAATGATTTGCTCGATAGGGTGTTAATGGGTGATTGAATGACTGATGGTCTCAGCTAAAACTTTCGAACTTGAGTGGTTTTCCTGAATAGTCTGTCTACTTTAGAAATGATACGAAGTGTTGTAGGGTAAACACGACCCAAAGTTGACTATAATGCCCTTCAGTACCAGGAGGTGAATCTGGGATTATAGTCAAAATCGATGTTAATCGAGACGTCAATCTAACGAAGTCTAGAATGAAGAATATGCCAAGCGGTCGAAAATATAGTCCTCACGGACTGGTAGATAATATGTTGAGTGAGTTGATCAACAAATACCAAAACGTCATCATAGTCTCCACATGTACAAGGTGGTTTGTACAGGAAACCTATGGTGACATTCACCCATTTCCATTCGCATCCCTAGTGGGTCCTTGACAACCTAAAAAAGACAACCATGGAAATTTCTTCCTACCCCTAAACAGGAATAGAAGAAAATTGAGATAAGCTTGATGACTTCTGTCTCTCCACTTCCATTTACCAGTAAATTAGACATTTCATCACATATTCAGTGATATCTCATTCATACAATACCAATAATAAAATGGATGAAAACAGTGCTACAATTTAGTACTGCCAGCATGCATGGCATACGCTGAAATGTGAGCCTCATCAAGAATTTTCCTTTTTCACAGCTTCATTACCCTTAGGCAAAAACAATTTGTTTCCTGTCAACAGAGTTCCAACTCCTCGGACTTTCAAATCCCGTCTCATGTCATCTGACGCTTGCTTTTTCAAACTAGCACATTACTGATCAGACTTTTGGGCTTCCTACCTGAAATCTACAGATACAAGTTTGACCTAGAAGTGAGTTGACAATACCGTGGATCGAGCGCCATGGTAAAGCTAATTCCTTGAAGAGAAAACAATTGCGGGAGATCGATTGTTCAGAGAGAGGTAAGTTGTCCATGGGATTTCGGACTAAGAGCATCAACTACGACATTTGCTTGACCAAGAGGATACTCAAAAGTGCAATCAAAATCATTGATGAGTTCTATCCATCTCTTCTGTCTCAAGCTTAACTCCTTCTGTGGGAAAACACACTATAACTTCTTTGGTCAGAAATGATGCAACATTTCTCGCTGTAGAGAAAACGTCACCAGATTTTACAACAAAGGAAATTGTTACCAGCTCTAGGTCATAGATATGATGGTTCACTTCATGCGGTTCCAACCGTCAAGAGGCACACGCATTACTCGGTCATGCTACATCAGCGTGCGGATAAACATTCAATAAAACATCACTGTAGAATTCAAAATTTATCGATGTCATCGAAAGGTCTAAGAATAAACGATCAGGTGAGACAATACTTTAGTTGTCAGAAATTTCGTTCACCTTCCACATCTCAAACAAAATTGACTTGTTTCTTAGCCAAAAAGGAAATAGGGCTATGCTCAAAGAATCGTTAAGAACCACTGATAGAAATTGACAAGACCAAAGATATTTTGTATTTCACAACACCTTGTGAGCATTTCAATTTTCAACAGTTGTAACCTTTTTGTAAATTGATAAGAACAGTGTCTGCTACAAAAGAGTCTCCTATGAGAAGTATTTAATCTAAACAAAAACAACGTTTAAAGAATTTGGTGTAAAGCTGATTGTCGATGTTTAGTGAACTTGACCTTGTTGTTGGAGTAAGCAAGAATGTTGTCGATAAGATAATCAGAGAGAAATCTCCTGAGTGTCCACATGAATTCCCTTAGCAGCAACAACAAGTTTGAGAACATTGACTCGATCCCACCCAACTAACACTTACTAAACTATGCTTACAACTTATGCTTCCTCATTTTCTCCAACACGAACTTCGGATGTCTCAAGCAATCTCCATATAGATATGACTCTGCCCGCCATTCTTAGGGAACACAAGTCGTAGAGTATCATTATTGATTTAAATCTTCTGGTCTTATCAAAACTCTATCCCACTAAGATTTTTATGTTTCACATCACTTCAATGTAAATCCAATTATGCTCGCTATTCCTAGGGAACGCATGTTGCAAACTATCGGTTCGTTGTTGAAAGTCGTCCATTAATCAATTACATCATCAATGAGGCACAATCCCGACATGAATTTTGTACTTCAGATAAAGATGTGGCAATTCAGATAGAACGAAGATTAAACAACCGTGCCGAAAAAGCACCAATAAACGAAAGTCGTGACATCCAAATGACTTCAAGGCCGACAAACTACTAGAGTAAGAGACGATCCTAAGTGTGCTTTGAACAAAATATGCTCTGATACCAAATTGACACGCTCGACCCCAATATCCTCCAAACACTAGGGTAGGCACGTGCTGGCCGACAGCCGAAGGTGATGAAGCCATATTAACATGCATGCAGGTTATAAAGAAAGAACAAATGTTAATAAAAACACGTAAATTTAACTAATATGAATATGCAATTGTGGGAATGTGTTTAGGGCATACAACTAATCAAGAATACTGTGGAAGGAATATTATGAAAAGGCACGAACAAAGGAATGGGTCCTACACCGAGAGGACTCGAAGATACCAATGCGGGAGTGCCTTGACGCGAGGATTGTATGCGTCGATTCTAAGTCTGGAAGAGAGCGCAAAACAAAGCATGAGGGAACCAAGATTCTTCAATGTACTAACCCCCAGTTTAGAAAACTCATATAGCATAATAAGTAATAGGTTTTCCGAAAACCCTAGCATGCCATAAAACCTTCGTAAAATATATATCATATATAGTGTGCTTAGTAGTGGTATCATAATCGCCTGAAGGCTCTACATCGCCCGCTTGAAGGCATATATAAGTATCATTCACCCGAAGGCCCTACCTCACCCGCCCGAAGGCATAAATAGATATCATTCACCCCGAAGGCATATATAAATCTTCCACCCGAAGGCCCTACATCACCCGCCTGAAGGCATATATAAATCTTCCGCCCGTTGGCCTTACATCGCCTGCCCGAAGGCATATATAAGTATCATTTGCCCGAAGGCCCTACATCACCTGCTCGAAGGCATATATAAATGAATATCCACTAAGTAAGCAAGTAAAACCATGAACATAATCTTTCCAAAATATATCTCCTCAGAGCTCAATAGCGTAAACATCATATCATAAATCATATTCATAAATATCTCGGTAAACATAAATTCGATAAAGCATGATATTTCATAAAGCGTAAATTTGATTTACTCATAAACGTTTCATAAAACATAGTCATAAAAATCATGTTTTTCATGTATGCATTTCTAGTAATTAAATCATGCATTTTGGAAAGGGTCCACTCACAGATACTCTGTCGTTGAAATATGGGCAGAGGTTCTAGAGCTCCGTTCGAGTTCATTTCTTCACCATTTTTGACGTTCTAGCTATAGAACTGAAGCTTAGAATGATAAGAAGAGGTTCATACCAATTTAGAGATGTGTTGTGGCCGGAGTTGGTCGAAAAATGGCTTGCAAGTCACTGCATCCCTCACCAGCAACTGGTTTCATTACCCCCGAGCTGTTTTTGCATCCAACAGCCACCAAAACTACTCAAAAACGTCCCAAACTCACTCATAAACATGATCTACGAAGATTTAGATAGTTAGGAAATGTGAATAGTGGCAGCCACTATCGAGTGTTACAGCTTTGGCCTGGGTTTAAGATCATGACTGGGAAGACCTTAAGGTGGTGGTGGTTGATGAATGTGCTCGCCAGAATGGCGAGTGGTGGTGGTTCTCGGAAAGGGAAGGAAGGTGAGTGAGATAGAGAGTTAACAGAGGGAGATAAGAGAGAGACCTGATAGAAGAGAGCCACGGGGAGAGGGAAGAAAGAGTCGGGAGACCAAAACAAATGGGTGGTGGCACACTAAACAAGATCCACCAAAGACAAAATTTAAAATAAATATCCTAACCAAAGTGAAATTACAAAATTGCACTCGACATTCCGTGTTTCGTATGAATCTGGGATGGTTCGTTACACTAAGTCTTGACCGAAAGCCTTGTTTATATTGCTCGAGCGTTATTGTACACTTCGGATGACATGAACTTCTCGATCTTTTTTGCCGCTAACATCTCCACGGGTCGCGAGCCCTTTTCAATTTTTGCTTCAAGGATGCAATGTTCTTCGCGTGATCGTCCTCGTGCTTAGTAATCCTCCATACAATTGTTTCAAGCTCATGCGGCTCAAACGAGACTGTGTCTTCTGTCGGGGTGGGGGGGAGGGAGGTGAGCATGAGTGAGAATAAGAAGAAGAAGATTTATGGGAGGAAGTGAGGCCATCTCCAACCGAAGGGTCCAGAGGGCCAGAGGGCCGAAAATAGCCCAAAAACCGTCTCCAACCAAGGGCTAGGCCAGAAGGCTCTGGAATCTGGGAGGGCCCCACGGAATTGGAGAGGGCTGGAGGGCTGGCCATTTTTTTTTTAAAGTGTTGTTATTCCTGTCGGTTATAACCGAATGGAAAACATTGTATTACTAATATAAATGTATTACTGTCGATTATAACCGACAGTAATACATTTATACTATGTATTCCTGTCGGTTATAACCGACAGTAATTCTTAAGAAAAAATTCAAATGCAACGGCTAGGCTAGCTGACTAGCCGTTGCATTTGAATTTTTTTTTTTTTTTACAGTTTTATTATTATTTTTTATTTACAAAATTTTTCTTATAACTTCTATTTTTTCCTATAACTTTTATTTTACAAAATTTGTTTCATATTTTTTTAAAATTCCATTTTTTCCGATAACTTATATTTCAAAAAATTTGTTTCATTTTATTTTAAATTCTTTTTTTTTCATATAACTTCTATTTCACAAAATTTGTTTCATTTTATTTTTTCCTATAACTTCTATTTCACAAAATTTGTTTCATATTTTTTTTAAATTATATTTTTTTTCCTGTAACTTCCTAAGCCATTATACAACATTAAATTAAATTAAGTAACATGAAACAATATTCCTAGGGTTTGGAATTGCTTGGACAAGTGTCGCCCACTTTGAATTTAAGTTGTAGTTTGTAAATAATAAATTATGTTTGGCCCTCGGTTGGAGACAGTTTTTTGTGATAGGGCTATAACGAGCCCTCTGGCCCTCTGGCCCTCGGCTGGAGACAGAGGCAAATATGGCCATGTACTATTCATTAAAATATTAATATCTTGGAGAATCTTGGAGGGCCAGAGGGCTGAAACGAGCCATCTGGCCAGCCCTCGGTTAGAGATGGCCTGAGAAGGGACTAAGGGTGGGAACGAGAAGATGAAGGTTTCATTGCTTGATTGTGGTATGGATTTCATCGTTAGAGGGATGAGAGAATTGGGTGTTTTGTGTTTCATTATATATACCCAAAACCACCAGAATCACCAAAATCAAACAAAACTAAATTAAAAAAAATGAAGTGTCTCATACGTTTCTAAAAATTATAAATTAGGCCCTAAATTTTGGCTGTGCTTTGAATTTCCCGCCGGGAAAAAATGTGAAAATTTAGTATTTATAATTTTTGTGCACATTCTTTGCACGTCCCATGCACAATACATATGAGTTTTCCATACATGTACCATGCACAGAAAATGCACATCCTAGGCACATAATATGTACATGGTATGCACAATACATGCAGATTGTCGAGGTAGAATTTTGTATATTTTCTTAAGTTCTTTAGTTTTTACCAAAAATTTCTTAACTTCTTTTAAGGATAACTAAAAGCATGGTACACTAAATGGACAAAAACATAAGTGGAAGTAGCCATTAATCCCATTCCACTACAACAAGCGGCAATGCATATTACATCAAAGTGATCAAAACTATTATCTTGATGCGCCAATGTCCTAATTTAAGAAGAAGGACAGTGGTGTAGCAAGTTGAGAAGGTCTCTGTAAGTTTCAACTTTGGAAAACTACACAAAAAAGGGACCTTCATAGTCTACAAAAAAGGATGACCAATGCCACGCCTAGAACAAATGCCTACGAAGGAGGCTGCACTTGTCGGTCACATCGACATCAAGCTAATCTTTGTTGGCCTTGGCGCCGCTGTGAATATTGATGTACGCCCGGAACAACTCAACTCCTCCGTCTCAAGCTCCTCGGAGACCTTGAACCGGCTAACATTGTCCTCATACAAACACTGTTTCAGTTTGTGTTTCAGGAGTCTGACCTTGAAGCGGTTCTTCCGAGCTTAAAGTCTATGGCCATCCTCGATGGACTTCAATAGCTTAATTCTTGCCTTACATGCCTATTTTTCCTTTTCAATGTCGGCGCTTACAGTCTTGAAAAATGAGGCATGTTCCCTAACCATGAGGTTTGCTGCATTGAAATCGAAGTTGCTAGTGACTTCGTTATCGTGGTCAGATTCCCCGGTCGGTGTCGTATAATCAGACATTATTGAGGCGTGGAGGTGATTTTGTGACGAAGTTTGCAATGTGTTAGTGTGTGTGTGTGTGTGTGTGCATATGTGGAGTTAGTATTGTGAAATTTTGTGGTTTAATAAGTGAACAAAGACATGATTGCCTATGAAAAAGGCGAAAAATGGCGCCAACAAATTGTTCTGGTTCCCTAAACAAAAGATGGATACATGGCGCCAAAAAATACCTTGGTGGGATACTTTCCCCAATTTTTTAACAGAAAATGTGTGCTAAAGAGCAATGTAATGTACGATTTAAGATTCTCCTCAACAATTTGCGGCAAATAGGATGATACTTACCCCATTATTTTATGGTTTCTTTTATTACAAAAGGCACAATCCTCATAGTTGTGTAAATCCCAAGCTAAAAAGTAGAAATTGGTTAGCAAAAGTTGGCTTCCATGGTTTGTTTGCAAATGTATTGGTTGGCTTCATAACCTGATTGATAAGACAAGGTAGATGAGTTGTACATGTGTTGTACATGACCTCACCTCTAGGTCTTGTCCTAACCTACTTGAGGTGTGCATTCCATGTAAATGTGTAAGATGTCATTTCTTCTCATGTCAACTCATAAATGTTTAATAATAATATGTTGTAAAAAACAAGAAGTTTTAATTAGGGTTATATTTGGCCACTTAATTTGACCCAATGGGTTTTCACCCACATCATGGTTGACTTGTATAAATATCATTTTTTCAAACAGACCCCATCCCATTCAGTGTGGGTTATAAACACGACAACTGAATATCCTTCTTATTTGCAGAATAAATGCATGACTAAATGGATGCATAGTATATGCACCACTCATGCACAAGGAGCTGTTTCTACCATTTAAAACAAAACACTTTAATCCAAATATACGATGACATGCACATTACAAGGATACCCTATGCAAGGGAAACAATCATGTGGTGTTGGGGATATCAATAAGTTCCCTGCAAGTCCATTGGTTATGACCAAGTTTTCGACAATGCTTGCATTTTCAATGGATTATATCTTCTCCTTGGGACGAGATACGCTGCTTCTTGGGTCTCCCGGCCAGTACCTTCCCTGTCGGAGGTATGACTAATGTGTGTTCGGCTGAATGTTTTGCGTTCCAATGCAGAGCAGGGAATACCGGGTATATGGAATCTGAATAGGCTGCCTCCCACGTTGTATGACTGTAGTAGGTCGAAGCCAACTCATAGAAGTTGCAATTTGCAAATAAGCAAGCTGTAATCACATGTTTGCAAGTCAATTGCTCAAGATTGAATTTCCAGCAAGTGAAAGTCTTGTTACGTATATCAACCACAGCTTCACCGTCCGCGTGGTAAACATCAAACTCAGTGTCGCTTACTTTATGGACACGCATGTGCCTTGCATCCTGTACCTTGTTTCTTAATTTTTTTTCTCATCGAGGCTAGGACACAACATGGTTGTGGTCATATGCGCTATATCCCGTCTTTGACAAAACCATTTTTGCAACACCGCCTTAAGGAAATCGTTCAAGTAAAGTATAGGCAGCCCTCTTGCAAAGCGCAACATCGCATTAATGCTCTCGGCAATGTTAGTGGTCATTACATTGTACCTCCTCCCATTCATTCGAGCCCGAAACCACTTCTTTACACCCATATCATTTGGGTACTTTGCTACCAAGTCTCTCAGCTTGACGAAGTATGTGTCGAAGTTGGCACGGGAATAAGATTTAGCTGCCTTGTGGTAGTGGAAGAAAAAGCTTATTGACCATGTTTTTGAAAACCTTATTGACCACGTTTGCGATGCTTGCGTTGCGGTCCAAAATTATAACCAAATTCGGTACATCCCCAATCACTCAATGAAGTTGCTTGAAAAACCATTCCCAGGAATCATCATTCTCTGTGTCGCCTATGCCGAAAGCCAAATGGTAGATGTTGGAGTTGTAGTTGAACATTGTCGTTACTAAGATGAGACCTTGGTACTTTGACTTTAAGTGAGATGCATCAACCACAGTAACTGGCCGCATCCATAAAAAGAAACCCCTGACTGACGCACTAATTGCAAAGAACAATAGGTGGGAATATTGGCATATGAGTCCTCAAGTGAACCGAATCACGATGCTAATGCCAGTTCACCAGCCCGAGATATTGACTTACAGCTAACTATGACCCCGGTAGTGGTTTTAACGTTACCCACAACATCTTTGGTGCTGTACACCGTATCGGGATCATTGAACCTTTCCCTCATCATGTGACCAATAAGCTGCGTGTTGACTTGCAGGTGTCTGTTCTTCAATAAAGCCAAATCACACCGATGGAAGACTTCATTTTTGGCAATCCTAAACTCTTCACTACCTTTTTGGTATGCGAAAATTTGCCATGGACACCGGGCATCCTTACACTTGACAATGAAATGCCCATTTGAAGATGTATCAACCTTGTATTGAAAATTCCCTTTAATTTCTTTCAATTGAAGCTTTCTTGACAGATCTTGCTTGTCGGCAAAAAGGTCACCCCTTTTCAAATACGGCTGCTAATCTATGTTTTTCTCCATAGCTTAGGCTTTTTCATGTAAACATAAAAATTGACGGTAAGATTCATTCACGTCTTCCACAACTGTACTTCTCTTGCCCTTCCGATTTTTGACACGTACACCTCAATTTAGTTGTACCTCATTACTGTCAGCCATGGACATCACATTTTGAGTCGTAAAAGTGGTCACGACAGTTGAATAATCTATATTACCATGATTCAAAATCCACCATGGTAAACCAATCTATGTCATCGCCATCTTTAAAAGGCACCTCTGTAATACCCAAAACCCTTTGTTTGCCAGCTAAAGTACTCATTACTTCAAACATTTCATTCGACCATAGTGGGACTTTAGTGGGAGGTTTGTTCATACTGCCAGAGATGTGGAGCATAGATACATATATAGGTGTCACCCTCGTACCAATAACTGCCAAGCTATACACCAAAAAATATTGCATGTCATTATCGTCCCCAATGAACACAAGTTTGTTTGGATAAGACCCTATTGGAATTAAGTAGCCAAGAGTAACCATGTTAGCACCACAACACGCGATCTTCGAAACAATCTCCAAAAATTTCAGCAATTTTATAGATTTAGACACAACAACTCATTTTCCTTATCGGATGTAACCCATATCCCATTATGACAAATCATTACAAGTACTTCCCCTATGTTTTGTTCCAAAGACCTGAAATTACACATAACATAGGTGCATCAGAACTGGTAAACAATCGCGATTATGATATTAAAGTACAAACAAGCACACCATATGCACAACATATGCCCAACTTATGCACATAATATGCTCAACATATACACACGATATGCACACCACAGAAAAAAAAAATTGGTCAAATCTATAGAATACGACACTTCAAACAAAATTGGAACATACCCACCATATCCATAAATTATTGATACAAAAACTTGGAAATAAACACCCTACCTTAGTACCCTCGAAAACCGAGCACAAATGTGCCTACCGAACCGTCAATCGACAGAAGAATTTCTTGTGTTTGGCAATGGAAGAACTTCTTCAGCTAACACAAAAACAAGAGGGAGAAAAATGGGTAGAACAAGGAAACCTTGGAACAATGAGCTATGGGCCTAGGGATTATCTTAACCACCTCACCTTTATGTCTCGTCACCTTTATTGTCAACTTGGGTTCTTTCCAAAACTGAAAAACCATGTACAAAGAAAGGGAAACCTGCAAAGGTCCCTCAATAATAATATAAAGGTAATGGGTTTTGTTTGGGTACTTAGTGATATGTTACCTTGTATATAAGGTAAAGAATGGGAAGACTTTTTTCTTCCCACAAATTGGAAGCAACATTGAAGTTGGGACAAAAAAGCACTGCTATGGATTCCTACAACATTTGATCCAAATCACGCTAAAAAGGCATTCTACGTCTCAGATAGCCAAAACAATTCACAACACATAATGTCAAGTAGAGACATGAAATTGAGGGTTTTAACGCCGAGTTAAAACCGTTGTACAACCTCGTTTTGCTAACTATTATATGGTGATAACAGTATTGTGGAATGTATTTGCTAACTATTATACGATAATAAACAATAAGGAATACGTGTGTTTGTTATCCGAGCCACATTCCATGTCCTAAAGTACCTTAACGTGAAGAATATGAAATATGTTAATACGCACTATATACACTGTACGTACGATGTAGATGACATAAACACTATATCACTGTGCACACGTCATGTAAAGGATATGCACATGGCATGTACATACAGTGCGCATGTCAAGAACATAAAATATATACTATATGCACATGACAAGAACATAAAATATACACTATATGCACATATTATGCATAAAATTGGAGATTGGGCAGCAAGTTGCTTCTACCATTTATAAGACCCCATTTACACCATGGTATTCGTATAGTGGATACAATTACAACATAATCCACAAGGATTACATATATCCAAAAGATTGCAATTTGCACGTTACACAACTCACAATGTCAAATTCGTCAACCAAAATAATCATATCATGTGTAACGACAGTAATGTGTACTTTACAATTCACAAAGTCAAAGTGTATATGTGTAAACTAAAACATTGACATGTGGCTGCTGCAACAACCCCAATATGTCTGCCTTAACCACATAACAGAAGACGATCATAGATGGTTAGATATCGACAAACCCATCTGAGCAAACAACAACAACCACTTTGATAACTTTGTTGAAATCCCCTCTCGGAAATGTAATATTATCAATCCCAACAAGAAAACACTCAAATATTTGACTTTAAATCCTTAACAAGCCAGTCAATGACTATCAATTTTGTAGAGTTCTTGGAGGATATCATAAACCAACAAACTTCCCTATCGGTGAGGGATTTTAGATCCCGAGACAGCAAAATACGTTGGTCAACACAATTTGTATGCAAAAATAACACAATTCATATGTAAAACAAACACATTCATATGTAACAAATAACACAAACATCGATCTTTTCAAAGTAAACCACCACAATGGGCAACCGTATTCCATATAAAGTATGAAAAGGTTCACTTACATTTCTTATGACAAACCCTCTTTAGACGGAGCTTCATTTTTGTTAGTCTCGTTACGTAGTACCAGTAGCGGAATACCATTTAGCGATGCCTTACTTAAGAAATCATCAAGTTCTCTTATTTAGACTTGCAAGTTATCACAATCAGCAAGAAGCACAACATAACTACAACGTGAAAAAATGGACAAATTCAACAGAAAAGTTGGTTTCGGAAGATACAACATCTTATGGAAGACTGACAATCGTATCACGGCATATGTAAACAAAAGACTAACAATTCTAGTGTCTCACCCGCAATAACTACAATGTTTACTGTCATAGTTGGGAAACAAAAAAAAAAATTCAAATCATATGCCTACAAACTGTACAAGTAAGCAGAAACATACACAACAGAGGAAATTGCACGGCAATATCTTTCTTGCATGATTTGAAACCTGGGTTAACCACCAAGATCCCACAACTTTATTGTTGACATTCCCTTTTCTTACTTTCTTCATCCAACTTGTACACAAAAGAGATTGGCTCAAGTAAGATAATTGTCCCAACGCAAATGCCATAAGTAAGATAATTGTGTATTCTGTGTGCATGTCATTTACATTTCGTCTACAATTTCTTACATATCGTACTAAGACTTCTAATTCACAAAATTTTTCAAACAAACACCGATTCGAGATCGAATTCACAAACATTTGCAAGTTCATAAGAAAATTAACAAATATTGAGCATCAATTAAAATGCAAAACTCTAAGATTGAAAGCCAAAAATTGAAAGCCAGAAATCTAAAATAATAAAACCCATAAAGATTTCTAGAATACATTTTGAGCCCTCTCTTCCCCATCCTTCTTTTGTTTGACTTCCCATCTCTGGAAGTCCAAAAAACCTAATTGAACAAACAAGTAATTAGTTGTAGAAATAGAGACAATGACCGAGTTAGAGAGAGAAAAAGATAAGAAAGAGACAGACGAACCTGATGGTAGTGGAAATATGGCTGCTGAAGCTTCACTGGCCGGAAATAATGGAACTTTCCGACCAAAATGCAAAATTTGGTACAAAAATCTTATCTTTAAGGATGGAACATTGATGCAAACGAGAAACCCTCACTTCGAAGCTTCACTCTTGATTTCCCTCTATTTGAAATCGGAGCTCAGAGATCTAAGCTCAACCTGGAAACCCAGAGCTCACAGAGCTCTCGACATCCCTCTCCAGCAAATGAGAACAGTGATGAAATGAGCTAAGTATTTTTAGTATTTATATGTGGGCATTTTAGTAATTTCGGTTTTATGCATGGTGTGCATGCCTTGTGCATGGCCGGTTTGTCCTATTTTTGTCCCAAGATTAAGAAATTGTCTCATTTTGGGGTATTTCCCTAATTTATTTCTGGTGCTTTTCTTAATAATGTTCAACCATTAGAAAGAAGGGTTTTAATTGCTAGAACTGTTGGTCTATACAAAACATACCAGCCAAGTCTTATCCCACTACGTGGGGTTGACTAGATGAATCTTAGAATGCTATTGTGCTTGATTTTGAGCCAAGTCTTCCATTAGCTCCATTCTAGGTCTTCCTTTACCTCTTTTACCCTAAACAGCTTCCGTCTCATAGCCACAACTTCTAACTGAAGCATCTGTAGGTTTTCGTTCACGTGTCCAAACCGCCTTAACCAATTTTCTCGTATATTATCTTCAATTGCAGCCACTCCTGCTTTACCTTGGGTATCCTCATCATTAATTCTATCCTTTATCGCGTGCCCACACTTTCGACGAAGTATTCTCATCTCTGCTACACTCATTGTTTACACGTGTTGATTTTTGACTGCCCAACATTTTGTGCCATAAAACATTGTTGGCAATATTGCCATCCTATAAATTTTTTCCTTGAGCTTTAGTAGCATATGACCATCGCACAATACACCCGATGGACTCTTCCACTTTATCCATCTGTTTGTATCATATGGTTTAGATCTTCGTCGAATTTGTCGTTCTTTTGCAAGATAGATCCAAGATAATGAAACCATTCACTCTTTACTACTTTCTGATCTCCAATACCCACCCCAATCTAATTTGGACCCCCATTCTCATTGAAGTTGAAGTTTATATACTTTGTCTTCAACCTACTTAGGCGAAGACCTTTAGATTCCAACACCTCCCGCCAAAAGGTTAAGCTTTACATTTGTTTCCTCATGTGTTTCGTCTATCATCACTATATCATTTGCAAAAGCATACGCCAAGGGATATCGTCTTGAATATGTCCCCTTAACTTGTCCATTACCCAGGCAAAAAGGTAAGGACTTAAAGCTGAGTCTTGGTGTAACCCTATGGTTATAAGAAAGCTTTTGGTTTGTCCTTCATGAGTTCTTACTGCAGTCTTTACTTCATCATACATATCTTTTATTGCTGGACATATGGCACTCGTACTATTTTATTCTCTAGAATCCTCCAAAAAAATTTCTCTTGTGATCCTATCATATGCTTTTTCCAATTTTATAAAGACCACAGACAAATCCTTTTGCATATCACATATTGTTTCATAAATTTTCGTAAAAGATACATTGCCTCCATAATCAAGTGCCCTAGCATGAACCGAATTGATTCTCTGAAGCATGTGTCTTTTTCCGTAGCCTATGCTCAATTATCTTTCAAAGCTTCATTATACGACTTATTAACTTAATACCCTTATAGTTCATCCAATTTTGTATATCGCCTTTATTCTTGTTGATATGCACCAAAGTATTTTTTTTCGCCACTCATTTGACATCTTCGTTTTCAAAAAAATTGTGAACCCTGATATAATTGAATTTTACGGCTTAATTTTCATTGTATTGCATAATAGACAATATATACAAGATACAATCCTTGTTCTATAAGGAAAACAATAAAGGACACACAACTATCCTTCCTAATAAAGGACTTTAATATTTACAATATATTTACATGCCCTTTTTAATACCACTAATGTTAACACTCCCCCTTAACTTGGAGCATAGATATCACACATGCCCAACTTGACAAGTGAGTCACCAAAAGATATACTACACACGGCATGAGTGAGGATATCCGCAAGTTGCTCTTCCGAGTTCACGAACGGTATCGAAACAATTTTCTTCTCCAGCTTCTCCTTAATAAAATGACGATCAACTTCCACATGCTTTGTTCTGTCATGTTGTACCGGGTTCTCTGCAATCTCCCGTGCAGATTTATTATCACAATACAAACTTGTCGCCTCATTTGCTTTGAAACCTAGACCATCAAGTAACTTATGTAACCAAAGGACTTCACATATTCCACGTGCCATACCTCTAAATTCGACCTCAACTGACGATTTTAACACCACATTTTGCTTCTTGCTCCTCTAAGTAACTAGATTTCCACCAACAAACATAAAGTATCTAGAAGTTGAGCGTCTATCAGTTACATCACCTGCCCAGTCAGCATTAGTAAATCCTTCAATCCTCAAATGACAAGAATTTTTATACAAAATTCCTTTTCCTGTAGCCGACTTCAAATAAGCTAAAATCCGCATAACAGCTACCATATGATCCACACTTGGCGAGTGCATAAACTGACTTACCACACTTACTGCATAGGCTATATCCGGACAGGTATGAGCTAAATAAATTAGTCTTCCTACCAGTCTCTGATATCTACCTTTATCCACTGGTTCTTGATCCGGATAAATTCCCAAGTAATGTTTTTCTATAATGGGAGTATCCACAGGTTTACACCCAAGCATCCCTGTTTCCTTGAATAAATCCAGAACATATTTACGTTGAGACAAGAAAATACCTCTAGATAACCGAGCAACTTCCATGTCGAGAAAATATTTCAAATCTCCCAAATTCTTCATCTCGAACTCAGCGGCAAGGTTTTGTTCTAGCTTCATCATCTCTTCCGAATCATCACTTGTTATTATCATGTCATCCACATAAATAATTAAGGCTGTCACTTTACCACTTCCCCGTTTCACAAATAATGTATGATCCGAGTGACTTTGATAATACCCAATCCGCCTCATAACTTGGGTAAATCTACCAAACCACGCACGAGGCGATTGCTTAAGTCTGTAGAGTGACTTTTGCAACTTACATACTCCGATTTTGCCTCCGGCATCGTACCCCGGAGGAAAATCCATATATACCTCTTCTTCCAAGTGCCCATGAAGAAAAACATTTTTCACATCAAACTATTTTAGTGGCCAATTCAAATTTGCAGCTAAAGAAATCAGAACTCGTACTGTATTCATCTTCGCTACTGGAGAAAATGTCTCCTGATAATCAACACCATAGGTTTGAGTATAGCCTTTTGCTACTAACCTTGCTTTATACCTGTCTACCGATCCGTCTGCCTTGTATTTGATCGTAAAGACCCATATACACCCAACTGGTTTCTTTCCTTTAGGTAGCTCTGTTACCTCTCATGTATCATTCTCATGTAGTGCCATCATTTCCTCATCCATCGCAGTAACCCATTAGGATTCTTCAAGGCCTCCTCAACTCAGGTTGGTGCTTGGATTGCTTCTACATTGTTTACCCAGGCTTGACGTTCTGGTGCAAGGTTTGAGCATGACACATAATTAGCTATTGGATACTTCACTTTTCCTTCAGGGGAAAACCTGTCAGGAGGAACACCACGATTTTGCCTTGGCGGCAACTTATATGTACTCATAACATTATCTGGATTAGTTACATGAGTATCAGTATTACTTACCTCAGGAATATTCAGAGAAGACACATTGGGTGGCACTATTGAGCTTGAGAGAGGGGGGTTGCGGGTTTGGTAGCTAATGGTTGCTGAAGCGGTGAAACTGTTTCGGCAGCTCCCTGCTGACACTCTGCATCACACTCGGCAGTACATTGCTGAAAAAACTCAGCTGGTTTGGTGCTACTTGGCTGTATGATACTCACATTCTTGGTAGTGTCCTGTCGAGAGTCGCTATCTCCATTCTCGGCAGTGTCTTACCGAGAGCTTTCACGGCTTTTTTTGTTAATAAATACTTCCTCTAAGCTATATATTTCCAACCACCCAAGATCACCGTTCATATTCTCCCCCAGGTGATCGGAAAGTGATGGAGTCAAAGCATAAAAGAACTCAGATTCGGAAAAGGTAACATCCATAGTTACATACATATGACGAGTTTCAGGGTGATAGCACTTATACCCTTTCTGTTGAGGAGCAAATCCCAGAAAAACACACTAGTGAGCACATGGATCGAGCTTACTACGATGAATCTTGTGAATATGAACATATGCTACACACCCAAATACACGAGGAGAAAGAGTATTAGTTGATACTACTAGAACAAATTATGTCAATACTTGGAAAGGTGTACGAAAATCCACAACCGAGGATGGCATACGGTTAATCACATACATGGCATAGGTGACAGCTTCAGGCCAGAATCGTTTAGGTACAGATGCACCAATGAACAAGGCACGGGCAGTTTCAGGATATGATAGTTCTTTCTTTTAGGAACCCCATTTTGTTGTTGGGTATGAGGACAAGTAGTCTCATGTAGAATTCCTTGATCCCAAAGAAAACCGAACACATCCACTGCACCACCACTGTGCACATCACAACCAGACATCGACCTGGGGCAAATTTTGATGGGCCTGAAGCCCTGAGCCCGCCTGCACCATTAGCCCACAACCATTCAACTAACCCAGTTGGCTGGGTTCTTTCCCCGACCTGAACGTCGCAACCTTTTCTGGTTGCTAAGCTTATGCCACAGCCACGGGCCTGCAGCCCTGGTTATCTGTCCACGCCAGCAAGCTGTTACGCTTGTTGGGCTTGTAGCAGCCCCGGCCCGCCACACATGCAGCCAGCCCATTGCAGCTGGGCTCTCCATGCGAACCCACAAGGCCAGCAACATGCTGAGCCTGAACCCGTGCCATCCCTTCAGCCAAACACACCAGCCTTCACGGCTAGGCTTATCCTTTGGACCCGTGGCCTGCAGTCCACTCCTGAGACCCTTTAGGGCTTTGCGTACTTACGGCACCTAGCCCAAATATTTTTGGGGCTATACTTTTCGACCCGATAATATTATTTTAATATTATTTAGCTTCTACAATCGACCTCGTATGACCCGATTTGTTGAATTAATTAAAAGTGACCTGCAGTCCATTAATTTGATAATGAATCCAAAATTATTGACCTGGAGATCACTTTTGGACATTAACAATTCAATAATTTATTTTTATATTTTGAACCATTGACATACTTTCGTAGCAACGAAGCTCTCACACTTGAGTTCTCGAAGAACCTCAAATCCATTATATTTAAATTAAGTATATTGTATTATGTATTTCTTACAGGAACCTCTCATTATGAACTAATTGTTCATAAAACTAAATTGAACATGTAGTTTCAAATTTAGTGCCTTTCAAACTTGAAGTTTTCATTCAAAACATACCACATGAAACCTGTAGTTTTCATGCATAAATTAAACCACTACATGTCTATAGAACATGTATGTTCTACGATACATGTTTATGGCTTACCATATGACTAATCACGTTTTTTTCCCTTTATTTCAGGGACATGTCGAGCTTGAACAAGCTCGACTTCTTCACTCTAGAAGTCTTCGGAAGAAATATCTGAAGTGGGTTCAAGATGTGAAGCTGCATCTGACTGCAAAGGGTATTAGAGCTACCATCAAGGCACCTGTCGCCGACAAACCTATTGACGCAGCTCAGAAGGCTAATGCAATGATCTTCATTTGAAGACACATCCATAATGCACTGCAAACCGTATACCTCGCTGAGGAAGACCCACGCACCATCGGAAGCAAGACACGACTAGCAGCATCTTCGCTTCCAGGACTTTAAGTCTGTGAATGAATACAACTCTGAAGTTTGTAGAATTCATTCATTGTTGAAATTTTGCAAAGTGGAACTCACCGAATTAGATCTCCTGGAGAAAACTTATTCGACCTTGCATGCCACCAATATTGTCCTGCAGCAACAATATAGGGCACATAAATTCACCAAGTTTTCAGATTTGATCTATGTTTTACTTCTCGCTGAAAAGCAGAACCAGCTTTTGATGAAGAATCATCAAGCTCGACCTACAAGCTCGAACGCCGCGCCTGAAGCGCATGCGACTAATTCTAGCAGCCATAAATGGTGAAAGAATCGTCATGGCCGTGGTAATGGGTGGCAAGCTCCACCATAGGCCCAAGGTCAATAGAGTGCCGCACCTAAGGGAAGAAATATGACCCAGCAGTGTCCACCACTCGCCCCTAAGGCCCCAAACTTCAAGAACAAGAGCAAAGCTCACGTTCAGCCTGCTTCTACGGAACTGGACATGTGCTATCACTGTGGATCAAGGGATCATTGGTCACGTGTATGCGAGCTTCCCCTGAGGCTATTACCAAATATCATTCCCATCGTGAGTCTAACTTTGGACATGTGGATCATCAGGAAGATGCAACTACATCAATGGAGATATCGAATTTTGAGGAGGCGTCAGCTCCTATGGATGAATAAATTAGACATGTTTTTAGGGTGTTTACCCCTAGTGGCCGAACCCACTAGGAATGGCCGGCCCTACCCCCCCTATTTTTCTAGGTTTATGGTTTAATTTTGAAAAAAAATTCGAAGTATTTGGAATAATTTGTTTGGTTTGGCTTGTTTTGAATTATGGATTGTTATTTGAATGGATATTATTTTCTTGAATTGCTTAATTGAATGAATGGACTTATATTTATGCACGTGACCAATTCAATCAATTTATTTCTAGGTATGTCTAGTGGTGAAGTTAGTTGTCTGGCAGATAGTGCAACCACGCACACCATATTGCATGAACGACACTATTTTACTAACTTAATACCCAAGAAAGCTCATTTGACAACTCTCTCAAGCCCATCCAACCTGATTGAAGGATACGGAAAGGCCCGTATCATGTTGTCCAATGGTACTATCTTAACCATTAAGGAGGCACTCTATTCTCCACGTTCCGGAAGAACGTTGCTGAGTTTTAGAGATATTCGAGATAATCAATATCATATTGAAACCACTAAAGATCATGGTTCTGAATTTCTTTGTATCACTTCGTACGAATATGGCCAAAAACGTATTCATGAGAAGTTGGAACGTTTGCTGAGTGGGTTGTACATCACAACCATTTGCGGAATAGAAGCCCACAGTGTTGTCAGCCCTATGCCTGAGTTCCAAGACACTTTGTTGCTTCAGCATGACCGTTTGGGACATCCTGGACATGACATGATGCGCCGTATCCTCAAATTTTCACACGGGCATAAGTTACATCCCTATGTTGGAGTTCCGCCATGCAAGGCGTGTTCTTTAGGGAAGTTGAATAATCAACCCTTACATATAAAGATCATTCACGACCCCTTAAATTTCTTCAGAGGATTCAAGGGGACATTTGTGGACCTATCTAACCAATCTTCGGACCATTTAGATACTTTATGGTGTTGGTTGATGCATCGACACAATGGTCACATGTTTACTTGTTGTCCACACGCAATGCCGCGTTTGCTAAACTTTTACCTCAAATCATTAAGCTAAGGGCTCACCACCTTGATTATTGGATGAAGTCGATTTGACTGGATAACGCTGGAGAGTTTATATCCTAGACCTTTGACGATTATTGCATGTCAGTAAGGATTGATGTGGAACATCCTGTACCCCATGTTCACACCTAAAACGGCCTGGCAGAAGCTTTCATAAAGCGTCTTCAAGTGATAGCTCGAACTTTGGTTATGAGAACCAAACTACCGGTACCTACCTGGGGCTATGCAATATTGCATGTAACTATGTTGGTCCGCCTGAGGCCCACCGCTACCCAACCACATTCACTATTACAGTTGGTCACTAGATACGAGCCTGACGTCTCGCATTTACGGGTGTTTGGGTGCACCATTTATATGCTAATAACGCTGCCACTATGTACCAAAATGGGTCCTTAGAGAAAAATGGGAATCTATGTCGGTTATGATTCACCATAAATTGTTCACTACTTAGAACCCTTGACAGCAGATCTCTTTACCGCACGTTTTACGAATTATCATTTTGATGAGATAGTCTTTCCGTCGTTAAGGGGAGATAAGCATGCTAACGTTCCTGTGTAAAGCCGCGAATTGTCGTGGTATGCTCCCACTATGTCTCATTTAGATCCCCGCACTGCCCAGTCTGAAACAGAGGTGCGATGAATTATAGATCTTCAAAGCATTGCTCAAAGCATGCCGGGTGCTTTTAAAAATCTAGCAAAGGTGACAAGATCACATATACCCACTGCAAATGCACCTGCAAGGCTAGATGTACCCTGCGTACGTCAACAACCCACTTGCAAAGGCCAGACTGTCCTTGAAGGTGGGGAGGCCACACCCTCCACGCGGTAAGGTACATTGGCAGTTAACCAATCATCTGCTCTGACCTTGAAGTGTGGCAGACCCCTTGGTTCAAAGGATTCACAACCCCGAAAGAGGAAAACGACACCAACTAGTGACCCTAGTTTGAATCCAACCATCGCTCACTCATCTGTTCCAACGCATAAGGTTATTCTAGATTACAGTGATGCTTCAGACGAAACATGTCGGCCTCCCGAGAATCGAGGAATTTCGGTCCACTACGCAGTATTGGATGAGGTTTAGAATAGGAATAAGATGATCGTCGACGATGCATTCGCGTACTCAGTAGCTACTGACATTATGCTTAGCGATAACATTGAACAACGTTCCGTTGATGAATGCAAACGTAGAACTTATTAGTCAAACTGGAAACATGCAATCCAGGTTGAACTTGATTCGCTCTCGAAATGTAAAGTGTTTGGACCTATCGTTCCTACACCACCACGCGTGAAGCCCGTTGGCTATAAGTGGGTTTTCGTGAGGAAGCGTAATGAGAAGAACGAAATAGTGTGATACAAAGCATGCCTCATAGAGCAAGGCTTCTCTTAACGCCCTTGGATTGATTACGAGGAAACGTATTCCCCCGTAATGGACATTATAACGTTCCACTACCTTATCAGCTTGGTAGTTTTCAAAAAACAGAATATGTAGCTTATGGATATGGTAACCTGATAGGAGCATATTTATGCGACTTAGTTAGCATGTTTTCTTGCATTTATTTAGTTAGTTATTGCTTATTATAGTGTTTTAAGCTATTTTCGTGTGTTTGTAGGTCCAATTGGCAAAGTTGGCAAGAAAGTGCAATTTGGAGCATTTTAGAGCAGTTTTGGGCTTGGAATGGATAGCACAAGTATGGAGCAAGATGGATGGACGAATTTGAAGTTCAAGAGAGGCTAGGAATGTGCGAAAGAGTTGAAGAAATTAATTCAAGTCATTGAAGATAAGGAATCAGCTACAAAGAAGGAGAATTATCCAAAACCTTATCTAACCTTACCTTATCCAAACTAACCTTATCTTACCTTATCTTATCTTATCCTATCCTAATCTTATCCTACCTTAATTCCAGCTACAAGGGGGACTCCTTTTCATATTAGGATGCCTAAAACCTGTTTTTAGGAGGCCTTTTACTTCTAGAAACATGCCACAACACTCCTTTCTAGAAGCCCTAAAAATCTTGCGCCCCAACCTTTCTAGAAGGCCTTTTCCTTGTTGGATTGGAGTCCTAAATCCTTTTCCTTGACAACCTAGGCCAAGTAATCCCTAGGCCTATAAATACACACATCTGCCGCACCATTCAAACCACCACCCTCTACCATAACTTACCTACATCCATCCACCACACAACCTCTTGTGCCACAGTTTTGCGAGGAAGGAGAAGGAATGAGCCGTGCTTGCCATTCAAGACGTTGGATCGTTGGAGCGTTTCTAGGTGTATTCTATCCTTTTTTTTCAATGTTTAAATTAATTTATCTTTGTTTAATTGCGAACATGATGAACTAATTTCTTTATAGTTAAAGGTGAATTTGAAGCCATGATTATATGTTATATATGAATTGATTACGTCCAATTATTATTTCTTAAGACTAGAACGTGATTTGCTTGTTTGAGTTATTAAAACTTGTTTATGTGTGTTAATTGGGGGTCGACACTTAATTTGCATGCATGAATTTGATGCTAGAGTACAAGGGAGTTTCACCTAATCGTTACAAACTTGTATTTACAAGTAGTGGAGGTTGCTAGTCACAAACGCGTTAAGTAAATTCCTGGTAGGAGTGTCATGCTTTTCATAGTCACGAATGCTTTGTCAATGCTTATGATTTTCACGGAACTTAATAATCTTTGATTGTGTTTTTATTATGCTTTTCATGTAAAGAACTATTGGAGAATAATTTGGGTTGTCGGTGCGTATTCCATCCAATTCAATGAACTTAGGAAAATCTGAGAGTTAATGCGTGCAGTCACTGTTAATTTGGGGCATTGTCATTCATGGTTTATAGAAAGAATAATTGGAAATCCATTTGTGTTGCATATGTGTCATGTGTGGAGAAGGACCCTCTAGCTAGCCATTCACCCATTTAAATCACCAATTTCGTGTCTTTTTAAGTTGTCTTTACAATTTTGTTTGTTTAAGTTTAAATTCGTTCAAAACCAATCCCTTGCTTTTAGTTTGTATTAGTAGAGTCTAAATTCGTCAAATCTTGAGTCTTTTAGTCTTTTCAGTCAATTAAAGTCTTAATTTCGTTCAAATCAATCTTAGGTGTTAGTTTTGAGTCTAAAGAATCTGTTTTGTGTGTTTTAAGTCTAATTAGCTTGTTTTGAGTGTCTAGAGTCCAGAAACTGTCTAATTTGAGTTCTATTTGCTGTTTTGAGTTAATTGAGTCTAGTTTAGTGTTTTAAAGTTTAATTAGTGTAGATTAGCATCCATTCTAATCCCCGGTTAGAACGATCCCTACTTACACATACTACATTGATAGGGTTTTAATTTGAGTGTCATTTAATTTCACATCATAACCGCGTATCTCTATAAGGATCTAGATACGAAAATTTACATGAAAGTTCCAAAAGGACTTCCATTGACTGGTTCAAATAGTTCTAGACCACGGAACACACTCTCAATTAGGTTGAGGAAGTCACTCTATGGATTGAAACAACCCGGTTGGATGTGGTATAAACGTCTGAGTGAATATTTGACAAGTCAAGGTTATCTGAACAACGAATTATGCCCATGCGTATTCATAAAGAAGTCACATTCTAGATTTCCAATCATTGCAGTTTATGTCGATGACATGAACCTCATTGGGACTCCCGCAGAGCTTAAGGAAATTGTTATGCACTTGAAATCAGAATTTGAGATGAAGGATCTTGGAAAAACTCGATACTGTCTCGTCCTGGAGATCGAGCATTGTTCTGATGGAATCCTAGTACATCAATCGAATTACACCCAAAAGGTATTGCGATTATTTAATGAGGTTAAAGTGAAGCCTTCGAGTACACCCATAGTCGTTCAGACTTTAGATGCAAAACGAGATCCTTACCGTCCAAATGAGGATGAGGATGAGATTTTGGAACCTGAAGTTCCTTACCTAAGTGCAATTGGGGCTTTATTGTACTTGGCTCAGTGCACTAGACCCGACATCTCATTTGCTGTTAATCTTTTGGCAAGATACATCAATGCGCCCACACGCAGGCACTGGAATGGTGTTAATAACATTTTTCGCTACCTTAAGGGTACTACGGATTTGGGCTTGTTCTACTCCCGTGAATCTTAGAGTGTTGCCTCACCCTATGGTCCTCGGATTGATTCTCACCTTGTTGGTTACACAGATGCTGGATATCTGTCTGACCCACATAGGGCACATTCTCAAATGGGTTATGTCTTTACCGTTGAAGACACCGCTATATCTTGGAGGTCTACCAAGCAAACGCTAGTTGCGACTTCGTCGAACCATGCTGAGATTCTTGCCCTGCATGAAGCATCGCGTGAGTGCTTTTGGTTGAGAGAAGTTATGGAACACATTCGAAGCACTAGTGGTTTTACATCAGTCGTTGACCTTCTTACGATAATCTTTGAAGACAATGCAGCATGTATCGAGCATTTAAAGAATGGATACATCAATGGAGACACCAAGCACATAGCGCTGGAGTTCTTTTACTCACACTAGCAGCAGCAGTATCAGAACATTGAAGTCAAACAAATTCGTTCCCAAGACAACCTGGCCGATTTTTTCACCTAGTCATTGCCCAAGTCTACTTTTTTAGAAGCTCGTCAAAGGAATTGGTATGCGTAAATTATCTGAGTTGAATCGCTTGTAGTTCTCTTATTTAGAAGTTATGTCTAACTTAGGGGGAGTATCTAGAAGCATACTCATTTGATCTTAATGTACTATTTTTCCTACGATTAGGAGCATTTTTCCTACTGGGTTTTTGCTACCTAATGAGGTTTTAACGAGGCACCCATCCTGTGATGATCATACTCTGTTGAGTTCACTACTTTCGTCCTGTTTGACGTTTGTTTTAGACATTATGCATACTTCTCACTTTTCTCCTTAGTCTATAGGTTTTCCCCATGCCTTGAGTTTTACCATAGCGAGGTTTTATGAGTTTTACTACAAATGAATACTTCACATAAATTTGAGACTCGCGATCACCCGTTATGCTGATGACTTCATCAACTATTCTACCTTATTTGCTGAAAATCTGATGCGATGGTTTGTTGAGTATTTACACACTCAATGTGGAGTGTTGCAGTCATATTTAGAATAGAAATGTGATTGTGTAAATCCTAGGGAATTTGGGAATGTATCTTATATTCCTGTTAGGAGTAGATTACCTATTAAATGTTGTAATCCTAAAGGGAAAGGTTTTTACCTATCATACTACTATAAGTAAAGACACAATGGGGTGAATCAAATATACCTCACAATTAAATCACTCTCTCTTCTCTCTAATTGTGGCCAATCCCCTATCTCTCTCTCTAAACCCTAGATCGTTCAATCAAATAGGCCTACAACAATAATAATATTATTATTAATTTTCCAACAGTATCCACACACCTATTTTTACCTCTAAAACACCTACTAGGGGAGCCAATGCAGAGGCATTGGGCTCCCTTAACCCCAATAGATTTGTAATTTAATCCCCTTAAAAAAATATTTGACCCCTTTAATAAATTTTTCAATTTCCCAGTCTTGCCTTCTTCTTTTCTCACGTTATCAGAAAAGTGACTTTTCCCAGAACTCATTTCTCACGCTATTAGAGAAGTGACTTTTCCCAGAACCCAGCGATCTCTCTTGCTCTCCAGGTTGCGCTCTTCCGGCTCGACGTCCTTCCTCTGGTAAGTTTCTCTTGTTTGAAATTTCATTATTTATTTGTTTGGGTTGTTAAGTTTGGGGAGGGGAGAATCTGAGTGAAAGAGGGGTGGGAAATTTGAAACCATCATAAGAAAAATTGAATCAATTCACTCATGTTAATTCATGTATTGTAATTCTAAACCAAAATGAATGATAACAATATAAGATTTTAACATACGATGAAGTTGTAGCAGGAAAAAGATAAAAAATTGAATCAATTCACTCATGTTAATTCATGTATTGTAATTCTAAACCAAAATGAATGATAACAATATAAGATTTTAACATACGATGAAGTTGTAGCAGGAAAAAGATAAGGCAATCAAATTTCAAATGGAAAATAAAGGAATAAGACAAATTCAATCACAAGTAAAATGAAATCTGAATTGCATAATTGAATGGATTTATAACTGAACCCAAAGGAGAAACTTACCAGAGGAAGGAGGTCTGGGACCCTGGGTGTCGGCAAAAAAAATTGTGGGGTTTATCTTAAGGTTTGTAGACAAAAAGAATTGGGGAAGGAGGTCTGGGACGCTGGGTGTCGGCAAAAAAAATTGTGGGGTTTGTATTGCTCTATGAAAGTTAAATTGTGGGGTTTATCTTAAGGTTTGTGGACAAAAAGAATTGGGGAAGGAGGTCTGGGACCGTGGGTGTCGGCAAAAAAAATTGTAGGGTTTGTATTGCTCTGTGAAAGTTAAATTGTGGGGTTTGTATTGGTCTGGAACTTTTTTATTTATTTATTTATTTTTGTCATTAGTTAAATTTGGGGGTGGGGGAAGTTGAACTTGGGTAAGGTGGGAGTTTTCTTGGCTCTAGTGCCACTGCAACTAGGCCCCCATCCTCTATGAACTCTGCTTCTCAATTGTTGTTAATTTGATCAAATTTATATTATGTTGTTGAGTCTTTTTGGTATTATTTAAAACAGTTATAGAGAAGTATTTTAAGAGAAAATCAACCGAAGATAACCTCTCACCTTCTACGGATATTCCTGAAAGTTCAAATGAAAATAACATAGAAAGTATATTGGCAAATCTTCCAGGAGATCCTGGGCTTCGACTCCGAATATTAGAATATGATCTAAATATTAGAGATCAGGTCCGAATAGCTTATTTACAAAGGGAATTGGTTCAACCTCGAACCCATCAATTTCCATATACGTCATTTGCAGGAGTACAACGCCGTTTCAATTCGAAATGGTTCGATGACTTTCCTACTTGGTTGGAGTATAGTATATCCAAAAATGTTGTTTTTTGTTGAAGTTGTTATCTTTTCAAGCTAGAGATTCTGGACCGAGCAGGTAATGACAATTTTACTAGCAATGGTTTTCATAATTGGAAGAAAAAATGTCAACTTCGAGTTCATGTTGGAGGTCCTAATAGTGCTCACAACCAAGCTTTACTTCATTGTGAAGCTTTAATGAATCAGAATCAACATATTTAAACAATTGTCCACAAGCAGTCGGATCAAGCACGTATTGATTATCGCACTCGTTTGAATGCATCACTTGATTGCATTCGCTTTTTATTACGACAAGGTCATGCTTTTCGCGGTCATGATGAAAGTGAAGATTCAAGCAATAAGGGTAATTTTCTTGAGCTTTTGAAGTTTCTTGCAGATCATAATGAGGGTATTAAAGATGTGATGTTTAGAAATGCTCCTAAAAATCTCAAGTTAACATCACCTGATATTCAAAAAGATCTTGTGTATGCAACAACATGTGAAACCACCAATGTTATCATGTTTGATATTGGTGATGATGCTTTCTTTTCTGTTTTGGTTGATGAATCGCGTGATATATCAGTCAAGGAGCAAATGGCAGTTGTACTTCGCTATGTGAATGCCAACGAACATGTAGTTGAAAGATTTGTGGGCATAAAGCATGTTCCTAATACCACTGCTTTTTCACTTAAAGAGGCAATTGATCAGTTCTTCTCTATAAACAGATTAAGCATATCTAGATTGCATGGACAAGGTTATGATGGGGCTAGCAATATGCAAGGTGAGTTTAATGGCCTTAAGACACTTATTTGAAAGAAAATGAAAGTACAGTTTATATTCATTGCTTTGCACATCAACTTCAACTTGCTCTTGTAGCAATGGCGAAAAATCATATTCAAATTGGCTCTTTTTTCTGCTTGGTAAATAATGTTGTTACTATTGTCGGAGCATCATGTAAACGTCGAGACATGGTTAGAGAAAGACAACAAGCCAAAGTTATGGAAGCTATTCAAAATTATGAGCTTTCAAGTGGGCAAGGCTTGAACCAAGAAACAAGTCTTAAACGTGCAAGTGATACACGTTGGGGCTCACACTATGGTACCTTGGTAAGCTTGATTAATATGTTCTATTCTGTAATTGAGGTGCTTGAGATGATTGTAGATGATGGTGTAAGTCTTGATCAAAGAGGTGAAGCAGATATTTTGTTGAATCTTTTGCAATCTTTTGATTTTGTCTCTAGTCTCTTTTTGATGAAAGAAATATTGGGAATCACAAATGTGTTGTCACATGCATTGCAAAAGAAAGATCTCGATATAGCGAGTGATATGACTTTAGTCAAAGCATGTAAGCACCAACTACAAGCAATGAGGGATAATGGATGGGATGCTTGGCTTGATAAAGTTTCTTCTTTTTGTGGCAAGCATGATATTGATATTCTTGATATTCTTGATATCTTTGTAGCTTGTGGGAGGTCACGGCGTAAAGTTGAAAAATTGACAAACCTTCATCACTACCATGTTGATCTCTTTATTGATGTTATTGATAAGCAATTTCAAGAGTTGAACAGTCGTTTTAATGAGACAAGTACATAGTTGCTTCTTTGTCTTGCATGGTTAAGCCCATATGACTCATTATCAGCTTTTGACATTGAAAAGTTAGTTCGACTTGCTCAATTTTATCCAAAAGATTTTTCTGATATGGAGCTCACACTTCTTGAAGATGAACTGAAGAATTATATTTTTGATATGTGTTTGCATAATGAATTTTCTGTGTTGAAAGGAATTAATAGCCTTGCACAAAAGTTGGTGAAGACAAAGAAAGACAGATAGTATCCCTTGGTGTACTTGCTAGTGAAATTAGCATTGATTTTACCTGTTGCGACTGCTTCAGTTGAAAGAGCTTTTTCAGTGATGAAAATTGTGAAGAATCCACATCGTAATAGGATGGGTGATCAATAGTTGAATGAAAGGTTGGTTGTGTACATTGAGAAAGAGGTATATGATTATATTAATAATGATGTTGTAATACGATGTTTCCAAAATATGAGAACACGTCGTGGATAATTATAAATGAAAGTATGATCGATTTTTGAAAGCTATTTTTTGACTCCATTGTCTTAAATTCCTAGCTCTGTCATTGAAAACATCCTATCAATTTTCGACCATCGAATAAAATGAATTAAATAAGATCAATTGATAAAAATTAATAAAAGTGTGGAAAGAAAAAATGGGAGACTCATGGCATCCCATCTAGCAATTTGCACTGATACAATCGCAACTTGCAAATCCGCACAGGTAACACATATTTACCTCAAAACCCAACCTAACGCACACTGAGCACTCAACACTCAATTCCGTCAGTTTTCCCACCAACCCCCGCTCCGTCTCTTTCGCTCTTCCTTTCCGTACTTTAAAAAAAAAGAAAAGAAGCAATTTTCCAATTCACCAAACCCAATTGGAGGAGAAATCCAATTCCAACAACACCACCTCCTCCCCCAGCCCCCATGGCCGCCTTTTCCCTCCAAACCTCCTCCTCCTCCTCCGGCATTGCCCGTCTCAGTTTCGAAACCCGCATCCCCGGATCCGATTTTGGTGCAGACCCGAAATCCGTTTATTTTCCTTGTCAGCCTCGTGTGCTTCCTCTTAAGCATCGCTGCAACAGTAAGAGTAAATCAAGAGGAGGAGTGGTGATGGCAGTGGCGGTGAGTGGGAATGACCAGACCCAAGTGGAAGTCGACGTTTCTCTGAGCCCACGAGTCAACTCCGTCAAGCCTTCCAAGACTGTTGCCATTACTGACCAGGCCACGGCTCTCGTGCAAGCCGGAGTGCCCGTCATTCGATTGGCTGCCGGCGAACCTGATTTCGATACCCCTTCCGTCATAGCTGAGGTACCTTCTTCTTCCACCTTTTCATTCCATATCTTTCTTTGTGTCAATTCCCAGTTGCGATGGGTTGTTTCAATATATTTACTTATATTTTTGTTTTCAAAGGCCGGTATTAATGCGATTCGTGAAGGATTCACGAGGTACACACCAAATGCAGGAACTTTGGAGCTGCGCCAAGCAATTTGTCATAAGCTCAAAGGTTCGGCTTTTTCCGGTTTTCTTTCTTGTTCTCGTTCTTGAATGTTGAGATATATGTTATATGTTATATGGTTTGAGAACCGGAGTTGTAAGTAACGATTTATATTTTCTTAGAGGAGAATGGGATCACTTACACACCGGATCAGATCTTAGTTAGCAATGGAGCCAAGCAGAGCATTGTTCAAGCTGTGCTTGCAGTTTGTTCCCCAGGAGACGAGGTTACTTTCTCTATATCTATTACTCATGAAATCAACATTAGGCTAGGTATCTTAATATGAATTCATTATATCATTTTCCATGATGTCCTTGAATTTCGATTTGCAAGTATTTTAGTGCAGAAAAACCAAGTTGGCCCGATGATTAAGGAATGGTCTTTATCTTTGTTTTTCTTTTTTGGTGTATCTGCTAGTGGTTATAATTGCATTCCGGTGAATACTTGTGAAGGTGACACACATTTACGGATAAACATGTATCTCACAGGTTATAATTCCAGCTCCATTTTGGGTGAGTTACCCTGAAATGGCAAGGATGGCCGATGCAACTCCCGTGATTCTTCCAACGAGCATCTCCAATGATTTTCTATTGGATCCAAAACTTCTCGAATCCAAACTCACGGAGAAGTCAAGACTGTTGATTCTTTGTTCTCCATCCAACCCCACAGGGTCTGTTTACCCCAAGAGTTTGCTTCAAGAGATTGCTAAGATTGTAGCAAAGCATCCCAGGCTTCTGGTACCCTCACTCTACCTGAACTGAAAGACCTGTACTTTATTACCTGCACCTTAACATTTGAAACCTGAAGTTTCCACTACTGTTTCATTCAGGTTATTTCTGATGAAATATATGAACACATAATTTACGCACCGGCAACTCACACAAGCTTTGCATCCTTGCCAGGCATGTGGGAGAGGACTCTGACAATCAATGGGTTTTCCAAGGTAACCATATTGTTAACACTGCGTTGATTTTATGCTCCTTTTCCGCAAAGGTGGTGTTTCCATGCTAAATCTAGGTAACTGGTGAAAAACAAAACCCTGAGTGGTAGGTTTGATGCTGAAGGTTGACATTCATAAGGTGGTACTTTTGTAGGCTTTTGCAATGACTGGTTGGCGACTTGGATATATTGCTGGGCCTAAACACTTTGTTACGGCATGTGGAAAGCTCCAGAGTCAGGTATTTTGTACCATATGCATCTTCCAAATATATCTTCACGTCATTTGACATGTGATGATGGCACGTTTCTTACTAGCTGTGTTATTCAAAATTTCTTCTTTTCTTGTTAGATTTTCGCATTTGTTATCAGTCATGGGGTTGGATAAATCGTAAAACACTTTGAATACACACTGAAAGGGGAAAAAAAAAATCTATGATCCTTTCCACACACAGAAAAATTGATAATATATGAGCTATACATTCAGAAAAAATATTGAGGGTAATGATAATTTTTCGAACTGATTTCATGTTTGATGTGGTTGACATTGTCAATTAAAGTTCATTCCTTGATTGGAGTTTTAAATATGGATTTAGTGGTGGAAATCTTTTGTTGAATTTTGAAATTATGATACAAGTACAACCGGTGGGATGTGTTGTAATGAGCTTAATGGGCAGACCACTTGTTTAACATTTGCCATTACATGAATTTAAACTGACAGCTGAACATGTTTTGAATATTGTTGATAGTCAACCACATCAAAGTAACTAAACACCACTATAGTTGAGAGACAGTTCTAAAGAAGTAGAGAACAACATGGATATGTGGGTGCTCATCGCTGCTATGGTAATAATTCTTGTCATCGGGACTTTCTTTTCAACTTCCAGCCCAACAATTTGTTTTTCTCTGTTTCAGGGGTGGTATAGTCAATAAAAGTTCTTTTATCTGAAAAAACCACTGATCGTTATGGACATTGTGCTGAAAAATGTCCAAAGTCTTTAGAATTCGAATGTTGCCGCTCAGTTCTGGTTTCAGAACAAGAGCCACCACTAGCTCGTGCACTCTTTGAAATAGGACTCACCAAATGGTTGGCAGAAGTGGATCCACCATAGGATTTTTTGAATTCACTTTCCTTTCCACGCATTTACAACTGATTTATTTATTTTCATGTTCAAATATTCTTTAACGGAACTCTGTTAGGTGTTCCCTTTTGTACTTTCAGCCATTTGACTAGTTCATTGCTTCTCAAGTTCCTACTGCAAATGAGTGTTTGGTTTCTCTTCCATTTAGATTACCACCTAAACAATAAATCCAAGCCCTCAGCAAATTGAGGTATACTTTAAATTGTTCTGTTTGGTAATCATCAATATCTAATATCAAATCTGTTTTTGCCCCCAATAATCTAGGTTCTTGCAAAGCGGCTGAAGATGAGAAATCGGCGTTCCTTTTTCCTACCTTCATTGTTGCTTTCTCAACATAGTAGAGTTTGAAAGCTATTTTCCATCTCATTTTTCAATCAACTGATGTCCTTGTTGCCTGGACGGGCTTAGTCAAAACCTAACTCTTGACAAAAGTTATGCATTTGTAACCATTCTGCTTGAAGAAATACGAGGACTTAGGAGAAAAGAAAGGATGTATAATCGTGAGTGAGTTCTAATTCGTCCTAACCCCTCCTTTGCCACCCCTAATTTTAACTAACGCATAGTTAATTTGTATTACAGTTTATTACTCGTGGGACAGGGTTCTTGTTTCCAAGTTCCAACCCAAGCTAAGATGATGGACGAGTAATTGTTATCATTGTTGTAGGAAAGAGGTCGTTGAAAGAAATCAGGGATAATATGATTTCACCTACTTTGGAGGTTTATATTTGGACCAATGTATTAAACGCGTGAGGCGAAGCCTCACGAGACCTAAATTTTTTAATATATACACTGAGCGTACACATATATTACATTAAAATAAAAAGATTATTAATTAATAATCACCATGAGCATACACATATATTATAAATACATACACACACATATATATACATATATTATATTATATATATAAAATAGAGGATGAAAAGCACAATGAGCGCACATATAACAATGCACGCAAACAGCACACACATCCATTATATAAAAAAATAAAAATCAGAAAAAAAAAGCAGAGAGATGATAGTGCAAGGAAGAGGTATGAGGCAGTTAAAACCCTACCCAAAATTTGGGTTTGGGAGTAAAAAAAAAAAAAAAAAAAAAAAAAAAAAAAAATCCCCTGAGGCGCCTAGGTGGCTCCGGCAACGCCTTCCGGCGCCTTCCGCCCACTCCTGCAAAACAGAGGCGGCAACCCTCAAGCCCAGCCTCACAGGGCGCCTAGGCGCCCCCTGAGGCGAGCCTTTTAAAACATTGATTTGGACATCCCTAAGTACTTGAATAAGCTTTTAGAGGTCAATATATATGTACATATGCATATATGTTTTTGTTTTTGCAGTTTGCCACACACAGCTAATCCCAGTGTAATATGGCATATAGTTCACCTCAGGTGCCAGTAGTATATCACAGAAAGCAGGAGTTGCTGCCTTAGGTCTCGGTTATGCTGGTGGAGAGGCAGTTGCTACTATGGTTAAAGCATTCAGGGAGCGACGGGATTTCTTGGTTAAAAGCTTTGGCGAACTTTCAGGTGTCAGGATTTCAAAACCCAGGGTACCAACTTAATGATCTGTTTCTTTCCCCAATGTTTTTCTCTGTTTCTTTTTTCCCCCTTGTCTTGGAGTATACAAGTCCTTTGACGGATTAATTTTGTGCATCTGTTAATTTCCCTTTTTATTTTACTTGCTATCCTAATTTCTTCATTGTCTCGCTTCTCACTTTCAGGGAGCTTTCTATCTCTTCATAGATTTCAGCGCTTACTATGGAACGGAGGCTGATGGATTTGGTAAAATTGAGAATTCAGAGTCCTTATGCCGTTACCTACTTGACAAGGGCCAGGTATGCATCACTTCTGCTTGTCGATTGCTATTTTGGAAAATCCATATTCTAAAAGCTACGCTAGTTTGAAATGTCGATGGTGCAATAAAATGCTGACATGGTTTGTTTATTTACAGGTTGCACTAGTACCAGGAGATGCGTTTGGAGATGATACATGCATACGAATCTCCTATGCAGCATCCCTTCCCACCCTACAGGCAGCTGTGGAGAGAATTAAGAAAGCACTTGTTGAACTAAAGCCCTCAGTCGGTGTTTAACGAAAACTAAAATGGTTCCGGTATTGCCACTGTTCTACTTCTTGTAACTCTGTATTCTAGTATCTGTTTCGAAGTTATGCATAAGTTGGTCACGTCGGGGACGTCTAAAATAATTCTTCCGGCGTTGTATTTAATAGTAATGTAAACACAGGCGTGTTTGTTTCGTTGAATCGGATTTCAAGAATTCGAAACTCATTTTTAGACTGGGTTTTTCCTACTGGAAAAACTAATGAAATCCGACATTTTCAGTGGAATATCTGGAAATATTGGAAATAAAATGGCCACAGTTTGAGAACTTTATCAACTTGTATTCTATATGCTTAAGTTATGCGTTTTCTTTCTTCTTATTTTTCTTCTCCACATGTAGGTCGTATGCAATAGTACAAAAGGAAAAACAAAGTTTTTATTGTTGTGAACTTGAGTAGAATATAAAGCAAGTAAAATACTATTTTCGAGGTTTGGCAAATGTGCCTATATTCTCAGGGCAGCAGGATGACTTTCTTTCATTATTTGAAATAATAGGAGTAAAATATAACTCTCACTATTTTCTCTCCTCTCTAGTTTGACTCATTGGTATTTTCTTCTGCATCTCTTCTTTCTTTTCTCTTTGTTTCCTTTCTTCCATATGTTTTTCTCTTCTTTTGTGTTTTCTTCAACGCAAATACCTCTTTATATAGAGGTTTTCATTCTTCCTTGGTCATATTTTGTTGACTATGTTTATCAACTTAGCAATTTTACCAAAACTGTTTTTTTTACAACATTATAAAGCTACGGTCATATTTGATTGCCTATTACTATGGGCATACAAACCTTCATTTACAACAATTGTTTATTCTTTCGTCCTAACATTCACACAACTTGATGATCTATTCCTAGCATTAGGATGAAGGAACCATTCTTCCCTTAATGTTGACGTGGCATCAATTTACTATACAAATCTCATGGCGGAACGATTCCCTTTGTTTTTTTTTTTTTTTTTTTATCATAATCTAAAGATCATCACTAAAAAAGTTTAATCAATTTGAAGACCGTTTAGACATTAATCAATTTGAAGATCGTTTAGACATCTATATGAGTCAAACAAACTGACTTTGAGGATGTTGTTATTATTAGATAGTCTCCAAATTGCATGAATTTTTTTAAAGGTAATCTTTAGATGTAACGGCTCCGAATATGACGTTTGTAAAATGAAATGATGTCATGCCATCATGGAATGAGGAGTGACTCCAAGCATTGTTCACTATTATATTCTATTTTCGTTTACTAGAGGTGGATTATAACTTGAGTGCAAGGAACATATACAATGCTTTGATCAATTGACCTAATCACATTTGCGTAAACTAGAACTTTTCTTATTCACATTCACAGCATGCATCTTGTAAAAAAGTTAAGTACAATGTGAATCTAATTAAAAAAAAAGGTACAATGTGAATATGTGGAGAGAGAGAGAGAGAGAGAGAGAGAGAGAGAGAGAGAGAGAGAGGAGGGGGGGGGGGCGGCGGAAGAGAGCCTATTATGGAGAGCCTATTATGAAGGGAATAAACATATTCCTGTCCTCCTAGTAGACTTTGCTTCAAATACTCCAACATAATCAGCAAGGCCTTCAATTGTAATGGGTTAAGATTACTTGTCCAAAGGAAGGCTCCCCCCAAAGGTTACCGTTTCAAAAGCAATACAATAGCAAGAGGAAAAGCAATTCCCCCGAAGTGCTTTTGTGCATGACATCTTCAGGAAGCTAAGGACTAAAGGACCCCCTCATCCAAAGCCAAAGCCAAAGCCTAAGCTCTTGACTTACACCACAAGTAAATCAATCTCAAATAGGAGGAATACCATTTCTTCAACTCTGGCCCTTCTCATTTCTTTTCGTTATATATAACCTGCACATACGATGACAAAAATTACCAAAATCCGGAAACCCGAAGGACGGAAAAAACTAGCTATACCCTGATCAAAATGGATGCTTCTACGTCATCATCCAAACAAGGCACAATAGAGATTGTGTTCTTTGACATAGAAACAAATGTACCCAATAGAGCCGGACAAAGGTTCTGGGTTTTAGAGTTTGGTGCAATTGTAGTTTGCCCTCAGAAGCTTGTTGAGCAGGAAAGCTATAGCACGCTCATTAAGCCGGGGGACTTGTCTGCTGTGGCATTGAGGTCTGGCCGGTCTGAGGGGATCACACAGGAAACTGTTGTAGATGCACCCTTGTTTGAGGAAGTTGCCGATAAGATATTCAGCATTTTGAATGGCAGGGTGTGGGCAGGCCACAACATTCGAAGATTCGATTGTGTTAGGATTAAGGAGGCCTTTGCAGAGATCGGTAGGCCTGCACCCCAGCCAGTTGGGATGATTGATTCTTTAGGTGTGTTAACTGGTACGTTTGGAAGAAGAGCTGGAAATATGAAGGTAAACGTAAATGTTAATTACAAATTGGGACCGTGAAAATTATTTACTTCTAATTTTTTATAACGTTTGGCTGCAAAGCCAATCTTGCTTGATCTATGTATATATGTTTAGATGGCAACATTGGCATCATACTTCAATCTTGGGCAGCAAAAGCACAGGTTGGCATGCAATACATTTTAATTTGTCGGGTGCTAAATTTTATTAATATTAAGTCAATAATGTTATGTCAGAAATTCATGTTTAATTTTATGTTTATGTAATTCTTCAAACATATATAGGAGCCTTGAAGACGTAAGGATGAACCTTGAGGTCCTCAAGAACTGTGCAACCGTGCTCTTTTTGGTAATACCACAAGAACATACATATATATGTATCTTTTTTATTTCATCTAATTTTCAGTTAATGGAATGAAAATTAGCCCTTAAACTTGATTAGTAGCCTTGTGATTGATGTTTCTGTATGTTTGTATGGTGTTGTGGAAATAGGAAGCGAGCCTCCCCGGTGTATTAAATGGAAACTGGCCGGGCTCTTCAACGATCACAACGCGGAGTAGAAGTAGCGGGAAATTGCCATGCAGAGAAGAAACTAGCCGCAAGTCTCCAACAACTACTGCTTCTATTGGTTCTCATAGAGCTGTTCCATATGCCTCAAGGGGGAGCTTGGCAAAGGTTTTAATTACTATAATCTCATATCTTTAACTAATATTCTTAATAAAAGTGAGATTAATTGATCATTAATTATTGAATTTTGAAATCAGATGACAGAAAGGGTAAAGAATCTGTTGTGTAGAGCCCAAGGAAATCAGCCTCTTAATAACATCCTCAAGCATTCTCATTCCCTACTACGGTGAGACCGCGAAGGACGTCCATTTCAACTAGTTGCAGATGACCTCTGGGTAAACTGCCTGCCATCAAAATCACAGAAAGGAGAATTAAGAAGCTTTTGTTAAAGATGTTTGCCTTTCAGAATTTAGGGAGGAAAATAAATTAGCAAACAATAGCAACAGCTTAACCTTCGATTAATTGATTCAACGCTTTTTTTTTTAATTTTTTTTTTAGTTTTTTTTAAATAAAGATCATAGTCACCTATTCTGCCCGTTTAAGGCTGTTTTTATTTTGGCCTCTTTCCGTCTTATTTCTTTGTACATAACTTGAATTCGACTTAGTGGGGTTTAGTTTACATTATTTAAAACAAACACGAATATCGAAGGAAGTTGATGTTGCACCATAAAAGTAATTGGTAATAAATGAGAGTAAACCAAATTTTCGATATGATGAGATAATTCTTCACATCACATCATCGACTAGCACACACGAATTATAAATGAGCAATGAGTTTTCATCATGTAACTCGGTTCTAGCACATACTATACATAAAACCAGTTTAAGAAGTATCATGTGAAGAAAACAATGAAGTTTTTTTGTGTTTGATCCATTTTGAGACAGATAGTTAACTAGTATTTATATATAGAAGCACAAATTGATACAAAGCGGACACAACCTGTTAACTACGTACCATATCTAGGAGCCTCCCAATTATATTATCCCTTGAGTTGGGAACTTTGTACGGTTGCAGTGGTTTCAATGGTTGACGATATTTCAATGGTGGTTTGAGCCAACCAATCATAGTGGCAGGGACACAAATAATATATGGAAATTAACTTTACTCAGTCTTCCCCGGTGGTCCTCTCAATATAACTACCCATCATTACATCCGCAGATTTAGCGCAATACATATGATTCGAAACACAGATCACTGCATCACAAGTACGAAACATTACTTAGAACAAAGTTTGTATTGCATTAATATATTACACACATCCCTTACAATTGTATCACAAACCCACAACAATATAACCTAGCGCCAGTGGCAGATCAAGTTGCAACAATAAAGCCAAACATTTTATTCTGTCTAGCTATTTGTGAACGGGGAGAGAGCGAGAAGATTGAAACCATCTTCTCATTATTCGTACATGTCCCATCTACACATCTATGTATATAAGTGGGATGGGAGCTAGCACACATGACAAGCGACAAACAAGAGACCTAAATGAGAAAGTTGAGATCGAGCGTTTTATCCAAGAGCTATAGGTATAGCTACTTGCATTAGCAAGTGATATCCATTTTTTCACTGGATCTCGCGTCCACTGCTTCTCCGACCGTCACGAAGACCCTTCCTCCAATTTTTTCCACAAAGTTGGACAGCTTTAATTTGTGAATGACTTGCCACCTAGGGTTTGCAACGGTTAACTGAGATACAGAGCGACAGGTCACAAGTTTAAAAACGCAAAGGACACTGTAAACACAAATAATATAAACATGTAGGGCGTGTGCGCGCTCTTATACCAGAAGGGGGAAAAATCGATGTCTTACCTCAATTCATTCGGAGATCAAATTCTCATGCAGCTCCTCTAGAGTAGCGATTCCCGATGTTTCAATGTTAATCAAATCTGTCATATAGAAAGGGAGAACATCAAAGGAGAGGAGGTTACAAATCTCTTGAACTGCATATATGCACAATTATGTGCATGTTTATATATATATATATATATATATATATATATGTATGTATGTATACACACACACGGATATACCTATATGCATATACACTGTATACGCAGAGTCAATGGCTCATATATGCTAAATGGAATAGCTGTCCTTGTACTGAAATTTGTAATGACTAATGATAGTGCATCAAAGAAAATAATGTCATAGGCCTATACAAATTTTAAATAATTGTGTTTTCAAAATTGAAATTTGTACTTTCCTAATAGAAATCCATTCGTCCATTCTTATGTCAGCCACATACTTTGTATTCATGCTCTGTGACCATTGGACACAACTATATATGGGACCGAGCACTTATGTACGGCATGTCTATGAGCAAATAGTATAAACATTTGTGTCCATACTAAATCATACATTTTGGGATGAGTAATGTCAGGTAGACTAAATTTGAAAATTAAATGATGTGTCACCAATAAAAAATAAACATGTTAATCAACACCTAAATAACAATCCAATCATCAACTTTCATGTCATTTAGTTTACAAAATTTAGTCTTTTGGGATATTGTTGACCCTAAAAACTACCAAGCCTACATGGCGCACAAGCCGAGTAACTAATGAGCTAACTACGTCCTTCGGTTATGTGCAGGACGTGCCAACTCGTCGGCCGAGGAGTAAAATATGTTGATGTTGCGTTGAGCGCACGGTCGACTTCTGCGTCCTGCAATTGCAATCGAGGAAGGAACACATCTCGGCCTTTGGGTTCTAGAGCCTGAAGACAAGGCTGCTAGGTCTGCGAAGTTCATGAATCATCGGCTCCGGACTCGGGCACAGTGATTATATTCGTAAGAGTATAAGCATGCTGAATCGACACTAGAGTATAATGACACAAGTACTCAAAGCAGATGTACGTCTTAATCGTGAATGCGGTTCGGCTGTCAGAATGCCGAACTCTAAATCCCACTTGTGAATATCCAATCATAAAACAACTCGGCGTTCAATGTGCCGAGCCCTAGTGAACTGTAACACCTCACTTCGCTGAGAAGGCTGATGAGATGACCTCTGCTAATAAGGATTCAAAAATCCTTCTCGACCGAGACTTGGATAGGTAACCAGTCGGCCCCTTCACAATGTTGTTTATCCAAACTGAAGGTGCTCTACGGTCGACTGATTCTACGACGATAGTGCTGTTTATCCAAACTGAATGTATCATCGGTTGCCTTCACAGTGTTGTTTATCCAAACTGAAGATGTGTTGGCGAGAAAGGGGAGAAGAATAGAGTTCTCAAGGTTGTTGAGAGGTTTCGCGTAGAGTGAGGGTTTGCGCAGGGCAGATTTATGTGTTCAGTTGGAGGTCCTGAATGATGCACCAAGTCTTATATTTATAGCAGTGAATTTACTCCTGGCTGAATCAGATATATACTCAAACTAAAACTCCTTTTCCTAATCTACTAATGATTCGGCCAATCCTAATATCAATGGGTTTCTGAATCAAGCTCCCTATCAAGCCAAGTTCATTCCCGAACCCTAAGCGCCTTTAACTCTAAAATCTCCTTGCTGTACCAAGACTCGGCCTCCTCATTCTTATCCAAACAAATCCTTCTTGTACTAGGACTCGGCTAGCTTGATCGAGCGTCCTATGGTAGATTGTCCGGCCCAACGTACCTCTGGGAAAACCCTAGGCCGAGAACCTTCCCGAATTCGGCCCAATAATATTATTTTGGGCCCAAACATTGCCCTCTCACTTCTGAGGTCTTTGGCCTAGAACTCCCATCGAGCCTCGGCCTTGAAGAAGCGAATCATGTCCTTTAGCATCTCTGCATTGAATTGTCTCGAGAAACCCAACCATTCGCATTGACGAAACATCATTTCACGCCCTTGATTCTCCTAACTGTCTCGCCACGTGTCAGCTCCCTGATTAACCTAGCAGCCCTTAATAATGATCCTTGAAACGTGCAGCCACCGAAAGTGCATTTTGGTGCATTTTGGAGCAGTTTTAGGCATTGGATGGTTAGCTTATGCTTAGAGCTAAGTGGATGGACGAAATTGAAGATCAAATGAGCTTAGGATCAAATGAAGAATGAAGAGTTCAAAATTGGAAGCCAAGGTTTCTAAAGTTGGAAGTTTCTATTTGTGAAGGTTTCCATTTGTGCAAGTTTCTATTTGGGGAGGTTTCCATTTTTGGGGTTTCCAAAACATGTAGGTTGCCTAATTACTCATTCTAGAAGCCCAAAACCGTGCCTAACACATTCCTCTTTTATTCTAATCCTTGCTTCACAAGGGAGAGGTTTTCTTGCCTATTTTCTGCCCAAAAATACTTCCCATTTCTCTTACAAATCAATGCCACACCTTCTTTCCCTTTCTCTCTTAATTTCTGACCTTTAAAACACATTCCTTTTCTCTCCTACATATTCTGCCGAATTTCACATTCTTATTCTCTTTGATTTTTTGATTCTTTCTTACCTATTAAATTGTGGAACCAAAATAGCTAAGTATTGAACCTTTCCTATTATTTTCTGAGTACCTTAGCCCTTTAAATAAAGCTTGTTGCACCATTTAAATCTCTCTACACAATTTCTGCCGAAAATCCACCATCCACCCTTCACCATAACTCACCTATATCCATTCACCACCGTAAACAACCCTTCAAACCATCTCCAACACCTTGTGCCGCAGCAAAGAGAAGAAGGAAGACCCTTGGAGTGCTTGCCATTCAAGATTGGATTGCTGGAACATTCTTAGGTATTTTCATTCTTTTGTTTTCAATGTCTAAGTTTATGTATCTTTGTTTTGCGATTATGAGGAACTAAGCCGTTTTGGCTAGGGGGAAATTCAAAGCCATGAACATACTTGCAATATGAATTGATTACCTTCAGTTGTGATTTCATAAATTGTGAATTCAATTTGCTTAACTGTTTGATTGATAACTTATTCTTGTATGTTGATTGAGGGTCGTCACTTAGTTTGCATGCATGAATTTGATGCTAAAATATAAGGGAATTTCACCTAATCGTTATGAACTTATATTCATGTGTAGTGGAGGTTGCTAGTCACAATCGTGTTAAGTAAATTCCTGGCATAAGTATCATGCAATTCATAATTACGAGTGCCTTGTCAATGCTTATGATTTTCATAGAACTTAATGATCTTTGCTCGTATCTCTATTATGCAATTCATGTAGGGAACTTGTGGAGAATGCTTTGGGTTGTTGTATGCAATCATCTAATTCAATGAAATTAGGAAAATCTGAGGGTTAATTAGTGCAATTCACGGTTAATCTGGGGCGTTGAGAATTCATAGTTTATTGAAAAGCAATTGGAAATCGATTTGTATGCAAGTGTGTCATGTGTTGAGAAAGACCCTCTAGCTAGTCCATCATCTATCCAAAACACCTAATTTCGTGCAAATCTATCTAGTTCTAGTTTCTGTTTTGTTTTACTTTATTTCCGTCCAAAATCCAATCCCCCTTTACTTTGTTGTGTTAATTAGGTTAGAATATGTCCAATTTGTGTTTTTAAGTGTTTTGAGTCAAGTTCAAGTTAATTTTCGTCCAAATAACTTCCTAGAGTCAGTTTTGAGTCTAATTCATTGTTTTGTGCTGTTTTGAGTCTTTCTAGTTAGTTTTGAGTCTTTTCAGTTTGTATTGAGTCTATAGAGTCTAGTTAAGTGTTTTTAAGTTTCTTTTTGTGTTTTTGTGTTTTAAACTCTGTTTAGTTTAGATTAGCAATCCCTCATAATCCCTGGTCCAGAACGATCCCTACTTATACATATACTACAATTGTCAAAATAGGGTTTAATTTGTGTGTTGTTTTACAACGCATCACAGCATGGGTTGAACGGATGGAAAAATTCTTTGGCAAATAATGGAAGGCCCTCGGCATCTATGATGTCATTAAACTTTCGACCATGGAGATTGCCATGGACAAGGAACTCCTCATGGCAGCCCTTAGCTTCTGGTGTTGGGCTACCAACACTATGGTCATCTCTCTTAGCCCTATCAGTCCTACTATCCTTGACGTCTCGGCTATTCTTGGGACTTCCCCCTCTAGCCTCCCTATCGACGCCGCCCTTTCTGGATGCCCGTCGACTCTCGACCTTAAGGCACTATTCGACGGACGGGCCATCGAGGCGCTGAGCCAAGAAGGTCAAGAGCCTCCCAAAGAAGAAGTTCAGAAATTGCACAAGAACATCTATAACTATAACTCCCTTATCCTCCATTTTGCCAGTCGAGGGGAAGCGGATTTACGGAAGGGAGAGCATGAAGCCTTCCTGTTTTACTGGTACAACAAGTTTATCTGTTGTACCAAGTCGAACAAGTGCCTGGTCAAAAATATGCCGATGGCCGAAGCCTTGGCTAGTAGCCACACCCTGGCGCTCAGCCCAACCATCATCGCCAATCTCCTGCGCTGCTTGGTCGAAGCGACTATCAACCAGATCGACCCGCACCAGAACAGACCCCTCTGGGTATTCCAACTCTGGCTGTAGGTCTATTTTTCTACACCTCGGCTTTTAGTTGGCCTCTCGACCAACGCCTCATCACCGAGCTGAAGAAGTCTTCAAATACTTCTTCGGCCTAGATGTTCTCTCTGACGACGAATTTTTAGCATGTCGTCGCCAAAAGTACCCATCTTCTATCAGACTTCCCACATCAACATGGAGTGAAGGTGAAGGTGCTGACCTTCATCAAAACTGGGGGTTGCTTGTGTTAACACGCAACTTTCCACTTGGCTGCGATGCTCGCCAAGCAAGCTGGGAGGTCTACCATCCCCATTTCACCGTTCGACAGCTCGGCTACCTTTAATGTTGCCCGGTACCTCTACTCACCTCATGCTCTCTCCTAAGCCGATGATGTATCTCTGGTTCATCAGAGAGAGAGTGCAGAGATACCAAAAAAGAGTTTCAGGAACAGTGTAAAAAATTCCGCCTCCGACCGATTGCCCCCGAATTTCTCAATACTGACACCTTCGGCGACTGGTGGGAGGAATATACTCAGGACTTTTTCGGCGTTTCGGTCAAAGACGTCGTCAACAAAATTTTTGGCGACCGACCCAAAAGAGTTTCTACCCCTCAATCCAAAGAAGCAACCCAACGTATATTGCTATCCCCACCTTTATTCTTCAAACACTTATACGACTTTACTAATTTGATTTCACCTTTTTAGGCGGTCGAGCGCTGAAACGGGTGGACGTGGTCGCCGCGGCTGCAGCCAGAAAAAAATTGGCCTCTTCTTCCAAGAAGACTAAAACTGCTGCGCCAACCCCACTGAACAAACGACCTTATCATGAGGCTGAGACGGCAAGTGAATCTCCCTGTCCTTCAAAATGCGTCAAACGACTGACGAAGAAGGGCTAACGGGAGATTCACGTTATCTCCAGCCAGACCATAAGAGCGACTACTCCCAATGTATCTACTCCTGCTCCTATCATCCAGGCTCCGACGGAGAGGTGACCAACTCAAACTGGTCAGGCGCTCAAGACTCGACCTATACGTCCAGTCGTGATCAAACCAGCTGTTGCCTCGCTTTGAGGACTCATGCACCTGTCTTGGAGAAGGTGCCCCATTCGGTTGTTAAGAATCTCCCCAAAAATCCAAAACGATCAGCGATCGTCTTGGAAAAGGTATAATTATGTCGTAGTCACATTCTTCTCTTACTAGATTCAAAACATACTAACGTTTTTTACTCTTCAGATAATGAGAACAAGGAGACTCCGTTGACCAGTTGCCATCGACCAACCAAAACTCTTCCCTCCAATTTTCTTGTGGTCGAAGCAAATGACCAGGTCGATCCACTTCTTATGGTCGAGATGGATGACCAGATCAATTCTCCTGCAGTGGTCGAGACATGCGACCAAGTCGACCCTCCTGCAATAGTCGAGGTGGATGAGCAGGTCGATCATTCAGCCAATCACGGAAAAAGGCCTGCCGTTGAGCCTGAAGCGACGGCGAAAACGTCGATTCACCCGCAAGATCAAAACCTTGGCATCCCTCCACAGGAAGCCACTTCGGCTTACGTAAGTACTCTCATTACTTTTCATTGATCTACCTTCTGCCTTAGAATTCTAAACCAAGAAAAAATTAATGTCAGGTGCTTACATTCTCATTTCATCAAAAATTTTATGCACCGAAGGGCCTTATCTACATCTCTTGGCCACCTCAGTGGCCATCGAACATAGATAACCTTCATTGGCCGTGTGAATTAAAAAATAGCCTTCAACATTGGGCTCGGCCATTAATCTTTTTAGGTTTGACCAATGAGCCAGCAAACATGGCCGAAGTATCCTCTCGACAGGTCTAAAATTCTTCTTCTTCTTTACCTCTTTGTAACTCGGCTTTTTTTGACAAGTTTCTTTTCTGCGCAGCCTTCATGGGAAGTTGAACTCGAAGCCCTTCTTTTGAATACTTCGGGAGCGGCTAGTTTTTTGGCGACTACAACCAGACCATCCGTATCAACGGCCAAATCAGATGCCTTTACCAAACTGCAGGAGCTCCTGTCTCTCTCGGCTTCACAAATCCTTGAAAGCAAGGGTCTTGACTCCGTGGGAGAATGTCTAAACGACCTTGCAGCGGGCGGTCTTCTGAGCAACGAAACCATCACTCACCTGTCTTCTATCCTAGATTTAGCTCGAGAGCATTTCGATATTTTCGCGAGAGGTCTCCGAGGAGAAGACGACTTTAAGGCCGCATTAGTTGCTCAAGAAGCTCTACGTCCAGAAGTTGAGGCGGTAAAGGCAAAGAAAGCACAGCTGGCCGACTTCGACCTACAAATCACCGACCTCAATCGTCAAATTGCAGAACTCCAACGTAAGCGGTTAGCCATGGCCTCTGATCTTGCTGTTAATTTTAAGTCGAATAAAACTTGTTTGACCAACTATGCAGTTGGTGCGAAGCAAATCGAGCAACTGAAGATGGATAGAAGGACCCGGCAGGCTGAAATCACAATAGGCGAAGTACGATGGTTGGAGTTGAAGGCTATCCTTGAAGCTTTCATTCCTTTGTCCCCTTGAGTTATCCTTGTAAACCGGTCGACCGACCTCTGCTTGTACACCTTTTTTATTAATAAAATGATCTTTTAATCTTTTATTCTTGCATCTCCCAAGTTACCGGATAATATTTTCTTTTTTAAATTTCCCGTTGATTGGTAGTTTATGAATCAAACTGGTTTGGTCCCTAAGGTGGTATGCCCCATTGCCGAGAACTTTGTGTACAACGAATGGTGCTTCCTAATTCGGCAACCATTTGCCGAACCTAGGGTCTTGAATTCCTAAGGGTAGTACGGTTTGCCAAACCAACCCTCATTCGCAAAACGTTTTCTGTCTGACTCGTTGATTATAAGCTCGCTTGATGACCTTCTTTTGTGCCACCAATAAGTTATAAGCATCACGCCGAGCTTTTTCTAAATCCTCTAATTCTTATCTCATGGCCTGACTGTACTCAGGACTGAACAAACTACTTTGTTCAATTATTTTCAAAGAGTTTATACTTAACTCGATAGGTAATATTGCATCGTGTCCAAAGGTCAATGCGTATGGAGTTGTTCCAATGGCTGATCGGAGCGACGTTCGATAGGCCCATAATGCTTCTTTTAGCTTTAGATGCCACATCCTAGGCTTCTCCCTTACCATTTTTTCAAGAATGCCAATCAGAACCTTATTACTTGCTTCGGCCTGTCCATTCGCCTGCGGGTAATACAACGTAGATTGCTCGAGTCGAATTCTTAGATTCGTCGTATACTCCTTAAACCTGTCGGATGTGAAGATCAGACGATTATTTGTTACAATTATTTCTGGTATGCCGAATCTAATTACAATATTTTCTTCGACAAAATTACAAACTTCTTTAGACGTTATCTCGGTATACGACTTTGCTTCGACCCATTTGGTGAAGTAGTCTGTTGCGACAAGTATCCACGCATGCTTAGCTGACCTGGAAGATGGTGTAATTTTGCCGATTACGTCCATGGCCCATCCTTTAAATGGCCATGGTTTGGTGACTGAATGTAATGATTCGGCCGGGACTCTCTGTATGGGACTGTGAATTTAACACTATATATATCCTCGTGCGAACTCAATACAATCTTTTAGTATACTCAGCCAGAAGTAGCCGTGTCGGCGAAGTAACCATCACATCTTTTGACCCGACAGATGAGCCCCGTAAATTCCTTTATGAACTTCTATCATTGCTTGAGCAGCTTCTCGAGGGCTGAGGCATAACAGTAATAGACCGTCTTCACCCTTTCGGTATAATTCCTTTTGGTATGCGACATAGTTCGTTGCATGAACCTTTGTTTTGCGGTCGTGTTTAACATTGGGGTTATCAAGGTACTGCGTGATTGGCTTTCTCCAGTCATCTGGTATTGCCTCGACCGCGCAGACTTTTATAGGATCGTTTCGTTCTAATAACGAAGGCTGGGACATGACTCGTGTATGGATTACGCTGTCGTATTGGAGAACTTGCTGATTAACCAAGGCCGGGTATGATCGTCGTAACACAGTTATTGCTCAGCCTAGCTTGCCCCCCATGAGTTGTGCTCCGGAGCCTATTTGAGCCAGTTCATCTGCGTCGGTGTTTCGAACTTGAGGGATGTGTTTGAATGTAATGTCGTCAAAAGATTCAGCCAAATAGCTGGCAACCATGTGATAGGGCGCCAGAGTGCAACTCATGCAACGAAAAGTACCATTGAGCTGGTTAATCACAAATTTGGAATCGTCAAAGATGAGGGCACGGGTTCCTCATAAGTCATGAAGGACACCAAGACCGGTGACAAGAACTTCGTAATCGGCTTGATTATTTGTACAATCGAAATCCAGTTTGAGAGAGAAATACCAACTGTTGTGATCAGGGGATTGAATAATGATCCCAACCCCAGCCGAAGCTGAAGTACTAGAGCCATCAAAGTACATCGTCCAGTGATTGTCACGTGTATTTACCATACCGATTACAAGATCATTGCCCCCAGAAATGTAAGGGAAAGGGTGTTGAGCCAAGAAATCGGCTAAGGCTTGACCTTTGACAGCTTTCTAGGGCACCTATTGTAAACTACATTCTGATAATGCCATCGTCCATTTCCCAATTCGGCCTTTCACAATTGGCCAAGTGAGCATGTAACGAATAACATCAGTCTGGGCGATAACTTGAGTGACCGATGGAAGCATGTAATGCCTGAGTTTTGATGGGACGAAGAATAAGGCGAGGCAAAGCTTCTTGACGATAGTATAATTGATCTCCGATTGGGTGAGATTCTGACTGAGATAAAAAATGGCTTGTTCTCGGCCAGCATCATTGTTCTATGCGAGGAGGCAACCGATGGACTCTTCGGCCGCGAAGATGTATAACTTGAGAGGTTTACCATGTCGTGGTGGAATAAGGATGGGTGGAGTCGTGAAGGAGACTTTGATCTGTGTAAACGCCTCTTGGTGTTCCAAACGCCATTGGAAGGCATCGCAATCCTTGAGTTTCAGAAGCATAGAAAAGGCTTTCATTTTTCCTGCCTAATTAGCAATGAATCGACAGAGGAAGTTGATTTTGCCGAGCAACGACTGTAGTTGTTTCTTGGTCGCAGGGGGTGGAGAATTGATGATCGCGCGAGCCATGTTTTCATTGACTTCGATACCACGATGATGTACAAGGAATCCTAAAAAGTTACCGGCGGTGACGCCGAAAGTACATTTGGCAAGATTCATTTTCAGATTGTGTAGCGCATACGTAAGAAAGCTTGTCGAATATGATCTAGATGTGTTTGCCGGCGTTTTGATTTTATCACGACATCATCAATTTAGACTTCGACGATGGTTTTAATTAGATCATGGAATATAGTATTCATCGCTCGTTGGTATGTGGCCCCGGCATTTTTTAGGCCGAACAGCATGACGACCTATTCATATGTGTCGAGTGCCCCTGGGCAATGAAAAGCAGTTTTATGGACGTCGGCTTCGGCAATGAAAATCTGGTTGTAGCCGACATGTCCATCTATAACGGACAAAATTTCGTGGTTTGCTGCTGCGTCAATTAACAAATCTGAGATTGGCATGGTGTACTCATTTTTGGGGGTTGCCAGATTCAAATTTTGGAAGTTGATACAGATTCGTAACGCACCACTTTTCTTTAACACTGGGTTGATATTTGCCAACCATTTGATGTATCGAGCCGTCCGAAACCAACTTTTAAAAGTCGAATGAGTTCGTCCTTTATGCCGAGTTGTACTTCGGTTGAGAATCGTCGTGGTGGTTGACGAAACAATTTACACCCAGGTTTAATTTCGTAACTCATGCTCGACGAGCGTTCGATCGAAACCTGGCATCTCATGGTAGTTCCAAGCAAAACAATCTTTAAACTCATGAAGTAAATTACAAAGCTCGGCCTTCATATGTTGGGGTAACAAAGCACTAATAAATAAAGGTCATGGGTCGTCGGCCGTCCCAACATTTATTTCCTCCAAAGGGCCTTTGACTTAGGGCTGACTATCTTCGAGCTTAGATAGAGCAGCTGGAACTTTATTTAACGACAGAAAATGACCGTTATCTCATTCGACAAGAAACTCGACTAAGTTTATGCCCGAATTTGGTTGCTTGGAAATGGCGTACTAATGGGCTAGCAGTCGCTCCATGGTTGATGAAACCGCGGCCCGATGCTTGTCTTGTATGGTTTCAGACATCGGTGTCGGCAATCAGATTGGCCAACGCAAGTCTCGCTGAATTCTGGTGCACAGTCTCGGGGCTTACCTCGATGGCCTTTTGTACTGATATCTGAGTCGGTCGTCCTTCCTCATTTAAGCCTTGTAAGGTGATATAGCCGTCGTGATCGTCATAATAGCGAGCTTGAATCATGTTTGCTTCAAACGACCGATTATCGACCTGGTGAACCAAAATCGATTTGCCGTCCTAGAAGACAAGGACTTGGTATAGCGACGAGGGAATGTAGCCTGTTTAATGAATCCAGTCACGGCTGAGCAATGCATTATACTCAATTTTTGAGTCAACTATGAAGAATGCGATCATATGATTAGGACCAGCAACGTTTACATCCAGAGGAAGCACTCCCTTAGTCTGAGACTTATCACCAACAAAGCTATTCATGGTTACCCCTGACGGGATGAGTTCGTCCTTGGACCGTCGTAGCGCTCTCATGATGGACACGGGCATAATGTTGACCGTGGCTCCACAATCGACAAACACCTTAGAGATTGGATACCCTTCAATATGAGCTGTAACATACAACGACTTTAGATGCTGAAGATTATTCGTAGAAGAACGGGGAAATAGTTCGACAAGAACTACTTTGAGTTTGTCTTGTTTGCTTTCTGGGTCGTCTTCATCGACAGTGACAAAGTCAACTTGTACTGCTTCTTCGGCGACCACATCACCATCCATAGAACTTGGTTGAGATGTTGTTGGCTGAAACTCGGCGGGTAGAATGTAGACTATGCTAATCTCCATATTCTCGAGGACTGAAGGGCCCATTGGGTCATGGTCGTCGTCTTCCAAGCGACTGACCGAGGTATCTTGCTCTTGAGTATCTTTGGCTGGATTATCTGTGATTGTAGTCGGGGCTTGTTGCGGTACATCCTTTGGTTCGGTGTCATCCTGGTTGTCATCTCGAAACTCGTGCAATGTTGGGAGCTGGCCTTGTTTATGTGTCATTTTGCCGGCTTGCTCCGCGTTCCTTGTGTCAAGGTACATGTCCAAACGTGCCACGCGCTCTTTCTCATCGGTCGTTAGGCCGAAAATGGTCACTATTGAAAAAACTTCGAAGTGGTACCGTAAATGCTGAAAGTCCTCAAGAGAAAAAGGAAGCTCGGGGGTGTCTATATTGGTATACGGCTCGACCTCAAAACTGAGAACTCGAGCTTCACGTATGTGCCGGAACCTGGCCTTCATTACTAGATCAGTGGTTTTTTGGATAATTTGTTCGGCATCAGGGCAAGTTAGAGCCAGGTTGAAGGCTTCTTGACACTCTTTTGGTAGGCCGTATAAGTCATTAGCGGAATATTTCTTGTGAAACTCCCGCATGTACTCTAAGGCCTAGCCGATAAATGAAGGGTGCAAATTCCGCGGTATTTTATTTAGTGGCTCAGGTGAAGGCAACATAGGAAGTTTGCTTTTCGCCTCTTTTCTGAATTAACGAGCTTTCATTTCCCCTGGTCGAAGAAGGAGTTTGATGCGTTTCTCAGAATCCTTGATTGTAGTTTCAAGGTCGCGTTCGGTCGCCTTCTTTCCCTGAATTAATTCAGTCATGATGGCAGGGGTTTGCAAATCGTCTTCATTGTTGGTCACTTCTTTCGGCTGCCATTTAGTAGCCGAAGTAGCCTGCGTGGCTTTTCGACAGGCCATCCAGTCTATCCGTTGGTGTAGACGCTTCTGAGATTTGGATAATGTGGTATAGACGCCGATAGGGGAATTGTAACTATACCACCATTGGTCGCGTGGCTTGGGTAGCTTGAACGTTTTTTGATTTGCTGACGAACTCGAGCTGCTGGAATTACGTGAGTAATAATCTTCGTTGTAGAATGGCGTGTCAAAATCAAGGGGTCATCTGGCCGAGGTTGGATCAACTATTCACCCTTGAGGACCAAGCCTGTCGAAGACCTTCTGACGCTGGCCCACGCCGAGCCTTTTTGGGGGTGGCGTCGCGACCGTGTATGAAGATTGTGGTGTCGTAGCCTTACGTGATTTTTCCTTTGGCTTAGCCAAGATAACATCTGCTTTACACCGGCTGCACAGCACCATTGGCCCATCTGCTTCGTCTGTGCTGGAGTCTGACATATGTTCGACGATCGTCGGCCCCGAAAAATCTGTAGGTGGGTCGTTCGAAAATAAATCAACTTTAAGTCGTGGTCGAGAATTCTTCTCTGGGACATGTTGTGTTGGAATGAACTCGGCCTTCCTTTTCCCTTTGTTTCCGGGCAAGTGAGCATCCACCATGCCGACTGTTGCCGAAGGAAAGGGATCGGTGTCGAGTACCATTTGTTTCTGGGTGAATTTGAGTTTTCCTTTATCAATCCAGATCTGAATGGCATCACAGAACATGACATAGTTGTTGGTCGTGTGTTTATTCAAGTTGTGATATTTGCAATACGTCTTGCCTTTCAACTCTTCAGCCTTAGGGATGTTATGTCATGGCCGAAGCTTGATAATCTTCGCAAGCAACAACTGATCGAAAATTGCATCGGCCTTAGTGATGTCGAAAGTATAAACCTTTACTGCTTTGATTGTAGCTTCTTCAGGGGCTGAGCGAGTTTTGACATCTTTGGGATTAAGGTGAGTCAATGCTTTACATATATATGGCTTATCGATTATGATCTCGGCTGCGTCCACACTGGTGTACTAGGAATCCTTGCTTTCGGCCGACGCGTAGCTGGCCGTGGGATTCTTGTAAATCGTTCCTCTGGGTGGGGACTTTGAACTCTTTTTTTCTCAGAGCAAATAATCATATTGCTTGACATGCTGAGCTAGCTTGTACATGTCTCGGAAGTTTACCCCCAGGAATTTCTTTTTGTACTTCACGTATAAACCATTCAAAGTGAGCTTAACAAATTCAACTTCAGGGAGAGGTACTCGGCACCAATTTCTGGGCGACTTAAATCTTGTAAGACAGTCCACTGGTGACTCATCAGATGCTTGAGCCATCATGGCCAATGAAGAAACTGACATTTCCATCCCCGGCCAATAGAATTGGTCATGAAATTTTTCGACTAGTTCCTCCCAACTTTGGATAGAGTTGGGTGTGAGGTTAATGTACCATGCAAATGCCGAGCCTGTCAACAAGAAGTTAAATAGTTGTAGCTTGTGGAAATCACTATTAACATCCCCGCACTGCACCGTGAACCGAGCTACATGCTCTAACGAGGTCAAGGACAATTCTCCAGCAAAAAGGCTGAAATCTGGGATTTTGAAGCCTTTAGGATACTCAAACTTCTCCACGTCAGGCGGGTATGGATGGATGAATTTCGGGAACTTCAGCCCTTTTTTCAAGGCCGAATCGATCATCTTTTGAACCTCGACCATATCAACGGATGTCGTTTCCATTCTCTGGTTGAATCCATCTGATCTACTACTCAATCCTCATCTCTTTTCCAAGTCAATTATTTTAGGTCGAGCGGATACTGGCTTGGCCTGTACTGTTGGTAAGGGGTTATTTCTTGCCGAAAAATGTAAAGGAAGATCGAGGAATCCATGATCATGGCCCTTGCTGACCAAATCGTGTCATATTTCTGTTAGTACGTTTGTTTGTCGGCTGATCAAATTCTCGAACTGCCGAGTTTGCTCGTCGAGCCGTCACCAAAAAAATAACCTGGTTGGTGGGTCAGAGGAATCACCGTCATCCTCGTCACAATCCTCCACTATTCCTTCCACGAAAATCCCTTCTGTCACTTTGGTGAGGATCCCTGCATCACGAAGCAGTTCGCCGAGATTAACTTCCCTTTCTCGGCGTGTCGTGCTAGGTATTTCAGGCGTCGTGGTAGCAACGTTCTGTGTTTGTGACAAGCCTTCTTGCCCTTGGTTCTAGGCTGTAGGATTAGCTGTTGACTTTCCCATGGCTATTTTCTTCTTTACTGACCTTGTTTTAATAGGTATGAACTTCGTAGTTTCAGCACTTTTGTCCAACCGGGCGTGCCAAAATGTTGACCCTAAAAACTACTAAGCCTATGTGGCGAGCAGGCCGAGTAACTAATGAGCTAACTACGTCATTCGGTTATGTGCGGGGAGTGCCAACTCATGGGCCAAGCTCGACACTGGAGTAAAATATGTTGATGTTGCGTTGAGCGCGCGGCTGACTTCTGTGTCTTGCGATTGCAACCGAGGAAGGAACACGGCTGCTAGTTCTGCGAAGTTAATGAATCGTCGGCGCCGGACTCGAGCACAATGATTATATTCATAAGAGTATAAGCACGCTGAATCGACACCAAAGTATAAGAACACAAGTACTCAAAGCAGATGTACGTCTTAATCGCGAATGTGGTTCGGTCGTTAGAATGCCGAACTCTAAATCCCACTTGTGAGTATCCAATCATAAAACAACTCGGCGTTCAATGTGCCGAGCCCTAGTGAACTGTAACACCTCACTTCACTGAGAAGGCTGATGAGATGACCTCTGCCAATAAGGATTCGAAAATCCATCTCGATCGAGACTTGGATAGGTAACCAGTCGGCCCCTTCGCAGTGTTGTTTATCCAAATTGAAGGTGCTCCGTGGTTGACTGATTCTAAGACGATAATGTTATTTATCCGAACTGAAGGTATCACCGGTTGCCTTCACAGTGCTGTTTATCCAAACTGAAGATGTGTTGGCGAGAAAGGGTAAAAGAATAGAGTTCTCAAGGTCGTTGAGAGGTTTCGCGTAGAGCGAGGGTTTGCGTAGGGCAGATTTGTGTGTTGAGTTGGAGGTCCTGAATGATGCACCAAGTCTTGTATTTATAGCAGTGAATTTACTCCTGGCCGAATCAGAGATATACTCAAACTAAAACTCCTTATCCTAATCTGCTAATGATTCGGCCAATCCTAATCTCAATGGGTTTCTGAATCAAGCTCCATATCAAGCCAGGTTCATTCCCGAACCCTAAGCGCCTTTAACTCTGAAATCTCCCTGCAGTACTAAGACTCGGCCTCCTCATTCTTATCCAAACAAATCCTTCTTGCACTAGGACTCAGCTAGCTTGATCGAGCGTCCTGTGGCAGATTGTCCGGCCCAGCGTACCTCTTGGAAAACCCTAGGCCGAGAACCTTCCCGAACTCGGCCCAATAATATTATTTTGGGCCCAAACAGATATGTATAAGGGTTAATTTTGGGTTTAGAATTGGAAAGTGCTATTTACACATTCATTTTATCTTCCACACACTGTTGTTAATTTTTTACCATTGATCTTTTACAATTCATTCAATTTGACGGCCGAAAATTAAGAGGGAATGAGTGTGTGAATAGCACTACTCTTAGAATTTAGTGAGATTAGAGTTTTTTTTCTAAAAGAATAAATGTAATTAAATGGACATCGAGAATGTCTAGGCATTTACTTGACATGTCAAGAATTACGAGTTGAATGGGCTCTTTGGTATGTCCTTTGTTGTCCTCCCCTTTCTTTGCAGTTATCCACCTTACAATCCTTGCATTTACAATACAATACAAACACATGTTAATCTTCATATACATGTTTTTAAGATTTATTAAATCTTATTCACACAAAAAAAAAGAGAGAAGATTCATATTATATCTATATATATATATATATATCTACAATTAAATAAATACCTTTCTCTAACCAAATTGGCATTTGCAAAACAAAACATGGCAGACTTGACACGTATTATCATGATTCCAGGAATTTTAACAGCCATGGGAAACTGTGCAGTGTCGCAAAACATTACAGTTCCAGGAAGTTTTCCAAGAGTTTCTGTGCCCGGTCGAATTGAGATGATAATAATCTTTGTGAATGATATGGTCACCTGATCAAAACATACAATTAACTGTTAGAGACATCTTTTCTGCATAAACATCGTTAAAAGATGCCTACCAAACACATATAGATACATATATTTTGTCAGTGAAAGTTATAAACAATCTTTCGAAGAAATTAAGGTCATCATAAAATCAATTGACAATACGGAGAGTAGCCTGATTACTTATAAGCACATGCAATGCTCTTCTTTCCTCGATGTAGGATTTATACTATCAACACTTTAGTGCTATTCCAAGAAACATGTCCTTTTTTTAATAAAATTTTCAATGTTCTCCCAAGTAATGAAAATGTTTATAAAAAGGTGCTTTTGGAGATTGTTGTAATTGAATAAAAGAGATTATCAATTGAAATATTCTTTTGGTCACCTAGACCTATGAATGTACCCTATTAGGAATTGATTATATTAAGAATAAAAATAATGATTGTACTTTTAAATGTTTTAATCTCAACTTTTGATATCAAATTTAACGATAAGTGACTATATATGTATCCTTGAATGATAGGTGACAAAAAAAGGATGAAATTCTAGAATTGATATGTGAAACACGGTTCATGGAAGAGATGCCTAGAAATATTTACCAAAAAAAGAGATGCCTTCAATTCAATTAATTTAATCATATGCTTCTATCTCCTAGGAACAAGATAAATTATTCTATGTACGGCAATATGAAATGATATCGTACCAAACTGGCTACGTGATAAAAGAATTTATAGTTTGTGTTCCACCTCAAATTTATTTGCCCGTTCCTCGTATCCCACTCATCTACTTTTTCGTTTTTTTTGGACATTGTTATTTTTTTTTTTTACTTATTTTACGAAAGTAATGTTGCACAAAATGATACATTTGACGCTAGAGCGGGTTGATGTTGTCAGTAAGCTGGTCTTCATCATCCAGAAGGAATGCAGGAGGACAGTGAGAGGTGCCATCGACAAAGGACATCAGACTCCAGCTTCGCAGCAACAGAACGAACTGGGCACGCCATAACGGATAATTGTTGCGATCAAGTTTCAGAGGAAGAAATGCAGAAACATTGGGAAGGGCAGTGGAAGAAGCCATTGTGATTGGAGAGAGGTATGTCGTGAGACTAAAAGAAGGATGATACCATATAAGAATTGTGCTCGATACTGAGCTTGTATTAGTTCAACGTTTATATAGAGCTTTACAAGATAGAGTTTGAGTGAAGAACAAACTCTTCAAAACAAACTAAAAGATAATTACAGAAAATACAAAAACACAATATTATCACACAATCTGTTTGAATTCAAAATATTCAAACAGTTACAGATTTGGATGAACTGATTCCGTTGTTGTCGCTTGTAGTTGTTGTGGCGGGAACTGAGGTTTTCAAAGTTGATTTATCACGTAGATATCTATCTTATGTGTTTAAATAACAATACTTTGTGATATGAAGAGAAAGTCATCAAGCACACTACAAGCCAGGAAAGTTTACCCTATCAACCTTCCAAAGTAGTGGTGCTTTTTTTCTTTCTTTTTTTCTGGAAAATAAGTAAACATATGGCTAAGGGTTGTGATTAATTACAATGTGTTCTATTTGCTGACCCAAAAAATAATAATTAAAAATAATTGTGTCCTGTCCTGTCATATATATGCAAACATATGCATCGATCTACTATTGCACACAAAGTAATTAAGAGCTATATGTTACCGCAACTAGAAGGCCAATCTCCACGGACGCAAAAAGGACCCCAAAGAAGGCTCCACTGCAAGCCAAGAAGTCTAGCTTATCAACCTTCCAAATTTTGTAGACTTCACTCAGGTTAATAAGTCCGGGCAGTGCAGAGAGAATAATTGAAGCAAGGATTGCTGTTGGTGTGTAATACAAGAGCTTTGTCAAAAACTGCAGTGATATGATCACAGTAATAGCCATGACCACGTTTGACACTGGAGTTTCACAACCGGCACTGAAGTTTACGGCAGTACGCGAGAATGAACCTGTTCATGATCATGATATAAACGAAAAGGAACTGAATTATTATTGATGAAGTATCATTCTTATTGATGAAGCTATTTGTACCATCTCAACTGACCATGTGGGACTGTCCGAGAGTGCAATTAAAAATCGTTTTAAGATAAGCAAAAATGCTTTCCGCAGTTTTGCGAAAAAATTGTTTTACTAACAATAGAAGTGCTTCTAGCAAAAACACTGATAATTAAGTAAAGTGTGTCCGGGAGAAGCATTGTCAAATTAACTATTCTAATAGAAGCAATTTGTGTTAGAAGGATGGTACAACTGTTAGTTCGGTGAGAATATTGCACATAGTCAGTACTCTTCTATCCATCCTTACCGGCTGCAACATAGCAAGAAGTACAGGATCCCACTATGTCCCATTGCCATCATTTCTTTGTTACCATCTATGTGGTACCCTTCCATGGATGAGAAAAATCTTCCAACTGCAATTGCTTCCTGTATTTTGACAAAATATAAAAATTAGTAAACCATTCATTAATTTGTTGTTCAGTAATATATATGATACAAACCGTGAGTGCAACAAGGGCGACTATGAGCCGAACTTTAGCCACATCCCCAACATGGGGGCTGTTCAGCTGTAACAGATTCATCGAGCTAGGGTTCAAGCCATCTTTGATGTGTTTAACAATTTTAATTCCATGTTTATCTCCTCGTGTTAGATAAACAATCAGAGTCGATAGTATAACGGATAGGAGAGGAGCAACGGCTGGAAACCAGAAAAGTTTCTTCTTCCTTTTACCCTGCAAGTGTACGTTCATTGAAATTTGGTGCGTAAAATGAATAAATAGTTACCCATTAAATAATTAGAGCAACAGCTTGCAAAACAATATTAACTAATACGTTCGAAGTGTTACTCACCAGAAATCTAGAGATTAGGATGAAACACAGGAATGAGCAGCCAATGTTAAAATCATGAGGACTCCACTGCAATTGAAGTTAAAAGAAAATGAATGATTGGATAACTTTTATATGATTATTATTTTAATACAAGGAATCATTTCTTTTCCTTGGAGCAAAGTAAAAGACTGTACAGGGTGATGGAAAGATGCCCAAACAGCTTCCATAACAGATATAATATCAGTAATGGTTGGAAAGTGAGTGATCCCAAGTAATCCTTTTAGTTGTTGAAGACCGATTATGATGGCTGCTCCGGCCATGAACCCTACTATTGCAGCGTGAGAAAGAAAGTCGACAAGAAACCCCAATCTGATAAAAGAAGGGTAAGTTTAAGTTTAAGAAATATCCGAAAAAATATTTGGACAACTTTGCGCATATGTACAATATACGATGCTTAAGTCATTGCTAAAGACCCTAATACTCCGCATAGTCTAATCCAGTACAGTCGAATACTACCTGAAGAGTCCGAACGCAGCTTGAAAAATACCGGTGAAGAAAGTTGCAGTGAGGACGAGCTTGGTGTAAGCAATAGGATCACCGCCGGGGTATTGTAACTTCTGAATCATTGAGGGCAAAAGAAGTGAAACAACAGCCACAGGTTCAATTGCTATCTCTCTTGAAGTCCCCATTACAGCATAAATAAGAGGTGGCACAACACTTGTATCTGTTAGTGTTTCTAGCTTTCTGTGTTTCTTTAAGGTTGTTTGGAAAAATGGAGAAGAAGAAGGAATTTTGTGAATATTCTCTTCTTTGCTACAAAATGTAACAGAGGATTATATTTTCTCTCTCTCTCTCTCTCTTAATACAATCATTCTTACATCGTGCAATATACATGACTGTTAGAGAGAAGTGGCTGGAATCCCTACATCACAAAAATGATCTCAGTCATACATTGAGCTATTTACTAAGATCATTACACATACATCTTTTGACCTCACACTAGCAGATATGCTCAAGTGAATACACAAATAAACTCATCTTATTTCACTAATACTAATCAGCTATAGACTTATAATTCAACACTCCCCTTTAAGTCTTGAGCTGATTTCACTCCGAGCATACTCCTGAGATAGTTGAAACGATCCTTAGCCAAAGGTTTTGTGAAAATATCTACTAGCTGCTCTTTAGTGGGACAATACACCAAATCAATGATTCCTTCCTGCAGTGCATCCTTAATAAAATGATACCTTCTATCTATGTGTTTAGTCTTCTGGTGAAACACAGAATTCTTGGTGATTGCAATTGCAGAGGTGTTATCACACTGCAATGGTGTTGCTTCAGTTTGAAGTTCTCCAAAATCTTCCAATACAAACCTGAGCCATATTGCTTGTGCAGTGGCATTGGATGCACTTATGTACTCTGCTTCTGCAGTAGATAATGCCACACAGTTTTGCTTGACTGAAGCCCAAGAAAAAACTCCACTTCCAAAAGAAAATGCATATCTAGATGTACTTTTGCTGTCATCTAGTGATCCACCCCAGTTACTGTCACAATAGCCAATCAACATTGCCTTCTTGCCTTTCGTATATTCCAAACCATAGTCTAGAGTCCCTTTAATGTATCTGAGCACACGTTTGGCAGTTCCAAAATGCTTGCTAGTAGGGCAATGCATAAATCTAGCAAGTAGACTGGGTGTATACATGATGTCCGGCCTAGTGGCTGTGAGAAATAGAAGACTCCCCACAATGCTTCTGTATAATTCTTCACTTACTGCTCCACTTCCATCATCTTTGGTTAACTTCTCAGTTGCCACAAGGGGTGTGATCACAGACTTGCACTCATTTAGACCGAATTTGTTCAGCAAAGAACCTGCATATTTTTTTTGGTGAATGAAAATGCTAGAGTTGGTCTGAATTATCCCCATTCCAAGGAAATGATGGAGAAGACCCAAATCTGTCATTTCATATTTCCTTTTCATATCTTCCTTGAACTCTTCAAGCATCAGTCTATCATTTCCAGTATAAACTATGTCATCCATATAGATAGAAACAATCAAGATGTCCTTCCCCTTTGCTTTAGTGTACAGTGTTGGTTTACTCAAGCTTTTCTCAAAACCACACTAAGAGAAATATGTGTCAATTTCTCCATACCAGGCCCTTGGTGCCTGTTTTAACCCATAAGGAACTTTGTACAATCTGTAGACTTTATCTTCCTTTCCTTTGACTACAAATCCTTCAAGCTGATCTACATAAACTTCTTCTTCCAATAAACCATTCAGAAATGCTGATTTTACATCAAGATGATACAATTTCCAGCTCTTCTGTACTGCCAAAGCTATAAGAGTCCTGATAGTATCCAATCTAGCCACTGGAGCATAAGTTTCATTGTAGTCTAGTCCTTGTTTTTAAGCATAGCCCTTTGCAACTAGCCTAGCTTTGTTTTTTAAGACTGAACCTTCAAGATTTAACTTGGTTTTGTAGACCCACTTAACTCCAATAACAGGCTTTTATGTTGGTTTATCCACAAGCTTCCAGGTGCCATTCTTCTCAATCATAGCTAACTCATCTTCCATTGCTTTTAACCAGGATTCATCTTGCATTGCTTCTTCATACTTCTCTAGATCCATGATGCAGAGATTGCATTGAGCCAATACTTCATCTAGTTTTCTTCATTTCAGTGAAGGGTGGTCAAATGCTTCGGTGTTTCTTTCACCTTGACTTATGTTGCTGGAAGATTCACTTGAGGGAGACAAGGTGATTTGAGAATTTGAATTTTCAGCATTGATATTCCTTCCATGATACTGTGATACAGGAGTAATTTGTGGTAGCAGAGACTTTCATTATTTTCAGAACTGAGACTGTCATATACAAATTTTCCCTCAGAGGCATCACATGTTGCTCAGAACTTCTTTTCCAATCCCAAGTTGTTTCCTCATAAAAAACAATGTCTCTGGACAAAATAAGCTTCTTGGTAACTGGATCAAACACTCTATAACCTTTTTCACAGGTTGTATAGCCAACAAATATACCTTTGACACTTTTGGATTCAAGCTTGTGTCTAAGCTCTTTTGGAACATGAACGTAGCATAGAGCACCAAATATTCTCAGATGATCAATACCTGGTTTCCTTCCAGAATAGGCTTCAAAAGTTATGATGTTGTCTTTGTGGGACATCTATTTAATAGAGTCGTATGCACTGCCTCAGCCCAGAGATAGTATGGCATTCCCTTCTCATGTAGCATAGACTTTGCCATTTCAACCACTGTCCTATTTTTCCTCTCTACAACTCCATTCTACTGTGGAGTGCAAGCTAGAGTAAGTTACCTCTATATTTCTTTATTCTCACAGAATTGCACAAACTCAGTTGACATGAACTCTCCCCCTTGATCACTTCTCAAACACTTTACTTTAAAACCACATTGTAGTTCAGTCATGGCCTTGAATTTTCTAAAACAACTGAATGATTCAGACTTGTATTTTAGAAAATATACCCAAACCTACAATCATCTATCAACAGTATGAAATATTTATTTCCAGTTATTGACTCAACTTTCATAAGACCACATAGATCAACATGGACAACTTCAAGTGGGGCATTTGCTCTCAGTGCTTGATTTTTTGAGAATTCATCTATGTGTTGCTTTCCATATTGACAGCCTTCACATACACCACTATGACTTTCAAGTTGTGGTAAACCATGCACCATATCCTTCTCCCTCAATTGCTTAAGACCACCAAAATGTAGGTGTCCAAATCTTCTGTGCCAAACCCAGGCAGACTGATTTACACTATTTCTCAGTGTAATTTGATTTTCAGATAGAAATGAAAAAGGATAACATTTGTTTCCTTTCATCTTCACTTTAATGACTAAGCAATCCAGTGAAGGACCATCAAACACACTACACATTCCTCCACCAAATAACAAGAAATATCCATGTTTATCAATTTGACCAACACTGAGCAAGTTCTCTTTTAATCTAGGAAGATACATGACTTCTCTGACATACTTTCTGCCCTTATTATTGTTAATAACCAAAGAACCCATTCCTTCAACATTTACAAGGTCTTCAGTAGGCATTTGAACTTTGCCTGCAATGTTGGTTCTCACATCAACAAGAAGATTTACATTTCCTGTCATATGATTGTTGCATCCACTGTCAATGTACCATTCTCCATTCACTTTAGCCTCAGTAATTGCATTGTTGGCATAAAACAGATTTCTTGACACTTCTGCTTGATTTGCATTATTAGCTTTCTGCAGTATTTTTCCTGCAGTACACTTTCTAGCCCAGTGCCCAAATTTGTCCAAGTTATAACATTTTGGATTGCCCTTGTGTCTACACTCACCAAAATGAAACTCAGAGAACACCTTGCACTGAGGTTTTATGACTTCTTGGTTCATTGATTGAGAGGGATTCACATTTTGAGATGAGTTTATAAAAGATCTTTATTGAAACTTGGATTTTGACTCCCATTTCTTTCCCTTAGAATTCCAATTTCTCTAAGATTCCTTGAGTGGGTGCTACCTCTATTTTGCCCTTTTTGACTCACAGAGAGTGAGGAGAAAGCTCTCTCTGTTGTATCAATAGTCTGTAAATCAAACCGTTGTTCTTGGCTTTTCAAAATTGCTACAACCTCCTACAATTCTACAGTCTTCAAACACTTTGTATTCTCAATGACTAGGCATATGGGATCATATGGTTTACTAAGGCTAATTAAAACCTTCTGTACTAATCTCTCATTAGAAAGAATTTCACCAAACGTTTTCATTTGATTTATCAAATCATTTAGCCTAGTAAGATACCCAGACAGAGTTTCATCATAACGCATTCTAGCATACTCAAATTTACGTCTTAGATTTTGCAATTTTACAGATCGTACCTGATCACCACCGTGATACTCTCCATACAACAAATCTCATGCCATCTTCGCTGATTCGGGATTGGCGATTCGAGGGAAGATTTGATTCGAGACTGCATTCTGAATGATTCCCAGAGCCTTTGCGTCTTGCATCAACACAGCTGCCATTCCTTCATCTACATCATCCTCTGATGATCCTTCAGCTTTCTTCTTCTTTGAATCGGAAGTTTTAACTCCTTTCTCCACCAGATTCCACAACCCATGTGATTTGAAGATTGTCACTATCTTGATTCTCCAGAACTCGTAGTTCCCACTGGAGAAAATTGGAGTTCTTACTTTCGAGCCTCCAGATCCAGACATCTTTGGTCTGAATGGGTTGATTTCTCTTTTCAGATGATAATGGGTCTCCGGCAACTTTCACTAAGCTTCAATTCAGCTCAATGAGTTCACATATTTACGCCTAGGCTCAAATGATCGAACCTGGCTCTAAGGCCATGTTAGTGTTTCTAGTTTTCTGTGTTTCTTTATGGTTGTTTGGAAAAATGGAGAAGAAGAAGGAATTTTGTGAATATTCTCTTCTCTGCTACAAAATGTAACAGAGGATTATATTCTCTCTCTCTCTCTCTCTCTCTCTCTCTCTCTCTCTCTCTCTCTTTTAATATAATCATTCTTACATCGTGCAATATACATGGCTGTTAGAGAGAAGTGGCTGGAATCCCTACATCACAAAAATGATCTCAGCCATACATTGAGCTATTTACTAAGATCATTACACATGGCATTATATGCCTTACATCTTTTGACCTCATACTTGGCAGATATGCTCAAGTGAATACACAATTAAACTCACCTTATTTCAGTAATACTAATCAGTTATAGACTTATAATTCAACAGTATCTACAATTAATTAATATATATATCAAACCAGAAAATTAATTACAGACTAGAATATAATTAATTCCATTGCCATCTATATAAATCCATGCAACTAAATGCTACAGAAACATTATATTCCCAAGTATTGGGAAAATAGAAAAGAAGAAAACACTAGAACACCAGTATATAAGTTAACTAGTTGACTTACAAAGGCCGAACTGAGGGTCAAGCTTTGCTAAAGTTGCAAATCCAATACTCTGCATTAAACTCATATTAAGCTCGTAACGTGGTAAAATAAATATTAAGTTTATAGTAATTATGCTGTACTAATTGTAATAGTAATTAGGGTTGTTTCATGCATGCATGTTCGATAACTTTTTTCGTTACCTGAGGAACGCAGAGACTTGCTATAGTTAGACCTGCCATTAAATCATTCTTGAATTTTGAAATGTTGTAGCTTCTACCCCATACAAGAATAGGAAATATCTCCTGCAGCACAGAGACTACACTTTTGAGTGTTGGCTGATTCTTGAGAGATGAGTACTTTTTTCGACTACACAAAACGGTTTCCCTCAAAGAATCCATGAGCTCATGCCATAGACTGGGGGTTCAGGACCATTCAGCGCCCACTGAGACCTCTCAACTGGGCCGCTGTTTTTCTCAAGGTCAAGGTCGACGTCAAGCCTTTCCTCAACAACATCTGAGGCAGTGCTTGATTTTTTGAAGTGTTTGGGGGAACCTGGAACTGGATGGGTATCTTTGGGACTAATTTCTTCACCTGAAACCTCTCTTAACTCGCGCCATGGCCCCGACGGCCGAGCCTCATGGAGCACCCAATTAGCCTCTTCAGAATGCTTTGAAGAGCCCATTGTTGGATGACCTAGTTTTCAGAGGAGGCTACTTATCAGAAGATGGAAGATTTAGGCACCGAAGTATACAAAGTTTTACGCTTAAGTGCATGTCCAATCTTGATTGAAGGATCTTATAAACCCATCAAAAAAGGTGAATTTAATGGTTGAGAGAACTTTTTTAAGCAAAAATCTATTACAGGTCCACACATATTAGATAGTGTGGAGACTAGAGAGAAGACTTAGTGGAATGCATACTTTTTCAAAACAACATATTAGGTATCTTTAACGTGGCCATGGTGGTAATTGTTTAATTGTTTATACTTCCCACAACGTGTCTTATTTGTTCTATATGAAAAAAGTTTCCTATACTCATCTTGTTTATATATACTGATCAGTCAATTTAGAACTTTCTTGTGGCATTTCAGAGGCCAAACGTGAGATAAATTATATGAAGTTGTTTGCCTATAAGCACCTTATTTGTGAGGTGACTAAAGTGTAATTGTTAAAATTGATTTAAAACCATATATAGCCATCCCATGCTTGTTTGAATATAAGATATGATGAAATCTTAATATGGAATCTTTTGGACTTGGATTAGTCCTAACTCCTAAGGTAATAATTAATATTACAGGTTTGGATGGGGATTGGCACTCCTTGTGAATAAAAATTATGAAGCAGTTGGTATTGCAGCTGGCATTAAAACTCTTCCAAAAAAATGTATATATGTGTACATGCATTCTATAATAATTAAAATGTCCATAACTTTCTTAGTACCGTACCCAACCCCAAACCACCAGCCATCGTGCGTAGCAAGACCTCCTTTGTCCCTTTCCTTTCTCCATTCCACCCCCCTTCTTTCTAAGTTACGTCTATTCTATTGTTGGGGTAACGATTTAACGATCAAATCCCAGTTCAGTTTTTGAGCTCTCAAATAAGGATTACTCAACAAGGTCTTGGCGTTGAGAAAATCCTTGGAGATGTAGTATACCAGAGACTGCCAGGTAGATGTATAGGTCTTCCCTATATGCTACTTAGATAGTAGTGGTGGTGAAGGGAGGTAATCCTCCAAATTGTGAAAATCTTGCTCACACTTGTTCCACTTGACTTGTTACCCCCTTCCTTTTTAAAGCCTTGAAAGAGCTTACATTTGTCTGTCGGCCGTGGTAAGAAATGGTTGAGGGCCGCAACTTTACTGGTGAGGCTCTGTATTTCCTTGGTCATTGACGGAGACTTCATGTCTGGTATGGCCTTTTTTTCCCTCGGATGGGCTTCAATTCCTCACTGGCTCACAAAGTACCCTAAGAATCGACCTGAGGAAACGCCGAATGTGTACTTGGTTTGATTCAACTTCATCCTATACTTTTACAGAATGTCAGAAGCTTTGGCAAAGTTGGTGATATAATCTTCACACTTTGGGCCCTTGACCATGTCATGCATGTAGACTTTTAGGGATTCACCGATGAGGTCGTTAAACATCTTGTTGACTAGCCGTTGATAGGTCGTGCCATCATTTTTCTGGCTAAATGGCAAGACTTATAGTAGTAAGTCCCTCGCTGATTTTGTCCGGCTCAAGCATCATGATTTGATTGTAATCGTAATAGGCGTCGAGAAAGTTGAGTAATTGGTTGTCGAAAGTTGAGTTCACTAGGATGTCAATGCGTGGGATAGGGAATGGGTATTCCAGATAAGCCTTGTTGAGGTCTATGTAGTGGACACAGACTTGCTTCTTGTCAGAACCTTCCTTGAGGACCAAGACGACATTGGCTAACCACTATGAGTATGGTACTTCCTTGACAAAGCTGGCCACAAGGAGCTTATCGATCTCAGCTTCGATGATGGTAGTTTGTTTTTGGGTAAAAGTGTCACCATCTCTATGCAACTAGCTTGGCCAAGGGGTTTACGTGGAGCTTGTGGCACGCTATCTTGGGGTCTATCCCTGGTAAGTTTGAAGGTAACCAGGCAAAAACATATTGGTTAAGGTGGAGGAAAGGTTGTGAGTTCTTGTTTTTTGCGGTACTGAGTCTAAAGCTTATGCGCCATGTCTACTCGAGGAGTTCAGGATTGAGATAAATGTCGTTTGCCTAACCTTGTGGGAGGCGTTGAGATGAGGCTGTCTGCTGACCTTCGGGCTCCGATTGCTACGTGAAATTGGTTGAGGCCTGTCACTTATCTGTTGCAGACGCAAGGACGAAGATAGGGTGAAGTCCTTGTGCTTGGTCTCTTTCAAACTTTGTACAACGCATATCTGAATCATGACTCAATTGCCACATATTTTCCCTACTATGCCCCCTGAGTTATGAAAATGGACTTTGACGTGGTAGTTGTTAAAAGACGCGTCGATATTATTTTTTCAAGGCATAGATTTCCTCAACTTCGCCCCTGGTAGAGAGATGGCTTATCAATGACCATGAAGGTCTTAGCACTAACCATATGCAAGGGTTAGACATCCAGGATAATGGTGCCGATAGTGGTCAAAGTGGATTCATTAAAAGCTGAAAGTATTTTCACTTGTTTGTTAATGTCCTTCACTAGCCCTATCTTTTGCACTGCGGAGAGTTGTAAGATGTTGGCCACGCTGCCTTGATCAATACAAATATGGTCAACCTCAGCATAACTGATTTGGTTGGTGATGATTATGGCATCGTCATGGAGCATGTAGATTTCAATGTGATCATTCTTGGAGAATGCGACGAAAGTGTCATCGATCACTTCAAATTTCTGTTCTGCGATACATTAAGGGCTTCTTGGATTTTCCTTTTTCTCTCCTTAGATGTGTATCCAAGATATTTTGATTCATCGAAGATGGTATTGACTAGTATAACCTTATGTTGGGGCGGTTTTCCGTCATCCCGCTTCTCGATCCGCTTCATCGCGTTGCTGGTGATGAACTTGTCAACCCTTTCCTCCTTGGCAATTTCTTGAGGTAGGTTTTCCATTTCCAACATGTCTCTAGAGTGGCACACACCACATGATACAAATAGTAGAGTGAATGTCCTTTTCTAAGGATCGCTCGTCAAAAAAGATGGTCTTTCAAGCCAGAGTTCGTTTCTGGTCGCTTTATAGATCAGGTGGACTAGCACAGTGAACTTGGTGAAAGTCCTTGGTTAAGTCTTCATTTGTATAGCGTGACTTGTGTTTGTCATCATCCTTGGGGTTTGACAAACCCTTCTGGTCTGCGCCTCTGTAGGGGGTTTCTGAGTTTGTCTTGTAAGTGTCAGAACCTTTATTGGTGCAATTCTTATCGTCCAACAATGAAGGAAAATTTTATTATTCTAAGTTCATCAAGCAACATATTACGTGCACTTAACAATTCAGATGCACTCAAAAACAAAACTTAAACCATAAAACTTAGAGCCTAGTAATTGTGAACCAAAGACCCAACTCAAATTCAATAAGAGAGTTGAGATTTGTTATACTTTTGAAGTCCCTATTTGCCTTGCAAAGGTTAATCCCCGAAGAAAGAGCCTTCACTCATTTGTATCTTTGCTCCTTGGCTCCACGGATATGGATAAATGAACTTTGCCTTCTTGGATTTGGATGGAGGAATAGATTCTCCAAAAGCTACCAAAATATGAGGTTTCTATGCTTTGACACCAAGGAAGACTTGAGTTAGGAGATGGACCGCCTCCTACTAAGAAAAACTTGCACTTGTCCGTGGATCGCGAGAGAAAACGGCTAAGTGCCACTGCCCTCCTAGTTAGACTCTGTATATTCTTAATTGTTCTTGGGGACTTTATATCCATGATTGTGTTGATTTGGTCAGGGTTGGCCTCTATTTCGCATTTGGTTACTAGGTAACACAAGAACTTTTAGACGCCATTCCGAATGTGCACTTTTTTCGAATTGACATTCATGTTGTACTTCTAAACTAGGTCGAAGATTCCTGAAAGTGATCGAGATGGCCTTTTTTCTCCTTTCTTTTGACGACCATGTCATCCACTAGACCTTCATGGTCCACAAGACCTCTGGTTGACCAACCTTTGATATGTTGCCATTGCGTGTTTTGAGACCGAATAGCATAACTCTCTAACATTACGTACCTCGTACATCTTAATCTGCTTATAACCAGAGTAAGCCTCCATAAAGCTTAGCAACTCATGCTCTACCATGGAATCTACGAGCAAGTCGATCCGAAAAAGATGATACAGATCCTTGGGGCAATGCCTTGTTGAGATCGATGAAGTCCACGCAAATTATCCACTTCGAGATCGACAATGAAGTTGGAGTCTTTGAGTTTTTCAGTCTCTAACTCAATGATCGTGCTCTGCTTTAGGACATGATTTGGTTTTTGCTGGATAATCAATTTTGCGGTTGAGTTCATGTGGAGTTGATTGTAGACGATGAAGGGGCCGATTCCTAGCCTATCCTTCATGGACCATGTGAATCCTTGTTAGTTTGTAAAAAAGATGTAAATAACTCTTTCTCACTGTCAGATAGCTTTGACCTTATCTTGGCTCTACGCTCTGGCTTGTCGAGGCCGAGGCAGATGTTGACAGCATACTCATCGACTTTGGACTTTAGAGTGCTGTCATCTTGGGGGTCAAGGTCTAACTCGAATTCTTTATAGTTTGAGTGTTGACCCCCTATCTGTGATTGCTATGTCGTTTCATCCATGGCGGCGCTGGAGCTCCGTTCCCCATTTTGAATAGCGTTCATGCTCTCTACTACGTAACAACACCCCGCTACTTGGCCTCCCCTGATTTCTTTGACACCGCCAGGCCTTGGATAATGAAGTAATTAATGGTAAGATGAAGGAAACACCATCATTTTGTACAGCTAGTTTCTTCCAAGTATGGCATTGTGAGGTGTTACGCAATCAATAACATGGAAAAATACCAAGTAGTTATATAGCTCCTCTTGAATCGTGAGTTTTACCATTCCGAGATACCGGACTAGAGTTTTGCTGAAGGTGTGGTGCAAGGTCTTGCTTTTGTTAATGTTGTCTAGTATCCTTATCCTATTAGTTCTGTCTTTGAAAAAGATGTTGACCCCAATCACGTTGTCTACTAAAACGCGGCTAACCATAGCATTGAAGATTTGGACTTTGATGACAACAGCATCATCATGAGGAGAGTTAACGTCTTCCAAATCTCGACCAGAGAACATCAGGATGTTGGAGTCTATTAGGAGTGGTTTTTTTATGGTTTCCATTAATCGAGGCTTATCCAAGCTGCTTTCCTTTCTTTACGGGTCTTTCCCAAGTACTCTTGTTCCCTATAAATGCAGTTGATGTTGAGCGTGGGGCCTTCGGCTAGGTCCTGGCCCTTTGTGGATTCCTAAGCTCTCCAATGTTTCTTACACGAAGTCTTAGAAGTGTGGCTTAGGCGCTTCGCTTGAGTTTAGATCAACCATTCTTACTAGGGTTTGAAAATGTATTGCCTCTGCTGCAAGTTCTGCAAAACCGGAGACGACCTCCATCAGGGTCTTCATGTGTCTTTCGAGATTGACAAGTCTCATGTGCTCTCTGTTTTGCAAGTCCCTTCGGAGCTTGTCGACGGTCGCATAAATCTTAGCAGACTCTGCCTTTCGACCAATAGGTGAAGCATCTTTATTGACAGAAGCAGTGTTGAGCGTTAAGGCGGCGCATTTACAATATAATGTTAATGCAATCACAATAGTGGTAGAGTGATCTGGTCGAGAGGTTCTTGACTTCAACTCTCAATGAAGCACCAATTATTGGAACCAAATTTGTGCACCACCGCTTGTAGTGGAGACGCCCAAACTTGTTAACTTGTAAAAGAACAAACAGTCATAAGCAAGTTTATGATTGGGGGAGGGTGTGTCGTTCCAAGGCTCTCCAATGGTCAAGTTAGGTGTGCAATCCATTAGGTTCTAGTTAGCGAAGCAGTGGGCAATTAGAACTCGTACTAATCGATTATGAATTGAAACTTAGTTTCAATTCTCCTTTAATGATTATTAATCATCAAGGCTTCCACAAACCATGAGTGACACCTAGCAGTATGTCATGGTCGCCCAAGCTAAGCAAAAGAGTTGGAGAACTTATTCAATTTGTGATTACAATTCAATATAGTCTTTCTTTATATCAATACTCTTGAGCACATTATTTAGTTGATAGTTTATTTAGTCTACTATCCAAAGTGATTTTCTTGTCTATATGATTACCTTGAATATGATCATATTGTTTGGTTGATAGAGTATTCTCCCTTAACAAATTAAAGTTTTGAGATCATTTGTTGTATATTCATATGCCTACATAATTAAGTAGCTTAACTGTGGAACCGTGATTTTCTAGGGTTAGAGTAAGGCAGATTCGATACAATTACTTCAAAAGTCCAGTCATGGACTTAACAGCTCCGAGCAGAGCTGGATTAACGAAGTTTTGGTGCCACCATCATTCTGTTTAAGGGCAGTCGGCAAAGTTCGAGTTGGTTCGCTGAGATTGACCATTCTTATTCCACAAAACACGAAAACATAATCCAGCAACAAATCAACAAGTTCCATATGTATTGGATTTCCTACAATCTAGGAATTGACATGCGCCGTAAGTAATCATACTCTTAAGAGGATACAATATCCACTCATAGATATCATCTTGGGTTCTTTCGGCTCAATATAGGATTATATCCTAGAAAGGTTTCTCTCCCAACTGGTATAAAGACACATTCCTAAGGTTCATATATGGTAAAGCAATCTTTGTACTCTAACTCTCTTGCCCACTACTTGAGTCTTATATTTGCTTACTAACTTAACCATCGAAGAGCCTTTGGCAGGCACACACACACCCTCATCCCCCATCTTAGGCTTACTCACAGTCGTTTGGTCTTTTACAAGTTACTCAAATTTATGCATCTCTACACTTGCAACAGTGTGGGAATTTGGTTCCAACATTAACCCTAACCATGTTGTGGACACCCTCGCTTTAGAGTGCATTTAACATAGTCAAAGATTAAGGACATAATCACAAGACAACTAAGATTTCTCAGGTCAAATGACTACTTTGCTACATCTCAACCAGTGAGTTCTCATAAGATATGAGTATAAGAACTCCTGATTGATCGCGTTCAATGGACTCACTCTTTATTGACCACTTACATAATTGTCTTGTTGTCATTCATACCAATGACTCGAGACCAATCACATTCTGAACAGAAGACATAGTATGGACTGATCTATCCAGATTGTCAATGCCCATTTGTAAGAGCAACAAAACAATGAATAACAGTTAGGATAAGTGTATCAAAGAGAAAGGTCTCATGAATCTAACATCTTTAGATTACATTTTCTTAATTTCATATTCCTCAAACTTATCGTTTAAGCGCATAACATTTAATAAGACTGCTTTAAACAATAATCTTTACCCTTAGCTTAAACTAGATTAGTGTAATATGTGAAATGTTCGTAAAGTATCACCTCATGATTAGTTTTAGGGCACATTTCCAACACACATGTTATGGTGTTCTGTGGAGGCAAAAATTTGAGTGAGAGATTGCCTGGGGTACATGGTGATCTCTCCATATAGGGGATGATCAGTATTCAATGTCGTCGAGGTGATTGTCTCGGTCCAGCCAATAGTCTTAGCCTTCTCCATCTTGAACCTCTTGATGGAATCACAAAGCGATTCACTAGGCTTCTTTTTCTTCACTATTCAGTATGAGTGTGGAACCAATCATGGGCCACTCCATGCAGGTTATTAGCAAAGACCTTGCACATTAGCGCATCATTCCTTTTTTGGAGTATTATGATACTAGGGTTATGTTTCATATGCAGATTTTGGATGGAGTATCCCTTGAATAAAGTGAAGGGTAGTTAGGTGAACTGCCTGATGGTGGGCACATGTTCAATCTCATCGCTAAAAGCCAAACCATTAACTTGGGCCACTTCTCTTTGCAGAGCTTCCTTGACATAGCCCTCTCTTGTTCAAGCAGGTTCTAGACTCAATTGTTGACCAAGCGAAGGACATCGTTGACTTGGAGGGGCCTTGGTTCCTCTGCATCTTGCTGATGCTGCGATGACAGTTTGGGTCGTGAAGTTATCTTCGCTGGTGGAAGACCTCTTCCATATTTTCATGTGGGGCAACATGAGAAGAGTCTGCCTCAACATGGTCATCTAGTACTTATTTGGTGAGCTAAGCATGGCGTTTAAGTAAGAGGGAAACGACTAGCGAACAAGTCTTGATTGTATGTTGCCGCAAGGGGGTTGCAACAGGGTGATGGCTAGCTTGGGGGTCAGTTCTTAATTGAAAGCTTCGACGTTCCCCAAACCTAGAATGAATTCTTCTTAGGCCATAAGTCTCTCAAAGACGTTGGCCTTTAATCCCAGATGTGAATGTACGCTAGCCGTAAGCCGATGGGCTTAAGACTTTGGGTGCAGATTGCCTTTGGCAAGCATTGCAAAGACTGTCTGCATGTGCCCAGTACCGAGCTCTTGCTTTCTGAGCTGGCTGATGAGGCCATCGATCTTGGCAGATTACTGATCATCATTTGCTCTTAAGTACGTTTTTTGTAAGCTAATGTCTTCTGTGATACTACGGGAACAGTACGTGTGACAATCATAATTTTGGGGCCTTGCATTGATTGATGGTTGGGGTGTGTGTTGATGCCTAAAGGTTCACAGGGCCTCGATAAGGTTGGCCTAAAGCTTTAAGGATTTCCAAAGCTGATGGGTCGAAAGTAGTGAAACTTGTAAGGGGCAAAATATCTCGTGCTAGAGGAACCCTAGCCACATCGCCAAGTGGGAGATGAGCCATCATCCTTGCGGGTTGGGTCTGTACAATCGTGATCATGGTGGCCAGGGTGGAGTTGAGGGGTGGAGTTGGGTGGTGGCACAGTTGTAGTTGTACTTGTCTTGGTGGTGCTAGGGGTAGGTTCAAAAAATTGAAAACTGAAAAAAAAATTGAACTTCTAAGCCAACTATTAACTCTAGGACCTAGCACATTTCTCTATTCTTTCTTTTTCTCTTCCCCCCCAGCCACATTCCTTCTTTCACTCATCTCCCTCATCTATCTTTTTTTTTTCCGCCCTCTTCTGTTGTTCTTTTCTTTCTCCTGAACCGTAGCCAGATCTTCCTTTTCTCACCCACCAACTCCATATCTAAAGAACTCAATAGCTCAACTGCTCGAATTCCTACACCATTCCTTCATCCTTTGTTAGTTTGTCCTTTGTCCTTTCGCCTCATGCCATCGCTCACAACTCTTCTCCTTGCGTTGTCGCTCACATCCTATCAATAATAACGTATTAAGTCTTGCAAATTACTTAATTTCTAGAATTTATTAATATGCAAGTGGCTTAATCACCTCTCTCTCAATTATGTTGTAATCGATTAATTAATTAATCATTTCTCATATGAAGCTCCTTGTTGGATTTTAAATTGTATTGTTGTTTTGGGTGCATGTTGCTGTATATTTGGATTATAGATTGAAAACTTATTAGTTTCAGCATCAGATGAAGACTCTGATTGTGTTCCTCTGTAATCACTATAGCGACTCCTAAAAGCTCTATTACCAGATTCCATGACTTGGTTTTGAGCAGAACCAGAATCCACTTCAAGAAAAAACAGATGATTTGAATTATACATTCAAATTTAATAAGTACTATCTTTTTCTTAATTCTTTTCAGTTTGCAAAATTGGATCAAACAACGTATCTCAATCTCACTGCAATTCTATGAATGGTTATATAGGTTAGCTAAAATGTGAAGAAGGTACTTAATTTGAGTGTATTTTGTAATCATTTTTCTGATTTTTTTTTTTTTCTAAATCAAATAGAAAAAATCGAACTAAACCCAAACCGAACTAAACGAAATAGTAATTTTGGTCCAACTTTCGATTTCGGTAAAAAACCGAACCCACCCCTAGGTGGTGCACCATGGATGTCACCTCGCGGCGGTGCGATTCAGCCTCTTGGATTGGCAGCCACGGTGGAGACCTTGGTGGTTGGTGGCTAATGAGTCGTGGCCTGAGATGTGAAGAGTGGATCGAGCCCAATGATGAACAGGGTTAAGGTGGCCGGTGGTGCCGCAACATGTGTGTTACGGCTCCAAGATCTATGAGTTTCCAAAATTTTCATATGAACATGATAAACACGAAGAAAAAAAATATGAAAAATGGATTTGTGGATTTGGAATTTGGCTCAAAGGAATAGCAAATCAGGTGTATTTTCAAACTTTCAATTAAACCACCAATTTGTTTCTACAAATTTTCGCCAGGGTTGAATTGATGAGAAACCTGGAAGATAAAATCAAATAGACAAACAAAGTTATGATGCCTAAGTCGGGATAGAATTCTAGGTTCGTATAAGTGTGGCTAAAGAGGAATTAACCTGAAAAAGGATAGAGACCTGGCTACTTATAGGCAAAGAAGAAGTAAACCCTCACGTCCAGGTTCGTTTAATCTTGGAGTAGGGTAGTACCATGTTTGCAACATTGATGTGGAAGCATTCTGCATGGTCATTTAGACGTCTCGAGTATGCTTTGGCAGTTCTCGCCAAGCGCAAGGATTGATAGGCGGGCCAATATTATATCAAGGTCATCCGCATTATGATTGTTTGGTGACGAGATGAGTCTTGGGGCTTGATGATTGTGGACTTCTTAGGAGCTCTCCGGAGTAAAGGCTCAAAAGCCCATCAAGGTATGGATAACGTCTGCACGATCAGTTAAAAGCAGGACGGTCATATTGAGCTAATAATACACGTAGCGTGCTTTAACAGGTTGGGATAATTTATGTCCCAACAAATACCCCCTAGCTTCTTGGAATGACGTATGAATCCCAAGAAGGTGAAAATATGAAAATATCAGGAAGTTTTTCTTCCCCTTGATAGGTTTAAGTAAATTGATCTTTATCTTGATTCCCATGTTAAGGTAGACATTGCTTCATTTTCAGATTCCTTAATTAATTGGGAAAATAAATCCTGCCTAATGTTTGAATCATTATAAATAAAGTTAGGGATGTACTAAAGGAAGTTTAGCCGTGCATCTCTAGCAAGATCGTCGCCAAGGCCAGGAGTCTTCTTTCTTCAACAATTGAGTTGACACCCCCATCTAAGAAGTTCTCTCACCCTCAACTTAAGTACGTTCGCGACAATTCCGGCCCAGATTACCACATCATGTGCTACCGTAATGCCATGACGTTGTACAACGACAACGATGCCTGGATTTGCAAAATGTTCCCATCCACGTTAGAAGATCCCTCCATGAGATGGTTCTTGGAATCACTAGCCCATTTTATCGACTACTTTGAAAGCCCAACTGACATCTTCACACACCCCTATTCAATGTACCGTAATGGCCGCAAATGTCATGAAGCCATATTCAACACGGTCACTTGAATCAAAGATGAAAGTCTTAGGGCTTCCTCAAAGCGATTCGCGCGGAATTAGCTAAAGTAGAGAAACCTGACGATAGACTTGACACTAAAGCTTTCAAGCAGGGACTCTATTTCCACTCAACCCTCTCCCAAAAGCGGAACAAAAAGAATTATGATTAAGCCACTTTGGCAGAGTGTTTTGATGTGGCAGACCACCTCATTGACTAGGACGACTAGACCAAAAAAAAAGTCCTGATCAGGGCCACAATAGACGGTTCTATCGAAAGTGGGAAGATTGTGATACTCCATCTCCCTATCTTCGTGAGAATGATAGGAAGGGATGCAAGGGCAGATCAGCTCGGCCCAAGCCAAGGCAATACACTGCCTTAAACACTATCATCAACAACATCCTTCATAGCATCCAGGATAAACCTTTCCTCAAGCGGCCAAAACCTCTCCATAAGCATCTAGCCAAGAAAAGGCCGAAGGAATATTGCTTCTTCCACCAATGGACTAGTTAGGCCACTCGAAACTGTCATACGCTAAGAGACCACATTAAGGTGCTCTTCGACCAAAGGTATTGTTGGGAGTTCATCAAGAGCAAAGCTAGGAAAGAGAAATCCATTAGAGGGAAAGAACAAGGTAAGTCCGACCGCCACGAGCTTTCTAATGATGAGAATGACTGGTGTCCAGCAAAGAAGCCCACCCTCAACATCGATTGCATCTATGAAGGACAGAGGATGCCCAAGGAAAGAAAAGTTGGCAAACCCAAGTAAAAATGGGGAACTTCGACTACTTTGAGGTGGACCATCCTCAAGCCCCACCATATTGGTTAAGAGAACCCTTAATGTTGAACTACACGTGGTTTGATTCTTCGATGACATGAGAAGATATATAGGCCATTCGTTTCAAATTCAACCACATTAATTTTGACGTCGCCGTCTGCGCGAAGACAAGTGCATGGAGAGTTCATCTCCTTAACACCTTACAATAGGCTATTCATCAAAGATGATGCCTGATGTAACACTTATGTTGTATCATCTTTTAATTAGAACTACACCAGTGATTTGATCTTCCTTCCAAAGATATTTAGGCAATCAATCACTTGCTCTTATCAATTCAACATTCTTTTATGAATAAGAGTTTAATGTTTGATTATGCTACATCTTTTGTTTGTTTGTTTGTTCTTTTCTTTTTTGTAGTGTAGGGGATACCTCAAAATCCCGAATAGCACACATTTTGAAACTTCGCATAATTGCAGGTTTACAAATTCAAAGTGATAGTGTCAGAGGAGTCTCCTATAGCGCATTCCATGTTGTTTCGGTTAGCAGCTTAGGAGGCGTGAGCCTTATTAAGGGTGGTTATGATAGGCGGGCTACGGGCACGGGGACATAGCCTCCTAAATTGGTAGTTCAACACACAATCCGACCTTCGAAAAGTTTAAGCAACCAAAGGGTTGTGGGTTGTAACTCAAACCTAGGCTCTACACCATTCGAAGAATAATTGAAAGAGCGATTGAGATCAAATAATCCAGCAGAAACATTAAAGACATCTGGAAGACATTCTAGGTATGGCTCGACTCGTTCTGATTTTTAGTTTGATCAATACATTAAAAGATTTCTCATGGGCTTAATACCTGGTATGGCAGTGAGGTGGTACTCTGACTATTATAGTGAAAATACTTATAAACACTACGTTTGGGAGGTGAGATTCTTCCAAATCAACATTACCTTGGGGGCTTCGAGCTCTATCCCAAGCTTACAAACTTACCTGTGTTTCGCCTTAGTACTCTATACTCTGAAGTTAGCTTACTTCAAAAAGATTAGCCGACTAAAATATATTCCACAATGTGGAAACAAAAAAGAAAAATCCTACTTATTCTATTATAATACGCTTAAAGATCTACGTAGGACTTCTTAGTTAAATACGACCAACATGCAAAAGGTTGATTCATTCAAGGGAAAAGTGTGAGAACCCAAGTCCTGTGACTTGGGCAAATTTTTCAAATTACGAAAGGGACAAGCCTTTTCCTTGGCCAAATAAACTGTGTCAGAATTTGTGGAATTAAACCCTACAGTTACATCTCAGAAATAGTCATGACATCGATAGCCTTACCCTTATGTACAGCAGACAGATCTTCATAGGGAAACCATGAATCAACAAACTCTTTCGGTGTCGCCTCAAAGTCAGAACTTGACTCAACCTCTTCACACACCTCCAATTCTACGACCTCACCTACCAATTGGGAAATGATTGGCAAGTTTGCTTTTTGGATCTCTGTCATTTTGTGACGAGCATCCCATTCATTGTGATCGTCCATGGCTTGTTGTCCTTCCTATCCTTAGCTGCCCTTGCATCAACCCAGGCTAAATCCAGGATGGGATGGTTGGAACAGTGATCCACAATGGCATCTCTACCGTCTTCTCCAAGTCTTCTGGTGCAATAAGCCACTTCCAGTTTCGATGTTCAACTGGGATGACTTCGAAGGCGTATCAATCAGTTGAGGGCGGCGCGGACCGATACAATCCACATCATTATCACATCAAAGAAGATAGAGATCCGAAGATATTTGGGAATCATCTTTCTGCTGAATTCGAGTCGTCTCACGTCAAGAACAGCATATCTGATGCCCAAAATTAATCGAGAAAGCAATTTATAGTCCCTTGTTCCCCGTCCACACGCAACTAAGACATCCCTATCCCTACGATATTAATGGCATGCTTATAAAGACTACACGCTTTAATCCAGAACGTCTCAATTGCCTTGAAGCATTCATAAGGTAGAATAGCCACGCTTCAAAAGAGTTTAAAATGGTACATATTCTAATTTACTCCTAAATGAATGGTCTTTGGATAACTATCCATCCTCAAGGGAATAAGTCTTTTTCAAATACATATTTAGGGGCAATTGTGGGATCATGATTCAAAGCCGGAGTAAGGCAGGTAGGAATACGAATACCTTAGAAGTTTGTTCATGGACTCAACAACTTCCGCAGTGGAGCTACACAACCGGAACAACGATGCTACTATTATCCTAATTCTAGAGCTGTGTGTGAAGTTCGACAACTTTGCTGAGATTTTACCGTACTTGTTGCACAGGACATAGAAACCTAATCCAACAAGGAGAGAGCCATGAAAGGTCTAATGGTATATTCGTCGTACTGCAACTACACTTTTTTAGAAATGGTCAAGATGAACAGAAAACGATAATTCAATTGAATACTGGTGTATCAATGTTATTATAATATGAATTCCCAAATAAAGCGAATCTGATGGACTGCTGAGTATTCTCGTCGTAGATGAAGATGAAAGGCTTCTCCAGATTATGGCACCTAGGTGTCTAATAAATTGATCCAGAGGGGATTTTGAGAGCATGTCTGCTTAATATTAAAAGTATTCCTGGACAAAAATCAAGCACTTATATACTTGAATACATATAGGTGACAACGAAAGGGATAAGAATAAAGTGGGGGAGGAAGTGGGGATTGGAAAGGGGTGCAGTTGGGGATCTTTGAGGAGTTTGGGTTCATGTGATAAACTGATAATCTTGACTTTTTTTGGGCTCCAAGGGATGCATCTCCAGAGCATGAACAACTACATTTGATTATATTTATGACCTAGATACATTTTTCACCATTTGATTTATTTGAAGGTTAAAGATTCAACATTGCAAAATCTATCAAAATCCATAAGTGTCACAATTCGACCCGGGACGGACCATTTCCCGAACCCGCTTCACCAGCGTAGCACGATATTGTCCGCTTTGGGCTTACCATTCCCTCATAGTTTTGTTTCTGGGAACTCACGAGCAACTTCCCAGTGGGTCACCCATCCTGGGAGTGCTATAGCCCCATTCTCGCTTAACTTCGGAGTTCCTACGAAACTCGAAGCCAGTGAGCTCCCAAAAGGCCTCGTGTTAGGTAGGGATGAGAATATACATTTAAGGATCACTCCCCTGGGCGATGTGGGATGTCACAATCCACCCCCCTTAAGGGCCCGACGTCCTCGTCGGCACACTTCAGGCCAGGCATTGGCTCTGATACCAATTGTCACATACCGACCCGGGGCGGACCATTTCCCGAGCCCGCTCCACCACCGTAGCACAACATGGTCCGCTTTGGGCTTACCATTCCCTCACGGTTTTGTTTCTGGGAACTCACAAGCAACTTCCCAGTGGGTCACCCATCCTGGGAGTGCTCTAGCCCCCTTCTCGCTTAACTTCAGAGTTCCTACGGAACTCGAAGCTAGTGAGCTCTCAAAAGGCCTCGTGCTAGGTAGGGATGAGAATATACATTTAAGGATCACTCCCCTGGACGATGTGAGATGTCACAATAAGAATCAGTTATATGAATCTTTTCAAATCTTCAAAAATCCATATATGAATTTTGTAAAAGCCTACATAATATTGTGAAATCCATCACCTGTCAAATCTATTAAAATCCTCTCAAATCCAAATTTGACTATATAGTGCGTTCCTATCTCCTTTTGATTTCATTTCTTCCAGGCTCCACCACCAACAAACTACAATACTTAATACTTAGGTACTTGATAATGACGAGTGCAAGTCCACAAGAGCTACACCAACCTCTCCACCAACAGGCCTGCCAGCCAAACACCCCAAATTCCCGGATGAGGATCCTCTCCAGATATCAATTCATCTAACCCGTTCATTGTACATTATGAAATCAGAAGGAGATAGGGGTTAAATAAAAAAATTAAAATAATTTTTAGCCGCATGATGAGTGTTGGACAGATAAAATGAATTGATCCCTATGATTCTCAGAAACAGGATCCGAATACGATCCTGTTCCCAAATCCCCTACCCCTCAACAGCCTAATGGCACATTTCTCTCAAAATTTGATCCTTGAAAACACGTTTAAAACATAATTGTTTGGGGTCATTGTCTTATCCGAACCCTAAAGCAAAAGAAACAAAAATTAAAGAAAAAAATAGATGGCACAGTTTATAGCTGGGTTCCATAACGACAAAATTTTAAAATGTTGTGTTTGTTATTAAGCAAAAAACAATTAATAATAACAATAGAAAAATTGTTCTTTTCTTGTTTTGCTTAATACAAGAAAATGTAATAAGAAAGGATAAGCAGATTTAACACCTTTTGTGCGTGTCACCCAGCCAAAATTCCCAGAAGCCTTTTTTTTTTTGTACTATAAAATTATATATCTGTCGAGTGTGAGGCTCTGCCCATTTTCACCAATGCCTGCCTTGATGAGAGCCACTTCCGCCTCCTCCTCCTCCTCCTCCACCGCCTTTGTTCCTCGCAATGAAAGAATTCTTCGGCTTTGGTATCTCATGGATGTCCATCACTTGAATTGTTCTCTGCTTTTTGGCTTCACAAAAAAGGCACATTCCAATCAACATTAACACCAACGTAATGAACTAAAACATAAAAAAATAAAACCAAGAAGTCAAAAGTTTCTGAGCAAACCATTTTCAGCTTCTTTATAATTTGCCTGAAGTCGTCTTCTTGCAGAAGCCAATCTATCAGAGTCTAAATCACTTTCCTTCTGCCCCATCTGTCTCTGCAAAATCAATTAAGGGACAAAACAAAACTCAGTGGAAATAATTTGCTTCGAATTATGGCTTTAGAATTCACATTATGAAGCAGCACTGAGATAACTTACAGTTGCACTCGACTAAGCTATAAATTGAACTAATTGGCTTAGTTGAGTTCAGCTTCTTATATTTTGGAAGTATAAGCTTCATTTTTTATATTATCTCCCTCAAAAGTTCAGCATCCAGACATAGAGTTAGATACTCTAATTTGGTATCCATACATTTTGAGGAGCAGAAGCAGACACAGGGGTCGATTGTGTAGGTTTTGGTGGAGCAATCCTCCTAGGAACTGCCTTTGGCTTGCGTTCTGGTTCTGAATAGTTCTTGTCTGACCCAGAACTCCCATCTGTGTGAAAAACGATAATATTAATAATAATAGTAAGAAAGCAACACAAACGGACCCAGCTAAATTAAACTGCAAACGACTGAATTTTCAGAAAAAGACGAAGAGGAAGTGTAGAATCTGATTCTATACTTACTGTGAGGATTTGGAGAGTATGCAAAATCAGGAACCTGAAAATTAAAAGAACTGAATATTAGAAAGCAAAAATAAAGGACAGCCACTAACCTTTATCCAAAATAAATGTTTCTTTGACCTGGTGAAGGCCATTTTGGGGAATTTTCTGCTGCGGTGAGTCTTCATCAACTGCAAACAACTTGAGTTAGGAATCAAAGTGACTAGGGCAGGATTGCAATTTCTGAACATCGATTTAAGTTTTCCCAAGAAGAGAAATTAAATTAATTAATAAGGAATAAGGATCTTATGTTTACCCATGGTTGAAGATGATGGTTGTTCTCCACGTAACTTGACCCATTCATTCACAATACCTTTCCATTTACTGTAAACAAAAAAAAAATTAAAAAAAAAAAAAGCAACAAAATAAATCAATAACTAATGTTTTCTTTCAATGTCCAAACTAAAGACTTTCACCGGCAACAAGTGAAGAGCAACGATATATGACATACTTGATAATTTGCTTTGCCAATCTCCTAACAACATCGCTTGGATGCTGCTTCCGCAATTGACTCACACGCTTTCCAATATCAGCCTCCTAAAAATCCCAAACAACAACTAAAAATCACAAACTTGGTGGAAGTTTGTTTTCTCTTTGTTAACCGTGGAGTGGGATTCAAAATTGGAGAAGGAAAAAAATTAAGATGACTAAATCAAGAGATAATTGGAGAGAGAAGTGTTTTTCTGCTTATAAGAGCATATATAAGAACCCATAATTACCTTGAGTTCTTGGACTGATATTTCCATATCTGCTAGACTTTGAAGCAACTCAACCAGAGTATCCTCAGACTGACATCAACAAAGTGGCTAACAATCAATATAAAAGAGGCGAAAAAGGACAAGATACAACTAAACCAAAAAAGGAAATGAATGGAAGACTGACAGAAATAGAAATTGACCTGATAAGGATCCTCAAGATGCTTCTTGATGTCTAGAATATTCTTCGGCTCATCATCAAACAACCCTGCATAGGGATCCAACTCCTCCTCATCCTCCTCACCACCATCTCCACCAACAGACTGCGGAGTGTACGGTGAAACTGCTTTGGGCTGGTTAACATTGGGCCCATTAGTCCTATCAGTATTGCAGTTCGGGCATTGAGGCGGAATGGAAGCTGTGGCATAGAGGCGCTCGACAATGCCATCCCTCCGGTGCATGAGTTCAGTGCCATAATCGGCCAAAGCGACAGCTATGGCAGTGTCCATGAACGTCCATATATCCATTCCCGAGCTTTCTAAGATGGTCCGGAAGTCCTCGTGGTCCATTGTGTCGGCCTTGTAGTCAAATACAAACACCGTCTGCTTGATTATGGATTGTTCTCAGATTTTGAGATTGCATCACCAGATCATGAATGGAGTTATAAAAGTCTAATCATCACAAGAAAAAGCACCCAAATCTCCAAAGGCAGAGATCTGAGGAGGTGTTGCAGACATTTCAACAATCCAAGCTCCAAAGAGAACTCCCAGGCAAAAGATCAAATTGTCCGAGTGAAGATGAGAGAAAACTGAATTGATTTCCGGGTTTGTGCGTGAGTTCCTTGATTCTTTGTTCACTGTCCAATTAAATGAGACTTGTCGTGAATTTTTCAGACAATTGAACAGGCAATGGCTATACTTCCAAATCATATATGAACCCTAAAAAGTGGCAGAAAAACTCTACATTCCTTCTGCCCTCTATCAAATCCCACCAAGCAATGTCCAATCAAAATTCTTTACACTTTATCGCTTTCACAAACTGCCGAAACCGGAAAAGAAATAGACAAATTTTCAGTCGAAAAAAGGGTTAATGAACCACAGATATCCATTTTTAGAGAACATCAAAGCTCACGTAGTGCTATCAGAAAACCAAATACATGCAGAGTACCCAAATGAAAAAGCTTACTGAACTAGAGAGCAAATGAAAAAAGATGAAAAACAAATAGAGCAAAAACAGTAGAGTCCTATAAACAATTAAGCAGCTTATCATCATATCAGCAAAATTCAGATTAGAGAGTAAACACACACTAAATACAGAGATAGATACACAATACAGAAATTCAAAGGAAAACATTAAAATCCCTAATCTGGAAAAACACATGAGCAGCCAATAAATATTTAAATAAACAGCAATAAAAAAAAAAAGATAAACCTGAATTCAAACAGAAAGCAACGTTTAAACAGAATGAGGTTTACGAATTAGATAACATACCAAAATTAGACAACTGAAATTCCCTAATCTGGAAAAAAAAAAAAACCAAAAAATTAAAACCCTAATCCTACATTCAGAGAAATTTATAAAAAAAAAAAGTAATATAAAAGGATGTCAGATCTGAGGAAAGATAGAAATGGAAAAATACCGAGAAGAATGAGAGAAGGAGATGCCGTCCAGCGGAGGAGCGAGGAGGGAGGAGGGTGGAGGGGCAGGAGGATGCTTTGAGCTGTCTTATTTCCTTCTTTTGTCCGGTTTATTTTACAGAGAAATAAAATCATGGAATTTTCTGAAAGGCGAATCAGCACGTAGTGCGACTGTGCGAACCCACTTTTGACCTTTGGATTAGCTAATTTTAATCCAATGGTCGTTGATGAATCTGAAAAGCAAAACCCAAGTATGCAAACAAAAAAATTAGGCAATTCAATTGGGTTTTCTATATCACTGCCCAATTCAATTAAAAATACGTCGCAAGTGACCATTTATTATGGTGGTAAAAAAGTGTGGAATGTCACATCTCGGCTCGGGCCCAGCTACCTTCCGGGCTCGACTCCACCGTAGCACGATAGTGTTCGCTTTGAGCCTTTCCCACGTCCTCACGATTTTGTTTCTAGGAACTCACACGACGATTTTGTTTCTAGGAACTCACACGACGATTTTGTTTCTAGGAACTCACACGAGAACTTCCCAGTGAGGAACTCACACGAGAACTTCCCAGTGGGTCACCCATCCTGGAAATGCTCTCGCGCGCTACTTGCTTAACTTCGGAGTTCCGATAGAACCCGAAGCCAATGAACTCCCAAAAGGCCTCGTGCTAGGTAGGGTTGAGAATATACATTTAAGGCTCACAGGATCTACTCCCCTGGACGATGTGGGATCTCACATAAAATATTTGACCAAAAAAAAAAAAAAGAGTGGAATAATAACAGTGGGAGTTTAAATTTTGTCGGTAACTAATCTAACATCTAATCTAACAAAATTTGTAATTTGACAAACAAAATTAAAAATACTTGAATTTTTGGGTAAGTAGCCTAAGTGAAGAGTATATTCAAAATTCCAAAACAAAATTGTGTTGGGTTGAGTTGAATAATTCGTTTATTTATTTGAGTTTGTATTTTTTTTCCTTCTATTATTTTATTTTATTTTTTTTTTATTTTTTATTTTTTTTATTTTTTTTTTATTTTTTTGAATTGGTTGGTTTTGGTGAGGTTTAAGAGATTTGGGACCTCTGGGGTTTGGTCGTGACTCAATGACTCATGGGTGCGCAGTCGTAAGCAGGTTTTTGTTTGTGGTGGTTTGGAAGATGAACGGACAGAGCGAGAGAACGCATTGACCAATTTTGACATCATCTGCGCGTGTTGGGGTTGGGCGCTGTCATTGGTGCGAATATTGTGTGCGTCTTATGTACTGGGAATCATCGTGTGTATATTTACTTTTGGATTTTGCTTCCTTCACCGGGAATTAGACTATCAATCGCATTTACAGAATTTTCCCATTATTTATGCATCTTAATGATTCGTTAAATTTTATTATTTTTTTAAATTTCAACATGCAATACAGATAGCTACATACTTTTGTAGTTAAAACATATTATTGTCACACATTTTTTAATAAAATATAAAAAATTCACGTATTATACTTGTTGTAACATATTATTGAAGAAATAAAAATAAATAAATGTTAGAATTTTAAAAAATGACAAATTTTAAAAAATATATTATTTTAGGAAAGTTGCTAAATAATACCCGCACTTAATTTTCACCTATTATATTTGTTCCATATTTTATTAACTATGTTAGTAATATAGTCATCGAGAGAAAAACCAAAAGAAAATTTTCTCCCACTGGCTGCTGCCTTTGACTTTGAGGCGGTAGCAATCTTCTTGAAAATCATTCTTCGCTTCTTCCCTCTCACTTTCTGTTTACTTTATTTAGTGTTGAATTGTAGCTGTGAAACGCTATAGTCACCGTGATAGTCGTCGTCTTTTGGCCCACGCACACAATTATCACAAGATTTTGGGTCAAGTTATCACCTTCGATGTAGGGCTGAAGCAAGAAGCCATGGAAGATGTCAAATTGCATCGGTGTCGAGTTTAGTCAGTATGACATCTTGGATTTAGCCAATGCAGTGATATGACAAGCGGATGTCCGGAGGATGTGGAGCAGCGACATGATTTTATCATTTTATTTTGTTTCAGTTTAATAATTTTCAGGAATTGTCCTGGAATTTGGTTTGATTTATCCATGTAGGAGAGTTTGCTAGTTTGATTGCTGTCTATAGGACAGTGCATGGTTTAATTTTCGTTTTGGTGTGCTACCTCTTTTGCATCTATGTGTGAAGGGTGGAGCTATTTAATTTGCTGGATCTACTCCATCTGGTGTTCTAGGACCGTGGTAGTAGTTAGGTGATGTAATCGACCCATGGGCACCCTTTCCCAATTTATGATTTGAGAATTTGTTCTCACATGATCTCCCTATAACACGAAGTTAAACAATTTTATTGATCTGTATAATCGTGCGGTTCCTGATGAGTTCAAACGAGTGCTTGAAGTCTACTCATTGCTTTGCGATTATTGATGCTTTGTTTTAATATTTTTAGATCTAGTTTGCAAGCACCCTTCTGAGACCGAGTTCTTCATGATATGTATTTGTAATACCATTTTATCAATGAGTGAAAAATCGAAACCTTCTTTAAAACTATGTTATCAATTAATTTGAATTGCAAATGCAATAAGCTTCGACTTTTTCTATACATTATGGCATTTTACCTACATTTGGAAGGGGTCAAATTGGAAGGAGGAGAGGTGGAAATAGAATGAAATGGCATTTTAATATGGATCCAATTTTTAACCACAGTTTTAAATTGAATCCACTAGTAAGTCGACACACTTCCACGCCCCATATTTACTTGTCCTTAATTTTAACACAAATTACAGCATGTGCCACTGAATTGTTTTTGAAATTTGCTAGATTGCAGAAATTTGGGGGAGTTTATACAAACCCTATCCATTATTCTCAAAATCCTACCTAGAGCCGCCTAGGCGGCAAGCCACCACCCAGATTAATCCCTAGGCGTTTGAAAATTAAGAAAGGGCGCCTAGACTTGCTTAGGTGTTCGCTTAGCCCACCCAGACCTGTCTAGGCACTCGCCTATGTAACGACTCTCACTTAGACAGAAGATAGATAAATTTCATTTCTCATGATATTTTTTCAATAAATTGTAAAGAGACTTGTGAATACTCAGATGAACACACATTATATGTTCGTTCCCCATGTTTTCATTATGTTCTAATACTTTATAATCTATATATCATTTTATTTTGCAATTTATGTATCCCATTTAAATTATGGATTTTTTAAGTATAAGCAGACACTTATTTATACAATACTTAATAGATTTACTTAAATCTCCCTAATCCTCCTTGGCCCCCGCCTAAGCTCGGCCTAGCCGCCTAGAGCCTCAATCCGCCGCCTGACTAGTGCCTAGCATCTTTTGAAACCTTGACCTTATCCCGTCGATTCAGACAATCTAAAAAATAACAAAAAATCTTCCCGATTCCGATGTTTTAGAGATTATAGCTCGAATTATGAAACCACGTTGGTTTCTGCAAATGATAAAACCACATTGTAGCCAATTTGGGTTCTGAATTGGTTTCGTCCATGGCGCATAGGTTGGTTAGTTGATTTTATGTACTTGGTGTTTGGGCTAGATCTGTCGCTCGCATAACTCCAATTATCTTGCCTGTCATGTAAGGTTTGTTGCTGCGTCTTCTGCAATATACGTTTATTGTTAGTTTGAATAATACCCCTTGTAGGACCTTTATTAGGCCTTGAGGCTCACAATAGAAACTAACATGAATCTGAGCGTGCCACTGTTCCTTTTGTCTAACAGATTGTTTACTTGGTTGTTCAGTTAATCAATTTCTTGCGCCACAAGTCACTTTAACTTCTTGGACTATTAGGATTGTTCACATATGGGTTAAGTTATTTTCTTGCCTTTTGATCAATGACTTTCATTTATAGCGTCATATGTTCGTTCACAAAGGAGTTCAAGGTCATTCAAGTTAATTCCTTAATTATTATTAGCTTAGGCGGATGGCAAGGAAATAAGAGTAATTAGTTTAACAGGGTTAATTATAACTAACATTTGAACAAAATTAGTTAAAAATGACATAAGGTTTAATTCAAGATATAGAAATAACAGATATATTCTACGTAAATAAAAATAAATCAGATTTGGGCAAGAACCTTGTCGGGCAAGGTTCATCCTCTTGCAAACACCTCTCCTTGTATTTGACAGTGATTGAAATCTTGAAAAAGAACATATAAACAAGGTTTACTAAAGGGATTCGATACTACAACAAAGGGAATGGTAGCAGAGCTTCTAAAATTGGATAGAAGAGAGTTTCTATGGTAGACCTGGGACTTGAAAGGGACAAGGGATGAACAAACTAAAGCTTTTTCTGGTTTCGTTGTTCAGTGTATTGAGAGTTGCTTGATTGATTGGTTGAAAGAGAAACCTATGCTTGTGATATGCCACAACCCTGATATCCCCAAATATCAGGGTATGCCCGTGCTACCTGACACCCAAGGGTGACGAAGCCATTTTAAACACGCATATAACTAAAATATGTAGTTAGAAAGAGATACACAAATGTAGAATTGTGTTCAGAGCATACAACTAATCAAGAATAATGTGAAAGAATTGTTAAAGAAAGGTACAAACTGAGAAATGGGCCTTACATAGAGGAGACTCGAAGATGCTTGAATGGAAGTACCCTGACACTAGGATCGTGTGCCTTGACTCTAACTCCTAAGGGGGTGCAAAAGCAGAAAATGTGAGTGGACCAAAGTTTATAATAATACTAATAATAATAAGAACACCATTTTCTTTCTGAACATACTAACCCCCTGTTTTGAAAACACATATATATACTACATAGTAGGTTTTCCGAAAACTCTAATATGCCCTGAAAATATTCGTAAAACCAGTATGAGTAAAACCATGCTCAATAACAGTGTTATCATTGCCCGAAGGCAATGAAGGAAAATTTGTGAAAAACATGTTCATTTGAGCAACATTTATGGCATGCAATTAACATTTAAAGGCGGAATCATGCTTGTATGCACTCAAAACAAAACATTACCCATGAAATTCAAAGCCTAGTAGTTATGGTGAACCATGACTCAACTCAAACTTAAAGAAAGGAGTTGAGAAACTTTTATACCTTTGAAGCACTTCTTTGCTTAGCAAAGGTTAATCACCCATGTGAGGGCCTTCTTTCCTTTGTCTCCTTGCTCCTTGGCTCCATGGATATGGATGGAAGAATTGATTCTCCAAAAGTCTCCAAGGTAGGAGACCTCTAATTTTCGACACCAAGGATGGTGAAGGAAGAAGATGAGTGACCTTGGAGGAGGAAGGATTGCTAGCTAAACCCCTCCAAGGGGGCCGGCCTCCTAGAGAGAAAGGGAAAGACATGTTCTCTCCAATTTTCTCCAAAAGAAACCCTAATGATGAAATGGCTATAAAGTTGCCTTTATACCACATCACAATGGAGTGGCAAACTTGCAATTAAGCCAAGTTCACTACCGCTCTCTATATGGCCGGCCACTTAAGGGTTTATTGGGCTTTCAAGCCCTTTACGTTTTCAAGTTGTCATACAACTTGATCTAATGGGCTTGACATTCAAATCCCATTGGGCCTTGCGGTCCAAAACTAACCCGAGGTCTATAACGAACTTATTCGTTTGATTAATTAACATATTAATTAATCCTAGCCATAAATAATTAAACCATTTAATTATCCTTACTCATCTCCGTTGTATCCTTCAATCATTACCTTACACGGTATGCGATCCATTAGGTTCCTTTTAGTGAGGCAGTGGGCGATTAGAACTCTTACTAATCAATTGTGAATTGAAACTGACTTTCAATTCTCCCTTTAGTGATTATACATCTTCAGGGCTTCCACAAGCCATGAGTGACACCTAGCAGTATGTCATGGCTACCCAAGCTAATCAGAAGATGTTGGAGAACCTATTCAATTTGGGATTACAATGCAATACGGTTTTTCTCTAATACAATACTCTTGACCACATTGTTTGGTTTGATAGTTTATTCATATTTACTATCCAATGTGATTCTCTTACTTATATGATTACCTTGAATGTGATTTGGAATGACTTCCTAAATCTCATTCATACTCTGGCTAGAGATTCTAAATCATATCATAGAGTATTCTCCCGCAAACGGTTTGAAGGTTAGAGATCCCTTGTTGCGCATTCACTTGCCTCCATGGCTAAGTGGCTTAACCCCAACTATGCCGTGGACACCCTCTGACGGAGTGACTTTGACATAGCCAAAGATCAAGGACCTAACCACAAGACAACTATGACGCCTTAGGTCAAATGACTACTTTGCATTATCCCAACCATGAGTTCTCATGTGACATGAGTATGAGAACTCCTCATTGATCGCGTTCAGTGGACTCATTCTCTATTGAGCACCTACGTACTTGTCTTGGTGTCAGTCACACCATTGACTCGAGACCAGTCACTCTCCCTAAGAGAAGACATAGGACGTACTGATCTTAACGAACTGTCAATGCCCAATTGGCAATCCTATGATCAGGAACATTTAGGATATGTATACGAAAAAGAATGGTCTCATGAATCTAACTTCTTTAGATCACATTCTCCCTATTACATATTCCTAAGCATATAACATTTATATGAGGCGGCTTAAAACAATAATCTTTGCCCTTTATATTAAACTAGATTAGTTTAACATGTGAAATGTCCGTAAAGTATCATCATATGATTGGTTTTAGGGCACATTTCCAACAATCTCCCACTTGCACTAGAGCCAACCAGCTTGGTCATCAGTGATGATACCTCTTCTGTAGTCATTTCAAAAATGGCTGAGTAGTAGGCCTATACAATGGATATCTATATGTTATCCATAGAAGCAACCTTAAGAATAACGACGTCACCATTATACATGATTCTCAATCATGTGGTTCAGTCTCTCATTTAAGTTCGGATCTTGATGAGACCTTGATTCCCTGGCTTGAGCTATCGCCCCATTAGTGTCGTAGTGTCGGCACACTAGAGACTCTTTCTAGTTGGAACCGAATAGACAGTTCATGAATGAACTTTCCCATCCAAACAACATTGTTGTAAACTTCTATATGGCGATATATTTTGCATTCATGATGGAAGACACTAAAGTCATTACTTTTAATGTTTCCACCCAAATATCTCTTTAGTCATAATAAAGAGATATCCAATTATCTCTTCATTCAAAATGAAGAGACATCCAATGATGGATACGATATTAGATTCATAATCCAATACTTTTACGCTTCCATTGCGTTACTCTAATTCTTCCTCATTTTTGAGGAATCTATCCGTATTTCTTAAATACATAAAGACTCACTTGACAGTTGCCATGGTTCTGATCCTGGGCTTGCATTGATATCGTCTTGTACCGTTCTTGGTACAACTCATATCAATGTTTTTCATACAATATGAAATACATAAATCACCTTTCTGCTTGTACATAAGGGATTCCATTTACGCATTATTTCTTTAGGAGTCAAAGGGTACATTCCCTTTGAGAAGAGCAACTTCCTAGTGTCACTAGAATTGTCATTCTGATTGAAGTTTATCATCACATGAGAAATTTCCTAGCATCTTTTGTCTATCATTAGGGATTGATATAATCAGATTATATACTGAAATCTATCATTATAGATTTCCATCCCATGTATATAGACTATGTCTCCCATATACATTCTATCATTATAGAATGTTTAAAGTCATTACTTTAACGAAGAAGAATTCCTAAACTTAATATATCATATATATGTTTTAATAGGAATACGATTAACTCCCACTAATCTTTTGTAAACCTAGTAAACAAAAGATTCATTTACATCTTTATGAGAAATCAAACGATTTGATCTTTCTCTCATAAAACGCTTACAGCTCCCACTAGCTTGCTAAGATTCATGATGGATGGATCTTTACAACTTACACGTCTTGTGATTCTTAGTTTTAGACATATATTATCAAGACTATCTTGGTAATGGTTTTGGAAACCCATATTATGTCCAAACATTGAATCACTGTTTAGTTGTAGTTAGCAATCATCGAATTAATAGAAACCAAGACTACGTCAAAGATGGTTTCTTCCAAGTCAACCAATCTCTTTGATTGTAGTCACCTTAAGCTACCAATTAGCTTTAAAGGTTTCATTATTTCGGGTCAAATGGTACTATACCATTTCCTTGAGTATATGTCGTATATACACTCAATGTAGTCATAAGGATTCTCATTCTTATTTCTTTCGAATTAAGAGGTGTAACTCTGACATAGTCATAAAGTTCAAACCTTTCAACTGAGACGGTTTATAAATCCTTCTCAACTACATTTGGAGCTTATGGTGTAGGAACTAGGTTGTTATATTTGTTGATCATCATCTTGTCACTCAAAGAACCCATTCTTTGAGTTCTATCTCTAGTTCATTTGCTCTATGTTAGGCAAATCCTACTGTAGGATTACAATGAACTACCCAACAAATAACATTTATTAGTTGGTTTATATAAGTGATATCCAAAGGTTAATTTAAGGATATCCCACAAGATTGTTCTCAAACAAATATTGCTTATTAGCACACAACCCCAAATCTTAACACGATTAAGACTTGTCTTTCTTTCCAACTACATCCTATGGAGTCATGAAAATTTTGGAAGACCTTCTAATTGACAATCATATTGTCTTAGAAGTATATATCCTATATATGGGTAATTGATAACATCCAACGAATAAATCTTATTCGAGTTCGTTCTTCTCCTAATGGAGAAATCCATTATCTTATGATGCTACTTTTCTTGATTTCTATCAAGGAAATTCTTCTAAAGTGTTATATTTCCTTGGATCAAATCTAAAGAGGTAAATACTTTAGACGTCTTACTCATCAACTTACATTCTTGAATTCTTTGAAACCTTTTGCAAAGTATTCGGACTTTTGTTTATTCAAAATAAACGATAGTCCAACCGAGAGCGATCTTCGGTGAATGTCATACAACATGAGTAGTATTATGTTGTGGACAAGTGCCACTAACATCTAGGTGAATTAACCTCAACAACTTTGTGATTCTTTATTCTTTCAAAAAGAATAAAGATTCGAACATTTCGCCTCTATACAATTTTAACAAGAAGGTATTGGATCCAGATTTAACGATCCTAAGCATCCATCTATGACCAACTTGTAATTTATGTTTTAGAGGTGTCACAACTAAGTTGGGATTAGTCACTACCTTGCAACCTTTTGGGTTTTAAGCATCGTCATATTCTAAACAGTTAACGCTACCACATCATCTCTACTATAGAGATAATCAATTAGATTTCAATAATCCAATCTTTCATTAATAAAGAACAATGTTTTTGTCAAACAAAACATTCATCCATTTCTTATGGTGATGGAATTAAGTTCCTTATTCAAATTGGAATGTAAAGACAATCTTTGTTTTTCCAATTCATTTGGTAGTTCATATGAGGAAGTAAGTACTATCTGTTTTCGCAGAGATCTATATTTGATTCACGTTCTGAATGTGAAGTACTTTCTCTTCTCTCATCAATCTTCTACTTCTTATTAGCCACATTTTTACAACGATTGTAAAACATAGTCACTAATACGGAATCAAGCATTCAAGTAGAAGAACCAAATGTTTTGAACCTTTCAAGAACAATTTACAACACCTTCAAAAGGTGTGTTCTTGACACTTGCAAGACATTTCTTGCATATACCCCTTCCAATGTCCATCCTTTCATAAAGAAAGTTTGTTCCCTTGGAGTTATTTTGCCTTCTTCACATGACTTCTCCATTGACTACAATAGTCATGGTCCCCAAACTCCTACTATCTCTCTTGAAACTTATTTCAATTGTGTTATACACATTAAACGATTTGGAGAGCGTGCGGTTATTGTTCATTATATAGTTTACAATAAACTTAGTGAACCATATGGATAGGGAGACAAAGGTGAAGTCCTAGCCTAGATTCCCTCTCGTGAAGTGGTTTAACACTTCAACCCTCAATGATTCAAAAATCATCATAAGTCCATGTTGATGGACTATTTTTGTCAACCAACCATTATGTTCTAAAAATAATTACAAACTTTCAAGAGTTGTTCAAGGCAACTCTTATTTCTTCACACAACAATTTGTAAGTGAAGAATCATGGCACATTAAGTGCCATGCCCTTGTGCTTACTTCTCAAGTTCCTTGTTCATTTAACAAAGAAACAAGCACTAGTGTTTGCATAAACTAAGGGTTGTTCTAACCAACTCTTATTTCTTCATACAACGATTTGCAAGTGAAGAACTATGACACTAAAAGTGTTCATGTCTTTGTGCTAATCTTCATAAGTTCCTTTGTTCATACAACAAATGAATAAACATTGGTTGTTTGTGTTGTCCTCTTTATGATAGACTTATCTAACATGTTCTTCCAATGATACATTATCAATAGGAAAATTGTGAGGATGAGACTACTTAGGCACATATACAATCCATTCAAGACAATCTATGGGATTGTGGTACCAAGTCCGGAAACTAAAGCCTTTGGCTTTTCTTTGTCAAGTTTTGGATAGCGTTTGCAAATATATCGGTAAATAAATACATAACGAATATAAATTGATTGATTTTAAGCCATTTGATATGGGTCTTTAAATCAAATAGCACCACCCACTATTTTCGGCAAATTCCATATCCCTTATCGGAATTCGAGAGTTTTGGAGAAAACTCTTAGTAGGGTATGGGAGGCTCACTATTACCAAGCCCACCTCACAATGATATGATGTTGGCTAGCAACAATAATAATGAGAGAGTACGCTTACTCATTTACATCTAATGTAAGTACCCATCTTATTTGGCTTCTAGAGAATGAAGCCTCACAACGATATGATGTTGGCTCCATTGCACTTAGTTAAGTCATTCCCACCATGCAAGTTCGAGTAGGGGTTCAAGAACAACCTCACAATGATATGATGTTGATCATTCTCGTTGCCTACCTTCACAACATCATGTATGCATATAGGACTCATCCTGAGTGTAAGCACGCACTTTGTACTCCCCCATGATAGGGTGAAGTCAGTGTACGAGTCACAAACGATCGGAGCCTACCACGGTGGAAGGCCACGAAAGAGTGTTCAAAGCACTCTCACGCTTGCCAACTTAATAATGGTTTGGTTGAGGGTTTTAGGTCTCATCACATATAAGCATTCATTTTAATCTTATTAAAACAATTTGGTCCTATTACAACTATTGGTCCATGTGATTGATTTAGTAGTATATGATACTCCCACTAAGCTTGTAAAACGATTTTTAAAGCAAGAGTATATGGTACTACTAACATAAGCTTTGCATTCATTGATAGACTATATAGTTGCCTTAGGGCCTTAGGATGACTATGAACCTTTGATTTGATCCAACACGAGCCTAGTGTTGGATCTTGGTCTAGGGATGGAGATTGATTTTAGTTACGCATTTAATCATATTAAGGCGTGTTTTCTTATTGGGCGTTGGACCCAACTACTCCAATTTCATGCATATCATATACACAAGAAAGGAGTACTTCAAAGTAAAGAAGAGCTTATGCTCTTTTACAACATTTGATCAAAACAAATTACTTTAAAGTAAAGAAGAGCTTATGCTCTTTTACAACATTTGATCATATTAAATTACAACCAAAATTAATCTACACATTCCCATGGTTCAAACAAATTTGAGACGGCCTTTCACATAGCTCAATTATCGTAGGCTTAGGTTCATAATCACCCTTTCTTTAATTAATTAACGCTTTAACTAATTAAACTTGAATGCAACATTTTCATTTGGTTTTTGTATCCATAGAATTGATTTAAATGGAGCTAAATAAAATGAAAATCCAATTCTCATTTAAAGATACAAAACTATTTTGTTCTCTACTAATTTGGGCCAAAAAGCAATAACCTCAACCATTGGGCTATATTGCAAAACACAAACTTTTGGGGTCACTTTGTAAAAACACAAAAGTCCACTACTTCATGTAATTACAACTAGAACCCAAAAATTTCAACAAATACAATAACTTCATTAAAGGAGCAAAACAATTTGTCCTTTAGTGATTTGGGCCTTTACGTAAAAACGTAAACTTTCGGGTCAAAGTACAAATACACAAAAATATCAAAACTTTATGTAATTGCATAAAAGCCCCAAAAATACCCTACTTAATAGGGTGGCAGGTTTTGGTAGTGAAAAAAGAGGGGGAAAAGGTTTTGGTGAAAAATTCAAAATATGAAAGTGTTTTGAAAAAGTTGATAGGTAGGTGTGGAAAAGTTGATTGGTATGGGTTGTAAGAAAATGTTTTGTCAAACAATAAAGACATAAATCATCCATCACCAATCAAAATTAAACCAAAACTTTATGAAAAACACCAAACACTTTGAATCAAAACTCCAAACCTTTTTGTTCTTGATAAGATCAACAAGAACATTGAAGAACACACATGAAAACTCATAAGAGCTCCATGAATGTTTTCACTCAATAAAACTCAAATTTTCACTACATAAAAGAGGGTTAACATCCTAGGGTACTTAGGGGTTCCAAAAGTCACTTTAAAACAATTTTAACAAGACAAACAAGAACCCAAAAATCCACCCTTTGGATTTGGCCGAATTTCCCCAAAAACATGGCACCAAATTTTAGCTCCAAAATTCATGCTCATATGAACTACATCTACAACATTTGAGATGGCAAATTTTCTAACAAAATTTACATTCAAAGAAGCAAGAATAAAACTTGTAACCATTATAACATTCAAATCAAAGACTATGAACTACAAAACCCAAAAGGATTCACCAACTACTAGACCTAGGCTCTTGATACCACTTGAAGGAATATTTGTGAAAAACATGTTCATTTGAGCAACATTTATGGCAGACAATTAACATTTAAAGGCGGAATCATGCTTGTATGCACTCAAAACAAAACATTACCCATGAAATTCAAAGCCTAGTAGTTATGGTGAACCATGACTCAACTCAAACTTAAAGAAAGGAGTTGAGAAACTTTTATACCTTTGAAGCACCTCTTTCCTTAGCAAAGGTTAATCACCCATGTGAGGGCCTTCTTTCCGTTGTCTCCTTGCTCCTTGGCTCCATGGATATGGATGGAAGAATTGATTCTCCAAAAGTCCCCAAGGTAGGAGACCTCTAATTTTCGACACCAAGGATGGTGAAGGAAGAAGATAAGTGACCTTGGAGGAGGAAGGATTGCTAGCTAAACCCCTCCAAGGGGGCCGGCCTCCTAGAGAGAAAGGGAGAGACATGTTCTCTCCAATTTTCTCCAAAAGAAACCCAAATGATGAAATGGCTATAAAGTTGCCTTTATACCACAATGGAGTGGCAAACTTGCAATTAAGCCAAGTTCACTACCCTTCTCTATATGGCCGGCCACTTAAGGGTTTATTGGGCTTTCAAGCCCTTTACGTTTTCAAGTTGTCATACAACTTGATCTAATGGGCTTGACATTCAAATCCCATTGGGCCTTGCGGTCCAAAACTAACCCGAGGTCTATAACGGACTTATTCGTTTGATTAATTAACATATTAATTAATCCTAGCCATAAATAATTAAATCATTTAATTATCCTTACTCATCTCCGTTGTATCCTTCAATCATTACCTTACACGGTGTGCGATCCATTAGGTTCCTTTTAGCGAGGCAGTGGGCGATTAGAACTCTTACTAATCGATTGTGAATTGAAACTGACTTTCAATTCTCCCTTTAGTGATTATACATCTTCAGGGCTTCCACAAGCCATGAGTGACACCTAGCAGTATGTCATGGCTACCCAAGCTAATTAGAAGATGTTGGAGAACCTATTCAGTTTGGGATTACAATGCAATACAGTCTTTCTCTAATACAATACTCTTGACCACATTGTTTGGTTTGATAGTTTATTCAAGTCTACTATCCAATGTGATTCTCTTACTTATATGATTACCTTGAATTTGATTTGGAATGACTTCCTAAATCTCATTCATACTCTGGCCAGAGATTCTAAATCATATCATAGAGTATTCTCTCACAAACGGTTTGAAGGTTAGAGATCCCTTGTTGCGCATTCACTTGCCTCCATGGCTAAGTGGCTTAACCCCAACTATGCCGTGGACACCCTCTGACGGAGTGACTTTGACATAGCCAAAGATCAAGGACCTAACCACAAGACAACTATGATGCCTCAGGTCAAAGGACTACTTTGCATTATCCCAACCATGAGTTCTCATGTGACATAAGTATGAGAACTCCTCATTGATCGCGTTCAGTGGACTCATTCTCTATTGAGCACCTACGTACTTGTCTTGGTGTCAGTCACACCATTGACTCGAGACCAGTCACCCTCCCTAAGAGAAGACATATGATGTACTGATCTTAACGGACTGTCAATGCACAATTGGCAATCCTATGATTAGGAACATTTAGGATATGTATACGAAAAAGAATGGTCTCATGAATCTAACTTCTTTAGATCACATTCTCCCTATTACATATTCCTTGGACTTATCGTTTAAGCATATAACATTTATATGAGACGGCTTAAAACAATAATCTTTGTCCTTTATATTGCACTAGATTAGTTTAACATGTGAAATGTCTGTAAAGTATCATCATATGATTGGTTTTAGGGCACATTTCCAACAGGCAAATCCATAAATCTCATCAATAATGTACTGTCTAAGGGTATCATAGTCGCCCGAAGACAGTACGTGTCCATCACCCGAATATGAAGTTGTACGACACTGGGTTACGCCAGTGAATAAACCATGATCCATCACCCGAAGGTGAAACTGTACGACTCAGGGTTACGTCAGAGAAGAGGATATAACATATATATACTCAACTGTGTCCTATGGCCATATACGTCTACATACCCGTGTTATGTTGATGTACTTTATGATAACCTACTAGATAAGCTTCGAAAACATACCTCAAAATCTCATATCCAAGTCCTTAGCTCAAAAACTCAAAGCATCATCTCATAAATCCATGATAACTCGTATTCATAAATCTGTAATATAAACCATATGAATGAAAATCCATAAAACATATTATAAATCATACTCCATTCATGAAATATGCAATGAATGTAAGCCAAATATTTTATAAAAACATGCAAGTTTAGAAGGGGTCCACTCACAGATATTTCATTGCTCGAAAGTAGCTCAAACTAGTGAAGATGGTGTCACTTCCAACCGACGCACCTAAATACAAAGAGAAGACATTTAATAAATCTTTACTAAAACGATCAAATTTCAGAAAACGGACAGCAGATTCGGATTCGGCATGTCGAGGAACCTAAGGAGGGACCTTGGGTTCCCCCATACGCCACCGCGTGCCACCACAAGGTAGCGGCCCTAAAGGCCACTCACCACTGCACACGTCGCCACACACCGAGATGGGCCGCCAAAAAGTTCACCGGAAAAGTCACCGCCATGGACGGCGGCGGAGCATAGAACCTCCGACAGAGACGCGTGTGCTCCATGCGAAGGCTATGACAGCCCTCCACGGGCGCCCACGCGCAGACCCACATGCGGCCCATGCGCAGACTATGAGATCTGGTTTCCAGGCTTGGGTCGGGTTGGATCCGATTCGGATTTGGTCTTGGGTTGCTAGGCTGGACTTGGGCTAGGGTTAATGGGCTGATTATTGGACTGGGTTATATGGCGCAAATGTTTGGGTCGGGTTAGTGGGTTGGGCTCGGTACTGGGCTGGGGGTTAATAGGTTGTTGGGTTGCATAGATCAAAGGGTTGAGCCAGTTTTGGGTCTGGTCTTTGGGTTTTCGGGTCGGGCCGACCCGATTTCAGGGCGAATTTCATGAAGAAGAAAATTAGAAAAACTCCGTACAACCTCGAACCTCAACTAAAAATAGCAATCTAATATACCCAATTGAAGCCTCAGAAACAAGGGATCGAAATATACCTTTGGTTTCCTCAACCGTGGCTAGAGTTAGCTGGAAAACGACTTGAAAGCCATCAGACCTTGCCAGAAAATTGGGGATGTTCCCTCGAGGTATTTGTGTGCTATTTTGTTCATTCAAGACATGCACACAAGATCAGTATCAAACCAAGGAATAAAATGAAAGGCTTTTAAGATTTCCCGAAGCTTACGCCTAATTAGAAATGCAAGAGACTTGCCGGAGAATCCTTTGGAAAAGGTGATGAACAGTAGCATAAGCTCCTGCATAGTGTCGACCTCTAGCTCAAAGGTGCTGATCCTAATTTAATGGTCGTGGCAGGTCTAAGTTCATGTTGGTGTGCTCGTCGGAACAGCGAGTAATGAGGTGATGTGGGTGATGTGCTCGGGGTGAGGTTACAAAGATAAAGGGGAGCTGAGGGAAGAAAAAAGAGAGGGAGAGAGTTCTAGAGAGAGAGAAAGAATTCTAGAGAGAGATGTCACAGAACCAAAGAAACACCCTAGAAAATAGGGTCATCTGCCATGTGTCAGCCCGAGAGAGGTTCAAGATGGAAAATATATTGACTTGAAAAATTACCAAAATGCCTTTACGTTTCGAGTTCCTAAAAATCTTTGTTTTAACTCCAATTTCAATTTCACAAGCATCCACGCATTCGTAATGATGAGTATTACCAAAATATGCTAAGGAAACGAATCTTACGTGACACAACAAGATGGTCCACAAAAGTCAATGTTTTTGCCTTGAAGGGCATTTTCGTAATTTCACATTTTAAAAATTATAAAAACTGTAATATTTGGGGACGGGTCGTTACAACTTGTACCCTTCATAGCTTTTATAAACTTTTCTAGCCCGATTGTTGAAGCTTTCCCTTTTGGTGATGGCTTTTAGAGCATAGTGAGTCATCATCAGCCTTTTGCTAATTACATACCCATGCCACGGAAAAGTACTTTTTTCCTAAGGGTGAGTTGTCTTCCACTACTTGTCACTTCTTACATAGGTATGCTGCCTATTAGCTGCTAGAAATGATTTTAAATTTTTCTCGGGCTGCCACCTGTCCCAGCCCAATTCCTTTCTAATTTTTTTCACACTTACGCCTTTAATTGTATTGATTCCACCATTAAATACCCATCCAAACGGTGCCCCCTTTATTATTATTAAATCTACTAATCAAGACATTGATAATGATTAAAATTAAATACTTGCCGAAACTGGGTATTAGCACCTTTTAACTTAGCCGTTTTAAATAAACCTTTGCACTAACCCACGATTTCTAACATTAATTACCTGCCTGCTATATAACTTAAACTCTTTTCGACCATTACCTTCAACTAGCTTAATTCTTAGAGTCACCAAATTCTCTCGAATTTTCAATCTTTCCTGGATTTAGCTTTAGCTACTTCTTCATCCTTTGATTTTAGTAATAACTCCCAAATCACGCTCTGCATGTGAGTCTGGAGAGGGCATCGCCACTCTTCACCATTGTCTCAATGGTCTTCATCGTCCTCAGGCTGGTCTCAACCTTCCCATTTTCTTTTTTGAAGATGGGGCCCACTCACTAGGACTTGCCTGGACTACCAGAGTCCCTGTTGCTGTAGAAAGCACCATGCCTGCCAAGAAGTGGTTCACCACTTGCCCTTATGAAGCTGAGAAGAGGATTTCTGCTGCCAAATAATCAAGTTTCAAGAGAGGCTTTCATTACATAACTGATGCTGCTTGGTCAAAGTGGGTGGATGAGATGGAACCCATATGGAAGAAGAAATGGATGGTAAATGGCATTTATGAGCCAATCATGATGTCCAAGGTTACCATCCCCATTAAGCATAAGCTTTTGTCAACTGCTCTTCTTTTATGGAACAATGAGACCAACACTTTTGACTTCAGAATGGGCCCAATGACCCCAACTATTCTTGACATGGCTTCGGTGTTCGGGCTCAGGTCGTCGACCAGGTGAGTGGACATTACTGTTGACTGGTCATCTCCCTTTCAGCCAACTGTTGGAGGCTTTGAAGCCTTGCAAGACATTGTGAGCTTGGAGTATGACTCCACCACTTTCAAAAGTTATGGGACTTCCTTTACGAGCTTCATCCCTTTTGCCAAGAAGAATTTATGACTGCCATCTCTTTCTGTTGACACAGTCTAAGAGTACATGTACTTCATCCTCTATTGGTTGAATAAATATGTGTTCCCTAATAAGTCCAAGGGAGTAAAGTTGGAGTGGATCCCTTTGGTGGAAGCCTTGCACTCTTTTGACGATATGGCCACAGAGTCTTTTGTCCTATCCCACCTCTATCATTTGCTCGACTAGATGACCAAGGGATAGCTCTTCGAGACTAATCTCAACGGAGCAACTTGGATAGTCCAGATTTGGTTCCAGTGGTAGTTCATCGATTTTCAGGCACCAAACTTGGAATTTCCTGAGGGAATAGCTCATGTCCAAATTATGTGGAGGCTCTAGCTACCAGCCACTCAACTTTCTCTTTGCCTCTACTTCTTCAAGATCTGTAGAACTAGAATTGACCTAGAGTGGAGTGTCTCCATGCTTAGGAGGTATCCGTAGTTCTCAGACAATCTTTTCCAAGATTTATTCGGGCAGATGCTAGCAAATTCTGCAAGGAAAAGTTCATCAGCTACATCCATCAAAGCGATTTAGCTTGGGAAGTGAGGAATGACCGGGCTGGCTATGAACGTGGGTAGGAGGTCTACCACCTTAACTTCTGTGGTAGACAACTGGGATTCAGGTAAGCTATCCCAATTCTTTTCTTTGATTTGGTCCAGTGTGGAACCTCTTATTATCTTCGATCTCATTCTAAGGCGTAGCGTGGAAGTGATGAGTAAAATTGCCCACAAACTTACCACCCTCAATTTTGAGTATTTACCACTTGGTGGGAAGTGAAGTGGTCCAACAAATAAGGCGGAGACATTAGTGAAGCTCATGACAGGTTCTTCGGGCAAGTTTTCTTCAAGTCTCTCCCTAAAAATGAAGAACTGGAGAGCTGGAATAAGGCTATCAACGAGAAAAACCAACTCCTATTAATAAGTAACTCATTTTTAACTCCATTATTTCAATTATATGTTCTTTATCAATGCTGATCTTGTTTTTCTAGCCCAAGGCAATCCTGACAAAGCAATCATTGGGCAAGAAGAAGAAGAAGTTGTTGATGCCCCAGTCTTACAAGAAGCCACCGTTGAAGCTACTAGGTAAAGGGCAGGCACGAGCCAACCTCTTGGAGAACCTGAAAACATCTCTAAGATGTTTAGTGAATCTGAGATAGAGGCTGGAATTAAGGCGGAAACCAGGACATCTCGTCGGGCCAATCCCAAAGTGGTTGAGTCATCTGATTTAGAGCCAGATGAGAGGTCCAAGACTAAGCAAGATGCCCCTGCCCCGAGAGCTACTCAACCAGGAAAAGAACCAAGTCCCAAACATCTCAAACCTTTCGATCTTTTGTTGTTTTTCCAGCTGAACCAAGGAGAAAAAAAATAGAAGTCTACTAGTAAGCACTTCATCCTTAAATTTTCCCATATGCTCATTTTTCATAGATATCAAACTTATTACTTTTTTCCTTATGATTAGGACCTGTTGCTAATAAGAAGCTTGACTCCCCTCCCAAGGAAGTGAAGGCTAGCAAGGAGGGGCAACAAAGTGATAAGGAAATTCTGTCCAAGATTTAGGAGGAATTGAAGGTAGTTACTTTTTGAACACTCTCTTCCACATTAACTCCAATTGGTTCTTGCAAAGCAAGCTTCCAAGGCAAATGTGATCTCTCATGAAAAACCCTTTTCACCTCCAGCCCGACCTATGCATGTTTATCCTCCATAGGCCAAGCCTTTAGTGGTCCATTTTTTTTCTCAAAGCTTATTACTTTTCTAACCTGATTTTTGCTATTTTTAGGCAAAAAAAAAGCACTCTAACACCTGCAACACCTACTCCATCCCCTTTTTAGGTTCCTCTAGGCATAGTAGTGACTCTAACCTCTCAATTTAACCCTCCAATTAGAGAGTTGTTTCATTTTGTAGAAGATGATAACACTTCTGTGTTTTTTCTTTTTTAGGTACTTTTTCGCTTTAAGAAATTTTCTTGATTTGCACCTGACGTTTCAAGCTTTGTCTCTGCCAGTCTTCACCTCTTCCAGAAGCTACCAAGTCTCCCACACCAGGTGCTAAGGAACTAATAGTCCTTAAGCTACCAGTTATCTCAGATGTGACTAGTTTTAGGGCCTCCATTACTCTATCTTCAACAAACCAGTCATCTCCTCCCAATGCAACTGCATCCGAAATCCTTCCTACCATGGCTCAAGGCTCAGCTAAGGTATACTTAACTTGATAACTTGTCTTTTTCCTATTTCAGCTTAAGGTTAGCCCTCTAACTTATTCCTTTTACATCTGATAGGCCTCTGGCAAGGGTTCGGGCAATCATTCTCAGCCCGCTATAAGCAAAATGGTTCGTCCTCGACCTTCTCGGGTTATTGGAGCTTTAGGGATTCTAATCCCTAGGCCTAGGAAGGAAGCTGCTAGTGAATCTTCTTTTTCCTCTGTTGCTGCTTCTGATGATATTGCTATTATTGCTGCTGTTTTAGGTGGTGCTGACGTTATGCCCCTTCCGTTGGTTTCTCTCCCAACCACAGCCTCATTGCTCAAACTAGTTAGGAAGTTCAGGCAAATTGGGGTTTAGGGTTTAGGGACTAAGCTGAGGTCCCCAAGATCAGCGTAAGATTTTGAGTTAGCAGATGCAGAAGGACTTTTCGGCCTCTTTCAGTCTTAAGGCACTTTAAGATGCTAAGAAAGCTCTAACTGAGTTGTATCAGTCTAAGCAAATGACCAAGGTGCAATATGAGTCATTCCTATCTTTCTTTGAGAATCTGAGGGCCTTGAGGGAACAACATCTTATGGCTGAGAAGTAGGCCAACCAGGTGAAGTGCTACAAAGACAAGCATGCTCGAACTTCCACTAACCTTCAACAGCTTGTAGAAGAGGGGTTGGCCATGGAGGATAGGATCATGGTGGTGGCTATAGAGATTCAGAAACTGGAAGAACAATTTTCTACTTTGAAGGTTGAGCAAATGACCCTCTCCATCAAACTTTACAAGAAGATAGAGAAGGTGAGGAAAGTGAACTATGAGGTGGAAGAATCAGAAGCTCAGCTAACCAACAGCCACATAGTTCTAGAAGAGCCAAGTTGTGTTTTCACCATAATGTAGACTTATTACTCTAGGGTAGCTACTTTGGCCAAGGATGTAAATTTGTGAAACATTTTTTAGCTTTTAGCTTCTGTACTTTCATAATTATTAAAAAAAAAGATCTTCCATTGTTCTGCTACTTTATTTACTTATTTACAATTGCTTATCATTTTACCCAGAAGCAACTTCTTTAAATATACAAGGAATTTCCAGAAAACCATTATAAGTATCAAACTTCATCAATATAGCAATCTCTAGCATCCCAAAGAGTTAGGTGATACTTCTTTAGGAGCTTAGCATTGATTAGATGTTTATGTGGATCTCCTTCTAGATTTGCCAAATAATATGCCCTTTTATCTAATACTTTGAGGACTGTAAAATGGCCTTCCCAAGTAGGACTTCACTTCCCAAACCCTCTAACTTGGGCTCCCAAAGGTAGAACTGTTTTCCATACCAACTCTCATTCTTCAAAAGACTTCAATTTTACCCTTTTATCGTAATCTCGGTCAACAGCTTTTTTTCCTTCTTGGATCTTATTTAGAGCCTCAATGCGAGTGACATCTAAATCTTCTATCCCTTGACATATGGCCTACATAAACTCATCAATGTGTAGACTAAATTGGTTCTGTATTCTCAAAGAACTTACATTAATCTCTATAGAAAGCACTGCATCTTGCCCCAAATGTTAATGGATAAGGAGTAGTTCTAGTTCCTGCCATTTTTGATATTCTATAAGCCCAAAAAGTATCTCCTAACTTCTCATGCTATTTTTCTGGGTTGTCTGCCACCATTCTCTCGATGATACTAATCAAAATTTTGTTGCTGGTCTCTGCTTGACCATTAAACTAGGGTAATAGAGACTGGATTGGATCATCCTTATCTTGAAATTTTCTGCAAACTCTTCTACATCTTTTGAAACAAATGGTGGTCCTTTATCTGTGACAATGACTTCGGGCACCCCATACTTATGTAGGATCTTGATCTCAATAAATCTCTTAACAGTAGCTGAGTTGATAGTCTTCACATCTAAAGCCTCCACCTATTTGGTAAAGTAATCAATTGCGACGATTATAAAGCTGTGTCATTTGCTGGAAGCTAGATATATTTGCCCGATGAAGTCTATAGCCCACCCTCTAAACAGCCATGGCTTTACAATCGGATTTAGAGGTACTGATGAAGTGTGTTGCAAATGACCATGCCTCTGGCATTCTTCACATCCTTTAGCATAAACCTTGCAGTCTTTCTCCATATTAGGCCATAAGTAACCATATCTTCTTAGCAACCATCTCATTTTGTTCCTGCTTGGTGAGCTCCACAAATTTCCTTATACACCTCAGCCATTACTTTCATTGACTCTTCCACACCCAAGCATTTCAATAGAAGCCCATATACGGTTTTCCTCAACAAGATCATTTCCCATGGAACAAACTTAGTTGCCTATTGTGTGGTCCTTTTGCAAGTAGGGAGAGAATGATCTTTCAGGTACTGAAGGATATGAGACCTTCAATCTTCTATATCGGGCTCCTCTGTCATTACGTCCAAGCTGAATTCTTTCTCAAAGATAGAAGAAAGACTCCTTGTCTGTATTTTAACTTTTAACTCAAGTGTCTCTCCTTGGTCTTGTGCTCCAGAAGCTAGTTATGTCATCTCATTGGCAGCCAAATTCAATTCCCTGGGAATATGATTAATTGTGGCCCCACTTCCCCAATATGATAACAATTGAGTGACAGCCACATAATATCTCGCTATTGTGATATGTTTGCACTTGTATCCTCTATTCAATTGATTAATCACTAACTCTGAGTCTCCAAAGATCCTGATTCTTCTGCCTTTAATTCTATTACAATCTCTAAGCCAATGATTAGTGCCTCATATTTCGCTCGGTTGTTGGTGATATTGTCATAATCCAAGATAAATGAGTAACAATGGTGAATACCCTGTGGGCTAATAATGACTACCCCTGCACCTGCAGCTTGCTGTGTGCATGGTCTATCAAAATATAGCTTCCATGGAGTGATCCATAGACCAGATATCCTTTTTACCTCTTAGTGAACCCACGCTTCCTTGCCTGAATTGCCTTTTCTTGGTGGGAACAAGATACTTGCAACTTCCAGAGTACTAGGAATATTGATCGACTCTTCTTCAGGTTTTTGGTGTTCTGTCAAAAAGTTTGCAATTGCTTTCCTCTTCACAGCTCTTTGAGGCATATATTGGAAATTGAACTCTAAAATGCCAGAATCTATTTCCCAATTCTTCCAGTGAACATGGGTTTGGACAACATGTATTTGATTACGTCAGTTTTAGCAATTATGTGAGTATGGCAAGGTAGCATGTACCGCCTCAACTTACTAGCAGTAAAATACAAGGTTAAACATAGCTTCTCAATGGGGGTTTATCTTGTTTCTACCTCAGTAAGGGTTCTACTGACATAGTACACTGCTTATTCTTTTCCTCCCTCATTATTTTGAGCTAATAAACTCCCTATGGACTTTTTAGATGCTGAGATGTAGAGCTTTAAAAGCTTCCCCTCCGAGGAGGCGTGAGTACTAGAGGGGAAGCTAAGTAGGCTTTTACTTTATCAAAAACTTCTTGGTTCTACGAGGCCCACTCAAACTTGTCTTGATTCTTTAACCATAACAAAGGAGATAGGCGCTGAATCTTGCCCGCCAGGTTGGCAATGAATCTCTTCAAGAAATTAATCTTTCCCAGCAATCTTTGCAGTTATACTTTGTTGGCAGGTGTAGGTGACTCTATTATGGCTTTAGATTTATTTTTGTCTACCTTCACGACTTTGATGGACTAAGAACCCCAAAAATTTGCCGGATCTGACTCCAAAGGCACATTTTCTAGGATTCATTTTCAATTTGTGGGTTGTTATCCTCAGTAAAGCTTGTCTGAGATCTTCTAAGTGTTGCTCCTCAGTTTTCAACTTCACCACAATGCCATCAATGTATACCTCCAAGCTATGCCATATGCGGTCATGAAAGACAGAATTCATTGCCCTTTGATATGTAACACCAACATTTTTCAATCCAGAAGGCGTAATAGCATATTCATAAGCCCTACGTGTCCAGAACACCTGAAAGACAACACTTTGTGTTTTGCGACTGCATTAATAGATAGGTCAGCCATGGGTATAGGGTATTCGTCTTTAAGCATTGCTTCATTAATGTTTCTATAATCCACGCAACATCGAATGGCATTAGTTAATACTTTTAATTCTGGTACAATGTTTGCCAACCACTCTACATACTTTGTAGGTTTAATAAAGCCTGCTTTCACAAGTTTCTCAATTTCTTCTTTAACCTTCTCTTTTATCTCTTTTAACATCCTTCTTGGGGCTTGTTTCACTAGCTTGTACCATTCTTTTATAAGCATTCTGTGTTCTACTAACTCATAGTCTAATCCTGGCATCTCTGTATAATGCCACACAAAATAATCTTTGAACTTGTGCAAAAGATCAACTATTTTGGCCCGATCTGTAGGTTCTAGCAGGCCACTAAGTTGTATTGGCCTTGGATCATCTGCAGTCCCTAAATTAATGGTTTCTAAGGGGTCTTGAACTTTTGGTGCTGGTTTGTAGGGCTCTGTAAACAAAAACTTCATCGTCTTTGGGGTTTCGGGCATATCATCGAGCCAATCCAGGTGATATATACATTCTGCCATGTGTACAACAGGTCCAATATCCTCTTCAAAAAAACTTTCCTTCTTAACTATCTTTTGTTCCAGATTTTCCTTTTATCCACCCTGCCATTTCTTTGGCTGAGCATTGCTTAATTTCCATTTTTTTCTTTCCATACTTTAACAGTCTTTTGATTAAGGACCTAACTGCTACTACTTGGTCTTTCTTCTTTTGGTCTGTCATCATTGGTGGTGGTGGGCTAGGATGATGTGAGGTCTATCCCATTCTTTCTTAGTGAGCAACAATCCTAGTTCCAAGAGCTTCTGGGCCGTCACCTTGGTAGGGTAGCCATTCTGAACGGCTCATGAACATTGTAAAATCCCAACATTAGGCTTGTAGAAGTTGGCCTCAGCAATATTGGATGTGGGAAAAAATGGCCGTGATTCGGCCTCCATTATCTCCTAGAACCCTTGCTCGATAGTAGTTGGTTCATGGTAGACAGCAACTTATTGATGTAGGGTTAATGGTATAGACAAAATTTGGTGTATCCAATCTCTTCCCAGTAAAGCCCCATAAGTGGAATTGTTATCCACTACAAAGAATGCCATCATGATCTTTTTAGACCCCAGATCCACCTCCAAAGACAATATACCATGAGTTTTGGCAATAGCCTCCGAAAAACTGAACACTGTGAGGTTTGTTGGAATAAGATATTTTTCACTCCTGGCAAGTCTCTTCATCTGCTTAAGTGGTAGCACATTGATAGCTGCCCCTCCATTTATCAATATTATTTTGAAAGGAACTCCTTCCAAATGAGCTGTCACATAGATAGGTTTCAAATGGTTTGCCAATGTCATACTTGGCTTTCTGAACACCATTTTATCCACGCAAACCCTCTCGGGCATTTTCCCATGGAATCAAGCAAGACTACCACTCTTGATTCTTCTCTGCTAGTTTCTTCAAGGTTCACAAGGGCCATCATTGGTTCATGTGATAAATAATCTTCTTGCATCACAATTGGTTGATCGGGCTCAGCATAAAACATGGAGGACAGAACACAGGTCATGTTAACATGAAAGTTGCTAGGTCTAGTGCCCTTTTCTTTTTCTCCTAAATCTGGCATATGAACTGATCTATCCAAGCTTGTGCTTCTTCATTCAACATCAACTTTGGTGCCTCATGTCATTCTCTTACTGGATTTATATTAAAATCAAGTAGTTGCTCTGGGGTCCCAAAATGAATACACATTTGTGGAGGTGGGGGTGCAACCCTTTCAGGAGACATAGTCCCAAAACGAATATGCACTAGGTTCCGCCCTGGTGTGGGTACCATCACCATGTTTTCTTGCATTCTTCTCAATACCCTGTATTTCCCAAGGTGAGGTGTCTGAGGAACATGTTATCCCTCTCTTTCTGCCCTACTATTAGCCTTTTCTATCTCTTTCTTAATTCTCCAGCTTGGCTGCCTCTTACTTCCTTGAACAAACTCTTCCATTTTAATGTTCCCAAAGGCTTCTGATATGGCGGGAATTTTTAGTGAATTCATTTGAGCTTTGTGTTGTCATTGAACCCTTCTTGTCATGGATGCCCCCATCTCTCTCACAAGCCTCCCATCCTTCCCTATCACATACCATTTTTAGTCTCTATCACATACCATTTTTGGCCCATTCGGGATGAATTCACCTTGGTAACTGGTGGCGTTGGGCTTATGTTTCTTTCTATTATTCCCAGTTTAGTGCTACCGTGACCAGTGAACTAAGGCACTCGAACATCATTCCAATGTGGTAACTTCCTATTCTGATCTTCTACTTCCTTTGAGGCTTCAAAATCCCTGAATACTTCAGACAAATTCTTAAGTTTTGAATATCCTCCAAGCCTGTGAAACAGACTATCAGAGGTATCTTTCTTCAACTCAGATGCTTCAAAATTAACCATGTAGGCTTCTTGTTTCTCTATCCTTTTTCTTTTAACAAACTCTTGATCAATAATGGCACCTGGTATTGGCACTTCCAACTCACATTCACATTGGCATTTGCTACACAAGATAACTCATTTAACCACAACTACTTGTGGCCTATCGGGCAACCTCCTACTTCCTTCAGTTGGCCTATTTGCACCTCTTCTACCTTCTCCTATATTTACAGTAGCCTTTCCCTTCCCCCTCTCAACCCAATTAAGGTTTATCATATTTATTGGGGTTTCGGGAAAATGATCTGTATCAACCATCATGTTGGCCTAGGGCTTTTTAGCAACAACTCCCCTTGACTATCAAGTCTTGGATCCAATCTCTAAACTACACACAATTGATGATAGAATGATTGAAAGTGTAGTGGATCTTGCAATACTTTTTTCCCCTCAATTCTTCAGGCTTACGCATCTTCTTGGTATTGTCGGGCAAGGTTACTCAGGCTCTTACGAGCTCTTCATAGATATCAGCAGCCTTAGTCAAGTCAAAAGTATAAGATTGATACTTTTGCAGCTTGATTGGAACAAATCCTCCATCATTCATTACAATCTTCTGATCCTTGATTGGTTCAACCAAACCTTTCACTGTCATAGGCTTAAAAGGAGTAGTCATCTCTGTAGCACACAATTATATTCCTTCTCCCAGGCCATCATTACTTTCTCATTTTTCCAGACCTTCAAACTCCAATTGATGTATTGACGCTTTATTTCTGTAAAATTGAGGGGTTTTAGATGAATGCTTCGCTTGCCTTTCTTCTGTGAATAACTTCTTATACTTGGTAGCCGTAATCACCAACTCTTGGAGTTCATTAAATTGTACATCATAAAACTTCTTTCTCAGAGGCAACTTTAAAGCCTTTTGTGCAATGGCTATAAGTTGAGTATGATTGATAGGAAACTGGCACCTCATCCTGGTCTTCCTGAATCTTATCATAAAGTCCTCTATAGACTCATGTTCATATTGCTTTACCTCCACCAAGTCATTAATGGTCATCTCTGGCTCTATTTTATAAAACTGTTCATGAATAGCCATTTCCATCTGCCCTCAATTAGGAATGGATTTAGGGGGCAACAAAGAATACCACTAGGAAGCCAGCCTCACCAAGGATTTTCCAAACAGCCTTAACTTGTAGTTGGGGTTTTCTTCAAAAGCCACACAATAGTTTGAAAATTTGAAAATGTAATCTCTAGAGGACACACTGCAATCTTCTCCACTTAAAGTTGGAAAATTGGGCATCTTGAAATTAAGAGGGAAATGATGATGTTCATCCACATATGCTGGGTGAGGCTTCTGGTATGTGATTTTGAACATTGGGCGGGCTTGAGGCTGAGCATACATCACCATCCTTCTTAGCTCTGCTAGTTCATTCCTAGGTTGCTGATTGGCCACATTATTCTTTGGGGAAGAGGTTGTTTCATTGCATCGGGCTGCCTCCAATTAGCCTTTCATCCCCCTCTATTAACCAATGGTGGTGGTCAATAGGGTAGAGGTTTCCCTCCATCAATAGGCAAGCTTCTAGTACTGGGGCCCTCACCTAGGTTGGGCGTACCAAATTTCATCACATCTAGCCCTCCTGGCTTTTTAACCTCTAATAGTGGTGGCAAGAGGTCTGGCAAGCCTAACTCTTGTGGCTCATGTCTAACTTCTCCTTGGTTACTAGTTCCTACCTGCTCTTTCTTATTTCCTTTATCTTATTCTCTAGTAAGGGAAACTGGGGTAGAGTTGGCTCTTTTTCCAGATCTAAATTTGGCCCACCTTCAGTCATAATTCCTTCCCTTGGTAGGGAGTACTCTAACTCCAACTTCATCTGTAGTGTCCCTGTTAATGAGCAGAGCCTGCTAACCTCATCCTTGGTTTCTAAGGAGATTTTTTCCATGCCTCTTAGCACTTGCATCATGATCGCTTGCAAGTCTTCATTGGTTACCTTTTCTCCAGACTTTTTAGAAGAAGTCGGGCTCTCTATAATTCTAGGACTGAGTGGAGAATGAAAATCTCCGGCCTGATATGTCATGTCTGTCTCTGTAGGGTAAAGAGGATGCCCTAACTCTACCTTCCACCTGAACTTTTGATGGTTCCTTCGTCTTGGCATGCAATACTACAAGCTAGGGTCCCACTGGGCATGCCAAAATTATGTTCGGGCTAGATTTGTCCCTCACATAACTCCCCTTATCTTGTCTGTTGGGTAAGGTTTGTTGTTGCATCTTTTGCAATATTTGTTTATCGTTAGTTTGAATGGTGCCTTTGTGGGGCCTTTATTAGGCCTTGTGGCTCACAATCAAAACTAACATAAATCTGAGCGTGCCACTATTCTTTTTGTCTAACAGATTGTTTACTTGGTTGTTTAATTAATCGATTTCTTGTGCCACAAGTCACTTTAACTTCTTGGATTATTATGATTGTTCACAGATGGGTTAAGTTTGTATTAAGTTCTTTTCTTGCCTTTTGATCAATGACTTTCATTTATAGCATCATACGTTCGTTCAAAAAGGAGTTCAAGGTCATTCAAGTTAATTCCTTAATTATTAGCTTAGGCAAATGGCAAGGAAACAATAGTAATTAATTTAACAGGGTTAATTAAAACTAACACTTGAACGAAATTAGTTAAAAATAACATAAGGTTTAATTCAAGATATAAAAATAACATATCTATTCTACGTAAATACAAATAAAGGAGATTTAAGCAAGCTTACAACCTTGTTGGGCAAGGTTCATCCTTTTGCAAACATCTCTCCTTGTATTTGACAACGATTGAAATCTTGAAAAAGGAAATATAAGCGAGGTTTATTAAAGGGATTCGATACGACAACAGAGGAAATGGTAGAAGAGCTTCTAAAACTGGACAGAATAGAGCTTTCTATGATAAACCTGCGACTTGAAAAGGACAAGGGATGAACAAACTAAAGCTTTTTCTAGTTTCGTTGTTGAGTGTATTGAGAGTTACTTGATTGATTGGTTGAGAGATAGACCTATGCTTGTACACTTCATAGCTTTTATAGACTTTTCCAGCCATCCCTTTGGGTGATGGCTTCCAGAGCACGGTGAGTCATCATCAGCCTTTGCTAATTACATACCCATGCCATGGAAAAGTACATTTTGTTGAGGGTGAGTTGCCTTTTACTACTTGTCACTTCTTACATAGGCATGCTGCCTATTAGCCGCTAGAAATGGTTTTAAATTCTTCTCGGGCAGCCACTTATCCAAGCCTAATTCCTTTCTAATTTGATTTTTGCACGCTTGGGCCTTTAATTGTATTGAGCCAACATTAAATATCCACACAAACACTTGGGAGCCATATATAAATATCCATATGGGTGGAATTTTCATTGAGTACCTGTTTTGGGGTTAATTAAGTTTTTATAAACTTCAAGATACGAGAATTGTGTTTGCAAATTTGATTCAAGCTGAAGCTTTTGGAATTGTTTCTAGCCTTTCATTGTGTAGGTTTATATTGGGTGGCTTAGGTTCAAACTTCAATTGTTTTCTGGTTGTTCACAAGTAGGTTATTTAGAGCATCTCCAGGAGCCACCTAATTGCAGGGGCAATTGGGTTGAATTGCCTTTTGCCTAGAGAAATCAACTTCAGCAATGAAAATATGGATGGTAAGTGCAGGGCAGGTAGGTGCTTTAGCAGCTGCCCTTCCAATTCTTGCAAGCACATGGCCCATCCCATGTGAAGGACCAGAGCCAAACAGCTCATTTTGAGGCCATTTTAATGCATACATTTTGTGATGTTGTTGTCAATGTGTAATCGATTCTGGAAAGATGAAATGAGTATGGAAGACTTTTCTTTGAATTTGTGATGCTACGTTTAATTTAACTCTAAGAGATTAAAAAAAAATCATCAAAATTGCTAAAAAAAATAAAAAAAAGTTATTTAAAATATTAGAAAAACTTACAAAGTTCATAGTCTAAAAATCTTATAAACTTCAACACACTTCCAAATTAAACATTTAAAATTACCCAAAAATCTACGGCAATAATAATATGTGGGGACAAGACTAAGAAAACATTAAAAAATAAAAAATATATTTGTGAATAGCAATCGCCCTTGTCCTTACTCTTCCTCTTTCCAAACAGGTAGACTTAAATGTGGGACCATGATTTTCCAAGGTCAGAGTAAGGCTGATCCGAATACAGTTACCTCAGAAGTCTGGTTATTAACTCACCAATTCCGAGCGAAGTTGTATCAGATGGAGTACTGGTGCCACCGTCACTCTACTCTGGGGCACTAAACGGAGTTCTAGCGACTCCCCCGAATGGCCATGCATGTTCCGCAATACACGCAATCTAATCCGGATATGGACACAATTAGATCCTATAAGTCTTGGAGTTCCTACAACTTATGGATTGGCATGCGCTACAAGTAATCACAACTCCTATGAGGGTGCAATATCTACTTCTAAATATCTTCTAGGATTCTCCCAGCTTAGAACAAAGATTCTATCCTAAAAAGGTCTCTCTCCTCATGGTATAAATACACCCACCTAGGGTTCATCTATGGTAACGCAATCTAAAATCTTGAAAATTCTCTTACCTACTGCTTGAGTCTAAAATCATTCGCTAACTTGATCATTTGAGTGCTTTTGACCATGCGCAAATTTGGTTCTAACAATTGATGCTTTCATTAAGAGTGAACTCATATTCCTCTTGGCTAGATCACTCTGCCAACTAACATGTTAGAAAACTCAGTCAATTATATCGATTTTGCTGCCTCTTAGAGTAATACCCGCTAAGGGCACGACGACGTCACTGCCATTGACGAGATGTGGGAAGACGTCATAGAAGTTTGTTTTTCCCTAGAGGGTGTCCAACGAAGCCCCTAGCTAGAGAACCCATTAGGCTCGCTGGCATGAAGACACATTAAAGACATCAAAAAAGCTGTTACTCGCTTCAAACAAGTAGTCACCTAGAAGACGAAAGTGATTAATCTGACGTCATATGGGTCGTCTCAACGAACTACCCCAAAAATGTGCCCCATAAAGTCCCAAAGGCTTCAGTATACTCACCATGTCCAGTACACAGCAAAAGAAGCATCCTCTAAAGTGAACTGCATATGCGGTGAGCAGGTATATCTAAGAAACACCCATAAAGGAAAAAATGTGGCTTGCAAGAAACTAAGGATGGTGGCTGCGATCAATAAGCCACTAGTGATAGACTGTAACATCCTGATGTTCTCAGATTATGATTTGGAAAATGTCTGTTCACCTCATGACGATGCTCTCATCGCTAAGGTTCAAATCTCCAACGCCCTAGTAAGCAGTGTCCTGGTCGACAATGGCTTAGGAGTCAGCTTCATGTTCAAAGACACCATTGAAAAGATGAGAATCCTCACCAGCATCAACAAAGGGGAACCCTACAACCACTTGGTGACTTTTCACGTAATGGATTGCCCAACTCCCCACAATGCCATTCTTAGGCTGAAACTGTGTCACTCTAGCCCTACTTTTTAGTGTACTTATGAGCTATAGATTGTGAGACTTTATGGTTTATTTTAGACAGAGCGATGGATGTCTGTGTGACTTCTTCGTAATTTTCAGCGTGTTTATGGATTTGTTTTATAGTGTGATTTTATGTATGTTGTTTATAAACTGTGGTTGATGGTTTGTTTTTATTATTATCACATACGTCGAATTATTGTCACTCACACGAGCTTGGCAACTTATCCGATTTGTTGCCCGATGCACCATTTCTACGGTGTAGGGGTGATTGTAAAGGTATTAGTTGATACGAGGAGTTTCGGTTATCAGACAGAGGTCAAAATGCTTGCAGTGCTTAGGTTACCCTATGTCTTTACTTGTACTTCCCTTGGATTTTCTTTTGGGAGCCTACGAGCGTTAGTTTTATTGTGCAACTGTTTATTTGTGGTAAAGACCCCACCACCTTACTTGTATTTGAGAATTCTAGTTTCAGTAGTTATTGTTGTATTCTCTCATCCCCTACAGATGACTGTCGCGTGTCAATCCTGGACGTATATCGTGATCGAGGAATTACACTTATATTTAGGGGGAGAGGTAGAATTTTGAAAACTTTGTTAGATTTTGTTGCTTGCTTATATATATATATATATATATATAATGTTTTCTTTTCCGCAACTTATATCTTTTGTGCGTCACAGGTTTTCTTGTTTTAGTGTGTGCAGGTTACAGACTTCAATGTTATGCATGACATTTAATATTATTATTTGTTTGTAATATTGTGATTGAGGGTTTTGTCTAGGAAATGCAAAAGGAGGAGATTGTTGGTACAAAATGTTGGAAATTTTGAGTAGAAATTTCATTGTCCCACATTGGCCATTCTCAAACTTTATAAGGCTTTGTCCCTTGTAGAATGTGTTTGGAGTAATAGGTCTTGGAGAATAAAATTGGGCTCACCCTTAGGGTTGGGCTTTGTGGTGTACTAATTAATTGGTAATTAATATATAATTAATTATCAAAACATGGGCCTTGGGGCTCGGGCTCTAATAATTAAATTACTTAATTATTTTCGGATTTAATTAATTTCGAATTTAATTAATTAATTTTTTTTTATCAACAGACTCATTTTTCAGATGAAGTCTGTTGAGATGAAATAACACAAAGCAAAGCACCCCTCTGTGAAAGATGACTTCCAACAAACGCACCCCATTTTCATACCTGTTACGAACATGTATAAACCTATTATATATACATTCATCTGCATGGCATTTAGAACACAAAAAAAATATCAAATTCTTCTTCTACATTCCTCAACCTTCTTACTGAGAGAACCACACAAAATTCGCCACAAGTTAAGTTTTCTGGTGCTGGAATTCTAACTTGATTGTTGAATCTTGGTGAAGCAGACGTCCATAGAACTACAAGAACTGAGTAGGGACGAAATTTCTATTTCAAGGACATTGCGGTACGCAAGCCTCGATCTTCTGTTTATCTGCTTAATTAATATTTCATTCTGTATATTTTCTGTACTATATTTATTCGCATTTATTATTAGCATATATAAATTTATCATTGATTACGCAAGCCTCGATTTTCTGTTTATCATTGATTATCATTGATTATCCTTGAACGGAAATTGTGTTTTGCGGTGTCTTTTCAATTATGACCTTATTTAGCAAAGCCTATCTTTCTTAGTTTGCCGCATGAGTTCTAGCATTTGTTTTGTGCACGACAATGTCCAGTAGTTTTCACCCTTATCAGTTTACATATTTATCTCATCATAATTTTAACTTGGTGATTAGGCTTTTCATTCTTTTGGCCAAGTGATTTGTTTGATGGTTAGATAACCTAGTTGCTGCCTGTATAAATATATACCTAGGGTATTATAGTTTTCGTGCGGCTGCACGAAGGATTAAGGTGTCAAACAATATGTATTTGTGAGAGATTTGTGTCAGCCGAGGTTCAATCTTTTCAATACACTTTTGCTGCTATCGTGCTTTTAGTTTTGAATCCAATAATATAATAGTGAGAGCAACCGCATTCCACACTTGCATGCCTTAGAATAAGCTTTGGTTTTGGTGGCTGCTGCAGTTTTGTGTTTTGAGGAAAATATGGCGAGTGGCTTTTGTTTTGTGCTTTAAAGAAAATTGGTTGCGGCTGCTGCCATTTAGTTTTAAAAGAAATCAAAGTCTGGTTGTTGTCCGTGAGCACAGAGAGAATACTTGAAGTATTTTGCGAGAAGAAGAATCAGTTTTATTGTCGTGTGCTTTTAAATGAGAAAATTTAGTTTTGTTCACCGATTTTTCATTGCTCTTTAATCGAAATTATAAACACGAAAATCCTGTAGCAAATGAAACAAAAACACGTGCACAAAGTAATAAATTTGTATTGATGTAGGTTTAGGGTTACAATCTCTTTACAATTTGATCCTCTTATTCGATCTCCAAAATGTGTAGATGAATGATGTTGGGGTTGTTGATCTAAGGGTCGCGATGACTTGATCTTAGATGAACAATTGCCTCAAGGATTTGGCTTGTGGCGAGGGAAGAACCGGCACTTGTGGTGGTGCTTGATGATTCTTCAAGGGTTTTGGTGAAGAAGGTAGAGAGCTTCCTGAATTATTCTGAATATTTGAGAGTGTTTGGGAATTTGGATGCTTGAGAGCTTTAGAATTTCAAAGCTTTAGTGTCTGGGCGTGAAATGATTTTTGAACCCTTTTCTTTGTCTTGGAGCCTCCTTGTAGACATGTAAATTTCGTTGCATACAAATGATGCATCACAAAGCTCCACGTGGCATATGCCTCATCACAAATGGACAAGTCATCAATGACATGTGGCACAAATAAGCAAAGGAAGCTCAAAAGCATTCCTAAAATTCGGCAAAGGGGAAGAAATCTCCTTAAAATCGGCAAGGGGCCCAAATTGCTCCCAAAACCGGAAAGAAAGCTAAAGCATCTTCACAAAACAAGCAAGAATTGAAGATTGCTCGCAAAATAGGCAAGAAAGCCCTATAGATTTCGGCCAAGCAAGGGAAAGTGGTTGAAATTAAGACACAAAACATGCCTAAATTCTCCCATGGACGAATCGACACAAATCAAAGCCAAATCCATCCAAAGGCAAGCTTTGAGAAGTTTATAAATACAAGGTCCTCAGACAAGCATAAGGTCGAAAATTTCTAAATTGGAGGGCCGAAATTCTCACAAAAGGAAAAGCTCTGCCAAATCTTTGAAGACTAATACGCTGCCAAAGCTCTCTTCAAAGAATGTACAACCAAAGTTGAAGCTTTCTTTCGACCAAAGCCTAAGCATTCCCTTGAAGAATCAACAAGCACTTGTGCCGATTCCTTCAAGACTTTGTTACATGCTCAAAACTTGTAACGACGTTCGATTCAAGATCAAGTTGCCAAGACCCTTGAATCAACAAAGTCCTACATCAACTCTACCTTTGCCGCAGGTCATACACAAACCTAGAGGTGAAGACTATCCACACATTGTTTCAAGCTCAAAACTTGAAGCAATTGTTCAATCATTCGTCCGAGATCAAGTCATCGCGACCCTTGGATCAACAACCTACACATCTACATCAAATTTGAAGATTGAATCAAAGGAAAATTGTAAACAGAGACTGCAACCCTACAAATTCATCAATAAAAATCTACTTTGTACACGTGTTCTTATTTCATTCGTTACAGAATTTTCGTGTTTACACTCTTATTTATAGATTCTCCAAGCTTTGACTACGAAAGAAACAGGATTTGATTTGTGTCTCGGTTCGTGATTTGTGACTTTACTCAATTAATTAATATTTTATTTAAATAAATATAAAACAAATAAATCAATTCATTTAAATTGATTAATTTGTTTAAATTAAAATCAAATAGTCCCTTTCTGCCATATGTTGACATATGTGACACACCCCGACCTGGATTGTCCAGTAGGACTCTGAATCGAGCTGTGCTGGCCAACACCTGGAAGGTGACGAAGCCATAAAGTGTAGTGATGTGGAAAATGTGAATAAATTTAAACCTAAAAGTGCCTAAATACAAGAGTGCACGATGAGCGGGAGTGAACCCATTTCACACGTGATGACAAAGCATAAGTAAAGTACAGTAAGGTAGGATAAGGATTATACCCTCAAAGGTAGCCACCTATACTGAGATTTGCCTAGAATCCTCGTCGATACAAAAGTTCAGCAGCTAAAACCTGGAGGGGCGAAAAACAAGGGTGAGTGGGCCTGAAAATAAAGTTTTATAAAATCCTTTCTAAAAACATTGTAACCCCTCGCTGTAAAACAAGTATAGTTTCCAAAATATACTTACAATGTATAGTATAAAAATACTTACCGTAGCCTGCAAAATCTCAAGAATTCAGTACGACACAATATCTCGTAACTAAGGGCAGGATATCCAAAATCAAAAAATCTCCACAGTAATATAAGTAAAATTAAGTGCTTAAACAATCTATGCTAGCACACAAGTCGGAGTCGCCTAACGCAACCTGTACGACTGAACTGATGCTTATCAACTTATGCTAGCACACGAGTCGGAGTCGCGGGTGTAATCATAATATACGCTCTAGTGCTACAATCACGTGAAGACTGGCGCTATTCGCGGTCACCTACGAGTCGGAGTTGCCTAATGCAACCTGTACGATAGGACTAGCACCTACTTGGATCCAAGGTGAGCGGGCGGTGCGGAGGTGAACATACACGTGAAAGACTGGCCATGGCCATGGGCGAGCACTAACACAGAGGTGCAGCAATGATGAGCATACTACATAAATATAAGCATGCCACAGTGATTTGATAGTTCTAATCAACATACTAGCATTCATAGCCGTAGATATAATTATGGCATCAAGATTATAAGCATACCTATGCATCCCATAGGATGTAGCATGTTTCATAAATTTTGTCATTTCGTTAATTCTTATAAACTTTAGTCTAATCCAGGCGTACATAAGAAATTCTTTTTCAAATGCATAAATGGAAACTATCAATATATATATATATATATATATATAGACACACACATACTATAAAAAGGAAAAGACCCACTCACCTGAAGTCCGCGCTACAACTCCCTAGCATGAATATCGAGGCATCACGAACGATCGTCGCCAAGAACAAATATCAAATCACGTCTCAGAAATCTTATCAATAGAACATGTAACTTACATAAAACACATCCCCAAACACAAGCCTACGTAATTTGATCCGAAAGATCCTCACCACAGATTTCCAATCCGTAACTTCCGAAGGGTTTCACTAAGCTTCTAGAACAGCATCTTAAAGTTTTGGAACGATCCAACGGTTGGATCTTCGCCAATCGCTAAAATTAAGTGGCGGCCGATGTTTAGATTTACAAACTTAGAAATCCAATTCGGGAAGATCCATACGTTAGATTCCCGATCCATCAACTCCTATGGTCCTCAAATATTACGTATTATAGTGTATTCAGGTTTGGTAACGATCCAACGGTCAAATCGTCAATTAATATAAGGATCAAGTGGCGGTCTATATCAAAACTATGTTCAAATGATGAGATTTCATCAATCAGACTTCACCTATGGAATTGGGGTATCAAATTTAGCCTAGGAAGATCAGAGGGTGCCTTGGCCCACGCAATGCCGCCACGAGCTGCCACACATGGTGGCCGGTCGCCCTGACTCACTGGAAAAATCAAATATTTCTAAAAATTACCACATTTCACAGAAATGAAGATCTCAATGAGTAGAGCAAGTTTTATACCTGTGGCCAAGTCCAATTTGGCCAGGAAAAGCTCCAATTCGTCTCGAATCTGTCGGAAACCCTAAAAAGGGTGCACTTCAATTTGACCTCAAATCAAACTTCGACGCCCCCAAACTTGTTTGAGCTTTGATCCAAACCTCAAGGAGAGTTGAACAAAGGCGGTGGTCGACGGTGATAGCAGCACGAACGGCGGATCGCCCCCGTGACACCCACGAACCCACCGTGGAGTTCTTCACAATTTCAAGGCTAATTTCACTCAGGTTTGGGGTGGAACTTGAAGAAGAAGGGTAGTGGAGTTAATTTTGGGTAGTGGCGACGGTCATTTCACTGGAAAAATGCCGGAATCGGCATTGGGGTGTTTCGAACTCGGGTCGGGTTGGCGGGAAGGAACCAGGTCAAGGTGATTCGGTACTCCATCTCTCCATCATTTCCCTTCCTTTCTCTCCTCTCCCATTCGTCATCTTCTCACCTCCTTCTTCTTGATTGGGAAGCAGCTTCTTCCTTTTCTCTTCTCTGATTGGGCAGCAGGCCTCCCTTTCCTTTGTTCATTTCATTCTTCTTCTTTCCCTCGTTTTTCTATCAACTAATATTAAAATAATAATAATAATATAATTATGAGAAATGTATAAAATAATAAATAGTAGTCCTTACAAATGTACTGTTCGGATTTGTAGTTTCGTAAAATTTTAACCGTAGCTCCGATTTCGATTCTGTTTGCGCCTACGGGTTCGTATCGTTGAGTACTTCAAGAATATGCTAAAAGAATATTTCGTACGTCTCACTATACGTTGGTCAACGAAAATCAATACCCTCTCCTCTAGGGCATTTTTCGTAAATTCACATTTTTAAAATTTATAAAATCGTAGAACTAGGGACGGGTTGTCACACGTATCCTTTTGATGACTCGTCCGGTTTTTTGATGAATCACATGTCATGTGTACAATTTGTGAGACACATCTTACATGCCACATAAGCCCTTGCATGTCACGCAAGCCCTCGCATGCCAAAATTTAATGCATTGGTGAACATTTATTTTCACCGAAATTTGCATGTCTAAAAAAATCAATTATGAAAATGTGCCTTGTAATTTTCCTAATTGGTTGATTTTCAAATATCATTTCATCATAAAATCAAATATCATTTCATCATAAAATCAAATATCATTTCATCATACATACGTTATGCATGATTGCGTTAGTATCCTGCAAAGTTCGAGAAAAAGGTGATTGACGATCGCGTTTTTGTCGTGCCACTTCTACTCAAAGACTGAATAGAGATCGAGTAGCAAAGCACGGAGACAAAACTGCCTACTAGTATGTGTGTCTAGTTGATGAGTTTTATATCTCTTTCTGTACTCATTTCTCTTAGTGTTTGTCCTGACTTGGGAGCCCGAGGATTTTCCTAGTGGTCGGTTTTACCTCGTTAAATCCTACATCATGTGTGCACATTTTATTTATCTTTTTAATTGCATATGTGTAGGATAATTTGATATGTGTTGTGGATATGAAACACTAAATTTGAATTTAATTTTTAAGTTGGAACCTATTCACCCTTCTCCAAGTTAAACCCATCCTAGGACTTTCATGGCTTATAAAAGAATTAGACATTAAAACTATATCTGAACTTTTTAACTTGCGTTTGATTGCTTGAAATTGGATAGTTATGATGAAGTCATTGCCCTAATCTCAAAAAACTAATTTTAAAAATCTCGTCACTTAGTAGTACGGTCTAGTGGCCCTCTTACTCGTAAGTAAGAGGTCTTAGGTTCGATTCTCGCAAAATGAGAATTTGAACCACATTATTATGGCTAACCCAGTGTGGAACTTAGCCCACTCCCCACCTTTTCAGTGTAGATAATATCGTTTGTTAAAAAAAAAAAATCTCATATTCTGCCCTCCTCGCATTGTGACTTTACTTTGCTCATTATTTTTAATTTCTTTCTTCAATTCAACTTTCAAATCTTGTTTTCAGTTTGTCGTTTGTTTGTTTAAGTTTTGTATTTTGAGTTTGGTAAATTAAAGAGCGTAATACATAAAATAAAAAAATAAGAGATCATTTTGTTCCTTATGTTATCATTTAGATATGAAGATGAAGCTCCTTTTCGAGTAAAAATTAACAAAGAGGAAGCTCTGCTGCTCCTGTTTGCACAAATAATTACAAATGATACTACGAAAATATTAGTAAAACATTACATTAAAAATATATAAAATATTAATTCTGCATGGACCGCCTTTCCCTTCTGGTTTGTGATCTTTTATGCAATCCACGAAGTTGTTCTTCCCACACTTCCCTTTGAAATATGGATCTCTTAACCTCCATACAAAATCCCTCCACCCCTAACCCTAACGAAGAGTCAGCCAAACTCAACTGATAATCATACATTTGACGCGAAACCGGGTCGGAAAGTGTTTCATATGCTTTTTGAAGCTCAATGAATTTTCTGGTAGACTCCTCTTTTGCTGACGGAGCACAAACATCCGGATGAAATTGACGAGCCATGCTTCTGTAGGCTTTCTTTATGTCATGCAAGTCTATGTTATTTTCAGAACCAAGGGAAAGTACCTCATAAAAGTTAGCCTTCTTTGCATGCATCTCTAACCCATCACCTCTGCATGAAATAGTTTGAATCTTATAACTACTATGAGAATTTTTCTTTGGCCTTGCCTTTTGCAGCATTGGATTGTTGCTTTGCAATTGGAAGGAGATTTCCATGCTTGTGTTTGAGAGAGAGAGAGAGAGAGAGAGAGAGAGAGAGAGAGAGAGAGAGAGAGAGAGAGAGAGATTGTATGAAGAGTTCACAGCTTAGGTAGTAGCTATACGAGTATATATATAAGCGTTAGGGTTGCCTCCTTTTAATTCCAAGTGTAGACACGAAATGGAGTTATATTATTTCTTAATTAAGACCGTTGAACGAGAGATTTGGCACTATATGTCTTGTCTTTTGAGTATGGTGTTTCCTCCCAATTGTAGCTAGCTGTATTGATTGACCATATCCTAACGATAATGCTTATAATAATAAGTTTGTCTTTCCTAACAAATTCAATTCATGGACCGTCACCTTAGTTTTTAAATTACGATTGAGGCAGTAATCGAGTCTGTGTTATCATGTTAGTGTCGTGTTATTTGAGATTAATATTGAACAAAAAGTTGAATTTATTTTGGAATGTGATTTCACACACTATTTTAAGTTTCTTGCATATCTTCTCTATTTTCGGCTATCAGATTGAATAAATTAAACAAAAATAACGAACATGATTAAACATGGGTGTGTGAGAACTAAAAAAAGATGAGTGCTGATAAACTCACCTATTGTCTTATTTTCCCACCCACATTTTAGTATAAATTTTAATGTCAATTTTACCCTCTTGTAAAATGACATGTAAGGACCAAAACAAAAAGGGTAAATTACAAAAAACTACCTCAACTATTGGTGTCACGACACTTTCATACCTCATTTTTTTAAAGTGACAATGTCATACCTCATCTTACGAATTTGTGCCAATGTCATACCTCCGTCAGTTTTTCTGTTAATTTTTCTGTTAAGTGCTGATGTGGCTACATGCGGGACCCACTCATTAATCCAACTAGATTAAAAAATTATTAAATATAATTTTTAATAATTAAAATTTTAAAATATTAATTTTTTTTATAATATTAAAAAACTAAAAAAATAAAATAAAAAATGGCCTAAAGGATCCGGCCTTCCCTTTCCTCTACCTGCACCAACCCTTTTTCTTCTTTTTCTCTTCGACAGCCACCAAACCCTTCCCCGTCCCCCCAAACTTCCTCCACCACCCTATCTCTCTCTTCCCTCTCTCATCTCTCTGGGATACGGTCTCCTTTCTCCGTCCCTCTCCCTACCTGCACTCATCCTTCCCTCACCACCACCTCCTAACTTGACCCATCCCTCCCCTGGTCCCTCCATACCCAACCTTCCTTCACCACCCCACCGCCGCCTCTCTTCCTCCATCTTCACCTTCCTTCCACCTCCACCCAAGTTCTTTCTCTTCTGGAAGAAGCACAGCTCCAAAAAGCTGTCCACCAACATTCTCTTCTGCTGGGACCTCTTCGAAGCCCAGTTTGATTCTAAACCCGAACTCCAATCTGGGTTCTACATCGCCGTCGTCGTCGACAACGAGATGAAGACGGGTCGGACTTGCTTGCCGTCGGCGAGAAGTGAATACCGCATTGCTTATGGATTGTAATCGGGTCACGGAATGAGACAGACGATGATTTGAAATGGGTATGGTGGACAGCTTCTTCCCCACCGAAGCTATTAACCAGCCTTGAAGTTCGGGTCAAGAACCCAAATTAAAGTTCGATTCTAGCCCAGTTCGGGATTTGAAATTGAAGGTGGGTTTTGGGGATTGTTCTTCGAAATCCTCTGTGAACATTTCTTGCTTAGTGACGACGACGGAAATGGCAAAAGGGGAGGTTGGTCGACGACGGTGTGGGGCGGCGGAGGGGAAATGGGTATGGTGGTTTTGAGCCGGTGGAGGTTGAAGGATATGAGGATCTGGATCTGCTTGTTTGATTCAACATTGAGCAGGTCTAGAATTTGACCCATGAGCTCAGATTCATGTGGTTCATCTTTTTTCTTTGAACTCTCAAAATTCTATTTAATTTGCTTAAAGATTATTGGTTTTGCTCTGAAATTGCAACAATGAGGGATAGATTTTCAGTGTTATATGTAGGTGGAGAGAAGGTTGGAGGAGGGACTGGGTGGAGAGAAGGTAGGAGGGTGATGGGTGTGTAGAAGGGGAAGGGGATATGGGTGTGTAGGAAAGGGAAAGCCGGATCCCTAGGCCATTTTTAATATTTTAAATTTTTAATATTTTTAAAATTTTTAAATTTTAATTATTAAAAATTATATTTAATAATTTTTTAATCCAGTTGGATTAATGAGTGGGTCCCGCATGTAGCCACATCAGTACTTAACAGAAAAATTAACAGAAAAACTGACGAAGGTATGACATTAGCACAAATTCGTATGATGAGGTATGACATTGTCACTTTAAAAAAATGAGGTATGAAAGTGTCGTGACACCAATAGTTGAGATAGTTTTTTGTCATTTACCCAAACAAAAATGTACTGCAGATTGTCAATTTCCTTATGCCCACTACACATTGCCGGATTGCCCATTTCCTTATGCCCGTTCACCATCTCTGTAAAAGAAAAAAAATTCTTCTCTCTTTCAATTTAATTATTGTGCCTTTCTGGGACGAAATCCCATCTCTTGTAAACAAGTATTTCTACTTCCATTTTTTCTTTCTCCAAAACCCTAATTCCAGGGATCTAATCAAATACGAACCAACCGATCATATATCACCCATCACTGCTTCATAACATCCATGGCTTTAAACTCTCTGTCCTCCCAACCCCTTCTTCGGTTCTAATCCCAACCCAAACCTCACCTCCCTTCTCTCGCATTTCCCTTCTTTCTAAAACTTTAAATACATAACCCACCCATTGAATTCCATTGCAATCTACAATACTTGAAATTCATAGGAAAAATAAAATATCTAGACTATGCAGGGAACAAGAAGATGGGTGGTGAGGCAGTTTTGCTGTCATGGTGGTGTTCCGATGGTTGGGGGGCCTGGTTGGGGTGTTGGGAGTTGGTGCGGCACTCCAGTGAAGTAGGGGTGTCGAGGGCTGAAATCACATTAAAGTATTTTAGGAATGATGGTGGGTGAGAAAAGAGTGTTTTCTTCTTTTAACACTTTTGGTGGGTGAAAAAATAAAATTGAGTGGGACAATAAGACAATGCGGTGGGCGTAGCACCACTAAAAAAGATGTGCGTTTATCATTTAACTTGATTTTAACTAGGCATGCATATAATTAATTAATGGCGTCAAACCGGACTTTGAGAACAATAAACTTAACCGCTTTGTTTTATTGTGGGTTAAGTAGGTCGTGCTCTGATGAGTTTCTCTCATGTAATGACCAATATTGTTGGAGTTATAACATATTAGTATATTATGTGATGTGATAAATAATATATATAGCGAATATTCAATGAGATAGTTCTAATTGACGTGACTTGTACATGTCAATTTTCACATCAAATAATACACAAACTTAATGCAACAATGTCACCCTAGTACTTCCCATATTGTTCATCAAAATGTTCGCCGTTTTCTAGAAACGGGATTAGCTTTCCGCGTACGTACGGTGAGTAATTGCTTCATAGGTACAAGACAATGCTAAAACCAAAACTACCAAGATTTAGATATTAATTTGAAAACAAGCGGGCGAAGACCATAGATAATTTCATGTTGCAGTATTTTAATTTTTGCGGTCCAATCCTTCAGCTTGTTTATATTCTTTTACTTTTCTCCTCTTGTTTCCTTGTTAATAAATAATGAAATATAAAACTTTCGTTGAACCAAAATTACCGACGTCCTTTATATTCAAATTAATTATCCATCGAATTCTTTATAGGTTTCCTTTTTTCTTTTCTTTCTAAAGCTAGATATAATATAGAATTGCACGTGTTTTATCTGCCGGCGGCATATTTTCAGTCTAAGCTATATGTTATTAGTAAACCTTTCATTAACTTAAGATGCAGTCATTTTCTATGAAACTCCATTAACATTCAAAGAAAAACATGAAAATACACAAGAAAACTGACTTTTATACACTTATTTTTTAATTTAAGCCCGGCAAATAAAATAAACTAAACGAAAACGATAAATAAGATTTAATAGAGGTTTATTAGGAGTAAAACATGTGACAAAACTGCCACTTAGTACTGGAGTTTAGTGGTATTCCTCTTCACTTGTAAGTGAGAGGTTTTAAGTTCGATTTTTGCCAAAGGCGAATTTAAACCAAATTATTGCTAGCCTATTGTGAGGCTAAGCTCACATACTCCAAGCAAGTATGAGTTTTAACCCCAAGCTCATTTCTTGGGCAAATTTAGGCCAAGATTCCCCCTAGGTTAGTGGGCTGGCACATTATATACGTATACTTTTTTTAGTTTTATATTTATAAATTCATTGAATCCAACGGTAAAAAAAAGATCTAACGGTCCAGGTTTAAATCTAATGGCTAAAATAATTTTAAAAAAATTCTTTCATGTGTTTCGTATTCTTTCATTGTGTCGGTTTAGTAATTTTTCAATATTTATCGGAATCTAAATATTTTTAGGTTAAAATGTTCATAAAATTAGGATTAGTCTACATAATTTTGTTTTTAAAAAAAAAGTTACTTTAAGAAAAAAAATTGTTCTAAATACATTCTTTAATAATCTTGGGCTAAAAATTTAACCCAATAGAGTTGGAGCAGAAAAACTATTTTTCGGTTAAACCTAAATTTTTTGAGTTAAAAATGTTAGGTTTTAACCCAAGGGTTGGAGATGGTCTTTGTGAGATCCCACATCACCCAGGGGAGTGGATCCTGTGAGACTTATATGTATATTCTCATCTCTACCTAGCGCGAGGCCTTTTGGGAACTCACTGGCTTCGGGTTCCATCAGAACTCCGAAGTTAAGCGAGTAGCGCGCGAAAGCACTCCCATGATGGGTGACCCACTGGGAAGTTCTCGTGTGAGTTCCCAGAAACAAAACCGTGAGGGCGTGGTCGGGGCCCAAAGCGGACAATATCGTGCTACGGTGGAGTCGTGCCCGGGATGTAGTGGGGCCCGGTTCGGGATGTGACAGTTTGGTATCAGAGCCTAACCTTGGCTGCGTGTGTGTCGACGATGACGTCGGGCCCCTAAGGGGGGGTGGATTGTGAGATCCCACACCGCCTAGGAGAGTGGATCCTATGAGCCTTATATGTATATTCTCATCTCTACCTAGTGCAAGGCCTTTTGGGAACTCACTGGCTTCGGGTTTCATCGGAACTCTGAAGTTAAGCGAGTAGCGCGCGAGAGCACTCTCATAATGGGTGATCCACTGAGAAGTTCTCGTGTGAGTTCCCAGAAACAAAACCGTGAGGACGTGGTCGGGGCCCAAAGCGGACAATATCGTGCTACGATGGAGTCGTGCTCGGAATGTGGTGGGGCCCAGGTCGGGATGTGACAATCTTAGTACAGATAATATCGTTTGTTCAAAAAAAAAATATATGATCTAACTGAAACCATGTCATGGACCTCCATCTATTGGACCGCAACCTAAAACAAAGATCAGACTAAGTACTAGATTCTTTCAACATGTAACAGATTTTCTTTTTATTATTGATTATAACAAGTAGCCTATTAAAACAACAAAACTTTGTTTTTTAGGCATGAAACCATAACGCTGCTCCACAAGAAAGTCCAATCACAAGAAGGAGAATTTTTAGTGTGCGAAAATACAGCCTGATATATCAAGTGTCATAATACATGTAATTGGATATTTAATAAAAATTCAACTACTTGTATTATGTTACTTAATGTATTGAACTGTGTTTTTGGCACTTTGAAATTTTTTTCCATCACATAATTGCTGATGTGGCGGTATATAGATTATCAAACTAAGGCGTCTGTATATCCCCATTAATTATCCACCATTATTTGGTGGATTCAAATTAATTGGTAATAATAACGTGAATTTGGTCGTTTGCCGTCAAGGTATTTATTTATTTATAATTTAGTAGGAAAAACAATCAACACTATCTCTCTAACATTAGAAAGCTAATGTCCATTTGGTGTTTTAAGGCTTCACTAAAAAGTTTTGGACATAAAAGCCCTCAAATAAAAAATCTACAACCGGCCGGAAATTGATCATTAATATTTCAAAGGGTAGTTTTGTCACAAAACAGATAATAAAAATCAATAAAACAGATAGAAAAGCAATAAAAAAAGAAGAAAAAAAAGAGAGAATAACTTCCAAAGAAATGAAAACGTGTGATGTAGGGGTGGGCACTTGGAACCAAGAATCGAAACCGAAACATGAATCAAATTGGACTGCAACAAATGGTTCGGTTTTATGGTTTTGAAACGGTTTCGGTTTGAACTGAACTGCCGTAGAGAAAAACGGTTTGATTTTAATTTTGACCTGCTGGAACAGAATCGAAACCGAACCGCACCGCAACAATTAAAAAACTATTTAATAAGTACCTATATTAGGTGATGTGTTCTAACTTCTAATTAGTTGTTTGTTAGAGTACATACATTTAGTATGGCTCAACCACGCCATTTGTTTGTTTTTTATAATCTTGTGTGTTTAGAACCTGAATTATAATCTTTTATTCCTTGACATGAACTTGAATTAATGCCATCTAATGTTTAGATCCTCAAAATGCTGAAACATTTGATGTAATTGAAATTGTACAGTTCAGGTTACTTGTACAGTATGTGGTTTTTTGTATTTTTCTTTCTTTTTTTTTTTTGGTCAGAAGTGGTTTTTTGTATTTGTACAGTAAGCAATGATGCTTTAACTCTGCACCAATATCTTCATCAGCAATGTTCCACTTCTCCTTTCTTTTTGTGTTTTTGCTATCGACCTTACCTCTCAATCTTCACAGTTACACAACTTACACTACTATTACTACATACAGATAAGCTCACAATTTTATGGTGGGTCTCGGCCACCCTCCTCCCTGTATAAATTTGGTTTAATCCAATTTGGAAGGCCAATCTCAAATTTTTCATGGTTTGATGATATTTTTATGAAACAACATTGAAAGAATACAGGGATTTGGCAAAGTAAATTAAGAAGAGAAATCTGAAGCTATTCTTTCATTTTGTTTGCAAATTGTTAAGGAAGATATTACAAATAAATAAGTCAACTGTATAAATTGATTCTTAGTTATCTGCCCTTTATCCCTATATAGTTTCCAATTAGCCTTGATTGTAGGCAATAGAATAGGATCATGATGTACAGCTCTTGTACAAAGTTGTAATCCTAGTTCTGTGTATAATGAAGAAAATCATTCCACTATATTACGTTTCTTATGATGGTATCATAGCGTTGATCTGGGAAAAACACAACAAAACACAAACACAACCCTAGCCAAAGCAGCCATGGGTGATAAACCAGAACAGAAGTCAACCACTTCAGGCATGACTTCTCATTCCAACTAGGAAAACCCTAACCATCCACTTTACCTTCACCATTCGGACCAGCCTGGTGCAGTCCTTGTGCCGCAGCCATTGGTGGAAGGCAGCTACAATACATGGGTTCATGTTGGAATTAACCCTAAAAGCTAACAGTAAACCTTAGAACACAACGCAACAAGATTAGTGAAACCTTACCTAAAGACGCCATGAACACGATGCAAAGAGACTCTTCTACTCATTTGGAGACCTGTATATTCTTATGGTGATAGTCCCAAACGAAGAATAGTTTCTCTGTGAGCAGGGAATCCTTTTTTAAATAAAGCAAGGTTACCCACCTTCCATCTATCGTGGAGGTTGGTTATAGAGCCGTTGCCTTCAGTTCCAGTAGTGGAGGAAGTAGTTCTAATATGTGCTTCAAAATACAAAGCATGATGGATGTAACTCCTTAATTATAGGACATGGTTTTACATTTATACAAAGCCCTAACTGATTTATAATTTCAAACATGTTGACACACCTTTATCACAACTAGTTAAGTCCAATTAGGATTCTTACGTTCTCCCACTTGGACGTTAACTAGTTGTGGTTTGTGAAGGAAATATTTGTGAAAACAAGTTCATTTGAGCAGCATCTACAACATGCAATTAACAATTAAAGGCGGAATCATGCTAGTATGCACTCAAAAACAAAACTTTACCTATGAAATTCAAAGCTAGTAGTTATGGTGAACCAAGACTCAACTCAAAAGAAAGTGAGTTGAGAAACTTTATACCTTTGAAGCACCTTTTTGCTTAGCAAAGGTTAATCACCCATTTGAAGGCCTTTTTTCCTTTGTCACCTTATTCCTTGGCTCCATGGATTTGGATGGAGAAACTTTACTTCTTGGTTCCATGTCTTCTTGGATATGGATGGAAGAATTGGGTTCTCCAAAAGTCCCCAAAATTGAAGACCTCTCAGTTTCGACACCAATGATGGTTGAGGAAGAAGATGAGTGACCATGGAAGAATTAGATGCTAGTAAAAACCCCCATGGTGGCCGGCCTCCTAGAGAGAAAAGAGAGAGCCAAAGTTCTCTCATCTTTCCTCAAAGAAAACCCTAATGAAGAAAAGGCTATAAAGTCACATTTATACCTACCTTCATTGGAGTGGCAAAATTGTAATAAGTCCAAAACCCACTCCCTCTCTAAGCATGGCCGGCCTCCCTAGTTTTAGTGGGTCAATTGCCCATTTTGTTTTAGTTGTCACACAACTTAAACCTTATGTGCCTTGTGGACCAAAACCCTTTTGTGTCTTGAAACCCAAAACTAACTTAAGGCCTAAAATGAACCTTCTGTTCTAGATTAATCAACTTTTAATTAATCCTTGCCATATACAACTAAACTATTTAATTGTCATTACTCATCTTCGTTATATCCTTCAATCATTACCTTACACGGTGTGCAATCCATTAGGTTCCTTTTAGCTAGGCAGTGGGCGATTAGAACTCTTTGAAATCGATTGTGAATTGAAACTTACTTTCAATTCTCCCTTTAGTGATTATACACCTTTAGAGCTTCCACAAACCATGAGTGACACCTAGCATTATGTCATGGCTACCCAAGCTAATCAGAAAAGGTGGAGAACCTATTCAGTTTAGGATTACAATGCAATACGATCTTTCTCTAATACAATACTAATGACCACATTGTTTGGTTTGATAGTTTATTCATGTCTACTATCTAATGTGATTCATTTACTTATATGATTACTTTGAATGTGATTTGGAACGACTTACTAAATCTTATTCATACTCTGGCCAGAGATTCTTAATCATATCATAGAGTATTCTCCCTCAAACGGTTTGAAGATTAGAGATCCCTTGTTGTGCATTCATTTGCCTCCATGGCTAAGTGGCTTAACCCCAACTATGCTGTGGACATCCTCTGATGGAGTGACTTTGACATAGTCAAAGATCAAGGACCTAACCATAAGACAACTATGATGCCTCGGGTCAAAGGACTACTTTGCATTATCCCAACCTTGAGTTCTCATGTGACATGAGTATGAGAACTCCTTGTTGATAACGTTCAGTGGACTCATTCTCTATTGAGCACCTCCGTACTTGTCTTGGTGTCAGTCACACCAATGACTCGAGACCAGTCACTCTCCCTAAGAGAAGACATAACACGTACTGATCTTAATGGAATGTCAATGCCTAATTGGCAATTCTATGATCAGGAACATTTAGGATATGTATATGAAAGAGAATGGTCTCATGAATCTAACTTCTTTAGATTACATTCTCCTAATTACATATTCCTTGGACTTATCGTTTAAGCATATAACATTTATATGAGACAGCTTTAAACAATAATCTTTGCCCTTTATATTAAACTAGATTAGTTTAACATGTGAAATGTCTGTAAAGTATCATCATATGATTGGTTTTAGGGCACATTTCCAACAGTTTGGTCCAACAACATGTTCATAATAAATCATTCCTTAGTGATCATCGTGAGTTTGACACAATCCATATCCTATACATATCTACCAGTAACCATTTGAAAATCGAACTCCAAAAACCAATGCATGTATAAATACTGCATGCACCCTGAAATCACGATATTCAAATCGCACTGTATGATGTCAATGACATATGCATGTATGTACAATCCATACCTCAGTAATCATTACAATTATCACACCTTTTCCTTCCACACTCATATATCCAGTGCACTTTAATCATACTTATCTTTAGAGCTTTTCATCCTTAAACATTGAACTTCGAGTTGATTTCTAGTTTACTGCACAAAACAAACTTATCCAATATGTTCTTTGGAAAAATCATTGGCCACATTAAGTGTTTTAAATAAGTCTGAATCAATAACCATAGTGTCAATTCAATATAAGCTTGAATGAAACAACATAATACAAACTCACAGCAACACTAATACATAGTTATAGTTCATGTAGTAGCATGTTTTACTCCCACATTCCTACAGAATCAAAACTATCATGCACACCCATGTTTGCTACATGTTCTTTGAACACTCCCACTAATCTCGCATATCGAAACTAATAATAAAGCTTCACGATAGTGGTACGTTTCTAGAAAACTGTATGCAACAAATCTTTTCAGAGACATATCAACTATTCCTTATGTGAATGTGCAGTAGCTGTATAGATCCTTATTTGACTAGTCATAATCTCCATCCTTACATTCACAAGTTGATCTCCTGTATCACCGTAAAACAGTCTTCCTTATTACTTCAAAAATTGAAATCACAAGTCCAAAACACTTTCACAAAGTAGTACAATTAGCCATTTTTCTAACTACTTAGCTACTAAGTTATTTATTGCACAGATTCTTTTAATCAAACCAGAAAGGACCCTTACGGCGAAAGAGTACAATACAGAATAATTTGCAAGATGTAAGGCAAAACAAATATAAAGTTATCACTCCCACTGATTTAAATAATCATAACTTAATTAGTTAACACAAAAGCATATTACCACATAATTTTATTTTTCATTTATGTTTCTTTAACATGCAAGAAATCACATTATCAATGAAAAAGTCACAAAAGTATCACAATCTTTCATGCACAAGATATTCCAATCTTTCCTTGATATTCATTTAAGCATGTATGATGGATACACAAAACCATACCAAAGACAATCAAACGGTATGAAACAATTGGACCATAATCGTATCAATATCAAACATTTGTTCGTATTAGCTTCACATTTCTTATAAAGACCAACATGTAACGATCCAATGCAAGCATATGCAATAGACAAAGATGATAGACAATGTACATAACCATCATATATACATTATATATAGTCACACAATTTAACCATGTTGTCATCTTTAAGATTATAATTCAACTTGAGTCATGCTAGGTTGAATCAGGGTGAGGTTCCTTACACTACATTTTAGCAAATTTTGGTGCAAAATTATGAGAACTTGCTCTACATCATGAAACTGATGAAACCTTTGCTCTACAATCTGAAACTGATTGCGTTGGAAATGATGACTTTCCATTTGATTCATGTCATGATGGTATATGCCATATGCCATATGCATGTGTACATTAGTTACTGTTCCAAGACTTGGATGGTAGAGCATGCTAATAGTACGGTTGGCATTGCTGATTTGTTCTCTCACATATGGGTGCTGAATATTAAACATGCATTATTCCTTATAGAAGGAAACTTAATACATATATTTTCAAAAACTTTAGTTCACTTTCAATTTGATTTGGACAACACAAAGAACAACTCTCATAATCTTTTAGAACTCAATAACTTTAGAATGAGTTAATTAGTGTGAAGCTCAAAATTTCGTCACTTATTCTCCCACTTGGGCAAAACACTCATTAATTTATTGCTTCACCAAAATTCGGCATACTAGTTGCTTAAAATTTTAAACACAATTGAATAGAAATCCAAAACAAGATTCCGTGAGTGAATTTCAATTACTCTAGGATTTACGATAATTAATTTATATATAAAAAAATGACTAATCCTCAAGTTATGTAAAATAAACCAGAGACACTTATTATTCATATAACAAGCTAAGAAGTCATGTTTGTCCTATTAATAACCAAAAGACAAGCAAAGTGAACTAACCAAAAACTGCCCGCATAGATTTCTTTATGAGCACATATTACTTATAAATTTATAACAAATAAAATACATAACCAATGATCACGAAAATGTGAATCGTAAGAGAAGACACATATATGTACAACACACACAAAAATCAAGCATTTTCGTGGTCCATATATGTGCCATTGATTAAGCTTTATTCAAGACATAATTTGCCAAGCAATTTCTGTGGATCGATATCTCTCACAAAGAGCAATATATATAACAACATGATTTCCCACGGCAAAAAAAATTTCTATGACATGGCAAAAAACAATTTCTATCTCACGCTTTCATTAAAATTGATCCCTTACATACCTATAATGAGGATCATAGCAGAAGCATTCGTAAATAAAAACAAAGAACTTTACCTCTTGATCACGCATTACATGGGTTACCTCATGAAAAACTTTCAATACCTATGGCAAAACTTTCACAAACTTTTATGAAATAAATTCCTACTATGCCATCCTAATTGAACCAAAAATAATGATCTACATTTTTGGGCAAGAAGATCATTGATCCCTTTGTTATAATTAAGATGCAAGTTTGATCAAAGAACCTTGAAATCACTAGTCCTAATATCAACCAATGTCCATGTGCCAATATATATACATATACATATATATATATATATATCAACGTGTATTATAGTATAGTCAAGAAGACATTACCTGTATGCAAAGAGTGCAACAGCAAACAACATATTGGAAGGGTAAAAAGATGAATGATTACCTACCTGGAGAAGTCATGGATTAAACCAAAGAATAGCTTCCACTCTGCAAACCCAAATGTGAAACAACTTCAAATATAAAACACATATTTATGTTACACCTTTGGGCAAGAAACATAAACTATCAAATATGCATTATGCATCCTTATTTGTATCGATATTTCACAAAATTCAAATTCCAACTTGAATCACATCTTTGGACAAGAGACTAAAGTTGCCTTATGGAATCATGAAATACTATACACTGAGTCACAATTTGAACCAATCATTATTTCTCTCTTTGGAAATATTAGTCTCTTGTTATAAATTGTTAGCCACAATTTCATGTAAAAATTACCTTGAACAAAACTTCCTAATAATTCTCACTTTGGTGAAAAATTATATAAACATTTGTTCAAAAATATTTTATCATGTAACTCCTCAATTACAGGACATGGTTTTACACATATACAAAACCCTAACTAATTTATAATTTCAAACATGTTGACACACCTTTATCACTACTAGTTGAGTCCAATTAGGATTCTTACAGTTTAGTCCATGAACATGGCCTTGACTGTCAAGAACAAACTCGGTCTCGTAGATGGATCAATTAAGAAACCAAGTGCAGACAAGCCTGAAGAGTTGCAGCAATGGAATCGCTGCAACAACTTGGTCAAGACATGGTTGTTAAGATCGATGTCAAAGAACATTTCAGGGAGCGTCATCAATTGTAAGGATGCACGACAGAAGTGGCTTGATCTACAAGAATGATTCTCTCATGTGAACATAGTTCATCTATTTCATATAAAGAACGAGATTCATGACTGTGCGTAAGGCAACATGATGGTATGTCCTTATTTTACTAAGCTTAAAAGTATTTAGGATGAACGAGATGTATTATGTTCAATCCCAGCATGTAGTTGTGAGACAAAGCAAGAGATCACGTCCTACATGGAAGCTCAGAAAACAATGAAATTTCTCATGGGTCTGAATGACTCATATGCGACTGTTCGCAACAATACTCTTCTACTAGAACCCTTGCCCACGCTGAATAAGGCGTACTCATTGGTTCTTCACCATGAGCGACAAGCCGAGGTTTCTAGTGGAAAGAGTCCCATCTAACCAAAGACGGCTAGTTTTGCTGTGAAAAACACAATCCGTGAGCAAGAATCAGAGGATAGTGGCCCTCGCTGTGGAAAATGTAATAAGACAAACCACATCACTAAGAACTGCCATGCCCATCTCAAATGCATATTTTGTGGTTGGAAAGGTCACATACTTGATTATTGCAGCAAGAGAAATGCGGCTGCTGAAGCTGAACAAAGTTGTCCCTCGCTTTCCAAAGGTAATCAAATTGCAGCACATGTAAGTGACAAAAGGGAGACGATACCTAGTTTACCTTTTTCACATGAGGATTGTAAATGAATCCTTCAAATGTTGGGCAAGAGAAATCCTCATTTGCTAACCAAGTTGGTAATCCAAACCATGAAGAACTTTCAGGTAAAGCTTTTTCTTTCACACTCAATGGCAAGAAAAATATTTGGATCTTGGACAGTGGTGCTACAGACCACATCGTTTACAGCCTTAATTTCCTTACCTATTCAAGACCTATTGAAAATCACACTGTTGAGTTGCCAAATGGTTAATTTTCTACAGTCACTCACATTGGACGAGTTGTTTTCTCTCCTAATGTCATTCTCGATAATGCTTTGTGTGTACCATTTTCTCGATTGAACTTGATATCCATTAGCAAGTTAGCATGTGATTTTTCCTATATCACAATATTTCTAAACCAATTTTGTGTCATACATGACCTATGCTCGGGGACGATGATTGGGATGGGAATTGAATAGGAAGGGCTTAAATACCTCAATCCACCATGGAAGGGAACATGCAACAGCGTTCAAACCCTAAATTCTAGTCTTTGGCATCAACGCCTTGGGTATCCCTCAAATAAAGTCTCTATATTATTTCCCTTTTCCAAAAACAAATCGTGTGATTCAAGCAAGTGTTTAATTTGTCCATTATTTAAACAAACGAGATTACCCTTTTCCTTGAGTTCTATATCTAGTGCATCATGTGTTGATTTAATACATGTTGATGTTTCGGGTGGCTATCAAGTTGCTTTTCTCTCAGGTGCCAAATATTTTCTCACCATCATAGATGATCACATGGGTTTACTTGATGAAACACAAATTTGATACCAGAGAACTCCTGGTCAAATTCATTTACATGGTAGAAAATCAATTCAATGCTAAAGTCAAATTAGTATGATAACGACAATGGGCCTGAGTTCAAACACGAAACAATTTATGCTCTTAACGGGATCATTCATCAATCAAGTTATGTCAACTCACCATAACAAAATGGTGTGGTTGAATGCAAACATTGGCAACTGCTCAATATTTCAAGGTAGGCTTTCTAAACCATTTTGGGGGGATGTAATACTCGCTTCTGAATACCTCATCAATAGAACACCAACACCGCTCATTCAAGGTAAAAAGCCATATGAAAAATTGTCTCAAAAGGAACCCAATTATTCTCGCTTAAAAGTCTTTGGCTGTTTGTATTTTGCATCAACTCATGCACAAAAACCTTCAAAATTTGATTCTCGTGCATGTCGTTGTATTTTTATTGGCTATCCTTGTGGTCCGAAAGGATATCGTTTGTTTCATACCACTCTCAAGAAGGTTTTTGTCTCGCATGATGTTGTTTTCTTTGAAGAACAATTTCCCTTTCACAACACATATGTTTTTGCTGCACCATGTTCCCATTTGAACTCTAACTCCTCGCCTCTACAGTTTAAAATGGACTCTTCTCCTGACTATACAATTTCAGTTCCCACACCATTAGATAATTTCTCTCCAGTTGACCTCCACGACATCACTCCACCAGATACACCTACCCCACACACACCACCAACCACGTCTCTTCATCCACCAATGCAACCCATTTAAAACTTATCCCCATCACTGCCCACTTTGTCATCCTCATCTATGCCAGTAGCACCAACCTTCACACCTCGTCCACTCAGATGTGGAACGCGACGCACCAAACCATCAATGTTTTTGCAGGACTTTCATGTCAAGACAGCTCTCCCATCAAGACTTGCTCCCACATCTTCAACGAACATGGTTCAGTCATTAGGTACTTCTCATTTGCTTTCCTAATATCTATCATATGATCGTCTTTCCCATAACCATAAAGTCTACATATCCAACCTCAGCCTCATCAAAGAACCCACATATTTTTCACAGGGTGTTCAAGATCCCAAATAGCGTGTTGCCATGCAAAATGAAATAAACGTCCCATTATATGTAAATGCATCTACAAGGTCAAGTTAAGACCCAATGGTACAATCAAACGGTACAAAACTCAATTGGTCGTGAAAAGCTACATTAAAATAGAAGGTGTTGATTACAGGGAAACCTTTGCACCAATGGCCAAATTGACAAATATCCGCGTTTTACTTAGTGTGGTTGTACTGCAAGGTTGTCATTTGCATCAACTCAATGTGAACAATGCATTCTTGCATGGTGATCTCTCTAAGGATGTCTATATGTCTTTGCCTCCTGGATTCAAATGAAAGGGGGAGACTTGAGTGTGCAAGTTAAACAAATCCCTGTATAGGCTAAAACAGGCTTCACGGCAATGGTTTCTCAAGCTTTCCACTACTCTCAAGGCTATTGGATTTCACCAGTCATGGTCAGATTACTCAATGTTCGTACGAAGTCGCCAAGGTAGTTTCTTAGCCTTACTTGTATATGTTGATGATGTGATACTGGCAGGCAACAATTTACATGACATTGAAGAGATTAAGTAGTTTCTTTCCAAGTGTTTGAAACTAAAAGACTTGGGTCAACTCAAGTATTTCTTGGGAATAGAGGTTGCAAGATCAAAGCATGGAATCACTTTGTGTCAACGAAAATATTCACAGGACATTTTGGATGACGTCGGGTTTTTAGGTGGAAAACCTTCACATTTTCCCATGGAGCAAAACTTGTCTCTCACGCAGACAAATGGGCAACTACTAAGTTATCCATCTCTATATAGATGACATGTAAGCCTTAATCTACTTAACCATCAGATGACCTGATTTGACTTATGCAGTTCATGTGTTGAGTCACGGATAAGCCTAGGTAGCCACACCATGAAGCAGCACATAAAGTTCTTAAATATATCAAGGAAGCACCTGGGCAAGGAATTCTTCTACCTTCTATAGGTTTTTTGCAGTTAAGGGGATTTTGCGACGCTGATTAGGCTAGATGCAAAGACACCAGAAGATCGATAACTGGTTATTGCATTTTACATGGTCAAGCACCAATTTCTTGGAGAACAAAGAAACAAACCACTGTATCTCGCTCCAGTGCATAAGCAGAATATCGTTCTATGGCCACTACTTGTTATGAGATTACATGGTTGAAAAATATCTTGCAAAACTTGAAAGTAAACATCTGCAACCTATTACTTTGTTTTGTGAGAATCAGGCTGTTATGCACATAGCTTCGAATCCAGTATTTCATGAAAGAACGAAGCACATAAAGATAGATTGTCATCTGGTACGAGAGAAGATTCAAGGAGGGATGATACTAACGACTTACATATGAACAACAAGTCAGCCAGCCAATTTGTTTACCAAACCATTAAGCTCAGCACAGCTTAAAACACTACTCAGGAAGTTGGGTGTCATTAACATACACTCCAACTTAAGTGGAAGTCTTAAGGAAGATCTCACAAATAAATAAGTTAACTATATAAATTAATTCTTAGTTATCTAATGAAGAAAATCACTCCACCATATTACGTTTCTTATGAGGTTTGAGACCAAACCGTAACCGTTTGAAACTGAACCTAACCAAAACCAAATGGTTAGGTTCCATGTCGGTTTTAGCTTCAAAACCGACCGAGCGAACCGTGCCCACCCCCAGTACAATGAGAGTCAAAGTTTTGTAGAATGAGAGATAACAAGGACGTTAACTTCGCCCTTTCATCACATGTCTACTTACATCAGTTGGGATTATATTCCATCTCTATTTGAACTTCCCGCTCTTGATTTCCCCTTGGGATGGATTGAGGTCCAAAGTCAGTCAAACACTCCATATTCTTGGAGTGACAAATCGCCCATTTGATATTTGATGATGTTGTTGTGTGGGTTAATATTTGACTATTGGGCTTAGTAAAAAGGCAGCCCAAAGGTGCTAAAACAGGTTGCATTAGCCCGAAGCCCAATGATAGGAGCATATTTATGCGACTTAGTTAGCTTGTTTTCATGCATTAAAGTCCTTAGTTCTTAGTTAATTTTGTATTTTAAGCTATTTTCGTGTGTTTGTAGGTTCTAAGTGTCAAAATGGCAAAAAGAAGCAGTTTGGAGCATTCTAGAGCATTTTTGGGCCAAGATTGGGTAGTGCAAGCATGGAGGCAAGTTGATGGACGAATTTGAAGATAAAAAGGCTTGAAATCAGCTCAAAAGATGGAGGAAAGAAGTCAAAGATAAGGAAGATAAGAAAGCAAGAAATATGGAACATTATCCAAATCTTATCTCATTTTATCCAAATCTTATCTCATCTTATCCAAAACATTATCCTATCTTATCTTGACTTTCCTAATCCAAATACACAAAGGTTTCAGCTATAGAGAGGGAGTCCTAAACACTTTGGGATACTTAATTCCTTGCTCTAGGAGGATGCCGCACCTATTTCCTTATTCTAGAGGGATTTGGTCCATTTAATTCCCCAAAACTTCAAGGATTCTGATTTCTAGAAGGGTTAGGAGTCCAAAACCTACCTAAACACCTTCCCAGCCGTGACCTAGCCTTCCCCTATATATATATATGATTGTGCTGCACAGATTGAGGCTTTGTACAAATCCCTTCGCAACTTAACCATTCTAAACACCTTCCACCACCCATCCACATCACCTTTGCCCATCTATAAACCCTACCAGCCACCTATGCCGCAGCCTTGCAAGGAGGAAGGAGAGGAGCAGCAGCTTTGGAGCGTGTTGCACCCAATCTGGATTACTGGGCGTTCTTAGGTGTTTTCTACCTTATGTTTTCGTTGATTAATTTAATTTTCCATTGTCTTGCTGTAATTATGAAAGGCTAAACCCGTTTTTAGCTAGAGGCTACTTTGAAAGTATGATTTTGTGTGTGATATGACTTGATAAATTTTAGTTACAGATTCTTGAAGTATGAATGCAATTGGCTTAACTGTTTGAATTAGAACTTATTTCTGTTTGTTGGTTGAGGGTCGACACTTAATTGGCATGCATAAATTTGATGCTAGGATATAAGTGAGTTTCACATAATCGTTACAAACTTATGTTCACAAGTAGTAAAGGTTGCTGGAACAATCATGTTAAGTTCAATTCTTTGTGTGACTAATATGATGTCATAGTTATGAATGCCTCGTCAATGCTTATGATTCTCATTCAGCATAATGATCTCTGATTGTGTCTCTATTATGATGTCATGTAGGGAAATTGATGAGAATAATTTGGTTGTAGATGAGTTGTCCGTCCAATTCAATGAAATTAGGAGAATCTAAGTGTTAATTAGTGATTGACACGGTTAATCTGGGGCATTGTCATTCGTAATTCAATGAAAACGTAACTGGAAGTCAAGTTATATGCATATAAATCATGTGTGGATAAGGAAACCTCTAGCTAGTTCACCATCCATCCTAAAAACCCAATTTCGTCTAAATCTGCCTAGTTTACAGTCTTTGTTTGTTTTAACTTAGTTTCACTCTAAAACTAACCCCCATTCACTTGTTTGAGTCAAATTAGTTAGAATCTGTCTTAGTTTGTGTCTTTGTGTGTTTTGAGTCAAGTTTAATTCAATTTTCGTCCAAAGTTGTGTCTAGTGTCTAGAATCTGTCCAATTTGTGTTTTTAAGCAGTTTTGAGTGTTTTGAACCTGTTTTGAGTCTTACTAGTCTATTTAGAGTCCCTTGAGTCTTTTCAAACGTTTTAAACTTTGTTTTTATGTTTTTGAGTCAATTTGTGTTAGATTAGCAAGCTCTTCTAATCCCCGGTCCAGAACGATCGCTACTTGCATTTATACTACAATTGATAACAAGAGGGTTTAATTTGTATGCTTAACTTTAATCACATCAAATTTTTGGCGCCGTTGCCGGGGATTAGCAACTTTGCTAATCCCCCGTTGTTTGTTTTTGTTTATTTTTGTGTGTGTTCGTTTAGATTCTGATTCTAGTTTGTTTTCTTTGTTTTCAGGTACTAGTTTATGACTCGTAGTTCTCAAACGGTTCGTGAGCATATCGTGGATTTTGACGACGATTTTGAGCGAACCTTGAGAAGGAAAAGAAAGAACCCAGAACCTCACCCACCTAGTTCAAGTTCTGAAGCCGAGGTTGAGGAGCAAGAAGAGGCCGAATCTGAGGAGATAGAGGATGCCAAGGTTGAAGAGGTTATGGCTGCAGATAATCGAACCATTAAGGAGCTTTCGGCCTCGGGATTGGATAATGCAGTACCTCTATGTATCCAATATCCTAGGGCAGCTCCAGATAAGACCGACGAGTTCGAATTGAAGTCTAGCTTGTTGCATCACATTCCCAAATACCATGGGCTGTCCATGGAGGATCCAAACAAGCATTTGAAGAAATTTGAAGTGGTTTGCTCAAGTATGAAACCCATTAATGTTGATGGGAATATTTTGAAGATGAAAGCTTTTCCATTCTCATTGTTAGAAAAGGCTAAAGATTGGTTGTACAAATTGGCGCCCGGAACTGTCACATCTTGGGAAAGTATGAAACGAGCATTCTTGGAGACGTTTTTCCCAACTTCAAGAATCATTCTCTTGAGGAAACGGATTAGTGGTATTCAGGAAAATCAAGGAGAGTCTTTCCTTACATATTATGAGCGTTTTAAAGGCCTAGTTGCATCATACCCTCAACACCGAATGAAGGAGGAGCTGCTCATTCAATATTTCTACGAAGGACTCCTCCCCATTGAACGCCAAATGCTAGATACATCAGCGGGTGGTGCATTGGTTGACAAGACGCCAGTGGCTGCCAAGACCTTAATTGCGAACCGAGCCCTCAATGCACAACAATATGAAGGTGTTGGATAGAGAGAGAGCCCACGACAGCAACATATCAATAAGGTAAGTGTAATTTTTGAAATTCAATCACAATTGGCTAATCTCACTTTCCTTGTGTCTCAGGTCGTCGAAGGACCAAAATCACAACCACCTACAATCTATGGTGTGTGTACCATACAAGGGCATGCCTCTGAAAGTTGCCCTCAATTGATTGAGAATGGAGGATGGGAAAGTGTGAATGCAATTGGATTCCAAAACCAAAATCAACCCCGATATGATCCATATGCAAATACCTATAATCCGGGTTAGAGAGATCATCCAAATCTGCGTTGGAGGGAACCCCAACAACCTCAACAACAAGGTGGATTTCGGCCACCACCCCCTAGGATGTTTCCAAAGCCATATGCACCCATGCAATCCCAAACACAATCTGCCCAAAATAGCTCAGGTTCGTCTTTTGATAATGATCAAGTTATTCAATTACTAACTACTTTGGCACAGGGGCATCAAAATCAAATCAAAGAGATGCAAAATTATGCCAAAGAGGTGCAAAATCAAGCCCGGGAGGTGGCTGAATTGAAGAAACAAATGGGACAAATGGTTGAGTTCATGAGGCAGTTTCGAGAGCATGGCAAACTTCCTAGTTCTACCACTGTGAATCCAAAAGAAGGATTCGAATCTGTCAAGGCCATGACCTTAAGAAGTGGCAAAGAGGTTGGGACCGATCCACCAACGTCCAAATCTGCCCAAAAGGAGGACGAGACATTGTTACAAGAGGAGGCAGAACAAGAGAAAGCCACGACAAAGGTTGCTCCACCCTTGCCGCTGCCTTCCAATGCACTTAAACCCTCCAAAACGTCCAACAGAGGTAAGTTGGGTTCAAATTTGATTAGTTCTAACTATATTCCACCCGATGCACCCTTTCCTTTCAGATTCATGCAATCAAAAAATGAGGAAAGTGAAAAGGACATTCTGGACACTCTTAGGAAGGTACAAGTCAACATCCCACTCCTTGATGCAATTAAGAAAATTCCAAAGTATGCTAAATTCTTAAAGGAGCTGTGCACGGAAAGGAAAAGGATTTCAAATAAGGAGGTGGTACGGGTAAGTGAGAATGTCTCAGCTGTTTTGCAACGAAAACTGCCCCCTAAATGCAAAGATCCGGGTAGTTTTACAATTCCTTGTGTTATAGGAAATACTCAGTTTGAAAATGCCATGTTAGATCTAAGTGCTTCAATAAATGTCATGCCTTATTCTATTTATGCATCTATAAACTTAGGCGAACTGAAAAATGATGGAGTGATTATTCAATTAACCGATCGTTCTAATACCTATCCAAAGGGAGTTTTGGAGGATGTTTTCGTGCAGGTTGACCACTTAATTTTTCCGGCTGATTTCTATGTGCTTGAGATGGAAGAGTCGGCCCATTCTTCCCCAATGCCGATTATACTTGGAAGACCTTTCATGAAAACAGCCCAAACCAAGATTGATATGGCCAAGGGGACGTTAACTATGAAGTTTGGTGGCGATAAGATTAAATTTAATGTTTCTAAGTCTGTTGAGAATCCTAATGTTGTTCATTCTTGTTTTTCCATTGATAAAATAAAAAAGATAGGGCCGGACCATTCAGCACCAAGCACAAAGGATGCATCAAGAACCATACAAGACGAGGGAATTGGAGTGGAGCACAAGGACCATACGGCCACTGCCCTCAAAATGCCCGAATTAGCCGAAAGCACCATGGGGAAAAATGTTCACAGTGCTGCCACTTCATCACAGAACATAGGTAAGCCACCTAATCCAAATCCAATTCCCATTAAAATTGATAGGTGGTTCCCTTCTTTGGTGCAGGTACCCAAGCAAATCCCCGATGGTGGGCGAATTTACATGAACCTTAGGGAACACAACGCACCAATCAGCAAACATCACTATCCCCTTCCATTTATCGATCCACTGTATGAGAACTTTGAGGGGAAGGTTGTGGAAGAAGTTCCCTTCCATGCCGTGGGTACCAATGGAGCTTAAACCGAGGAATCATCCAGCTGCAAGACGTTAAAGCAAGCGCTTCTTGGGAGGCAACCCATGCATTCGAATAAAGAAGACCTAGGAACAACCGGCTCAAACCCAGATTTGCGTTCCTAACTTTACTCTTTATTGCATTTACTTTGCCATGTGTGTCATGTTAGTTAGTTGTGTTGTTTGCTGTTTGCTTTCTGTGAGTTTATGTTTGAAACATTGAGGACAATGTTTGGTTTAAGTGTGGGGGGGGGTAAACAAGTTGTTTTTGCATGATTTTCATGGGATTTTATCACCTATCACTTCGAATGTTGTTTTTCACTGTTTTTAAGTGTTTTTAGTGTGTTTTGAAAAGATAATCCGAAAATTTCATAAAAATTTGAGAAAGCATTTTGAAAAACCCAAAAAGAGTTGTTTTTGTGTGTTTGTTTGTGTCCTAGAGTACCTTCCAACACAATGATGAGGATTCGGTTTTAAATTGCATGACTATTAAGGAAAGTTATAAACATGGATGGAAGTTTGAATTGCTCTCTGTTTTATGCTTGATTATGGTTATAATTCATGAATTCATGTTTAATCAAAAAAAGGAGAAAACCAGTTTTTGTAAAATGCTTGAAGGAAGAAACTCAAACTAACACTACAACCCTGAGAGACTTAAGCTTAAAACCTTCTTTGGAGAGTTATTAATCTGTGATTTTTGTTTTCTAAAGTCGTTGCATGATCACATCATTCTTTGCTTGGTTGCTACTTAGAAGGCGTTTCATCATTTAGTTCCAAATACTAGAACTCATACCCGTTTCATTCAAAGCATGATATTGAAGTGCATAACACATAAACAAGATGAAGTTGTGTAGTGAACCAGTGCCAAAAAGCCTTATCCCTGTGCATTAAGTTTTGTAGGATTAACCCCCGTTGAGCCTTGTTTAGCCATTTTCTTTCTTTACCCATGTTTTCCCTACCTAGCCTAGATTAGGACCATCCTTACCCTTGTTCTTAAGGCGTAGTGAAGCAGGACCTAGAGTGAATTCCCTTTGTTCGTTATTAGGCAACAAATAAGTGTGGGGGAAGGGAGTTTTGTGTGTGGGTGTGTGCCAAAGTATCAAAAGAGGCACGGGTAGAAAAAAAGGAAAAAAGAAAAAAAAAGAAAAAAAAAAGAAGAAAATTCGTGAGAAAAAGAAAAGAAAAAGAAAAGTATGTGAAAAAGTGTGAAAAGTGTTCAAAATAAGTGAGATTAAGCTCACAAGTGTTGGTTGTTGAAGAAAGGGTCCAAAAAGTTGAATTCGGCCCTAAGTATGCGTGATCTTCCCTTTATGTATCGAAGTTTGTGGCTGCATTTCAAAAGGGAGTTCTAAGTGTCATATTCATTACTTTGCTCGCTATTGCTTTAAGAACGTTTGTTTTCCTTACCTTTCTTTGTTAGCCAATACCCCTAGCCCCGTTACAACCCTATACTTCTATCTTGAGTGTTGTGTGTTTTAATATGTGGAGTTTGGGATTGATATGAGCATATGGTATCCCTGGTTCTCGCATCTAAGTAGTAGCATTCCATTCATGAGATCATATCTATACATGCTTAATAACTCCATAAATTGCTTTCTTTGTTATAACATATGTGAGTGTTCATTTTCATGTTTACATCAATCTTCTCACATATACCTAGAATAGGGAGTGTAGTTAGAAAATCTGAGTGAAAATAAGAGTGTACCTAGTGAGGAATTGAGTGAATTCTCTAAGGCATGTTACCACATTCAAAACATTGTTTTAATTGGTTAAATGCGAGCTAATGAATGGTGACTGTGATTAAGAATGTACTAGAGGGTGGGGATGATTAAAATCTATGGTTATGATGATCTTGAATATGTCATGTGCGCTGGAAATCCTTCAGGTGAATGTTGGAAGGTCTAGTTTGTTTGCTGTTTGTTTCGTTTGTTTTGTTTCGTTTTGCTTGAGGACTAGCAAAAGCTAAGTGTGGGGGAATTTGATAGGAGCATATTTATGCAACTTAGTTAGCTTGTTTTCATGCATTAACATCCTTAGTTCATAGTTAATTTTGTATTTTAAGCTATTTTCGTGCGTTTGTAGGTTCTCAGTGTCAAAATGGCAAAAAGAAGCAGTTTGGAGCATTCTAGAGCATTTTTGGGCCAAGATTGGGTGGTGCAAGCATGGAGGCAAGTTGATGGACGAATTTGAAGATAAAAAGGCTTGAAATCAGCTCAAAAGATGGAGGAAAGAAGTCAAAGATAAAGAAGATAAGAAGTTAGCAAGAAATATGGAACATTATGCAAATCTTATCTCATTTTATCCAAATCTTATCTCATCTTATCCAAAACATTATCCTATCTTATCTTGACTTTCCTAATCCAAATACACAAAGGTTTCAGCTACAGAGAAGGAGTCCTAAACACTTTGGGATACTTAATTCCTTATTCTAGGAGGATGCCACACCTATTTCCTTATTCTAGAGGGATTTGGTCCATTTAATTCCCCAAAACTTCAAGGATTCTGATTTCTAGAATGGTTAGGAGTCCAAAACCTACCTAAACACCTTCCCAGTCGTGACCTAGCCTTCCCCTATATATATATGATTGTGCCGCACATATTGAGGCTTTCTACATATCCCTTCGCATCTCAACCATTCTAAACACCTTTCACCACCCTTCCACACCACCTTTGCCCATCCATAAACCCTACCAGCCACCTGTGCCGCAGCCTTGCAAGGAGGAAGAAGAGGAGGAGCAGCTTTGGAGTGTGTTGCACCCAATCTAGATTGTTGGGCGTTCTTAGGTGTTTTCTACCTTATGTTTTCGTTGATTAATTTAATTTTCCATTGTCTTGCTGTAATTATGAGAGGCTAAACCCGTTTTTAGCTAGATGTTACTTTGAAAGGATGATTTTGTGTGTGATATGACTTGATAAATTTCTATTACAGATTCTTGAAGTATGAATGCAATTGGCTTAACTGTTTGAATTAGAACTTATTTCTGTTTGTTGGTTGAGGGTCGACACTTAATTGGCATGCATAAATTTGATGCTAGGATATAAGTGAGTTTCACATAATCGTTACAAACTTATGTTCACAAGTAGTAAAGGTTGCTGAAACAATCGTGTTAAGTTTAATTCTTGGTGTGACTAACATGATGTCATAGTTATGAATGCCTTGTCAATGCTTATGATTCTCATTGAGCATAATGATCTCTGATTGTGTCTCTATTATGATGTCATGTAGGGAAATTGATGAGAATAATTTGGTTGTAGATGAGTTGTCCGTCGAATTCAATGAAATTAGGAGAATCTAAGGGTTAATTAGTGATTGACACGGTTAATCTGGGGCATTGTCATTCGTAATTCAATGAAAACGTAACTAGAAGTCAAGTTATATGCATATAAATCATGTGTGGATAAGGAAACCTCTAGCTAGTTCACCATCCATTCTAAAAACCCAATTTCATCTAAATCTGCCTAGTTTACAGTCTTTGTTTGTTTTTGAGTCAAATTAGTTAGAATCTGTCTTAGTTTGTGTCTTTGTGTGTTTTGAGTCAAGTTTAATTCAATTTTCGTCAAGTTGTGTCTAGTGTCTAGAATCTGTCCAATTAGTGTTTTTAAGCAGTTTTGAGTGTTTTGAACCTGTTTTGAGTCTTACTAGTCTATTTAGAGACCCTTGAGTCTTTTCAAATGTTTTAAACTTTGTTTTTTATGTTTTTGAGTCAGTTTGTGTTAGATTAGCAAGCCCTCCTAATCCCCGGTCCAGAACGATCCCTACTTCCATTTATACTACAATTGACAACAAGAGGGTTTAATTTGTGTGCTTAACTTTAATCACATCACCCAACCTTGAAGCCTAATGTGGAATAAAAGCCTTCTTAGCCAAGACACAAGCCACGTGTCTATGACTGAAGTGACAAGTGATGGAGACCAACCTACTATCAGCTAAAAAGAATTTTCTAGTGGCACTACAAGTAAAAATTGATGACTCACTACCCTCCAAAAGCTTTGGGGCAAGAGCAAAGCTAAAAGTAGTCGGGCCAGTTTGTCTATAAAAGGGGAAGCAAGCACCAGAGATAAAGACACGCAACCAATTAAACAACCAACATACAAACTCTGCTCTCCAGCCAGATTTGCATCCAGAAAGCTGAAATCAACCCAGATTTGCATCCAGAAAGCTGAAATCAACCTAGATTCAATCTTTATTAGTCATAGTCCCATTTGGAAAGCTATATTTTGTCTAGTTTAAAAGCTCTGCTACCCTCCCTAGTGTTGTAGTATCGATTCCCTCGTGTAAAACCTATTTACCATCCATCCCTTTTAGCATACAACCCCTATAAACTCAAAGAGAAGTGGCTGCAAGAGTTTCAACCTTGCCTGACAAGGTGAAATCTTGCCCAAGTCTCTTTGCTTGTCCTCTAAATTAGTAGATCTATCGCTTAATGTACTTTTCAGCATGTATTCAAGTTATTTCCATTTGCTTTCTACTTAAGAGTCTTATTTACATTTGGATCTGGTTAACTTAATAGATCTGTTTTCATTAAGAACACCCTGGAATCGAGAAATTGGTCTAAAAGGGCTCTTGACTCCCTTCATTCGAACATACATGATTATGAACTCAAAGTCCTTGTTTACAAGGCAAGAAAAAGAACTTAATGCAGACTTAACCCATCTGTGACAATCCTTTGATAACAAGAAGTTTGGGTAACTTGGGGCACAAGTAATCACTCAAAAGACCTCTATTTCAACATCTGTTATATTGAGATAATAGTGGCACGCCTAGCACTTTGTTAGTTTTGATTGTGAACGTCAAGGCCAACACCTAAGGCCCCACAAAGGCTTATTTCAAAACTAACTTCAAACTCATCTTGCAGCACATCAAGCAGCAAGAGCCCAACAAACAAACATACCAAGCGCTATCTACCCTCAGGGAGCTGTGCGAGGGGCCATCCACCTTTTGCCTCAAACATAGTTTTGGCACGCTCGGTGGGATACATTTTCTTGTATGCCAAGAAGAATAAGGAATGAGAAAAGTTTCAGGTAGAACACAGAGTTCGAGCAACCCCATTGTTTACAAAGATCCGACATGATAGATCACCCAGAGGATTTCCCCTCTCTACGAGGACTAGTTATTCTGGAAAGCCCGACTTCGTCTAAGAAGTTGGGAAGAAAGGTGACCAATGAAGACTTGCAAGCCACCATGGTGCAAGTGTTGAAAAGTATGAGAAGATTTCTTTGGATACCAGAGGAGAAGTGAATAGTCTCAGTTCTTTAACAGAGAGTTTGCAGAGAAGATTAGATCTGGAGTACTCTACCCCAAAAGATGGTTATGTTAAAGAAATGATGAGAGAGGCAAGTCCTGAGAAAGAACCAGTTATTCCCTTATTTCCTTTGCTGGAGAAAAAAAAATGATAGGGGAAAGAAGAAAGAAGAACATGGGACCAATCAGCCAGGAGTAGAAAAGATCCTAGAGGCAGATATGCCCAACCTTCTATTATTTTCACCAGATAGTAGGGGGCAGGTATGGAAAAATTGAAAGAAGTATGGGATGACTAATCAAATTGGGGAATCCAGCGGGAAAAGTGTGCCCCCAGCTGCGGGCAAGCCTTCTTCTTATAGGCCACCACTATTGGTTGATAAGGGAGGGGAGGCCAGATGGAGACAACCTAAACCAAAAAATAAGGCTTTCTCGGGCAATGATCGTAGCCCGAAGTGGGGACCTCCTTACACTCCACACAACCGGCTAATCAACAACTTATAAATGAGTTGGTTGAGTTGAGAAGGATGGTGATCCCGAATGCCCAACCACATGCTCGTCCAATGTTCAGGATCATCTACTAGAAGCCCTACCCCGAGTATATTAATGAGCAGAACCCTTTTCCCCTCAACTTGAAGATGTCCACGTTCCCAACTTTCAGTGGGAATGACTGTAATGTGTCCTCTAGAGATCACATCTTCAAGTTTTCGAATTACTGTGTGGCATTTGAAGATAATCCTAACTATAAGTTAAGGTTTTTTGGGAATTCATTGGTAGGCCTAGCATATCAGTGGTATTCTCTATTACCCCTCAACTTCATTGCCAATTAAGGGTAAATGAAGATGGCTTTCCTCAAGCAATTTTATAGGGTGGAGCCCAAGATGACTATCAACGACCTAGTTGAGGTGAAACAATATGAGCACAAGTCCTCAGAGGACTTCATGATGAGGTTCAGGAAGATAAGGATGAGGTGCCAATTCCCTATCAACCATGCCCAACTTATATCCATTGCACATAAGGCATTAAGACTGCCCTTAAGAAAAACATTTTATGATGTGCAGTTCAATAAGCTACAAGAGTTGGTAATTGCTGCCATGAAGTATGAGAAGTTGTTGATTAAAGAACAACAAGGTGCCTTATTTCTACAAGAACAAAGCTGCAATTCATCAGTTGGAGTTTGAAGGTCCTGAGTCTGGAGAAAGTGATAATAATGGAGGATAAGGGATTAAAATGTGTGTGGCGGAGATGACTGCTCATTTCAAGCCTTTAATAGTGAAAGGTTTGGTCCAGCTAGTCAAAGATCAGAAAGTAGTGATGAATGATGGCGGGTTCGTGCCTATGAAGCCACCCCAATACTAGGCTTATTCTTTTCATTTAACCAAAGCAGCAGAGATCTATGAAGCATTGGTGTGGGCAAGAGTGATTGTGCCCGACAGCACCAAAAAGATGCCTAAGCCTGAAGAGTTAAGAGGAAAGAAGTACTGCAAGTTGCATTACACACTTTCAATCATTCCATCACCAACTGTGTACAGTTTAGGGATTAGATCCAGGACCTGATAGTTAACAGAAAGTTATTGCTGGAAAAACCCCAGGCAAACATGATGATTAACACATATCCCTTCCCAAAAGCCCCAATCAATATGATCAATCTGAGTTGGGCTGAAAAAAGAAAAGCAAAACCATTTGGGAAGTGAAAGGGGAAATGAAACAAGTTACCAGGCCTACAGAAGGAGTTAGAGGTTTGCTCGACAGACCACAAACAGCCGTTGTTCAGGGAGTAGTGTTGTGTAGTAGGTGCCAGTGTGACTGCGAGCTCGAGGTGCTAGCATCAGGAGCAATCATTGATCGAGAATTAATCAAAAGAAGAAAGAAAGAATAACATGATGCCCGCGGAAGTGTTATGCGGGCAACAGAAAATGAAAGTTCCAAGAATGTATTCCAAAGGTTGGGTGGAGACTCTTAACCTAAAGGCTTGTCCGATGTATTTTGAAATCGTAAGTCTTTGAAGAAGTTGAGGATAAGGAAACCAAGATACGAAAGTGAGTAGAAGTGAGACCACCCCAGCCAAATTATCACAGCAGTTCAAGGCAAGGATGGAGAGAAAAGTCCAGGAACTCAATTCCTCCAGTTACTAAGAAAGATCCAGCCCAACTAGGCCGTAAGTGGTACATAGTCGGGAAATATGGCAAGCCTGTTAGAGAAATTGGAGCATCTATGATCAGGAGAGTCCAAAGGCAGCATAAAACCCACATGAACTCATTGAAGATTCCGACCATCTCAGAAGCCTTTGGAAATGTCGAGTTCGAAAAAGCTACGCAAGGAGGACGACTCCAATGGAGGAGTAAGAAGGAGATAGAGAGGGCTAATAGTAAAATAGAGGGAGAATGGGATCATGTACCTTAGAATCTCTATTTAAGAAAATACATAGTGTTGAAAAGAGCTCAGGAAAGCGTAGTGATGATGCATACACCAGGGTGGAGGACAGAACCTCTTTGTTTCGGAACCTTCTCCCCTGAGAGGGATACCCCCACCTCTACTGGAAGATATACCTTGTCAAATGCCAGGACAATTACTCAATTTTGACATGACAGTAGAGAAAGAGGTGCCTGAGTTAATGTTGCCCAAACATATACAGGTATGGATGGATGAATTTATATGTCAAATTGGAGGGAAGAATGAAGACTTATCTTGACCCAGCAATTTCCATGTAAACATGAGTTATGTCCTATCTGCCATGTTTTGCGCCGAACCTGATCAACCTGCCACGATGGAGGGTGATTACTTGGCAGTAGAACCAATGATGGCACTTGTTAGTGTTGAAAACGCTGGGAAAGAAAAATCAGGCACGATAGGTTTGCCCAAATCCATAAGGAGAGAGCCCGAGAGGATATATTCTGACAGAATGGTCTTTAGCAGCCCAAGTTTGGCCTTAGCCAACCATCTCAAACCCATTTATGTGATTGCTCATCTGGAGGGAGTACCCTTGATAGGAGCATATTTATGTGACTTTATTAGCTTGTTTCCTTGCATTTACTTAGTTAGTTTCTAGTTATTAGAGTGTTTTAAGTTATTTTCTTGTATTTTCAGGTCCAAATGACAAAGTTGGCAAGAAAGTGCAATTTGGAGCATCTTAGAGCAGTTTTGGGCTTGGAATGGATAGCACGTGCATGGAGCAAGGTGGATGGACATTTTTGAAGTTCAAAAGAGGCTAGGAATGTGCAAAAGAAAATGAGACATTATCCAAAACATTATCCAAACGGCCTTATCTTATCCAAACCTTATCTTAACCTTATCTTATCTTATCCTATCCTATCCTAATCTTATCCTACCTTAATTCCAGCTGCAAAGGGGACTCCTTTTCATATTTGGATGCCTAAAACTTGATTTCTAGAAGCCCATATCCTTTCCTACAAAGCTACCGCACCCCCTTTTTCCTTTCCTTCTAGAAACCAGCCACATCACCCTCTTCTAGAAGTCTAAGAACCTGCCGCACCCTTTCTTTGTCCCTATTGGTTTCTGTTAGCACTTTCCTTGTGGGATTGGAATGCTAAATCCTTCTTCTTTACAACCTTTGTGCTGTGTGCCTTAGCCATATATATATGTAAATATTGTGCCGCACCGAGGGGGAATTTTAGAGAGAGTTTTACAGAGTTTTCAGAGAAAAATACATAAATGCCGCAGCTTTGGAAGGAAGGAGAAGAAAAGCTTGGAGCCGTGCATGCCATCCAAGGCCATTGGAGGGCTAGGGCATTTCTGGGTTTATTCTATCCTTAGTTTTGGTTCAATGTTTATTTTAGATTGCTTTTCAACTATGTTAGACATGTGGAACTAATTTCTTTTTAGTTAAAGGTGAATTTGAAGCCAGGAACATATATGTTTAATATGAATTGATTACATCCAGTTATTGTTTCATAAATCGTGAATGTGATTTATTTATCTGTTTGATTGATAACTTATTCTTGTATGTTGATTAAGGGTGCACACTTAGTTTGCATACATGAATTTGGTGCTAGAATATAAGGGAATTTCACCTAATCGTTATGAACTTATATTTACAAGTAGCAAAAGTCGCTAGTCATGATTATGTTAAGTAAATCCTAGGCAGGAGTATCATGCTTTTCATAGTTACGAATGCCTTGTCAATGCTTATGATTTTCATGGAACTTAATGATCTTTGATATGTATCTATATTATGCTGTTCATGTAGGGAACTTGATAAGAAAAATTTGGTTGCCGATGCGTTTTCCATCCAATTCAATGAACTTAGGAAAATCTGAGAATTATTTAATGTTATTCACAATTAATTTAGGGTGTTGTCATTCATGGTTTATAGGAAGAATAACCGGAAATCGATTCATATGCATATGTGTCATGTGTGGAGAATGACCCTCTAACTAGCCTTTCACATGTTAATTCACCCAAATCCGTAACCTAGTTACTTAGTTCCTTTAATTTGCTTAGTTTTAGTTAATTTCGTCAAAAACAATCCCCATTTAGTACTTCAAGTCTACTTAGTTTAATTTTCGTCCAAATCATCCCCTAGTACTAGTTTTGAGTCATAGAAACTTAGCTTGTGTGTTTTGAGTCATATTAGCTTGTTTAGAGTTGTTTAAGTCTAGTTTTCTGTTTTTAAGTCCAATTAAGTGTTTTAGAGTCTCAATTGTGTAGATTAGCATCCCTTTAATCCCCGGCCTAGAACGATCCTTACTTACATATACTACAATCGTAGGGTTTTAATTTAAGTGTTATTTAATTTCACATCAACCCTTCAAAAGGGTATTGAATGATGGTGGTGCCGCGGTCAACGTTCTTCCATTCAAACAAATGAAGAGATTGGGTAGAAGTGAAGAAGACCTTATCCCCACTGACCTTACAGTCTCTAGTTTTTCTGGAGTTATCACTAGAACACACGGGATATTGCCTCTGGATGTTAACTTGGGTTCCAAGAAAATCATGTTAGCTTTCTTTATGGTGGATAGTAGTTCCACTCATAGAGCCTTACCCAGTAGAGATTGGATCCATCAAAGTCTGTTTATACCATCCACTTTGCATCAGCAAGTTGCAATTTACCATGAGGCCAAGACTAAGGAACCAAGATTTCGGGAGATGGTGGAGGCTGGGTCGCGACCATTTCTCCCCACGGCCAATGTGGTAGAGGCAAGCTTTTATAACCCCAATATTGGGATTTTACAGTGTTAAGGAGTTAATGAGAACGGCCGCCCAACTAAGGTGATGACCCAAAAGCTTCTAGAGCAAGGATTGTTTCTCACTAGGGAGAAATGGGACAGACCTCATATTGTCCCAGCCCGCCAACACCAATGATGTCAGAACAAAGAAGGAAGGACCAAGTAGTTGCAGTTAGGTCCTTAATCAGAAGTATATGGAAGAGAGAGAAGAAAAGTGAGAGGAAGCTCAGCAGAGAGGAGGCAGAATGGGAGAATGAGGCTTTAAGCAGCCAGAACAGAGAAGAAGGATAAAAGTTTTTTGAAGAAGTAGAAGCAGCCATACATATGGCTAAGTGTATATATGACTTGGATTGGCCAAATGATGTGCCCGAGGGTCCAGAGTCAGTTGAATTTTTGTGCATCGAGCCTGATAAGCCAGCACTAGAGGTACAAGACCCCTTAGAAACCATTAATTTGGGAATTGAGAAGATCCAAGGCCCATACAACTCAGTGGCTTGTTGAAAGCTGGTGATCAGTCAAAGATAGCGAGCCTTTTGCATGAGTTTAAAGACTGTTTTGCTTGGCATTACATCGAGATGCTAGGTTTAGATTCTACCTTAGTAGAACACAGAATGCCTATAAAGGAGGGGTATAAACCTGTGAAGCAAGCTTTTAGAAGAATGTCAAAAGAGATTGAAGAAAAGGTCAAAAAAGAAATCGAGAGGCTAGTAAGGGCTGGATTTATTAGGCTTGCCAAGTATGTCAAGTGGTTGGCCAACATTGTACCCGTATTAAAAGCTATAACTAATGCAGTTCGATGTTGTGTTAACTATAGAAACATTAATGGAGCCATGCCTAAAGATGAGTACCCTATGTCTATGGCTAACCTATCCATAGATGCAGTTGCAAAACACAAAGTTCTATATTTTATGGATGTGAATGCTGGTTACAATAAAATAAAAATGGCTAAATAAGATATACATAAGACAGCTTTTAGGTGCCCAGGACATGTAAGAGCATATGAGTATGTATTCATGCCATTCGGGCTCAAAAATGCTGGTGCAACTTATCAAAGAGCAATGAATGGCATTTTTCATGACCTAATCGGCCATAGCATGGAAATATACATTGATGACATTGTGGTGAAATCTAAAACTAAAGAGCAACACTTAGAAGACCTCAGAAAAGCCTTAACCAGAATGAGGACCCATAAACTGAAAAAATGAATCCCAAGAAATGTGCTTTTGGGGTAAGATCGGGCAACTTTTTGGGATTCCTTGTCCATCAGAGGGGAGTGGAGGTAGATAAAAATAAAGCTAGGGCAATAATAGAGTCACCATCCCCTACCAACAAAGTCCAGTTGCAAAAATTACTAGGAAATATCAATTTCTTAAGGAGATTTATTGCTAACTTAGCAGGCAATATTTAACCATTGACTCCTCTGTTAAGTTTAAAGAACCAAGAAGAATTTGAGTGGGGCCCACAACACCAGCAGGCTTTTGACAAATTAAAAGCTTACTTGGCCTCTCCACCAGTGCTCATGCCACCTCAAAGAGGGAAACCTTTAAAGCTTTATATTTTTGCCTCTGAAAAGTCAATAGGAAGCTTGCTGGCTCAGAACAATGAATGAGGGAAAAAGCAAGCAATATATTACCTCAATATGATTCTTACTGAGGTAGAGACAAGATAATCCCCAATTGAGAAGCTATGTTTGGCCTTATACTTCACAGCCTACAGATTAAGGCATTACATGTTGCCTTGCCACATCTATATTATTGCCAAGATTGATGTGATCAAGTATATGCTATCAAAACTGATGTTAACAGGAAGGATTGGAAAATGGATTCTAGCACTTTCAGAGTTCAGTTTTCAATATATGCCTTAAAGAGCAATAAAGGGGCAAGCAATCGCAAACTTCTTGGCCGAGCACCAAGAGTCACAGGATGACCTTATCAATATCCCAGGAACTCTAGAAGTGGCCAGCCTCTGGATCCCACCAAGCAAAGCCCTCTCGGGCAAGAAAGGATGGATTCAGCAAGAGGTAAAGAGAATAGCCAGCCTCTGGATCTCTCATTGGAGGTTGTATTTTGATGGATCTTGTACTCAACATGCTGTTGGGGCTGAGATTGTTGTTGTTGATCCCAACGGTGTTCAACACTGTTATTCATTTCTTCTGGATTATCAAGATTCTACCAACAATCGGCCAGAATATGAGGCATTGGTAATTGGCTTAGAAATCTTGATAGAGTTAAGGGCAAGTGAAGTTGAGGTGTTTGGCAATTCAGAATTACTTGGAAATCTTGATGGAGACTACAAGTGCAGACATATCACCATAGCAGGTTATTACTTAGTAGTAACTCAGCTACTGGGTTACTAGGGCATTGAGATTTCAGTCAATCGTATTCCTAGAGAATCAAATTCAATTGCTAATGAAATGGCACAGTTGGCTTCTGTGGCACCAATCCAAGAAAGAAGGTTCAAAGTAGATGTAGAAGTACAAAGGAGAACTCTCCCCTCTATCTTTGAAAGAGGTTCAGCCTAGATATAATGATCAAAGAACCTGAGATAGAAGACTGGAGAGCCCCCTTCATCAAGTACTTGAATGATCCTTCAATCACCACAAGTAAGTGGTTTAGGCAGCAAACAACTAAGTTTGTCATGTGGGATAAAACTTTACTAAGGAAGACCGCAAAGGGACTTTTGTTAAAGTGCTTAAGCCAAGAAGAATCAATGAGAGTGATGGCTGAAGTACATGAAGGTATTTGTGGAGCACATCAAGCTGGAACCAAGATGAAATGGTTGCTAAGAAGATATGGCTACTTCTGGCCCAACATAGAAAATGATTATAAGGCTTATGCCCGAAGGTGTGAAGAATGCCAAAGGCATGGACCTCTCCAACGTATGCCTTCAATACCCTTGAACCCAGTAATAAAACCTTGGCCTTTCAGAAGGTGGGCAATGGATTTCATAGGACAGATCTACCCAACTTCTAGCAAGGGGCACACCTTCATAATTGTGGCAACAGACTATTTCACCAAATGGGTAGAAGCTTCAGATGTGAAGACCATCACTCGGCTGTTGTTAAAAAATTCATTGAAACCAAGATATTACACTGATATGAGGTGCCCGAGACAAATATTACAGACCGCGAGCCATCTTTTATCTCGAAATAAAGAAGTAGAAGAATTTGCAAACAAGTTCAAGATAAAGATGATCCAGTCAAGTCCTTATTACCCCCAATCAAATGGTTAAGCAGAAGCCAACAATAAGATCTTGATGAATATTATTAAGAGAATGGTGACAGATAATCCATAGAGATTGCATGAAAAGTTGGGAGATACTCTTTGGGCTTACATAACCTCCAAGAGGGTAGGAACTGGAACCACTCCTTATGCCTTAACCTTTGGGCAAGATGATGTGCTTCTTATGGAAATCAATGTGACTTTTGTAAGAATTCAGAACCAGTTTGGTCTGCACAGTGAGGAATACATTCAAGCTATATGCCAAGGGGTCGAGGATCTGGATGTAGCTTGAACTGATGTTTTAAATAAAATTCAAGAAGGGAAAAAAGCTGTTGCCTGGGCTTATAACAAAAAGGTGAAGATAAAAACATTCAAGGAATGAGAGTCCTACTTGGGAAGGTCCCTTTAGTGTCAACCAAGTGTTGGACCGATGAGGCTATTACATGGCAGATTTGGAAAGAAACTTGCAAAGGCACCTAACCTAGTCAATGCTAAGTTTTTGAAGAAATATCACCCAACTTTGTGGGATGTCAAAGATTGTTATATCGAGGAGAGTTAAGTATGTTGAGAAAAGTTGAAGTTAGTTTACTACAGTTAAAGTTTCAAAGAATAACAAGACAAGTAAAGGTGAGGAAGGGAATCATTTCATTTCATAAGAAGAAGAAGATTACAAAGACCTTAGCCTAACAATTTTACATCTTTGGCCAAGGCAACAATCCTAGAATAGTAGGTTTGCATAATGGTGAAAATCCTTCCAGGTTCTTCTAAGGTAGTATGACTATTGGTTAGTTGGGCTTCGGCATCTTCTACTTCTAGATTTACTTTCTTCACTTCCTTAATCTTGTGGTAAAGTTGGCTTGCAGGGTAATCTTCTCGACCTTCAAAGCAAAAAGCTGCTCCTCCAATTTTTGGATCTCGGAGTCCACCACCACGATCATGTGCTCCAAGGCCGAGCCCTCTTCCACAAGCTGCCTTAGAGAGGCTGAGGTTTGAGAGTACTTCTCTTGATAGCATTTAATTCGATCTAACCACATCTCTGCCCTCTGATGTTGGTCCCTCAATGCCCTCAAATTCTCGAAGAAATTGAGGAAAGATTCAAATTGAGCCTTGTAAAGCTCAATCAAAGCCTTCTCAGACTCTTGAAGAGCCTTGAGGCTGAAGGAAGTTGTGAAATCTTTCCTCATCCACTTCTTGAAGACTTAGCGCACATTTTGGAGAAGTTGAGGCTCAGAGGGATGCTTCGAAGACTTTAGCTTAGTCCTGATTGCCTGAGCTCTCGAACAAGCTCCGGCAAATAGGTCGTAGCTGGTAAGGATGCAAGACGTGAGGGCATTGCTCCAACACCCTCAAAGGCAGCAGTAGAATAAGTAACTTCAGATGGGATCAAGGGAGGAGGCCTAGAGGCAGAAGGAGCAGCAGCAACCTTGGTATTCTTCTTTGGCCGAGAAATTGGGATCCCTGTAACCCCAAAAGCCAAGGGATGCCACTGAAGAGCCACTTTTCACACTAAGGGTGGAGGAGATTGGCCTGAAACCCCGCTAGAACCCTGTTACAAACCAAGGAAAATGAATTGGGAGAACAGTCTACGATTGAAATTAAAGAAAGGTTAAGAAAGAGAAATTGGGATACTGAGTCAAGCTTGGAGCTTGGGGAAGGGATGGAGGTGGCGCCGTTACCCCAAAAGGCTGAGGAAGATTAGCATTACTCACTGAAGGTGGAGGAGACCTGCCCAAGCTCTTGCCAGAAGCCTACCAAATCAAAAAAAATAAAAATACAAGAATTAGCTAATCGTCTTGTATAAAGGAAGAGACAAAAGTAAAAAACATGTATACCTGAATTGGACCCTGAGGAAAATGAGGAAGCACCTCAGTGGTTGTAGTAGCCTTGGGAGAAGCCAGCATGTTGGCCCGAGAACAAGCCTAAGAGACCCATGGGCTATTTACCTTTGAGACCATAAGGATCTCAGGAATTATTGGCTCCTCAAAAGTCAAAGGCGGTTGTTTAACGACCTCAAGTGTTGGAGAATACTGAAAAAGGCAAAGGCAGGATATAAGTATAAAAGAAGGAAGAACTTTAACACAGGGATTTCGGGGGGAGAAAAATCATCGAGTTGCTGTCATTCTCAACATAATGAAGCATCTCCTCAGTTCTTGGGTTGAACTGGGAAGTTGGTGTCACTACCATAGGAGGAGCAGGAGTAGAAGAAATGGGCGTTAAGGTTTGCTCGACTAGGGAAGCTGATGCCCCAACCTTCGCCTAAAAAGAGAATAAGGAAATTTGTCAAGCATTTGTTTATCAACATTTGGAGAATCACAAGCTTAGCCAGAAGAAAAATAAAAGTAGACCTTTTTGGGCTTGGCCTGATTAGGAGAAGGTTGCGTTGTTCAGGCATGAAGAGAAGAAGCTTCGGGCTAAGTGGTCCCTTCACCTCTAGTGTCCTATTTCAAAACACAAGTTAGGAATCAGTGCAAGTATTGAGGAAGGTGAATATGAAGAGGAGCTAAGGACTTAAAGAATATAAGTCATACTATTAGCATCTCGAGGATAGTGTCAAGAAGCTTCTTGTCTCTCTGGTGCATCTTGGAGACCAATGGTTCATCTCTAGAAGCTAAAATAGGCCTTTTGGTTACTTAAGGCCCTAGTTACAAGACAAAATGAGGTATTAGTTCATACCCCAAGAAAAAATTGAAACTACAACTGAGAAAAGAGATTGATTACTAGAAGACTTCTGCTTTTTCTTGCCCGCTTCAACTGAAGGGGCATGGGAGGATTTGAAGACTTTGGAGGTTTAGGCCCTAGTTCTCTTCTTCATAGGGGTTGCCCGCGGACTTGGTATAAAGAGTTGAGGCTGAGGTTACTTCTCAGGCTCAGACTCATAGGACTCTACCACAGTCGCCCTTGTCCGTCGGGTTGCCCGAGTCCCCACTTCAGGCTCGGCTTTATCTTTAGAGTCTCCAAATAACTCAAAGACATCCTCGACTTCTCTAGCAGCGTCATTAGACCCGGTTTTCTGTTTGACAACCTCGACCTTAGCCTTCTGAACGACCAAGGCATCTACAGCTTCTTCATCCAGCCCGACATCCACTTCTCCAGTGTTGCCTTGGGCTGTAAGATCAAAATAACCAAGAGAATGATTAGTGGAAGACAGATTATAAAAGCATCATAAAATACAAGTTAAGGCGATAGAGGATACCTATTAGAAGAAGTTGGTTCTTTTGGTGGACCATCTTCTTCCAGCTTTCGAGCTCGCTCGGCTTGGGATATGACTTGATGAAGAGCTGCCTAAAGAGACAGTTGTGGACTTCCAGCAAGTCTCCCCCATACTTCTTGGACCACTTGGTCTCCCACCAAGTGGAGAATGATAAAGTACATTCAAAGTTCAGTGCCACAAGCTTGCGGGTAACCCTGCTTATTACTTCTAGGCTATGCTGAGCTGCCAGAAACATGACTTCTCAGGGAGAGCGGAGGCGGTAAGAAGTGCCACAGTGCACCGAGTCGAAGAACGAGACTGGAATGGCTTGTCTGAACTTCAACTGCCTAGCACAGAAGTTAGGGTGATAAACTTCCAGCCAGCGCTCATATCCTATGCGATCACTGCGTACTCCCCAAGCCAAGTCTCTTTGCTGGATACATGTGATAAACTTCCCCTTGCAAAGTTGGCTAGCATCTTCCTCAAAAGCGTCCTGGAATATTTGGTTCGAGAACCATAGATACCTCATGAGTGCTGAAGCTTCCCATTCTAAGTCTACCCGAGTCTGGCAAACTCTGAAAAAATACAGGCAAGAGAAGGTGAAGTGATTGGTAGGGAATGCCTCGGCTAGGATGCGGGCAGAAGCCACTTCTTTGGGGAACTCTAGGTTAGGTGCCCGAAGCTCAGGAAAATACCACTGCAACCATAATTAGACCATCCAGGTTGGCCCATTGAGGTTAGTTTCAAAAGGTCTACCCCCGGTCATCTCGAAGAGGAGGTAATAAAGATGAGCAAGAAGAAATGGCCCCGCAGCCACGTCGTCGAAGGAATGCAAGGCCTCCACCAAAGGAATCCACTCTATCTTCACTCATTTAGATTTGTTGGGGAAAACATGTTTGTTAAGCTAGTAGAAGAGAAAGTACATGTGCTCTTGGTCCCTATCAGCGGTGGTAGAAGGCGAGCTGAATGTGCTCTTGGCAAACGGAATGAAGCCCACACACGAAGTCCCATAGCTCTTGAACATTGAAAGGGTGTACTCCAGCCGAGTAATGGAGTCAGAATCGCCCAAACCTTCAGCAATCAGGCGAGAGGAGGAAGACCAGTCGTGGGTCACATCCACGCACTGGCCCGAGGGCCTAAGCCTGAAGATTTGAGCCATGTCAAGGATGGTGGGGGACATATGACCCATTCAAAAGTCGAATTTCTTGGTCCCAATGTTCGAGAAAAAGATAGCAGTGGTCAGAAGCTCGGGCTTGACAACCACCATAACCTTGGAGAGCACAATGAGCTCATAGATGCCATTGTTCATCCACTTCTTTTTAAAGATAGGCTCAAGCTAATTTACCCATTGTGCCCAAGCCTTGTACTTCATCAAGGGGAAGCCTCTTCGATGGGTAGACCATTTGGAGGAGGAAATGCTAAGTTCGGTGGAATATGGGTTAAGAGAGAACCAGTTTGCTTTGGGCATGTTGTTTTCCACAGCAATTGGGACCCTGGAAGTCTATCCAGGCCCCAAGGAGTGTACTCTTCCCTCTTCGAAGAAAATTGAGGTGTTCAGGCCAACCCAAGAGCGATGAAGGCCATTAAGGAGGAGTCACATGTTGACAATGCCTTCGCCAAACTTATATGCAGGGCGAGTAGTTTTGGGTGCCATTGAATGATTTTGAAGAGAGGATAGAAGAAAATTGAGGACATAAAGCAAGAAAGAGACTGCGAAGAATAAGAAAGTTCTGGAAAATTTGGGGATTCTATAAATTCGAAGGATTAGAATTGCTAAGGTATTTAGCCGAGAGTTTTAATGGAGATTATATAGTGAACAATTAGTTAACGTTGGAAATCGTGGATTAGTGCAAGGGTTTATGCGAAAATGGTTGTTTAAGTGGAGCAAGTCTTGAGGCAAAGCATGCTGTTGTTGTTTAATCATCGTTAACGCCTCGGATTGCAGACTTAACAATGATTAAAAGGGGCACTGTTTGGGTTGATATTTGAATATTGGGCTTTGTAGAAAGGAAGCCCAAATGCGCTAAAACAGGTTGCATTTGCCTAAAGCCCAACCTTAAAGCCTGATGCGGATTAAAAGCCTTCTCAGCCAAGACATAAGCCACATGTCTATGATTGAAGTGACAAGCGATGGAGACCAACCTACTATCAGCCAAAAAGCAATTTCTAGTGGCACTACAAGTAAAAAGATTTCGGGCAAGAACAGAGCTAAAAGTAGTCGGGCCAGATTGTCTATAAAAGGGGAAGCAAGCACCAGAGACAAGGACACTCAACCAATCAAACAACCAACATGCTTTCAAGCCAAATTTTCATCCAGAAAGCTGAAATCAACCCAGATTCAGTCTTTTTTAGTCATAGTCCCCTTAGGAAAGCTATCTTTTGTCTAGTTTAAAAGCTCTGCTACCCTCCCTAGTGTTGTAGTATCGATTCCCTCATGTAAAACCTGTTTAAACTCAAAGAGAAGTGGCTGCAAAAGGTTCAACCTTGCCTGACAAGGTGAAATCTTGCCTGAGTCTCTTTGCTTGTCTTCTAAATTAGTAGATGTATCGCTTAATGTACTTTTAAGCATGTATTCAAGTTATTTCCATTTGCTTTCTACTTAAGAGTCCTATTTACATCCGGATCTGGTTAACTTAATAGATCTGTTTTCATTAAGAACATCTTGGAATCAAGGAAATGGTCTAAAAGGGATGACTCCCTTCATTCGAACATACAAGATTATGAACTAAAAGTCCTTGTTTATAAGGCAAGAAAAAGAACTCAATACAAACTTAATCCATCTGTGATAATCCTTTGATAACCAGAAGTTTGGGTAACTTGGGGCTCAAGTAATCACTCAAAACACCTTTGTTTCAACATCTATTATACTGAGATAACAGTGGCCCGCCTAACACTTTGTTAGTTTTGATTGTGAGACTCAAGGCCTACACCTAAGGCCCCACAAAGGCACCTTTCAAAACTAACTTCAAACTCATCTTGCAGCACATCAAGCAGCAAGAGCCCGACAAATAAACCTACCAAGTGCCATCTACCTTTGGGGAGCTGTACGAGAGGCCATCCACCTTTTGCCTCAAACAACTGTCATTCGTCGAGTACTAAGCAGGTGTGGTTGATTTATAAGAACACAAAGGTGTGGTTGATTTATAAGAACACGAAGGTGTGGTTGATTTATAAGAGTATTTTCCTGATTGGTTACGTTGGTTTTGTTAATTGTTTGTCTATGTCTTTCTAGAGTGGTTATGGGGACCTGCCAATTGTTTTATTCTTTGCTAGTGTCAAGCCCCGACCTGTGAATAAGGACTATTCACGAGTTAGAGTATGAGTCATATCTTAGCTATAGAAATAAATTCTATATGTAAGCAAGATATGGTGAAAAATAAAATAAAACTATTTGTAATCGAAACATAATATATCGTATAACAAAATGGGACAATTGTTGCAAATACATAAAAATATATACAAATGGGATGGATGAGTGTACTCACTCCCTTCTAATCCTGTTAACACTTACCTAAGGCACCTAAGCCTGCACATCCTGTACCATGCTTATACCACTAGGCTCCAAATACCTTTTCTAAGTGAACTCCCATTCCCTTAAACCCATTTTGTAATTAAATTCTTACTTTCCACTTTATTATATGGGCACTTCCCGACACGCAATACAAGCCCTTCCCCCAACGCCTGACATATACAAGATTTCATTATTTTGTATTCAAGGCATTCTCTAAGGGCCTTGAATACCTTCCCAACTCAAACTCTTTACACAACTCAACTCTTTTTCTTTAATTTGCAATGCATATGTATATGTCAGGTTCGCGTAGATATCAATAAGCACATTTTCTCTAACAAGCCTGCAAGCTTCAACATAAATCAAACTAACCAAAATAATATTAGACTACCAATAATGAAGCATTGGCAGCTAACAACAATATAAATGAGAAAATATGACTTACCATTTTCTCCCTCTTCACTATTTTCTTTATTTTCTCTCTCTCCACCGGTTTACCACTCAGATCGTGCTTATGTCGAGAACCATAAAAGGTGACGTCTTCTTCGTTGTGGTGGGAGCGGAAAGTGCACATGGATTGGTTCTCTTGGACAGTGAGAACCTTGATGGTGGTTTTGTCGTAGAAGTCTTAGGATGTCATCATTGTCTTCCATGGCTGCCATTAGTGGGTGTGACTGGCCAAAGCCAGCGTAGCTGCTGCTGCTTGGCGGTGGCGTTCGAACACCGGTGCGGAGATGGAGAAAGACGGTTGGGTGCCTTGATCAATTTGGTGTAATGTCATGGTTGCCTCCTAATTAAAAATCCAGATGTCTATGAATAATAGTTTACGTAACTGAATTTGATTTGGGGTTCAAGTGAGGGGGGAAATATAGATTCATGGTGATTATTGGGATTTCATTTCTTTGGTTTTAGGTTGTCTGAGGAGATTTCCATTGTTGGTTGAAGGCGCTTTTCATGGTAATGATCTCAAAATATAGGTATATATACATGGGATTTAAGTGGTTCGCCAATTCGGCTACATCTGCTGGGATTGTGTTTGTATTTGTAATTCACTATAAATGAGATTTACAAAATAAAAAATCACTATAAATGAGATTTACAAAATACAAAATAAAGTAGCTTGAAAGCCATTACATAATCTACACAATTTGGATGATGGAGTGATATGAGAAGAGGATTTCTTCTTCGCTGGCGGTGTGTTCTTCCCCAGACCCTTCTCCTTCATTTATAGAGAACGTAATCATATATCTTATTGCTACTTGGCCGCTTACGTCCCCATTGACATCTGAAACTCATTTGTTATCATCTTATTGGAACATTTGGAAGCTTGATAGAGTCAGAGAATATTGTCCAAATGATTGATATCCTTACAGCTTGATGAGTAAGCACTCCTAATAGTCCCAAGATGTTGCCACCTGCAAGATACCAACGTATACATGCTAGACTCCCACCTTTTCATCCTAGTATTAGCAACTTGCCACCTCACCTTATGTAGACTTCCACCTCGCATTTTAGAGTGATGAATAATACCTACTCTTTACTCTCTAACGATTGTCAAAACCCCACCCTGCCTATGTGAGAAAAATCAAGCCAAATTCATATAATCCCATCTTAATCTTAGCTCTCCAATTCAAGCTTAAAAAAAAATCTCTAATTACTTATGAACATGAAATAATACTAGCTAGTTTTTGAAATAATTTTGTAGCAAAAATGAACTTACTAGTTTACATATCAAAAATACAAGTTGTGGTATAACCATAGTGTAATATCGAAACCCAAAGAAAGTTAATAAAGATAATTACTTTCTCACACACACACACACACACATATATATATATATTTGTTTTTTTTAACATACGGGGTATTACAGATAGTAGATGTGGATGCAAATTTCTGCCTTCTTCTTCCTGGATGAAAATGCACTTGCAAAACAATCAACACCTAAGATCAAGGCCAAGAGCCTCACGCGCTCACGATGAATGGGGGGCTTTGGCCGAAGAATCTCCGATACCAAAGTTAGAATTTGAGAGAAAGTGTTCGGAGAATTTTTGTGATAACTCATCCCTAATTTTACGTTTTTATTAATTTTAAAAGCGTGAAATTATGAAAAAGCCCTAGAGGCAAGGACTTTGACTTCCGTTGACCATCGGTTAGAAAGACGTAGGACTTATTCTTTTAGCATATCCTCATAGCACTCGTTGGTATGAACGCATAGGCGAAAGCTGTTTGCAAGTCCAGATTATAAAGGTATCGTTACAGACGTTTGAAATTGATTATTCAAAGTTTAGTTTTAATTAAATTAAATTCCCACCTTGTGGGATGAGGCCCAATCAGCCTTCAGCAAGGAATAAAGGACCAATCAAATTAAAGGACAAGCAACCAATCAGAAAAGTGGAAAAAAAAAAAAAAGGGCCAATCAAGAAAAGGGGGAGATAAAGCTCCCAGCTTTCCCGTGCACGCCACCAACCCAGTTCGACCTCTCATTTTCCCAAGGCCGATTCTAGCCAACTCCGGTGGAGTTTTTCGACGCCACCACCACCATCTTGAAGCTCTCATTCCCCTCTACAAAACCCACCCGAGAACCACCTTGATTAACCACGGTATGTGGCGATTTGAGGCCACGAAAGTAGACGGTTCTCGAGGTGCTCCGGCCACCCTTTTCAATTTTCCGGTGAATCGGCAAAGCGATGGCCAATGCCACCACTTGGGCTTTGTAGCCCATCATCCCAGGAGAAAATCCAGCCCAACTTTGACCTTGTTGGACTACCATAGATGACAAATTGACGTCGGGAAGCTTTAAGCAGCCACCGGATTTGTGGGCAAAATTGACCATCTTCCGTCCACTTTTGAACTTCGTATCTATGAGATCTTCATATCTATGAAATTTGAGAATTTTATAAATAGTGGAATTTTCCGGCAAACCGTGGCGGCCGGCTACCATGCACAGCGGCGCGTGGGCCGAGACCCCACCTGACCATCTTAGGCTAATTTTAAAGCCCCTATTCCATATTTGACATCCATTTAGTGAAACAACGATGTTTTGATGTAGTTTCGTAGTTGGCCATCACGGCGCCCTTGCATGAATTGACGATCTGACCGTTGGATCATCACCAAACCTTAGTATCTTATAGTACGTAATATTTGAGGATCATAGGAACTTACAGATTGGGAATCCGATTTACGGATCTTTCCGAATTAGATTTGTAAGTTCGTAAATTAAAACATCGGCTCCCACTTAATTTTAGCAATTGGCGGAGATCCGACCGTTGGATTGTTATGAAACTTTAGGATGTTGTTCTAGAAGCATAATGTGGGTCTTTGGAAGTTACGGATCAGAAATCTGAGGTACGGATCTTCCAGATCGAATTACGTAGGGTTTTGGACCCTACCGCCGACCTTTGACTGACAATTGACTTTTGGTCAATGGGTTTCAAATCATTCTAGAACATTCTTGGGGATGTGTTTTACGTGAATTGCATGTTCTATTGATAAGAATCCTGAGTTGTGATTTGATAATTGTGCTAGGCGACGATCGCTCGTGATGCCTTGATATTCGTGCTAGGGAGTGGTAGCGCGGACTCCAGGTGAGTGGGCAGTTTGTTTTTATACCTATACATAGTTATAGTTTCCACAAATGCGTATTTACTTCACTTTTACGCTTATACTGCCAAGTATCGTTATTGTGATATTAATTGTGATAAATGCTACTATATGATTAGGATATTACTATCATGACATTCATACATATTTGTACATGCTTATCTGCTACACCTCGGTGTTAGTACTCTGCCCAAGGCCAGGGCCAGTCCTTCACGTGTATGTTCACATGTGCACCATTCGCTCACCTTGGATCCAAGTTAGGTGCCAGTCTTGTTTTACATATTGCATTAGGCAATTCTGACTCGTATGGGACCGCGCCTCAGCGCCAATCTTCACGTGATCATAGTACTAGAGCGTATTGATTACACCCTGTCCTGTCGTACAAGTTGCATTATGCAACTCCGACTCGTGTGCTAGCATAGATTGATGAGCAATTGATTATACTTTATTATCACATGATTATATTACTGTGGCATTTAATATATCATGACTTGGCATATTTCTGGTTATATTGTTGTTGTACTTTTATTACATACTTACGTAGTATGTTTTACGAAAACTATACTTGTTTTACAGCGAGGGGTTAGTATGTTCGAAAATAAAGGTTTTCTTACAAACGTTGTTTGCTGACCCACTCAACTTTGTTTTTCGCCCCTCCAAGTTTAGTAGCTGGGCTTACGTGTAAACGAGGGTTCTGGCAAATCTCAGGAGATGGTTATCTTCAATGGTATAACCCTTACCTTAATTACTGTACTGTTCTTATGCTCTACCATCACGTGTGAAATAGGTGCAATCCCGCTCACCCTCGCACACTTTTGTTTAGGCACTTTTAGGTTTAAATTTATTCACATTCTTTTTCCACTACACTACACTTTATGGCTTCGTCACCCTCTAAGTGGCGGCCAACACAACTCGATTCGGAGTCCAAGTTAACTTTCCGGGTCGGGTGTGTCAATTTTTGGGAGAGAATTGGACTTAGTCTTTTGGAGAAAATGAGAGACTATATATAGGGGTATGGCCGGCCCTATTAGGAGAATTGGGACCAACCACATATGTTTGATTTGTGGGATTGATTGCAAGATATTATGTGAAATAATATCTTGCAATTAATTTGGTAATTAATCCCAATTTGAAAAGAATAATTGCAAATTACCTTATGGGTGAGGATTTGATGAGGAGTGATGAGAGGGTTTTAGAATAATACCATTTTGATCACCTTTGACCTCGATTGAGCCGTTATTGTCCGTTGCATGCGCATGGGAATCCCGATGTGCCTTAAAGGTAATTTTATCTTTTTACCCAAAAGTCCACATGTCGTCTCCATATTTTTCTTGATTACTTTTTGCTCCACAATAGATGCTCCTCATATTGATAGTAGATGCCTTGAGAGGAATAAAGTTTTGCTACTATTTTCTCAATTTTCTATTTTTGATGAATACCTTCGCCCTTACTTGCAAAGTGTGTAAATTTTTGTACCGATTTAACTGTGCCTATTGGTGGTGCTTGGTTACTCATTGTGCAAGAGATTAAAAGTGACGTATCTACGGTGTTAAGGCCTCTTAATTTAGATGATTTTATTAAATCAAACGCCAAGGTGATTAATTTAAGATTGATAAATTTGTTATATTTACTTTTCAAAACATAACTACAAGCGCTGAGATATCAATTGCTTATTTACAACTTGATTATATGTAGGTTGGGCCATCATAACTTTTAAGAGGATGCAATATCTACTTCTAGATATCCTCTAGAATTCTCTCGGCTTAGAACGAGAATTCTATCCTAAAAATGTCTCTCGCCCATAGTATTAAATATACCCATCTAAGGTTGATCTATGGTGACACAACCTAAACACTTCAATTCTTTTGCCCACTATTTGAGTCTAAAATTATTTGTCTTTCAGGTTGCTCGGATTTGTACTTGACCATCGCCAATAAAAGTGCGCAAATTTGGTTCCAACAAAATCACCATTTGGTTCTTTAGGCTAATATTACAGTGGATATTATATTCTTCGGAGGGAAAAGAAGATGAAAAGCCGAAATGCGGGCACTTTTCGTTACTCATCATGCATTCTTGGAGAAGAACGAAAAAAGATCAGAGAAGCCCAAATTTGGAGGCTTTGGGTAACAGTAGTACAAGGGTAAGTCCTCTTTTTTCCATCCTTTATAACTTTATATACAAAACTTTCCCAAAATAATAGCAATGTTTTTGTTAAATTATTGTTATGCCAATTGGTTTTTTATTTTTTATTAAAATACATTTTAAAGAATAATGAACTTGTGAACCGCTCGCAATCTCATTACGTGCTTTTTGTGTGAATATTTTTCTTTTTTTGTAAACTCATAATAAGAGAAGGGCAATTTGGATATTATGAAAGCTCCATCCCTTTTGACATTTAATCTCCCTTCAACAGTTTTGGGTTCCTTTGTCAAATTTGTAAGGCTCTTTTCTATTTACGAAGTCATCCTTTCTTAGTAGTTATAATAATTGTTGTTGATTTCATATTTGGGCTTGAGTTTTCTTCTTTGTTCCTTTTTGGTATATTGGAATTATAAAACCAAAGATAACAACGAGCAGAAGGACGTGATAACATTTTTCATATTTCTTTTATCTTTTGTTATTTTTGTTTATTCTTTTTATAGGATTGAAGTGAGAATCAGATTTGGGATCCAAGGAATGTTATCCTTCAAACAGTAATTTCCTTTTTCCTTTTAGCCTTTTTTCCCCTTAGCTCACTCTCTTTGATCCTTTATGCTTTTGATAATACTTTGATTAGTTGTTAATTTGATGTTCATTAGTTTTTTCGACAGTGGTGATTTAAATGTTTTGTTTTTTCAACAAATTATATCGTTATACGCTTCATCTAAAGTTGCACATTGGCTTTTGCCAGTTAGTGTTGATAAATTTGTGAATGACGTATGTTTGGAGAGAACTTACTGGACATGGATTTTGATATTGTCAAATTTAGTTCCTATCTAAGTTGATTTCAGGATTTTAGGAATTCATACATTGAACAAAGAGAAATAGGTGGGCAAGCAAGTTTTTCCAAGAAAAAAAAAAGGCATTCTTGGCAGATTGGTATGTTTCGTAGTAATTTGTGTCATTGTTTATTGAGTTGCATGTGTAAATTGATAGGTTTTGTGTAATGAGTTTTTCTATTTAAATGCCACCACCCACCTAAGTTCACCTTCACTTAGTTTTTAGTGTTTATTCAAATTGCTTGCAACCATTATATTTGTAATTGTGCACCATAGCATTATTCCTACCTTAATTTAATTACACTCCTTATTTTATCATTATTGCTTGCAGATTAACTGTGAAAGTCTAAAGCATCAAGTTCAAACAAATGGGTGGCGAGCATGTCTTTGATGTCACAAGTAGACGCTATGTTTACATATGTACATATTGTTCTATAGGTGGTGAGCTTGCCTTTGATGTCACAAGTACACGCTATGTTTACATATGTACATATTGTTCATATTTGGCTTTGCTTGATACATTAAAACATGCCATCATTAAAGAGACCATAATTTGGTAATGGCACCCTCTTGTTACGAAGTAGATTTTCTTTTGCTCGAGATTAGAAAAGTAGACTTTACATTATTTTTGTGTATATATTAATCGTCTTTGTTTTGGATCAAAGTGTCAGAGTTGCTAGCTTGAAAAATGTGACCTATGTCTTACAATTAAACATTAAGGACATTTTTGTTTACACATTTATCAAATATATTTAAAAGATTTTTAGAGGTGGGCAGCGCTCGTGATAAATAAAAGGTCTTCCGCACGCGTGTATGCGTGTGTAGAAATGCTAGTATTTATACTAAGAGAATGCATAGGGGTTCCAAGGAGGAACCAAAAATTTCAAAATTCATAAAAAACTGGAAACCCATATAACTGATGAACCCAAACCCAAAGGATAAACATCCTAACTAAAAGTACAATGAAAGGCATGATTGAAACACAATTTCAATCTTGTGATGCAGCGGTTAATTCAATAGCAAATGAAATAAGATGAACACATAAAGACTTCTTAACATGGTAAAATACCACACGGATGGAGAAAACCTTCGGGCATGTTGCTAGAAAATAATCCACTAAGATCAAACGACAAATACCAAACTAATACTAGACATACTTACAATCTCACAGATTGTCATGCCCTCTTGTCTTTGTACTTACTTTCTTTGTCTTCTCTTGGGTAAACGCAATCACCTCCGAGCATGAAGGTTGGCCCACGACCAGAACACATTATGAATGATGATATGAATGCTACAAGTATTTCACTCGGATTTCATTCCACTAATCTAGCATATAATTTTTTTGCCTTGAAACTTTTTCTTGCACAAAACTTATGATTAGCAAAGATGGAAAACCCCCTGGAAAATCAACAGTCTATAATGGACGTGAGAATCATTGGACTACAATTAAGTAAATTGATGATATGCTTTAATCTTAAAATAAATAGATTATATCATAAATTGATTTTATTTGATCTCACTCTCCTCATAAAATGTAAACACTCAATTTATATTTTTATAAAATGATGCACATGAAATTTACCTTAATTGATCCACTAAATTAGATTGCCTATGATTGTCCTTGACGTGCAAGTCTTCAAATCACGAACTTAGACAGTAAGACACGCCTAGAACCTAGCACTAATCTATTATAGACACATTATACCTGTCTAGGAAATTAGCCAATCACAAGAGCTTGCGCTTTCAATGCCCCCTGAGGCGTTTCCTAATAAAAACCCCAGTGATAATTAAAATGACTTCAGAACCTAATCAATCCATCATAGATCATCATGTGAAACCTGCACACAAGGAATCAAACATACTAGTTAATCATAAAATGGGAATTGAATAATAATAACCAAAGTGAGTTCAATCAAACAAAAATCCTACGCGACTCTACTCCCCCTTAAAGTAATAACTCCCCTTAACCATATCAAACACTAAAAATATATAAGCATCAGAAATAACAAATTCTCCTCCCCACCCCAACATAAATTTACTCTCCCCCTTTTTGTCAAAAAGGCTCAACATAAAACTTATGCTTTCTCCACCCTTTTGTCCAGGAAATCCATAGATATGAAACAAACATATTAAAATAAAATAACAAAGAGAGCATCACCAAGAAGTGCTGGTTGTGATGGCAACGGAGCAACAAAGGCTGGCACTGGAGAGTGGGATATGGCCATCTAGCAATAAAAGAAAGTCATGGTACATAAGAAAAAGTTAGAAAACCAAGAGTTGTGGATACCAAAGATATCAGCCTCAAAAACCAAATGCCTTGAAAAGATATAAAAACTGCAAAATTTATGCAAGTCTGATGTGCAATAAAAGTTCAATTCCAATATCAAAATTTGGTGCTTTAGACAACAGATAATAAGGAATTTAACGCTAGAGGCTTCGTTCTCTTTGTCTAGATTAAGATGATTAAGGAGAGTAGTTTTTAGTGTTTGTGTAATGTGTAATTCAAAAAACGTGTTAGAGCGTTCAATCAAGACTTTAATTGTTCCTTCCTTTAACTTGTAAGAACCCACACTAAACCAACGATCACGCGTTTGCTCACTGGCATTGTTGTTTGGCTTGTATAAAATAAATAGTTGGAAAATTAAAAGGTGAACACCTTCTTTTGGTAATAACTTACATTTGGACCAATGGAATTCATTTTCACAAAGTTTAGACGTTTGCATATCCTCGTTGTGTTGCCTTGCAACAGGAATTACAGGTAGCTTTTTGAACATCATGTCATCATGACAATTTTTTTTCTTTTCCATTTCTTCTTTGCTTTTGTTGTTCATTTCAGAAACACACACACACACACTTTGGTTCTTGGAACGTTCAACAGGAGCTTAGATTAATTACCAGTAAATATCTCACGTTGTAAACGTCTGAACTAATTCCTCAATTGGATTCTCCATAAGAATTTCGAGGTGCAAAAAAAAAAAAAAAAAAAAAAAATTGTTTGAAATGAAAGTGATAGGGATTTTTACCACCTGCAAAAGTAGGGATAAAAACACTTAAAAACTTGCAAGTGTACAAGGTAATTGTACTATAGCAGCTCAAGCAAGGTCGGTTTCCACAGGGATTGGATGAATAATTTATGTGAAAACCAAATCTTAATTAATTATTTGAAAACAAAGTTTGGGAGAGGTTGATTTTATGACCTAAAATATTAAAAATGTTGTAGCCTATTTTATCTGACTAAGGGGAAGGGGTCGGCGGCAAGGGAAGAGAGAGATGAGAGATGTGTTTGTAGAATCGTACGGGAATGTGTGTGTTATTCCCTCCTACGTAGTGCCTTTATTTATAGTAATAAGGGAGAGAAGAAATCCTTCATCCCCAAGGAATACAAGTTCATATAGAAAAGAATAACTAGAATCAAATCTAATCTAGGATTTACACAATCACACTTAAACTAGGAAAGTTCATAACACTCCTCCTTGAGTGTGTAAATACTCAAGGTAGATTTAGCATCATGCAGAAGTTGAGGAAGTCGACTCGTCGGCACTGATTCTGGGAACAATGATATTCTCAATAAGGTAGGAACTTGCATAAAGAAGTAAGTCTCACTAAAAAAACCCTAAGGCTATGGCGAAAACCCGACTAGGGACAAAATCCATAGTCTAAGGAAAAATGCGTGAGAAATGCGAAGTCAAAAGAAACGTCTACGGGACGTCATCAGGGATATGATCAACTCAAGGTGGGTGCCTCATTAAAACCTAGTTAGGTAGCAAAAACTCAGTGGGAAAAATGCTCCTAATCATAGGGAAAAAGAGTACATTAAGATCAAGCAAGTATTCTTCAGGATACTCCCCCTGAGTTTGACACAATTCCAAAGAGAAATAGCAATGTTACAATTCCGAAAGTTTACACATACCAATTCCTTGAACAAGTTTCTGAAACGTCAACTTCGGTAATGATTTGGTGAAGAGGTCGGCCAGATTGTCCTGTGAATGGATTTGCATGACTTCAATCTTCTGATGCTCTTGTTGTTGATGTAAGAAGAAGAACTTCGGCGCAATGTGCTTGGTGTTGTCTCCTTTGATGTAACCCTTCGTGAGATGTTCGATGCATGTTGCGTTGTCTTCATAGATCGTCATCAGGACATCCATGACGGGGTAAAGATCGCAAGAGCTTCGAATATGGCCCACAACTGCTCTCAACCAAAAGCATTCCCGAGTTGCTTCATGTAAAGCGAGAATTTCAACATGGTTAGACGAAGTGGCAACTAAGGTCTGTTTAGTTGACCTCCAAGAGATTGCAGTGCCTCCAACAGTAAAGACATTACCCGTTTGAGAACGCACCTTGTACCGTTCAGATAAGTATCATACGTCAGCATAACCAACAAGGCAAGAATCGACTCAAGAAGTAGGGGGTGCGGCATCACTCAAGGATTCGTAGGGATAGAACAAGCCCAAATTCATAGTATCCTTAAGGTAGAAAAAGATGTCTTTAACACCAGTCCAATGGCCGCATGTTGGTGCATTACTGTATCTTGCCAAAAGATTAACAACGAAAGAGATGTCGGGTATAGTGCATTAAGCTAAGTACAATAAAGCACATATCGTACTTAGATAAGAAACTTCAGGCTCCAAAAACTCTTCATTATCCTCATTCGGACGGAAGGGATCTCGTTTTGCATCTAGTGATCGAACGACCATAGAAGCGACTCAACACTTTCTGGGTGTAGTTCGTTTGATGTACTAAGATTCCATCCGAACGGTGCTCTATCTCGAGACCGAGACAGTATCGAGTCTTTCCTAGATCTTTCATCTCAAATTCCGACTTTAGGTGCACAACAGTTCTTGCGAGCTCTTCAAGAGTTCCGAAAAGGTTCATGTCATCGACATATACTGCAACTATTGGAAAACCAGAATGTGACTTCTTAATGAACACACAAGGGCATAGTTTGTTGTTCACATATCCCTGACTAGTCAAATACTCACTCAGATGGTTATACCACATTCTTCCAGATTGCTTCAAACTGTAGAGTGAAGCCTCAGCCGAATTGAGAGCATGTTCCGGAGTTTAGAAATATTTGATCCAGTCAATGTAAGTCCGAGATACGCAATTACTACGTCCATTAGCTGCATATTCAGTTTTTTGGAAACTACCAAACTTATAAGGTAACGAAAAGTAAGCACATCCATAATGGGTGAATAAGTTTCGTCATAGTCAATCCCAAGGCGTTGTAAGAAACCTTGCGTAACAAGATGAGCTTTGTAACGCACAATTTCGTTCTTCTCATTACGCTTCCAAACCAAAACCCACTTGTAGCTAACGGGTTTCACATGTAGAGGAATAAGAGCTACAGGTCCAAACACCTTACGTTTCGCAAGCAAATCGAGTTCGACTTGGATTGCTTGTTTCCAGTTTGATCGATCAGTTCTACGTCGACATTCATCAACGGAACGTAATTCAATGTCATCGCTCAACATGATCTCAGTAGCTACTGCATATGCTAATGCATCGTTGACGATCATCTCATTTCTACACCACACATAATCTAAGCTAGCATAATATACCGAAATCTCATGATTCTCGGGAAGAGTATTCTTCTATTCAAGGAAACTTCCGTAATCTAGAATTTCCTCATGAGTTGGATAGAATGAGTAAGCGACAGTCGGATTCACGATAGGCTCTTCAGAAGCCTGTGTTGTGGGTTTCCTCTTCCGGGGGTGTGAATCCTTTGAACCCAGAGGTCTGCCATGCTTTTGTGTAGGGGCAGATGATTGGCTAGCCGCAAATGTACGTGGATCACCAAAGTTGAAGTCCCAAGCCTCCAAGAAGGAAGTTCATTGTACATTTGGTACATCCATCTTTGTAGGCACATTCGCAGCCGGAATATGTGATCTTATCACTTACGCTAGATCGGTGAAAGCATCTGGCATCCTCTGAGCTATGCTCTGGAGATCTATTATGCGATGCACTTCAGTTTCAGAATAAGGGGGAGGGGCCGGTAGCAAGGGAAGAGAGAGAGGAGAGATGTGTTTGTAGAATCGTAAGGGAATGTGTGTGTTATTCCCTCCTACATAATACCTTTATTTATAGTAATAAGGGAGAGAAGAAATCCTTCATCCCCAAGGAATACAAGCTCATATAGAAAAGAATAACTAGAATCAAATCTAATCTAGGATTTACACAATCACACTTAAACTAGGAAAGTTCATAACAAAAAACGAATTCAATTAAAAACAATTAAATAAATTGGAAAAGTAAAGAAAACAAAAGAAAATAGTTTTGAAAATAAATTTGAGCACTAGGGTTCCGCCGTCACCTTAACAACCCTACGTAGTTCTTCCAATTACTTATGACTTACACATGCATATTTGAAGGTTAGGTTTTCCTAATATATATCCTACTTGGAACCTCCAACATAGAACGTATATCTAACTTGCAACTTGTCTGTGGCGTCTAGATCAAATGTGAACATGAAAGACTCATTAAGTTTTGTGAAAACCTTTTGAAAAACCATATACCCCTTAAGACATGTCGTCCATCCTAAGAAGTTACACATATTAACCACAAGAAGCCTTAGTCAATTCTAGGGACAACCCTCTGCCAAAATTGCATCAAATTATTTTTCTAAATATCCTAATGGTGGTCAATCATCAAGGCCATTAGATAGTTTAAACCGATGATTAATAATTCAAAACTTACATGCATAATATCATAACCAAATTGAAAAGAAACTACATATTGTTGCTAAGGCTTGTGGCCTTGCCCTAGCTAAATGAATTAGTTACTAACCATCATAAAATAAAATGTTATTAAGAACTTGGATAGAAAACACCTGTAGGTAAAAAGTCTGAAATTCTCCAAAATAATGCGTTCTTCTCTTCTCCCCACAAAACCCTAATGGCTAATAAAATTTATTATACTACTACAAAATAAAATCCTCAATAGAAAAAGTCTTCTAAAAACTAGGAAACATAATAAAATCATATAAGTAGGAAATAAAAGGTTTCCTATTTAAACTGAAATTCGGACTGTAGAGAAAATCCATCTTTTGACCAACCAAATCAACTCCGATTTGGTCCCAAAATGTCTCTTTTTAAAGCTTGAGACATCCCTAACAAATCCTTACAAGGAGTCTTTCTCAAAATATTCCATCTTGACATTCAAAATACCCAAAACGTCCAAAAACGTCAATCTGGGAAAGTTGCGTGTTGGACCTTTATTTCATTGCCACGGTCAAATGGCTTGGTAGAAAAATCTGGAATTTTGATAAAATCATCTTGAAAGGCTCACAAACATCCTACAATTGGAATGACTCCAAAATTCATCCGTTGGTCACTTTTTGCTTAAGAGGAATTCGAATGTCCTACATTGAAAATATAATACAAAGTATCAAAATCTCACAAAATAACCAATAAATTAATGCGAAGATTAGGGAAAAATATATGGTATAATATTGACTCATCAAAAAGCTGCATTGAAGTCAATAAACAAATGACACATTTTGAAGGTTGACATTAAAACAGGTTCTTCAATAGTCCAAAGGCATTATTATTTCTTGTGGTCAGCAAGTATGCAATACAAATTCAATCTCAGCTCATGAGAAATCACATGCATTCAGTCCTATAACTATTGAAAATTAATCTAATGCAATGAATACTAAAATAGAAAGAAAAAAAACACTCAATGCATAGAGAATCTAGAACAGAAAGTTAAAAAGCATACACTTAATATACATGAAATCGCACATGTGAAATACAAAATTGGCATAAGGTTGGAACATTCAATCAATTGAGCGCACACCATAGGATTCATTTATGGTAACATAATCTCTGCACACTAATTCTCTTGCCCATTGCTTGAGTCTTAATATTGCTTACTAACTTGGCTGTCGGAGAGCCCTTGACCGGCACAACCCCTGATCTTTGGCTTGAGTATAGTTATGTGTTCTTTTACAACCTCTTACGGTGGTGCACAAATTTGGTTCCGACAATATGTCTAATATAATGAGGATAACCAAACATAAGTACTTATTCGTTTGGTCAATGAATAAGGAACTTGAGAAGTTAGTACAAGGACATAGACACTTTATGAATGTTGTTTTGAACAATTCTTGAATGTTTGTAATATTGTTTAGACCAAGATAGTTGTTGTGGACAATAGTCCTTCAATATGGACTATAATAATTTTGAATCATTATGTGCTGAAGTGTTAGACCACTTCACTAGATGAAAACTAGCCCTTGACTTCACCATTGTGTCCCATCTAAAATGGTTCACTAAGTTTATTATAAACTACATAGTGAATGATTAACACAATTTCTCCAAATTGTTTGATGTGTATAACACAATTGAAATAAGTTTCAAGAGTGATAGTGGGAGTCTGGGGACCATGACTATTGTAGTCATATGAGAAGTCAAATGAAGAAGGCAAAATAACTCCAAAAGGAATATACTTTATTTACGAAAGGATGAACGTTGAAAGAGGTAAGTGCAAGCCCATCTTGCAAGTGTCAAGAATACGCATCTTACATGGCTTACCCAGTTTTGTCTTCTTCACAAGAAGTTTCAGGCTTTTTTGTCATTCATCTTCTTGCCACCTCCACCATGAATCGAACACCATAATTGGGTTTCAGTGATTGCCGCCACCTAGCCAATTTTTAGAACAACGATCTCCTTAGATTTGATAAATAAGACAAGAACACTTTAGAAGAGTTTTCTTGAAAGGTATCAAGGAAAGTGGCATCAAATGATAATGGATTTCTCCAATAGGAGAAAAACGAATTCTAATTAGATATAGTTTGTTAAAAGTAGTCAATTTACCCATATCAAAGATATGCACTTCTGGGACAATATAGTTACATTATTGTCTTCCAAACATTTCGAACTCCATGAGATATAGTCGGAAATAAAGTTCAGTCTTAATCATGTTAAGATTTGGGGTTGTCATACATAAATCAATAGACTTGCTTATGTGCTAAAAGTAATGTTTGTTAAAGTACACTTGTGGGATATCCTTAATAAACCTTTGGATTAAAATAGGATTTGCCTTAGATAGAACAAATGAACAAGAAATAGAACTCAAGGAAAATGTCCTTTGAGATACATGATTATACTCAACAAAGTTCACTACCCAGTTCCTACACCACAAGCTCCAAGAAGATCGAAATGATCAAGAAACCGTCTAGGCACCACTCCTTGTCGTATAAATTGTACAAAATTATCATTACATGGGCCTTATATTCTTTCTTTCTAGAACAATGATCATGATTGAAACCACTGAAGAAAATAAAGTGCAATTTGTTTGCATCACCTCCTATTAATATGGCTTGTTGTGTAACTGGAGTCAACAAGTCTCAGGGGCTTATCATGTAAAACATGGCCAGCTAGATGCAAGGTGATTTGAGCAGTTTACTTGTTTTGGCACGACCGTGTGGGACACTTAGGTCGAGACATAATGCTTCGTATTACACGTCACATCGCCTTACCTATCATAATGATTTTGTGCAAGCACACTTTTCCAAGCCTACTCTTGGGGAAATTGAATTCATATAGCATCCATATCAAAGATACTACATAACACTCTTTCTACAGTGGACGCAACGAAATAACTGTAATAATCCAACCAAAATCCAGACCATGTAATATTTATGGTTTGGTTGATGTATCAACAAATTGTTCACTTGTTTGTTCACACACATGTTGCTAACCTCATGCCCGATTTTACCTTAAGAACTCACCACACTGATTATCCCATAAAATTTGGAAGACTGGATAATGGTAGAGAATTTATATCAAAGATTTTTTGATAAGTATTGCTTTTTTTTTTTTTTTTTTTGAAATTGAACATCAAATTCCCCATGTTCACCCAAAACAAAATTAAATTGAAATTCAGACCTTGGTGAGGCACCAAGCTTTTGGTTTCTGCCTAGGGTTTTGCAATATTGTATGCATCTATATTGGTCCGCTTGAGGCCCATTGTTACCAAACCTATTATTCGCATTACAGTTGATTACTAAGTACGACCTGATGTTTTGTACTTAGGCATTTTGGGTGTGCACCCTATGTGCCATAGTGCGCTGCCACAATGTATCAATATGGGTCCTCACATTAGATTTAAATCTATGTCGATAATGATTTTCCTTCAAGCTCTTTACCGCTCATTTGTAGATTGTCACTTCAATGAGACAGTCCTCCCACCGTTATGGAGAAATAAGAATGTCAATATTCCTGAAGAACAATGCAAATTAGCATAGGCGTTAACCATTGTCTCATTTTGATCTAATCGCGTTCCATTGATTAGTGACAATGTAGAACTAATTGACCAACCTAGAACTAAATGACAATCTAGGTTGACCAGATTATTTACCAAAAAGTGTTTAAACATGTCATTCCTACACTAGCCAAGGTACCTCTGTCATGTTACAAGTGGGATAGAGAACTTAATCGATGAATAAAATAGTACAATACGATACATGCCTTATCGCAATGGCTTCTCCCAAACACCCTGTGATTGATTGGAGCATATGAATGTGGTTATAACTTGTCTTCATGAGGATATTGATACGGTGATTGACATGTGTGAAGTCTAGACTCTTAGATTTGGCTTTCCTTGTCAACATTGTAATTGTACCACATGCTCAATCTTGCTTTAGGCTATTCTCTGTTTATGGGTTATTGCTGTTGGAAATAAACGTTCAAGGTTGTGGCACATCTAACTTCAAAAGGCTTGGTCATGCATGTGCATTTCATGTTTAAATTCCTGTTACTTCCTGACTAGCTTAGTGTCTTTTATAGGTGTAAAACAAAATGATGCTTTTGGGGTTAAGATCCCCATATAGGGTTCTTTGATTTTTGGGGTTTCCAAGTACATTTTTGTCTAGAGAGAAGTTAGAGAGAGAAAGAGCATTTATGCGTCTACCTTCTTCTTCCTCCCCATTTATGAAACCCTAGCTGGAAAACCAAGTTCATGCATTAAACACCCAATCAATGCATATTAGGGTTGCATTGTTTTAAGGTTTTGCATTAAGTTCTTGGTCCAGCTTTTACTTTTAAATCTTTCTTAGACCACGCTCTTAGATGCATGTTAGGTTCTTCCTTCAACTGTTTGATTGGACATTTGAACCCAGATTTGCATATCATCACTATATCATCATATGCATATGCATAGTTTGTATGTTAGTCTTAGTGCCACAAGGTGAAGAGTTCAGGAGGAGCTACCATCTTGTGAAGAATAGAGACAACACTATTTCGCACTGTTCTAAAAATCCCCGCCTAGCGCCGCCTAGGCCCCACCTAGCGCCGCCTAGGCCCCGCCTAGGCGCTAGGCGGCTGGCCACCGCCCCGATTAATGCTAAAGGTGCCTGGACCTACTGAGGCATCACCTAGACCGCCTAGGCACCCGCCTAGACCGCCTAGAGTGCCTAGACCCGCCTACATACTCGCCTAGGTTACAACTCAGTTAGACAAAAAATAGATAACTTTCAGTTTTCATTTTGTTTTTTTCTAATAAATTGTAAGAGACTTGTTGCATACTTAAATGAACACACATTATATCCTTATTTCACATGTTTTCATTATGTTCCAATACTTCATCATATGTATGCATTCTATTTTGTAGTTTATGACGAAATTATATATATTTCAAGTATAAGCAGACACTTATTTACACGAAATATGATTGATTTACTTAAATCCGCCTAGTCCGCCTAGGCGCCCGCCTAGTCCGCCTAGGCACCCGCCTAGGCCCCGCCTAGCCGCCTAGCCGCCTAGGCGGTAGGCCCCAGCCCGCCGCCCGACTAGCTCCTATCGACTTTTAGAACCTTTTCGCCACAAGGTGAAAAGCTCAAGAGGAGCTACCACTTCGTGAAGACCAAAGGAATCCATCTTTTGTAAGGCAAGGTTCCACAAAGGTAAAGTTGCTCCGTAGATTAGGTCTAGGAATTGACGCTAGTTACTTTTCAATGCCATATAAGGCATGCAAGTTCTCAAACGGTTGTCTTTACCGTTTAGGATACTGCAATAACTTGAAGGCTACACAATATAAACCTTAGTTGCGAAATCTTCAAATCGTTCCAATCTTACCACACCTCACTATGCCACACATGAGAAATATGGTTAAGAACCCTTGTTGAGCTTATTTGAAGTACTTGCGGTATTTTATTCATTGTTCAGTCTCAATGACGATGAAGACAATGCTGCATGTATCAACGAGACCAAGAGACGATACATCAATAAAGTCAAAACCAAGCATATTGCACCCTTCTTATATCAGCAAAACATCAGAAGATTGAAGTTAAGCAGATCCAATCCCAAGACAACTTTGTGGAACCATTCACAAAGTCACTGCTGAAGTCAACCTTCCGGAAGCTTGTCAGAGGAATTGGTACGCGTAACTATCTCATTTCCGATGCTTGTAGTTCTCAGTGGAGTTTTGTCGAATTCAGGGGAGAGTATCCTGAAGTATACTCACTTGACCTTGAAGTACTCTTTTTTTCTTAGACCATGAGCATATTCCCACTGGGTTTTTGCTACCTAACAAGGTTTTAATGAGGCCATTGTCATGGGATGGTCATACCCTTGTGTGTGTTTTCTACTACTTACGTCTTGAAGATATTAAGTCAATATATCTTGCATTAACTCATCTTTTACCTTAGGTCATGGGTTTTTTCGCATTAGGTTTTACCGTAGCTAGGATTTTGTGAGACTTGCATCTACACTTGCCTAAAGGTCTGATGTACCATCTACTTAATTATTTACTATTTACACACTCAATGGGGAGTGTTGCGATATTAATTAAAGCACAAGTGTGATTGTCTAAATCACTAATAGATTGTATTTAGGATACTAGAACATCCTATCCCTTTATGATTGTATTACTTGCAAGACAAGAAATTCTATCTAGTTTACTACAAAGAAAAGCACAAGGCATTAGGAATAACCTATAGAATCCCTCAAGCTCTTCTCCATCTCTCTCTGTTGCAATCTCTTTCTCCCTTCAGTAAAATAGGCCACAACATCTACGAATTATTAATAGCACAAAAAAACTAAGTGGTGTCGCCTCTCTGCGTCCTCTCAACGTCTCGAACAAAGCTATAGCATTGTATTGGCTAAACTTATTGTATGGCGTTGGTTAAAACTGAACCTGATGCAATACAACGACGTCCACGCCTTGCAGCTCAAACACATATCAAAAGTGACAATAGAAGTCAAAACCTTATGTTGAATGTCTGTGGGCTGTGGAGACATACATAAACACATCCAATAGGAATATGCCACGTGGATTACAACCTCAATATGGCGATCTCACCCTTGACCTCATGAACATACTTCTCCACCTAAACATGTCAAGCAGAACTGTCCATCGCCAAAGGGCCCATTACAAACACTATGGTGTCCTTGGGGCACATGATGTCTTTTTCTCACCTATTTACCCAGTGGGCTCGAGCAGGTTGGAAACGGATCTTCAGACTCCTCTTGGGTGTTTCCCTTTGTACAGTAAGAACAAGTCTTCCACCAGAGGTCTGTTGTATTAGTCTACCAAGCGTGGTGCATCTCGAGGACAAACAATTTAAGGACAACTTCTCCAATGAATGTCCAAGTCAGCTAAAGAAAATCGGCAATCGCCACTTATCTACTTAGAACTTTATGAATTCAGTTTCTAGCGTTCCTTTTTTTACTTAGGCATCAAATGCCCTTTGACTAACACCTTCCCCCTTCCTTGAGTGTTTTTTCAATTGGATTTAAGGTGTTTGTTAATTGTATCTTACAGTGTTTGTTGTTTTACAAGTTTAATCATTAACTTATCCTTGGCTAAATTTGCATCCACATGGGCCAAATTATAATGACTATTTCAGAGGCTGCAGAGTTTATGACGACAATTATATACCAAAAACATTAGTAAAGGAAGTAGGGAGAGGAAAGAGCTGGCGACCAATGATTTTTCTTTCTTTTTCTCTTTAGACTGTAATGCACTTTTTCCAATAAAATTTCGATCAATTTTACATGTTTATGTTCGTATGTCTTTAATGTATGAAGAAAGACTAAAAAGAAAGAAGAAAGACAAATGAAAGTAATTTGGAAAGCATCTTACTTGAATTATAAACTATTTTCGCCATCCTGTTTTTGTTTAAGACCATCTCAACCTCTGGGTTAAAACTTAAAATTTTTAACCTAAAAAATTTAGGTTTTAACTCAGAAACAATTTTTCTACTCCAACCATTCTGAGTTGAATTTTTAACCCGAGATTAGTAAAGCATGAATTTAGGCTATTTTTTTTTTTAAAGTAACTTTTTAAAAAAAAATTATGTACACTATCTTAATGTAATTTTATGAACATTTTAACATAAACATATATAGGTTCTGATAAATATTGAAAAATCACTAAACTGACCTCTTATATGATGTTTTGGAAATGGGAAGAAATGGTTTTAGAAGATGGTAGAAAGAAAAATTGGAAGAATTATAGGAGAAAAGTGAATTTTGTATGGATGTTTGGACAAATATATAGGATTTTTAGAGTTCTTGAGTGAATTTTGATTTAAATAAATTTTTTATTATTTTAGCTAGATTTTAATTTGGTCCATTAAATCTTTTTTGTATTGTTAGATTTGATCATTTTAAAATTCAGTAGTTGAATTCAGTGATTTATAAATATAAAACTAAAAATTAAATAAATTTGAATCTGGATTGTTGAATCAACAAAGGAGTAAAGATGCCGTCAGATTAAATAAGAGAGCCTTTGGGCTCATAATTGTTGCTGACATCTTCTAAAATAAATTAAATGTTGCCGACATACCCAAGTGGGTGCGACCCAGGGCTGTTTGTTTTGAGAAGTGGGTGGCGGTTGGCGCGTCACTATCTTACGTCCACTAGTGCGTGTCCATTCTCTCTAGTGGGCCAGCCCACTAATTCAGTCTCAAATCCTAGCAAGAATTTGCTCCAATATTGAGTTTTAACTCATAACTCTATTTTAGTCTAAGGGTTGGAGTACTTTGAAGGGGGGAAAATAAAAGCTAAATTTTGAAACTTACCTCAAGAATTGGAGTGAGTTTAGATAGGCAAATAAATAATTGTGTAATTTTAGCCCCAAGTAGGTTTCCATGACAGCTACTTCGGCAAAGGGAGACCTGAAAATTTCACGGGACTGTGCATCATCATCAAGGTTTGTGGAGAAGTTGTCCAGAACGTACTCCAACTACCGCGAGATTCCCAACACTTCTTGAATTTCCCATTTACCACATACTTCCAAAAGCACTTTTTGAATAAGCTTATCTGGAAGATTCGTCCCCTTCAAATTTTTTGATGTTTGTATGTTTCTTTACATGAAATTTGTAGGCCACTTTCTTCCCGGGATCTTCTTTGTGAGCATCTTGAAGATCTTCTAATCACATTCGTTCGTCATTCGTCGTACATCGTACAATCAGAAATTATTGTAAATTTTTATATTTAAAATTGAATATAAAAAGCATTTGACAAAAACTGGCTGCACGATGTTCGTACTACAAATTTTGACATTACCTACAAAACTAATTTGTCAGCAAAGAGTCTTTCCCGACGAAAAAGTTTGTAGGTCATTTTGTCTCACAAAGCATGTTGCCTAAGAGTTTTCCCGACAAATTTTGGTATTTTGTTGGCTAAGGTTCAAATTTTACCGACAAACTCTTTTTTGTCCGCATTTTCATGTGTCCCGACAAATATTTTCGTTAGTAAAGGGCATTTTAGCCGACAAATGGTACTTTTTAGCCAACAAAATATGTTTGTCACCATGGATATTTCGTCGGCATAGTCTTCTATTTCTCGACAAAATTGGTTTCGTCGAGAAGGACATTTAATTTATAAAAAATAAAAAAACTTTAATGCTCAACAACTACATAAACATATCAAAATACAATACACAAATTTGCTAAGAAATAATACTTTATTGATTGATAAATTTTTAATGTACATCTGGAGTGCTTATAAGAAAACATATGTTACACAATAAATTTATCCTACTGTCATTCCTCAAAATTGGCTACCATGTAGCTTCACAAAACATCCTGCACCTGCAAAATAAATGTTACAAAACACAAACATAACCAAATAGGTACAAATTGACAATAAAATAGCCATAGACTAACAATCAATTTTAACAATGAATCTAAATCATCTAGTACACCATGATGTTTCAATAATTTCATAAATAACTTGCAGGATTTGAAAAAAAAAAAGAAATTAGTAGATGCTCAACTATGGAAAAGGACCAAAGTATCAGAACATTCATGGTAGGCACATTCTTAAATGTCATCATGTTCTCAAGCAAAGAGGTCAATCAAGACATAATTGTAAACAAAAAATGATGACCAATGTAAAAACATAACAATTCACTCAAAATACTAAACAAATTAAACACACAAACTATCTTCACACAACTTAACGGTTGGGTAATGCATGTTGATTCATAAGAAGTGATCAAGCAGCATCAATTCAGAGTACTGCTCTGTCTATCTTCTAGTGTCTCTAGTTAGATTGAAAAAGGCAGAGGTTTTAACATAGTCAATGATCATTAATAGTTAGAAGGCTCATTGAAAAAGTGCACCAACCTAGCCACCACAATTCATTTGTAGCACATTGGGAAAAAAGAGTTTCAGTTCTTGCGCCAGTGTGATTCAATGACAATCAATAATCAACACCCGCCTTGTATAATATCACCAAAATGGACACGCGTGCAACATAAAAGATAATCAATAACCAACACAGCATGATACCACCAAAATGAACACAAGAGTGCAGCAAAACTGATGTGAATAATGCGATAAGTAAAAAAAAGGCGAGGCCAACCTTTGCAAATTGTATTAGTGGAGCACTCGGGTCCCAGGAAGTAGTCATCAAAATTTTCGGGTCTCTTTCAGATGCGTTTGCATACGTATTGTTAATGTGACCTTGGGACTGAGATTTAGAAATGTAAGCCATGAAGAATCAACAGTATAACTAAATGAAAAACTAAACAATTACATGTTCAAATTACTACCCGATTACACAAGAACTTTAAGACAATGATACATTATAAACAAAAGAAAAAAAGTAACTTTCATATATAACTGATCATATATACGTTATAGACTAGAGAGATGACGAACCTTCTAGAGCTTCTTTAATCTTGCACTTCTTCGCATAGAGTAGGCAATGTTTGCCTCCCAAGCTCATTCTGTACAAGTACTATTTTTATAGAAGATTAAATAATGCCAGAGAAACACCAGTGAAAAATGAATCCAAATCACCAAACTGAATGTGTACCTTTCATAAACATTTCTGTTTGGGTTAATATTTAAACCTTGGGCTTAAAGGGAGGAAAGCCCAAAAGAGCTCAAGACAAGGGGATTCTGCCCAAGGCCCAGCACCAAGCCCAGTTGCCCACTTCAAGACAATATGATGGCTCCCCATTAATGAAAAGGATATGTGTTTACAAAGGAAGTGACAACCGATGGAAAACAACCAACTCTCGGCCTAAAAGCACTTTCCGAGTGGCAGAACATGTAAAATGCTAATAAGTCACTACCTTCCAGTTGCTTTCGGGCAAGAATAAAGACAGCATAGTTGAGTTAATTCGCCTATAAAAGGGGGAAGAAGGCCCAGAGACAAAGACACTCAACCAATCAAACAAAAAAACATACAACTTGCCTTTTCAGCCAAGAAAATACCTAGAAAGTTATGCTTTGTCCAAATTCTGCACCCTTTTAGCCTCAGATTTCCCTAGAAAGACATATTTTCTCTATGTAAAAGCTCTGCTACCTTTTCTAAATGTTGCAGTATCGATTTTCTTTTGTAAACATTTTTACCACCCATCTCTCTTTAATACCCAACCTTTGTAAATGCAAAGAAAAGAGACCGCAAGACGCTTAAACCTTGCCCGACAAGGTGAAATCTTGCCCGACTCTCTTTGTCTCGTCTTTCAATTTGTAGATCTAGTGTTATAATGTATTCCCTAGTATATATTCAAGTCATTTCCGGTCTTTTGATGATCCAAAGTTCCATCAGTTCCCAGATCTGGTTCACTTAGTGGTTTTACTGTCATAACGAGGACTAAACCGAAATTAAACTAATGACTTAACCATATCTGGACCTTCATCGTTTTAAACATAGAAGATAAATAAAAGTCCTTGATCTAAAGGCATAGAAAAGAACTTAATGTAGACTTGACCCATCTACGACAATCCTTTAATAACAAGAAGCTAGAATAACTTGGGGCGTAAGTAATCGGCTTGAACACACTTGTTCTACATCTACCATACAGAGATGGCAGTAGCACGCCTTCACACTCAGTTAGTTTTGATTGTGAGCCTCAAGACCCGTACCTAAGGCCCCACAAAGGCACATTTCAGAATTGACTTTATCCTCCTCTTGTAGCATCCCGACAAGCAGGAGCCCGACAACCAACCAAAGTGTCAACTCCTCAAGGAGCTGTGTGCTCGAGCCAAGGACCCTTGCCAGCGAAATTCTTGCCCGAACATAGTTTTGGAACGCCCAGTGGGACCAGAACTTGTATGCTAAGAAGACGAAGGAAAGAACAAACCTTCAGGTGCGGAGCAAAACAGAAACCACCCCAGTATACCCCAAGATCTAGCATGGCAAATCTCCCCGAAGACTTGCAAGGACCTGTCTTGATAGAAAGCTCGACTCCTTCTGAGAAATCAGGAAGGAGGGTCACAAATGAATACCTGCAAGCTACCATGATAGTTGTCTTGAGAAGCATGGAGAAAAACTCTGAAATAATGGAGAAAGACTCTCAACAGACGAAAGAGGAAATAAGCAGACTATTCCTTAATAGGAAATTTGCAAAGAATGCTAGATCTGGAATACTCTACCCTAGATCATACTAAGGTGGGGATGAGAGAAGCTAGTCTTGTGGAGGAGCCAGTTATTCCTTTGTTTCCTTTACATGAGGAAAAAGGAATAAAGAAAAAAACAAGGAAGGACCTAAAGTGAATAAGCCAGTATTAAAAAAAATCAGGAAACCAGAGTTGCCCGACCCATTGTTACTTTCATTGGATAGCAAGGGGCAATGTGGGCCAGAAATAAAGCGGTTACTGAAAGAACTGCAGACTGATATAATGATGGATGCTAATCCTTTTCAGCGAGCCCCAGTAAACATGATCAACCTAACATGGGCAGAAAAGGGAAAGGGAAAGGCCGCGTGGGAGGTAAAGGAGGAAAGAAGGCCAAACGATAAACCAACTAAGGGAACTATCAAGCTGCCCGAAAAGCCTAAAGCCACCATAATCAAAGGAATAATGCTATGCAGCAGGTGTTAGTAGAAGTGTGAACTAGAGGTACCAACCACATAAGTCATCCTTGATTTGGAGCTAATCAAGAGAAGAGAGAAGGAAGAGCATGAAAAACGCATGAGCATCATGCGAGCAACTGAGAAGGAAACCTCTCGGAACATCTTCCATAGGTTGGGAGGAGACTCTCAGCCTAAAAACTTGTGAGAAGTGTTCAGAAACTATGAAGCTTCACAGGAAGTAGAGGACAAGGAAGCCAAGATACGAAGGTGGGGTAGATGTGAGGCCACCATAGCCAGGTTATGCCGGTGGAGACGTCAGAATGAAAGGGAGCACAGTGAACCCGATCACAAAGAAGAATCTTACTCGACTCGGGCGAATATGGTATATAGTCGGAAATGATAGGAGACCTGTTAAAGAGATGGGAACCTCCATGATCAGGAGAGTCCAAAGGCAACATAAGGCACATATGAACGCGTTGAAAGTTCCCACTACTTCAGAAACCTCGAAGAATGTAAAGTTTGAAAATATTCCTCATAGGGGAAGAAATCAACCTCATTGGAGGAGTAAGAAGAAGAGGAAGAAGACAAACAACAAAAATGAAGGGGAATGAGACCATGTGCCGCCAAATCTTCACCTTGGGAAATACAGAATCTTGAGAAGAGCTCAAGAAGATATGGTAATGATACCTACCCTAAGGTAGAGCCTAGAACCAATCTGCTTTGGAACTATTTCGCTCGAGATGGGGTTTCGCGCCATTATTAGTGGATGTTGTCTGTGAGGTTCCATAACAGATGCTAAATTATGGCATAACCCATTGGCAGTAAGCCTGGTTGGATGAGTTTATGAACCACATTGGCGGCAAGGAGAAAGATTTACCCAGACCCAGCAACTTCCACGTAAACATGACATATGTTTTATTAGCCATGTTTCACGCCGAGCATGATCAACCTCCCACGATGGAAGGTGATTACTTGGCGACATAACCTATGATGGCGCATGTTAGTGTCAAAGAAGCGGGACAAGGAGAACCCAGCCAGACAGGTTTGCCCGAGCAATCAGGGAAGAAACCTGAGAGAATATACTCGGACAAAATGGTTTTTATCCACCCAAGTTTCACCCTGGCCAATCATCTCAAGCCTATATATGTAACTACTCACCTGGAAGGAGTACCTTTCAAGAGAGTCTTAATTGATGGAGGGGCCGTGGTTAATGTGCTGCCATACAAGCTGATGAAGAAAATGTGCAGGAGTGAAGAGGATCTTATCCCTACAGATCTTCTTGTTTCTAGTTTCTTATGAACTATCACCAGGACTCATGGGATACTACCATTAGAGGTTGATTTAGGTTCAAAACAAATCATGCTGGCCTTTTTTGTGGTAGACAGTACTTCCACTTATGGGGCTTTACTAGGCAGAGATTGGATTCATCAGAGTCTTTATGTGCCATCTACTTTACACCAACAAGTGGATATCTACCATGAAAGAGGGGAAACAGGACTCGGGTTTTGGGAAATGCTGGAGGCCGAATCACGGCCATTCCTCCCTACAACTAACATTGCAGAAGCCAACTTCTACAATCCCAGTATTGGGATTTTTCAATGTTCAGGAGTTGATAAGAACGGCCGCCTGACTAAGGTGACGACCCAAAAGCTTTTGGAACAAGGGTTATCTCTTACGAGAGAAGAATGAGATCGGCCCTATATCATCCCAACTCTCCAACACCATTAATGTCAGAACAAAAAAAAAAAAAAAAACCAAGTGGTTGCAATCAGGTTCTTGATAAAAAGACTGTTGGTGTATGGGAGAGAGAAAAGACAAGAGAGGGAGAATTCAGCCAAGGAAGAAGAAGAATGAAGTAGAGAGGTTTTAGGCAACCAAGTAAATAAAGAAGAATCTCTTAGGTGTAGAGTTAGAAACAGCCATCCAAATGGCTGAATGTATATATGACTTGGATGAACTAGAGGATTTGCCCGAGAATCCAGAACTGGTTGAGTTTTTATGTGCAGAACTAAACAAACCAGCCCCAGAAGTGCAAGACCCATTGGAGACCATTGATTTGGGAACTGAGGAGGATCTAAGACCAATACAAATAAGTGGTTTGTTGGAGACCGAGGATCGGGCAATGATTGTCGACCTTCTGCATGAATTCAAATATTATTTTGCTTAGCATTACACTGAAATGCCAGGTTTAGATCCAACCTTGGTAGAACACAGGCTGCCTATTAAGGAAGGGTTTAAACCTATCAAGTAAGCACCGCGGAGGATGTCCAAAGAAATTGAAGAAAAGGTCAAAGAAGATATCAAAAGGCTGGTAAAGGCCGGATTTATTAGGCCTATCAAATACGTTGAGTGGTTAGCCAACATTGTACCTATTTTAAAAGCTTTAACTAAAGCAGTTAGATGTTGTGTTGACTATAGAAATAGTAGTGGAACCACTCCTAAAGACGAATACCTCATGCCCATGGTGGACCTATCCATAGATGCAGTTGCTAAACATAAAGTTCCATCTTTTATGGATGGGAATGCTGGATACAATCAGATAAAAATGGCTAAAGAAGATATACATAAAATAGCTTTTAGGTGCCCGGGCCATGTCGGAGCATATGCGTATTTGGTAATGTCATTCGGGCTCAAAAATGCCGATGCAACTTATCAAAGAACAATTAACGCCATTTTTCATGATTTGATCGGCCATAGCATGGTGGTGTATATTGATGACATTGTGGTAAAATCCAAAACGAAAGAGCAGCATTTGATGGACCTCAGACAAGCTTTAACAAGAATGAGGATCCATAAGCCAAAAATGAATTCACAGAAGTGTGCTTTTGGAGTAAGATCGGGCAACTTTTTGGGATTCCTCGTTCATCAAAGAGGAATGGAGGTTGACAAAAACAAAGCTCGGGTAATAATGGAATCACCTCCCCCGCCAATAAGGTACAACTACAAAGGCTGCTGAGAAAAATCAACTTCTTAAGGAGATTCATTGCCAATTTAGTGGGCAAGATTCAGCCGTTGACTCCTTTGCTAAGATTAAAGGACAAGGAAGAGTTTGAAAAGGGCCCAACGCACCAAGAGGCTTTCGACAGTATAAAGGCTTTTTTAGCCTCTTCATCAGTGCTCATGCCACCTCAGAGAGTGAAGCTGTTGAAGCTTTATATCTCTGCCTCAGAGAGGTCAATTGGAAGCTTACTGGCCCAAAACAATGAAGGTGGGAAAGAACAAGCCATATATTACCTCAGTAGGATCCTTACTGAGGTAGAGACAAGATATACTTCGGTGGAAAAATTATGTTTGGCTTTGTACTTTACTGCTTGTAAGCTAAGGCATTACATGTTGCCTTGCCACATCCACATCATTGCCAAGACCGACGTGTTCAAATACATGCTGTCAAAATCGATGTTGGCAGGAAGAATTGGGAAGTGTATCCTTGCATTGTCAGAATTTAGTTTTCAGTATGTACCACAAAGGGCGATAAAAGGGCAAGCAATAGCAGATTTCTTAGCCGAACATCAAGAAACAAGAGATGAGCCTATCAACTTCCTCGGAACTTTAAAGGTGGCTAACCCTTGGATCCCACCAAGCAAAGCCCTCTCGGGCAGAGAAGAATGGATTCAGCAGGAGGTCAGAAAGATATCTAGCCTCTGGGTTACTTCATGGAGGTTGTATTTTGATGGGTCTTGTACCCAAAATGCTGCGGGAGCTGGATTGCCATCATCGACCCTAGAGGTACTCACCATTGCTATTCCTTCTTCCTAGATTATCAATAAACTACCAACACTCGGGCAGAATATGAGGCCTTGATAATTGGTCTAGAGATCTTGATAGAACTGGGGGCAACTGAAGTTAAGGTATTCGGTGATTCAGAGTTGGTGATCAATCAGTTGAATAGAGAGTATAAGTGTAGACACATCACCATGGCTGGTTATTACTTAGCGGCCACTCAATTGTTAAGCTATTGGGGCACTAAAATATCAGCCAGCTACATCACTAGAGAAGCAAACGCAATTGCCAACGAGATGGCACAATTGGCCTCTAGAATACAAATCCAGGAGAGGAAGTTTGAAGGGGACATAGAGGTCCACAGAAGAAATCTCCCATCCATCTTGGAGAGGGGATTAAGCCTAGATATAATGACTGAAGAGGTAGAAACTGAAGATTGGATGACACATGTTCTTCGATATTTAAGAGACCCATCATTCCCCACAAGTAAGAAGAACAGACAGCAAGCAACTAAGTACGTTTTATGGGGAGAAGATTTACTAAGGAAGACTCCAGATGGACTAATGTTAAAATGCTTGGGCCAAGAAGAATCAATGAGGGTAATGGCTTAAATACATGAAGGGATATGTGGAGCACATCATGAGGGAACCAAGATGAGATGGCTACTTAGAAGATACGGTTATTTCTGGCTCGAGATGGAGAAGGATTGCAAAGCTTATGCCTGAGCGTGCGAAGAATGCCAAAGACATGGACCACTCCAACATGTGCCCTCAGTACCCTTAAACCCCGTGGTCAAGCCTAGAGGATGGGTATTGGACTTCATCGGGCAAATTCACCCAGCTTCTAGCAAAGGGCACACATTCATAATCGTGGCAACGGATTACTTCACCAAGTGGGTAGAAGCTTCAGCGATAAAGACTATCACTTCAACTGCAGTAAAGAAATTCATTGAAACCAAGATCTTACATAGATTTGGGGTGCCCGAGACAATCATCACAGACCGTGGGCCATCTTTTATTTCAAAAGAAGTAGAAGAGTTTGCTGGTAAGTTCAAAATAAAGATGGTTCAGTCCAGCCCTTACTACCCCCAGTCAAACGGTCAAGCAAAAGCCAGCAACAAGATCTTGGTGAACATCATCAAAAGAATGGTGGCCGGGAATCCAGAGAAATGGCATGAGAAGTTGGGAGAAACTTTGTGGGCGTATAGGACTTCCAAGAGGGCAGCGACTGGAACTACCCCTTATGCTCTGACTTTCGGGCAAGATGTTGTGATTCCCATGGAGATTAATGTGAGTTCGGTCAGAATTCAAGATCAATTCGGGCTACAAGGTGAAGAATACATTCAGGCTATGTGTCAAGCAATTGAAGACCTTGATATAGCCCGAATAGAAGCTCTTGATAAAATTCAAGAAGAGAAGAAGGCTGTTGCCCGAGCTTACAATAAAAAGCTGAAGTTGAAGAACTTCAAAGAAGGAGAGTTGGTATGGAAGGCAATTCTTCCTTTGGGAGCTCAGATCAGAGGCTTTGGAAAATTGAGCCTGACTTGAGAATGTCATTTCATTGTTAGCTAAGTATTAGGCAAGGGTGGATATTACTTAGCAGATATGGAGGGAGGTTAACAGAAGCATCCAATCAATGTTAAATTCTTAAAAAAATATCGCCCAACCTTGTGGGATGTTAGGTATTGCTACATAGAATAGGAAGTATAAGTGTCGCATGAGATCTAAAGTCAATTTTTGCATTCATCATAAATGGATCTCAAGGGAAATATAAGACAAAGCAACTTAAGGAAATCTTGTTCACTTCAGCAAATGTTGAAAGTTACATCGGATTTAGCTCAATAGTTTTACATCCCTAACTAGGGTAGCTATCCTAGAATGGTGAGTCTACATTTTGCCCGACTCTTCCTAATGTTATTGACTAAATATATTTCAGCATACAACTTCCATTTGTTGTCTTAGTTTCTTCAAATCTTCTGAGCCTTCGTCCATAAGCTTGCCCGGAGTTTTTTTTTTTTTTGGCCGGCGATGTCATGATGATTGATTCGGAAGCATACACCTATGATGATGAAGTGATTAAGAAAGCAGAAGCTATGAGGAAGTCTAGGCTCTTGAATATCAGCCTGAATGGAATCTACCAGTGTGGGCATGTTGTTTCCAACAACAATTGAAATCAGAGAAAACCATACAGATCCCAAGGGATACATTCTTCCATCTTTAAGGAAAAAGTCAGAGTAAAGGCCTACCCGAAGGCGATGAAGACCATTGGGAAGATAATGCATGGTGGAAATCCCTTCACAAGTCTCGAAGGAAAATTGGATTCATATAACCTTGGGTACCATTGTACATTTCTAAGGAATGATGGAAGGGAAAATTGGGATTAAAAGAAGCTGAAGATCAAGAAAGGGTTTCTGGGAAAGTTCTGAGAATTCAAAAAGGCTCGAAATAGTTAGAAATTTTTAGAAAGGGAAGGGAATTGAAGGGGGTTTTATAGTGAGAAATCAAGTAGCGGCAAAGTTCATGGGTTAGTGTAAGGGTTGCCTCTATTAAACCAATGGTTGCTATTGAACGGTCCAAGTTTCGAGAGAATGCGTACGACGGTGGTTAAAAGACGGCTGTTCAATCATTATTAGCGCCTCGGTTTGCAGGCTTCACAACGATTGAAGGGGGCACTGTTTGGGTTAATATTTAAACCTTAGGCTTAAAAGGAAGAAAGCCCAAAAGAGCTTAAGACAAGGGGATTCTACCCAAGGCCCAGCACCAAGCCCAGATGCCCATTTCAAGATAATATGATGACTCCCCATTAATGTAAATGATAGATGTTTACAAGGGAAGTGATAACCGATGGAAATCAACCAACTCTCGGCCCAAAAACACTTTCCGAGTGGCAGAACATGTAAAATGATAATGAGTCACTACCCTCCAGTTACTTTCGGGCAAGAACAAAGATAGCACGGTTAGGTTAATTCGCCTATAAAAGGGGGAAGAGGGCCCAGAAAAAAAGACACTCAAACAATCAAACAAACAAACATACAACTTGCCTTTTAGTCAAGCAAATACCTAGAAAGCTGTGCTTTGTTTAGATTCTGCACCCTTTTAGCCTCAGATTTCCCTAGAAAGACATCTTTTGTCTATGTAAAAGCTCTGCTACCTTTTCTAAATGTTGTAGTATCGATTCTCTTTCGTAAACCTGTTTACCACCCATCTCTCTTTAATTCTTAACCCTTTGTAAATGCAAAGAGAAAAAACCGCAAGACGCTTAAACCTTGCCCGACAAGGTGAAATCTTGCCCGACTCTCTTTGTCTTGTCATTCAATTTGTAGATCTGGTGTTATAATGTATTCCCCAGTATATATTCAAGTCATTTCGAGTATTTTGATGATCCAGAGTTCCATCAGTTCCCAGATCTAGTTCACTTAGTGGTTTTACTGTCATAAAGAGGACTAAACTAGAATTAAACTGATGACTTAACCAGATGTGGACCTTCACCCTTTTAAACATACAAGATAAATAATAGTCCTTGATCTGAAGGCATAGAAAAGAACTTAATGTAGACTTAACCCATCTATGACAATCTTTTGATAACAAGAAGTTAGAATAACTTGGGGTGCAAGTAATCGACTTAAACACGCTTGCTCTACATCTACCATATAGAGATGGCAGTGGCACGCCTTCGCATTCAGTTAGTTTTGATTGTGAGCCTCAAGGCCTATACCTAAGGCCCACAAAGGCACCTTTCAGAACTGACTTTGTCCTCCTCTTGCAGCATCCCGACAAGCAGGAGCCCAACAACCAACCAAAGTGCCAACTCCTCGGGGAGCTGTGTGCTCGAGCCAGGGACCATTTCCAGTGAAATTCCTGCCTGAACAATTTCTACAGAGGATTGAAATCTAACCAGTTAATGATGAAAGAAAGTTAAATAGTTACTAAACATTTATTGACTTGAAAATGAATCATGTACCAGATGACTGGTGGTTGTCAAAACAACGAGAAAAATATACTCGAGAACAATAAAGCATTGCAACGGAAGAATTGGACCACATATCAAATTTTTCATGAAATATACAGCCCAGTTGTAGAGATATCTACTACTAGAATATTAATTTGATTAAATATTGGAACTTTAAAAGCAATAAAAACCAGGGAGAGTAATGGGAAAATGACCAATTTCTCATAGCAATATTGGAACTTTAAAAGCAATAAAAACCAGGGAGAGTAATGGGAAAATGACAGATTTCTCATAGCGGTCACCCTCAGATGAGGTGTATATCTCAGAGGTACAGGCCAATCTGTGCTCATTGTTCCAATATGCTTCTTGCTCATGTCTAGCATTAGACATAATCAAACTACTCTGACATGCAAGAAAATGCAAAGGATGGCATCAATGTATTTAGGATAAACACAAGGCAGAGGAAAACAAAATATAAAAATATATTCTCATCACAATCAAACTTACTTGCAGAAAGCTCCTTGCTCATAGTGTTCTGCACAATAGGACAATTCAGATTTTTTTACTCACTTATTTGAGCTCCTAGCCTCCTACACAGTTGATTTGATCAATCATTTAATAACATGCATAAATCAGAAGCAAACTATATAAAATGAAGATATAAGATAAATTAATGCCACAGAAGCATTCCCAAATTGGTGTTCTCGTTTTGGAGTTAATAATAGACAAAAAATGAATAAGATTAAAAAAACAAAAACACAAATCCTAGAAGCAAATTATCATATAACCTTAACCCGACAGTTTCATTGGTAACATAACCCTAATTTCAATTGATTAAACATAGGAATTGATTGATGTGGTGCAAAGACTCACAATTGATTGCAGTTTCTCAGAAATAAAAGTTAAAAGTAATTAAAATTCAAAAAGTGGATTAATCATCCTCAAACCCGAGCAGCCCAGAAAGAGATTACAAACCTAACTTAGATTCTCAACCCAATTTATTACCTAAAATCCCTCAAAATTACAGTGGTAGAACAAATCTAAGAAAAGCACCATAAAATTGAAACTAAACAAAAAGCTACGTGGAAAGAATAGGGTAGATAAAGATTGAGAACTTACCCAAAATTTTGGAGAACGAAATGTAGAGAAGCACCCTGCATTAGAAATTTTGGTGCTATAATGGTCAGGCACTTCGACGGTGACACAAGCAGACGAATCAACGGTGATGTCGAGCACACGAAGCGACTACGAGTAGATGGAGCGAGATTGGAGAGAAGAGAGTTACGATTTCAAAGAGAAGGGGAGGGGTGGGCTATCGACAGTTAAGATTAGGGTTCAATGAAAATACAATGATTTTTAAAGAGGGAATTTTTCGATAAAAAAAGAAGAAGCGGGTGAATAAAAAAGATCAAAAAACAAAAGGCGTGAGAATAAATTAGTCCGCGCCCATCTTCTGATTATCAGAGACGACAAACCTGCATGCTTTCCCGACTGTTATTCTATTTGTTGGTATAAATATTTTTCACCCACGAAAGTACTATCGGCACAAGTTCAACAACTATGAGCCTACAAATTAAAATTTTGGTCGGGAAAGAACTTTTGTTGCGACAAAATTTTACTTTGTCGGCTTAGAATTTGTTGGCAAAATGATATTTTCTAGTAGTGGATGAATAGATATGATTGGAGAATCCCTAGAATCATCACAAAGAGAATCCATCGATGAGCCTCACTCACTTTCTTCTGCATGACTGTCAACCTTTTAATTTTTATGTGGGAGCACATTGTTTTCATTTTGTCACTTTTGTGAAATGCGATAAATTCAAAGAACCTTCAGCCTGAGGTTAACTTATAACCAACCCTCGCAGATAAGTGAAGATACATATCAACCAACTTTCTTTCCAGAATTAATAACAATTGAAGGATATCATCTCCGCCTATAAATGTTAAACTTGATCAGTGATTGGCATGATTGTTGAAACCATGAACAATAGATTACGAGTAATGTTACACTTACCACATATTTATACCATTATTTGTACCATCTAATAGAGGTAGGGTCCACCAACACATGTGGGTCTTATCTCTATTAGAGAAATGGTACAAATAATGGTAAATGAAGAGTAGTCTCGAATATTGCGGAAAGAATATTAGTGAATATTCATATGACTTCAGAGAGAAAAACAGATAAAAAAAATACTCAACCCTCAAGAAAGCAAATGTGGTTTACCATTCATCACACGATCCTAGAGGTGAGACAAGAGGAGGGTCTCTCTCTGTAACATGAAAATTTTCAATGTATTTAGAATATATAAAGTAGTACATCACATGTTATAATATAAATGAAAAGTCACTGAAAACTATATCATCTCTATTTATATTATAACACGTGTACCGATTTGTATTCCGGATATAGAAAAAAAATCTATCCTCACTAACATCATCCCAAAAATGGGTTAGAGTCTAGAGTTACCATTTCAGATTCCCTACTCTTCGGCCATGCATGCATGGTCCATCATACTACTACAAACCCATTTCATGGCTAGTGGCCTTGAATAGGTAGAGAGAGTCTTCTTACTTTGGGTATGAGCATCCTCTCATAATTCCATACCTTATTGCATGGCTGACCCTATTACATAAAACGTTATTGACATTGGCTCACCACCTTTACAAGAGAAGAAAATGCATCCGAGTTCCTTGTATTGTCTCTTTCTTAATTCTTATGGTATTATTTTGTTTTTTTCTTTCCTTTCTTAATCCTTTCCGATAAATATTGAAGAATCACTAAACCGACCTCCAATATTATCTTGCCCCAAATCACTAAACTGCCCAGTTTCAAATCTTGGCCGGAGTTTGACTCAATTTTGAGTTTTAATCCATAACCCCATTTTAGCCTAATAGTTTAAGTGTTTTGAGACCATCTCCAACCCTTGGATTAACACCTAAAATTTTTAATCCAGAAAATTTAGGTTTTAACCCAGAATCAGTTTTTCTCTTCCAACCCTTATGGGTTAAATTTTTAGCCCGAGATTATTAAAAAATGAATTTAGGATAATTTTTTTGTTTAAGTAACATTTTAACCTAAAAATATTTAGATTCCAATAAATATTGAAAAATCACTAAATCGGTACCATGAAACCCGTGGAACAGTACAAAAGAATATGAAACACATAAAAAATAATAATTACTTTAGCTGTTGGATTTGAATTTGGGCCTTTAGATATTTTTCTTACCGTTAAATTTGATCAAATTAGATCTTAGCCGTTAGATTCAATGAATTTATAAATATAAAACTAAAAAAATATACATATATGGTGAGCCAGTCCCACTAACTCAGTAGAGAATCCTGGGCTAAATTTGCCCCATAAATGAGTTTTGAGTTTTAACTCATACTTGCCCCAAAGATTAGAGCAAATTAAGGTAAGTTTAGAACCTACTTCAAGAGTTGGAGTAGACCTGAAGAAGGAAGGATAGAAGCTAAATTTTGATACCTACCCCAGGGGTTGAAGTGAGTTTAAAAAGGCAAATACAGCATTGGCCCCAAATGGGTTCCATGACAGCTACTCCAGCAAAGGGACACGTGAAAATTTCACGGGACTGTGCATCGGAGTAGGATTATCTCTTCTGTTTTTCCCTTCTCTTCCCTCCCCTCCTATTTGAATAGTCATGATTAAGCCACGTTAACATCTTATATTAATTTTTTATAGAAAGAGAAAGACAAAATAGAGAATGTAAAAGAAGGAGATAAAAAAGGATGAAGAGAGGAGGAGAGATAATTTTAATCCAATGCATAATCATCAAGGTTTGTGGAGAAGTTGTCCAGAACGTACTCGAACGACCGCGAGGTTCCCAACACTTATTTTATTCACTTTTCCCATTTACCACATACTTCCAAAAGCACTTTTATGCTTATCTGGAAGATGTCGTCCCCTTCAAATTTTTTGATGTTTTGTATGTTTCTTGACATGGAATTTGTAGGCCACTTTCTTCTGCATGACTGTCAACTTTGTTGGTATTATTCCCTTAAATTTTTATGCGGGAGCACATTGTTTTTTGGTTGCTTGTCTTGTTGTGGGCTTTTGTTGTAGAAGAGGATTCTCTCCCCTCTTAATCTCTCTTACTTTTCTTCTTCTTCTATTCGAACGGTCACGGTTAAGCCACGTCAACATCTTATATTGATTTTTTTATAAAAACAATAAGACAAAAAGCAATATATGAGAAGAAGGAAGGGAAGGGGGTGTGAATAGTAGGGGAAAGAATCATCGTTGTAATTTTTGACATCTTTGTCCTGGTCATGAAATCTAGTTTTCCCAAAAAAAAAAGGACCTTCAGCTTGAGGTTAACTTATAACCAACCCTCGCAGATAAGTGAATATACATATCAACCTTCTTTCTTTCCAGAATTAATAGCAATTGAAGTATATATTATCTGCCTATAAACGTTAAACTTGAACAGTGATTGGCATGATTGTTGAAACCATGAACCAAGAAGTTAAGAAATACACACCTAAAACAAGATTGAGATGGAGACGTATGAGCGAAACAAAACTGACAAGACTGAATATTTAGTCCCGTGACATTTGTGGTTGTCTATTGTCGTCCTTAGAACTGAATGAAGAACGGCAAATCAATGTCCACGGCATAGTAGTAGCATATATTTTAGCCATGTTATGTTTTAAGGTGATGCTCAAGAGACCATCTACTTGAACCATATTTTGTAAGCGGATCTATATATAAACTAGCCTAAACAATGGATTACGAGTAATGTTACACTTACCACATATTTGTACTATTATTTGTATCATCTCTCTAATAGAGGTAGGGCCCACCAACACATGTGAATCTTATCTCTATTAAAGAGATGGTACAAGGAAAAGTTGTCTCGAAAAAACGGACAAAAAAAGTACCCAACCCTCAAGATAGCAAATGTGGCTTACCACCCGTCACGCGATCATAGTGGTGAGACGAAAGGAGACTCTCTCTCAGTAACGTGAAATTTTTCAATGTATTCAAAATATATGAAGTGGTACACCACGTGTTATAATATAAATAAAAAGCCACTGAAAAATATTTCATCTCTATTTATATTATAACGCGTGTAGAGTCTAGAGATACCATCTCAGATTCCCTATTCTGATGTGCATGCATGGTCCATCATATTACTACAAACCCATTTCTTGGTTAGTGGCCTTGAATAGGTAGAGAGAGCATTCTCCCTTTGGGTATGAGCATGCTCTCAGAATTACATGCATTATTGCATGGCTGACCCTATTACATATGACATTATTGACATTGTATTGTCTCTTTCTTAATTCCCATAGTATTATTTTGTTTTCTATTTTCTTTATTTGTTGTAAAGAAATTTCTTCTCATTTTTTATTTGTTTATAATTATCTACACACTCTATGCAACTAGAAACTGAAACTGGTTTTTGAAAAAATACATGTATTTAGCCAACTATCACAGGTAAAAATAAATCCTTGTGTGACGAAAAACACATCGTTGGGCAAAGTGACTTTGCCCGACAAAATTTTAAACTTCATCGCACAAAGTCTTGCGAGATGAAATTTTGCACGACAAAACACACATCGTCACGCAAAATCACATTGCATGACGAAACTTTAAACTTCATCACGAAGTCTTTACAAAATAAAATAAAATATAAAAATTATTTTTTAAAATCTTTGCGCGACGTAATCGAAATATTTTGTCGCCTAAACCAATTCATTTTCATTTTTTATTTAATTTTATATTATAAATTTTAAAATATAGTTATTTTCATAAGTTTTTATTATTTTTTTCAAAACTTTGCGCAACGAATTTCAATATTTCGCCTAAACCTTATTTACTTATTTTTTTATTTTTTTTTATATTTTTATATTTTATATTGTTAAACTAAATTACTTCTTCATTTTTATTTTATTTTTTTTGCGCAACAAATACACATTTGGTCGTCTAAACCTTATTTATTTTAATTTATTTATATTTTAAGTTGTAAAATAAAATTATTTTCTTTGTTATTATTTATAAAAATTATTTTTATAAATTTTGTGCGACGAACCAATATTTCATCCCACAAAATCCTTAAATTTGGGCGAGAGCCAAAAATGGGATTCGGGAATTTTTTTTAAAAAAAAATAATTCTTTTAAGACTTTGAGCGACCAATCTTTCGTCGCGCAAAACTCTCAAACTTTGGGTGGGCCCCAAAAATAGGGCGCAACATTTTTTTTTTTAAGAATTTGCGCGACCAATATTTCGTCACGCAAAGTGATACAGTTTTTAAAACTAAAATAACTCTTCCACAATTTTCTCAATGTCTTTCTCTATTCTCTTACCTCTCCTCTCGCTTTCCCTCTCCCCAAATCTGACCCTCTCTCTCACACCCACTCCTCTCACTTAATCTCTCTTCTTTCTCTCTTCACTATCTCTCACTCCCACTCACTCTCTCATCTCTCTCTCACTATCTCCTCTAATTCTCTCACACTCACTCTCAATCTTGCCAAAAGGTACATTCTCCCCAAAAAAAAAAAATTCATTAATATGTGTTTTTGGAGTTAATTTTGAGTTTGGTGCAGGGTTTGGGGTCGAGTATAGGGTGAGGGGTGGAGTTTGGGGTCGGATTTGGAGTATACCAATTTTAGGGGAGATTATGCCAATTTTTTGGTATTATTTTATGTTGTTTTTTGGTTATTTGCCCATGTTTGTTTTTTTTTGTAGGGAATTGTCGAGACTTTGACGGCTAAGTTGAGGATTAGGACGCTATCGAACCATATCCCCCACCAGTACCACCACAATAGACTTGTATTAGGATTTTATTATTGTACTTTGTTAATTTATGTGTACATTTTGAATATATTATATATATTGGATAATTTGATCACTATTTTTCATATGTAATTTTATTTTGAATATGTCAATTTAAATTAGAGTAATTAAAAAATAAAATTATACAATTAAATTAAATTAAAAAAGTAAAAATTCGAAAAATCTTGCGCTACCAAAGATTTCGTCGTACAAACAATTAATAGAAGAGAAATAATAAAACAAAAGGTCAAAAACCTTGTGCGACAAAATATTTCGTCGTGCAAACAATTAATTTTGTCGCACAAAATATTAAGTTAAATTAATTTAATTAAAAAATTAAAAAAACAAAAAAATCTTTGCGCGACGAAATTGTACTTTGCTCAACAAACTTATTTCGTTGCGCAAAGTGTTTTTTGTAGTAGTGTATAATATATTGCTCAGGAATGAAAAAGCTCTTAGCCTCGTCCACAAGGTGTGCATTCAAAGCCATACTTTCTTAATCATTGAAGATTTGTTTCATAACAGCTTGTGAATTTGATTCTAGAACGATGTACAGAAGAAAATCCATATTTCAACAAAGACAAGCGCAAGCCGAGTGAAATTAATGCAAGTATTTCTACATGTTTATGAAATGTGGCATTGCAAGGGAATGATCATTGCCACCATAACTCTCCTTCATTACCCAATGGTCGCACCAATACCTCTAACTCCAGCTTCAGGTAACTCATTACATATATATATATATAAATAAAGGCCATTGTGGTCATATTTTGCACTCCTCTTTTAGGGGATTCTCCTATTCCGACTAACGTATCTTGACCGTACAAATTTCATAATTGAACCGTTTAAATTGTCATTTGAAGATCACCCCGATAAAAATCATTTGAATAAGAGATCAATTAGTCATTTAAATGTATTGACAAATCGACGGTGTAGGTTGTTGAGATTAAGGGTCTAAATTGATTTTTTTTAAGACTTTTTTTAATATTTATAAGGTGTCAATAGTTAGTTATAGATGAATGGTTGAGATTAGCTAGTTAGTTATTAGGCTCATATGTGAGCAAATGGCATTGTATTATAGAGCATTGCTTTGGATGACTCAGAGAAGCTTATAGGCTCTCTGTCGTAAAAGCCTAATGACTAATTTTGTATTGTTCTATAGTGGAATTACAGATTTCATTATCTTCTAGATTTTGCCTCAGTACAAATCTTACAAATGCAAGAGTTTTACGTAATCTAAAATGGTATCTAGAGCCTAGTTCGTTTCTAAACTGGGTGTCATTCACCGTGTCATTACTAAATAAAATAGATAGACATTTCTCTGTCTCAGGTCGACGGATCTTCTCAATTCAAAATCCCCTATATGGATAATACACATTCCAGTTGACCGACTAATTAGAATTGTTTTGTTCCGAAGCAAAGATATCCACGGCGCGGTTCGTCCTATACAAATATTCACGTCACGAGAGAAATTGAATGTGAACACTCTCGAATTTGAATCGACTCAAGCTAAAATGTCTGAATCTGTAAGTGGTGAGCTAAGGGCTCCCATCTTTGGTGGCTCTAAGTTCAATTTTCTGGAAAGTTCGAATGGTTACAATCTTCAAATCCTATGGAATCTGGAAGCTAGTTGACAAAGGGATTGTAATCTCAGAATCAAAGAAGAAAATGAAGGCCACAGCCAAGAAGAAGAAGGAAGATGAATTAGAATAAGAACCTGAGGATGACCATGAAGAAACTAATGTTTTCCATGACAACCAGATGATGAAAAATGTCAAAGCTCTGGGTATCATTCAGAGTATTATGTCAAAGGAAACCTTCCCTCAAATCGTGAATCAGGATATATCTAAAGGAGCTTGGGATCTGCTTCAGGAAGAGTTTTAAGGTGATGAACAAGCAAGATTAGTGCAACTTCAAAGTTTGTGACACGAATTTGAATACATAAGGATGAAGGATAATCAAATATAAGTCTTATGGTGAGAATCTAACTCATCAGAGGGAGGTTCAAAAGGTTTTGATTAGTCTACCTATGGTGAATGATCCAATTTGTGTAGTAATCAAAAGAACTTTTTATTTGACCACCTTCACTACACAAGAGGTAGTTAAGTCACTCAAGGGTTACGAACAATGAAATAGACATGTAGAAGAGGCCATGAAGATTTTGCAAGCATGAGTATTACTTCAAAGGTTCAGAATAAGTCTTTTGTTCATGGAAATGCTAGAAAAGCAAAGAAAAACTGGAAACCAAAACCCAAAAAGTGGGAAACCAAGACTCAGCCAAATGAGAGGCAAGTTAATGGTATAGAATTGGGCAAACCAAATTATAGAATCTGTGATAATGCTCACTATGGGGAGTGTTGGTTCAAACGGAAGGTTAAATGCCACAACATTGATAAATTTGGGCATATGATGTGGGATTGCCATCAGCCAAAGAAAGGTCAAGTGGCAAACTATGTAAACCAAGTCTAAAATTCTGCAATGATGTTCAATGGTTTTCACAAGGCCTCAGTGCATAATGATTGTGGAGTTTAATATCTAGACAGGGGTTGTAGTAACCACATGACTAGCATTGAGACTTTACTTATAGGCATTGGTAGAAGTGTAAGGGTGCAAGGTAAAAATTCGCACTGATGATCTTGTTCAATCAATTGGCAAAGGAACATTGATTGTAGAAACCAAGAAAGGCATAAGACACCTTCATGAAGTTGTTTTGTGCTCGAACTTGATGAGAACTTGCTCAGTGTTGGACAAATGATGGAGCATGGGCATTGGTTTCTATTTGGAGATTTCGTGGCTTACATATTTTGAGACAGAAACTTGTAGGTTCACATTGCCACAATTGAAATGAATGGAAACAAATACTTCCAACTTTCATTTGAGTGTGTGAATCCTGTGATGGCAAAAAAAAGCAACAGTTGCAGGCTCCTTATGGAATTAACATAGATGATTTAGACACTTGAACTATGATAGTTTGAGAATGCTTAAAGAAAAGAACATGGTTCATAACCATCCATTACTTGCTGATTGTCGAAATGTACCTAAAGGATATGCAACAGGAAAGGCTCACAAAGAAGCTTTTGACAAAGATAAACTTGGACAGTTTCTATTCTTTTGGAATTAGTTCACACATATATATGTGGACCAATGTATAAAATTATTGGAGGTAACAAGTATTTCTTGACTTTCATTGATTACAAATCAAGGATGTTTTGGGTTTACTTTTTGAAGAACAAGTCAAAAGTATTTAGTATTTTCAAAAAGTTCAAAGCGATGGTAGAACTACAACGTGGTTTCAAAGTGAAGAAGCTCAGAAGTGACATAAAAAGAGAATACAGATCTCTAGAATTTGAAAAGTTTTGTGAAGACATTGGGAATTGAAAACCAACTGATTGTAGCATACTCTCCACAACAGAATGGAATAGCTGAGAGAAAAATCAGACATTGTGAAACTAGCTAAAACCATGCTCTGTGAAAATAAATTGACACTGGAATTCTGGGGTAAGGCAATTAACATTGTAGTCTACCTTTTGGATAGCCATTAAAGCACAAGAGAATAAGACTCCTTTTGAAGGCTTTAAAGAAAGAAAACTTGGAGTGAAGCATTTGAAAATTTAGGCTTTGTGTGCTACACTCATATTCCATCTCAACTGAGACAAAAGCTTGATGAAACTAGACAGAATATAGTGTTTGTAAGCTATGGGACAAGAGAAAAGGGCTACAGAGTGTATGATCTGAAAAGCAATAAGTTATTGTTTTAAGGAGTTTAGTGTTTGATGACAGTGCAATGTTCAACTGGGAAACCAAGGAAACAGTGTACATTTATGTGCCTTGGACTATTGAAGATGAAGCTGTTAGCAACACTAAATTTGAAAATGGACCTGAATTACCTCAGCAATCAACTCATACTTCTTGTGCAATGCCAAATACATATGAATGTGTTCAAGTTCTTAGAATATAAATGCCCCGAATGAAACAAATGCTCATAATACAGGTTCATATGTCACAGAAGGTGAAGATGGGATCAAAGTCATAGAGTCTTATGACGATACACTAAAGAAATGGAAACAATCTGAGTGAAGTATTTGCTCAGTGTTGTTGAACATGAAAGTTTCAATGAAGCAATTCAAGAACAAGCTTGGAAGAAAGCTATGATGGATGAAATTGCTATAATAGAAAAGAATCAAACCTAGAAGTTAGTTGACAGACCTAGTGGAAAACCAATTGAGGGTATCAAATAAATTTTCAAAACAAAGCTCAACCTTGATGGAATTGTTCAAAAGCAAAAGGCAAGCCTAGTGGCTAAAGGTTACACTTCTAAAGCTTATAGTGGATTTTAATGAGACCTTTGCTCATGTGGCTACATTGAACACCACAAGGACATTAATTGCCTTGGCAGCTCAAAAGGATTGGATTCTATATCCGTTGGATGTGAAGTTAGCATTCTTAAATGGAATTCTTGAAGAAGAGGTATATGTAGATCAGCCTGATGAATTTAGTGTCCAAAATGAAGAAAAGATGGTGTATAAATGGAAGAAAACCTTGTAGGGCTAAAAATAAAAAAAAAACCTCCAAGAGCATGATATGGGAATATTGATTGTTACTTGATGCAGTGCTCATCAGAAAAGAGTCCAAGTAAGGCTACACTTTACGTGAAGCACAGAAAAGGTCAATGAACACTTATTGTGTCCATTTTTGTGGATGACATAGTTTAGACTGGAAGCTGTGCTCAAATGGTTCAAGAGTTCAAATGTGACATGATCAGGAAATATGAAATGGCTGATTTTGGTCTATGCATCACTTCCTTGGAATAGGGGTTATTCAACAAGAAGGGAGAATTTTCATACACCAAAGGAAGTATGCACAAACTCTACTTGAAAACTTTAGATTGAATGACTGCAAACCTGTGCCTACTCCTCTAGCAACCACAGACAAGCTAAGAAGAGATTATGGTAGTGAAGCATCTAATGAGGAACATTATAGGAAAATTGTTGGCAATCTTTTATACTTAACTAGAACAAGACCATCTTCTCTGTAAGTTTACACAAGATTCATGCACAGTCCATCAACTAAACATTTTGGCACTGTAAAGAAAGTCCTGAGACACATTCAGGATATAATTGACATGGAATCAAATACAAGAAGGGAGATTATGCACTTCTTATTGGATTTTGTGATAATGATTGGAGTGGAGATGAGAGTGACATGAAATCCACCTCTAGATATGCTTTTATTCTTGGAAGTTGAGCATTTTCTTGGGCTTTTGTGAAGCAACAGAGTGTGGCACTCACCACAGCAGAAGTTGAGTATACGAGTGCCTATGAAACTACAACTCACTATTTGGCCCAGGTTTGTGCTGTAAGATTTTGGAGAAGAACAAATTGAGCTTACAACCTTGATGTGTGACAATACATTTGCAATTGCTATGTCAAAGAATCTAGTGTTCCATCAAAGATCCAAATACATTAAAAGAAAATTTCACTCCATTAGAGAAGCTACTGAAGAAGGAATCATTGGTTGTGTTGCAAAAGTTAAGAACAGATGGCTGACATCTTCACTGAAGCCTTGGTTAAAGACATATTCAATTACTTAAGAAAAAAAGTGAGCTTGAAGTGCAATCAATTAAGACCTTAGAAGGGAGTGTTGAGATTAAGGGTCTAAACAGATTTTGTTAAAAGTATTTTAATTTGGCTGAGGTGTCAATAGTTTGTTATAGATGAATTAGCTGGTTAGTTATTAAGCTCAAATGCAAGCAAGTGGCATTGTCTTATAGGACATTGCTTTGGATGGCTGATTTGAGCTCATAGGCTCTCTCTTGTAAAAGCCTGACTACTAATTTTGTACCATTCTAGAGTAAAATATACCAACAACAAGAGCATGACTTGTGCTCTGGAAATTACAGATTGAATTTCATCATCTTAAATTTTCCTCAATACAAATTTTACAAATACAAGAAGATTTTACAGAATCTAACATAGGTACCAAGTAGTATATTCAAGATGAACCGTTCATTTATTTGATACATATGGATGATTAAACGACCTTCAATTCGATAATTTTCTGTAGGATTAATGTTTAAATGAAGATTAATCAATTGAATAGTTCTTATAATTGATTTTATTCGACCAAGGTACGTTATTTACAAATGGAGAATATGTTCATCCCCCACTTGCGGATGCAAGTATTATCCAAACAAAAAGTTTGTTAACCACCGTACTAAGAGGCTACTAGCACTTGTCGAACACTATTCCTATTCATTCAGATATAACAAAATGTAAAATGGAGAAATAAAAATAACTAATAAAAAGGGTCCCATGTTCTCCAACAAACAAAAACAAAACAAAAAGAAAATAAAGCAAAAGAATATGTGGTTGTCATAAAAATTGAAAGATAAGTATAATATTCTTGAGATGCATGTGATCAAATTTTCAAAAGAATTTAAAAGAGAAAATGTGACACACCCCAACCTAAATCAAGGCGTGCTGGCCATCACGTGAGGATGGCGTAGCCATGTGTGCGATGCGGAAGTGACAAGGGAAAATAATGCGAGTAAAGACGAGTGAATAAAGTTACACATTATCAGAGCATAGGTAACCTAGGTGCAGTCCAGTAGGACAAATGTTAATTAAGCAATACCAAAGGTAGTCTTACAATAGTTACAATCTGTCAGAACTACCGTAGACTCCTCGCAAGCCACCAAAAGCTTTCCTACCTAGAACCTGGAGGGGCGCAAAACAGAAAGTGTGAGTGGGCAAAAACAAAGCTTTTCAATACCATTTCACTTATCAAAAGTAATAACCCCACGTTGTAAAACATGTATAGTTTCCTAGAAAATAGAATACATATGTATACAAAAATCATGCTCAAAAGAAGTGAAAGCCAAGTATATGCCATGTCAAGTATCTCAGCAATAAATGCATAAGCCAGGTGATATAATTCAACGCAAATGATATGTCAGCCAGAGTCACCTAACGTGACCTGTACGGCTCAATCCATAGCTTAACAAATATACCTGCACACGAGTCGGAACCACCTAAAGTGGTCTGTACGACATGACTGGGTGTAAATAAATACGCTCAAGTGTTCCAATCACATGAAGACTATGTGAATGATCGTGGGTCACCTACGAGTCAGAACCACCTATAGAGGGCTGTACGACAGGACTGTGCACTTAACTTGGATCCAAGGTGAGCATATGGTGCGGGAGGTGAACATCACGTGAATGATTGTGCCTTGACCACGGATGGGAGCACTAACACTGGGGTGCAGGTTTATAAGCTCTAAATACATCTTAACATAATCATGCAGCTCACATCCACAATCTATAAACTCACCTGGAACTTACCTGAGCGTCTGCAACGTCAAACATAAATATGTGCAACTACTAAATGCATATTCTAAATATAAAACATTTGGCATGGCATTTTAAAACACAAGTCCATTTAAACACGTTTTCTGGGAAAATACCAAGCTATATATATATATATATATATATACACACACACACACATATATATACTGAAAACCAAAAGCCCACTCACTGGTATGTGGAAGGGTCGTAGCCCCCGAGTCTCGCCTGACTACGCTCGTCCTCTAGAAACGTCTCACTTGACGCCGTTAGCATATTCCGTCAAAATTGACAGAATATTCCCCTTCTTCTCCGATGGTTCACCAGAGTCCGGCGCCGGCCACCGCTGCACTCATCGGTTTCACTTTTAGGTCCTAAGACCCACGAAATCTCACCGGAAAAAGTCTCGATGGTCTGGCCACCTTTGCAACTCGACGAACTCGAGTGTCCCGACGTCCAAAACCTTCCAAAACTCTTCTCTAAGCTTCGTGAAGAAGTTTTAAGACTTCCTAGGACCCTAAAACTCGACAAAATCTATGCGATTACGACGGATGAACAGTACACTTCGTCCGAGCTCACTGGTTCTCGCAATCCTGGTGTCCTATCTTCGAACCAACGGTACCACCAGGCACGTGAAGTTGAGATGAGGGTGATGATAACCGTAGTGAGTCCAATCCATGACGTTTTACTGGTGTTTGAAGGTTGGGAGGCTCGGGTCGCACGGACGGAAAGAAAAATCGAGAAAAATGGAGAGGGATGGTTGTACGTGTAAGTGTGTGTGTGTGGCCTTGCCCGGATTGGGCAATTTTAAATTGCCATAATTTCTATTGGGCTATAAACTTAGGGCCACCAATTGGTCCTAAACCGCCCTACAAATTTTAATTGGATCCCAAAAATTTGGAAATAATTTAATTGATCCAATTCCTTAGCCCATTTACACAATCACAACCCAACGTTCAAGGGCAAAACCGTCATTTCCACACTATCAAGGACAAAATATATTATATTTCGGGACGGGTTGTCACAACCTACCCCCCTTAAGAAAATTCCGTCCCCGAAATTTCATACAATAATTTACAAACCATTAATAACCATAAAACAAGCGTGGATACATATCTCGCATACGATCCTCCGTTTCCCACGTGACTTCTTGCACTGAGTGATTTCTCCATAAAACCTTCACTAAGCGCACAGTTTTGTTCCTCAAAACCTTATCTTTCTAATCCAAAATCATCACTGGCTCCTCTTCGTAAGTCAAATCCGGATTAATTTGTAATAGTTGAGGAGATAACACATGTGATGGATCTGAAACATAATGGCGAAGCATAGAAACATGAAAAACATCGTGCACTTTAGATAACTCTGGAGGCAACTCAAGCCTGTAAGCAACTTCACCGACTCGCTCAATGATTTGATACGGTCCGATGTATCTAAGGCTCAGCTTACCCTTTTTCCCGAATCTTACCACTCATTTCCACGGTGATAACTTTAAAAGTACCCGATCACCAACGTTATACACTCTATCAGTGGCATGCTTGTCTGCTAAACTCTTTTGTCGATCCTGGGCCTCCTTCAGGTTAAACTTAATTACCTGAATATTCTGAGTAGTCTCATCTACAATCTTAGGGCCCACCAACCTCTGACCAGCATAATGGCGTACGACAAGACTTATCATAAAGTGCCTCAAAATGTGACATACCAATGCTCGAATAGTAGCTGTTATTATAGGCAAACTCCATGAAATCCAAACGCATATGCCAATCATCACCAAACTGTAATATAGAAGATCTTAGCATATCCTCTAACATCTGAATAGTCCTCTCAGATTGCCCATCCATCTGAGGATGATATGTCGTACTACAAAGTAGTCTCGAACCAAGAGCCTCCTGAAATGCCACCCAGAACATAGAAGTGAACGTAGGATCCCGATCTGAAATGATACTAACCGGAACCCCATGGTATTTAACAATCTTTGACATGAATAATTCAGCTAATCGGCCTAAACAATATTTCTCCCGAACTGGTATAAAGTGTGCTTACTTAGTAAGCTGATCCACTACCACCCAAATGCCATCGTAACCATTTCGTGTACGAGGAAGCTTATACACGAAATCCATGGTAATATTTTCCCATTTCCACTATGGAACGGGAAGTAGCTGCATTAATCCAAAAGGCTTTTTCCTCTCCGCTTTGACTTGTTGACAAATGGCACACCTACTCACATATTCAGCAATTTCTCTTTTCATACCCGGCCAGTAATAAAATGGTCGAATGTTATGATATATCTTAGTGCTCCCAGGATGCATTGCATATGCCAAAACATGCGCTTCATCAAGAATTTCTTTCTTTAATTCAGCACTATTCAGCACGTACATTCGTCTATTTTGCATAAGCATACCATCAGACTCCCAAACTCTAAGATCTTTCTTTTTCCCCCGTGATATAGCCTAAATTAACTCTTGGGTTTCTTCATCATTCATCTGAGCCTCGAGCACACGATCAATTAAAATTGGTCTGACCTGGAAACTAGCAAGCAAAGCTTCCTCCCGATCTTCCACCCCTAACTTCACTCCAGTGGATCTTAAATCTGCAAGAAGAGGGATATGACAAGCGTATAAGGCATTAATTCAACCTTGAGACTTCCTACTAAGTGCATATGCCACTACATTTGCACGACCATGGTGATATTCAATCGTGCAATCATAATCACTGAGCAATTCTATCCACCTTCGTTGTCCAAGATTAAGATCTCTCTGGGTGAAAAGATACTGAAGACTTTTGTGATCTGTAAAAATCTTACATTTTTCTCCATAAAGATAATGTCTCCAAATCTTCAAGACGAAAATGATGGCTGCTAATTCAAGATCATGAGTAGGATAATTCATCTCATGAGGCTTCAACTGTCGTGAAGCATAAGCAATCACCCTACCATGATGCATCAACACATAACCTAAACCATTCAAGGAAGCATCACTGTAATCTCAAAATTACCACTATCATTAGGAAGTGCCAAAACAAGTGCATGAGTGAGACAATACTTTAGTTGCTGGAAACTCTGCTCACAATTATCATCCCACTTGAACTTAACATATTTCGTAGTCAATCTCGTTAGTGGTAATGCAATAACTGAAAAATCTTTAACAAACCGTCTATAATAACCCGCTAGGCCACGGAAACTCCGTACTTCAGTGATGATTCGTGGCTGCTCCCAATTCTCAACAGCCGCTACCTTCTGGGGGTCCACCAGAATACCTTGGGCTGATACAACATGTCCCAAAAATGCCACTTGATCTAACCAAAATTGGCATTTGCTAAACCTAGCATATAATTGGTGTTCCCTCAACTGCTTCAGCACAAATGTGAGATGTCGAACATGCTTTGTTTTAGACTTAGAGTACACCAGAATATCGTCATTAAAGAAAATGACAAACCTGTCTATATATGGCTGAAATACTCGATTCATCAAATCCATAAAAGTTGCAGGTGCATTAGTTAACCCGAATGGCATCACAAGAAACTCATAATGACCATATCGAGTCCTAAAAGCCGTCTTAAAGACATCTTCACTTTTAATCTTCAATTGATAGTAACCAGACCTCAAATCAATCTTAGAAAACACACAGGCGCCTCGAAGTTGATCAAACAAATCATCTATACGCGGCAACGGATAATGATTTTTAATTGTTACCCGATTTAATTGCCGATAATCAATACATAGCCTTAAAGTCCCGTCTTTCTTACGTACAAATAAAACTGGAGCTCCACAGGGCGAAGTACTAGGCTGAATAAAACCCTTATCAACTAATTCTTGTAACTGAATCTTTAATTCTCTTAATTCAGCATGAGCCATTCGATAAGGAGTTAAAGAAATAAGGTCAGTACCTGGAAGTAAATCAATGGTGAACTCCACGTCTCGATCTGGTGGCAATCCAGGTAAATCGTCAGGGAAAACATCAGGAAAATGCCTGACCACTCGTACATCCTCCACACTACTAGTAATATTGTCACTCAATACCACATGAGCCAAATATCCCTGACAACCTTTCTTTAACAACTTTTTAGCCCTCACGGTAGAAATAACGCCGTGCCTCACTCCGCTACGCTCGCCCACAAAAGTAACTCTAGGCAATCCAGGGCGATGAAAAGTGACTGTCTTCTCATAGCAATCTATATTGGCACGATTGTAATGTAACCAATATGTGCCCAAAATGACATCAAAGTCAACAATGTCTAACGGAATGAGGTTAGTTGGCATAATAACATCCTCCACTAACACGGGACATCCTAGATACACACAGCTAACATAAAATGTCTCCCCTCTAGGCATCGAAAATTCTAACTCATACCCAAAAGGTGTAGGATGAGGTTGCATCATCTGAGCGAACGTATGACAAATAACAGAGTGTGTAGCACCACAATCAATTAATACTTTAGCATAATGACCAAGAATATTTAACGTACCCATGATCAAATCATGATTATTCTGGGCATCCTGCAACGTAATGTGATGGATACGTCCTTGAGTCTGCTGTCGTCCTCCACGACCTTTACTAGCCTGACTACCACGTCCCTGCACACCACATCCCTGACCTAGCTGACTAGGCTGCCTCGATGATCCTGCACTGCTAGAAGCAACATCCACGTGCTGGGACTGTCCTCCGGGATACCATTGTGATCCACCAGCTGAATATGGTTGATACGGCATATAACCTCCTGAATACTAAGCATAACCACTCTGCTGATACGGATCCTGTGGATACTAATACTATCCTGCAGAATAAGAAGCTTGGTCACCCTGATAATGATAAGCACCGCCACGACCCGTCTGGGTATAACTACTAGGTCTTGGGGCCTGCTGAATCGAAACTAGCAGCGGTAAGGAAGGTGGCTGGGGCCTCTGCTGGTTCTGTGGACAATGAATAGCCCGATGCCCCATCTGACCACAAGTATAGTATCCACTACTACCTCGCCTATACTCCACCAGAATCCCTTTGTCTCTGAAATTGAGGACCTTCAGAAAATCTACCACTTATCCTCTGCCCAGTGGAACTCAAGCCCCCACTAGAAGAACTGGAACTAGCACCACTCTTCTTGAAACTTTGAGTCTTACGAGGTCCCTGAAACAATTGACCCTTATCTTTCTCATTTTTCTTCTTCTTCCTCGCTTTCACTGGGCATGTTCTCTGAGTCTTCAATTCACAGCAGAATCTCATAAAGCTCCTGGTAAGTAGCACAGGGAGTTGTGGTCGCCATAGAACGCCACTTCTTCTTAGTACCCAGCCTAAAACGACGGAGCATCTCTACTGGATTAGCAGCAACCTCTGGGTGATAACAAGACAAATTAGTAAACCTCATGTAGTACTCATTAGCTGACATCTTTCCCTGCTTTAGGTGCGTGAATTCTTGCTTCTTGCAATCTATATACTTTGGAGGAATAAATCTTTTCTGAAATAACTGCTTAAAAACTTCCCAATCAGCAACTTCCTCTAACAATAACTGATAAGACTCTTGTCTCCACTAGGATGCAGGTTGCTCACCTAAAAACCAAGTAGTTGTCCTGACCCGTCTATCCTCAGAGAGATTTCCCTGTGCATGCATCAAACGAAAAGTCTTCTCAAGATGATTGAGCAATCGCTCAGCTCCCTCATGTCCTTCATTACCCACAAACTTATCCAACTTCAAATTATACATTGCCTCCAGGGGAGTCCTCTGGGGAGGGCGAAGCGAATACTGAATAACATTGGCTATAGTTTCCCCTAACTGAGCAATATCAGGGAAACTAGGCTCAGTCGAAGAACGTGGCTCCCTACGAGGCGGCATAGTTCTGACAGAAGGCACCAAAATAATTAGAATACTCACAAAATATAATTCAACGCAAATGATATGTCAGCCGAAGTCACCTAACGTGACTTGTACGGTTGAATCTAAAGCTCATCCATACAGCCGGAGTCACCTAACGTGACCTGTACGGCTCAATCCATAGCTCAACAAATATAGATGCACACAAGTCAAAACCACCTAAAGTGGTATGTACGACAGGACTGGGTGTAAATAAATACGCCCAAGTGCTACGATCACGTGAAGCCTATGTGAATGATCGCGGGTCACCTATAGTGGTCTGTACGACAGGACTGTGCACTTAACTTGGATCCAAGGTGAGCGTATGGTGCGGGAGGTGAACATCACGTGAAGGACTGTGCCCTGACCACGGGCAGGAGCACTGACACCGGGGTGCAGGTTTATGAGCTCTAAATACATCTCAACATAATCATGCAACTCACATCCACAATCTATAAACTCACCTAGAACTTACCTGAGCGTCTGCAATGTCAAACATAAATATGTGCAACTACTAAATGCATATTCTAAATGTAAAACATTTGGCATGGCATTTTAAAACACAAGTCCATTTAAACACGTTTTCTGGGAAAATACCTAGCATATATATATATATGTGTGTGTGTGTGTGTGTGTGTGTGCTGAAAACCAAAAGCCCACTCACTGGTATGTGCAAGGGTCGTAGCCCCCGAGTCTCGCCTGACTACGCTAGTCCTCTAGAAACGTCTCACCTAACGCCGTTAGCATATTCCGTCAAAATTGACGGAATATTCCCCTTCTTCTCCGATGGTTCATCGGAGTCCGTGAAGGAAAATTTGTGAAAAACATGTTCATTTGAGCAACATCTATGGCATGCAATTAACATTTAAAGGCGGAATCATGCTTGTATGCACTCAAAACAAAACATTACCCATGAAATTCAAAGCCTAGTAGTTATGGTGAACCATGACTCAACTCAAATCTTAAAGAAATGAGTTGAGAAACTTTTATACCTTTGAAGCACCTCTTTGCTTAGCAAAGGTTAATCACCCATGTGAGGGCCTTCTTTCCTTTGTCTCCTTGCTCATTGGCTCCATGGATATGGATGGAGGAATTGATTCTCCAAAAGTCCCCAAGGTAGGAGACCTCTAATTTTCGACACCAAAGATGGTGAAGGAAGAAGATGAGTGACCTTGGAGGAGGAAGGATTGCTAGCTAATCCCCTCCAAGGGGGCCGGCCTCCTAGAGAGAGAGGGAGAGACATGTTCTCTCCAATTTTCTCCAAAAGAAACCTTAATGATGAAATGGCTATAAAGTTGCCTTTATACCACATCACAATGGAGTAGCAAACTTGCAATTAAGCCAAATTCACTACCTCTCTCTATATGGCCGGCCACTTAAGGGTTTATTGGGCTTTCAAGCCCTTTGTGTTTTCAAGTTGTCATACAACTTGAGCTAATGGGCTTGACAATCAAATCTCGTTGGGCCTTGCGGCCCAAAACTAACCCGAGGTCTATAACGAACTTATTCGTTTGATTAATTAACATATTAATTAATCCTAGCCATATATAATTAAACCATTTAATTATTCTTACTCATCTCTGTTGTATCCTTCAATCATTACCTTACACGGTGTGCGATCCATTAGGTTCCTTTTAGCGAGGCAGTGGGCGATCAGAACTCTTACTAATCGATTGTGAATTGAAACTTACTTTCAATTCTCCCTTTAGTGATTATACATCTTTAGGGCTTCCACAAGCCATGAGTGACACCTAGCAGTATGCCATGGCTACCCAAGCTAATCAGAAGAGGTTGGAGAACCTATTCAGTTTGGGATTATAATGCAATACGATCTTTCACTAATACAATACTCTTGACCACATTGTTTGGTTTGATAGTTTATTCATGTCTACTATCCAATGTGATTCTCTTACTTATATGATTACCTTGAATGTGATTTGGAATGACTTCCTAAATCTCATTCATACTCTGGCCAGAGATTCTAAATCATATCATAGAGTATTCTCCCTCAACGTTTGAAGGTTAGAGATCCCTTGTTGCGCATTCACTTGCCTCCATTGCTAAGTGGCTTAACCCTAACTATGTTGTGGACACCCTCTGATGGAGTGACTTTGACATAGCCAAAGATCAAGGACCTAATCACAAGGTAACTATGATGCCTCAGGTCAAATGACTACTTTGCATTATCCCAACCATGAGTTCTCATGTGACATGAGTATGAGAACTTCTCGTTGATCGCGTTCAGTGGACTCATTCTCTATTGAGCACCTACGTACTTGTCTTGGTGTCAATCACACCATTGACTCGAGACCAGTCACTCTCCCTAAGAGAAGACATAAGACGTACTGATCTTAACAGACTGTCAATGCCCAATTGGCAATCCTATGATCAGGAACTTTTAGGATATGTATACGAAAGAGAATGGTCTTATGAATCTAACTTCTTTAGATCACATTCTCCCTATTACATATTCCTTAGACTTATCGTTTAAGCATATAACATTTATATGAGACGGCTTAAAACAATAATCTTTGCCCTTTATATTAAACTAGACTAGTTTAACATGTGAAATGTCCGTAAAGTATCATCATATGATTGGTTTTAGAGCACATTTCCAACAGTCCGGCCCCGGCCACCGCTGCACTCGCCAGTTTCACTTTTAGGTCCTAAAACCCACGAAATCTGGCCGGAAAAAGTCTCGATAGTCCAACCACCTCTGCAACTAGACAAACTCGAGTGTCCTGACGTCCAGAACCTTCAAAAACTCCTCTCTAAGTTTCGTGAAGAAGTTTTAAGACTTCCTAGGACCCTAAAACTCGACGAAATCTCTACGATCAGGATGGATGAACAGTACACTTCGTCGGAGCTCAGTGGTTCTCGTGATCCCGACATCCTATTCCCGACATCCTATCTTCGAACCAACGGCACCACCAGGCTCGTGAAGTCAAGATGAGGGTGATGATAACCGTAATGAGTTCGATCCGTGACGTCGCAATGAGTTTGATCCGTGACGTTTTACTAGTGTTTGAGGGTTGGGAGGCTCGGGTCGCACGGACAGAAAGAATAATCGAGAAAAATGGAGAGGGATGGTTGTACGTGTGAATGTGTGTGTGTGGCCTTGCCCGGATTGGGCAATTTTAAATTGCCATAATTTCTATTAGGCTATAAACTTAGGGCCACCAATCGGTCCTAAACCGCCCTACAAATTTTAATTGGATCCCAAAAATTTGGAAATAATTTAATTGGTCCAATTCCTTAGCCCATTTACACAATCACAACCCAACGTTTAAGGGCAAAACCGTCATTTCCACGCTATCGAGGACAAAATATATTATATTTCGGGACAAGTTGTCACAAAATGTATAAACACTCATCTCTAAATTTGATTTTGCTCTTCAATCGTTGGGTTAAAACCTAAAAGTTGTAACCCATAAACATTTTTTTCTGCTCCAACTCTTCTAGATTAAATTTTTAGCCCAAGATTATAAAATAATGAATTTAGGCTAATTTTTTTAAAGTAACTTTTTAAAAAAAAAATTTGTAGACTATCCTAATTTAATTTTATGAATATTTTACCCTAAAAATATTTAGATTCTCATAAATATTGAAAAATCACTAAGCCGACCCTATGAAACTCATTAAACGCTATGAAAGAATATAAAACACATGATACGAATGGTTTTGGAAGATGGTAGAAAGAAAAATTGGAAGAATTGTAGGAGAAAAGTGAATTTTGTGGGGATGTTTGAACAAATACATAGGTATTTATAGAGTTTTTTGGTGAATCTTGAGTTGCATATTTTTTTTATTATTATTTTAGCCGTTGGATTTAAATTTGAGTCGTACGATTTTTTTCATCACCGAATTTGTTTATATTATATCTCAACCGTTTGATTCATGAATTTATAGATATAAAACAAAAAAAAAATGAAGGGTGAATTGGGACCATTGGATTATCCAATGATCCAAAGATCCAAGCCGTTGGATTAAATCAAAGAGTTGTTGGGCTCACATCTCTTGCCGACAAGTCCTTTCTATTTTGCAGACATGCACCTAGCATGTGTATTTTGGAAAGTCGTGGGGAGGGGAAGGGGAGGGGGACGGGGGAGGGGAAGGGGACGGGGACGGGGCGGGAGGTGGACGGGGGCCTCTGCTGAGTGCCTTCAGTCACACCGGTGGAGTTAAAACTCAAAGTTGGCCGGTTTTGAGTTTTAAACCAAAACCAAATTTTGGGCCAATGGTTAAGAGTAAAATGGGATGAGTTTAGAAGCTAAATTTTGAGACTTACTCCAAGAGTTGGAGCGAGTCTCATTTATTCTCAAATTTGAGAACAGAAAATGATTCGAGTGTTAAGACAAAATGATTGAGTGAAGTTTCGACTTTGGAGATAACAGGAAAAAGGAGTTTTCCATTTTACCCAACTGCTTTTTTCATAAAAGAAAGAAACTGCTGGACCTTCTTGAATCATCCAACCAGCATTCCGTGTCGCTCACTGGGTCAACTCGCTGTTTTCGCTTTTCCTTCGAGTGCATTCCAGGAGTTTGGGTCCCACTCACTTCACTCACTTCACACACATGGATCACAAGTATGGAAAGCAAACTTCAACAACTGGTGACATGGATACTGTGTGACATGGAAAGTGTGCTACGAATACTGTGTGACATGGAATGTGTCATAATATAAGCAATTAATTTTTTTCAAATATCCAACCATTTATATTGTAGCATTTAATGTAACAAATTGTGTTCACAACACACTCAACAATTTCTCGTCTCCTAGCATTGTGCCTCTTGTAACTCAGCCAACTAGTCACTCTGTATCCCACACGTCATACTGTTGTGCGGTTCATATTGATAATGTTGGCTCTGGAAAGATTCTATGATGCAATCAAATTTTAATATTAGTTGCATAGTGGTTTAGTAAATATTAGCAACGGTACCCGCGCGATGCTGTGGGTTTAAAAACTGTATAAAACATGCAGAAAGTTCTAAATACATACGATATGATATAATATTTACATATATGTTGAAATCTATTTACAACCAGAGAAGGAATTGAATGATCAATAATAAGAATTTGGTCACCTTATTTGATCAATGCCAATGATCCTGAAGTAAGTGTCAAGTGCATTAAATTTGTATAGAACAAAGCTTGAGAAGAACACATCCGTGAATGATAAGAATAATGTTGGATTTTTTTTATTTTTATTTTTTGTTAAATGGAATAGTGATAACTTGATTTAGTAATTGGATCAAGATCCATCAAAGCTCCTCAACTGCACCTATAGTTTTCAATCAAACGCTTAGTTTTCTATTAATTCTATGAAGCATGCAATTAGTGAAAAACAAAACCCTCTAACAGCTATAAACAAAACCAAATAAAACGTCCAGATATAGAATTGAAGAATATGTAGGTAGCTCAAGAACCTCATACCCGACCCACTGCCACTACTTTTTCGTTAAGAAAGACCTCGACCAAGGAATTAACCCAAATAAATGCTGCAGGTCACCCAGAAAAGAATAAAACTGAAAAAAAATAAAAATAAAAAAAACCCAAATCGGCCAGAGAACTCACCAGGAAACCCAACGTTTTCTGGGTTTAAAAGTTTTCTTTGAATCGAGACTGGATTCATGCTGTGATTCGCAGTTTTTGAGAGAGATCGTGTTGACGCTCATGGATTTTGAGAGAGAGGATATCTTGGTTCCTGGGTTGTGAGAGAGATTTCTGCTGGATCGTGGTTTCTGGAATAAATGGAGTACAAAGACTCTTCCTTAAGCACGATGATGAACGCGTGGGAAGAATGGGGATAACCGTTAGTAATTTGTGAAAGAAAGATCGCAAGGTCGAGCGGGAGAAGGCGGCGCTTGAGAGTGAAAGAGAGCGAGGTTCGAGAGCGAGAGAAGCAAAGAATTGTGAGAAACGAAAGCGGATACGGAAGGAAAAAGTAGAGAGGCAGTCGATTCACATCGATGATCGACGCGTGGATCGAATGGGGAAAAAAGACTTTTCACTGTAGCAAAGAGGAAACAGCAAGGCGAACATATAAGAAACCGAGGGCAAAAGAGTCCAGCCACTGGTCATCAACAGTAACCAAAATTGAGTTTTAGTATATATGATATAATGATATAATTTGTTATGTATTTAAAAATAAAATTACTCGTTTAATAAATTATTCTTCTAATTTATTATTAAAAAGAATGTGAGCGTTTGAAATTTTACAATAATTTATAAAAAAGTTTGAACTCAGAATGCATGAGTAGAACCCAACACCTTAATAAATCATTTAAAAAATCATTAACATATTGTGAATTCGTGATCTCGATCATGAAATGTCAAGCGTTTGAAAGACATACATTCAAGTAAGTTTGTCATACATATGGACTCATATAGACAATTTGAGGGATGTCAAGTTATCTATTTTAAGTAAAATTAGATTTACTTTTAAAATTCATCCTCATGCATTATAAATTTGCTGTGCATTTAAAACGTGATTGTGTCACTTAGTACTACGGTCTAATAGAATTTCTCTTCACATGTAAGTAAGAGATTTTAGGTACGATTCTCGCCAAAGGCGAATTTGAACCACATTATTGCTAGACCATTGTGAGACTATGCCCACCCGCTCTCCTTTAGTGTAAATAATATCGATTGTTCAAAAAAAAAAAAACGTAATTGTAATTTCAAATGATTTTTTGTTCTTATGCCGTTTCATGCATCACTTGAGTTGCTGATTAAGTTTGTTAAAGATAAAAGAGAGTAATCTATTGAGATAGGAGTCTTGGTACAATCTATAAAGATGCATTAGATTAGGGTTTTGGCTGTTGCCGCTTATGCATGAGTGGGCAATACAGTTTGATCTTTACTTCAGTGTGCTAGTGTGAGAAAAACAATTTTCAGTCGTCTGGTTTTAAAAGACAATTTTTTATTCACTTAAATTAAAAATTAATTATGCAAATGTGCTTTGTGATTTTCTTAATTAGTTTATTTTTAAAAATCATTTCATTTCATACAATCTACATGATCTCGTTGGTGTCTTGCAAAGTTTGAGAATAAGGTGATTGATGGCCACGTTAGCGTCGCGCCACTTCCACTTGAAGGCTGTAGCGAGATGGAGTTGCAAAGCGTGGATACAAAATTGCCTGCTAGTATGTGTGACTAGTTGATGAGTTTTGTAAGTCTTTCTGTACTACTCATTGCTCTTTGTCTTGGCTTGAGAACCCGAGGATTATTCTAGTGCATGATGTATTTTCCTCGTTGAATCTTACATCATGTGTGAACATATTATTTATCTTTTAAAGTGCATATGTGTAGGATAGTTATGTATGTGACGTAGATTTTTGAGTTGGAACTTATTCACCCCTTTGTAGGTTAAACTGATACCCTCCTAGAACTTTCAGGTCCTGTTTGTAATACATAAACAGTTTTGACGAACTTCGTTGTGAATTTGGACGTTAGAGAAGGTTGGGGGAGGGGGTTGTGTCAAAGGTTATGATGGACTTGTGTTGTAAAGAGACGAGCCAAAACCTTCATGCCCCATGTTTGAAGGAAAAGCAAGTCCTAGGGAATGCTTTATTCTTCTTCCAGCAGCTCTTGGATGCTTGGTCTGGTGTTATGTTGAGTGCTTCCGGTGCTGAAGTGTTTCCATTGCTGATGAGATGTTTCCCTTGGCACTGATAAAGTGTTTCCTTTAGCGTTGATGAAGTGTTTCCCTTAGCGTTGATGAAGTGTTTCCCTTGGCACTAACAGATTGTTTCCCTGGGCGCTGATGGAGTGTTTCCCTGGGCACTGACGAGTGTTTCCCTAAGTGCTGACGAGGTGTTTCTCTAAACGCTAATGAGTGCGCCTTGCGCTGATCTTGGTAGCGTTGAAGAGTATTTTTTAAACTAACAAACATTGGGATAACAAAGTAATCATAATAAAATATGACTTGCACGAATGATGCATAGTGTGGAAGTTAAAAGCTTACTAGTTTGGCATGAGAGAGAGAGAGAGAGGGAGTTCTTGGTTGTACAATATCGAAGTAGCTAATCTAGGGTTTTTTATGGTTTTGGCAGTTTTGCAGGAGTTAATGAGGATTATTAGAAGGCTTAAGATGAAAGGAAAGCTTATCCTTAAAGAACTAGGGTTTCCTGCACTTAGAGAAAGCTTGCTCTGCGTGGTGCATTCTTGCCCTTGTCGTTCTTCTTCTCCCGCATGGTTATATCTCCTTTACAACGTATTAATGCCTTGTAGATATAGAAGCAAGGATCCTTCCACGCTCAAGCTAAGGAATCTTTTTCTTCTCATTTTCCACAACACATTTCCTAGACCAAGTCTCACAGCACGACACTAATTTTGGTAACGCTCATCCTCGCTTTCTCTCATCTTTTTCCTGTGTGAGCTTGGAAAAGGAAAGATTATTTTATGTACAATAACACAATCTATACACTTGATCAGACCACTCCACCAGATTTGTGCCCAACCATCGCTCACGGAGGTGCGCAGATTTGGTTCCAACAATTAGTGTTTTCATTAAGAAATACCCATATTCTTCTCGACCAGACCACTCCACTAGCAAACATGTCAGCCCAAGAACGCTCAATCAACACACACATCAATTGTCCGACGAAGAAGGCCTACCCTCGAATGCATCAATTATCCCTGGAGTAAAAAGCTTGTTCCTTCCAACTACTGCAGCAACGCCTGGAGCCAGCAACGACCCCCAAGGGACGACGACTACCCTTAGGGAAAGAAGAGATCTAGTCAAAAGGCATCATCCTTCTATAGATCAGATTTGGAAAACTTTAACTAAGATCAACACTTTTGTCGAAAAGCTATAGAATAACCAAACTTTTGCTCGTGTTGAAAGCCATTCCAACTCCGTGGAAGTGGAAAGATGGATGAAGAACTTGGAGAACTTGAGAGGGACAACACTTCCTACCCAAATTCTCGTCTTTGGATTTGGAAGCATAAACACCACAACTCTAGAAGGTGACCCTAAAACTTCTCAAATCATTCAAACATCAGCAAACGTCGCAGTCCTAAAAGAAATCCCATTAACAATAGACAGACCCCAGGCACGAATACGAAGGAAGAAATCCAGAATCCACAGAATCCCCCTTAAAACACCTTGGGGGTACAGAGAGCGGAACCCCACCATCTAAGGTTTAATTAACCCGAGGTTCCTGTGAACCAATACCAACGATATTCTTCAAACGAAGATAACCATGCAAGTCTCATCCAACTCCGCACTTCCAGTAGGTCGATGGTCCGAGTCAAGACACTCATTTCAACAACAATCGAATAAGTGCCCCCACTAGAAAAATTCTCTTAACCAAGGTTCAAACCATTCCACGGTGATTATGACCCTGATTACCATATCATGCATTACAGAAACGCCATAGCACTATACAGCAACAATGACGCCTGGATGTGCAAGATGTTCACATCCACCTTTGAAGGACCCGCTATGAGGTGGTTCGAAATTATCGGCCAGGTCCATTGACTGCTTTGAAACTCTGGCCGACTTAATTACGAACACTTATTATGTACACCATAATGTTTGAAAACGCCACAAAGCTATGTTTCGGCTACTCCCTCAAACCAAATATGAAAGTTTTAGAGCCTATTTGAAGTGTTTCCATGCAGAATTGACTGGGGTAGAAATACCAAACGACTATGCTACTCTAGAAATTGAACAAAAAGAAGTACGACTATGCTACTCTAGCTGAGTGCTTCGATATCACAAACGATCTAACTAACTGGGACGACAAGAGCCAAATGACAGCCGTTGAGCCAGATTATTCCAAAAACTCGACAGAAGAAGGGTAAACAGAGACACTCCATCGCCTTCTCCACGACAGGTTATGAGCGAAGGGCTCCGAGACAAGCAAGTCCTATCAAAACCTAAGCAGTACACTGCCCTAAATACCGTCATTAATATCCTCTATAGCATAAAGGATAAACCTTTCATTCGACACCCAAAACCACTCCAAGAAATCCTAACTAAGAAGAACCCGAGCGAATATTGCTTTTTCCAGAAGAGTACCTGCCACGCCACCAGAGGTTGTCGAGCACTAAAAGATCATATCAAGGAACTATTGGATTAAAGGCATTGTTAGGAATTCGTCAGGGATAAGGTAAGAAAAGAGAATTCGATCTAAACTAGGAAAAATGACAGTTTGGACAAACACATCAATGATAAAGATCGACAGCCTGTAAAGGAACCGATGCTCAACATAAACTTCATTCGTGAAGGACGAATGCAGGTAACGGAAGAGGTCGAGAGAAATCCAATACCAATCACCCTAAAGTGGATGCCCCGTTGTCACATCAAGATCGAATAGAAAAAGGGTAACACGAACTACCCAGGTTTGATTCCCTTCTCGAGATAGGTAGGCAGTCATCCCAAAACCTAATTGTAATGGTGCCGTTTGTGCGAAGACAAGTCCACGAAGAACTCATCTCCTAATGCTCCACCATAGGCTTATCGTCAAAAGTGATCCTTGATGTAAATTTTATGTAATATCAGCTTTTCCTTGGAACTACACCAATGATTTAATTCTCCATCCCAGAGGTATGTAGGCAATCCTTCTCGGATTCAATCACACTCCCCTCCCTTTATAAACCAACTTTACTTGAATCATGAATAAAGAGCACCTGTTTGTCTACTTTCTTTATATTTTTAGGTGATGCATAGAGTACCCTACTTAGACTTGGTATTCGTGTCGTGTTTTTCGTGTTCGTGTTCTTTTCGTGACATACTCGATATCTTAACAGGTCGTGTCGTGTAACACCCATTAAAGTAAACAGGTAATATGACCTGACCCGAAATCGACCAATTAATATTATCAGGTAATATGACCCAACCCATTACCCGTTACCCGTTAAAGAAAATATATTTTAAATCAATAAATAATGAAAATCTAAAAACATTAAATTCGGTGAGTAGAATAAACCATAAATGACAAGCGACGGCTAAATTTAAACCTAAGGTTTGTCGATTATAGTGTCGGATTTTGGAGTTCCCCATTCACGAAAGTTGTAAAGCTTGTCATTACGAGTGATTGTGTATTTGTTTGTGCATTTTTCACACTCCTACCATAAATATTATTAATTTTACACTCAAATAAAAAACATTATTCATGAGATTTGGAGTGTTTTAAAAATCTAAATAACCATGTAACAGCGTAGAAGCTGCAATCACGAGGGTTTATGCTTTCACATTTTTCAGACTTGTACATTAATGATTATGAATTTATTTATTTTGAAAAAATTATTCATGAGGGTTTGCATGGTTTTAAAAATTCGAACGGTGATGTACCCATCCTCAAAGCGTAGAGGATGCAATTACGAGCGTTTGCATATTTTTTTTCACATTTTTGCACTTATAAATTAATTATTATAATTTTTTAATGTGTTTGGTTTTTTTAAATTACTTGATATTTTTATTTTAATGTGCTTTATAATTTGTTAATCTCATTCTTTGCCTATAGTATATAGAAAAATAAATAAATAAGTAAAACCTAAATTTTTTAAATTTATATAGAATAATAATGGGTAAATTACATAAAACTACCTCAATTATTGGGCCAGTCACAGTTTCATACCCCATCTTTAAAAAATGTCAATGTCATACCTCATTTTACGAATTTGTTACAATTTCATACCTTTCGTCAGTTTGTCTGTCAATTATGCCGTTAAATAGTGACATAGCTTGAGACGAGACCCACTTTCAATTCCAACTAGATTAAAAAATTAACTAAACATTAAAAAATTAAAATTAAAATAAAAACCAAACCCACACCCAGATCCCCTTCCTTCCCTCTCACCTCTCTACAACTCCCGCCCTCTCTTCCTCTATCTCCACCTCCCTCCCATGGCTCTCCTCCCCCTCCCTCTCCTACACACCCATCACCCTCACCACTACCCATCACCCTCTCCATGTAAGCCCACTCTCATTCCTTGTCGTCTTCCGTACGATTTGTGAACCCTACCACACACACATCACCCTCACCACTACCACACACCCATCACCCATCTCCGTCATCGCATCCAAACATCACCAGAACCTTAACATCTCCAGGAAATCCCAGCCCCCAGAACCAACCTGGCTCAGCTTGGGCTAAAAAGCAACCTGGCGGCGTTGGTTGTGTGATAACGGCCTGATCAGAGCCGACAAAGCCCTCTTACCAAATCGCTTTCCACTCATCCAATTCTCACTGACGACGGCCTAGCCGTTATTGTTCTTGCTGTTGCAGAACTAATTCTTCACCAAAATCGAACGGCCAGGAGATCTGGGGCGGTTCACGAATCGTACGGACGACGACGACGAGGAAAGATAGTGGGCATACATGGAGAGGGTGATGGGTAGTGGTGAGGGTGATGTGTGATTAGGAGGGGGAGGAGCGCCATGGGAGGGAGGTGGAGATGGAAGAAGAGAAGGCAGGAGTTTCAGAGAGGTGAGGGGGAAGGAAGAGGATCTGGGTGTAGGTTTGGTTTTTTTTTTTTTTTTTTTAATTTTTTAATATTTAGTTAATTTTTTAATCTAGTTGGAATTGGAAGTGGGCCTCGTCTTAAGCCACATCACTATTTAACGGAAGAAATGACAGGCAAGTTGACGGAAGGTATGAAATTGTAACAAATTCGTAAGATGAGATATGACATTGAAATTTTTTTAAAGATTAGGTATGAAACTGTGACTGGACCAATAGTTGAGGTAGTTTGATGTAATTTTCCCAAAACTAATATAATAATACATATTTTAATAGGCCATATTTACATATATACTATGGCCAATGTATTTTATAGTAAGTTTTTAAGTAGCTCAAAAAATTAAAATCATCAAAATAACCTTTTTCTTAACGTGTCGAAACAGGTTACTCGCGTGTCACCCTCATGTAAACCTGTTAAGGACCCGTTGTCAACGGGTTCTTATCGTGTGACCCAATAACGACCCAATTAGTTATCATGTTGACTCGAAACCTATTATTTTTATATCGTTTACGTGTCGTGTTAACGGGTCATGTAAGAAGTTGCCAGGTCTGACCTTACTCATTCTAAACAGGGCCCTAACTTTGAAAACTTCACATTAGTACAAGTCTAAAAAGGTTCAAAGTTACACTGTCAAAGAAGCCTCATTTAGCCCAATCCGTCTGGAACGATTAGCAACTTGGGAGACTAAAACAGTAATAAGCGCGGTAATGATTGGCAGGCTACGAGCACGGGCATATGGCGCATTGACCCGGAAGTTCAATGTACCATCCACTCTCTGGAAAGTTTATGCAACCAATAAGGTTGTGGGTTATAACATTCAAACCCAGGCTCTACGCCATTCGAGGGAATAGTGGAAACTACTTCTATCCCAAACCAACATACTAAGTTAAGTAAGCTCAGCAACACCAAGTGTTAGCAGGTTGGAAGAGGACATCCAAAATAGGTAATCCCCAAGAGGAATTTATTCCAACAGAGCTCGAACACATGGAAATGCTTTATCAAGCCAACTAAAGTAGTCCGATCGGAAATGCTTAGGTCTGACGCTTATAGTCTGACAGAAGGATTCAAAAAGTATTTCTAACCCATAGGTAGACGACCTTGTCTCTAACAAACTTTTGCGTAAAGATTCACCAGAGACAAACACACAACATGAGTTAAAGGGTACAGACCCCTCGAGTGTCATGTTGCAACAAGATTGAAGAAGCCAGAAAGGGAATAAGAATAGCAGGTAATGGGAGGACATTCCCGATAAACAAAATATTGTCTTCTTCGATCTAGCATGAAGAATGGAAACAAGGCAAAGGGTTCTGCATAGGTCTTAACACTTGGTATTGGAGTAAGTTGGTAGTTTGAATATCGCGATGGGTACCCTTACAAGCGTCGAATTTAGAAGATGATGTTTTTCTGAATCAACATCATCGAGGGGGATGTTATGCTCTGTCTCAGGCCCACAAACCCACTCGTGCTTTGCCTTGCTTCTTATTATTCCAAAGTTAGCTTACTTTGGAAAGTTAGCTAGATCGGGGACATTGCTAGAAATATATGAAAAACAAGAAAGGAATACCCTCAGACAAAGTCAAGAAGATTTAAAGCCCAAACAAGGGAAAAGTATTCGATGAATGGGACATGTCCTCATTCTAGCCTGGCAGAATATAAAAAAATTACTTCGCAGCGCCAGAGTCTGCTATGACCTTAGGATCAATTGAAGAGGAACCAATAAGATGATTATCAGCATCAGCAGTGCCTTTCTTCTTTGACTGTCCATCAAACTCTAAAGATGATTTAATCTGCTCCGATAAGGCAAGCATCGATGCATTGACTGTAAGCGAGGAAAGCACCGGTAAATCAGTATCTTGTAATTCCTCCAGCAAACTGATAAGAGCATATTTATGCAACTTAGTTAGCTTGTTTCTTGGCATTTGGGTTGTTAGTTCTTAGTAATTTTAGTATTTTAAGCTATTTTCGTGTGTTTGTAGGTCTAAAGTGCAAAGTAAGTAAGGAAGTGCATTTTGAAGCAGTTTTGGGCATTGGATGGTTAGCTTATGCTTAGAGCTAAGTGGATGGACGAAATTGAAGATCAAATGAGCTTAGGATCAAATGAAGAATGAAGAGTTCAAAATTGGAAGCCAAGGTTTCTAAAGTTGGAAGTTTCTATTTGTGAAGGTTTCAATTTGTGCAAGTTTCCATTTGTGGAGGTTTCCATTTTTGGGGTTTCCAAAACATGTAGGTTGCCTAATTACTCATTCTAGAAGCCCAAAATCGTGCCTAACACATTCCCCTTTTGTTTCAATCATTGATGCACAAGGGAGAGGTTTTCTTGCCTATTTTCTGCCCAAAAATACTCCCCCTTTCTCTTACAAATCAATGCCACACCTTCTTTCCCTTTCTCTCTTAATTTCTGACCTTTAAAACACATTCCTTTTCTCTCCTACATATTCTGCCGAATTTCATATTCTTATTCTCTTTGATTTTCTGATTCTTTCTTACCTATTAAATTGTGGAACCAAAATAGCTAAGTATTGAACGTTTCCTATTATTTTCTGAGTACCTAGCCCTTTAAATAAAGCTTGTTGCACCATTTAAATCTCTCTACACAATTTCTGCCGAAAATCCACCATCCATCATTCACCATAACTCACCCATATCCATTCACCACCATAAACAACCCTTCAAACCATCTCCAACACCTTGTGCCGCAGCAAAGAGAAGAATCCGCGAGAATATCCTACCACTTTAAAGAAATGGGACTCCAATGCAAATTTTGCACTTAGAGCCCAAAAGGGAAAAAAGTTGGAAATAGGGCATCCCTGTGGAATCCCAACACTCAAGCCACATGAGTGTCACATGGGCGAGTGTTTGAATGAAGAACCATCACCGTTACAATCATCTAGCATCGGATAAGGAAGGAAGCGGAGACGGGTGGCCCCTCGAAGAATTTCAACCCTATGGCATAGATCAACTCTGATATAAGACCTGCATCAAAAGTGGCACATAGGGGTGAATATTACAGAACAAGTTGCAAGAAGAAAGAAAGTGTTTTGAGAGTTTACAGTATCTAATGATACTTTTTGGAATTTGCATTGTTTCTTGGCAAGAGGCCTAGAAAAAGGTTAGAATTAAAAAAGGAAGACATAGGCATCATGGCAGAAACTGAGAAGGGTTTAAAGGACACTGCTACTTAGTAAGGCTATTTAAAGAAAAATCACTAGGAAATCTCACCGTTGAAAGCAAATGGACGTGTATCTCAGGGATGATATACACGAAGATTGAGAATTAGTTAATAAAACGTGTGGAAAAGCAATTGCATAACACGGAAGCGTTCGTCATCGTGGCAGTGGATCTTTATTGCAATTCCAAAGATTATATGATGGAAACCAAAATGACTCAACTGCCCTGTTGGAAGTATACCCACAAAGCCACTCATTTGATGTAATAGCTTTTGGAATACTTATTGTATTAAACTATTATATGTTTAATGAAAGACAAAGCTTATTGTTAATCACTATTTATTGTATTATGTGTTAAAGCAATAAGGGAATCCAAGGAATGTATTTAATCTAAGATAGAAGTGATCTAAGTAAGTTAGATTAACGAGACCTTTCTCTTACGTTCATTCCTAAAACATTCCTAGCCATAGGATTGCCAATTGGGCATTGACAATCCGCTAAGGTTAGTATGTGTTATGTTAACTCAAGCGTGAGTATGACTAGGCTCAAGTCATCTAGTGTTGGACACTGAGACAAACACATAGGTGCTCAAAATGGTAATCGAGTACACTGAACAACGATCAAAAGAGAGTTCGAACATACATGTCATGTAAGAACTCATAAGTTGCAATATGCAAAGTAGTTATTTGACGTGAGGCATCATAGATGTCTAATGGTTATGTCCTTGATCTTTGATCATGTCAAAGCCATTCCATCAAGAGTGTCCACAACATTGTTAGGGTCAAGCTATCTAGTCATGTATGCATATGAATGCACAACTAGGGATCTCTAACCTTCCATGGTGGAGGGAGAATACTTTGAGATATCATTCGGGAGTCTTTGGCCAAAGCATACGAATATGACTTAGGAAGTTTGTTCCAAATCATATTCAATTGAATCATATAGAGAAGTATGACATTGGATAGTAGACATGAAACAAACTATCACTCAAATAATGTAATCAAGAGTATTGTATTAGAGAATGACCGTATTGCATTGTAATTGTAACTGGATAGGCTCTCCAACCACTTCTACTTAGCTTAGGTAGCCATTACATACTGCTAGATGTCACTCATGGTTTGTGGAAGCCCTGAAGATTACCAAACACTAATCTTCATCAAAGGGAGAATTGAAATGTAGTTTCAATTCACAATCGATCATTAAGAGTAATAATCGCTCACTACCTCGCTAATTGGAACCTAATGGATCGTACACCGAGTAAGGATGAAAGTGTAGAAATATAAATGAGATGGATAAGCAATTAAATGGTTTAATTGAGAATGGTCAAGATTAATTAATTAGTTAATTAATTATACGAAAGGTTCGTATTGGGCTTTCAAGTTAGTTTCGGGTCTCAGGGCCCAAAAGGGTTTTGGTCCACAAGGCCCACTATGTTTAAGTTGTATGACAACTAAAACAAAACGGGCAATTAGCCCAATAACTAAATGATGGCCGACCATAGGGTAAGTGGTAGTGAACTTGGCATAATTGCAAGTTTGCCACTCATATGTGAGGTGCTATAAAAGGAACTTTATAGCTTTACCACGTGGGGGTTTTTTTTTTCTTTGAGGCAAAAGAGCAAAACTCTTTCTCTTTTTGTCTTCCAAAGAGGCCGGCCACACTTAGAGAAAAATAGCTAGCAATCTTCCTTCCTCTAAGTCATCCATATCATCTTCACACCTCATCCTTGGTGTGGAGACTTAGAGACACCAAACTTTTGGTGTTCTTGGAGTTCTTCTCCTCAAATCCTCAAGGAGCAAAGGATAAGCAAAGAAGCAACCATCCAAGGAGCAAAGGAGGTGACTTGAAGGCCTTCCACTTGGGTGAATCCCTTATGTAAACAAGGATGAGCTTCAAGGGTAATGAAACTCAAACTCTCTCTTCTCTTTAATTTGTTAAAGAGCATTTTGGTTCACCATTCACTAGGCCTTGAAAGTCATGGGTTTTAGAATTGTTTTTGAATGCATGCCTACTTTAAAGTTTTATTAGTTTGCTTATGTGTTCAAATGTTCTCACATGTTCTTAGCTAGGACAAATTTCCTTCATGCCCAGCTTTAATGATGATCCGATCATGTATGTAAAGAGTCTCAAGATTAAACGGTACGTATTCCAGCTTACTCTGAAAGGCATGGTCTTTGGTAACAATTCATTCTTAAGGGGAACAGGTTGTCTCTCATACGGACAGTTAGGGGCAATTGTGGGACCAAGATTTTCGGGCCGGAGTAAGGCTGATCCGAATACTGTTACCTCAGAAGTCCAGTCATGGACTCACCAACCCGAGCGAAGTTGTATCAAATAGAGTAGGATGCAACCCTCACTACTTCGGGGCACTAGGCAGAGTCCTAGTGACTTCGCTAGATGACCATGCTTGTTCCTCAAGACACATTATTTGATCCGGATATGCACTCAATCCAATCCTAATAAGTCTTGGAGTCCCTACAATCTAGGGATATGCGTGCCCCGCAAGTAATCACACTCCTAAGAAAATGAAATATCTCTACTTACTAGATATCCTCGTGGATTCTCCCAGCTTAGAACGAGGATTCTATCCAAAAAATGTCTCTCTCCTGCAGTATAAATACACCCATCTAGGGTTCATCTACAGTAACACAATCTATACACTTGAATTCTCTTGCCCATTGCTTAAGTCTAAAATCATTCACTAACTTGACCGTCAGAGAGCCTTTGGCCGACACACCCCCTTTGCCCAAGGTTTTGCTTACGATTATTTACTATTTTGCAGGTTGTTCCAAAATACACGTATTTGTGCTCACCACCGCTCACAGAGGTGTGCATATTTGGCTCCAACATTGCCACTTGACCCATTGAAAATCAACTCGTGCCTCACTTTGCCCTACCATCAAACTCCAGTAGAATCTATTAAAACTATTTGCATGGAAAAAATAAGACTCATTATTACTAAGATGTGTATCAAGTGTCCTTAAACCAAAAAAATATATATATATTTTTAAAATTTTCAGCCATATGGCCACTTATGCGGTACACATCTTAGCAATAGTGGGCCATATTCTTCCCATAAGGGCCATAATGTGAAGCAAGTTGAGTTTAGAGGGTTAAAATGGTAAAATACGAGTATCAAAAAGTGAGGCTCGATTTAAGTTTTAAAGGCATAAATGTAGTCACTCTACATTACGGTCTGGTGGTATTTCTCTTCACTTGGAAGTGAAAGGTCTTGGGTTCGAATCTCGTGGATGGCGAATTCGATACCAAATTAGGCTGCCCATTGTGTGGCTTAGCCGAACTCCCCCTCATCTTAGTGTAAAAATATCGATCGAATAAAAAAAGGCATAAAATGCAAGCCAGAAAGAATAGAATTCATTATAATGTAAAACTTAGAGGTCTATATAGATGAACTTTTTCTACTTAATACTACAATGTAGTGGTATTTTATTTTAATTGTAAGTGGGAGGTCTACAATTTGAATCTCGTAAATGGTGAATTCAATATCACTTTATTCCTTCTGACCTCTTAATGTAAATGTATTTGTTGTATAAAATAACTTGTGAATATTTTTTATATGGAAAAATTTAGTGTATAGATGGACCTCTTCTTTCTTCATTTCATTTCCTTTTTCTCTTATTCAGTATTTTGCTTTTTGCATGGCCAGGCCTTTCTCTGTAGAAAGAGCCAATAATACTGGGGCACTAGAGGCCACTCAGCTGAGCCACGTGTATCTGCGGTGTCACATCCACTCTACAAATACAAGGCATCGGAGCAAGTTCATGGCGCAGTGCAAGCCTTAGGATTCAGATTTCAGAACTATTGCTACACCTTCATCTTCCTCTCCTCTCCAATCTTGTTTGGTTCCAAGAAAATTCAATTTCCTAGGAAGGAAGAGAAGAAAAAAAAAACAGAGAAAATGTTCATCGATAGCTTTAAGGTAGAGTCCCCGAAAGTGGTGTACACAGAGAATGAGATTCATTCGGTGTACAGCTACGAAACCACTGAGCTTGTGCATGAGAACAGAAATGGAAAGTATCAGTGGATTGTGAAGCCCAAAGCTGTCAAATACGAATTCAAGACTGATATCCATGTCCCCAAACTAGGGTTTGCACCATATATTTATCCCGCATCCTCATTTTTTTCCTTGAAAATTAAAAGAAAAAAAAAAATTAATTTCTGGGTTGTGATTGTTTCTTTCATATATTTTCTGGGTCAGACTTACATTTTTTTATGTTTTCATTCATTTGATGTGTGTGTTAATTTTCGTATGCAGGGTAATGCTGGTGGGTTGGGGTGGAAACAATGGCTCAACCCTCACTGCTGGTGTGATTGCAAACAGAGAGTGAGTAGTTCTTCAGTTTCTTCATCTTCCTCGTGCAATTAAGTAATTCGATCAAATCCAATCTCTAATGTTTACGATTGGTTGTTTATATTTGATTCTCAGATGTACGAATTTGGTTGTACATGAATTTTTAATTAATTGTAAGATATGGGTTTTGTAATATCTCAGAGGAATCTCCTGGGCAACCAAAGACAAGGTGCAACAAGCCAACTACTTTGGCTCACTGACCCAAGCCTCATCCATCCGTGTTGGGTCTTTCAATGGCGAGGAGATTTATGCCCCGTTCAAGAGCCTCCTGCCTATGGTAATTTTTTTACTTTTAATTTCCTAAATGGTGTTATTTAATTGATTATGTATAATTAATTATAGATTAGCTGTAATTCAAGATTTGGTAATTCAGGTGAAGCCCGATGACATTGTGTTTGGGGGTTGGGACATTAGTGACATGAACTTGGCAGATGCAATGGCAAGGGCAAAGGTCCTTGACATTGATCTGCAAAAGCAACTGAGGCCATACATGGAGTCCATGCTCCCACTCCCTGGAATCTACGACCCCGATTTCATCGCTGCCAACCAAGGTGCTCGTGCCAACAACGTCATCAAGGGCACCAAGAAGGAACAACTCCAACAAGTCATTAAAGACATTAGGTAACAATAATAATGTTTTAAACAGTTAATTTAATACTGGATTAAGTAGAATTAACTGTGAAGGTGTTTGTTCTTTTAGCCAAAGAAAGTTAATTTGGTGCTAATATAATGCTTGAGTGTGCTAATTTAATTAAACAGGGAGTTCAATGAGAAGAGCAAGGTGGACAAGGTGGTTGTGCTGTGGACTGCCAACACTGAAAGGTATAGTAATGTGATTGTGGGGCTAAACGACACCGTCGAGAACCTGTTGGGTTCAGTGGACAAGAATGAAGCTGAGATATCTCCTTCCACATTGTATGCCATAGCTTGTGTTCTTGAAAATGTTCCTTTCATCAATGGAAGCCCACAAAACACTTTTGTCCCTGGTACCCTACCCTGTTACTTAGCTAACAAAATTAATAATAACCCTTTTCTTTTTCTTTTTCTTTTTTTTCCTTTTCGTCTTTTCAATATTTTGGAAACATTTTAGTAGTGAAGAGTTTGTAGTGGAAATTTGAATGTGAATATTGGAAAATTGGCAGGACTCATTGATTTGGCAATTAGGAGAAACAGTTTGATCGGTGGGGATGACTTTAAGAGTGGTCAGACCAAGATGAAGTCTGTGTTGGTTGATTTCCTTGTTGGGGCTGGAATCAAGCCAACATCCATAGTGAGCTACAACCATCTTGGGAACAATGATGGCATGAATCTTTCCGTACTGCAAACCTTCCGGTCGAAAGAGATTTCAAAGAGCAATGTTGTGGATGACATGGTGTCCAGCAATGGCATCCTCTACGGGCCAGGCGAGCACCCTGACCATGTTGTGGTGATCAAGTATGTGCCATATGTTGGGGACAGCAAGAGAGCCCTGGATGAGTACACCTCTGAGATTTTCATGGGTGGGAAAAGCACCATTGTGTTGCACAACACCTGTGAGGATTCCCTCTTGGCGGCTCCTATCATCCTCGATTTAGTTCTCCTTGCTGAACTCAGCACCCGTATCCAGCTCAAATCTGAAGCAGAGGTATGCTTAATTAACTACCTTGTGACAGTAACTAATATCATTGCAAAGTGTGATGTCAAATGTAAATGCGACATTAGTTAATATCGTTATATCGGTGTGTTTGCAGGCCAAGTTCCACTCTTTCCACCCTGTGGCTACAATTCTCAGTTACCTCAGCAAGGCTCCTCTTGTAAGTCAAATATTACTTATTTTCTTCCGGACTTTCTGAGATGAATGATTTTCGGGCTGTCATTGGTATAATCTGCTATGCCTGTGTAACTGTGGTGAAATACCAATTTGGGATGGTGTTGGGAGAACAGGTTCCGCCCGGTACACCCGTGGTGAATGCACTGTCAAAGCAGAGGGCAATGCTGGAGAACATACTAAGGGCTTGTGTTGGTCTGGCTCCAGAGAACAACATGATCTTGGAATACAAGTGAAGCGAAGAAAATTAAGAAGTTGAATAATCCAATCCAATCCAATGTAATCCAATCCCAATACTACTCCCCCTCTGTTTCCTTTATTAACCTAATGTTTGCAGCTTGTGTGAGTAGTCAGTCTCTGTGTTAATTTGATTTTTTTTTTCTTTTTTTCTTTTCCTTTTCTGTTTCCAGAAGATCCCAACATGTATGTAATGCAGTTGCTTCTTCCTCATTCAGAAGAAACCAACTCTCTCTTGTAATGGAAATAGGTTTTTATAATATTTGGTGGACATTAGTTGTTATGTGCCTAATTATGCACTCTAAATTACCAAGAATCAAATTATATGCAGTTTACACAGATTTCTGAAACCAATTTGGAGGACCATGAATAGGAGGGTTTAAGGAGTTGTTAAATTGTCCTCCATTGATTGCCCCAGATGAGTCTTAATTGTCCCCTAAAACACATTTTGGTCCACAAGAATAATTCACAAGGCAAAAGGGAGTAGTGGTCCACAAATATGTGGGTCTTTCTCTTTTGCTCTTACTAGTTGGTTCCCAAAGAAAGGGATTTGGATCCCATCAGGATCATCTTTGTGAATATTCTAAGGATTCTCACATCATACTCGTTCATCGTACATCGTACAGTCATAAATCATTATGAATTTTTTATTTAAAACTAAACACAAACCGTATCTAACAAAAATTGACCACACGATGTACGAAGAATCGATAGGATGTGAGAATTCTTAGGATCTTACATTAGAGCCAAATCCCAAAAATAAATAAAAAATAAAAAATAAGTCTATTTCTATATTGTTCGTCTCAAAAGTCTATTTTGTTAGACATTCTATGTGGTTAATGGTGTTTGATGCCTAAACTAAACCAAACCAAAGGGCCATCATTGAATGCCCTCCAATCCATTCAATCCATTTCAATTTTCCATTGGAGGAAGGCAGAATTTGGTTTTGGTTGTATTTTAGGAAAATGTTTGATGCTTGATACCCCAACTATATATTTCTCATGATTCTTTTTCTCAACTTTTATGCCAAGTTGCCAGCATATCTTTTAGGACCACAAGTTTGCTGATTCGTCCCATTCGGTTTAGTTTTACGATTTAGATGTATTTTTCTTATAATTGTAAATGAAAAATTTTAAGTTTAAATATCATAAATGGCGAGTTCTATATTCATTTATTAGGACAAGCTCATCGTGTAATTTGGCTCAAATCCCTCACCTTATAGTATAAATATTGTATAAATTTTATTTTTTTAAATATTACAAGGGTTCATAACTTAAGTTTAGGCTTGCAATGCAATGCGTTTTGCATATATGCATATTTGTTAGGTATTTTATTTTTAGGGTAACTTTTATTTTATTTTAGTATATGCTAATCACGGTTCATTTTTTTTTCCAAGGGTTTAATGGTAATGTATGTATGTGTCTGGGCCTGAAATCTTGAGTTTGGGTCGAGAAAGAATTAGCGCAGAAAGAAGGCTGAAAGTCTCAGCCCAATGGTGAAATACTTGGCCCAGCAGTGAGTTGCTAGTGGCTCGGTCAAGTCCTAAACAAAGTAGGATTTTGAGGATTAGACTCAGAATCCTAGTTCAAGTCGAAGAAAGCTACACTCAGTGGTGACAGAGTTTTAGTGGAAGGAGGATTTTCAAAAGATAATTCCAAGTGCATTTGAATGATATGCCAAGGAGTTGTAGTACGATTAGAATTGTACAACTCGGCAGACGTGGGCATCAAAGAATTTGCTCCTATACAAGAGGATTGGCAACGTAAAGAAGACCTTTAACTTGACACACAAATCATATGCTTTATGTGAAATCTTTCACACCCTTTGTGAAAACTAATTGCAAGCACAAATTCCAATTGAATAGACAGGTTTGGGTTGGTAGCCAACGGAGGATAGACAGGGTTTTCCATAAGCAACCAGGGAAGGCGATCGACTGGATAGACAGGGCTAGAGTTGTAGAGTCAGTTTGCCTTAGGAGTCTCAACCGATTGGATAGACGGGGATTCTCCCAAGTTTGTGGTTGATTATCTATCTCAAGTCTCGTTAGTGAAGAGTCTCGGATTCTTTCGTCAAAAAAGGTCACTTCATCAACCTTTTCGACAAAGTGAGGTCTTCTCTGGCGCACCATATTTCATGATGAATTGGTCTCTTCAACCCAAATGACAACGTGATTACAATCTAAAGAAAAATCTTCTTGTTATCCGTGAATAAACAACTCTAAAAACAATGGAACCAATGTACCACCAAATAATTCAAGTGAAAGGAATAAAGTTTTAGAGGGTGTTTTTGGTGGGGAAGGGCTTATTGTAAGGCCCACAATAACAAATATTGGACCTACAAATTTATGTCCAATATAGATAGCGATAGCAGTAGCAGTGGCAGCACCAAGATTCTTTAGGCCCCATCTCCGACCCAAGCATTTAAAATCTATCATTTGTGAGGCTAAAACTGAACAGCCCAAACCCCAGTTGCCTGGGCCTCGATGGGAATAGACAATAATATTTTTCACAAAGTTGACACTTTTTTTGGCTACAGAAGTTGAAGTTGAACCAGGATCCTCGCCGGATCCATTCCCTAAGGATTCCGCAATCGTGTCTGTTCATTGTACGTGCGGTCAATTTTCGTTAGATACCATTTTTAAAATATAGATAGAATAAGGCCGAAGTTGAATGGCATATGCCTATCATATTTCCTCAGACGGTAGTGCTACAGTCGGAAATTCTCCTTCGCATATTTTTTTATTTATGAGTGAGCAGATGAGATTTAACCAAATGAGCAACCTTGCTTTTCGTGTTTTGATGTGCAGGAGAGGATCACTCGTGCTACATTTAGTAATTGCTTTTGGTTGGGCTGGTGTGATGGTCCGAGTCTACCATCAATATTTTACTATAATCCTCCGATTCGAAATTTCAATGTCCTAGTGATTTGTATTCCTATTGGCTATTGCTATTGCAAAGTTCAAATTATGAAAAGGCGATGCCCACTTAAATATTTGTTTACAAGTGAGGGGTGGACTGTGCTTGTAGGTGTCGTTTTTCTCTTCAATCTAATGTGTTTTATGTTTAAATTCTATTTCTTTCTTAGTGTAGCTTAGAATAGTAACATGTAGAGGACACTTATTTTGTAGGGCCTACTACATTTCAATGGACCATTTGGACTAATGATAGTCATTTTAGTGTTTCTTGAGGAACCGTACTCGTCCACTTTCTTCAGTAAAAATGAATGTCTTAGTGGTTCTGGATTTGTTTAATTTTTTTATAAGGATGATCTCTGAATGATTAATTGAAAAATAGATGGTTTGGGTCTTTGAAAAAAGTTGCGAAGTGAGCCATACAAAATGAGTGTCAAAATGTGTGTCAAAAAATGGTTGTCTCTGGATCCCAACCTTGTATATATCTAAACTACCTATTAACAAAATCCTCAATATCAACAAAAAGATGGTGAAAATATCAAATTAACTCTGTCAACAAAACAAAAGAAAAATAACCAAAATAAAAGTTATGGGCAATAAAATAAATTAAAGACAAGAAATTTTTACTATATTTTTTTTCAAAGCATCACAGCCAGCTTACCATATAAGTTGTCTCCACTCGCTCTTCCACGTTTTTATCCCAAATAAAATAAATTTTTAGTGACGAAATAGTTATCCAGAAATAGTCGCTAAAGATATGAACAACCTCTTTAGTGAAAAAAAATCGTTTGAAGATCGTCACCAAAAAGGTTTAGTGACCACTTTATATTTTCTCTCTTTGTAAATTTTATTTTTCAAATTTTAATAAGCGCATGCTTAGCATGTGTACAATTGCTAGTGTGTGTGTGTGTGTGTGTGTGTGTGTGTGTGTATAGTTAAACCTCTATAAAGTCATCAAGTTGGGACAACCCAATTTTATATTCTTAGGGAGGTTATTACTTAATAGAGGTGTAGTTTAAAAAATATTATTTTTTAAGGGTTTTTATATTAACACTCCACAAAATGTTGAATGCACCCCACATTAAAATTTAATATTAAATGACTTATTTACTCCACTATGCAATGACAATTTTAACCTTATTAGGTTTAAATTTTTTTTATTTTTTATAAATACACTCCAAATCACTTTTGGCGTATTATTTATCTTCTCAACTATCAAAACCCTTCCATCCTCCCTTGTTGAACAAAACTCTAACCAATGAAACTACAAACATGTTGATCCAGAAAAATTGTTTTTGACGAATGGAACACGAAATCGATGTTTCGGAAGTTTCACATGAGGTAAGACTTCATATTTTTTATTGTTTTGGTAATTTCGATGACGTCGATAATTATTTAATCTTTCGTTTGCTACATTATTTAAACTTCTATATTCATATTCATCTTTTAGGGTTCATATTAATCTTGTGTACCCAGTAACATGAGTCATATACTACTTTTACAAATTGAGGATAGCCATTCTCCACATGAACTCCTACTCTCAATCTTTTGGCGTTTGATTGACGTACGTTTCTCATCGCAAGTTTTTCTTTCTTTTTTCTTCTTATTTTCTTGTCACTGGGAGATGATTAGTGGAAAATGAGGAGAGACATGGCCTATATTTAAAGAAATCTGAGACCGATTCAGTTTTGATTTATTAATTAACTTCTACACCTGGATCATTAGCAGAGAGAGGGTCTTTATTTATTTTGTTCAAGACTAAGTCTAAAGACTTATGAAATATATATATAGAAGCATTATTTGTTAGCACTAACGAGAGTCCTTTTTTTTATTTATCGGAAAGACTCAGCACCGCAAGTCATTTTTTTTAGGCTTTTTAGAAGTTGAATAAGGATCACTTGTGTTTTTCGAGTTCAATTTTCTCACAAGTCCACTTTGTGGTGTCCAAAACCCAGTTCTTCTTGTTGCATCACTGAACACATTTACCATTTCAAAGACGGATGTTTGTAATTGCCCATCAACAAAACTGAAATCCCCACCAAAGCCTCTAAATTTTGTACCTAACAAGGATTTGCAAAGCTCTGAACCATTTTGGGAGATCATTTGAAATCTTTTGGCAAACTAAACGTTCAAATGGTTAGATTCAATCCCTAAAAATTAAAAATGAGTGTTATAAAATTTGAGAAATGTGGGGTGTATGTACAAAATATAAGATGTATATTGAGAATGTGGGGTGTGGGGTATTATGGGAAAGTATGTGGGGTGTATTAAGATAGTTTTTAAGTGAAAAAGTAAATGTGGGGTGTATTAAGTATGTGGGGTTTATTCAACAATTTATGGAATGTTAATATAATTAGCCTTTTTTAATTGTTTTTTTGTCCTTAATGAATATTGGATTTCCTGAATAGGATTCTTTGGGAGCTAAGTATTTTATTTCTTGCAAATATGTACTTTCTTTACTTGTACTCCAAGGCGTTGTTCCTTGATTCCCAAGGCCCCATTGTGTATATAAGGGTATTGAATACCTTTCCTTTTTTCTTTATCAAATCAACCATGCCACCCAAGGTCTCTGAAAGCTCAGTTTTAGAAAATATTTGTGCGGAGTTGTGCAAAAAGAAAGCATCAAACCTAAATTGGAAGCAAAAAATTAGAACTATATGGAGGTGTGTTTCCTTAATATGGGGCCAAGAAAAATTATAACTAATTACAATGTGGAGTTTATTCTTATACATAACTGGTTCCAAGTTGGGACTAAAATGTTTTATGACTTCAAGGAGATTATTCCTTTATACATTATTACTTTAGAGACGTTTTACTGTATATATATTTGCAAAAAGAAAACGATAAGGGGTTTGTTGCTTTGTTTGTTAAGAACATTTTTTCTTATAGTTGAGGTTATAAGTGTGAGTCCCTTATCCCTCAATATCACCAATTAATAAAACTAAAAATGAAGAGTTGATATATAAGGATTTTGATATATCAATATTTCAACATCCTGAATCCGTTTTTGACATCCATTTAGTGAAATTCCAAAGTTTTAATGTAGTTGACCGACGGGGCGGCTCGGTTAACTTTTTAGGGTTGACCGTTGACTTTTTATGAAAATACCCTAGACCCTTCTAAGTGTATTTCGACACCTTGATTCCAAATCCGCACTCCATTTTCCCAAAATTTAATTGTGTTAGTTGAATTTTACTAATGGGTCCCAATATTATGCTTAGGTGCGATTACTATCGGAGACTTCGGCTTTCCTAGCTCGAACGGTTGTGACATCGCAAGTAACCGTGAGTGGGTCTTTGCTTTTAAATATTATACATTTATTTAGTTTCCATTTATATATTTGTTCAAGAATTTTCTACATTACGCCTAGATTAGACTAATGCTTTTAGAAATTAGCGTATTGACGAAACGTATGACAATATGCTAAATCCTGCGAGATGTACAGGTAGGCGAACTATTATGGGATTTTATTTACGACCATGATTAATATTTTATTGATTAGTATTATGTCGACATGAATCACTAATTTACCTTTGCATGATTGTATTTACGTTATCTGCTCATCGTATGCTACACTGGTGTCAGTACTCGCCTAGGCCAAGGCCAGGCTTCATGTGTATGTTTACATTGCACCATACGCTCACTTTGGATCCATTGTAGGTGCCAGTCATATCCTAGATTGCTATAAGCAATTAGAACTCGTATGTGACGTGCATAGCGCCAGTATTCACATGATTGTAGTACTAGAGCATAAAACATTATTACACCCAGTCCTGTTCATGTTAGAACATCTTTGCATGAACTCGTGTGTCAGCATATATCGATGAGCACCCGATATTACATGTTCGTTTATTGTGAGATATGGTGACTACAGGTTGTCATATGTTTTATAGGTGAAATATTGTGATTTTTCGTATTTCTGATATGTTGTCATTCGCAGTAAGTGTTTACATACTATATGTAGTGTGTGTGTATATATATATATTTGGAAACTATACTTGTTTTAAGGTAAGGGGTTATTAAGTTTTGAAAAGGTTTTACAAAGCTTTATTTTTAGGCCCGCTCACCCTTATTTTTTGCCCCTCCAGGTTTTAATAGCAGAGCTTTCGTATTGACGAGGATTCTTGGTAAATGTTGGTATAAGAGTGTACCTTTGACAGTATAATTCTTATCCTACCTTTACTGTACTGTACTTATGCTCCGACATCACGTGTGAATTGGGTTCACTCTCTCTCACATGCACACACTTACATTTAATGACACACCCCGACTGTAGTCGAGGCATGCTAGCCGTCACCTAAAGGTGACATAACCAAAAGTGTAAGTGATGTAAAAATGTGAATAAATTAAAATCGAAACTAAGACTTATTTAAACTAATAAATTGAGTACGCAGTAGTGGGTATAACCCATAGAATACAAATATTCAGAGCATAGATGACAAAAGAGTGTGCAGCCAAAACTAGTTAAGTACTTAATGCACAACCGAAAACAGTTCCTACATTTCTTAGACGTATGTTAGAATCGCCGGCTAATCCTCGTACGCCACAAAATAATTTAGCTATCTAGGACTTGGAGGGGCGAAAAATAGAAGGGTGAGTAGGCAAAAACAAAAGTTTATAAAATCCATTTATTTTCTAAACATACTAACCCCTCGTCGTAAAACATGTACAGTTTCCAGAAAATCATACTACGTATAGGTATGAAATCAAATGCAAATCAACAGTAAATCTAGAAGTATGCCACATCACAATATCTCAACAATCATATAAGTAAAATCAGGTACTCATCAATTTATGCTAGCACACAAGTCGGAGTTGCCTAATATGACCTGTACGATTGAACTGATGCTCATCAATCTATGTTAGCACACAAGTCGGAGTTGCCTAATGCAACCTGTACAATAGGACTAGGTGGAATCATAATATACGCTCTAGTGCTACAATCACGTGAAGACTGGCGCTATTCGCGGTCACATACGAGTCGGAGTTGCCTATTGCAACCTGTACGACAAGATGTTAGAGTTGCCTATTGCAACCTGTACGACATGACTGGCACCTAGTTGGATCCAAGGCATGCGTGCGGTGTGGATGTGAACATACACGTGAAAGACTGGCCTTGGGTGAGCACTAACACCGGGTGCAGCAATGATGAGCAAACTACATAAATATAAGCATGCCATAACGATTCAATAATTCTAGTCAACATAATAACTTACCTGCGCATCCCGTAGTATTATTTTAGCATTTCACAACAGTACAACATTTCTTATAACATTATTTAATCATAGCATAATAGGCATGAATCAATTCAAAAGCATTTTGTGGAAACTATAAAACTTTATATATATATACATATACATATATATATATACATATACGTATACATATATATATACATATACGTATACATATATATATACATATACGTATACATATATATATATATATATATATATATACGTATACGTATACATATATATATATATACATATACATATACATATATATATATATACATATACATATACATATATATATATATACACACACATGCATACAAATGCCTACTCACTGATACATGGTCGGATCGTAGGCTCCTTGCCTTGCTTGACCTCGTACTTCTTCAGGATAAATTTCTCTTATATGTGAAATAACTAAAATAATTAATTAATTAACATATACACAAAGAGGCTAGGAAAAACCCTCATAATTTGCTCACACGGAGGGTTTAAATATATGAAAATGTTCTACTCGACGTCACGGACCTGTACATGTCAAGCACACGCTTGCCGGAGGCTGGACGCGCCCTCACGGACCGCCTAGCTCATGGCCACACGCGTGCCCATGCACAGGTTAGAAACTAAAAGACCTAGGGAATATTCTGTCAGACTTGACGGAATATTCTGTTAAACAGTAACGAAACCTAACGGCGTCAGAATATTCCGTCAACTTTGACGGAATATTCTCTTTCTTCTCCGGTGACTTCCACCGTCCGCCGGTTTCTGGAAATTTTTTCAAAACTTCAAAACTTGCTCATTTCTCAACCATTTTCAACACACTTTATATGGAATTGAAGCTCTTAAGGAGTAGAACAAGATTGTACCTTTCAAAGTCCGAAAGGTGGACGGAAGTGGCCTGAAAAAGCCTCGAAAGGTTCGGACTAATTTTCTTCACCTCGAAACCATGTGTTTCCACGCGAACTCGACGTCAAACTTAGGCTATTGACTCGAGGGAGTTGTGTGGAGGCTTCCAAACGTCCCAAAAGCTTGTAACTCGACCAGGAACACGTCGGGTAAAACTCGTCCGAGTTGGAGCTTCTGAGTTGGGTGGTCAAAACTCAACCATTTCACGATCGGTTTGTACGGTTTGGTTCGTGAGGATGAGAGGAGTGTGATGGTGGTGGTTGCAAGCTCGATCTGTGAGATTTGATGGTGGTGTGTGGTTGTTGCAGAGAGGAGAGGGTCTCGGGATAGAGAGAGAAGGAGAAGATGAGAGAGAAAGAAAGTGAGTTCTGATTGGCTGAGAAGAAGAAAAATTTGATTAGGTGCAATAGTGTGGGACAAACTCTTATTGGTTGGTGAAAGTGAATAAGGCACATGTCTAGTTTTAAAGAGAAAAAGAGATAAAATTTGTACAATTTGAAATCAAACGTAATCTAACTTTAAAACAGTGTTTCCCACACTGAATAATTAATATGCATGTGTACAAATCTACCCATTGTTAATGCACTTTAACTAAGCGTAACTTTTTCGTTACAAGTCCGATTCGGGTCTAACTCACTCTCACGCGATCGTAACAATGAGTACTAATTAATTACGATAATGAGAAAAATAATTTAAGATTCAAATAACTATGTCCACGTCAGGTTCCACTTTTGCCAAAAAAGGCATAAACGTCGTCAATTTACACACTCGGGGAGAAAGTTACATGAAAAATTAGGGACGGGTCGTCACATTTAGGCACTTGTAGCTTTACATTTACTCACATTTTCCACCTCACCACACTTTATGGCTTCGTCACATTCCGGGTGTCGGCCAACACAGCTCGATTTAGAGTCCGAGTGGACATTCTGGGTCGGGGTGTGTCAAATATATTTACATGGGTAAAAGAATAAATTGATATGAAACTCACTAATATAGGGATTGTGCTAACATTCATAATTCTTTTTCTAGGGGGTTGCAGGTTAATATTCATTTAAATATTTATTTTTCTTATGTTACTAAATACTATAATCTAGTGATATTCTTCTCACTTGTACAATGTTTAACTTAGCCAAATATTTATTTGTCTTATAAAAGGATGATAAACTCTAAGTTGTTCATAGACTTGAATGAAACCAAATTCAAGTATTTATTTGTCTTATAAAGGGATGATAAACTCTAAGTTGTTCATAGACTTGAATGAAACCAAATTCAAATATTTATTTGTCTTATAAAGGGATGATAAACTCTAAGTTGTTCATAGACTTGAATGAAACCAAATTCAAATATTTATTTGTCTTATAAAAGGATGATAAACTCTAAGTTGTTCATACATTTGAGTGAAACCAAATTTCACATCATGAATTATTTTAGCCAAATTTACATATCAAACCAGATTTGAATATCTTTAATGCCCAAGTGTACCAATGATCCATCATGCGACACCAAGATATCAATGACGTATGTCATAATTAATTTGAACTAAACACATAATGTGGAAAGAGATGACACACTCATGCAAGGTTCAACTTGATCACTAATTTAACTGGTTTAAATTCTGGCAGCATAAGATACCAATCGGTATGAAATAGAACATTTCACTAAGTATGACCAATTGGCAAAATAAAATGTAACCGAACTCCTTATAAGTCAATGCAAGGTACATTCTCCTATCAATGTGAATTTCATTCTCAATATGCCCTCTCACGTGCCGAAATTCAAGCCAAACATATAGACAACACAAACGTGGTAACGCAGAGCACATGTGGCCGTTGGGTATTACATGTGGGCAACTTGCTATGATACTATTAAAGAAGTTGAGATTCAACCACATAACCAATTGCCAATAAGAAACTCAACTCCATTAAACCCATGCAAAGTCTATTCTCCCGTTAATGTGAAATTTATTCTCAATACTTGTTACTCCATTAAAGCTATGTGTTGTTAGGTTGGAGTCATGTCTGGAATCGGTGTCACAGATTTTAGGCGTGACAATTACCCACTTGAAATGGCTGGTTACATATTAATTGAATTTTAGTGGGTAATATAATATACAACAAAGATTGTTGTGGGGATATTAGGAACAAATTTACTCTTAAAACCCAAGAAGGTGCGTCAAAAAAACGAGGAAATCAACGTTTAAAAATTAGCTAGTGGAAAGGCTTTCTAATCCTCCGCAGCAAGCATGGGAATGGATTGACACCTAATACCCCCAGCATTGGCACCTGATCACTGGCTGTTACTATCATATATGGTTTTGAAAGCAACAAAAACAATGACCTCCCAATTCCCATTTGCCTACGCTTTTTACTACAAATTTATATATATGCTTGGAACTCACGGTATATTATATTACAGTTGAATAAGAATTTATTTGCATTATAAGCATCGGCCAATGGAGGGCTTTTGACTCCTATAGAAAAATCACATCATATCTTCCTATTTTTTACGTTGAAGATTTGGTTGCAATTTAAAATTCACATGCCAAGCCGAAAGAAAAAAAAATTGGGCTAATTGTTTATAAGCCCCTAGAATCAATAGTGACCTATTAGAGAGAATTGAGATACTAAAATTATGAGTCGGTTCGTTCAGATTCCAAAGTTCAATGAAATCATGGTCATTTATTATTCAATCTTAAATCAACAATAGAAAAAATACAACAAAAAATTAAATAATCACTTACTATTGAACTAAAATTGAACAATAGTGACCTATTAGAGAGAATTGAGATACTAAAATTATGAGTCGGTTCGTTCAGATTCCAAAGTTCAATAAAATCATGGTCATTTATTATTCAATCTTAAATCAACAATAGAAAAAATACAACAAAAAGTTAAATAATCACTTACTATTGAACTAAAATTGAACAATGAGTGATCACGATTTTCTTAAACCACGAGGTCTAGGAGAACATGTCTGGTCTGCTAAAATGATTGTTGAGTTCCATTGATTTAATTATTGAACAGTTGGAAGTTCTAGAGAAATTGAATCAGTCCATGGATTGGAGCATAATAAATAGATTTTGAGAGGAGTATACAATGTATTCTCCTTTGTTTGTATGTGGAAACTGCAAATATTTGTTTAAAATAATAATGGCGATGTCAAATATATATATATATATATATATATATATATATATATATATATATATGCCAAATTGGATTGTTCATTCTCGTGGTCATAGGAAACTTGCATGATGACCCCCGTGGTGAAAAAACTAAGAATTAAACCCATGTGGTGTAGAATGTTAGCAAATTTAGTCCAAAAGTAAGATTTTTGTTAAAGGACTGTTAAAAGTATGGATAAAATTGTATTTTCAATTCCAATTGACATTGAATTGGGGCTTTTTTTTATTTAAAAAATTAAGCATGATTTTTTTTGTTAATTGTTATAAAAAAATTTATTTATTTTCAATGTCAATTGAAACTGAAAATACAGTTTTACCCATACTTTTAACAGTCATTTAACAGAAATCTTACTTTTGGACTAAATTTGCTAACATTCTTGACCACATGAGTTTAATTCCTAGTTTTTTCACCACGGGGGTCATCATGCAAGTTTCCTATGACCACGGGGATGAATAATCCAATTTGGCCATATTATATGAATAATTTATGTTGATGATGAAAGGTTTTCCATTAGAGAAGAATCCCGAACTAGACCCTATTATTATTTAATTGTTATTAAGTGTTATTATTAGTTCTAACTTCTACATTATTTTGTCTTCCATTGTGATGATTTCTTCTTTTGGAATTGGAAGCAAGGAATAAATTAAGGGAAAATTTGAAATAGGTTCAATTTTATAGCCCATCTTTTGAAATATGTTCAATTTTTATTGACTTTTGACTTTTGAAATATGTCTAATTTTTAGTGATTTTGGACCCATAACAAAAGATCCAATAATTAATGTCTTGTGTTCAAATTCAGAGGAAAAGTAAGATAGTATGTTATTTCTTTCATACTGTATGACATAGCTGCAATTTAGATTATACTTTATAATACTTTCTTTTGGATACAACTTTGTGTTTTGTTTGTTATTATAGCTGACCTAATTCAGTTGGTAAAGTGTTTACTTTTTCTCTTTTCTGGGTACCAAAAAGAAGTGTTCATTTTTTTATTATATAACAATCATCAAAGTTTGACAAATTTGTTAGAGTAGATCCCATCTTCAAAAGAATAAATCGTTTGTCACAGATTAATTCAGAGCATTTCATATCAATAACACAAGTACATTTGAAAAAATAAACATATATTTCTGTATTATTAACACTAAATGTCACATGACAGTGTAAAACGTGGTATGCAAGTCGTCCATATCCACCCTACCAAAATAAATTTGAGCCCTATTTGTTTTTTATAGAAAGGGAAGTTGATCCAACCAAAATTAATTATGATTTTAGTAATTGAAGTCCTCCATTTACACATATTCTTATTTCATTCTCAAATTTCATTTTCTATTTTGAACTTTTATTTTAGCCAATATAATTTTTCCAAACTTTTATAAATAATCAATTGTTGCAGTTATATTTAGAATAGGAATATGATTGTGTAAATCATAGTGTATCTAGGGATATCCTTGAATATTCCCTCTAGTAGTTAATATCATATTAGAGTTGTAATCCTAAAAGGATAAGGATTTAACCTATCCTACTACTATAAATAAAGGCACAATGGAGTGTACAACACACACCTGACAATTAAATCTCTCTCTTCTCTCCCTCTTACCGCCGGCCTCTCTCCCTTTCTAGTCCTAAATACAATTCAGTCAAATAGGCCTACAACACCTTATCAGCATGCTCTTGCCAAAAACTAAAGAACTGAAGGATCGTAGGAGGAGGTTTTCTTCTACAACATTCAAAGGCTTTTATTTGTTACATGCCAATCAGGTACGCTTAAAATAAAGTAAGATATTTGAAACGTCCACGAAGTATGAAAACATTCTCCATGATGCATGAACTCCCTATATTTATATTTTCCTTCCGATATATATATATACATATATATATATATTGTATATGTTTCATATATTTGTCAATATATATATATATATATATATATGTTTCATATATTTGTCAGTATATATATATATGTTTCATGCATTGTGCAATTATTTTGCTATGTGGAATTTGTGAGTCAAAGCATATAAATAAATTAGAAGCAATTTAGGATTTTTCAAACCCTAGAAAGGTCGGAAAAAAAAATTTCTGGGACCTCCGCACTGGCCTCCAGCCCAGCCGCGTTAAGCACGCCCTAGGACGATGTCGTTTTGATGTTTGACCCATGGTAGCAGACCTTTGGGCTTGCTGCAAGCAAAGACAACCCGACCTCCTTAGCTTAGGATTGGTTTGGAATGGGCCTTCAGCCTCAGCCCACCTACCAGCATGGCCTGTAGCCGTTTGTTGGGCTCTACCTTTACACTTATGGCCCATCACCAGTAACTCGTGTGCTGCTGCGCCTGGTTCTACGTCCTTGGCCCGCTTGCAGCAAGCTCATGTTGCTTACTGGGCTTCGCCATCCCTCGGCCCAATTGTCCACAACTTTTGTTGCTGGGCTTAACTTGCCCTGACCAAAAAACCCGAAACCCAGCCTCGGCTGGGCTTCCCCGCACCAACCCGCAAGCCAGCCCTGGCCAGGGCTTGCCCCGTGCCTCGGTTTTAGGCCTAAACCAGTAGCATCTGCTGCTAGGCTTACCCAGATGACACGGCCCGAGGCTTGCAGCCCTTCTCGTGGACTAATGGCCTGTAGCCGTGCTACTGGGCTCGTTCGACATTGCAATTAGCCTACTTTTGGCTGGGCCGCGTTATTTTTTCGACCTCATGCTAATTTTTGGCATCCTCGCGTTATAAATCATACCCAAATAATTTTTTTGGGGTACTTTAATTATCACTTGGTTTATCACCAACCGAAGCTAATATGACCCGTTTGTCATTATTTTGATTCCACGATCGATCCTGTTTGGTCCCAATCTATTGAATTAATTAAAAGTGACATGCAGTCCATTAATCTGATAATTAATCCAAAATTATTGACCTGAAGATCACTTTTGGACATCAACGATTCAATAATTTATTTCTCTACTTTGAACCGTTGACATCTTTCCGTAGTCCCGAAGCTCTCATACTTGAGTTCCCAAAGCAACTCAAATCCACTACACTTAAATCAGCATATTGCATTCTATGTTCTTCCAGGAACTTTTCCTTCATTCATAAAACTAAATTGAACCTATAGTTTCATATTTAGTGCCTTTGAAACATGAAGTTTTCATTCAAAACTTACCACATGAAACCTGTAGGTTTCATGCTTAAATTAAACCACTACATGTTTATAAAACCCGAATGTTCTACGATGTATGTCTATGGATTATCATATGACTAACCATGTTTTGTTATTCCCTCTGTTTTAGGGACATGTCGAACTTGAACAAGCTTGATTTCACCGCTCTAGAAGTCTCTGGAAGAAACTACCTGAAGTGGGTTCAAGACGTGAAGCTCCATCTTACTGCAAAGGGTATTAGAGCCACCATCGAGGCACCTACCGACGCTAACCCCATCGATGAAGCTCAGAAAGCTACTGCAATGATCTTCATTCAAAGACACATCCATGATGGATTGCAGACCGAGTACCTCGCTTAGGAGGACCCACCCACCCTCTGGCTTGCTTTAGCCGACTGTTTCGATCACCAGAAAGACATTTACTTGTCTGAAGCAAGACACGATTGGCAACATTTACGCTTCTATGAATACAACTCTGAAGTTTGTAGAATCCGATCACTACTTAAGTTCTGCAAAGTGGACTTAACAGAAGCAGATTTCTTGGAGAATACCTATTCGACCTTCCATGCCACCAATATTGTCCTCCAGCAACAATATATGGCATAGAAGTTGACCAAATTTTTGGATTTGATATCTGTTTTACTTCTCGGTGAATAGCAGAACTATCTTTTGATGAAAAATCATCAAGCTCGACCCACTGGCTCAAATGTTGCACCTGAAGCACATGCAACCAATTCTAGTAGCCACAAACGACGAAAACATCATTGTGGCCGTGGTAATGAGAGGCAAGCCGAACCATGGGCCCAAGGTCAATAGAGCCAAGGCCCACCCAAGGGAGGAAATTTGACCCAAAAGTGCCAACCCTTTGCATCTAAGGCCCCAAACTTCAAGAACACGGAAAAAGCTGTCGTTGAATCGGCTACCACTGAAATGGACATGTGCTACCTCTTTGGATCAAATGATCATTGGTCATGTGTATGTAGAGTTACCCCCAAGGCTATTGCCAAGTATCATTCCCGTGGCGAGTCTAACTTTGCCCATGTGGAATATCCCAAAAATGCTACTACATCCATGGAGATATCAGATTTTCAGGAGGCATCATCTTCTATGGACGAATAAGTTTTATTCTTCTAAGACATGTTTTTAGGGATTTTTCACCCCTAGTGGGTTCGGCCACTAGGAGTGGACGAACACCCCCTCCCCCCTATTTTTTATGTCTATGGTTTAATTTTTGGACAATTTTTCTAAGTATATGGAATAATTTGTTTGGTTTTGGTTTGTTATGAATTATGGATAATTATTTTATGGATATTATTTCTTGAATTGATTAATTGAATGAATGGAATTATATTTATGCATGTGACCAATTCAATCAATTTATTTCTAGGTATATCTAGTGCGGAAGTTAGTTGTCTAGCTGATAGTGCCACCACGCACACTATATTGCATGAGCGACACTATTTTACTAACTTTGTACCTAAGAAACCACATTTTACAACCTTCTTAGGCTCATCCAACTTGATTGAAGGATACGGAAAGGCCCGTATAATGTTGTCTAATAATACTGTCTTAACCATTAAAGAGGCTCTCTATTCTCCATGTTCCAAAAAAACGTTGCTGAGTTTTAGAGATATTCGAGATAATCAATATCATATTGAAACCATTGAAGAAAGTGGTTCTGAATTTCTTTGTATCATTTTTTATGAGTATGGCCAGAAGCATATTCATGAGAAGTTGGAACGTCTTCCGAGTAGGTTCTACATCACAACCATTCGCGGCACAAGGACCTACTATGTGGCCGGCCCTAAGCCCAGGTTCCAGAGCACTTTGCTGCTTTGGCATGACCGTATCCTCAAATCATCACACATGCATCATTTACCTCCCTACGTTGGATTCCTGCCATGCAAAGCTTGTTCTTTGGGGAAGTTGAATACTCAACCCTCAATTACAAAGATTATTCACAACCCTCCTAAGTTTCTTCAGAGGATTCAAGGGGATATTTGTGGACCTATCAACCAACATGTGGACCATTTTGATACGTTATGGTGTTGGTTGATGCATCGACACGTTGGTCACATGTCTGCTTACTGTCCACACGCAACACTGCATTTGCAAAACTCCTAGCACAAATTATTAAGCTTTGGGCTCACCACCCTAATTATCCTATCAAGTCAATTCGACTAAATAACGCTGGAGAGTTTACGTCACAGACTTTTGACAACTACTGCATACCAATTAGGATTGAAGTTGAACGTCTTGTACCCCATGTTCACACCCAAAACGGCCAACAGAAGCTTTCATAAAGCGCTTCCAATTGATAGCTTGGACTTTTGTTATGCGAACCAAACTATCGGTATCTGCCTAGGGCTATGCAATATTGCACGTAGCTATGTTGGTTCGCTTGAGGCCCATCGCTACCCGATCTCATTCACCGTTACAGTTGGTTACTAAATACGAGCCTGACGTCTCGCATTTATGTGTGTTTGGGTTCTATATGCCAATAGCGCCGCCACTACGTACCAAAATGGGTCCTTAAAGAAAAATGGGAATCTATGTCGGTTATGATTCGCCATCAATTATTTGCTAATTAGAGCCCTTGACAGGAGATCTCTTTACCGCACATTTTGTGGATTGTCACTTTAATGAGACAGTCTTCCCGTCATTAGGGGGAGATAAGCATGCTAACATTCATGGAGAATGCTGCGAATTGTCGTGGTGTGCTCCCATTATCTCTCATTTAAATCCCCACACTGCCCAGTCTAAAACTGAGGTGTGACGAACTATAGATCTTTAGAGCATTGCTTAAAGTATGTCGGATGCTTTTATTGATCTAGCAAAGGTGACAAGATCACATATACCAGCTGCAAACGTACCTGCAAGGATAGACGTACCTCGAGTATGCTGTAATATACCTAGGAAGGCTAAACAGTCCCTAAAGATGGGGAGGTCGCACTTTCCATGTGGCTTAGTACATTGACGGCTAGCCAATCATCTGTTCTTACCCTGAAGAATGGAAGACCCCCTGGTTCAAAGGATTCAGATTCATAACCCCAGAAGAGGAAAACGGCACAAACTAGTGACCCTAGTTTGAATCCGACCATCGCTCACTCATCTGTTCCAACGTATGAGATTATTCTAGATTACGGTGATGTCTTAGATGAGACAACTCGACCTCTGGAGAATCGCGATATTTCGGTCCACTACGCAGTATTGGATGAGATTTGGAATCAGAATGAGATGATCGTCAACGATGCATTTACGTACACAGTAGCTATTGACATCATGCTTAGCGATGAAATTGAACCACGTTTCGTTGATGAATGCCGACGTAGAATGGATTGGCCAAACTGGAAACAAGCAATCCAGGTCGAACTCGATTCGCTTATAAAACGTAAGGTGTTTGGACCTATAGCTCATACTCTAACACATGCGAAGTCCGTGAGCTACAAGTGGGTTTTCATGAGGAAGCGTAATGAGAAGAATGAAATAGTACGATACAAAGCACACCTCGTAGCGCAAGGCTTATCTCAATGCCCTAGGATTGATTATGAGGAGATGTATTTCCCCGTAATGGACTTCATAACGTTCCGCTGCCTTATCAATTTGGTAGTTTCTGAAAAATTGAATATGCAGTATATGGACATGGTAAACGCGAATCTCTATGGGGCTCTAGATACAAAAATGTATATGAAAGTTCCAGAAGGACTTCAATTGACTGGTTCAAATAGTTTTAGACCATGGAACACTTTCTCTATTAGATTGAGGAGTCATTCTACGGATTGAAACAATCCGGGCGGATGTGGTATAATCGTCTGAGTAAATATTTGACAAGTCAGGGTTTTGTGAACAATGAATTATGCCCATGCATGTTCATAAAGAAGTCACATTTCGAATTTGCGGTCGTGGCAGTATATGTCGACGACATAAACCTTATCGGAACTCCCACAGAGCTTGAGGAAATTGTCGTTCACTTGAAATCAAAATTTGAGATGAAAGATCTTGCGAAAACTCGATATTGTCTTGGCCTGGGGATCGAGCATTGTTCGGATGGAATCCTAGTACATCAATCGAACTACACCCAAAATGTGTTGAGACGTTTTAATGAGGATAAAGCGAAACCTTCAAGTACTCCTATGGTCGTTCGGACTCTAGATGCTAAACGAGATACCTTCTGTCCAAATGAGGATGAGGAAGAGATTTTGTAGCCTGAAGTTCCATACCTAAGTGCAATTGGGGCTTTATTGTACTTGGCTCAATGTACTAGACCTGACATCTCCTTCGTTGTTAATCTTTTGGCTAGATACAGCAATGTGCCCACACGCAGACACTGGTATAATGTTAAAGACATTTTCCACTACCTCAAGGGTACGACGAATTTGGGCTTGTTCTACACCCACAAATCCTCTAAAAGAGTCGCCGCCCCCTCAGTTCTCGCGTTGATTCCCGCCTTGTTGGTTACGCAGATGCTGGATATTTGTCTGACCCACATAGGGCACGTTCTTAAACGGGCTGGTGTGAAAATTAACTTGACACACAAATTAAACCCTACTGATGACAATTGTAGTAAAGATGCAAGTAGGGATTGTTCTAAACCAGGGATTAACTAGGGATGCTAATTAACACAAATAAGACTCAAAAACACTAAACTAGACTCTAATGACTCAAAACTAACTTAAAACACTAAAAACAACAACAAACAATCAAAAAGACTCAATTCTAGACCTAACAAGTGATTTTGACGAAAATAGAACTTAAAAGAAAACAGGTTTTGACTCTAAAAACAAGATTAAATGAAAGGGGGTTTGTTTTTGACGAATTTAAAACTTAAAACAGAAACTTTGCATAAAACACTTTATAAAAAACGAATTCTGTGATTTGAAAAGGGTGAAAGGCTAGTTAGAGGGCATTTCTCCACACATGAACATATGCATACAAATCGATTTCCAGTTATTCTTTCAACAAACCATGAATGACAATGCCCCAAATTAATTGTGTAGAACTAATTAATTCTCAGATTTCCCTAGACTCATTGAATTGGATGAAAGCATGCGACAACCCAAATCGTTCTTTATTAAGCTCCCTATATGACTGCATACTAGAGATACATATCAAAGATCATTAAGCTTTGTGAAAATCATAAGCATTGACATGACATTCGTGACTATGAAAAGCATGACACTCCTGCCAGGAATTTACTTAACGCGATCGTGACTAGCAACCTCAACTACTTGTAAATATAAGTTCATAACGATTAGGTGAAATTCCCTTATACTCTAGCATCAAATTCATGCATGCAAACTAAGTAGGCCTCCTTAATCAACACACCAGAACAAGTTCTTAATAAAGCAGATAAGTAAACCACATTCATGATTCATGAAATCATAACTGGAGGAAATCAATTCATATAAAACATATGTCCATGGCTTCGAATTTGCCTCTAACTATAAAAAAATTAGTTCCTCATGTTCGCAATCAAACAAATATAAATAAAATTAAACATTGAAAACAAAGGATATAATACACCTAGAAAACGCTCCAGATTCCTTCCTTCCTTGCAAGTTGCGGCACAAGAGAGTGTATGGCTGATTGTAGTGTAGAGATGTGTGAATGATAGATGGTGGTGTGACTGAATGGTGCAGCAAAAGGGTCAATTTATAGGGGGAGGTGCGGCACAAACATTTACTGTAGGAAAAGGATTGCAAAACATAGTTTGTTTAGGAAAATAATAACACAATCCTAAGGGGAAAAGGTTATGTAATCCCAGCAGGGAATATGACATCTAGAAGGTCAAAAACCCAAGGGATTTAGGATAAAAAGGGGCGGCTGGATCATAAATCTAGAAGGCTTGGGAGCCATTTTTTTAGGGAATTCTAGAAAGGATGTTATTTGGTTAATTTTGACACTTCTAGAAGGAATAGGTGTGGCACCTTTTTAGGAGAGGATGAGGTTCCTAGAAATCAGGTTCTTATGTCTCCTAAACTGAAATTAAATCCCTTTTGCAGTAGAAATTAAGTTAGGAAAGGATTAGGATAAGATAGGATAAGATAAGGATAAGATAAGGTAGTTTGGATAATGTTTTGGATAATTCTCCTTCTTTGTAGCTGATTCCTTATCTTCTTTGACTTGGATTTATTTCTTCAACTCTTTTGCACATTCCTAGCCTCTCTTAAACTTCAAATTCGTCCATCCATTATGCTCCATACTTGTGATATCCATTCCAAGCCCAAAACTGCTCTAAAATGCTCCAAATTGCACCTTTTTGCCAACTTTGCTTCTTGGACCTACAAACACACGAAAATGACTTATGACACCATAATAAGCAACAAATAACTAAGTAAATGCAAGAAAACACACTAACTAAATCGCATAAATATGCTCCTATCAAATTCCCCCACACTTAGCTTTTGCTAGTCCTCGAGCAAAACAAAACAAACAAAACATAACCTAACCCTTCCAACGTTCGCCTCAGGGATTTCCAATGATACATAACATGTTGAAAATCATTACTTACATAGATTTTAGTTATCCTTACTCTCAAGCACATACTTAATCATAGTTATCACTCACTAGTTCATATTTAATCAATTAAAACAACTTTTTGAATGTAGTAACATGCCTCAGAGAATCCCTCAATTGCTTACTAGATATGCACTCAATTTTCACTCAGATTTTCTAACTACACTCCCTATTCTAGGTATATGTGAGAAGATTGATGTAAACATGAAAACTAGCGCTCACATATGTTATAACAAAGAAAGCATGTTTAGATATGATCTCATGAATGGAATGCCACTACTTAGACGCGAGAACCAGGGATACCATATGCTCATACCAACCCCAAACTCCACATATTGAAACACATAACAATCAAGATAGAAGTCAAAAGGGTTGTAACGGGGCTAAGGATATTGCCTAACAAAGAAAGGTAAGGAAAACAAACGTTCTTAAAGCAATAGCGAGCAAAGTAATGAATATGACACTTAAAACTCCCTTTTTTTAAACACAGCCACAAACTTTGATACATAAAGGGAAGATCACACATACTTAGGGCCGAATTCAACTTTTTGGACCCTTTCTTCAACAACCAACACTTGTGAGCTTAATCTCACTTATTTTGAACACTTTTCACACTTTCTTCACATACTTTTCTTTTTCTTTTCTTCTTCTCACGAATTTTCTTCTTTTCTTTTTTTCTTTTCTACCCGTGCCTCTTTTGATACTTGGCACACACCCACACACAAAAATCCCTTCCCCCACACTTGTTTGCTGCCTAATAACGAACAAAGGGAATTCTCTCTAGGTCATGCTTCACTACGCCTTAAGAACAAGGGTAAGGATGGGCCTAATCTAGGCTAGGTAAGGATAATGTGGGCTAACAAAGAAAATAGGCTAAATAAGGCTCAAAAGGGTTAAACCTACAATACATATGCAAAGGGTTAAGGCTTTTTGGCTCTGGTTTTAACTTCATCTTGTTTATGTTATGCACTCAATTTTATGCTTTGAATGAAACGGGCATGAGTTCTAGTATCTGGAACTAAATGATGAAACGCCTTCTAAGTAGCAACCAAGCAAAGAAATAATGAGATCATGCAACGACTTTAGAAAACAAAAATGCATAGATTAATAACTCTCCAAATAAACGTTTAGGCTCAAGTCTCTCAGGGATGTAGCGTTAGTTTGAGTTACTTCCTTCAAGCATGTTACAAAAACTGATTTTATCCTTTTTGTGATTACATGTGAATTCATGAATGTCAACTATAATCAATCATAAACCAAAGAGCATATCAAACTTCAATCCATGTTTGTAACTTTCTTTAACAGTCATGCAATTAAAAACCAAATCCTCATCATTGTGTTGGAAGGTACTTAAGACACAAACACACAAAAATGACTCTAAAACGACTCTTTTTGGCTTTTTCAAAACTTTTTTCAAATTTTTTTTGTAAATTTTCGTATTTTCCTTTCAAGAGACATAAAAACACTTCAAAACACACTAAAAACACTCAAAAACAGTGAAAAACAACCTTAAAAGTGATGGGTGATAAAAACCTACGAATTTTTCAATGAAAACACTTGTTTTACCCCCTCTCCCCCCCCACACTTAAACCAAACATTGTCCTCAATGTTTCAAACATAGACTCACACACAAGCAAGCAAACAACACAACTAACAAACATGACAAATATGGCAAAGTAAAAGCAATAAAGAGTAGGGTTTAGAAATGCAAATCTGGTTGTGGAGCCGAAGAGTTCCTAGGTCTTCTTTATTTGCATGGGTTGCCTCCCAAGAAGCGCTTGCTTTAACGTCTTCCAGCCGGACGAACCTTCCTTTTAAGCTTGAATAGGGCCAACGGCATGGAAGGGTACATTCTCCACGACATGCTCCTCAAAATACTCATACATGGCTTTATGAATGGAAGGGGATAGTAATCCTTCCTGATTGAGGTGTTGAGCATCCTAAAGTCAATGTAATCATTCCCACCAGCTTGGATTCGATTGGGGACCAATGTACTGCAATGAAGTGGCAGCACTATCAACAAATGCATGTGGGGTGCTCTCGGCCAGATTTTGAGGTATTAGGGTCGTGGCCGTGCAATCCTTGTGCTTCACTCCAATTCCCTCTTCGTTGGTGGTTCGAAATGCATCCTTCTTAATTGCTGCTGAATGTTCCTGCCCTTTATTTTTTATTACATCAATGACAAAACAAGAACGAACGTCATTAGTAATCTCAACAGATTCAGAAACATTAAAATTAATCATATCAGCACCAAACGCCATAGTTACTGCTCCCTTGGCCACGTCAATCTTGGTTTGAGCAGTTTTCATGAAAGGTCGTCCAAGTAAGAGTGGCAATGGTGGAGAGTGGGCTGAGTCCTCCATATCAAGCACATAGAAATCTGTAGGAAAAATCAAGTGGTCTACCCACAGCATAACATCTTCCAAAACTTCTTTCGGATATGCATTAGATCGATCGGCTAATTAAATAATAACACCATCATTTTTAAGCTCTCCTAGATTCATGGATGCATAAACGGAATATGGCATGACATTTATTGATGCACCTAAATCTAGCATAGCGTGGTCAAACCTTGTATTACCAATTACACAAGGGATTGTGAAACTACCTGGATCTTTGCAACATTGCAGAGACGTTCTCACTTACATGTACCACCTCTTTCTCCCGAATCTGTTTCCTTGTTATACATAGCTTCTTTAAGAACTTAGCGTACTTCGATATTTGCTTTATAGCATCAAGGAGCGGGATATTGACATGCACCTTCCTAAAGGTCTCTAGAATGTCTTGTTCATTCTCTTCGTTCCTAGCTTGCATAAACCTACTAGGGAAAGGCAAATTTGGTGGAATTAGGTTAGAATGTGTCAAATTTGAACCACCCTTACCTGAATTGGACAGTGTGGAAGGCTTAGAGGGCTGCGGCAAGGATGGTTCCTTCCTTACCGTGGGCTTGTCTTGCACATCCTCTTCAATCAGCAACTTTTCATCTTCCTTTTGGCTTGATTTGGATGGTTGTGGGTCAGTTCCAACTTATTTTCCACTTCTCAACATGATGGCTTTAGCGGTTTCAAATCCCCCATTTGGATTCACAATGGTTGAACTAGGAAGTTTACCTTATTCTCGAAACTGCCCAAGGAACTTTGAAATCTGCCCTATTTGCTTCTTCATGTCGCTCATCTCCTTGTCTTGATTCGCTATTCGGTTATTTTGATTTTGTAATCCCTGCGTTACAGAAGTTAGTAGTTGAATAGCTTGATCATTATCAAATAGCGAACCTGAGTTTGGTTGAGCAGATTGTGGTTGAAGTTGCATTGGTTCGAATGGCTTTTGATAGAACCCGGGAGTTTGCTGTCTAAATCCACCTTGTTGTTGAGGTTGTTGAGGCTCCCTCCACTTGAAGTTTGGGTGATCTCTCCAGCCCGGATTGTAAGTATTGGAGTATGGATCATTTCGTGGCTGATTTTGGCCTTGACAGCCCACGACATTGGCACTTTCCCATCCTCCATTCTCTATCAATTGAGGGCATTGATCATTAAGATGCCCCTGCATAGAGAACACTCCACATATGGCCAGACCTTGCATTTTGGATCCATCGACAACCTGTGACAAAAGAACATTGAGATTAGCCATTTGAGATTGAAGTTCAGAAATTGCACTTACCTCATTCACTTGTTGTTGCCGTGGGGGGTCCTTTTGTCCAACACCTTCGTATTGTTGTGTATTCAAGGCTCGGTTTGCAATTAAGATCTTGGCAGCCACCGGGGTTTTGTCAACCAAGGCACCTCCTGCTGAAGCATCAAGCATTTATCTCTCAATTGGAAGAAGTCCTTCATATAAATATTGAATTAGAAGTTCTTCCTTAATTTGATGTTGAGGGCACGATGCAACTAGAGCCTTGAAACGTTCATAATATGCTGGGAAAGACTCTCCTTGGCTTTGTTCAATGCCACTAATTCTCTTCCTCAAAAGAATAACTCTCGAAGTTGGGAAAAATTTCTCTAAAAACGCTCTTTTCATGCTTTCCCAAGAAGTGACCGTTCCAGGTGCCAATTCGAATAACCAATCCTTAGCCTTGTCCATAAGAGAGAATGGAAAAGCCTTCATCTTCAGAATATTCCCATCTACGTTGATTGGTGTCATGCTTGAGCACACCACCTCAAATTCCTTCAAATGCTTGTTTGGATCTTCCATGGACATCCCATGGTACTTAGGAATGTGATGCAACAAGCTTGACTTCAATTCAAACTCATCGGTCTTTCCTTGACTTGCCGCAGGGTATTGGATGCATAGAGGCACGACATTGTCAAGTCCTGAGGCTGAAAGCTCTTTGATTGTACGATTATCCACAGCCATAGCTTGTTCTTCCTCTTCTTGTTCTTCAAATTCAGATTCAAAGCTAGAACTAGTACCTAAAACTAAGAAAACAAAACGAAATCAGAAACTAAAGAAAATACGAACAGAAACAACGGGGGATTAGCAATTTGCTAATCCCCGGCAACGGCGCCAAAATTTGGTGTGAAAATTAACTTGACACACAAATTAAACCCTATTGATGACAATTGTAGTAAAGATGCAAGTATGGATCGTTCTAAACTGGGGATTAACTAGGGAAGCTAATCAACACAAATAAGACTCAAAAACACTAAACTAGACTCTAATGACTCAAAACTAACTTAAAACACTAAAAACAGCAACAAACAATCAAAAAGACTCAATTCTAGACCTAACAAGTGATTTTGACGAAAATAGAACTTAAAAGACTCAAACAACTAAAAGAAAACAGGTTTTGACTCTAAAAACAAGATTAAATGAAAGGGGGTTTGTTTTTGACGAATTTAAAACTTAAAACAGAAACTTTGCATAAAACTCTTTATAAAAAATGAATTATGTGATTTGAAAAGGGTGAAAGGCTAGTTAGAGGGCCCTTCTCCACACATGAACATATGCATAAAAATCGATTTCCAGTTATTCTTTCAACAAACCATGAATGACAATGCCCCAAATTAATTGTGTAGAACTAATTAATTCTCAGATTTCCCTAGACTCATTGAATTGGATGAAAGCATGCGACAACCCAAATCATTCTTTATTAAGCTCCCTATATGACTACATACTAGAGATACATATAAAAAATCATTAAGCTTTGTGAAAATTATAAGCATTGACATGACATTCGTGACTATGAAAAGCATGACACTCCTGCCAGGAATTTACTTAACGCGATTGTGACTAGCAACCTCCACTACTTGTAAATATAAGTTCATAACGATTAGGTGAAATTCCCTTATACTCTAGCATCAAATTCATGCATGCAAACTAAGTAGGCCTCCTTGATCAACACACAAGAACAAGTTCTTAATAAAGCAGATAAGTAAACCACATTCACGATTCATGAAATCATAACTGGAGGAAATCAATTCATATAAAACATATGTCCATGGCTTCGAATTCGCCTCTAACTATAAAGAAATTAGTTCCTCATGTTCGCAATCAAACAAATATAAATAAAATTAAACATTGAAAACAAAGGATAGAATACACCTAGAAAATGCTCCAGATTCCTTCATTCCTTGCAAGTTGCGGCACAAGAGAGTGTATGGCTGATTGTAGTGTAGAGATGTGTGAATGATAGATGGTGGTGTGACTGAATGGTGCAGCAAAAGGGTCAATTTATAGGGGGAGGTGCGGCACAAACATTTAGTGTAGGAAAAGGATTACAAAACATAGTTTGTTTAGGAAAATAATAACACAATCTTAAGGGGAAAAGGTTATGTAATCCCAGCAGGAAATAGGACATCTAGAAGGTAAAAAACCCAAGGGATTTAGGATAAAAAGGGGCGGCTAGATCATGAATCTAGAAGGCTTGGGAGCCACTTTTTTAGGGAATTCTAGAAAGGATGTTATTTGGCTGATTTTGACACTTCTAGAAGGAATAGGTGCGGCACCTTTGTAGGAGAGGATGAGGTTCCTAGAAATCAGGTTCTTATGTCTCCTAAACTGAAATTAAATCCCTTTTGCAGCAGGAATTAAGTTAGGAAAGGATTAGGATAAGATAGGATAAGATAAGGATAAGATAAGGTAGTTTGGATAATTCTCCTTCTTTGTAGCTGATTCCTTATCTTCTTTGACTTGGATTTATTTCTTCAACTCTTTTGCACTTTCCTAGCCTCTCTTGAACTTCAAATTCGTCCATCCATTATGCTCCATACTTATGATATCCATTCCAAGCCCAAAACTGCTCTAAAATGCTCCAAATTGCACCTTGTTGCCAACTTTGCTTCTTGGACCTACAAACACACGAAAATGACTTAAGACACCATAATAAGCAACAAATAACTAAGTAAATGCAAGAAAACACACTAACTAAATCGCATAAATATGCTCCTATCACGGGCTATGTCTTTACTGTTGGAGACATCGCTATATCTTGGAGGTCTACCAAGCAAACGCTAGTTTCAACTTCTTCAAACCATGCTGAGATCCTCGCCCTGCATGAAGCATCACGTGAATGTTTTTGGTTGAGAGCAGTCATGGAACATATTTGAGGCACTAGTGGTTTTACTTCCGTCGTTGACCTTCTTACAACGATCTTTGAAGACCAGCATGTATCGAGCAGTTAAATATGGGATACATTAAGGGAGAAAATACCAAGCACATAGTGCCGAAGTTCTTTTATTCTCACCAGCAACAACAGCATCAGAACATTGAAGTCAAGCAAATCCGTTCCCAAGTTAACCTGGCCGATCTTTTTACCAAGTCATTGCCCAAGTCTACTTTTCAGAAGCTCATCCAAGGAATCGGTATGCGTAAATTATCTAAGTTGAATTGCTTGTAGTTCTCTTATTTGGAAGTTATGTCTAACTCAGGGGGAGTATCTGTAGAACTATTAGAGAGACGGGCCATACGACCCATTTCCAACAACACTGATACTGTCCCTAACTTGGTAATTACCACCAACATAATCCGTCAGGTGTGAGATTTTATCACAAAAGGCCTCGGTATTAGTTAGAGTGGGGTTATGATATTTAAACTATTACTTTTCTTTTTGTATTGCCGATGTGGGATTCAACACGCCCCCTCACGTGAAACCCAATTAGTGGGTCACACGTGAGAGATCCACATATCGCAACCATGTGGAGCCAAAGGGACTCACCTTACATACGGGGCCAAGGGACCCATCATCATCATTTGGGGTCAAGGGGACCCACCCATCACGTGGCAGTACAGTACGGGCCCGCTCCTTGGCTTTGATACCATGTAGAATTATCAGAGAGACGGGCCATACGGCCCACTTCCAACAACACCGATATTGTCCCCAACTTGGTAATTACCACCTGCACAATTCGTCAGGTGTGGGGTTTTATCACAAAAGGCCTCAGTATTAGTTAGAGTGAGGTTAGGATATTTAAACTATTACTTTTCTTTTTGTATGGCCGATGTGGGATTCAACAGTATCCTGAAGCATACTCACTTGATCTTAATGTACTATTTTTCCTACTATTAGGAGTATTTTTCCCATTGGGTTTTTGCTACCCAATGAGGTTTTGATGAGGCACCCATCCTGGGATGATCACACTCCATTGAGTTCACTACTTTCGTCCAGTTTGACGTTTGTTTTTGACATTATGCATACTTCTCATTTTTCTCCTTAGTCTATGGGTTTTCACCTGCCTTGGGTTTTCACCTGTCTTAGGTTTTACCATAGTAAGGTTTTGTGAGTATTACTACCAATGCATATATATTTTTTTATTTGAGACTTGCATTTGCCCGTTGTGCCGCCGACTTCATCAATTGTTCTACCTTATCTGTTGAAGATTTGATGCGATATTTTGTTTGAGTATTTACACGCTCAAGGGGGAGTGTTGCAGTCATATTTAGAATAGGAATGTGATTGTGTAAATCCTAGTGTATCTAGGGATATCTTTGAATATTCCCTTTAGTAGTTAATATCCTATTAGAGATATAATTCTAAAAGGTTAAGGATTTAACCTATCCTACTACTATAAATAAAGGCACAATGGAGTGATACAACACACACCTCACAATTAAATCTCTCTCTTATCTCTCTCTCTTGCCGCTGGCCCCTCTCCCTCTCTAGTCCTAAATACATTTTAGTCAAATAGGCCTACAACATCAATAACTTCCACATTAATCAACACTGCATCAAAATTTCAGTTTGTATGTGTCAAAAGATAACAATTGAGCCATTTAGAGGTAAACTCTCATCAGACTGCATTTGGATGAGTATCTGTTATATATATGTTGATAGATCGTAGATACATGACTTGGAAGGAATGTAGAATTGGTTCGCGCGGATGAGCTCGAGTTAGGAGAAATGACTTCTTAAGTGACTCAAGGCTAACAGTCCAAATGAAAAAATATGGGACCGAATGATAGAAGAAATTTTTGAAACTCTAGTGTTGAGGAGAAAAGTGGTTATTTATAAAATTTTGATGAGGTAGTTCACTAGAATAAAAAATTATTGTGGAAATTGATATTGACTTACAAGTGTATGGAGTGAATCCACAAATATTTCTTGTTATTTTTCAATACAATATTCGATTTGGGTTGGATTAGATTTTTTATGCAAGTTTTTGAATCTAGAGATGCAAATCCAATCTCCCCAATCATCGAATCCTATCTGCAATAATATTTTTTGGAAAACAAATGATATTATCTACAATTAAGGAGAGGGGATGAGCTTAACCTCATAATGAACTAGCAATAATATTGTTTAAATCTACAATAAAATTGGAATTTACAAGTTTACGTTGCATGTATTGGAGCAACACTCTCTGGAGTCGGCAATCATAGATTTACAAGTCATGACACGATTTGACTCTTCAATATCCTAGTGTCTGATGTAAAATATTTTTGTTCGTATTTAATAGAATTCGTAGCGTTGAGACACATAGTGGAAAGAAAAAAACTTGTATAAAAATACTTATGTTGAATTTGAACCAATATCTGTTGATGAAATGTATATTTTATTTTTATTTTTTTGGAATAAAATTATTAAGCGAGATTATCTCAACAGTCGCTTGCATGTGACTTGGAGCTTGGACCTTGAAGGAGAAGGAGAGACGCATGCCGGTTACTTGTAAAAAATGAGAATCATATGATATTTGGATCTCTGTGCTAAGATCCAGATACAACCTGAAACTTGAGTCCTCTCAATCATGTTAGATTTACGAGGAATTTAATTGCCAAATGAATTTACTAATGATTCTCAAGATTCCCCCTTAGGCCCTTACCAACATGCAATCATAACTTTACACAGCTAAAATTAATACAGTTTACAAATAATATTTCACACGGCATGTCCTGAGTTCGATTCTTGACGTTGATGAATCGTACGATGGTGGGCAAGAGGCTGAAATGTCTCTGTAAGTCATCTCAGCCCTGAAAGAATGGACTACCGTGATGTAGGGGTGCAACTTGGGTTGGGCCAAACCGAACCCGCTCATGTCCAACTCGACTTTAAACCTGAACAAGTGGATTTTTTTTAGTTATAACCCGCCCGACCGCAACCCGATTTCAACACCTTCGTTGATTGGGTTGAGTTGGGTTGATCATTTGCCCGTCCGTCACTAACCCAATCGAACCCGACTAACCAAACTCAATCTAACCAGATTGTAACTCATATCAATTAATGCTCATACTGCATCCAAGTGAGCCAAGTTCAAAAATCAACGTGCTTTCTAATATTTTTTTAATAAATTACCCTTTATAATTACTTACGCTTTTAGGGAATAAGAGGCTTTAATTAGTCAGCCCATATTTGTAGTCTCTAAACCCTAAAACTTTATAATAGATGGATTTATGAAATTAAAGTTAGCTAGCTTTGATGCTATTTGGCTTTTTTTTTTAAGGAATTCTTGGAAACTAAGTTGTTACATGATTGAGCTTGAAAAAGTTGGGCAATCCGAACCCAACCCAAGTAAACCCTAACCCAATTAAACCCGAGCCCGAATGAACTCGAATGAAACCCAGCCCCAACCCGAGCCCAAATTGTAAAAGTTGGGTTAGGATTGGGTTGACCTTCCAAATCGCCCAATTCGCCCGAGTTGCACCATTACCGTGACGAAGCCATTATCTGGTCCTTTTTTTTTTTTTTTTTTTTAAAATACTGTTTATAAACATATAATTGGGAGTGCAGTAGATCAGCATTTGAGAGCACCAAGTGGTGGGGAGTGGTCCCAGTGTGACAAAAAGGATGGGAACTTTGTGTGAATGTCGAGGTCCCACACCAACAAACGAACCCCATATTAATCAACATATCACTCCAAATGCATCTCTTTCCATTTTATTTACGAGACGTCCATTCTAAGCTGACGATGCCACAGATTCCCAACTCTTTATTCTATTATTTCATAAATTAAATGATGTATATGTGTGTTAATGTCTGGTTCATTTATTCTATCGCTCTGAAATTGTCATTTGATCTCATTTTATTTTATGAAACAAAATTTGTTTCACTTTATCATCTGATTTGTTAAAGTTGATCTATTTTACTCCATTTGTGTTTACCATGGTAGAGATTTGATAGTTTCAGATGTTTAAAGTGGTCTAAAAATTTCATTCCTTGTCAACAACAATGGCTCATCTCTACCAACATGATATAAAATGTCTAGACTGCCCTTTCATTTAACGTCCATGAGACATAATTGACAAAAATAAGGTGAAATGACTCGATTTTGATAGTTTTAGAGGGCAAAGTGCGACAAATTCAGTTATTGAAAGTAAAGTGCTAAAAAATAATTTCAAAACTAAATCAATAAACAAGACTTATTTCTTTCTACTATAAAAAAAAAAAAAAAAGAAGAAAAGAAGAAAAATAAAATTAAGAAAGTGAGACTTTGTAAAACACAAAGATGACCGCCACTGGTAGTCTATTTGTTTTTGTCTTGTTTCTTTAGGAAAATACAAGCACCTGTCGCTAGATTTTGCAAGTACCAAATGGCAATAGGTTAATATGCATTGAAATCCTTTGGCACAATTGAAAGAAAAAGTGCTCACCAAGTGACCTTTTCCAATTTCTTTTGGCCTACTCGCTTAATTTTCTAACCACATAAAGTTTCATATTAAATATATATATATATATATATATATATATATATATATATATATATATGGACAGGACATTTGTAAATATTGAAAGTTTTGATTTAATTTACTTTCAAACGAATTATTAGACCTTAAAAACGAACAATTCTCATAATTGTAGATTCGTATAATTCGATCAAGACATTTATACTTTTATTAAAGTGTGAACATCCGCAAACCTTAAGTTTGTTGACTGTCCATTGTATGTGTATATGCAAGATTTCAAAAAACGTTAGACGTTAGTTGAGTAGCAGATCGGGACCTAGTGTCTAGGCGGGTTTAAATAAATTTATTTAGTATCATGTAAATAAGTGTATGTCTATACTTAAAAACTACATAATTTCATTGAGATACATAAACAGCAAAATGGGATAACATATAGATTATAAAGTATTAGGATATAATGACAACATGAGGGACAAAACATATAATGTGTGTTCATCTAAGTATTTAACAAGTCACTTACAATTTATTGAAAAAGCAAAATGCAAAATAAAAGTTATCAATTTTCTGTCTAAGTAAGAGTCGCAGCCTAAGCAAGTGTCTAGACAGGTCTGGGCGAGTTAGGCGGCCGCTTAAGCAGGTCTAGACGCTTTTTCTTAATTTTCAAACGCCTAACGATTAATTCAGGCTGTGATTAGCCGTCTAGCGCCTAGATAAGATCTAGGTAGCGCTAAGTGGGAATTTTTAGAACAATGTGTGTGTATGCAAATGTATATAGAGAAGCGTAGAAGGTCTAAACATTCACAAAAAAGTCTTTTGCAACGCATTAATATGGGTAATAATTGAGGTGGGGGAGAGGAGAGGATGGGTCCTTGGCCTCGAGCTTCGACATTAGAAAGCAATCCTACAACCCAATTGCAGAAAATATAAAAACCGGAATTTAAGGAAAACCTACCAATTAAAGTAAAAATCTTATAATAGTGCTCAACTTTACCAAATTAACTTGTTGCATATACTTAAATGCTATGACAACCACGCACATGCGCCAGAGTATAGTATACCTTGATCGTCGGTTTTGCGACTATTAGATCATTTGTCCCACATCCAGCCTTCCATTGCCTTGGTAGAATTCGGTATATTCCATTCATTCATCATAAGAACTTGTCATTGGGGCTGTAGTGCTAGCTACCCTTATCCAGTGTTCACTATTTGCCTGTACGTGGTTACTTTTGCTTGCTTATAGAGTAGGAAATAATGTTGAATGATTAGTGTTTCATTTTTATTGATAGCCTTTTTTAGGCAGAATTCAGAATACAACATTGAAAAGAAATATATCACTCGTAAAACCAAATATAATGGAGAGAGCTTATTATAAGGCTCACAAGTGAGAAAATCTAAGAAAATTGCAATATTATAAAGCATTGGCCAAAGTCCAGTTGCATGATCCGTAAAACAAATGCACCCACAGACCTTTTTTACAATTAATTTTACATAACCATACATACATCAGCTAGCAGCCTAGCAGCAACACAAACCTGCGGTAGTACTATTATGTAAACAACGTCCATGGGAGCACGCAATTGAGGAAAATGATGGATTATCTTCATCCCTTCGGCTTGCTTTGTTTGATCAGGCAGCCGCCACAGTCTGACCCTTGCCGGAGGAGGCCTTGGAGGTGGATCGTGATGCCGCATGGCGGTCCTCTATCTTTGAGGACGCAGCTTTACACTTCTCTTTTCTCTCATCCTGCTTCATCTGTTGCTCTCTACATTCTAGACTACAAAACGCTGTGTCTCCCCTGCACAAAATTTTCAATTCAACTATCAGAAATTGAATAATGAAAGAGTGTATGTAATATTCCTTGTTTTTAACATTGGAAAATCTCGAACTCTGTACCTAGTATACTCTTACCTATTACTCTACCCACCCGCACCACGGGGCTTTCAAAATCCGATTTTCCTCATCATTTAATAAAACTCCAACAATAAAATTGGTGTTGTTCTAACATCTCCAGAAAATATTAGTCCACGACAAATTTTTCAGATGTCAATAATAACTTCCTGACATACTTTCTATGACTGGAAATCTGACAGTACCCTCTTGAAATCCCAAAAGAAAACAAAAAGGAAGAGACTGAAAATCCAAAAATCAAAGAAAAACAGAAGAGTAAAGGAAAGAAAATACGACAAATAATTCCAACAAGGGTGAAATTAAACTAAACTAATATTGTAAGACGGAATTTTAGCTGGGATTAATATTATTACCTATACATATAGATGTCACGGCCTGAAGCGAGCTGGCGTTTGCAGAGGCCACACGTGCGAAGGAAGTGAGCGGTCTCCACAACATCATGAGAAGCGGAGTTCCTCCTTGTGTGGCTGTTTCTGGGTGATAACATGGCCAAGAAACGGTGCTCTTCATGGTACCCTAAGTTGTTCATGTTCATCTTTTCAATATCATAATTATTATTATTATTAATCACAGGAGCAGGTCCTTGTGCGTCCACCACCGTCGCTGCAACTGCAACTGCATGCACATCGTTCATGGCGGGGGGGTTTTGGAGTTCATCAGTCGGTTCCTGGCCTTCCACGTCGCTCATATCAACGGTAATCCCAGTCATGCTTGTTGTTCTCCTGATTGGAGGGCGTGGGCGCTTCCCTAACAGCATTTCTTAAATGATGTAATTTTCTTCCGAATGTTTCTTCAGCTCAGAGAGAGAGAGAGAGAGAGGGAGTGAGAAAGGAAGGTGGGGAAGGAAGATAAATGAGATGGGGAAAGCGTGAGAGTGAATCTGGGCCGTTGATGGAGACCACTGAGTACAAAATCTCCACGTTAGCATAACTAATGCGCCATCTCTTTCTCTTTTGTTTTTGTCTCTTACTTTATGGTTTTTTTAATTTTTTTTTTTATTTTTATCGCAAATCATCATTCTTCTTTTATCAACTCATCTGTTCGGTTTTTTATATTTCAAACTCATTAATTTTTTTTATTTATCTCTTATCTGACTTATCATTAATTTTGTTGCTTTATGTTATAATGCTTGTGCGACGCATATGTTAAACACACATAGGCAAACTAAACAAAAAGGGAAGGAGTTAATCAAATAATAGCCAAAGAAAACAAAACAGAGTGCGAGAGCCCGGGTGAATGGGGAAATCTGGGTGGGTGATTGATTAGTCTAGTGGTTTGGTGGGAGGTGATGGTGGGGTGGTGGGGCAAGGAAGTGAGCAGAGAGATGTAGGGTGCGGGAGGTAAGGGGACATTTGGGGATGGTGGTGGATTCTGGTAGAGAGAGAGTGAAACTGACTGCTTCTGTGGGTGGGTGCTATGGCCTGTGGTGGTGGGGGAAATCGTAAAGGGAGGCTGGACGGTGCCGTAGAGTCAGAGGTGGGCGGTAGTGGTGCTGGGTTTATTTTTTAATTCAGTTTTACATTTAATTATGGAAAAATTAGTATTCGGTGTTGAATTATTAATGTTCATTTTTTCTAATTACTAATGTTCATTGACTGATACCTTATTAATTTTTAGAGCTACGCGGATTTCCTCTGCTTTCTACGAAAAGTATGTGACCAGCCGCTGATTCTATAAGTTAAAAGTTTCGCAACATACCTTAGGAAGGCTAAGGCTCGTGAAGCCACTAAAGCCGAGATTCACGACTATAGCAGCTACGCGGACTTGCTTGCTTACTATAGAGGCATTGAGTTCGGCCACCAGCTCTATAAGTAAGAAATTTCGCATTTTTTCCTCGTGCAGGTAAAGCTCCTTGAGCATCAAAGCCAAGACTAAAGCCTAAAGTAATGACGTGGGATCGACTGCTCCATTGAAGTAGACAACAAAACTGCCTGTCCTACGACAAAGTTTTGCAAGTCGCCTCCAGCAGGCAAGGCTCCCTAAGCCTTAAAGCCAAAACTAAAACCTAAGTGACGATGTGGAATCGACTACTTCGTTGAAGCAGCTCAACCAGCCGCCCATCCTACGGTAAATTTTCGCAAAAGACATGGCGAAATCGAAGGATGAAGCAAAGAAAGGAAAAACTATTTTTTAATTTCTAGCAAATTGATAAACCGGCTCGAAGGCCAACAAAGTTCAAGTAAAGAAGGGCGAAAAGGAAAAAAAAGAAAATTCCTAAGTCTAAGCAAAAAGACTACTCATCGGCAGCCTGCGCAACCACTAGTCCCTCGACTGCCATGCTTTCAGCAGCCACACTGCTCTCAGCAGCCAAAGCTTCCGTCAACTCATCCTCAGTTGCCCTTGCCTAGACTGCCTGACCCTCAATTGCTCCACCAAAGGCAGCCTCGAACGAGAAGTCAAGCATATCAGCTGGAGAAATGGAGAAAGTCTCGAAGTCCTTCTTGGAAAACTCATAATTCGACGGCCTACCCTGAAGATGGTCTACATAGCTAAGCTTGTAGAAATCGGCCTGACAAGAAGCAAGTGCCACTTCGTGATTGGCTTTCCCATTCTTCAACTTCACATTCTCCTCAACAAGCCCAATGTGAGCATCATGCAGCTTACCTAGTTCCTTTTTCAGGTTCTCGCTAGTAGATAGTGCACCTTGCAGATCCACTTCCTTGGACGCAAGCTTATTGGCAACATCTTTGAGACGAGACACTTCAGCATGCATGAAGACAAGCTCCTCGTCCTTGGTAAAACAAGCAGATTATAGCTCTAAATTGACACGCTTAAGGTCTTTGACCATCGGTTCAAAACGATTGACTTCCTTCTCTGCAGCTTCCAACATCGCTTGAGCCGCACTAACTTTAGCCTTCAAATGGGCGACCTTCTGATAAGTGGTCTCCAGCTGCATAGAAGTGGGGGCAAAGACATCAGACCCTTTCAAAACGGCGAGTTCAGATTCGAGCTTCTTGATCTTTTCAGCAGCCGAGCGAAGTTGAGCTGTCAACGCCACTTTGGCCTCCTTAGCACACTTAACAACATCTTGATCAACGCGCATAGACTCAGCTGCCAGGATCAAAGACTTATGCATTGTACTAAGCAAGGAGGACCTCCTCCGAACCGGACTTAGCTCCCAACATGCGCTTCGACACAAACCCAGAAACCAGGGGCACCACCGAACCTTTCCACTGGGCAATCCTCTCAGCAATGGACGTGGTTACCTTAGGAGCAGCAGGTTTCACAAGCTCAGACTCAACGGTCTTTTTCGTCCCCTTAGGAGAAGTAAGATCGATGACAAGCTTCTCAGCAGCAAAAGAAGTCCTTGGTTTCTTCTTAGCCGAAGGCTCATAAGTAGGTGAGGAAGATCTCTTCTTTCCACCCTCGTTGGAAGCAGACTCTACAACAGCGATCGAATGAGCAAGCGCCTCATCTTTTATCCACTTTATCTTTTCCTTCGGTGGCAGCTCGCCTTTTTCCTGACGAAGATGACTGAGCAGTCAGTGCCATTCACGGTACTCCACAGGAAAGGCCCAAGGCGATGTGCACTTTCTTCATATCCGTCAAAGTTCTTGAGTTGAGCCAAATTCTGAATCTACACAAAGTAAGAAGGATGAGCAGTAAACTAAAGTTATGGAGTAGCTCAAAAAAAAAATTCAAGTAGGCCAGGAATGAAGCAGGTCACTTACCACTGATAAAGACAGTCGGAACACGTAGTTTAGGAGAGGAGTTAGACTCCCACTCTCTACTAACCTCCAAGGTCTCTCTCGCCCACTCATGATCACCTTTGCAGGAAACATCAAGCAGCCTGTGGCGAGACCTCAGCTGCCCCACGCCTTCCTTGTGGCCAATTTCGAAGAAGTACCAGAATTCATTTGTGGTCAAGCCAAGACCAAAGAACCTGCTCAAGTTCGAGAACCACACCATCGCACGAATTGCATTCGGGGAGCATTGAGCAGACGCACATTTCATGGAGCAGATCACCTCCTGGTAAAGATATGGCATGGGAAAAGTAAATCCTAAGACGAAGTAGTACGGATGGAATTTAATAGCCCTCTTCCTAGCAGTGGCACCCTGGTCTCACGGTTCATGGCCGCTATCATCCTTCACCCGCTTGACATGAACCCCTGACGAATTTGCATGCTTGTACATCTCAAGAAAATCCTGAAACAGCTAGTAAGAATTGATCTTGACATGTGCAGCCTTGAAGTAGCCTACATTACTAGAAGAACCACCTTGACAGTACAAAGGTGGAGGATATTCGTCACTTTTGCGATCGGAGGAAGACATCTCAAAGTCTCTGCAAAAAGTACGAAGAAAAATATTTAGAAGCCAATTTGCAAGAAGAGAAACAAAAATTTAAAAAAAAAAAAAATGATAGCAAAGCCCAGCGCTCTAGTGCTAAGCCCCACGGCCCAACTCACTCTCTCTCTTTCAATACGGGCCTAAACCGCAGGAAACCAACAGCCAACAAGGCCTCATGGCCCAGACTTGGCTCTCATTCTCTTGCGCAGCATGGCCCGAAGGCCTTTGGTCATCCATGCAGGTGGCCCACGCCGCTTAGCCCAACACGGAAGGAGGCTTGTGCCTCCTTCCTCTCTCCTTCACTTGCCCAGCGCCTTAAGCAAACATGACCAGGCCACCAAGACCCGAGAGCTAGCCCATACCGGTCTCTCCTCCTCTCTCACCTCCAACCTGCACGGGCCCGTGCCGAGCAGTTTCGAAGGCCCGGAGCAAGCCAGCCTCCCCGCGCCCCAGTGCCTTGCCACGCTAGCAGGTTCTTACGTTGCACCACCATGCACAGTAACCCCGTGGCTCCCTTGTCGTATGTCTCACACACCTTCGGCCCCCGCCGAGCCAATTTTTCAAGTCCCAAGACTCCCAAAAAATTCAAGAAGAAGAAAATTCAAATTTTTCTTACCTTGGTGTGGTACGGAGAAGAACAACAACGAGAGACGACTCTTTGCAAGGGCAAGAGAAGAATAAAGCTAAGGGAGAGGGAAGAAAAATTTCCTTTGGCTTTTTTCTTCCTTGTTGGAATGATGGTTGTTCTCCAAATTTATTTAATCCTTTGCTTAAGGTAGAATTAAATAGGTATTGGGGGCAATTGGTTTCCTTTTCCTAGAAGAAGTCTATCTCCAAATCAAGAAAGGAGATAAAGTTCAAATTGGGAAACAACTCTACAAGCCCATGCAGCTTGGGATTTCTACACCTACTGCTTTTTTCCAATATGCAGCCTAGCAGATGTGGAGGCATTTGTGGAGCCTAAAATAATCCCAAAAATTCTAGAGGCGACACATGGACTTTTGCTTAAGAATGACAAGATTGCCCTCAATAAATGGGCAGGCTTCTCAGATACTCCCACGCGTAGCTCACACCCCTGAAGGTCTTAGCAGCTGAAGAGGACTGTCCACAACTCTCCTGCCCTTGGCAAGGAAAAGTCAAACATTAAAGATAAGGATTAATTACCCAAACCCTATCTTTAATAGATTCCCAATTGAAGATTGACTCCAATCAAGTAAGTAATCCCAATTTAAATCAATTAGGGATAATTACTCCATTATCTCAAGATATTATTTTCTATTTAATATCTTAAGAATATTTCTCCATAAACATTGGCCAATAGGATGCCGCCACATGTAGGGTAAAACCCTAACACTATGGTCGGCCCTCTCCCCTATAAATGCCCTATATTTTACCAAATTTCAGAGGCTTTTGCTACCCTAAAAAAGCCCTAAACACTTTACTCTCTCAGAGAAACTAACTTAGGCATCGAAGATCCATTGGCCTAACCCCCCCCCCCCCCACCTCGTGGAGGTGTGGGGCTTAGCTCATTGATCAAAGGTGTTAATTGTTTTGCAAGTGCATTTTTGTCAAGACTGAAGACGGCAGAAATTTGCATCGACACGTATATCTTACCTGTCAACTCTCCATCCATTTGTAAGTGATCACACTACTACAAAAGGGGTTATCACTGGCAGTATAAAACCGACAAGCCCTAATTATTGTCGGATTTTTGTTAAAAACCCGACATTAAATAATGCAATGTCGGATTGGAGAACTGCCACTGATACTACCGTCACAAAAAGGTATTAATGTCGGTTAATTCCTTTAATCCGCCACCAGGAAGTAAAGTAATATAAAATAAAAAGGATAGTAACGTCGGTTAAAAGCGACATTGAGCATCACGTCGGCTACATGCGACACTAAGTACTGACAATCTGAGATATAAAATAACCAATATATTGTTGCTCAAAAGTGACACCACAAACTATTAATATTAAAAAAAAAAAAAAAAAAATCTGTCTCAGATTTGAATTGTTGTGAACTGAGATGCGCTCGAACTTGAATTTTGGTCTGGAGTGGTTCGGTGCGTGGTGTTATTCACTTCGATGTTACAGGACTTCGCTGGATTTCCCTATTAGTTTTCTGGGAATAATAACACCAATACATGCAGAGGCTTAATCCTAAAAATCTCTCTCATTTTCAGTAATTTTCCCTACTAAAAGCTTAGAAGCTTACCTAGAACACCAGAGTAGACAATTTTGAGCCGAAACTAGCTCGAGTTTGAGGAGACCTCTCTGGATTCCATCACCAGAACTAAAGAGTTTGCACAAAAGGGTTGCAGGGGTTAACGTTTAACACCTTATTTAGGGTTGGAGATTGGCGACTGGGGTTCCTCTCGGATTTCATCGGGGTTGCTAGAGACACACACATCGAAGACCTCAAAAAAACACATAAAAGTTACAAAGGTTTATACCTCGAATTCTAACTCAAATCCAACATGCAGAGGGAGGAAACTCTACCATAGATTAGCAGGAGTTAAACGTCAGCTCGATTGACAGTAAGTTCGTCGGATTTCTCGAGAAACACACTGGAGAACTCACAGAGCACATAAGCTCCAGTTCGATATGTTCCAGACCATGGATCACGCATGCAAGCTCACAAGCAGAATCCCAGGTCACAGTGGCGCTAAATTCGTGGTTTGAGGTTCTAATTTTGGCTAGGTTCGAGAGTAGTGATGATGATGCTCTCGGTTACTAGAGAAAAAGCTACAGAGCATTGTTGAGAAGAGACTTAGAGAGTGAGAGTGATCTAGAGAGACATCACGGGAGTGGGAAGAAAAACAATGGGCCGGTTTACAAACACCACATAGTGGTGGGTCCCACACCTAAATTTTAAAACCGGGTTGTTACAATCTGGTGGGGTTTGCCACGTTGGCTATCCAAGTGCTACTGGGGTGGCAGCTGGACGCCTTCATTTGTCCGTTGGATGAGATCGTGCGGCCACAGATTAAATGTGTTTTTTTAAAACCCTTCCCTTCTGGTTGTCTCTCTTCAGTCTTCCCCTTCTCATCTTTGATAGGTTCATAACACACTTGCACGGCTCTATGCAATATTATCCTTTATGTCGCTTAAAAGCGACACCAATACTTTACGTTCGGTTAAAAGCGACATAGACAGTTTATGACGCTTACAAGCGACAGTAAATCGAACGTCATGTTCAGTAGGTGTCGCAAATGTCTTGTCCGCCATTATATTATATTAAAGCGACATCACCCAGTGCCACAATAAGTCCATTTTGTAGTAGTGTTGGTCTTAGCTTCGATTCTCGCCAAAGGAGAATTTGAACTTGTTTAGGCCCAAAATATTAGTTTGGGCCGAATTAGAATTGTTCACGGCCCAGAAGGTTCTATTTGGAGGCTTGTGGGTTATTTAGTCCATGGGCCGAGATCGGCCAGGTCCAGTCGCCATAGGCCGCTAAGTCAGGTTGGCCGAGTCTTATTGGGAGGATGAGTCATTTGGATAAAGGCAAGGAGGTCGAATCCTGGTACAATAAGGAGTCTCTGCAGGATGAGGACGCTGACAACCTGGAAATGAATGCGACTTGATAGGAGACTAGGTTCAAAGTCCTGATAGAAGTGGGATTGGTCGAGATAGGGATGGGTCAGAATAAGGAATCCTAATCCGAGTATGATTTGAACTTGATTGAAGAGACATCTGCTTCTATAAATACAGAAACAGTGGCACTGTTCAGAGCTCCTCCAATTCAACACACAAATCTGCCATGCGCAAACCCTCGCTCTACGCGAAACCTCTCAACAACCTTGAGATTTTTATTTTCCTTTTCGCCAACACATCTTCAGTTTGGATAAACAGCACTGTGAAGGCAACCGGTGAACATCTTCAGTTTGGATAAACAGCACTGTAGCCGTAGAACCATTCGACCATGGAGCACCTTCAATTTGGATAAACAACACTGCGAAGGGGCCGACTGGTTACCTATCCAAGTCTCGGTCGAGAAGGATTTCCAAATCCTTGTTGGTCGAGGTTATCTCATCAGCCTTCTCGGCGAAGTGAGGTGTTACCAGGTTACTACATTCGGCACATTGACAGCCGAATCTGATATTGAACTTCGTAAATTAGCAGCCTTGTCTTCAGGCTTTAGAATCCAAAAGCCGAGTCAAGTTCCTTCCTCGGCCGCAATCGCAAGACGCAGAAGTCAGCCGCGCGCTCAATGCAACATCAACAAATTTTACTCTTCGGTCGACGAGTTTGCACGCCCCGCACACAACCAAAGGACGTAGTTAGCTTATTAGTAACTCGTCCTTCGTGCCACGTAGGCTTGGTAGTTTTTAAGGTCAACATTTTGGCACGCCCAGTGGGACCTAGTGCTAAAACTACGAAGTTCATGCCAATTGAGAATCGATCAGTAAAAAAGAAAGCAGTTATGGGAAAATCAACGACTGATTTGTCAGTACTGCAGACACAAAACCCCATTGTTACCGCGACACCAGAGTCTGCGAGCACGACACGTCGAGAAAAGGAAGCTGGTCTCGGTGGTCAACCTCGCAATGCAAAGGCCCCTACCAGAACGGCATGCATTTTCAATGAGGTGCTGATGGATGACTGCGATGAAGATGGTGGTGAAGGCTCTGATCCACCAACAAGGTCGTTTCTCCGAAGACGACTAGATGAACAATCTCGGTAAGTTGAATAGGTATTCAGCCGAGGAATAGATAGTCTACGCGAAGTAATATGCAGTACTAATGAGACACACACCAGATTGCTTAAAATGCTGGTACATAAGATCTGTGAAGATAAACCCTCCGATCATTTTCGGCAATTGCCACTAAAGAATGATCCTTTACCAATAGTACGGGTCGAGCCAGTGCCTGCTCGGCTCAAGTCAATTGACTTGGAGAAGAAAGGAGGATCAAGTAGTAGAGCGGATGAATCCGACCAGAAAGTATTAACGACATCCATCGATGCGACCGAGATCCAGAGGATGATTGATTCGGCCTTGAAAAAGGGGCCGAAATTCCCAAAATTCATCCACTCATACCCTGCTTACGTTGAAAAATTTGAATATCCCAAAGGTTTTAAAATCCCAGATTTCAGTTTGTTTGCTGGAGAATCATCTTTGTCCTCGTTAGAACATGTGGCCCGGTTCACCGCTCAATGTGGAGATGTTAATAGCGATTTCCATAAATTGCGGCTATTTAACTTCTCATTGATAGGCTCGGCTTTTGTGTGGTACATCAATCTCCCACCAAACTCCATCCAGAGTTGGGAGGAGTTGGCCGAAAAATTTCATGAGCAATTCTATCGGCCGGGGATGGAAATGTCGGTCTCATCATTAGCAAGGATGGCTCAAGCATCAGACGAGTTGCCAATGGATTATCTTACCAGTTTTAAGTCGGCGAGAAATTGGTGCGGAGTACCCCTTCCTGAAGTTGAATTTGTTAGATTAGCTTTGAATGGGCTGGACGTGGAGTACAAGAAGAAATTCCTGGGAGCAAACTTCCGAGACATGTACGAACTAGCTCAACACATTGAGCAATATGACTACCTACTCTGAGAAGAAAAAGTCTTAAGGTCTCCATCCCGAGGAACCATCTATAAAAACCCCACGGTGCCGAGATAGTCATCGATAAACCGTATGTTTGCAAAGCATTAACGTATGCCAATCCCAAAGATGTAAAAACTCGCTCGGCCATCGAAGAATCCACCACCAAAACATCAAAGGTTTATACTTTCGACATCACTAAGGCCGACGCCATCTTCGACCAACTGTTGTTTGCCAAGATCATCAAGCTTCGGCCCGGGCATAATATTCCTAAGGCCGAAGAATTGAAGGGAAGAACATATTGCAAGTACCATAACTTGAATAAGCATACGACAAACAACTGTGTCATATTTCGAGATGCCGTCCAAAGCTGGATGGACAACGGCAAACTCAAGTTTCCAGAAAAGAAAATGAGCGTTGATACCGACCCGTTTCCTACGACAACGGTTAATATGGTAGATGCCCGTCTACCTAGGGACAAAAGGAAAGAGAAGGCTGAGCCCGTCCCAGTACAACACATTCGAACGAAGAGTTCTCAACCACAGCTAAAGATAGATTTATTTTCGAATGAGCTACCCGAGGTTCTTTCAGGACCGACCATCATCAAACCTATGACAAACTCCGGCACTGAGGAAGAAGATAAATCAGCAATTCTTTGCAGTCGGTGTAAGACAAACGTCGACCCAGCGCCAAACAGAAGGCTGTTTCAAGTTAAGACAGACTCGACCGGAACACCTCAGAAGACACTCAGTGCGAGCCAGCGCCAGGGAGTTTTCGACAGACTCGGCCCCAAAACGCGGCCGACCGAACTACCCCCAGTTAGACGGCGCCTCGACTTCGATGCACCATTCTATACCGAGGATTATTACCTACGAAGTTCTAGCAGCTCAAACTCATCGGCAAAGCAGAAAACCTTCAAACCTCCGGAACCGCGCGTTCAACGTTGGTCTATCATTCCCCTAAAGGTGTATACACTACACTATCCAAATCACAAAAGCGTCAGCGCCAAAGAATGGACTGCATGGCTCGCCGACAAGCAGCTCAGGAAACTTCGGCCCCCAAGTGGCAGCCGAAGAACAAAACTAGCAGTGACGACGAGCGACAACCTTCGACCATCATGACTGAGTTGCTTCAAGAAAGACAAGTGATCAGTCCAAATGTGGAAACCACATTTAAGGAGGCTGATAAGTGAATCAAACTTCTCCTTCGACCTGGGGAGATAAAGGCGCGCTTTGAAAATTTCAAGAAGGAAGTCAAGAGCAAACTTTCCCCGTTACCCATCTAGGAGCCTTTGATCAGGGTTAGACGGAACCTACATCCACCATTCCTCGAAGAGGCACTGGAGTATATGCGAGAGTTCCACAAAAAGCATTCGGCTAACGATCTATACGGTTTGCCGAAAGCATGCTAAGATACGATTGATCTCGTTCTGGCCTGTCCTGATGCCGAGCGAATTATTCAAAAGAATTCAGACCTAGGGTTGAAAGCTAGGTTCCAGCACATACGAGAGGCTCGAGTCCTCGGCTTTGACGTCGACCCATATACCGACTTCGAGACGAGCGAGCTTTCCTTCTCTCTTGAAGATCTCCAGCACTTGCGATATCATTTCAAAGTTTTTTCAGCCGTTTCTCTTTTCTGCGTTACGGTCGATGAAACGAAGCGCGTGGAACGCTTAGATGCCTACCTAGACATCAGGGACGCCCGTATTATGTATCAAGAGCAGGCTCACGGCACAACGCAAGTCCTAGACCCTGTTTTGGTTCCCAATGAGCCTGAGCCCCTTGACCAACAGAAGGAAATCCTCCAAGACGCCTTGCAAGAAAATACCTCGGCAACAGTCGATGAGGTCGACCCAAATACTGTCCATGACAGGAGTCCAGAGGAGAAAAGCCCGGCAAACGAAGGACCGTCAAAGGTGGGAGATACCGAGCCGATGGGTCCTTCGGTGCTTAACAACATGGAAATCAGTATGGTCCACGTTCTGCTTGCAGATTTTCAACCACGCACATCCCAACCAAACTTCCTAGACGACGACGTAGTGGTCGAGGAGGCTACTCAAGCCAACTTCGTACTCCCTACCGAAGTTGAGTTGGTGACAAAAGAAGACAACCTCAAGGCAGCTCGCCGAATTATTTCCTCGTTTGTCATCGGCTAATCTCCATCACCTGAAGTCGTTATATGTTACGGCTCATATAGAGGGATACCCAGTATCCAAAATTTTTGTTGACTATTGAGCGACGGTCAATATCATGCCTGTAACGATCATGAAGGCGTTACGTCGCTCTAACGACGAGCTTATTCCATCAGGGATCACCATGAGCAGTTTCGTTGGTGCCAAATCTCAAACCAAAGGAGTCCTCCTGTTAGAGGTGACTGTTGCAGGTCGCAATCACATGACTGCTTTCTTTATAGTCGACTTTAAAACCAAGTACAATGCGTTGCTCGGACGGGATTGGATTCACCAAACAAGTTGTATCCCTTCATCGCTATATCAAGTTCTCATCTTTTGGGATGGTAAGACAGTCATGGTTCACCCAGCCGATCCCATGCCGATCTCATATTTGTTGATTGACGCCGCAGCTACTCATGACATGATGTCTTTCATGGATGGCCATGCCGGTTATAACCAAATCTTTATCGCTGAGGCCGATGTTCATAAAACTGCCTTTCGTTGCCCGGGGGCACTTGGAACATTCGAGTGGGTAGTTATGCCATTCGGCCTCAAAAACACTGGTGCCACATACCAGCGCGCCATGAACGCCATCTTTCATGACCTGATTGGCAAGATTATCGAGGTGTACATTAACGACGTGGTGGTTAAATCAAAACGTCACCGAACACATCTAGACGATCTTCGGCAAGCTTCTTTCATTCGCATTCGACAACATAATCTCAAGATGAACCCGGCTAAGTGCGCATTCGGTGTATCGGCCGATAATTTCTTAGGATTCCTTGTGCATCATCGAGGAATTGAGGTGGACGAAAACAAGGCACGCACAATCATCACTGTGCCACCCCCAACGACAAAGAAACAATTGCAGTCCTTAGTCGGCAAGATAAATTTTCTCCGCCGTTTTATATCTAATTCGACGGGAAAAATGAAGGCCTTCTTTACGCTTCTGAAATAGAAGGACTCGAATCGGTTTGAGTGGGGCGAAGAGCATCAAACGACTTTTACACAGATCAAGGTTTCCCTTACCACACCGCTAGTTCTCATACCACCTCGGCGCGGTAAGCCTCTAAAGTTGTATATTTCAGTGGTCGAAGAGTCTATTGGCTGCCGCCTCGCACAAGACAACGATGCCGACCGCGAACAAGCTATTTTTTATCTCAGTCGGGGTATAATGCACCTGAGATCAATTATTCACCTGTCGAGAAACTTTGCTTGGCTTTGTTTTTCGCCACCACAAAACTTCGGCATTACATGCTTCCATCAGTCACGCAAGTCATCGCCCAAACCGATGTCATCCGTTACATGCTAACGCAGCCTATAGTAAAAGGCCGAATTGGGAAATGGACAATGGCATTATTAAAGTTCAATTTGCAGTACGTGCCTTAGAAAGCCGTTAAAGGCCAAGCTTTAGCTAATTTTTTGGCCCAACATCCCTCCCCGTATGATGCCGGGGGCAATGACGTCGAGATCAGTATGGTTGAAGCACGTGATAACTACTGGACCATGTACTTTGATGGCTCTAGTACCTCAGCCTCGGTTGGTGTTGGCATCGTCATTCAATCGCCTAGCCACTGCCGATGGTATTTTTCTCTCCAGCTCGATTTCGATTGTACGAATAATCAGGTCGAATATGAAACTCTTGTCATCGGCCTTCATGTCCTCCATGACTTAGGAGCGGCCCGTGTCCTCGTCCTCGGTGATTCCAAACTTATGATTAACCAACTTAATGGTTCTTTTCGATGCATGAGTTGTACTCTGGCACCTTACCACATAATTGCCAACTATTTGGCCGAGTCCTTCGACGACATTACATTTGAGCACATTTCCAGGTCCATAATACCGACGCAGACGAACTGGCCCAAATCGCTTCCGGAGCACAACTCCTAGGAGGCAAGTTAGGCCGGGAAATACATGTGTTACAACGACCATACCCGGCCTTGGTTAATCAGCAAGTCCTCCGATGCGAAAACGTGATACGCACAAGAGTCATGTCATTACCTTCGTTCTTAGACCAATAAGACCCTATAGATGTTTGCGCAGTTGAGGCAACGCCAGCTGATTGGAGGAAGCTCATTATCCGGTATCTCGATAATCCTAATAGCAAACACGACCGCAAGACAAGGGTTCACGCCACGAATTATGTCATGTATCAAAATGAATTATACCGAAAAGGTGAAGATGAACTACTATTGTTATGTCTCGGCCCCCAAGAGACTGCTCGAGCAATCACAGAAGTTCATGAAGGAATGTGTGGATCTCATCAGTCGGGCCGAAAAATACGATGGTTGCTTCGACGACATGGTTATTTTTGGCCAAGTATATTAAGCAAACAAAGAGTCCCGGCCGAATCACTGCACACAGTCACTAAACCATGGCCATTTAGAAGATGGGCTATGGACGTAATTGGCAAAATCACGCCGTCCTCCGGGGCTGCCAAGCATGCATGGATACTTGTGGCGACCGATTACTGATGTGAGAATTACTTGACACTCAAATTAAAACCCTATCGACGTAGTATATGAAAGTAGGGATCGTTTAAGGCCGGGGATTAGAAGGGATGCTAATCTATACAAATTAAACTCTAAAACACTAAAACTGGACTCTAGACAATGAAAACAGGTACTATGGATCAATCTGAACGAATTTTAACTCTAGACAACCTAACTTGACTCAAATAACACAAAACAAACTTAAAACAACAAATAAAACTCAACTAGGCAGATTCTAGACACTAGAGACTCAAAACAGGCTAAATAGACTCAAAACAACAAAACTAACTTAAACAGACTCAAAACAGGTTCTAAGGGGTGAATTGGATGACTTTTGGACTAGTTAAACTCAAAACACTAAAAGGGGACAGATTTGGACGAATTTAAACAAACTAAGACTCAATTAAGAACTAGGGGGTTTTTGGACGATTTAAGCAAAACTAAGCAGATTTAAGCAAACAAAGTAAATTGAAAGAGATAAAGGTGAATTCAGGGGTGAAAACTAGTTAGAGGGTTCCTCTCCACACATGAACATATGCATACGAATTGATTTCCAGTTATTCTTCCGATAAACCATGAATGACAATGCTTTGAATTAATTGTATTGCACTAATTAATTCCCAGATTTCCCTAAGTTCATTGAATTGAATGGATAACGCATCACAACCTAATTATTCTTATCAAGTTCCCTAACTATGGAAGACGCATGATAGAGATACATATCAAAGATCATTAAGTTCCATGGAAATCATAAACATTGACAAGACATTCATAACTATGGAATACGCATGTTACTCTTGCCTAGGATTTACTTAACACAATTGTGACTAGCAATCTTTACTACTTGTGAATATAAGTTCCTAACGATTAGGTGAAATTCCCTTATATCCTAGCATCAAATTCATGCATGTAAACTAAGTAGGCCTCCTTAATCAACACACAAGAACAAGTTCTTCATAAAACAGATAAGTAAATCACATTCATAATTTATGAAACAATAACTGAAGGTAATCAATTCATATCAAACATATGTCCATGGCTTTGAATCCACCTCTAACTAAAACGAAATTAGTTCCACATGTTCAACATAATTGAAAAACAAATTAAATTAAACATAGAAACTAAACAAGAGAAGAAAGAACTCCTCATTCTCCAATGGAAGCCACGGCAAGGCCTTGTCTTCCCTTCTCTGCAGCAAAATATGGATTTCTGAATGTATATGGGGGTGTAGAATTCGTATGGATGGGTGGTGGTCTGCGGCAAGGCTTGGAAATATGTATATATAGCATGGCAAACCCTAGGGGAATCAGTTTAGGACTTGGACTCAGCATAAGCAAGGGATTAGGACCCTAGGTGTGGCAGAATATGTAGGAAAAAGGATTATGGCCCAATTGATTTCTGAGAAGGATTTGTAGAACCCAAATCCACAAGGAAAAGGCCTAACAATCAGAATCCAAGAGGGAAAGGGCCTGAAAGGTGCGGCACAATAGGATAAGGGCAGGGAATGCCTTGCAAGGCAAGGAAAAAGGATTCTAGAAGGGAAGGAGACGCCAGATTTTTAGGCTTCTAGAAAGAATGTGTTTCTGGGCAGATTTTGGGGTTTCTAGAAGAGTTTGGGGCGCCACTTTTGTAGGAGAATGGATAGGACTTCTAGAAATCAGGTTTTAAGTCCCCTAAACTGAAGAAAATAGGTTAGGATAAGATTAGGATAAGATAAGGTAAGATAAGATAAGGATTGGGTAAGATAAGATAAGATAAGGTTGTTTGGATAATGTTTTGGATAATTCTCCTTCTTTTGAGCTGATTCCTTACCTTCTTTATCTTCAATTTCTTTCTTCCATCTTCTTAGCTGATTTCAAGCCTTTATATCTTCAATTTCGTCCATCAACTTGCCTCCATCCTTGCACTACCCAATCTTGGCCCAAAAATGCTCTAGAATGCTCCAAATTGCTTCTTTTTGCCATCTTGACACTTTGAACCTACAAATACACGAAAATAGCTTAAAATACAAAATTAACTAAGAACTAACAACGTAAATGCATGAAAACAAGCTAACTAAGTCGCATAAATATGGTCAGTCTATGAGGCAAGAGTTAGAGGGTTTGGAAGAAGCGCGGCTTGATGCATATAATTTATTGATAGCGCAGAAAAAATTGCCGAACGAGCTTATAACCAACGGGTTAGACAAAAAACATTCGGTGAAGGAGATTTGGTTTGGCAAACTGTGTTGCCTATGGGAATTAAAGATCTTAGGTTCGGTAAATGGTCGCCGAATTGGGAAGGACCGTTCATCGTTCATAAAGTCCTCGGCAAAGGGGAATATCACCTTAAAGATCGAACCGGCGCAGTTCACAAGTTACCAATCAATGGGAAATTTTTAAAGAAATACTATCCGACTACTTGGGAAATGCTGGAATAAAAGTTTCATCTTATTAAAGATTGTCAAAAAAGTACAACTTGAGCCGGTCAGTCAGTGCATAAGTAAATCTAGGGTGACGGAGGAAGAAAAGTTTCAAGCACGACCTTCAGCTCCAGCCACTTCACTTCGCCCATTGTGACCTCGGCTTGACGAATCCTCTTATCAAATTTAAGCCGTTCGACCCGCTTCACGCTAGCCGTATAGTCGATTAGGCAGGATTTGCCACCCAACTCAAAATCTTCACAAGTTCAGAAGCCACGGCCGATCTCTGATTTTGAAGCTCAATGATCTGATGGTCCAAGTCGGCCAGAGCATCTTTCTTTGCTTTCATGGCTTTAACTTTTGGGCAGAGAGCTTCGAGAACGCCCGATGCAGCCTTCAAGTCGTCTTCGGCCCGAAAAGCTTTCTCGAAAATGCTGAAAAATTCTCAAGTCTACTCCAAGGTCGAAGATGCCCGGGTAATAGCTTCAGGGCTCAACTGACCATTAACCGCGAGGTCATTGAGACATTCGCCGACGGAGTTGAGACCCTTGCGTTCGAGAATTTGGGAGGTCGAAAGTGATATGAGCTCTTACAACTTGACAAGAGTAGATGAGTCGGCCGAGGACCCAATCGTGGCCGCCGAGGGACCAGCAGTTCCCAACGCAGCTGAGAGGAGAGCATCGAATTCGACTTCCCACGAAGGCTACACGAAAAAGAAAGGTCAGAATATGTTAAATCATCACACAAGCAAGCAAGAGGGAAATTTTAGACCTGCCGAGAAGAGACTTCGGCCATGTCTGCTGGATCGTTGCTCGAACCCAGAGAGCTCAATGGCCGAGCCTAGTGCTTTAGACTACTTCTCAATTCACGCGGCCGATGAAAGTTATCTACATTTGACGGCCACTGAGGTGGGCAACAGATATAGATAACGCCATTTGGCGCATAAAAATTTCGGTGAAAAGAGAACGCGGGCACTTGACATTTAGTATTTTTTTAGTTTAGCATTCTAAGGCAGAAGATTGATAAAAAAAAACTGTGAAAATGGTGCTTACATAGGCGGAAGTAGCTTCCTGAGGAGGGATGCCGAGGTCTTGATCCTGCGGGTGAATCAGCGTTTTCGCCGTTGCTTCAGGCTCGGCGGCTGGGCATTTTCCATGAGCAACCATGGGAGGCTCGACCTGACCGACCGCTTCAGCTATTGCAGGTGGGTCGACCCGGCGGGCTGCTTCGACCGTCGGAGGAGGACTGTTGGGGTTGTGGTCACTATCATCATCCTGAAATAGAGGTTGTTAAAATTGTTCGAAGTTGTTTGAGAGAGAAAGAATTAAGAACCGCACCATTATTCCTCCATGATGATTGCCGATTGTCTCGGAGTTTTGGAAGGAGTTCTTCTCGTCGATGCAGTTACCTCTTCCAAGATAGGGGCCACGACCGGTTCAGAGGTGGTCGTTCTCTCAATCAGCGGAAAAGCAGCCGGTTCGGCTGGGGTCGGAGGTGCTGTGTCCTCGGCTAGCAGGGCAGCTGCCGGCTCAGTCGTGACTTAGGGCACGGATCGAGCCTCAGGTGCTTGGCCAGTTTGGGCCCGCCGCACGACTGCTTCGGGGCCGATGAAGGGAAAAACGTCAGCTGTGGCTGATCCTGTCGTTTGGCTAGAGACGACATGGATCTCCCATTCCCCTTTCTTTGCCAATTTCTTGACACGCTCGGAGGGTTGAGGGGCCACGGCTGCTGTCTCGGTCTCATGTCGAGGTCGTTTGCTTGGCCTGGAGGAGGGAATCGATTTCTTCTTGGCCGCAACGGCGGCCACCACTTCTACCTTCTTTGGCATTCGGCTGCCTGGAAAAAATAAGCGAGTCAGTAAAATTATGACGATTTTTCTCTCATAAGCAAAGTAAAAATAGCTGTATACCTTACGTCGCGTCTTTAGGCGGGAGAGCAGGGGTCTTATTCGGACGGTCACCGAAGAGTCTGCTTATGATATCTTCAACTGGTGCACCAAAGAAGTTTTGGGTGCACTCTTCCCACCAGTCACCAAAGGTATCGGTGCTGAGAGATTCAGGGACGACCGGTCGAAGGCGAAGCTTCTGGCACCGTTCTTGAAACTCCCTCTTCACGTCTTTGCATTCCTTTTCCGAGGAACCAGAAAGGCGTTCTCGGCTCAAAAGAGTGCGCGAAGTGAGAAGGTGGACGGGGCAGCCTTAGAGGTAGTCGAGTTGCCGGGTGGAGAAGTTTGGATGGTAGACCTCCCAGCTTGCTCGGCGGGTGTCACAGCCAAGAAGAAGGTCACGGGTGAGCACGAACGACCCCCAGATTTGACTGAGATCAGCTTCTTCTTCCGTGCTCCACGCTGACGAGGGGAGCATGACCGACGAAGGAAATTCCCGACGACAGCAGATCAAAAATTCATCGTCGGAGAAAGCGTCGAGGGTGAAGAAGTATTTGAATACTTCCTCGGCCTTGTGCGGGGGCACTGGTCGAGAAGCCAATTGAGGACCAAGCGCCTCGGTGGGCAAGAAGTTAGTGATTTCTGGCCAAGGGGGACGAAGTAAACCTGCAGCCAGAGTTGGAAGACCCAGAGTGGGCTGCTCTGGTGCGGGTCGACCTTGTGAAAGGTCATCTTGGCCAAATAGCGAAGGAGGTGAGCGAGGATCGTCGGGCTAAGAGCCAAAGTGTGGTCGCTAGCCAGAGCTTCGGCCACTGGCATGTTCTCGACCAAACATTTGTTCGACTTGATACAACAGATGTATTTATTGTACTAATAGAAGAGAAAAGCCTCGTGTTCTCCTTCTCGCAGATCTTCGTCCCCTCGGCCGGCGAAATGGAGGTCGAGGGTGTTGTAGTTGAAGAAATTCTTGTGAAGTTTCTGAACCTCCTCTTTCGAAGGTGTTTGACCTTCGCCGCTCAGTATCTCGAGGGCCCGCTTGTCGAAAAGCGCTTTCAGGTCGAGGTTTGATGGATATCCAGAGAAGGCAGCATCGATTGGAATGTCAGACGGGGAAGTCCCCAGAAGGGCCGTGACGACGAGAATGGTAGGACTGACGGGGTCGAGAGGTAGGACCAGGGTGTTGGTAGCCGAGCACCAGAGGTTTGTGGCGGCTATGAGAAGCTCCTTATCCATAGCTATCTCCAGTGATGAAAGGCGAATGGCGTCGTAGATGCCGAGCGTTTTCCATTGCTCGTCGAAAACCTTCTCCATTCGCTCGACCCAGGCTACCCAGGTTGCAGTGGTCGAGGGCCAGGAGCCTTGAAGTTTAGCCGAACTCCATTTTGACCACTCGAAGCCTTGCAGCAGGTGTTTCAGGCACTCGACTTTGAAAATTTCAGTGATCGGGGATGGCACGACCGCTTTGAAAAGAGGACTGAGGATCTGGTGGGGGGTGTTCATGTCGCATTCGAAGCGAATGGTTTTGATGGCGCAATGGTCGACGATCTTCTCGTATTTCTTGCATTCCTTGGAAAGCTGGGAAGTGAAGGAGGCCATCGCTAATGTTTGGAAGGCTTTTGGAAAAGAGGTTTTCTGGTTTGGGGTTTGAGAACAGAAATCTGGGGGAGAAAGGATTCTCTGGGTTATTCTGGGAGTAAGAGCAAGGGTTGGACTTCAGAAAATTAGAAAGCGTAAAGGTGCAAACGAAAGAATTCTGATATTTATAGGGTCCTTGGAGGAAGATTAATCGGTCCAGAGTTCAAAATAAAAGGGAAATTAGTCGAAAGGTCTCTAATCATTATGAATATCCGAATAATCCAGGTGAAGAGACCGAGGTTTTCGTATTTTGAGGATGCATGATTACGTATGGCGATGAGTTTTATGGGAAAGGACGCTTCGGTGCTCGCACGATCGCCAGGTTATTTAAAAATCCGTAGATCGAGGTGCGATGATTGCACTTAGTAAGAGATTCGACGGTTCAGTGAATCACACGCTTCAGACGTCATTACTAAGGGCAGTTATGGCAGAAGACACCATGTAGTGGTACGGTTGGCAGAAAGAAGATCGTGCAATCGTGTTTCATAAATGCGCCTTGGAAATCGAGGATTTGGATTATGAAGAGAGAAAATTCGTTTCTTCAAGGTCAGGGCTCGACTGGTAGTTCTCTAGGCCGAAGACCTCAGAAGCGAGGGGGTAATGTTTAGGCCCAAAATATTAGTTTAGGCCGAATTAGAATTGTTCTCGGCCCAGAAGGTACTATTTAGAGGCTTGTGGGTTATTTAGTCCATGGGCCGAGATCGGCCAGGTCCAATCGCCATAGGCCGCCAAGTCAGGTTGGCCGAGTCCTATTGGGAGGATGAGTGATTTAGATAAAGGCAAGGAGGTCGAATCCTAGTATAATAAGGAGTCTCAGCAGGATGAGGACGCTGACAACCTGGAAATGAATGCGACTTGATAGGAGACTAGGTTCAAGGTCCTGATAGAAGTGGAATTGGTCGAGATAGGGATGGGTCAGAATAAGGAATCCTAATCCGAGTATGATTTGAACTTGATTGAAGAGACATATGCTCCTATAAATACAGAAGTAGTGGCACCGTTCAGAGCCCCTCCAATTCAACACACAAATCTGCCCTGCGCAAACCCTCGCTCTACGCGAAACCTCTCAACAACCTTGAGATTTTTATTTTCCTTTTCGCCAACACATCTTCAGTTTGGATATACAGCACTGTGAAGGCAACCGGTGAACATCTTCAGTTTGGATAAACAGCACTGTAGCCGTAGAACCATTCGACCGCGGAGCACCTTCAGTTTGGATAAACAGCACTGTGAAGGGGCTGACTGGTTACCTATCCAAGTCTCGGTCGAGAAGGATTTCCAAATCTTTGTTGGTCGAGGTCATCTCATCAGCCTTCTCGGCGAAGTGAGGTGTTACCAGGTTACTACATTCGGCACATTGACAGCCGAATCTGATATTGAACTTCGCAAATTAGCAGCCTTGTCTACAGGCTTTAGAATCCAAGAGCCGAGTCAAGGTCCTTCCTCAGCCGCAATCGCAAGACGCAGAAGTCAGCCGCGCGCTCAATGCAACATCAATAAATTTTACTCCTCGGCCGAGCTCGGCCGACGAGTTGGCGCGCACTGCACACAACCGAAGGACGTAGTTAGCTTATTAGTGAAACTCAATGTGTAGTGCACGTGTGACTTTGCTTCCTAAGTACTATTGTACTAGCTGATCAATGGATATGTGATTGACTTTTGTTAGTAAATTTTACTTCTGTTAGAGATGTGATATAATATTACACTTACAATTACAAATCTGCTAGATCCAAACTCTACATGCCCTCAATTGTAAATTCATACAAATATATATATATATATATATATATATATATATATATCATTGGTATGCATAATGCATGCATACCTTACTCATCAGTGTAGGCAAGTAAAACAGTCTCAATCGCCTTATAAAAAAAGGAAAATTTAGAAAAATGGTCAAATTTTGGACCATGAATTGAATTTTAGTCAGCCATTATAATTTTTCATAATTCTAATCAAAACTTGACATGAAAATATTACAATATCCTTGTTAACTAAAATAATTACAAAACTATATCTTCTCCATCCATTCATTGTGCAGTCTTTTCGACTCTATCCTGCAAAACAGTTAGAGCACTGCTCCCTCATCGATTTTGTTTTTATAAAATGACTACAAAAAACCTTTAAACACCCTAACCAATTTCCAGCTATCTCGTTGAGATCTGCTACAAATTTTGCATATTTTCTCGAGAAAATCTGTTGACTTTATTTTTATTTTTTGTGGATGACTATTGAGATCTGCTACAAATTCTGCCACCCTAGAAGTTCATCTATCATTGTACCATGTCTTGCCTAGACGTTAAATACAGCGCTTGCTAGGAGGCAACTTAGCTGAGTATGTGTTATTTTCTTTTATTTTGTGTCTTTTAGTTTTTGTTTTATTTCATTTTTTGCACTCTCTGACTTGCTGCATTGCTACATTCCATTCATTTTTTACTCATCGACGACAATGCTTAGTTTAGGTTTGGGGGTATGGGATTGAAATTTTCTGTTTGTTTTTAGTTTTTGCTAAAGTTTGCTTTTGCTTACTAATGTGAATGTATATAAGGGCTATGTTTACAATCAGAACTATGGTGTTGTCATGAAAATGTTTCATATCACATTTTTTTTATTTTTTTCCGCAATTTATTATGGTTAAAGTACCATGCTCAAATTCTGGAAGAATAGTGGAGACTACCCTAGTGAGCTATTTTGAGCCTATTTGCTTATTTGAGAAGGTTTAAAGTGTTTCTACTCCTATCTTTTTCTTTCAAATTCACTTCAAATAATCACATTATTCCTTTTTGATTGAATGCTAAGAATAATCCTATGTTGCAGATACCATGTGATTTTTATCACCTATAAATAAACTCATCAAGACGATGTTAGGCTATGCATGTTTTAACCTCTAAAAGGCTTAATTTCCATCCATTTGTGTGCTCTTTTCACCCTTGTTGCAACCAAACACATTCAACCCTATTCTTTCATCACCCACACTAAACTCTACCCATCTTAGCCCATTAGCACCATACCTTGTAGTTTGGGGAATATCAAAGTGGTGAACACAAAGATGGTTTGAGTTCTAGATCAAGAATGGGGCATGTACCAAGGTAAAATGTGCTGGAATTGCAAATAAAAAAAAGAGTTACAGAAAAAAAAAAAAAAAAAAAAAAAAAAAAAAAAAAAAAGAACTAAAGAAAAGAGAAGATGCAATTTTCAAATCCTTCCATTATCACGCATGGGTCCTGGATGCCAAGAACAAATAATGAAGATCAATTCAAGTGAAGAGCCTGCTTATTTCACAACAAAGACACTTTGGTATGTCCCAAGTTCTAGTATTTCCTATCCCTTCTTTCGTAGCCCCAACCCTAAACCTTACATTACAACCTTGTGAAAAACCTACCTAATCTTTAGGGATGTATTCATGGGTGCTGGTAAGTATGTGTGCTATCCATATTCTTAGTATTTGACTCATTTCATGATATTTGTTTAGAAATCGTGTTTTTATTTCATATTTCGGATGTGAGCATTTTGATTCCCTTTTACATAACTCCACTCACATATGTTTGTTGAGGGACTATGCCTTAGGATCTGTGTGAAAATTTGAGTGATATATGTGAGGACTAGAGTTGAGGCGAATTCTATCTTTGGCATTTGAGTATGGTATCTTTGAAGTCATGAGTCACGGAGTAATATTTTTACACTATACACATGATACGATTCATTGAAGTGGCAGATTTAGTTTGAATGTATGACTAGGCTATCATTGACTCTTATAAGTTTGTTTCAAGTATGATTTAACCAATTTGTTTGTAGAGTCTATAGATGTTTATGGGCGTCATCGCTGTAAACCCTCAGGAGACAAAACTCCTCCTACTAAGGACACCTTGAGGTTTAAAGGCTTGTTGCACATGCTCAGTCCAATCGTTTAGCCAGCGAAAGTGGTCTAGTTAGATTTTTCTTTGTTTTGTTTGTTTCTAGTTTTAGTTTTGCTCGAGGACTAGCAAAGACCAAGTTTGGGGGTATTTGATAACTCATATATTTCATACATTTATACCATCCATTCCTAATCTCATTGTGATATTTTTTTGAGTTAAATTAGTTGCGTTTTACCCTCTTTGGTGTTAATGTGCAGTTAATTGTATTTTAGAGTCCATTTGAGGGTAAATGAGGCAAAATGATGCTGAAAGTGGAGAAATGAATAAGGATTCTGATGTAGAGAGAAAATCAGCAGTGGAAATTGAATATGGTGATGAATATGGCCTTTTAAGAGACCAATAACAACTAAAAAACATTTGAAATAAATGCTCCATTACTGGGATGTCTTGGCATTCTATAACTGTCTCTTTAACATTATAAAACCTAGTCTTTCACCCACTTTTACACAAGCTCCCTCTTTAGGACTCCCAAAACTCTTTTTTTTCTCTTTCTTTGGTCTTTTTCCAGAAACAAAAACCCCATTTCCATTCACCATCCGTTGCCACCAAAGAAATCACGAAGCCGCGCTATTCTTGGAGAAGTTCAACATCAGAATTGCTTCAGGGGGTTTCTTTTATGGATTTAATTTCACTCATGTTGCTCTTCATATCTATATATTTTGTGATCATGGTGTGTAATTAAGTTCATAGCTGAGGATTTCAATGTAGCCTTGCAAAACTACTCTATGTATTTACATTAAAGTGTTCAAATTACCAATCTGTTTTCTTGTTTCATTCACTTATTCTACTATTTAATTTATTTGTTAATCTTAATGTTTGATCACCATTTTGGCTGCTTATGAATTATTTGATCAAGGTTATAGTACACATTATGCTTAATCTTGGTAGACATGAGAATGAATGGAGAAACTGCTATGTATACATCCTGCCATGTGATTTCTTCGGTTCTTTGAAGTTTTCTTGTCCTTAATGGATTCTTAATTGGTAATCTAGGTTGAACATCACAACTAGGTTGCAGATTAGGAGTACTTGATCACAACCACACATCAAATGGATGATCATAAATAAGTAAAACGAACCATAGCTGCAGATTGGAGAGTTGAATACGTTAAGACTTAATTTTCATTGAATTAGCTTGTAATGGTGAAATCGGTATCCCTAGTTCCATTTCCATTGTTTCTGAATCAATCTATCATTCATCTTTATCTTGTCTTGCATTTTAAGTTACTTTAGCTTTCAAAACAAAAATCTAAATTCAGTTTGCATTTTCATTGTTTAGTTAGAGCAACTCCACCCATGGAGCCCTCCCCCCCCGGCAATCCACTATTCAATCCACCCTATTGAACAGTAACTGCCTTTAATGAATAGTAACTACCATTAATAAACAGTAAATTACCGTTTGCATCTCCACCCTTGGAGCCCTCCCCCCTCGCAATAGGGAATAAAATATTATTTTTTTTGTTTGTTTAAATAATACAAGATAAAATTATTTGTAATTTCGGAGAAGAATTTTTAAATTGTTCTTGTTGCGCCACGTGTCATTTTATCCAAAAAACAATTATTTTTTTGATGGATTTCAATAAGATTTTTATCCAATGTCATCGTGCCACGTGTCGTTATCTTTTCAGAATCTTTGAGGATAGATTTCGATCGGATTTTAAATTGTTCTCGTTGTGCCACGTGTCATTATCCGAAAAGATAATTATAGGAGATCGATTTCGATAAGATTTTTATCCAATGCCATCATGCCACGTGTCGTTATCTTTTCAGAATCTTTGAGGATAGATTTCGATCAGATTTTTAACGAATGACGGCATGCCACGTGGCCCTATCTACAAGCCAATCCTTTCTGAATCGTCCATATAATCCACCATTAATCCTCATAAATCTCACACCAACTTTCTCAAGATCTCTATCATTATTCATAGTTTCTGCTTCCTTCATCACCAAAATCTTTATCATTATTCATAGTTTCTGCTTCCTTTTTACAATGTCTTCTTCTTCATCAAGGATGATGTGGGAAATCGATCAGCACAAGGAAGACTTGTTCAACCAATCTGAAGGATTGTTAAATCTTCAGATAGACGAAAATGAGATGGAAGAGGAGGAGGAGCGTACAAGGAGAGATGACAAAGCAAGAATGGCCAGACACGCACATTCCCGTCGGGCGGTCCAAACTGTGGCTCAGATATGCAGGCTTAGCCGTTCCAGAAACCTTGAAAGAAGCAGGCAACGACGGGGTGAAGAGCTGTTGGGCGATTACTTTGTCCATAACAGTGCATTTCCTGATACGTACTTCAGACGTCGTTTTAGAGTGGAACGACATTTGTTCAACAGAATCATGACTGATGTTTGCAACCATGATTCTTACTTTGTGCAAAAGAATGATGCTTGTGGTGCTATGAGTCTCTTGCTTGAGCAAAAAATCACTGCTGCGTTGCGGATGCTTGCGTATGGAGTGTCTGTAGACCAAGTGGTTGAGATAACGAGGATGGGGAAATCAACCATTCTTGAGTCCCTGATGAGGTTTTGCAGAGCAGTCGAATCTTTGTACACCGCAGAGTACCTCCAAAAACCTACTCACATTGACTTGCAAAGGCTTCTGAAGAAGGCCGAGATGCAAGGTTTTCTTGGGATGATAGGAAGCATCGATTGTATGCACTGGACGTCGAAAAATTGTCCCAGTGCATGGCAAGGCGCATATGGGGACAGAAAAGGAGCAAAATCAATCATTTTGAAGGCGGTAGCATCTTTTGATACATGGATATGGCACGCCTTTTTTGGGGTTCCGGGGGCTCAAAATGATCTCAACGTCCTTGCCCAATCCCCAGTGTTTAACGACGTCCTACAAGGAAGGGCACCAAAAGTCACGTACGTCATCAACGAATGTATGTACGACGGGTCATACTACCTAGCTGACGGCATTTACCCACAGTGGGAAACATTTGTCAAAACAGTGCCACGTCCGCGAAGTGCAAAGCTCGTTGGGCGATCGTTAGGGGTGCTGCCAGAATGTTCGATTTAGAGTCACTTCGATCCATCATGATGACGTGCGTCATTCTTCACAACATGATTGCGGAAGATGAGTTCGATTATGATGCGGTTGATGAATATGAGCCGGACACAATGAACAATTCAAAAACACGGATATATTGTGCGCATGATGCTACCGAAGAACCCATGCAACACGAGCCATTAGAAAGGGATGGACATTACAATGAAAGGGTCATTCAACGATATACTGCACTTCAAAGCCATCTATGCACAATGCTCGGCAAATTAACTTGATAAAGCACCAGTGGGCATTGAAACAAGCTGAAGATACTTAAGTTTATGTAGCATGTTTGTTTGTATTTAGTATGGTTATTTAATTTTATTTGGTGTGTTTTTTGTAGTGAGTTTTTTATTATTTGGTATGTTTATGTAATTTTATTTGGTGTGTTTATGTAATTTTATTTGTTGTGTTTTTTGTTGTGAGTTTTTTATTATTTGGTATGTTTATGTAATTTTATTTGGTGTGTTTATGTAATTTTATTTGGTGTGTTTATGTAATTTCATTTGGTGTGTTTATGTAATTTTATTTGGTGTGTTTATGTAATTTTATTAGTATAAATATATTACGAAATTAAATAAATGTACTCTCACTTTAAAAAAAGTACTAAATTCAATAAATTGGAAACAACATAAATAATAAATTACAACCCAAAGTGATTGGAAAACTATGGGCGCCGATTACAAAAAGTACCCTATTCATCATCACTTAACCAATTTGTGGTGCTAGGATGATCTTCTCTTGTCGTGCTAGGACCATCTCCTCTTGATCTCGCTTCTCTTGCACGCCTCCTTCGCACCACATCCGCTTTCTCCGACTCCCAAAAATATTTAGAATTTGGAGACTTCCCTTCTAAAGGCGTGTTCATAATGTCACGATCTCGTTGAGCCATTCTTTCTTCTCTAGCCAACTCCCTTTCTTGCTTAAGTAGTTCTCTTTCCCTCTCAATAGCTTGAAATGCCCTATCTACAGCTGCAGCTTTTGCCTCATCTCTAGCCTTATCAGCCTAAAATTTCGCCATTTCCCGCGCCAAACTCAATTCACCTTGGCGAGCAAGATCTTCCATGTACTTTGCATAATCATTGTTGGAAGCACTCCCTTTTCTCTTTGACACCTTCTTACCTTGAGGCCTAATTGGATAACAGGTCGACCCCAACGCTTGTTCAGGGTTGGGCGTTTTAGGCACTTCTTCTCCATCTTCTTCATGATCGGGTGTAGACTGTAGAGGGGTGCTGTTCATGCAAACTTCTGAACCAACGGGCACAACTTTGATTTTAGGACAATCTTTAACAATATTCCAACATTCCCACCGGTTAAATGATTTGTTTTTTGATTTGATTTTGGCACCATACCATGCTTGTGCTTGAAGTTGCTACAAATGAATAATAATGAAATTAGGTAACAAATAAATAATACAAACAAATGAATAATAATGAAATTAGGTAACAAATAAATAATACAAACAAATAATTATAATCAAATTAGGTAACAAATAAATAACACAAACAAATAATAATAATGAAATTAGGTAACAAATAAATAATACAAACAAATGAATAATAATGAAATTAGGTAACAAATAAATAATACAAACAAATAATTATATATTCTTACCTCATCCGAGTAATTTTCCCCACTTCGAAGATTACTACTAGCTTGTGCCAAGGTGTCTCTCCATGTACTAAAAGAATGGCTAAGTAATTTCCAACGACTGGACACCGATTCTTTGGTTCTTTTCCCACCCATTTTCTCAAGAAATTTGGTATGAATTAAACTCCACATTTCTCGCAACTGCATCTCATTACCCGTAAGCGAACTATGAGTAACTTCAACCCAGCTAGTGCACAACGCAACATCTTCAAGAAGCAACCAATTCGTACCTGCATCAGTAGTCATTTTGTGGAAAAAAAATTGGATTGAAACTTTGAGACAAAGATAGGAATTTGATTGAAAGTAGTTGAGAAAATATGAAATTATGGTGTAAGTTAGATGGAGAAGAAGTGGTATTTATAGAAAAGTAAAATCAATTTTTTACAAAATTTTTTAGATTTTTTTTTTGGATTTTTTACAATTTTTTTTAAAATTTTTATTCAACTAATTAATTTCTGCCGTTGGATTTAAAAAAATTTGAATTCCAACACTCTAGATTGTGCCACGTGTCAAACGGTAACTTTTCTTAATTTTAAAACTTTTTTTCTTTTTTTTTAATTTATAAAGTAGATTAATATCAACCGTTGATCTCAGATCGAATGATTGATATTAAATCAGCTTTTTTTTAATTACCGTTTTAAATCGGACGGCTCATATTCAAGAGCCGTTGGGATCGAACGGACTGTGGGAAGCCATGGGGAAGCAACGGTCACTGAATCTCTGTGCGCGCGGGCCCTGCGCCTGATTTCTTGTCGGGCGACGCGCCCCCACACGCGCGTGAGGCGCACGCGCTTGACACAAAAAAAATAAAATAAGCTTGGGCCTCGGGCTCCAGGCCCGTGGATTCCCCACCCCACCCTCACTCGGGCTCTCCAACGCTGGAGCAGAGTCCACCGATCCTCGGGCCCTTTCCTCTCCCCTGTCCCCCGAGCGCAGTCCATGGGTGGACTTGCTCTTAGGGTTCATATAAAGCTAGTAGTTTATAGAGGTCTAAACAATCCATGTGGTTCGACACCCTCTCTTGGCATATGTTGGCATGGTCGCTCAAAAGTTGTTTACATTAGCTGACATGATCGCTCGGAAATTGTTGAAATCTATCAACATGTATGCAATATGACTTGGCAAATGATTTCAAGTTTTCCAAGGCTGCAATGCTATTCAGTCCAAAAAATTTTGCACGCTGCGTGCGCTATTCTTATTGACACCCTTCCCCGAATTATTTTTGCTAGATCCAGCACTAGTGATTAGTAGCAAAAGTTCTCTAGAGATGTGGCTTAATTCGTCTTTAAAACCAATTTTTCTTACCAAGCACAAAAACTAGTATTATCAAGTTAAAGAACAAAATGCAATGGTGGAATTTTTTTAACGTTTAATTTATTTATTTTAATATTTTTCTATATAATTATAAAGATTTTCTTTATTGTTTAAGTAATTAGTTATAAGTTGTGAATTTATTAGCATAATTTTGGCTAAAGAGGTTATTTGAAAGTGGATTAAAACATGAAAGGTTGTTAGTGTAATGTTTCAAACGTGAGGAAGTTTTGTGAAAACTCGATAAACCTTAGGAAGCATTAGTGTAATTAACTGTTTGTGGATGCGCGCGCTTCTTTTTCTTTTTCCTTACCAAAAATAATAAAATTACAAAGACAAATAAAATTGACACACTATTTAATAACGATAGACCTTACCAACATATGTGTGGCAAAATTATATTAGAGTATGCAGCTAATGTTTCATTTGGGTGTGTATACACAAAATTACTCATAATCGTGAAGACATTGGTTGTTAAAAAAAGATTGTCATTGAACTGGCTAATGCTTCAATTCTCTTTTTGAAAAAAATGAGAAATAATCAATACTAAAATTATTTAAATTACGGGAAGAAAAATTCAAATACGAGATTTCGGGTGCATGGACAAATATTCTTAACCGACTGAACTATAAGCTCCTTGCAAATAAACACATTGTTTTAATAATTTAGTTTATCTAGGGTTCAACATGAATTAAATGCAAATTAAGATACCATAAGCAATATTAAGGTGATTATAACATATATTTTATGAGAAAATATACGATATTCATTGAAGTAATAGGAATACGTACAATATTGAGGATATGGTGCATTACATGTATTAAAAGTTAAAGTTTAGATAGCATAAAGCAACGGTTCTATGTGCATACAGGCGGCGGACATGCAATAACTTTTTGGATAGCTTTTGTTAGATGGCGAGTCACGTTATTCGCACATCATCTCCACCGCTATCTGTCGCGGGCTTGCTATCTCCAACTCTCATGTCTCCTTTGTCTCCTTTCTAGTTTTTTACATGTGTTTTTTAACTTAACTTCAAACCTGACCATGTTAAGTTTTTGTAAAATTAATTAAAAAGATAAAATTGAAAATTAAACAAAAACCCCGATTGCAACCACCAAACCCAAACTTCCCCACCACGCATGTCGGTTGCGATTCCTCACCACATGCGAAGCTTCATTTCTTTCTTTCTATATCTCTCTTCATTTCTAGTCGGCGAAGCTGTATTGCATTTTTCTCACTTTTTTCAGATCTTGGTGTTCGCACCGTTTTAGACATCGACCGTTTCAAATTTACCTATATCGATTGATTAGATATCTTCATTGCATCCCAATTTCCAATTACTTGACGGTAACTGTTCGACGTGTTGAATCAATCTTAAAGAGAGAGTGAGATAGGGCTCATAGAGAAATATAAAATGGAGGGAAAGCTCCGCTGACGGTGATGGGGTGGTGTCGTTGTCAGGAGTTTATTTAACCACTAGTTCTTGTAAATTTTTACTTTTCACATTTTTCCAAGCACAAAATAATTCGAAAAATTCTGGAGCATATAAGTGAATTTTTACCTATCTTTAAAGCTATTCTTATTGAAGACCAACTCAATCAAGCAAAGAATCACAATCAAATCCAATCAGGGATTCTATGAGATAATTCCAAGATATTATTAATTAGGTAATATCTTTGGGTTAATTCTCTCATCCATCCAACATATGACACACCTTGACGAACTGAACGTTGACACATGGCACGATATCCCTTTCTTCATGGCAGGCCACATCTCCCTATAAATACCCCATTATCCACCAATTTTGGGTAGGATTTTGCTATACAATTAAGCCCTAAACTCTTTCTCTTTTCAGATAAACTGACTTAGGCATTGGATATCCATTGGCCAAACCCCCTCCTACTCTTTGGGCGCCTGGCTTTGGCCTTTGAAGAAAGGTATTTGATTGTTTTGTAAGTACAATTTTCTCAAGGCTAAAGACGATGGATTTTTGGTACTATAAATTGGCATTTAACCGCATTTAGTTATATTTGGACCGTTCAAGTAATCTAACGGCTTAAGACGTGACACATAAGTTGATATAGAATTTAATTACTTATATTCCTTTTTTTTTCCTAAGTTTTATTACATTTATTTTTTAACTTTCAGTTCTTTTCCTACAAAAATATCATTTGAATCGGATATTATTTAATCATCCAAATGTATGGAACAAATCAATGGTGTGAGTGGTAAGGATTTCATTTATAACAATTTATAACTAGCATCATGTATAGATTGCAAGGGCTAGTGGAACAAAGGTTAAGATCGATGGAAAACAAACCTGCATCAACTAGAGTTGTCTGAGGTTTTGCAAAGAGTCTTCTACTCTCTCCGAGCAGTATGGTTCTACCAAGGAATAGGGGTTGCTCAGTAATAAAACCCGATCTTATGGGAGTAGAGACATCCTTATTATAGTTGTTAGGGTTCCTCCAATACTGCTTATCATAATAATTGGATTGATACACCTAATCACTATTTATTCCTTAGTTTGTCCCACCAAGGCATGCACATGATATCTTGCATAATTTAGATTTTACAAAAGTCAACCAATGTTAATTAGCTCCATGATTCTTGCCAATCGTTTATTCAATCATATGTTAGGACAAATTACTTGTCTAGCAACTAACTTTCCTTTTGTATGATTAATGACACAATCCTTGACAACTCAACACAACTCTTACATTCTCTCACTTTGAGTGTGATAAGATTTTTAGTACTTGCGCAAATAAGGTTAAATCATTGAAAATACTTGCAAGAATACAAGGTAATTGTAGTATAAATGCTCATGCAAGGTCGTTGTCCCCAAAGATTGTTTGACTAATTTGTAATTAAATCAACTCTTAATTAACTATTAAAACAGATTTTTATCAAAGATTTGAGATTTTTAAATTTAAAAATATTAAATTAACAATAAAGGAAATCTGAAAGTTTGGTAATAATAGCAGCAAAGAAGAAAAACGTTTTTAGATTAAAATCAATTTAAAGAAAAACTAGGGTTTAGCAGTCACCGTTACAATCCTATGCCATTCTACTAATTACTTATGAATTTCCACATACATGCTTTGAAGGTTAGGTTTTCCTAATGCATATTTTCCTCATGATGTTCAAGCGAAAACGTAAATCTAACATGCAACCCTTCTATGATGTTCAGATCAAATATAAACATGCAAGACTCATTAAGCTTTGTGAAAACCCTTTGAAAAACCATGCAACCCTTAAGAACGTGATGTTTGCCTTAAGTGAACTTACAATTACTAATCACAAGAAGCCCTCCTCAATTTGAGGGTGATGTTCCAACAGAAATTGCATCAAATTACTTGTCTCAATATCCTAATGGTGATCAATCATTAAAATAGATAGATAGTTTTAATCGCGATGATTAATAATTCAAAGCAAGCATGCATCCATTCATAAGCAAATTAATAAAATTACATATTCATACTAAGGTTCATAGCCTAACCCTAGCAAAGGAATTAGTTACGCATACTCATAATAAAAATCAAAGAAAATATCATTAGAATGAATAAGAATGAAAATACTTTGGAGTAGAAAATCTTCAAGAACCCTAACAATTATCTCTGTCTCCAAAGTTTCATAAAAGCAAGCATAAGGAAAAACTGTGAACGGCAAGGCATTATATCCTGCTATGCCGTCACACAAACCCTAAAATGTAGTCTTTTTTTCCAATTAGGAAACTAAATAATAAATTAAAATAACTTAGAAAATAAAGTCCTAATTAAACAAGGAGAATCTGCAAGGGAACTGTCCAGCCACGTTTTAACCCCAAATCTCCTCCAAATCTGGCCCATGATAGCTTGTTTTAAAGATCAGGACGTTCTGAACATATCTCCAGAAGGCAACAAGCCCATCAGAGGTCATCTTGAACTCCAAAAACACAATTCAAGCCCAAAACGTCACTATTCCAGCACCGCGCACTCCTCCTTTATTTTATTGCCAGGAAATAACTACTTGGTGGAAAAATCCGATATTTTGATACGATCAAGCTAAGCAACTCATGAACGTCCTCCAATTGGAATTACTCCAAAATTCATCCATTTGGTTATGTTTTGCTCCAGAGGAAGTCGAAAGTCCTGTATTGAAAACACAATTCAAAGTATCAAAATTCTTCCAAAATATTAGCCAAAATATACTAAGAATAGGGTTAAATATATAATATAAATCTACTCATCAGAGTGTCAAGTGATTTCAATTCGATTGCAACAAGAATCATGGTGATAATGCCAAGGTCTATGAGACTAATTAACAAGATACCAGTTTCACCCATGCTATATATGAAACACAACAAAGCATCATGGGAGTTAATTGAATTGAAATGGGTTCAATAGCCAAACAAGAAATGAACAAACTTTTACTCCCACTCATTTGCGGAGTCAAAAGTCTCATGAACTCCCATATCATGAACATGCTTCTTGAATACTCCCACTGCTGGTAAAGCTTTTGTCATGTAATCAGCAACTCTGTTGCATGTACCAATATGTTCAATATCAATTGTCATTTTTCTTACTTCATATCTGACTTTCAAATATTTCATGTCCATGAGCTTGCAAGCCAATGATCTTTTGTTGTTATTAGAGAAAAACACAGCTACTTTGTTTTCACAAATAAGTTTCAAGGGTTTGGTGATTGTATCAGCCACCTTCAAGCACTTAATGAGGTTTCTGATGTGAGAATTACTTGACACTCAAATTAAAACCCTATCGACGTAGTATATGAAAGTAGGGATCGTTTAAGGCCGGGGATTAGAAGGGATGCTAATCTACACAAATTACACTCTAAAACACTAAACTGGACTCTAGACAATGAAAACAAGTACTAGTGATCAATCTGAACGAATTTTAACTCTAGACAACCTAACTTGACTCAAATAACACAAAACAAACTTAAAACAACAAATAAAACTCAACTAGGCAGATTCTAGACACTAGAGACTCAAAACAGGCTAAATAGACTCAAAACAACAAAACTAACTTAAACAGACTCAAAACAGGTTCTAAAGGGTGAATTGGATGACTTTTGGACTAGTTAGACTCAAAACACTAAAAGGAGACAAATTTGGACGAATTTAAACAAACTAAGACTCAATTAAGAACTAGGGGGGTTTTTGGACGATTTAAGTAAAACTAAGCAGATTTAAGCAAACAAAGTAAATTGAAAGAGATAAAGGTGAATTCAGGGGTGAAAACTAGTTAGAGGGTTCCTCTCCACACATGAACATATGCATACGAATTGATTTCCAGTTATTCTTTCGATAAATCATGAATGACAATGCTTCGAATTAATTGTATTGCACTAATCAATTCCCAGATTTCCCTAAGTTCATTGAATTGAATGGATAACGCATCACAACCAAATTATTCTTATCAAGTTCCCTAACTATGGAATACGCATGACAGAGATACAAATCAAAGATCATTAAGTTCCATGGAAATCATAAACACTGACAAGGCATTCATAACTATGGAATACGCATGTTACTCTTGCCTAGGATTTACTTAACACAATTGTGACTAGCAATCTTTACTACTTGTGAATATAAGTTCCTAACGATTAGGTGAAATTCCCTTATATCCTAGCATCAAATTCATGCATGTAAACTAAGTATGCATCCTTAATCAACACACAAGAACAAGTTCTTAATAAAACAGTTAAGCAAACCACATTCACAATTTATGAAACAATAACTGAAGGTAATCAATTCATATCAAACATATGTCCATGACTTTGATTCCACCTCTAACTACAACGAGATTAGTTCCACATGTTTAACATAATTGAAAAGCAAGTTAAATTAAACATGAAGATCAAACAAGAGAAGAAAGAACTCCAAGAAACTCCAATGGTTGCACGGCAAGCCTTCTCTTCTCTTCTCTGCGGCAAAGTATAGTTTTCTGAATGTATATGGGGGTGGTTGGATGGTATGGTGCGGCAGAGGGTGAATTAGGTCAGAAACTATGGAGAATGGTGAGGGAAAGGTGCAGCAGAAAGTGGTGGGTGATTTCTGGCGTGAATGATGTATATGGAGGGTGGTGAAACCTGCTGCAACCCTCTAAACTTGTATATATAGGCACCACAAACCCTAGGGTAATCAGATTAGGGCTAGGACTCAGCATAAACAAGGAATTAGGGCCCTAGGTGCGGCAGAAATTGTGAATCCATTAGGAAAAAGGATTGTGGCCCAATTGATTTCTGAAAAGGATTTGTAGAACCCAAATCCACAAGGAAAAGGCTTAATAAGTCAGAATCCAAGAGGGAATGGGAGTGAGAAGGCACGGCACAAAGGGATAAGGCAGGGAGTCTTGCAAGGCAAGGAAAAGACCTTCTAGAAAGGAGGGAGGCGCCAGATTTTTAGGCTTCTAGAAAGAATGTGTTTCTGGGCAGATTTTGGGGTTTCTAGAAGAGTTTGGGGCGCCACTTTTGTAGGGGAATGGATAAGACTTCTAGAAATCAGGTTTTAAGTCCCCTAAACTGAAGAAAACAGGTTAGGATAAGATTAGGATAAGATAAGGTAAGGATTGGATAAGATAAGATAAGATAAGGTTGTTTTGGATAATGTTTTGGATAATTCTCCTTCTTTTGAGCTGATTCCTTATCTTCTTATCCTTGACTTCTTTCTTCCATCTTCCTAGCTGATTTCAAGCCTTTATATCTTCAATTTCATCCATCAACTTGCCTCCATGCTTGCACTACCCAATCTTGGCCCAAAAATGCTCTAGAATGCTCCAAATTGCTTTTTTTTTGCCATTTTGACACTTAGAACCTACAAACACACGAAAATAGCTTAAAATACAAAATTAACTAAGAACTAACAACGTAAATGCATGAAAACAAGCTAACTAAGTCGCATAAATATGCTCCTATCAGTTTCTTATCCATATTGCTTGCTTAGTTGCACTGTAGCATGCAATAAGTTTAGCCTTCGTTGTTGAAGTGGGCAATGACAGTTTTCTTCATGGTTTTCCATGAGACAACTCCATTAGCTTAATATAAAAATGTAACTACTTGTAGGTTTCTTGTCATCCACACATCTAGCTTGGTCTGTGTCTCAATAAGCCACCATTTCGAGATTCTCCACATGACTGTATATGATAGGAATTTTATCGTCTACAAAAGTAGGGATAAAAACACATAAAAATACTTGCAAGAGAACAAGGTTGTCGTAGTATAGCAGCTCAAGCAAGGTCGTTTTCCACAGGGTTTGAATGAATAATTTGTATTTAAACTAATTCTTAATTAACTATTTAAAACAAGATTTGGAAAATATTGATTTTGGAATTTAAAATAATAAAAATGAATTTAATAAAAACAACTAAATAAATTGACTAAAGAAAATAGTTTTGAAAATAAAGTTAAAAGCCTAGGGTTCCGCCGTCACCCTAACAATCCTATGTAGTTTTACCAATTACTTATGAATTGCACATGCGACTTTGAAGGTTAGGTTTTCCTTATGCATATTCTTCTCGTGATATTCAAGCAAGAACGTATATCTAACTTGCAATCCGCCTGTGATATTCAGATCAAATATGAACATGCAAGACTCATTAAGTTTTATGAAAACCTTTTGAAAAACCATGCAACCCCTAAGAGCGTGATATTCGCCTTAGGTGAAATTACAATTATCAATCACAAGAAGCAATACTCAATCCTCCGGTGATATTCCGACCCAATTGCATCCAATTACTTATCTAAACATCCTAATGGTAGCTAAGCATTAAGACATAGAGACAGTTTAAGCACATTGATTAATAATTCAAAGTAAACATGCATAATATCATAAGCAATTGTATAAAGACTACATATTCATGCTAAAGGCTTAAGGCTTCGCCCTAGCAAATGGAAATTAGTTACGAACAACCATAAACAAAATATTATTAAAAACAAGGATAGAAAACACCTTAAAAATAAACTTCAAAAATCCTCTAAAGTAGTGTGTGCGTTTCTCTTATGTTGCCTCCCTTTTCTCTAATGGCTAAAAGCCTTATTTATACTACTACAAAATAAAACCCTAAAAAGTCTTAGAACAAAACTAGGAAACATAATAAAATAATAAAATAGAAAATAAAAGGTTTCCTATTTGAACTAAAATTCGGACTTCTCAGAAAATTAGTCTTTTGACTGACCAAATCAACTCCGATTTGGTCCCAAAAGGTCTCTTTTGCAAGCTGAAGATGTCCCCTACAAATCCTCAGAAGGAATCTTTATCAAAATATGCCATCTTGACCTCCAAAATACCCAAAACGTCCAGAAACGTCAATCTGGAAAAACTGTTCGCTGGGCCTTAATTTCATCACCACGGTCAAACGGCTTGGTAGAAAAATATGAAACTTTGATACAATCATCTTGAAAAGTACACATACATCCTCCAATTGGAATCACTTCAAAATTCATCCGTTTGATCACTTTTTGCTCCAGAAGAAGTCGCATGTCCTACATTGAAAATATATAACAAAGTATCAAAATTCTACCAAAATAACCTATAAACTATAACTAAGAATAGGGTAAAATATATGGTATAATATGGACTCATCAGGATACCAACATGAAGTCACTTGTCCTTTTCAAATACCTTGTCCCTTTCTTTGTTGCCACCCAATGTGCTGTGCCAAGATTTGCTTGAAACCTCCCTAACATACTCACTGCAAATGACAAATTTGGTCTTGTGCATGCATTAAGCTTCCCAACAAGGATGCAAAGACTTTGTCCTTCATGCTTAACATTTCAAGTTCATTTTTAGGGGACTGATCATTATTGAACTTATCATCTTTGCCTATAGGTAGTTCTCCATTGGAGCATTTTTCCATTTTGAACCTTTTGATGACCCTGTCAATGTAAGCTTCTTTCTTTTAATCTCAATACTTAGAACAAAGTGAGCTTGTCCTAGGTCCTTCATTTCAAAACTTTTAGTGAGCATTGTCTTAGTTGTGTGCAGAAGCTGCATATCAGAACTTGCAAGCAAGATATCATTTGCGTATCAGAAGTTGCAAGCAAGATATCAAAACTTGTAGTCATCCATTTTTTTTCTTCCCAACTAAATATAGTTATGATTTTATCAAACTTGAGGTACCACTGTCTAGAGGCTTGCTTCAAGCCATAAATTGATTTGTTTAATTTGCAAACCATGAACTCTTTCGCCTTTCAACAAATCTTGGAGGCTACTACATGAAAATTTCTTCACCCAATTCTCCATTTAGGAATGTTGCTTTGACATCCATTTGATGAAGTTCAAGATTGAACTGTGATGTCAAAGTCATTATGATTCTCAGTGAATCCTTGGACAAAAACTGGTGAGAAAGTTTTATTGTAGTCTATCATTTCTCTTTGTGTGAACCTTTTTTCCACCAATCGTGCCTTGCACCTCTCCACTTCTTCTTGTCATTTCCTTTTTGTTTTGAAAACCCATTTACAACCAATTGTTTTATGAGATGTTGATTGCACAAGAGACCAGACACCATTTTGTTGCATGGAATCAAGTTCTTCCACCATTGCCTTGTGCCACAAGTCTTCTTGGTTACACTCCACTGCTTGTTTATATGTTGTTGGATCATCATCATCACCAAACCCATACGCATATTCTTGTAAGAAGCACAAGTAATCTGAGGATAATGCAAGTTTCCTTTCTCCGCCAGATTTTCTCAGTGGCAGTGACTCAGTGTCTGGATTGTTTTGGGGAATTAAAATATCAATAATGATTTGTGGCTCCATTTCAGTGATTACTGGTGCTTCTTCATGGTTTCCATTGTTGATTGTAGTGTGAAGTTGGTCTTCAATTGGTCAGTTGCCATCTGCAAGTCATTTCAGTGGTGCCATCAGTCACAGTAGATCAAAAAATGATTGTTGTTGCTTGATGGGATGATTCACTTGGTTGCTTATTGAGTTCTTCAAATACCAAGGCATTAGTGGAAAAGTGTACTGCTTTAATACTCTCAATGAATTTTGCATTATGAGTTTCCTGTATTCTTGTGAGAGAGTTGGGGCAATAAAACTTGTAGTGTTTGGACTTGTCTGAGCATCCAATGAATTTACAACTTATTGTTCTTGGTTCCTATTTCTTTTCTTATGGATTGTAAAACCTTGCTTATACATCACAGCCCCACACATGGAAATTGTTGAAGCTAGGCTTTCTTCCAGTCTATAACTTAAATAGTGTTTGATGTACAGACTTGCTAAGCACACGATTGATAATGTAGTTGGCTGTTTTTAGAGCTTCCCCCACAAAAACGTTGGCAATTTTGATCTTGAAAATATGGACCTCAGCATGTCCTTGAATGTTCGATCCTTTTTTTCTACAACACCATTTTGTTGTAGATTGCCAGGAGTTGTGTATTATGCCATTATACCTTCTGAGAAAGGTAAGATGCAAAGGGTCTCATTTGCTGTCATCTTTCAGTGTACCTGCCAAAGTACTCTCCACCTCTATCGGATCACACCACTTTTTTAATTTATTTTCCAAGGTGTTTTTCTGCTTGAGACTTGTGTGAAATGAGAAACAAGTAACAAACCTTGAAAAGTTATTAATAAATGTTATAAAATATGCATTGTCACAGACGGTTTTGTGTCACCATAATCAATCAAGAGATAGGGGTTCAGCCTCACTTCGATCGCCTAAGCTAGGACGGAGCTGCTGTCGAGTGAGGATTGGCCGAGGGGAGTTCCATCATGTAGATGGGTACAAATAAGCTAGTAAAAGACAAGTAGAAGCCAGTGAAAGAGGAGTAGGCAGGGTACGACGAAGCCAGTCCCTATCACATTCGAATAAAAAACAATGCGGGAGAAACCAAGGGCTTGCTGTATACTTTTGCACCTTGGATTCCCCATTCTACTAGTAGGGAGCAATTGCCATTCCAAGTTCCTGTCGTAGGAGCAAGTTGTTACGCTCACCTGATCGAAAGCCGGAGTTGGCCGATGTAACTAGAAAAACCTCTAGAATAAAGTCTTTTAATCTTTCAGATGCGTTAATTTATTCGTACAGGATGGATTTGCGGCCCGGTAGCAGCCCATTTCTCATCCTTTCTGGGACCATTCCGCAATGCCTGAGAAGGTCGAGAAACTCTAATTGCGAAGTTCGCTCTCGATTAGTCATACGCGGAGGGAGAGAATGGTGCAATTGCCCCAGACCAAGTCTTATCTCCTATCCCAAGGGGCTTCACACTCTAGGAGTTCCTTCTACTTGACCAACTTATTCGCATTTTAATTTCCAAATTCAGATTAGGCTTTATGCCTATAATGACGGGTAAGCGTAAATCAACCTATCGTATCAACGAGTAACTCTGTTTTAGACTCCCATTGCCCTTCGAAAAGGTAAACGTCTTTGATCTTTCTATAAGTCAACGTGTTTGTGATATCACTCATACAGGTCGTGTGGTTAAAAGCCGTACTTTAATATGAAGGTCTCTGATCCTGAGCCATGATGCGGGGATCTACTAACCAATACAACCGGTAGGGGTTTTGTAGAACGATAGGTTACCATCTTCCTTCAGTCTTTCGTTTGTCTTCCAGGTATCTTTGTGCGTAAAGTTTTGGTTGGTAGGGTCCTATTGAGACTCATGTGAATCAGTTGCAGTTGGTTAAGTTTATAAGGGAAGGGAGGGCTTTCGAGCTTGTGAAAATCATTGAAATTTAGTCGTTGTAGCATGTTTTGCTTCATTAGAATGATGATTCTTTCCTTTAAGATGTGCCCTAACCTCTCATCCCAAAGTATAGAGGATTTTTCATCAGTGAGTATCCTTTTAGAACCAACAGCATTTACATTGAAGCCTTCATTCACATAAGTACATACCATTTGCCACATATCTGTTTTAAGTAAAGCATGATCAAGCAAAACATCTCTATAATTTGAATGGAAACTCTCACTGGACTTGATAACAAAGCAAAACCAGAAGATAATAGTAATTTGACACTTCCAAGTGGCTTATACTACAACTTTGCTTCCATTTCTCACAAAGACATTGTAAATGCTTTATTTGTCTCCTTTAGTTTTGTAAATCTCTGCAAGCAATTAGTGATGTGAATCGAGCAGCTAGTGTCAAACCACCAGCTTTATGGTGGGATAGCAAATCAGATTCCACACAGACAAAAACATTTATAAAGTTACCTTTCATAATCAATCAGTATTTGAAACCCGCAATCCTTTCTCAAATGACCAACTCCTCCGCAAAAATAATAAGGTTTTTCAGTAGTAGGAATATTGACACAATCCTTAGTTTTAAAATGATGAGATCGAGAGGTTAGTACTTTTAGTGGAAAAGTTTGAGTTTTACTTTCTTACCAACAGACAAATTTTGCAAGAGTGCAGTGGCAACCCTTTTAACTTTGTGGAATGAACCAAATTCATTGTATCTTCCTTATCAACCTTAAGCCTTTCTTCCTCCTGAGCACACATGGAGATGAGATCATTTATGGTTCACTTCTCCTTTTGAGTGTTGTAAGAGACCTTTAGCTACTGTCATTGTGTTGGCAAGGAGTTGAGTGCCATGTGAACGAGGAACTCATTTGTCATTAGCACTTCTAGGTCTTTCAGTGTCAATGCAATGTCTGACATCTTCAATATTTGTTCCCTCACACTCCCACTGCCATCGAACTTCATAGAGGTTAGTCTGGTGAGCTATCTCCCAGTCTCAGCTTTTTCAGACTCTTTGAACTTAGCTCCAATGGTGGTCAATAGTGCTTTGGCCTTGTCACACTTTGGTATTCCTTCTCAAACAGTTCCATTCATTGTCTTCCTAATAATTGCCAGTGTCATCTTGTTAGCTTTATGCCACCTGCTCTCTCGGGTGAAAGCTTCAGGCTCATCCTCATTTATGGCAATCTCAAAGTCCACAAGTCCCAGAACAATCTCAATGTTCTCCTTCCATTTCTTGTAATTGGAACCATTTAAGGTTAATTAGTGAAGTTGAGTGATGCCATTTCTCCACCAGGAAAACTTATAAGACATTAGCTTTGTGCAACATTGTTTTTGACAGATTTGGGAAGATTTGTTCCAACTCATTTGATCCCAGACATCATAAGTTCATATAATCCAGAATCTTCTTTAGACTAAGATTGATCACACTAGTTTTGCATAGCTAGGACATAAATTACAAGGGTAACACAATATAATTTCAACATTTTTGAGTAGATGAAACTCTACGATCTTGTCAATCCTATATCCCACTATATATTGGTTTAAAGTTTGGCAAAAAATTAAACACTTTTGAGAGATTCATAATTCATAAATGACCATTAACCACAGTTCTATTCCTTAAACAGCAAGTAAAAGGGAAAATGAGCCAACACTTTTGAACAGATGAACTCATTATCCTTTTAAAACTTTGAATCTCATATGTTTATCTTTTCTGAATGACAGTTTTGAATTCATGTAGCAACTTCAATATTCATTTCGAATGAATCCTACATCCGTGTGATTTAGACATGCCTGCAGTTGCTCATATTTTCTTTTGTGCACGTCAAAATCATATATTTGCATGCATAGCATATATTTACACACACACACACATAACTGCATTTTAAACAGCGAAAGCATGAATACATGATCATTTTCTAGTTTGCAAAGGGTGTGGATGCAAATTTCCGCTGTCTTCTCCTTTGACGAAAATGCACTTACAAAATAATAACATCTAAGATTAAGGTGTAAGATATTTCTGAAATCATAAGAACAACAACAAGACATTAGGATCACGGATTTGATAAACCAAAATTACAATAAATCAATTACAATTTACTTATCTTTGGAATACAGAAGACATGGCTCTTGTGGATGACAAAGGAGTCTTCTACTTTCAACAAGCGGAAGTGTTCCAGCAATAATAGGGTTTGCTCAGAATGGAACGTGTGTTATGTGAAAGCAGGGACACCCTTAATATAGTGATTAGGGTTCCTCCAATTCCGCCTATTATAGTAATTAGAAGAATACACCAAATTACCATTTATTCTTAATGTTGTCCCACCAAGGCATGTACAATATGCCTTACTTAATTAGGGTTTCAATTAGTCAACTAAATATATCTTGGTTCCATGATTCTTGCTAACCAATATTCAATCACGTTAAAAGTCAAATATCTTGATGATCAAGTTATTTGTGTTTCAAGTAATTTGATTCATAATAATTGACAACTCAACATGAGTCTTACACAAGGCCAAAAGCCTCACGCGCCCATGATGAATTTGGGGGGGGGGGGTGCTTTGGCCGAAGAATTTACGATGCCAAAGTTAAAATTTTGAAAAGAATGTATTTAGGAGTTTGTAGGCAGCAAATGGTTTAGCTTTTTCGTGGGAGAATAGAGCTATTTATAGGGGTGTGGCTGGCCCTATTTGGAGAATAGTGGCCGGCCATATATGGTGAAATTGTATGAATAATTGTAAGATATTATGTGAAATAATATCTTGCAATTAACATGACAATTAATCCTAAATTAAATAGGAAAATTGGGAGTTACCTTTTGAATGAGGATTTAATGAGGAGTGACGAGAGGGATTTGAATAAATACAATTTTGATCACCTTTGACTCTTCCTTGATTGAGCCGTTATTTGTCCTTTTCACCCAAAAAGCCACGTGTCACCTCCATAATTTTCTTGATTATTTTTTGCTCCACAAATGCCCCCACACCTGTTGGACTGTTTGCATGAAAGGGCATCAAGCGTAGAGATCTTCCCTTGCTTTAGGAAACATATGATTGTTTCCTATTTTGATGTAGATTCCCACATTAATTGGAAATTAGATCCTTCTAGGAAGGGGAAATAAATCACTTCCAAAGTCTATTTAAGTCTACCATAAGTAGATATTAAATCAACTTCAAATAACAATTTATTCTACCCTACCAGAGAGAGAAAGCTAGAGGATATTTGTTCCCCCTCCCCTAGCAATCTTCTACACTTACCCGTGCAAAGGACCGTCTTTCGTTGCTTTCTTTGTCTTCACGTCGCATCAATGTAAGAAAAAATTAATTTTTCCTTGTCTTCGTAATTTTTTGGAGCCTCGGGGCTTGAAATTTGGCTCGACGGGGGTCGAGGATGTGTGAAAATGTCGTTTGGAAAGGCCACGGAATGAAAGTTGCATGCCACCGAGTTTATTATTGAAGAATGATTTCCAGAACAACAAAGTATTGTTATATTATGCACTCATCAAGTCTATTAAAGAGAATACTAATGAGTGGATGGTAATCCCTGTAGTAGATGAATTTCTGGAAGTGTTTCCATAAGACTTACCAGGTGTTCCACCACATCGAGAAGTGGAGTTCAGAATTGATTTGGTACCAAGACCCGAACCCATCTCTTTGCCAGCATATAGGATGACACCAGTGGAATTGAAGGAACTTAAGGTGCAATTAGAAGAGTTACTTCAGAAAGGATTTGTAAGAGAAAGTACTTCACCTTGGGGAGCACCGGTTCTATTTGTCAGGAAACAAGATGGGACCTTGAGATTGTGCGTCGATTATCGAAGGTTGAATTTGGTGACGATAAAGAACAAGTATCCTTTGCCAAGGATTAACGAATGGTTTAATCAACTTGTTGGGGCATGGTACTTCTCAAAGATCGACTTAAGGTCTGGTTATCATCAGTTTTGGGTCCAGAGATCATAAAGGAAACAATTAAGAAGGTTAAGCTTATTCGGGATCGACTTAAGATTGCACAAAGTAGGCAGAAGTCTTATGCAGATAGGAGAAGAAAACCATTGGAATTTCAATCTGGTGATTTTGTATTTTTGAAGGTAAGCCCTCATAAAGGAATACATCGATTTGGAATGAAAGGAAAATACCTAGATATGTTGGTCCCTTCAAGATAATTGAAAGAGTAGGGAATGTTGCTTACAAACTGGAGTTGCCACCCCAACTTGGTCATATTCATAATGTATTTCATGTTTCCCAATTGAAGAAAAGTGTTCCAGAAATTCAGCGTATTAAGCCATGGGTGGACTTGCCGTTGAAGCCAAATGGAACGTATGTTGAAGGTCCAATTTGTATTCTTGATTGAGAAATAAAGAAGCTCCTAAATCGAAGTGTACCACTTGTCAAAGTAAAATGGCAACATCACGGATTTGAAGAAGCTACATGGGAGTTAGAATCTGATATGAAGCAGAAGTATCCCCACTTGTTCGAGTGACTCTGTAAATTTCGGGGACAAAATTTATTCTAAGATGGGTGGAATGTAAAACCCTAGAAATATATATTTAGTTATATGGAGCTTGTAAAGGTTTAGATGGGAAAGTGGGTGTGTTAAAAAAAAAAAAAAAAAAAAAAAAAAAAAAAAAAAAGAGAGACAAAACCAATGGAGAGCACGTGTGTGGAAGATGATCCCTTCATCTTTTGATGTTTCGGTGCACTGTTTCCAAAAGGGCAGAAAGGAAGAGAAATAGCCATGGGTTCTCTTTAGGTGTCGAAGAAAGAAAAATGTATAGGTTAATTTCTAGACATCAGAACTGGAATCCGTTTTTGCCTCTATGCTCACAACGTCGAGCTGTACGAACGAAGGTAAGAATTCAAAGCTTATTTGCAGATTCGAAATTATATTTTAGTTGGGGATTTCATGTTAATAACATTGAAAAATTCATGTTTGAAGTGCTATATGGTTGAATTGAGAGTTTGGAAGTCTCAAGGCTGGTCAAACAGTATTATTGAAGAAGACAGAGGTAAAATTTTACTTGATTTGGAGTTATGGAATTCAATTGTGCATTGCTTGTTAGATGGCATTTGATATATGGCTCTTGAATGGATTTCATGGAAAAAGTTAATTAAACTAAGATTCATGTGAATAAATATTGGATTTGGTTATTTTGGAAAAATATACATGCATTGTGCAGATGGAATTGAGACGTGTTAGTTTATGTTAGTGCATGTGAACTGTGTATTGATGTTCTTTTTCGGATTAGGCACTTTCTTGGCTTAAGCAAGATCAAGAGATAAAAGTGAACAATTGTGGAAAGAGATAGTACCTGAAGCTTGGAATATCAGGTAGGGGGACTCACACCCTGGTTAGTGATTTTCGGTATGTATTATGTATGTAAATATGGATGTGTGCAAGCTATGCATGGAATTTTTGTTGTTGTTAGAACTGCGTGTTAGGAAAAGGAGTTTGATTTTTCTAGCATGTGATTTATGTTATTCTATATTGTAATGACGACCTGAGAGTGAAGGGGGCTATGTGACTACCTTGGGCTTCGACCCCCTAAACCTCCGGATGGTCCTATACAAACGGACTCGTACCATTAACCGTAAGGGGAGGGTACTTTGTCTGTGTGGTATAGGTTGTAAGTGGACACTCTCACTACCCTACCTTGTGTTGATATTACTTGAGAATTTTATTTTAGGTACGGTAGTTGGCCGCGTGTTCGGTTGTCAGGACAAAAAGAATGCAGGGATCCCACTATAGTTAATTATGAGCATGAAATAAATTTTAACTCATGCCAAAGCATTTTGTTGTGCAAATTGTTTCCTTTATACGTAGTACGAAGGTATATCTATTTTCAAACCTAGCTAGGGTGCCTCCCGAGGGGGGGGGGGGGGGGGGGAAAGATTGTATGTGATGCTCACCCCCTACATTTTCAGGTGCTGTGCGAGAAATAATGGAAGAGTTGGACTAAGGTGTGCGGTTGTAGCTTGTCAACCTCAAAGCTTTGAGTCAGAAAATCAGCTTTTGAAATGTAAATATTGATTTTCTGGTTTCAGTGAAAACTGTCTGTGTATAGCCTCTTTTGCTTCTGTATATATTTATCTAAACCTATCACTCCTTTGGCTTCTATAAATATTGACTTTTGGGATTTCTGTTGTAAAAATGTTGCTTATGAAATGGTTTGAATGTTATGGTTTTTACTTGAACTCTGATATTTATTTTGATATTAATTTTAGCGGCCTTGCGTATCTTCAAGATATAGGAGAATTGTCATGTTCTAAGAATGGAGCATACAACTTTCGTGCATTTTTAAGATTTGCGGCGTTGTCGCGTTACATTTCGGGTCGTGATAACTCCCCAGTAATCTGGCTGGTGATTAGGGAGGAATCAGAATGAATTGCAAGCTTTTTCATTGCCAAGTCTTTTGCTATTCGGAGGCCTGCTAGTAGGGCTTCGTACTCTACTTCGTTGTTGGATGCCAATTTTTGTAGAAATAATTTTCAAAAGAAAATTAACAAGTTGAACAATTTCGATTATAGATTTTAGAGGATGAAGATACATTATTTATAACAGGTGAGATATCTTAAATTTCAGGTAGACGGGCCATGGGCCCACTCCAACAACACCGATACTGTCCCCACTTGGCCACCTGCTCAATGCGTCAGGTGTGGGGTTTTAATACAAAAGGCCTCGGTTATAGTTAGAGTGGGGTAATTCTATATAAATGGCTTGTTCTCAAGCCATCTGGCCGATATGGGACAATTGGGAGTCCAACAAGATATTTACATTCTCCCTGAAAGAACACAAGTATTATTCTTTCCTAAATGGCGTTAATTTTAATTATTCATCATTTCTCTCTTGAATCCCAATGTTGCAGATCTTCGAAAGCATATCTGGTATATCCAGCCGATCCAATAAAAGCTTAGAAAATCTCTAGTGGAATCCTTAAATTGGGACAATTATTGTATAAAATAAGAATAAAACAAATATAAAAACAAAATGAATTTTCAATGGGTCGGAAAGTGAGTTCCTTTTATAGGACTCATCGGATACTTAATGTATATACCCACGTATAGAGACTCAACACCCACAACCTTACTTGTTGTTCAGCTGGAGTTCAATCGCCTACCACTCTCGGCTGATGATGGACTCGCCTGCAGCTGGCCCCACAAACTTGATTGCTGCTGTCCCAGACTCCCTGCACACATGGCCTTTTACCCATGTGAAGATCACAAACTTGAGTAATGACCAACGTCTCCCCTTAAAATTTCAAACATTGTGGATTTTCTCTGGAGCTTGTTTGGTATTTCGCAACCATTGGAGGCAATATCTCTTTAAGCCATAAAGATTCTTTTTAAGTTCATAAATGAGTACTTTAAAATGACGATGAGAGTTTCTAAATAGATACTCATATTGAAGATACTTTTAGGATGAGAATAAAAGAGATCCAGCATCCTAGCAAATATAAATTAATCCAATAATAAAACTGATTTTATGGATTTGAGGCTATACTATGATGGAATACCACGAAAGCTTGGGTTTAAAACCCAATATTCATAAGATTGTCTACAATTTAATCATTTCATGAAAGAGAGAAATCTCGCTTTTTTTTTTTTCGGTTTTTGCTTGATATTCATCGTATCAGTTTATGAGTTTGGCGACCATAGGTTTTTTCCCCTTCCTTGACAGAGGTTGTCATTATTAACCTCTGTTTAGAGAAATAAAACTTATTCAATTTAATGATAGATGATATTTACTAATTCAATTTAATGATAGATGATAAGTCATATTTTAACTCATTAGATTGCTAGATAATTTAAATTAGCGAAATGCAGATAAATTTAATTTAACTACTTCATATATGTGCTTGTAGTCTCTATTTCCTGCAGTCTGCTTTCGCTTAGTGGATTTTTTTAAGAGGATGCGCTCTCGCATTATTAGAAGATGATGAAGGGCGTAGGAAGAGTGAACTAGACATGATCAAGTGCAAGCTGAACCTAGACAAACTTCTGAAACGTTTTCATATAAACAATGTAGATCAATGTACACTGGTGGGTGGACAATGTACATCTGTGGGTCAACAATTTATGAATTTTATTTCCTTTTCATTAACTTATGGAACTTTTACAGTATATATAATATACTGATACGTATATATTGCCTTCATAAATAGAGCCACGGCCGTCCACATAATATTGTAGTTGAGTTCAATCCCTGTAGTTTTTATAGTAATTATCAAATGATATTATTCTTGTCACTTAATACTACGATCTAGTGGTGCTCATTTTCACTTGTAAGTGAGAGATCTTAGATTCGAATCGCGCCAAAGACGAATTTGAACCACATTGTAGCTAGTCTATTGTGAGGCTAAACCTATCCGATAATATCGTTTACTCAAGAAAAGAAAAAAAAGGATATTATTCTTATCAAGGATATTTATTCTTTTTCTTCTTTTTCTTTTTTGTTGAAGTGAAGGATACTGTTCTTATGTGAAATTAGTAAAGTCAAATATCATTGAGATTTCCAATGTTGATTACATAAAAATGGATGAATAATGTGTTTTTAAATATTTAAGCATCGTGATGATAATTCAATGATTAAAAGGTTTTTATTTACGTTTAAGATCATTAAGGCACAAGCCATATGTATGACTTTATATGTGTATAAAATTGTTCAAACATGCAAGTGCTGGATTGTCCAAATCAGGGGCGAATGTGATCATCTTTTAGTTTTTTTTGGGGGAGGTTGGGGCGAACCCCTGGGGTTTTTTTTTTTGCAAGGAACGCATGTATGTGAGGTTATACTAGATGATGATGGAGAATGATTTCTAAAATTTCATTAAGGGAAGGCAGATAGGAGTTGCAGAGAGGTGGGTTTTGATTTGGTCAACCAAAATCCTAAGGATAAAAACATTTTAGTAATTATTCCAGAAGAACAAAAAAAAAAAAAAAAAAAACACTAAACCGTAGATGTGGATTTAAAAGAAGAGCACGAATTCTAAAGCAAAACAAGACAGAAAAAATCCAAATTCATATTCCCTAAGGAACAAACCAAGAGCAATTTAATCAGAAAAATACAGAAAAGCATCGAAAAGCGGGAGTTTATTGAAAAAAAAAAATACTATGAACATAATCTGGAATTGTCCGACGCATAAGCATGGTGGCGCTGCTTACCAGCTTCAATTTTCGTCAAGCTCCACGATCTCTCTAGTTATAACAGTAGACCCTACAATGAATTTGAACTATTGTATACGAGCAATGTACAAGTAGCCCATTCTAAACACCATCATTCACAGTATCTTTCTCAATTTGTCTCTATAGGAGGAATTAGATGACCTGATTTCAAGAACACTACAACTTAATTAAACTAGACTACTAGAAATTTATAACTTAAACATAAGGTAAATGCATTCAATCCTTATAAGATCACTTGCAAACATTTCCAACAATAAATCCTTATATCCATACCTGCACAAAATGATGATTGGTGAATCCAATGGCAAATGAATGACGCTCCAAATGGCATGCTGTTGTGTGATTATGCACTCCAATAACTACCGTCAATATCCAATCATCATCAGTTGCTAACTTTTTACCTTTTAATTGAAACGGGCATCCACATTTTTTCGTTCCAAAATTCCTTCTATCCTCACCCTTTACGTCTTTTTTGTGAATTCGACTTACATATTGTCCATTCCTTTCACAACCCAAAGTAAGTATAGGGCTCCTGTTATCTTTTCCACCTTGATCGGATCGTAACGTCACAATAACAAAACCATTGACCTTCCCAACTTCTCGAGCCCATTGTATTCATTCTTCTCTACTCTTGAATAACTATGTACCAAAATTGCACATTATGAATAAACATAACAGAGTATAAGTAAATCAATTGCGTAGTCAAGCAAATATTACCTTATTTGTGGTAAATTCCCTAGTACAGTCCACCATATGTGTAGATGCTGAATTATTACCAGATTCATCTACCTGTTGCAAAGAATTCCACCATGCGTAAATAAATGGGCATTACATCATGTTGAAAATAGTGCTAATTAAGAAAGGGATTTGTGTGTAGGTTTTGGAGACAACACATCAAGTTGGACAATTATTAGTGTCAGTTGCGACAAACATGCCTTACTTGAATTATTACCCTAACCTAATGAAAATGAATTCCAGGAATTCTCATAGGAAAACGTGAAACAAATTGCACCCTAACCTAATGCAAATTCAAATAAAACGTCACAGAGCTATGCTTCAATTGTACGATGTCGACAAATCAAGATGACCCACATAAAATTATCTTTGACCTCTTCGACGGAAACATAATCATCTACTCCTTCCATAGAAATGTCATATTCTAAGTTCATTATTTTGCTTTCTCTGAATGATTTTGCTTTCTCTGAATGAAAGGAGATGAGAATGATGAGTTAGGGTTTAAGGGAGACAAATCGCCTAAACATAGCGTGAGTGTTATCACTAGGGTTGGAATTTTTTCCGGAAAATCCCGAATCATCCCGAACCCGTCCCAAAATTTGACCGAAAATTGCCCGAACCGAATTTCCTGAAACCGAACCCATCCCGAAAGTTTCGGTTTGGGATTCGGCCACAGCTTTGAAAGGGTTCGGTAATCCCGAACCGAACCGAATATTATATATATATATATATATTTATTTATTTTTAATTTATAATTAGAAATTACTTGGATCGTTGGATTGGTTAAGATCTAATCCAACCGTCCATTGAGTTAGGTCATTTGTTATCCCTTCACAAGCTCTCTTAGTCGCTCACTCTCACTCAATCTACCGAACGTTGCTCGTGCTCCCGCCGCTCATTTCCTCCATCGATTCGAGTCACGCCGCTCCTCCATCGAGTCACGCCTCTTCTCTCGTCCTCCGTCCACTTCAACAACGCTCATCTAGCCGGCCACACACACAGAGGCGCATGAACACGCGAATCTGATACCAATCGAGTCCCAAAATCCAGGTAAGGGTTTCTGATTTTCACTAGGTTTTTGTTTTTTAGTGTTTAGTGTTTAAGCTCATTATGGATTGCACTGGGGACGAAGCTGTTTTCGTTGAGGCAGAAGCAGACTGTGCGTTAGAAGAGATCAGAGACATAACAAAGCCGGACCTCGAGACTCTTGGGAAGCTGGTTTATGATGTTCCTGGTGCAAAGAACATACTGGAGATTCCTCCTCTGGTGGCTCAGGTTTGTGACTAAATCTCTGCAATACAATTTCACTTCTTGTCTCTTGAAATTACGTTTGTACATTAATGATCATTCTATTAGGTGACTAAATTCAAATGTGGAGGATTTGCTCTTGGCCTGTGCATGAATCATTGTACGTTTGATGGCATTGGCGCTATGGAATTCGTGGACTCGTGGGGTAAAATCGCCAGAGGATTGCAATTGACAGATCCTTCATTTTTAGACAGAAGCATACTCAAAGCGTGAAACCCATAGAAGCATACTCCGTTTTGGGCTTCAAGGCCCAATCCACAAGTGACCTGAAAATCCTGAAACAGCTTTGGGTATCCCGAATTTCGGGAATTAAACAGTTTCAGTTCGATTTTGGGATATAAAATCCCATCCCAAAATATTTTGGTTTGGGATTCGGGTTGGGGGTTTCGGTTCAGGATCCTGACCCAAACCAGCCCTAGTTATCACGCCCAAACTTTGCCTTTTTATTTTTTATAAAAAAAAAAAAAAAGGTAATGCAAAAGGGGGTAACTAAGGTCCTTATTAGTCATTTTACAAAGGGACAAATTTGTAATTAAAATTTTATAAAAAGGTGGGTGGGAAGATAAGACATTGGGATGAGAATAACAACTCCTTCTTTTTTTTTTTTTTTTTTTTTTTTTTTTTACTTCAAAAAAATAATATACTTATAATATACTTATCTGATAAAATTATCCTAAAAATATCTGTTCTTCAATCATTTTCCGTGAAACAAATGAGTTCAACAAAAGTTAAACAACATTGAACCTCCATCCTCCTAATTGTCTTATAAATTTGACCTCCCGGCCCTATACATATATGTTTTAACTCTTTGTTTTATTCAATGTAACAACCTTGACCTAAAGACATATTTAAAAGAACATACGGATGTAAGCTAGTATGGGTCGGCCAAGTGCTCGACGAATTGTCTCACTGTAAAAGTTGAAAAGAGATTTTTGGTGCTATGCATGCTATTTTTGGTGCTAAACCGAAAACACAGCCCTGCATCCGCCACTAAATAATTATACCCTAGGTGTACTATCATTCTGACTTCACCCGTCCAAATGGTTAGAGAATTCTTTTTCATGTTTTGATACTATGAATTTGGTCAAGGTATGTGCAATAAATAATAGCAAACCATACAGAGCTTGTGACAATTCTTCACAGCTTCAAGCAGTGACTCCAATATATTAGTTTTTCTGTATTAACTAACAAATGTGTATTTGAATTATTTTGACTTCTGACTTCTGACTTCTCTTGCATTTACTAATAATATACATAATGAACTAACATGTGGCACCTCTCTCCAATGGCGAAATTAAAAATTATTTCGTGGGTAGACTAAGGTAAAATTATTACTATAAAATCAAATGCTTAATTTTTTTTTTTTACCTACATTAAGTTATAATAATCCTGAAAGTAATAACTTGAAGTAAGAAATTTATAAATCTGCATAAATCAAGTTTCAACTAGATTTTACAAATAAGAGTAGGTGAACAATGTCATGAACAGTGTTTGTGATTTCTAGTTTCAGCATGCCCATTAGTCTTTTAATTTTCCTTATTCTACAAGAATTTGTTAAACTTCCTCCTCCTTTGATAATTAGCTTATTTCATGTTTAATTTGGTTTAGGGCTTTATATTTTACATCCTTCTAACTGTTTTTAGAGATCTAATGACTGAATAAAATTGATGGACTTTGATTCTCTCTAGGTCTGTGTGATGCAACCTAACCCTAGGTGTGATGCTAAATCCTCTAGGAGTGATTCAACACTCCCTTAACCACCTCTGATTCAAATGATTTTTTGTAAGAATGATCTTCAAATGAAAAGTAAGAAATTGAATGGTTCAGATTATAGAATTCATACGGTGAATATACGTTATTCGCAAGAGGTGAAATATATGAATTACACCCACATAGAGATGCAAATATTATTGATGGTTTTATTATAGTACGAAAGTTTGGGATCAATATTCTAAGGTAAAAGTGTAGATTTTGATAGAGAAAAACTGCCTTTGTTGTGTAGTTAGCTAATGGTGTTTGATGGTGCTTATTATTCTGATTGGACTGTTTCTCAGATGCTAAAGAGAGTCTTCAAAAGAGTGGAAAAAGGAGAGAGAAGGATGCTTTTCAAAAGCATTGACATTACGTGTTATCAAACATAATACATAAGTAGCGCTCGAGGTACACATCATGTCTTCCAATTGTTTCTGCAATGCACCAGAGCATTGCGTACCCTGTAAAATAAATAATACGGTTACAAATTCATAGCATTTAATATCACGGAACATTGTAACCAGACCCATCTTTTCACAAAGTGAGAGAACAGTTCCCAACACCTGAGCAGCAGTGACACCCAAAACCCACGCTGAGGTGTGCCCACAGATCCACAAAAACCCCATAAATCTGGTTGTGAAACAAGATATTCCATTTTATTGACAAGTAATAATTGATGTTTCCTAACAACTTAAAGGAAATGGGACATGGGGGATTATGTTATGATGGCTGTGTAAAGGACACACACACACCCTCTCTCATACCATTGCGTCCACTTTGATATCATGTGGAAGAGAAAAGTACGTGCACTCATCGGGCACATCATTGGAGTTTCCAAAACGGACCCTTGCATCAGTTATAGCTTTCAGCTAAACAAGTTAGGGTTTCGCTAATATCAATCGCCCACAAGTGCGTGACCTATCTCAACTTGCAGAGTTGATTAGGTGACACTTAACAATTGTATTTTCTTCCTACAATTGCTTATGGTCCTGGACTTGGTGGATACACCTCATGTTCAACCCTCCATCGCCCATTCCATTAGTGGAGCTTAGAGTAATACATCGCTTGTAATAATCTTTGTTTAACTTTTCATCAAAAAGCCTAAACATTTGTCATTTTATTTCTCCTCCATTGTCGAATTAAGATCAAACGATCAGTGACCACGATTTAAAATCATGGTCTTCACTCTGCTTATTACTTTTTAGCTACAATCTTAGTCATAGTATTGTTTTTTAAGGCACAATCTTACAGTCCAAATTTTTAGGATTAAAGTAAACGTTCACTTTGTTCATCATTCTATCTTTACATTTTACAGTCTACCAATATTTCCCAACATTGTAAATGTTTTCATAAGCAAGTGCACGTCTTCAGATATAGTATTTTTCTGGCCATTCCCTTCGATTCTGCCTTTTCATCAACAGCTTAAATCATGTACATATTTTCTTTGGGGGAAAAACTGACGGGATTTGAAAACCAAAAAGCCAAAGTAAGGCCAATATCAACTGGGTTCAGCAAAAATTTAAGCAACTCTCTTTATTGACACGGAAAGTTGAAAAATGACAAGCAAATCCTCAACATCACGGTATTAAGGGGCTTGAAGACTAGAACAACGCAAACAAGCTAGAATAGGACATACTCTGCATCATTAAACACTCCCACTTGCCATCAAGAATTCGCCCTCGCAGACCAAGTCACCTTCAACATATGCCTTACCCTCCATCTTTGCTATTCCAAACCGTTTTTGGAACTTCACTAGAGTCATTCTCATCACCAATGTGTCTCCTGCAATTACAGGCTTTCTAAACCTCACTTTATCAATTCCTGCAAAGAAGAAATTGTCACGAGATCCTCCAACTTCAGGTTGCAGCATAACAATGCCTCCCACCTGAGCCATTGCCTGCGCCCAGAATAAACTTCAGTTAAAACTTAGCAAATTTCATGCACTATAATCAATATAAGTTTGTGGCAAAAGGGAATACAGATGAAATATATTCCTAGAGCTAGTATTCTAAGGTGATTAGAGCAGAAATCTATTGTCACGATGCATTAGTGTAAGCTTTCAACTAATTACCAATTCAATGAAGTAATTTTATCAACTCTGAACCTTGTACAAACATATTTCAGCTCTAGAATATAGCTAAAACAAAACAAACTTTCAACGAGACCAACCGAATCATGGAGACCCGAGCTAAAGAGAAGATTCTTTTGATTTTATAAGCCAAATGGTTACTTGCAAATGTGCCAAGGAATCAGAGTGATACTATTATTAATTTCAGTTTTCATGGTTCCGCAACGCGGTTACTGACTTTGTGTTATATAAGAAATGGTTAGTAAATTTCTATTGTGTTAAGTTCATTGTGTTATCTCTTCTACTGCATTACTGGAAATCCACATACCATCCGATGGGACTAATCCTAGCACTTAAACATAGAACTTCTAGCTGTTGCAGCAGGTAAGCTTATATATCCTCTTTATTAATCACCTATATATCGATTTCACTTTCGCTATGGATTATCATGATTATACAAGAAGTTGGAGTAAAAGCTTAAAATGCATCTTCACTAAGCCCAAAATACTGGAAGTTTAGTAGATTTTTTTTCACTATAACAGAAAGGAAACAAGTAGCAAAGTAAGTTGAAAACTGAACTGAAGGTTGATTTTGATTTGATCAGCATGCACCGTGAGAAGTTCAAAACTGCTTGAAATAAAAAAACCATTTTCTCACCACAAATGTACTGGAATAGACAGATTAAACAGATAATGCCTTTGAAAAAGAACCAATACCATAGGAAAGAGAGCATACACAATGGAGATACTTTTTTCCTTCATCTTCTTCTCGTCATAGAAGACGGAGTTAGAGTATCCCAAACCAAACACCAACACACAGACCCAACCACCGCGCCACCCCACACTTTCAGGAAAAGAAAGACAAAAAAAAAAAAAAAAAAACTAGTCACATCCCATGGCACCCCAAAATCAAATGCGTCAATATAACAAATTAAATCGTGTAGAAGTTGGACCCATTGGCTTCCTTAAGGGGTAAAACTGAAAAGCCATTTCCTAGTGTATTAAGCGATCAATCCGAGAGCTGTTCCTTGGGAAAATTGTTACATCGAAGACTAAATTGTACTCAAATAAAACTCTGGGTTTGAGAAGCTGAACCTCTATTTGGCCTTATCTATCACATAAATGAGTCTTCCAACTTGCAACTAGCCAAATATATCACTCTAATGGACTAAATATCTCTTGATACAAAATCCAGGAGACTATCTCAGTAACTGGGAAAAAGGCACAAAAGTACAAAAAGCTCCATCTTGAACCAAGGTTCTAAAAGACGCTAGGTGCTAGTCAAGCGGCGGGCCGGGGCCTAGCGCCTAGGCAGCTAGGTAGGCGCCGAGAAGGACGAGATGGATTTAAGTAAATCTATTACATTTCGTGTTAATAAGTGTTTGCTTATACTTAAAGTATATATAATTTCGTCATAAACTACAAAATAGAATGACATATATATTATGAAGTATTGGAACATAATGAAAAAACACAAGGAACAAGCATATAATGTGTGTTCATTTAAGTAGTATTCAACAAATCTCTTACAATTTTATGTCTAAGTGAGTCACAACCTAGGCGGTCTAGGTGCCTTTTCTTATTTTTCAAACGCCTAGGGCGATGGTCAGCCGCCTAGCGCCTAGGCTGGGCCTAGGGGGCGCTAGGCGGGGATTTTTAGAACAGTGTCTTGAACAAAGATCTTGAAAAGCTTCATGAAATTCGATAAGAATATGCTGCTACAAAAATTTCACTTCTAAAACAAATCAAATTTTACTCTGAAGTGTCTATAGCAATCATAAAATGTCTTCCATGCGCATATACAACTGTTTCTAATAAATTCCACACTTCAAAACAAAAGATCTGGGATTCTTTTAGATGCAGAAATATGAGCTTAAGAGTTAAGACCAACCCAATAGTTTAACAACCACGAGAAGAATAAATCAACACGGAATGGCTCAACAACATACACACGTCTAGCTCAACAACACAAATCTTCTTCTGCAAGGAACTCAGCTGCCACCAAACAGAGTTTGGTTACATATATCCGTCCACATATGAAACCATACACCAACGGCCAATTTATGGACTTCAGAAAACACAAGGCAAGTGAATCTGCGGATGCATTTTATAAATCACGTCTTGGTACGTTTTCGTCCATTTGCATTCTAGCTTAACAGCCCTTTCTCAACATAGTACCCATATCCCCTAACCCAACCCACCAGGAAGTTCATATGTTTTGTTAAACTTTGTTTATTAATAATGTAAGAAACAATACACTATGCTTTAGAACTTTGTTTGTCATATGGGCACTCTTGCATGATCATTTTTTTTTCTTTTTCTCTGAGAAAATAAAACTCTAACAAAACTGGTAAATTGAAACACTACTTTATTGACTTACTAGCTCAACAGAAGTGCCATAAAATTAACCCAGATAACTGCCAACATTTCATGCTATAACCATACAGACCCCCGTCTACTTAGAAATCTTTCCTCATCAATATAAAGCTACTGGACAGTGAACCAACTAAATAATCAATGCTTTCCCCTATAGACTCCTTTGCAAGAGTGTTAACATCAATTTCAATTTTAGATAAACCCAGTCTCAACATGCATCCCATGGATGATCGAGAAACATGTGTCCCTGCGCCCTTCTGCCTTGGTAACTCATTCAACGCAAATCTTTCTTATGCACCCACATTTCTCAAAAGCACATGCATTAACCATTTAGAAAACTTCATCTCATACCTATGTTGATGCAATAGCAAATCCCTTATAAGCATAAAATATTTTCTCATAGAATAAACGCTGAAGTTTGCATTGTTGGACCATTTTAGAAGTTAGACACCAAAATGACACAACGATGAAAAACCCAATTCAAGAAATTATTATAGATATCCAAACAAGCCAACCAACAGCCATGAGTCATGTCAAATGCATTGCCCATTCGCCGTTTACAAATTTGGGACAAAGAACAAGTGGCAATAGTTATAACTCAGCTCGACATTAATTTTCTCAAAGGAACGGATTCTACTATTCATTTTGCTAACTCTTGCCGGTTTTATCCGCGAGTATACTATAATTAAGCGGAATATGTATTGTAGAGAAAGAACATAGGAGAGCATGAGAATAAGTGGTACCTCAATCATGAGAACTCCAGGCATATGGGAAGTGGCCAGGGAAAAAGTTATCATTTATAGTCACATTCTTAATAGAAACAGCTGAAACCCCAGGATTGTACTCAATCACTCTATCGACTAGAAGAAAAGGAAACCTGTAACACAACCCACAACAACCTCAAAAACAACATTAAAAACATCAAACACTCGAAGGAAACAAAAAACAACACTTACCTTTGGGGCAAGATTTCACGTATCTGATTAATATCCATTACCGTAGGAAATGCTGGGTATTCTGTGAAGACCCATATCAATTTCTTCAGAAACAAATCCATATTCAAACCCAGAAAATTATGAAATTGACAAAAAAAAAAAAGGAGAAAGACATTACGCTTTTCAATGGGTGTGACTTGGGCAGCGCTGTCTTGTACATTTAGAGAACAACATGCGAAGAAATTGGGGTGGCGATTGGATTTGAGACAAAGAGAAGGAGAAATTGGAAGAGAAAGAGAGGTGGGAGAGTGAAGGATTCTTAGGTTTCTGGGTTGGGTTAGTGACTGAGCAAGAGCTAGAGAAAAGAGGGAGCTTGAGATAGCTGCTGACATTGTTGGAAACAACAACGCCCAACACCTAGAACAGCGAAGACAGTGAGATGTGAAATGAAAAGTTTTGAGGGGGAAAAGAGGGAACTTGAGACTTGCTTGGTTAATGAGTTGTTCAACTGCTTCGTGTGTTAGATTGGGACTTAGTACTGATTTGGTACTGAGGTTTTTTATAAAAATTGGGTATAAAAAAAGGTTGAGTTCAAAATGGTGTTTGGTAAACATTTAAAAATAATTTATTTTCATAGTTTTGGGTGAACAAAAGCTGAAAACGTGAAGCAGCAAAAATGAGCTTATTCTCACAGCACAGCAAAAGCAGTTTTTTTTCAAAGCACAGCAATATCAAACCAGTAGATTGGTAGATTGGCTTGGTTGTTATCAACTTCTTGACTACATCCAAGGAAGGACTACTAGGGCCTAGAGGTTGAGAAAATATGTTGAAAATCATAAAATTGTTATGATATTGAGGATATGTGTGAGACACCATATTTACGAGGTTAGGCAAGTTTGCCTAAGTCCTCAGGGTAGTAGCATTAGTCTCTCTCATTATGAAACTAAAATTACAAAGTAATGGAAACAAGAGATTGCATGCTTACTTCTCTATTATGTCTACATATTTGTGAGCTGGTAGGCCTTTATATAGGAAAACTATATCTTCTCTGTTAAGGCCAAGAGATGTGAAAGTAGGCAACACACCTTCAACATTTGCTGGCTGATAAGAACTTCAACATTTGCTGGCTGACAAGAAATGGTAGACGATGCATATTTCTTCATGTGGGTCATCCACTTTTATAACACTCTCCATTGAATGACCACAAATCTTTGATTGACTGTTTTTTTCTCCAATAACTCATGAGATGAATGGATGGTCTAAAGGAAACAAAAATACTTTGCTCATGTAGCATACTCTTAGATGCTCTTCCTGATGATATCTCCCCCTGATTAGAATAAGCTTAGATTAACTAACTTCTTATCATGCCAATGTGTGTTGGTGCAATTCTTGAGCTTTTGAAGTGAAAACTTTGGCAGATAGTTGGTAAGGTTGTGCACCATATTAACTTTGAACGTGTTTCTCCAGTTTCCATTACTTAATTCTTTCTTTGGCAATCTTTATGCAGGCGAGAGAGATATTCAGATTTTGTTTGCACAATAAGACTATGGCTATTAGTGAGTTCATTGGAATAGAACAAGTACATGTCTGTAATTTCTTGGAGATATCAATAGATAAACTTTACTTCATTCTAACACCTATATGTTGGTATTGTTCTTCACAGGAAATGTAACATCTGATTTAGTGTATTTTGCTAAATACAATAAAGCACATATTTCACTAATATATGGTACTTCTGAACCAAATATCAATTAATCAGTTCCCTCACAAGGATGAATGATCTTTCTTAGTACCTAAAATTTAATTAACCATTTGAATGTTCAACTCATGATCTTCAAACCACATGGTTCAACTCATGATCTTCAAACCACATGGTTTTTAATACCATAAACCTTTCCGTGGATAAGAATTCATTTTGGCATATTGTTTGATTTGCAACCAATGTTTGAAATATCCCAGATTTGCTCGATATCTCCACGGAAATAATCCAAAAATTCAGGGAACGATATGGAAAGGGGGTGAAGTGTACCTTTCACCCCATACCCCCCGATATTTCCGGAAATCAATCAATTTCCTCCATATTTTATGTATCCTTGCAAAAATTTGTAGACTAGTGGTCAAGTTTTCTTCTTCGTTTCTTTTTTCACATTACCTTGTTCGTTTATTTTTTCTATTTAATTCAGTTTTCAATCTATCATATATTTGAAGATTGGTGAAATTTGAAAGTACTACGCAAGAAGGCCTAATCAAAATGAAAGATGAAGATTGACTATCAGTTTTAACTCTATGAACTTATGCATTCTATATGGTATTAGTTTAATTTAATAAAACTTGTGTTGCTTTTATGATGAAAGTTTCAATTAAGTAATGTGCAATTTATTCGTTCTAGTGAAATGTTTTATTTTATTATTTGTCATTAGATAGAAGTTTTCCTTCTCAATGTCACATACTTATTGTTTACATAGTATCCAATCATTAATTCTTGATTCATACGTGTGTTGTGCCTTCATATGATATTCCCTAAACAATAATTTCAAATTTCCATGTTTTTTAGCAAATGTCCATCATTTCCATCGAAGGTAACTGATATCGATATTATCTAATAATATCCATCGATATTTCCGCAAATTTGCATATCAATATTTCCACCAATATCGATATTTTAAACATTGGTGATGTGCAATTTATTTGTTCTAGTGAAATGTTTTATTTTATTATTTGTCATTAGAAAGAAGTTTTCGTTCTCACATGTCACATACTTATTTTTTACATGGTATCTAATCATTAATTCTTGATTTATACGTGTGTTGTACCTTCATATGATATTCCTTAAACAATAATTTCAAAGTTCCAAGTGTTTTAGCAAATGTCCATAATTTCTATTGAAGGCAACCGATATTGATATCGAATATATCCATCGTTATTTTCGTAAATTTGCATATCGATATTTCCACAGATATCAATATTTTAAACACTGTCTGCATCTCGAGACAATATTTCTTTCAACACTTTATAATTTTTCTACACTCTTTAGGAATCTCAATCTAATATTAACTCTTGCAAGAGATTTATTATGTTGCAACAATATTATAATGAAAGCACTCACTAAGGCAATTCATACCATCCACTGGTATAGAGTACATAATTTGTGTTTTACCCTTCCAAGGCTTTCTTCAAGCAATTTACATCATTCAGGAATTTTCTACACTTCATGACGCATTCTCCTTTGGAAGATATATAAAGCAATTTGCTTCTATGTATACTTGAGGGAATTACTTATGGAGATATGTTGTGGGCATCTCACAACCCTTCATATATAATTCTCCATTCATATGAACTTGTTTACAAGAGTATCATAATTTTAGGTTTCAATTAGTAACCTTGTGTCATATCATGTGAGTGTATTTCATTGTATTATAAATGGCCATATGTATCCTTCTGGGTTCAACATCTTTTGGAGGTTTGTACTATAGGTCTGTTTTTCCATGTTCTTACTAAATTGTAATGGAATTGCCCCTCTTTATTTTGGGCAATAATTTTTTTTTTTCGACGACGAACAAGGAACGTGGCTCAATATCAACACAACTCGTTGATGAATTTAGTAGCTACTATAAGACCCAAATTAATATTGGTTATCATCAATTTGTGATCCACAATTCTCATGTACATGCATATGCATATTTTATAAGCATTTCATTGCTTTGGATATCATTGCCTCTTCATAGGCTTTACATTATCTCTTCTATGATATTCATCTCTTATTAGATAAATTGTTTGGAGATTTTGGATCATAACCTCCTCTAGAACGTTATAGAGTTTGAATTTTTAATCTCCACTTCTAGAGAGTTAGATCATCGGAACCTATACATCTATCATGCTTTAAGCATGAGTCACAGTACACAGTAATATAGCCATGTCCATACACTATCCTTTTGGGACTTAAATCCATGCGTCGACTGTCATGCTTCGGGCATGAACAATTTAGTAGTGTCAATTCTGCAGATTGTCTTGTTAAGACATCAACCCATGCGGCATCTTTGTAACTCGTAATTAATTAGTAATTTTCAAAATGTGGATTACTTTTTTGTACATCATGTGAATGATTATAAACTGATGAGACATAATAATAGTTGAAGTCGTTCTTGTCCTTGGTTGTTATAGACTTTAGGTAGAGTTTGTTGAGCTATGAGTAGGATTCCCATCATTGAACTTTGGTCTTCCATTCACTTAGTCATTTACTCATTTTCTCCATTTGAACTTCTACGGGTTCATCGTTGATCCTTCAGCTTCAACCTTCTGCATACAAAGTGGTGTGCAACATTTGCCTTTGAATGATCCTTCAAAACATCACTTCTCGATGACTCATCTATGCTTGGTAGCTTCAGTGTAAAGAGCCAACATCGTATCAAATGTTCTGAGGCGTTGGTGATTTGATGCCCAACTCTAACAACAATTGAAGATGACCACTCTAGAGCAATGCAAGGTAAGCAATTAGGCAAGGTTCCAGGCAATCAGTTCCATACCGAAAGTTTGATTTAAGGTACAGACTTATTGCTCTCTTTTGCCTTGTCTTGCAGGCAAGAGCAAGGGCAAAAGAAAAGACAGGAAAAAAGCATGATATGAGATACTTTTCCTCTCGACCCTGATGATATGAGATACTTTTGCTCTTGAGGAAAAAGAGCTGAAGAATTTGATGCTGATGTAAAACTTCTCATTAAAATTTTCTTGTTAAGAAAATGAGTTCAGCATTTTGAGGGACTTGGTTGAAGAGGTATTCTTAGAGAGGAGGAAGACTAAGTATTTTGTGAGGCTTGGTTGAAGATGCATTCTCGGCAAGGAAAATGAGTTAGACATTTTTGGAGCTCTACCTTGCCATGGAAGACGGAGCTCAAGATATATAAGGATTTTACAATAGCAGGTAGTGGTGTTGTTGGGACCATTTCCTTCACACTTGTCATCAACAGTAGTGTAGTTGGAGCAATAAAATTCACACGTTTCAACTTTGCTAGAGACATTTTGACAGACTTGTCCTTGATATAAGAAAGCTGAGATTGCGTTTGAGAAATGCAATGAACTTTATTTAGAAGACCAGTGTCTTCGATTTTTGAACAAGTGGTCGTGTTGCCTCTTTTTCATAGGGCATCAATTGTATCCAAAAATCACACTTGAAAGTTCCCTGCTTGTGGAAATTGCCCATGTTGCATTTCTAAGATTTCAATTTATCTGATTTCTTTTTATTTCATCTTTTATGAAAATAGCTTGCCCATTTGACCGTTGTTTTGATTTAAATGTTGTGGAAGATGCAGACATTCCTCTTCAGGACAATATCTGACACCCATTCTTCTTATCATCTAAGGGTCCTATTACGGTTGGAGACTTTGCGATGAAGAATGATATATCTGCTGCAGTAGTAGCTAAGAACATTCTCACTCCCAAAGATAAAAGAATGCTTTTTAAAATGTTTGACAAATTGATTGTTCAATACTCTTTGGCTTTCATTATTCAGTGTGTGAGTTCTGTACCCAACATGGGCCAACGTCTACTTGCTCAAACTCGCCAAGTTAAATAACTAGTGGTTGAGGTGGCAAGCCTTAGGCAATAAATTAGAGGGATCAAGCACAAGAATAGAGAGTTGCACATACTTGCAAATATTTACTCGACGAGCATGAAGAGAAAGCTGGACCAGCTGCAAGAATCCGAAAGTTGGATTCAAAGTGGCCATCAGAGGTCGTGACTTTATTCCAAAGGCATCAATTGCCTCCACCACCTAGAGTTCTACCTAGTACTGAGGGTTCAAATGATTCACCTCCGGCGCCTCCTCATTATGAAGTTCTGCCAAGTACTAAGGCTTCACATGATTAATCTCCAGTACCGTATGACATAACTTGCAATAATTAATTTATACCATATAAACACATGTCAACATGAAGTGTTAGAACTTCAAGTTCTTAACATTATTTATATGTTGAACTTTTGGTCAAAACATTATTCATATGTACTTGAAATTTACCCTCGATAGCGATATCATTAGAACCTTTAGGTTCATATTTTTTGGAATTCATGCTCATACTTCATCTGTACATGGATTAAGGAATTTATTGTCTTCATTTACATGAATTAAGGAACTTCTGGTCCTCATTTAATAGGTTGTGGACTATGGCACTTATAGCCGTCATTTTAATTTAGTTGAGGAAACTTTTTTCTCTTAATTGATTCAAAAACTTCATATTTTAATTTTAATCAAGGAACTTCAGGTTCAATCTTTTTATATGATGAGGATCAAAGAACTCCAGGTCTGATCTTTTTATATGGTGGAGCTTTTAGGTCCAATCTTTTTATATAATGATGATCAGGGAACTTCAGGTCTGATCTTCATAACAAAATGTAGTACAATAAGTAAATTAAAGCAGAGGGCAGTACTATCAATGAATTTCTTTAAATAAATAATGATTTTGGCAAGGGCTTTAATTCAGCACCATTCACATAAATATCAAAACTTAAAGATAATAATTGTTATTGTAAGAAGGACGGCAGTGTTGTGCCATTCTCATATATATATATATATATATATATATATATATATATATATATATTAATGTATGATGGGCGATTATACCACACCAACCACATTAATACCAAGATTAATAATCATAAGGAAAAAGTAAATATTAACTTACTATTGGATATGTATTTACGGTAGTAATTGAGAATTATAGTAAGATTAAACTGTTGGATCTAACCGAAATTTTAGTTTGGTAGCGACAAGAGGGCAATGAACAACTTTCATGAGGAATTCGTTTTGATCTGAGCTACTTAAAATGAAGTTTTGGCACTCATAAGATGGCTGTCCAGTTTTCTGCGGAATTGGAAACTAGGTTGGTATTTTAAACATCTGCGACGATCATACCGTTGGATTTTTATTTTTTTTTTTTGAAATTTGGATATGTTATTGGTACTGGACCGACGAACAACTTTCAAGAAGAAGTTATTTCAATCTGAGGTCAGGAAGTTGGAGTTCAGAGGCTGTTTATATGGTTGTCAGATTTTCTGCCAATAATAATAATAGTTATATAGTCATATGTATATTTGCTTTAAGAAAATTAGTAGTACAGAAGTATGAAGATAAAGTAAAAGGATTTTCTTATCTGTGAGATTCCAGCCGACAAAGGTGATAGGTAGGTAGTGTTTCATTGGATTTATGGCATTATGCTTTCCATCGACATGAGAGCTTGTCGTGCTAATAATGTGTTGTGAAATTGAGGATATGTGTGCAGTGGAATAAAGTAAGGCACAATATTTGTGAGGTTCGGCAAGTGTGTCTACATCCTCGGGGCAGTAGCAGTAGTCTATCTCATTATCAAACTAAAATTACAAAGTAATGGAAACAAGAGATTGTATGTTTTCTTCTCTATTCTCTCTACATATTTGTGAGTTGATAGGCCTTTATATAGAAAAACTATATTTTCGCTGTTAAGGCTAAGAGATGTGAAAGTAGGCAGCACACCTTCAACATTTGTTGGCTGACAAGAACTTCAACATTTGGCTGACAGAAGCGGTGGACGATGCATATTTTTCATGTGGGTCATCCAATTTTATAACAAGAATGCATGAGTTATGTGGATCCACTAATTTTAAGAAATGTGAATGAATAAGTATGACTTTTCGGAGGTGCAGTTAAATTAAGATTTACATGAACTTAAAAAAAGGTTAAAATTCTAATAAAGTCAATTAGGATTTGTAAAGATAATTTAAGAATTAATGTAAATTCATGCGTTGAATTAAGATTTTAAAATTTCATGCAAATGTAGGTGTATTAAAAAATTATGAATTTTGTAGGATTTTATTAACTTGTGGATTTTGGTGGATTTAGTTGAAAATTAGAGTAAGTGTGATAAAAAAAACAAACTGATGAACTAATCGACTACAAAAAAATATAATTTTATTAAACTGAAAAGAAAGATCGTTTTGACGGCTATCAAAGGACTAAATTGTAACTCATTTACTTCTAGGGATAATTAAAGAAACGGGTTTGACCTAAGTTTATTTTAACCAAAAATCACCTTATAACTTTATTTAATGAAAAAAACTTAAATTTTAATGAAAATGACTTAAATTTTAATAAAAAAGACAAAAGTTTAATATAACAAAAAATAAAATAGAAAAAAGTAATAAAAACTGACGAGCGTGTGTCCATCAAACATCCCATTTCTGAAACTGAACGGTACTACACTATTTCTGAAACTGAATACTAATTATTTCTGAAACTAAACACGAGTACTACACTATTTCTGAAAATAAACACATGTACTGCACGATTTTTGAAACTGAACACGAACACTATTTCTGAAATTGAACACAAGTTGGCGCATTGACAATTTCTTAAACTGAATATGGTATCTCTCCAGAAAGTCTAAAAACCGTTCTTCTCTTGCTTTTTTGCCAAAATCAAATCGCAGCTGCCATGTCTAACCTTCATCGACCCACGGATATGAGCCCAAATCGCAACGCTTAAAACTCGAATAACGTAGCAAATTCATCATTTTAATGCTCCGCGGCAAAGGGAAAATGAACCAAAACATTTCTGCAAACTGCACCAGTAATGGAAGCTAAAAAGATTCCCAACTTTTAAAAAACCAGATTAGCCGTACCCCGAAAACCATATTTCTGTCAAAATAAACATGGAAAGGTAATTAGAAACGAAGAGGAATAGCAATACTTGCAAGGATGTATTAAGTTATCAACCTGCCAAGGAGCTTTTTTTTTCTTTTTTTTTTCCTGTGCCTTCTTCCAAAATACCCCAATCTTCTTTAGCTTGTTTCCATTTCTCTTCTTCAGTAAATCATCATCCATATCTTCAGAGTCAGGCGAGCCAAACTTCCCGGTGACATGATTATAGCTGCTGTCCAATGATCCAATTCTCTCCATCAGCTTGCCGTTATTTCCTGATGAATGCATGGTTGCAGCTGCCTCCGACCATATTGCTGCAGCTACCATTTTCAAGGAGAGGAATTTGTTTCAGTTGCACACGCTCTAATAAGTTTTTTTTTTGTGTTTTTTTTTTTTTTGTGTTTTTTGTTTTTTTGCTTTTTTATCTTCTTTCTCTTATTCATATCATTAAATAAAGTTATTAGATAACTTTTGGTTAAAATTTAAAGTTTTGAAGTCATTTTCATTAATTTTCTTTTACTTCTAATTACGTTATAAATTATTTTATTTATAAAAGAAAACAAAAGCAAACTCTAATTTAACGAGCAAAACAAATATACTTACAAAGAATTATAATCCTCTACGCACTAAAAAACAATAAAATAACAATTGTTATAAACTTCTTATTTAAGCGTGATTGTGTAAATCATAGATTTGATTTGATTCTAGTTATTCTTCCCTATTAGGACTTGTATTCCTTAGAGAAGGATTTATTCTCTCTTATTACTATAAATAAAGGCATTGCGTAGGGGAAATAACACATCATCTACACAACCTTACAAACACATCTCTCTCTATATTATCTATGTGTCGCTGGCCCCATCTCCCCTGTCAGTTAAATATAGGCCACAACACGTTATCAGAACGCTCCTACCGCTGCGCTTAGGAATTTGACGTGGAAGTTTTCTACATCAAACCAATTCACCAATATTATCACACAATCAGGTTCTTTCAAAACAACGGTTTTTATCTCGATATTTTTGCAGCCCTGATATCCTGAACATTCACTATAATGCATGACCCAACTTTAAGTTTTTTGAATTTTAGATTCTACATAAATTACGTATGCATTATATCCATAATTGTTGAATTATGTGAATTGATATTGCCATGAATTGCATCCTATATATGTTCATTCATTAAATTATTTAATTAAATATGCATTGATTTAATTGAAAAAAAAAATATCGAAATTTTTTTTAGGGTTCTTCAAACCTATGACCCGAGCCTACACTGACGCCAGAAGCTCCACGCCTTTGGAACCCAGACCCGTGACGTCGTTTCGACATCATCCACCTTCCAAACTCCGACGCCCATCACCGCGTCCCACGCATGGCCTGCAGCCATGCCTTGCCATCCCCGACGACCAGCAATCGTCGCCGACTTTGATTTTGGCCGAGATTCGTATGAATCTCCATGGATTTGAAAACCCCAAATTCAAATCCGAGGGTTTTTGGGCTTATGGACGTCGAGATTTCCCTTTTTTTCTCTCCGTCCCACCATCGAATTCGATGTCAAACCCTTAACTCGCACCGAGTTCTTTTGACCAGAACACGGCCGCCTGAAGCGGGCCTTCGTCCCTGGTAACCACACCCAGCGAAGCTGGGGTGTTCTTTTGGCTAAAACCCAAGCCCAATTGGGCTGGCCTTCTCGGCCTGCATAGGAAATTTGTTCAGACTGGGCTCGCCTGATGTGGCCCAAGTCAACTGCTCGACCCAACGCACGACACCAGCCCATATGGCTATGGTGTCCCTGCCCCCGCGATGCACCGAATCCCAGCCATATGTTGGTGCACCTGCACCTCATTGCATTTGATCAGCACCCATTTGGGCTCACAGCCTAAATTCTGTTTCGGGTCTGATCAGCCCTTGTCTATCTAAACCCAGTTTTTTGGCCTAGACAAATTTGACTAGCCCACCTGTGGGCTTTGGCCCATTATTTTGGGCCCCGAATTTAATTGGCTAATTATTTTTTAAGCCCTATGGGTTTTATAATTTTTTACCCACACTTTAAATTTGGCCCGAAGTCTAAATAATTAATTCAATTATAATTCTCGACCTGAAGTTCTATTTGCATATTTTCTTGTTGCATATTTCTGTATATATATGCGTTTGTTTGTAGGTACTATGAATCTGAAGTTCATAAACTTTTCTTGAAAAATTTAATTGAATGGATTTAAGTTTTCGAAGTTTTATGCATGTGACCGGTGCAATTAATTTTATTCTAGGTATGACTAATGGGAAAGTTGTCTGGCAGATAGTGCAACCACGCACATCGTTTTGCGTGAACGCATCTATTTCATTAATTTCATACATAAGAATGCACCTCTGACAACCCTCTCAAGCCCATCCAACCTAATCGAAGGATACGGTAAGGCACGTATAATGTTGTCCAATGGTACAATCTTGACCATTGATGAGGCGCTCAATTCTCCGTGTTCCGGAAGAACATTGTTGAGTTTCAAGGATATTAGAGATAATAATTACCATGCTAAAACCTATGTAGAAAACAGAGTTGAATTTCTGTGCATCACTTCCTACGAATATGGCCAGAAGTGTATTTTAGAGAAGATGGAGCGTATCCTGAGTGGTCTGAATACTACAACCATACGCCCTATAGAAAGCCACTATGTGGCCGGCCCTACCTTTGAGACCGCACATGAAATTACACTTTGGCATGATCGTTTGGGACACCCTAGACAAACAGCGATGCGCCGTATCCTCAAATCATCACACGGGCATCCACTAACCCGAAGTTTAGGTTCGATTCAAGGAATCGCATGTCAAACCTGCTCCATGGGAAAGATTATTATTAAGCTTCTTATGACAAGATTCATTCGAATCCTCCTATTTTTCTACAAAGGATTCAGGGGGACATTTGTGGACCGATTCACCCTCCCTGCGGATCATTTAGATATTTTATGGTTTTGGTTGATGCTTCCACACGTTGGTCACGTGTGCTTGTTGTCAACAAGGAACGCTGTATTCTCCAAAATGTTGGCTTAGGTTATCAAGCTTAAGGCTCACCACCCTGATTATTCGATCAAATCTATTCGATTGGATAATGCTGGAGAATTCACATCTAAAACTTTTGATGGCTATTGCATGTTGGTTGAGGTTGAAGTTGAACATCCTATATCCCATGTTCACACCCAGAACGACCTAGTAGAGGCATTCATTAAGCCCTTACAAATGATTGCTCAATTGTTTGTTATACGTACCAAGCTCTCAATCGCTGCTTGGGGCCATGCAATATAGCACTCAGCCATGTTGGTCCGCCTGAGGCCTATTGCTACCCAACCATATAACGCCCTTCAGTTGGTTACTGAATACGAACCCGACATATCGCATCTGAGTGTTTTTGGTTGCGCGATCTATGTGCCGATTTTGTCGCCCTTACATACAAAAATGAGGCCTCAGCGAATGATGGGAATCTATGTCGGATATGATTCTCCTTCGATTATTTGTTACTTAGAACTTTGACGGGCGATTTGTTTACCGCTCATTTCATGGATTGTCACTTCTATGAGACAGTCTTCCTATCGTTAGGGGGAGATAAGAACGTCAACGTTCTTGAATAATGACGCGAATTATCGTGGACGACTCCCACTTTGTCTCATTTAAATCCCCACACCGCTTAGTCTAAAACTAAAGTGTAGTGCATATTAGAACTTCATAGCATAGCTCAGAGCATGCCAGATGCTTTCATCGTTCTAGCGCGAGTGACATGATTACATATTCTAGCTGCGAATGTGCCTGCAAAGATGTATGTACCAAATGTATGACAAACTTCCCTCTTAGGGGCCCGGGACGTCACTTTGGTCAATCCACGTACATTAGCGACTAGCCAATCATCTACCCGTACATATAAGCATGGCAGACCACTTGGTTCAAAGAATTCACACCCCCGGAAGAAGAAACTCACGACATAGGCCCCTAAAGAGCCTACCGTGAATCCGACTGTCATCTACTCATTCTATCCAACTCATGAGGAAATTCTAGATTACGGAAGCGTCCTTGAAGAGACGAATCCACCTCCCAAAAATCCTGAGATTTCGGTCCATTGTGCTAACTTGGATGATGTTTGGTGTAGAAATGAGATGATCGTCGACGATGCATTAGCATATGAGGTAACTACTGAGATCATGTTGAGCGATGATATTGAACCTTATTTCATTTATGAATGTGGACGTAGAATCAATTGGTTAAAATGGAAACAAGCAATCCAAGTCGAACTCGATTCGTTTACGAAATGTAAGGTGTTTGGACCTGTAGCTCCTATAACTCCACATGTGAAGCCCGTTGGCTACAAGTGGGTTTTCGTTCTGAAAGGTAATGAGAAGAACAAAATTGTGCGTTACAAAGCTCGTCTTGTTGCACAAAGCTTTTCACAACGCCCCGGGATTGACTATGACGAAACTTATTCACCCATTATGGATGTGATTACTTTTCACTACCTTATCAATTTGGTAGTTTCTGAAAAAATGAGTATGCAGCTGATCAACGTAGTAACTGCGCATCTCTATGGGGATCTTGATACGGAAATTTATATGAAAGTTCCCGAAGGACTTACATTGATTGGATCAAATATTTTCAAAACCTGGAACACGCTCTCAATTCGGCTGAGATGTTCACTCTACGGTTTGAAACAATTCGGAAGAATGTGGTATAACTGTCTGAGTGAGTATTTGACTAGTCAGGGATATGTTCACAACGAACTATGCCCTTGTGTGTTCATTAAGAAGTCACATTCCGATTTTGCGATTGTTACGGTATATGTCGATGACATGAACCTCATCGGAACTCTTGAAAAGATCGTGAGAACTGCCTCGCACTTGAATTCAGAATTTGAGATGAAAGATATAGGAAAGACTCAATATTGTCTCAGTCTCAAGATAGATGACCGTTCGGATAGAATCTTAGTACATAAATCGAACTATACCCAGAAGGTGTTGGGCCGCTTTAATGAGGATAAAGCGAAGCCGTCGAGTACTTCTATGGTCGTTCGATCGCTAGATGCAAAACGAGATCCCTTCCATCCGAAGGGGGATGATGAAGAGATTTTGGAGCCTGAAGTTCCTTATCTAAGTGCGATAAGCGCTTTATTGTACTTAGCTCAATGCACTAGACCCGACATTTCCTTCGCTGTTAATCTTTTGGCAAGATACAGTAATGCACCAACAAGCAGACACTGGACTGGTGTTAAAGACATTTTCCACTACCTTAAGGGTACTACGGATTTAGGCTTGTTTTATCCCTACAGATCCTTGAGTGATGCCGCATTCCCTTATCTCGAGTCAATTCTTGACTTGTTGGTTATACTGACGCATGATACTTATCTGATCTTCACAAGACGCACTCTCAAACGGGTTATGTCTTTACTGTTGGAGGCATCACAATCTCTTGGAGGTCAACTAAACAGACCTTAGTTGCCACTTCGTCTAACCATGTTGAAATTCTTGCCTTACATGAAGAAACTCAGGAATACTTTTGGTTAAGAGCAGTTGTGGGCCATATTCGAAGCTCCTACAATCTTTACCTCGTCGTTGACGTCTTGACGATGATCTATGAAGACAGCGTAGCATGCATCAAAGGAGACAACACCAAGCACATTGCGCTGAAGTTCTTCTTCTCACATCAACAACAAGAACATCAGAAGATTGATGTCAAGCAAATCCGCTCACAAGATAATCTAGCCGACCTCTTCACCAAATCACTACTGAAGGCGACGTTTCAGAAGCTTGTTCAAGGAATTGGTATGCATAAATTATCTGAGTTGTAACATTGCTAGTTCTCTTTGGAATTGTGTCAAACTCATGGGGAGTATCCTGAAGTATACTTGCTTGATCTTAATATAGTCTTTTTTCCCAATGATTAGGAGCATTTTTCCCACTGGGTGTTTTCTACCTAACTAGGTTTTGACGAGGCACCCACCTTGAGTTAATCATATCCCTGATGACATCCCGTAGACATTTTATTTGACTTTGCATTTCTCACGTATTTTTCCTTAGACTATGGATTTTGTCCCTACTTGGGTTTTTACCACAGCCTTAGGGTTTTTTGTGAGACTTACTTCCTTATGCAAGTTCATGCCTTATTTGAGAATAGCATGTTCCCAGAATCAGTGTCGACGAGTCAACTTCCTCAACTCTACATGATGCCAAATCTACTTGAGTATTTACACACTTAAGAGGGAGTGTTATAAACTTCTTATTTAAGCGTGATTGTGTAAATCCCAGATTGGATTTGATTCTAGTTATTCTTCCCTATTAGGACTTGTATGCCTTGGAGGAGAAGGATTTCTTCTCTCTCTTATTACTATAAATAAAGGCACTGCGTAGGGGAAATAACACATCCTCTACACAACCCTACAAACACATCTCTCTCTATATTTTCTCTGTGCCGCCGACCCCCTCCCCCTTGTCAGTTAAATATAGACCACAACAACAATAATATTAAAACTAATTTTCCAACAGGTTTTAGTGGATTAAAGGGTAGAAATATACATGTCAACTATCTCGCCCTTCCCCCAAAGATTTCATTGAAATCTCTCCACTCCTCAAGAGTAAGATTCTCTCCCTTCTAATCTCTCTCTTTTTCTCTCGCTTCCTGTTTAAACGGTTACGATTAAGTCACATCAAATCTTATTTTGAACTTTTATGTTCAAAAAAAAAAGGAACAATTAATATCCCATCCTTTCTGCACAATGTTGTTTGATTGAAACCTTATTGGCTTTTAATTTTTTATCAAACTCCTTTGACTTTGTCCAAATCACCATTTAACTTGCCTACTCAACATTTTATATTTGGGGTGGAAACCAGACTTGTGGCCAGAAGGAGGCTGAAATGCCTCTGTGAGTCTTCCTGCCCCCAAAAGAGGTGGATAACCGTGGCTTGCCACCAGTTGTCCCCATTTTTAAAAAAAGAAAAAAAACATTTTATATTAACTTTTAAAAAAAAAAAAAAATAGAACAACCTAAAATTGACTGTTTATCTCCTAAATTTAAGGAAATTAATTATCAATCTAAATTTATTATATTCTTAAATATTACATTCTATTTCTCACGTTCTTTCTCTATCTATTCTTGTTTCGTTGTCTTCCCCATAGTTCCGACTCCCTGTGCTGTGTAGCACCTCCACTCAGTTCAGTCATCAATTTTTTTCTTCTTTTTTTTTTTTAACTGATATTAATATTTATTGTTTAACATGTGGTTGTCTACACTTATATATTACGGGTACAATTCAGTTTCTCTATACATATATTTCTTCGGGTGCAATTTTCTTTTATTGCTTACATTTCATTATACATATTCTATGGGTACAATGTTTTTGGGTTGTTTTAGTATATGTTCCACATAATATAGGTCCATTTCATTTGGTTGTTGCATTTTATGTACCCATATCCCAACATATCATTATATGTATATTGTTTTTCGTTGTAAAATGCATCCATTTGTCAATAGATCACTTTTGGTACATTTTTATCCATTTTTTATGAGGATTATAGGTAGCTTACGCATACTTTCATGGGCACTATATTTGTTGGAATGTATATGGGTACATTCTTTTTCGTTAATTTGAGAATGTATCCATGTGGAGTTTGTTATTAGGTACATTCCTTTTTTTTTTTTCTAAGATTGGAACCATGTTTTTGGGTTTGAAGAATCTACCAATGTTTTGTGGTACATTCTTTTTCGTTAATTTGAGAATGTCTCCATGTGAAGTTTGTTATTAGTTTTTTTGTATTTTGTATTTTTTATTTTTTAAGAATGTACCCCTGTTTTTGGGTTTGAAGAATCTATCAATGTTTTGTGGTATACTGTGACATCCCACATCGCCCAGGGGAGTGATCCTTAAATGTATATTCCCATCCCTACCTAGCACGAGGCCTTTTGGGAGCTCACTGGTTTCTAGTTCCGTAGGAACTCCGAAGTTAAGCGAGAAGAGGGCTAGAGCACTCCTATTGACACACCCCGTCCCAAAGGAGGGCATGCTGGCCGTCACGTGAGAGTGACGTAACCATTTACACAGTTCGGAAGCTTTAAAGATACAATTACTAAGATATAACACCCGAAGGTGAATCCTACATTTGTGAATTCTGTCATAACACCGTTGGATTCCTCGTGGCCACCAAAGCTCTGCTCTATCTCGAACCTGGAGGGGCGCAAAACAAAGTTGAGTGGGTCAGTAAAACAAGTCTTTTCAAATCTTTCCTTTATCAAAGTTCTAACCCCTCGCTGTAAAACCTGTATACTTTCCCAGAAAATAGCATATATAAATATATATAGCTTCAAAAATCTCAAAACACCATTCTTTATCACTTTTCAAAAAATATGCCATGCCATGTGCCAAAAACATAATATGGAAGCATCAATATAAATCAGGTGAAATAATAAATCAACCAGAGACCCTGCAATGGTCCTGTATGGCTGATTCTAGAGCTCAATATCCAATCCAGCCGGAGTCACCAACTGTGACCTGTACGGCACTACACTGCACATAAGTCGGAACTACCTCTAGTAGTCTGTACGACTAGGATGGTGTAATAATACGCTCTAGTGCTTCTCTCATCAATCATCTATGCACATAATCTACGGTCACCTACTAGTCGGAACCACCTCTAGTGGTCTGTACGACTAGCATGTCGGAACCACCTCTAGTGGTCTGTACGACTAGCATCTACTTGGATCCAAGGTGAGCGTGTGATGCGGGTGAATAACATAAGCACTAACACCGGGGGTGCAGGTTATGAGCTATCAACATAAATCACATCAAACAATTCAATGAACCAAATATAACTCACCTGATACTCACCTGTGCGTCCGCAGCACCAATTCACATGTATGCATCATATATCAATTCACATATCTCATATAAATTCTATGCATGGCATTTCAAATCATACTTTCAAATCACATTTCACTTAAAATAGATTTTCTGGGAAAAACTCATTTATATAGGTATATACGGAAAACAAAACTGCCCACTCAACTGGAGTTCGCCCTACAACTCCCTAGCACAACACATCAAGGCGTCCTGACGATCGGCGCCTAGAACAATCATCAAATCATGCCTCAGAAATCATATCGATAGAATATATAACTTATATAAAACACGTTACTATGTAGTTCGATCCGGAAGATATGCCACTCAGATTTCCAATCCGTAACTTCCAGAGGTCCACAATAAATCTCTAGAACAACATCCTAAAATTTCATTACCATCCAACGGTCGGATCTCCGTCAATTGCCAAAACTAAGTGACTGTTAACATTGTATTTTATGAACTTACAACTCCAATTCCAGAAGATCCGTAAATTGGATTCTCGATCCGTAAGTTCCTATAATCCTCAAATATTATGTATTACAACGTAACAAAATTTGGTGACGATCCAACGGTCGAATCGTCAATTCATATTTTAGCCTAACCCCGCATCGTAACGAATTTAGGTTCGAATGATCATCATACGTCATTCATTCACCAAAACTGAATTCAGAACATGAATTATGGCCTAAAAATAGCATTGGCGGCTCAGTGGCCACGCGTCGCCGCACGCCCCGCCGTGGGTGGCGGTCGGCCGTCCCGGCTCGCCGGAAAATTTAACTTTCTCCAAAAATTACCAAAATTTTCAGAATTAAAGATCTCAAAGAGAGGAACAACTTTCATACTTCTGACCAAGGCCAATTTGGCCTAGAAAGGCTCCAATTTTGCCAAAACCGTACGAAACCCTTGAATTTGGGTGTCTTCGATCCGACTCCAAAACAACTCCGCCTCTCCCAAACTTGTTTGGGCTTTGTTCTAGGTCTCAAGAGGATGCCATGGGTGGTGGTATTTGGAATAAATTGCTTCGGGATTGGGCGATTCAAAGCCAAGACCGCCGCACCCCTCTTTGCGGTTTCACCCATTTTCAAGGCCAAATCTCTTGAAATTTGAGGTGGAATGGATAGAGGGAAGGGCTAGATGATGTTTGGGAGTGGTAGTTCGGCTCAATCCGTCGGAAAAATTGATGAATTTCGCCGGAGATGCTCACGGGTCGTGACTGGGTTTGCGGGTCAAGGGGATCCGGCTGATCCCTTTCCTCATTTCCTCTCCTTTCTCTCCTTTCTCTCCTTTCCCTCATCTGGTTGGTCACTGACCTTCCTCTCACTATTCCGATTGGTCCATTTCCTTCTTCCTTGGTTGGGCAGCCAATCCCCCTTCTTCTTTCTTTTGTTTCTGATTGGCAGTCCCTCTCTAACTGCTCTCTAACTGGGCAGCGCCCAACCTTTAATTCCCTTTCCTAAAACTGAAATTCTACCACGAATAATTAAATTACTAAAATGTCCCAAACTTCAAACATTAATATCTTCTTCGATATAGCTCCAAATCACGAACTGCTTGCGCCCACGCGTTCGTAGTGACGAGTACTACGAGGATATGCCAAGAAGCAAGTCTTACGTATCATGACAAGCGATCAACACAAATCAAGGCATATGCTTCAAAGGGCCTTTTCGAAATTCCACGTAATAAAATTATAAAAATCATAATTTTTCGGGACGGTCTGTCACACCTATGGTGGGTGACCCACTAGGAAGTTGCTCGTGAGTTCCCAGAAACAAAACCGTGAGGGAATGGTAAGCCCAAAGCGGACAATATCGCGCTATGGTGGTGGAGCGGGCCCGGGAAGTGACCCGCCCCGGGCCGGGATGTGACATATATTACTACGAAACCCTTTATTAGTGTTGCTATGATAACCGACAAGATATGTATATTACTGTCGGATATTAAGTAAAATCCGACAGAAAATGGATGAAGTGGCGGATATAATAAGCGACAAAATTGCCAGAGTCAGGAAATGAATTTTCCGACAAAAAATATTCTAAAACCGACAGAAATTGTGTTGGATATAACCGACAGAGAATATATTAATAATGAATAAATAAGAGTATTCTCTATCGGATAAAACCGACAGAAAGTACTCTAAAACCGACTTAACTTGTGTCGGATATAACCGACAGAGAATTTATTAATAATGAATAAATAAGAGTATTCTCTATCGGATAAAACCGACAGAAAATATATTAATAATAAAAAAATATATAAACCACTTTCTTAATCATTTCTTCCCTTTCTCGACTTGACAAATTATTGGTCACTTCTGACTCGCATCACTCTCTGCATATAAAATTGGAAAGTGAAGAGCATTCTTTATCCAGCTTAAATACATGCAAACATCCAGTGACATCTATATTACCAACAAATTTGGCCCGTGGAGAGATTAGCACCTTTGGATATACTAGCTGAATTCCTTTTGGTTTCGAATAAAAACCCTCAAACTGAATGGTAACAAGCTGATCCAAATCAACGATCCTACTTCTACGCCAGAGAGAAAGATAACAAGATCCTGGAAGAAAAAAAAAAATTTAAGTAATAAGTAATAAGTAATCTAGCTCATATATTACATCATTTTCAATTGTTTTCTATAAACTAATTGATAACTGTCAGTATCTTTTTTGCATATGAAATAATTAGCAATCAACTCTGAAAAATGGGCCAAAAAAAAAAAAACAACATGATATGCAAATATTCAACCAACAACAACATCTACAGTGTTCTTCCATTCTTCGAAAACCATAAGAGCTCCCATTAAAAATAAGGCCATCAACAAAAGTTACTTGATCATCCAGATTCATGCAAAACTAATGCGGTAAATTTGTTTAAGATTCTAATCTAAAACTTGCCATATTCGAGAAATGATATTAACCACATAAGGGCCCGTATAAATGAATGTCTTCATGTATAAACATGTATAAGCTAAATGGAAAGTAGAAGTAGGAATCATGACAGAGTTGCAACCTGAGGTTAGTATGACACCAGCAAGCAAAGAAAGCTCTGGGTGGTTGTCAACTCAGAATGTTGCTTCTCGAATTATTTATCCATGGTGATTGAAGCGAGAAGGAGAAGGTGAGAAGAGAATGAGAATGAAACGAGGATAGGAGAAAAGGGGGAAGGAAGGGGGCAGGGGGAAGGGAGAAGGCACCGGCGCACGGAAGAGATGGAGGGGTTTTAATTTGGAAAATTTTCATTACTGTCGGTTAAAACCGACAGAAACATTTTTTAAAATAAAAACCGACATAAAATTGTCATTACTGTTGGTTATAACCGACAGAAAAAAATTGACTGCATAAATCCCCCCAAAGCTCCCTCCCAAAATTTTACATTCCCTTCAAAATTTTAAATTCCATCCCCCCCAAAATTTTGTTACGATTTTAAAAAATAAAATAATAATTGTTAAATAAATAAATAATATGTATTTAAATACAATACGTTTTTAAAAATTAAATAAATAATTGTTTGGTTTAATAGATAATAACCCATGTAAAATATGCGATAAAAAAACAAAAAGATAATTGTACAATAAAAATGTCATCACACAAACTAAATATTGTCCAATTAATACTTGAAAAACATAAATAAAAATTTAGCACAAATTACTTTTCCCACTTCAAAATTTAGGCAAATTCAACGGAGATATGCATTCTACGAAATTAGTTTCCATGATCTAACCGTCAAACTTGTTTGTAGATACCACAAGATCGCATACGTACAAAATCGCAAAAAAAAAAAAAAAAAAAAACATTCAGAGATTAGGTAATGGAACAAAAGTTTTCGACGGTTATAAACGAAAAATCACAATTTAACGGTTATTTTAGCTCCGGTTTTGATGATTTTTTTACAGCTACATTCCTCGACGCTATAAGAATGCAATGAACGAATTCGATCTTCAATTTAAAATATTTACACTAGTGGATACCACAAAATCTTATTTTATACTTGATGGAAGTATAATATAGTTAAGTGTTTGTTTAATCTATCGTTTTGACGCGATATGCATTCTACGAAACTTTTTTCAACGATCAAACCGTCAAACTTATTTGTACACACTCCGAGATTTCATACATAAAAAATCGTAAAAAACAAACATTCAGAGATTACGTAACAAAACAAAAGTTTTCGACGGTTATAAATGAAAAATCACAATTTAACGGTTATTTTAGCTCCGATTTTAATGATTTTTTACAAATACACTCCTCGACCCTATAAGAATGTAATGAATAAATTTGATCTTCAATTTAAAATATTTACACTAGTATCTTATTTTATACTTAATGGCAGTATAACATTAACTCGTGAGTGTTTATTTAATCTACCGTTTTTGACGCGATACACATTCTACGAAACTTTTGTCAATGATCTAACCGTCAAACTTGTTTGTACACACTCCGAGATCGCATATGTAAAAAATCACAATAAAAAAAAAACATTCAGATATTAGGTAATAAAACAAAAGTTTTTGACGATTATAAACAAAAAATCACAATTTAACGGTTATTTTAGCTCCAATTTTGATGAATTTTTACAGCTACACTCCTCGACCCTATAAGAATGCATTGAACGAATTCGATCTTCAACTTAAAATATTTACACTAGTGGATACCACAAAATCTTATTTTATACTTGATGGGGAAGTAAAACATTAACTCTAAGTGTTTGTTTAATCTACCATTTTGATGCGATACGCATTCTACGAAACATTTTTCAACAATCCAACCATCAAACTTGTTTGTACACACTCTAAGATCGCATACGTAAAAAATTGCAAAAAACAAACATTCAGAGATTAGGTAATGGAACAAAAGTTTTCGATTGTTATAAACGAAAAATCACAATTTAACGATTATTTTAGCTCCGATTTTGATGATTTTTTACAGCTACACTCCTCGACCCTATAAGAATGCAATGAATGAATTCGATCTTCAATTTAAAATATTTACACTAGTGATAAATCTTATTTTATACTTAATGGAAGTATAACGTTAACTCTTAAGTGTGTTAAATCTATCAATTTGATAGGATATGCATTCTACGAAACTAGTTTCAACGATCCAACCGTCAAATATGTTTGTATATACTCCGAGATAGCATGTGTAAAAAATCGCAAAAAAAAAAAACAAAAACATTCAGAGATTAGGTAACGGGACCATGAGTGAAAAAAAAAACATTCGGAGATTATTCTGGCGGCCGCCCAAAATTTTGCTTTGTTCTGTTAGTTATATCTGACAAGGCAAGGAGTGAAAAAAAAAAATTTAAACCATATGTTTATTTATTTATTTTTAATCAATATAACAATTTAAAATCCCATGGTAAGATCCCAACGAAGATCGATCTCTATATGCAAAAATCTCACTAGAAGCTGACCTATTAACCTCACACATATATGCATAACACAATACAAAACTCGACGAACAACAGAAGCTAGAGAACATGATGGGCAAGGTACTATAGATTCTTGGCACTAGAAGATAAGACCAAATATATTTATGTACACTACAAAACGTGAGACAACACAGAGACATGTTTGCTTGTGGCCATACATGAAGAGCAAACATTTGAGTGCGCAACACAGGGCCATGAGTGAAAAAAATAAATATTTAAACTATGTGTTTATTTATTTATTTTTAATTAATATAACATTTTAAAATAATAAAATAGTCAATTTCTGTCGGTTATAACTGCCAGAATACTAAAATAATAACCGCCAGAAACTAAAATAATAAAATAGTCAATTTCTATTGGTTATAACCGCCACCATTAACTTAAAAACTGCCGGAATATGTTAAAAATATTTTTTTTTTTTAAATTCAAAAATACTGGCGGTTATAATAATTTTATGGTGGTTGCATCCGACACTAAATATCCGCCAAGAATTTATGTCGGATATAACCGATAGGATTTCATTGTTATCCGACACTAACTGAATGATGTGTCGAATATCTTTTATCCGACATAATGGCTTATTAAACCGCCACCATCATCCGTCACCTAAAGCTAATATTGTAGTAGTGTTACATTATTTTTTTCGGTGATTAGATGAATGTATCCATAGTTATATATGTATCAATTATTTTTCTTATATGTAAACTTTTTTATGGCAGACCATGATCTTGTAGTGACTTCTAAGTTGTGGTTTTTATATCTATAATTTTTTTATAGGTAATTGCAAATTATGATTTTTAAATTAAAAAAAATAAAATTGGTGATACAGAAATACATTTAATACTAGTATGCGTTGAGGTGGTTGGGGTGTACAAAAGTCAAGGACCTTGATAAAAGACTGAAAACTAATATGGTTTCAGTCCAAGAACGGTGGCTAGGGACCGCATCCAAAGTGCTCCTTGTTTTTATTCTAACTTTATGGTTCACAAAGTTTGTCTTGGGTACAACCTATAAAGGAAATAGAATAGCTTGAATTGGAGGGCTGAAATTTAGGACTTTCAGTTGCAGTGCTCTCCAATTATTTTGGTGTGATAATGAGTGACATGAAAAATAATTTACAAATTAAAAATTTTAGTAAGTAAAATAAAAGGCTGACATGGAAATATGTGAATAGTAAAATGTTGATGGGTACAAAGCTCAAGGACCTTGATCAGAAACTGAAATTCAATATGGTTTCAATCAAAGAATTATACCAACTAAGGACTAGAGACAAAGTGTCCCATAAATAAATAAAACGTAGACAACATATTAAATTTAGTTTACAAATTTAGTCTATTTAACATTACTCTTATTATCTTGTATTGATTGAAAAACAAATTAAGAAGATTATTAAGCCGGGCACAAACGAAAAGCCATATTTTGACAAATTTACTTTTTTGAAACAATAAACAAACTTACAATATTAATATTTTCATTAGGTTTAGGGTTCTACATACGGGCAGTGCTAGGGAAACTAAATTTGTGAACCAAATGACATGGAAGTTGATGATTGAATTATTACTTACGTGTTGATTAATGTGCTTATTTCATTTTTATGACACATCATTTAGTTTGCATATTTAATCTATCTAACATACATCTTGATGTATAAAAAAATTCTTGGGTGCCTAGGAGTATCCGGTACTCCGGATGTTTTAGTCGTTAGATCTTGATTTTTATATTTAAAATAATGATTTAACGATTAAAACATCTAAAATACCAGTTACTATGAATCACCCAAGAAAGTCTCTTTGATGTATATTCTCTCTACATAAGTCTAGGGTCTTGTCACATAACTTGTTTGCGAGTATAAAAGCATCAGAGTTTTTCTGTTATATAACTCTAAGGTCTTGATATCTAGACCTTGCCTGGATCATACATCGAGTTTTTGTCATACATACTATGTCTAGCGACAAAATCTTTGTTCTCACACCTTGATATTTTATTCATGTCCATGTAGTTAAAACTTTCGGTCTAGTGGTATTCCTCTTAGCTTAGAAGTGAGAGGTCTTAGGTTCGAATCTCGTGAATGACGAATTGTATACCAAATTAGGTTGCCCATTGTTTGGCTTAGCTGAACTACCCCTCCCCCTAATGTAAAAATAATCGATGTACTCAAAATAAGAAAAAACTTATGCTTATGTTGCACTTGAACCATAATTTTATTAGATGTTAAATAGTTGAGGTATTTGGAACGTAAATAGAGATGGCAATGTTGAACCCCAAATAGTTTTGTGCATTTGTTTTTTACCTTATATGAGCATTTGAAAATATACTTAGTGCCAAATCGCTCAATTCAAAGCATTTCCAAATGAGATATCAAATTTAAAATATCAAAATGATATTTGATGGCTTATGTGGTAATATAACATTTTGTACAATTTTTTACTCCACTATGTTAAGTAATATTGTTATTTTATAATTTTCTTCATCTTTTTGTGGGTCCAATTATTGAGACTAGGAACCAAACACTTGAAGCACACAACAACATTTATTATACATTGTTGTTGTGACATATGTTCTAATACATATTGTGATTGTGTAAATCCTAAGTAGAGATAGATTAGGAATCCTTTGGAGAGATAGATTAGGAATCCTTTGGGATCTAGAAGATCTTTCCTAATAAACTTTGTATTACATGGAGAGCAAGTTTCTCTCATCCTTATTACTATAAATAAAGGCACAAGGATTGGGGAATTAACACACAATTCCTTAAGCCCATTCTCCACTCTCTTTCTCTCCATGCCGCACCTCTCAATTAAATATAGGCCACAACACGTTATCAGCACACTCTTCATGTTGTGCTAAAGAAAATTTGTTTGTCTTCAATCATGAGAGTATTAAGTTTCAATTATTTTTAATTGATTAAATTTTGATTTTATTGATTCATATGCTTTTATTGATTCAATTTTTTTTTTTTTATGTGAATGTGATACAAGCTTTGGAGATGGAAAGCCAAAATTGAAGAAATAATTTTCTGCATCAAATCAGTTCACCAATATCATCACGCAATCAGATTCTTCCAAAACAACAGTATTTATCTCGATATTTTTGCAGACCTGATAGCATGAACATTCACCATAATGCATGACCCAACTATATGTTTTTCGAATTTTAGATTCTACATAAATTGTGAATGCATTATAATCATAATCATGTTGAATTATGTGAATTGATATTGCTATGAATTATATTGAATATGCATAAATTAAATTATATATGTATAAATCTGGAAATTAAAAAAAATAAAAAAATATAAATTAGGGTTTGACAACCCCTCCCACTGAGCGAGTTGTGGCCTTCGAGCCGCCGAGCCTAGCATGCCAAGCCAGCAACCTGAGTTGCTGGAGCTAAGCCGAGCCACGGAGCAATTACTCAATGCATAAACCCAGACTCGAGAAAAATCACCAAAACCACGACCAAGTCTCATTGGATTTTTCGAAATCCCGATTTAATTTTCTAGGGTTCTTATTTTTGAACGTTGACACTCTGTTAGCCATCGTGTTCGTCGTTGAACCACGAACTTGCCCTGAGTTTTCCAGACCAAAAACAACCGCCTGAAGCGGCGGTGCTGATTTTCTTCTCTGGCGAGCACACCCAGCAACAGTTTGGATGTTTTCTTGGTCCACCTGAGCCAAGTTGGGCCTTGGTTTCTTCTCGGCCTTAAAAAAAAAAAAAAAAAAAAAAAAAAAAAAAAACAAAAAAAACTTTTTTTTTGTTCCTTTGGGCTCGCGTGCAATGGCCTATTTCTTAGGCTTGGCTTGCATGACATCAACTCGTGAGGCTATGGTGTCTTAGTGCACTATGAAGCACACGATCGCTACCCATTTTAGGCTGTTAGATCTTGCCCACTTCTAGGCCTGCATCTTGCACTGCTCAGCCCGAACTGACTCCAGCCCAATTTTTTGGGTTTGGGCTTCACGATTCTTTTTTTTTTTTCAAAAGCCCTCATGGGCTTTGCTCCATTTTGGGCCACCAATTTTATTGGCCTAAACTTTTTTTTAGGCTTTATTGGGTTTATATTTTTTGCCCAATTCTTCCCATTGGCCCGAAGACCAATAATTAATTAAATCACTATATATTCTTGCCTACATGCATTTTTCAATTGCTATATATTCTTGCCTTGTATATATTGTATTTGTTTGCAGGTACTATGAACCTAAAGTTCATAATTCCAAACCCGAATTTTGGAAAAGTGCCATAGAAACCTGAAGTTTCTTAACGCGCAACACTCATGTTGATACGTGAAGTTCTCCATGCTTAAATCCGTTTAAACCAAACCATGTCTTAGACCATGAATGTGCTAACTTTGATGTTTATGGAAATTTTATTTCCTAAAAACACCAATCACATTCTTGTTTCTGTCATTCAGCGTAATGTCGAACTGTAACAAATTCAATTTCACTGATTTGGAAGTTTCGACGAAGAAACTACTTTATGTGGATACAAGACGTGACACCCCGCTTGATTATGACTAGTTGTGAAATCCTTGTAGCCATTTATGGTGTGGAAGAGCTGAATAAGCCTCCGCCATGATCTTCATTCGAAGACTTATGCATGAAGCATATCAAATGGAAATAACTCATTGCTAAGGACTCCATGGCTCTTTGACTCGCTATGGACCGTTTCAAATCATGTAAAGATGAATTCTTGCCCGAAGCAAAACATGATTGAAACCTTTACGTCCATGAATAGGTACAATTATGAAGTTTATATCCGATCGAATTTTGACTAGAAGAAAATTTTTCTCGTCCTTCTATATCTAAATTGCTCCTGAAGTAGCAGTATAGAGAGAGGAAGTTTACCAAATTCTTGGATCTGATTACTACCACACCTGTGAGAGAAAGGTACCCCAACAATTTAGCTGGGAGGTACCGAACGGTATTAACCCAGTTTCGGCTGAAGTTTACTGAATGGTGGTACCCTGCTTCGGCAGGGATGCACCGACTTGCATGCTCTGATTTGGTAGAAGTGCACCAAAAGGTATTGCTCTGTTTCGGAAGAGGTTACCGAACATACCCGATGTGATAATAAGTAGCACACAAATTAAAACCCTATTATTGTAGTATATGTAAGTAGGGATCGTTCTAGGCCGGGGATTAGAAGGGATGCTAATCTAGACTAAAAAATAGAAGACTAAACTCTAATAACTCAAAACAGACTAGAATGACTCAAAACAACACAAAACAATCAAATTGACTCAAAACAGAAACTAAGAGTGATTTTGGACGAATTCTAAACTTAACTTGCCTCAAAATACTAACAAAGGACAGATTTAAACTAATTAAACATGAAATATTAAAGAGGGGTTGGTTTTGACGAATTTAGAACTTAAACAAACAGATTGCATGAATAAAACAAAAGGCAGAATTTAAGGTGATTCAAAGGTGAAAGGCTAGCTAGAGGGTTCTTCTCCACACATGACACATATGCATACAAATCGATTTCCAGTTATATTCCAATAAACCATGAATGAAAATGCCCCAAGTTAACCGTGAACGCACAAATTAACCATCAGATTATCCTAAATTCATTGAATTGAACAAGCGTCGCAAGCCAAATTATTCTTATCAAGTTCCCTACATGAACACATAATAGAGATACATATCAAAGATCATTAACTTCTATGAAAATCGTAAGCATTGACATGACATTCGTAACTATGAATTGCATGATACTCCTGCCAGGATTTCACTTAACGCGATCGTGACTAGTGACCTCCACTACTTGTAAATATAAGTTTGTAACTATTAGGTGAAACTCCCTTATATTTTAGCATCAAATCCCTGCATGCAAACTAAGTGTGCACCCTCAATCGACATACAAGAATAAGTTATCAATCAAGCAGTTAAGCAAATTGCATTCACGATTTATGAAATAATAACTGGAAGAAATCAATTCATATTACATATATGTTCATGGCTTTGAATCAACCTCTAGCTAAAACGAAATTAGTTCCTCAAGTTCGCAATTAAACAAAGACAATTAAATTTAAACATTGAAAACAAAAGTAAAAGACACCTTGAACACTCCAGCAATCCAAAGGTCTTGAATGACTTGCACGACTCCAAGCTATCCTCTCATTCTTTGCAAAGCTGCAGCACAAGGGTGTGTTTTTCTGAATTTGGACTAAAGTGTATGGTGAATGGGTTCGGGCCTTTAGATGGTGCGGCAGAGACTTATATTTAAAGGGAATGGGAAAACACAACCCTAATTCATTTTGGAGAAGGATTTTACAATTTAATCCCACAAGAAAGAAGGTAATTAAAAATCAGAAACCAAGATGGAAAAGGAAAGAAAGTTGCGGCAGGTTCTTAGGGAAAAAGGGAAAAGGAGGACACAGCATTGACCAAGAAGAAAGGGGAAATGAGGAGGACACGGCAAGGGGTTCTTCTAGAAGGAAAAGGATGTAGCAAGAGTTTGAGGAAAATGAAAGGTGTTTTAAGTGTTCTATTCTGAAAATAAGGTAAGTTTGAATTAATGTTTCCTTTTCCTTAGCTGATTCATTTCTTCCAAATCTTTGATTTAATTCTTCCAAAAATTCCTAGCCCTTCTTGAACTTCAAATTCGTCCATCCACCTTGCTCCAAGCATGTGCTATCTATTCCAAGCCCAAAACTGCTCCAAAATGCTCATTTTGACCATTTATTGTCAACTTCACCACTTGGACCTACAAACACACGAAAATAAACTAAATCACTATAATAAATGGATATTAACTAAATAAATGTAAGAAAACAAGCTAACTAAGTCGCATAAATATGCTCCTATCAAGACCCCTCCAGGTTCGGTAAGGTTTGTCTCTCTTTCATACAATCTAATTTCGAGTTTGTTTTACAACCTATGGTACAATCTGGGCCTGCCAAGAGGTGGTATCATGCCCAAAGCATGATCCTTGGCACCTAAGACCTAAAAACTTCAAGAATACGGGATAGTATTCCCAAACCTCAACCCTGCAGAATCTAACTTCGTTTTGACGGAATAGATCATTGGTTATGCACTTTTCTGTTCTTTTACCAATGTTGTTGAGGAGTACCATTCCCATAGTCAATCTGTGTGACTAATTTTGCTCCACCTAACACATTTGGCGAGCAAAATTTCACATGGAAGACCGTATTGGCTGAACCCCTTTGTATATTTGGTTTACTTTGCGAATAATTTATTTTGTTCTTGGATTTAAGATTGGTGTTTGGATGTCACTATTATTCTCGAATAAGAGTTAATTAACGAAAATTACCACATGTGGTTAATACAATTAACTCATGCTTAGGTATGTTTTGTGGGGAAGTTAGCAGTCAGGTTCTATGCTAAATTCATACCTAATCATCCCAGATAATCTTTTGAGGCTTATCCAACCTGAGTATGGGGCATGGTATTATCCTATATTGTCCAATGGTACTAATTTTACCATAAAGGGTAGCCTTATACTCACTCGTTCCAGAATAGCGCCTTTTGAGCTTTAAGGATATTCGAGAACATTATTACCATATTGAAACCAATGTAGAAAATTGAGTAAAATTCCTTGGCATATTACCATATTGAACTTCCTACGAATATAGCCAGAAGCATATTCTAGAGAAGATGGAACGCTTAATGAGTAGATTATACCCATTCAGGCCTACTATGTGGCCGGACAAAAATTCATGATTTCAAAGGAATTTTCGCTGTGGATGTACGTTTGGGATATCTAGGATGATCTGTGATGCGCCGTTTTGGGCATCCTCTTACCAAAAGTAAAGACATCATACTAAACACGTACTATACCTTAGCACCCTTCATCTTTTCTACAAATGATTCAAAGGGACATTTGTGGACTGATTCAACCATCATGCTGGCCATTTAGATACTTTATGGTATTGGTTGATGCTTCTACACGTTGGTCACATGTGTTGTTGTTGTCCATAAGCTGCCTTTTCTACACTGGTGGCTCAGATTAACAAGCTCAGGGCTCACCACCCTGATTATCTGATCAAATCTATTTGATTAGATAAGTTGGAGAATTTACATGAAAACTTTTAATGGATATTGCATGTCGGTTAGGTTTTGAAGTTTAACATTCAGTACCCCATGTTCATACCCAAAACTACCTAGCAAAAACATTCATTAAACGCCTTCAAATAATTGCACGATCGATTGGTCATACGTACCAAGTTCTCAATCTCTGCTTAGGGCCATACGATATTGCAAGCAGCTATGTTGGTCCGCCTAAGGCCCGTCATGACCAAACCTTATAAAGCACGTGTTAGTTGGTTACCAGATACAAACTCGACATATCACATCTGCGCGTCTTTGGTTGTGCGGTCTATGTGCCATTTACGCTGCCCTTACGTACAAAAATAGGTCCTCAAAGAATGATGAAAATCTATGTCGGTTATGATTCTCCTTCTAGTATTCGTTACTTAGAACCTTCGACAGACGATCTCTTTACCGCTTGTTTTTGTGGATTGTCACTTTTATGAGACAGTCTTCCAGTCGTTAAGGGGAGATAAGAACGTCAACGTTCTTAAAGAATGACACGAATTATCGTGGACGTCTCCACTATGTTTCATCTCGATCCCAATCTAGATCGTTAAAGTATAACCAAACACTTCTTCTGATCTAGTAAAAGTGACGATATCACATATACCAGCTGCAAATGTGCCTACAAAGATGTGTACCAAATGTACGACAGGCTTGAAGGAAATATTTGTGAAAACTAGTTGATTTGAGCAACATCTATGCATGCTATTAACTATTAAAAGGCGGAATCATGCTTGTATGCACTAAAAAACAAAACTTAACCCATGAAATTCAAAGCCTAGTAGTTATGGTGAACCAAGACTCAACTCAAAACAAAGTGAGTTGAGAAATCTTATACCTTTGTTGAGACCTCTTTGCATAAGCAAAGGCTAATCACCCAAGAGAGATGGCCTTCATTCCTTACTTTTTAGCTCCATGGATTTCTTGGAGGATGATGGATGAATGGATTCTCCAAGTTCCCAAAATAAAGAACCTTTAAGTCTCCACACCAAGGAGAGCATTGATGAAGAGATGAGTGACTTAGGAAGAGATAAATGCTAGTAATCTCTCCCTAGGGTGGCCGGCCTTCATTAGAGAAAAGAGAGCTTTTGCGTTCGCTTCTCTTCCCTTAGAAAACCCTAAGGATGAAATGGCTATAAAGTTGCCTTTATACCACCTCACAATGGAGTGGCAAACTTGCAATTAAGCCAAGTTCACTACCCCTCACTCTTATGGCCGGCCATATTGGGTTTTTTGGGCTTTGAGGCCCTTTGTGTTTCAAGTTGTCATACAACTTGAGTTATTGGACTTGATATTCAAATCCCATTGGGCCTTGTGGCCCAAAACTAACCCGAGGTCTATAACGAACTTATTCGTTTGATTAATTAACATATTAATTAATCCTAGCCATAAATAATTAAACCATTTAATTGTCCTTACTCATCTCTGTTGTTTTTTCAATCTCTACCTTACAAGGTGTATGATCCATTAGGTTCCTTTTTTACGATCCATTAGGTTCATTTTTAGTGAGGCAGTGGGCAATTAGAACTTTTCAAATCGATTGTGAATTGAAACATACTTTTAATTCTCCCTTTAGTGATTATACACCTTTAGGGCTTCCACAACCATGAGTGACACCTAGCAGTATGTCATGGCTACCCAAGCTAATCAGAAGAGGTGGAGAACCTATTCAGTTTAGGATTACAATGCAATACGGTCTTTCTCTAATACAATACTCTTGACCACGTTGTTTGGTTTGATAGTTTATTCATGTCTACTATCCAATGTGATTCTTTTACTTATATGATTACCTTGAATGTGATTTGGAACAACTTCCTAAAACTCATTCATACTCTGGCCAGAGATTTTTAATCATATCATAGAGTATTCTCCCTCAAACGGTTTGAAGGTTAGAGATCCCTTATTGTGCATTCACTTGCCTCCATGGCTAAGTGGCTTAATCCCAACTATGTCGTGGACACCATTTGAGGGAGTGACTTTGATATAGTCAAAGATCAAGGACCTAACCACAAGACAACTATGATGCCTCAGGTCAAATGACTACTTTGCATTGTCCCAACCATGAGTTCTCACGTGACATGAGTATGAGAACTCCTTGTTGATCGTGTTCGGTGGACTCATTCTCCATTGAGCACCTACATGCTTGTCTTGATGTCAGTCACACCAATGACTCGAGACCAGTCACTCTCCCTATGAGAAGACATAGCACGTATTGATCTTAACGGACTATCAATGCACAATTGGCAATCCTATGATCAGGAACGTTTAGGATATGTATACGAAAAAGAATGGTCTCATGAATCTAACTTCTTTAGATCACATTCTCCCAATTACATATTCCTTGGATTTATCGTTTAAGCATATAACATTTATATGAAACAACTTTAAACAATAATCTTTGCCCTTTATATTAAACTAGATTAGTTTAACATGTGAAATGTCCGTAATGTATCATCATATGATTGGCTTTAGGGCACATTTCCAACAAGGCCTTCGTCCCGAAAGCAGGAACGCCACTGCTGTGACCAACCCTCGTGCATTGGCGGCTAGCCAATCAATCTATCATGAGCCACAAGTGTGGTAGATCACTCGATTTGAAGGATTCACCTCCCCAAAAGTAGAGGAACGTGGCACAAATGAATCCACCCCTTGACCGCTGTCTTAATCTTTTTCATCTTATTAAATTAAATCCGGATTACTCCCAAGATCTAAAGTTCTTGGGCCAGTATACTAGTTTGGATGAGATATGGAATTGGAATGAGATTATCATAGATGATGTTTCATTTATATGGTAACTACCGACATAAATGAAACGAACAGTGTTCCACTGATTAGTGTCAATGTAGAATTGATTGGTCAACTAGAAGAATCAATTGATGACGAATGAGATGAATGAAATAGTGCAATATGATGCTTTGTGGTGCAAGGTTTCTCTCATACGCCATGTGACTTATTATAGCATTGCAAACGTGGTTGTAGTATCTCTGAGATCCTGATATGAAACCTACATGGAGCTTCCAAATGACTTACATGTACTGATTCAAATAGTTCTAGACCACAAGAACACATTTTCGGTTCTCAAAAGACCTTCACTTTGCGGATACAGAACTATCCAGGCAGATATGGTATACTCGTCTAAGTGAATATTTGGTCACTTAGGGATATAAGCCCCTACGTGTACAAAATCCTAAATTTCTAGAGTTAAGAAAACTAACTCGCACCTAAAGTCGGATTTTAAGATGAATGATCTTGGGAAAACTTGACATTACCTTGACCTGAAGTTTCGAGCTAGTTCAATGGTATTCTGGTCCACCAATCGAACTAGACCGAGAAGGTGTTACGTCTGAGTATATCCTGATCATCTGTACGCTGGATAAAAATGAGGCCTTTACGAAGGATATGGAGCATAAGGTTCCATATTGGAACGTGAGGCAACCATATCTAAGTACAATTGGTGTTTGTTGTACTTAGCTCAATGCACTAGATTTGACATCTTATGTGCTGATAATCTTTTAGCATAAAGCAGCATTGTGCCTACACGCTACCACCAAATTGGTGTTCAAGACATTTTTCCTTTACTATGGATTTGGGCTTATCTATCCTTATGCATCTTAGAATATATCACACCCCCTTGATCTTCGGAATGATGCCTACCTTGCGGGATTCGCTGAATCAAACTATCTATTTGACCGCATAAGGTACGTTCCCAAATGGTTATGTCTTTACCATTAAGGAACACCGCAATATTTTAGAGGTCAACCAAATAGACCGTTGCTATGAAACCTTTGAATCGTTCTAAGACTCACTGTATCTCATCATATGAAAGATATGGTCGAGAACTCTTGTTAAGCATATTCAAACTCTCTGTGATTTTCATCCATTGTTAAGTCCCAACAATGATCCATGAAGACAACGTCGTATGTATCGACCAGATCATGATACGTCCCAACAAGTCAATGCCAAGCATATTGTGTCTACATCAGCTTGAGCATCAAAAGATTGAAGTCAAGCAGTCTGATCCCATACAACCTTGTCGATCTCTACACAACGTCACTACCAAAGTCTACCATCCAGAAGCTTGTCCAATGAATTGGTATGCTTAACTTTCTCACTTGCGATGCTTGTAGTTTCATTTGGAAGTTTTGTCAAACTCAAGGGGAGTATCCAGAAGTATACCCACTTGACTTTAATGTACTATTTTTCCCTACGATTAGGAGCATTTTTTCCACTAGGTTTTTGCTACCTGACTAGGTTTTTATGATGCACCCATCCTGGGTTAGTCATACCCTTGTGTATGTTCTACTTACGTCCTGAAGACGTATAGTTTTGACAACTTCTCACTTTTCTCCTTTGACTATGGGCTTTTGTCCTATCTTGGGTTTTGCCATAGCGAGGTTTTGTGAGTTTTACCCACCCATGCATTCTTCCGTTTGTTTTGAGACTCGCATTCGTTACTTGTGCCGACTAGACAAGACGACTTCATCAACTGCTTTTACATTTGCCTGAAGATCTGATGTGCCATCTACTGGAGTATTTGCGCACTCAAGGGGGAGTGTTGTGACATATGTTCTAATACATATTGTGATTGTGTAAATCTCAAGTAGAGATAGATTAAGAATCCTTTGGGATCTAGAAGATATTTCCTAATAGACTTTGTATTACTTGGAGAGCTAGTTTCTCTCCTCCTTATTACTATAAATAAAGGCACAAGGACTAGGGATATAACACACAATTCTTCAAGTCTGTTCTCCACTCTCTTTCTCTCCATGTCGCACCTCTCAATTAAATATAGGCCACAACAATTGCATCATATCTATAAAAAATTATTAAATAAATTTGACAACAGCTGTCAAATTTAACAGCAAAAAGTTTTGTCTTCAATTGACTTAGCACCACGTAAGAAACTGAAGGCTCGGTTGGAGAGAGTTTACTTCCATTTTTTATGGTTGTATGTCTATGTGGCAATTTTGACATCTCCTTTCAAGATGTCCTCAAGGTTATCCTTTTATCAGGAAAACAATCTAATCCCCTAACCACTATATAATGAAGATAACCTATGCATGGAGCCACTATCTATAAAGATAATCTATATATGCATGGAGTAATTTACCCATGTTATCGCATCTGTATATAATGTACTTTAAATATAAACTCGTCACTCATGTATGATAAAATACATAGATTAATGACATTACAAGATGATATTTTTACACACCAGTCAGCAGAATAATTTATTGTATACATGAGATGGAGGAGGGGTGCATGTCTATTCTTAGCATGCTTGAGGGAGTTTCAAGAAGCTTAACTTCAATATGAGATTTGGGGATTTAGCCCTATATATGCCAATTCGGCCAATATCCCTACCTAGGTAAGAATCACAACAACATGAAACTGAATATGCAATTTGCTGTTCCCAAACTTGGAGTTGAGGTGCGTCCGTGCTGCCATGCATGTCGGCTTCTTCACCAGTACTACACACGCATGTCCATGGTTGAAACTGCAAAAACCTATTGTTCGGCCCGCGATCTTACTTAATTACTATTTACTAATCATTGTTAATATGGTGTCAAGGAACTAATTAAAGGAATCGATGTCATTCTGAATAATCATCACCTAAGTAAATTTACAAATTATATGGGGTTAGGTTAATGATCATGGAATGCAGTGGTAAAACAAAAAGCTCACCAAATTGTGGTTGCAAAAGCGATATCATCTTATGATCGCTTACTTTGTCTCATTTCGGGATCAGAGCAAACCCAAAGTCAAAATTAAATTCTCAAGATCATGGTCTGCGACTCTCTCTCTCTCTCTCTCTCTCTCTCTCTCTCTCTCTCTCTCTCTCTCTCTCTCTCTCTAAATCCAAAGTAGGTCAGTATCATTCTGCAGCTGCGCCTTTTGAGGAGCTGCGTCATCTGTTGCCCTATTCCTCTCATTTTCACTCATCATCTCTTTTGTAATCGAGTAGTGGTGTTATTAAGAAGGCTGGTGTTGGATTCGTTAACTTCTCAACCACCGAAGCACCAACAACAAACAACAAATTAAATTACAAACCCATCCGTCACCCAGCAGATTAGAACATCTAAATAATATGGATGTTTGTTTCAGAAGACCCACCACCACAAGAGAATTGAGAGAAAGCAGCAGCAGAAGCCCCCCAGAGAGAGCGAAAGTTATAAAGCAAATGCAGGAGCCAAGGGTGATAAAAAAAAACTCCAAGCTGTCTATTATCTCTCAAGAAATGGCTATCTTGAGCATCCCCATTACATGGAAATCACCCATTTCGCCAATCATCCTCTTCGTTTGAGAGGTCAATTAATCAAATTATTTACTACAAATTTCTAGTTTTTTTCTTCATTATTGTTGATATCTTTCTATATATTATTTATGTGACTCTGGAAATTAAATTAATATAGTAAAATATATGATAGATGTAATGGATCGGCTCACAGCTCTTAGAGGCAAGGGCATGCCCTCATTATACTCTTGGTCCTGCAAAATGTGTGCACTTAACTGTTATAGAAGTACTCTCAGTAAATTTTGCTTGTGTTTTTTTTTTTCGGTGGATATTAATTTTCCCTCAAATATTGTTCTTATAATTAAGCTCATGTATCTTGTAGGAGCTACAAAAACGGTTATGTGTGGAACGATTTGGCTGAAAACGATTTAATTTATCCAGCAGAAGGAGCTGAGTATGTAATCAAAGGATCAGAACTAGTTGAAGGCTACCCTACTGCAGGTCCCTCTCAGTCTCTGTCTCTTTCTCAATTTTAACTATTCTCCATTAAACTGACTACTTTATTAACATTTAAAACAAATATATACCCTTTTAGCTTTAGTGTGCTAACTTTTTTATTTTTTATTTTTTGGACAAATAGGAACCATTCATTAAGGGCAAAGCCCAGAAGCCAAACAGCAATACAAGGACAGAAAAGCTAAACACGACAGAAAGTAAATAGAACAAGAAAGCCAACCAAGGACTCGCCCCAGAGCTAAGACTAGGAGAAGACAGAGCATGACACAAAAGCGGGGCTTAGGTCCAATCTGCAATCCTCCAGAGTTTCAACTCCAAAAGAATTAAGGGGGCCAGGGAGACCATCTTTGGATAAAATATGAACTAGAGAGGATGGGGGCCTTATGACCCAAACATCATAGCACATCCCTCTTTTACATTGCGACGCAACCCAGTCGGCTGCACTATTCGCTTGATGGGGAATCCACCTCCAGTTGATCGAGTGAAAATGAGAAGATAGATTCTGAATTTGGAGAAGCAATGGAAATATGGTCCGGTTGCCTTTCTTGAAATCGCCCTTTATATTGGTGATAAGCTCTAGAGAGTCAGATTCAAAAACCACATCTCGAAAGTTGTTGTGCATCGCTGAGCGGACGGCAAGAAGGGCTGCCTTAGCCTCAGATTGTAGAGAGGAGGAAGATAGGCTAGGAGTGGAAACGCCAGCAAGGATAGACCCGTTGGAAGAGCGGAAGACAACTCCCAAACCTGATTGAAGATTATCCCTTGACCAAGCACCATCAAAATTGGCCTTGGTAATTCCAACGGGGGGGCTTCCAATGCTGGGGATGAGAGATTATCGATCACGGAGAAGGAAGTCTGACTCCCTCTGGAGTTGCATTTGCCTTGATAAACTCTGCAGCATCCCGAGAAGCTTTCTCGGCCATATACTCCGACAAAGGGACTGAACCATTAAAGATACAATTACACCTAGTTTTCCAAATCTCCCAACAAATGAAGGCTGTCGTGGTGTATACCCAAGAATGGGCATTAGCGTTAATGCCCGCAGCCCTCTTAAGCGCTAAAAACCACTCATCAAAAGTTGTGATGCTTGACCGGTCAATTTGGTAATTGACACGTATGATAAATTTTGATTAAATATCAAGTTGCACTTTAGGTTTTAAGGAAAAATATTAATATCATGTTTTAAGGAAACACCAAACTCAACTAAATATTTTATTATATGCCACAAAATTAATCACCAAGTGGGTCTGTTAATAAATAAAAAATAGGGGAGATTACTATCGTGTACTCAAGTTTATTTCATTTCTAGGATTTTAGAACGTTTGTTAGAGCTCACGGTTAAGGTTTCAGAAGATCCGTTAAGGCTTTGGGGTTGATCATTTAGACCAAGATTTTAGGATGTCCTTGCGAGGAGCTTAAGAGTTTAGGGTGTAGTTCTCGAGTTCTGGCTAAGCCAACTAAACCATAAGCCCTAAGCGATTAACATAGTGATTTATTTCAGAAAATTTGTTACGTATGCATGTTCGTCACAATTCATTTCAGAGATTAATAACTTATCCGGCCTTGTGATGGTTGAGTTGGGCATTTTTGTTAATTTAATTAACAAAATTGTTTGACTTTTCAAGTATCACCTAAACTAAAAATATGATATTTTAGCTTAAACTTATTTTGAATCTAGTATTTAAACTTAAAACTGCCAAATAATATTTGTATGCAGAAAGATTAGATCAACTTCAAATGAGTAGCAGCCAACAGATGATGCAGCAGCAAGACTTAAACTTTGGGTCCAAAAGAAGATCTCCACTCGCTCCGACTCCAAGAAGAGAACATGGTCATCATCGTCAACGAGAAGCAGACAAGTATCAGGAGGAGGATCAAGACCAGGATTCTGATCAGGATGAACAAGAAGAACAAGAGCTGGTGGACTAGAGGATGAGAAAACAAGCTACACCAGTTCCACCACCCCTCATTCTCGCTGGTCCAGAGGGGTCTCCACAGATGAACTCCAAGACCCTCCACAAACCCGCAAAAGCCCGACTGTGTCAACTCACTCCGAGTCATCACCCCCTCCTCCTCCAACTCCATACCCATCATTTAATAATATAGCATCTGTTAGAGTAAACATAGAAATATAGAGAATAATCCAAATGATGACTTTGAGGTACGACTTGAATCGTTTCCTTAAGTGTTATTTGCCCCTATTCGAATGAGTTTGCTAAAGGGTTCTTGGCAAATCACTTACAGGATACAACAAAATATGGAATATTCGATTAGCAAAACTGAATTGTATTCCCTTAGAAATAACTAGAAAGAAATTGTATGAATGTGATGGAGAGAGAAAAGAGAGCAAAGAAATTATGTAGACAACAAATTTCTGAATGAATTTTCTTCTATTAATGTTACCAATATATATAGAGAAAATGGCACCTTTTAGACATATCATTTGGTTTGAGTATGCTTTTTCACCATGGGATACAACTTATTGCAGCAGGATATCCAATGGACATATCTGATACAAAACACCAATTGCCCAAAGGTCATATATGTTATAAGGCATGCGGTTAGATACCCGGTCAATTGGTACGTTTGTTAGCCACAATGAAAAGCTGCATGGCTTTTCTTGAAAAGATGTAATTATTGGGCAAAGAACCCAACTCTTTTCTGCTAACTCAAAACGCACGCATATACATATGCCTATTATATATATATATATATATATATATATATATATATATATATTCTTGAAATATCCTACAGCATCACATCAACCCAACCAGCGCACCAATCTGTCCACAAGGTTCGAGGATGGCGACCCAGTTGTGGTTTCGGATTCCAAGTCCTCAGCAGCTCAGAGCAGGAACTCTGTTTTGCTTCAGCTCATAGCCTGCGGCAGCTCCGCAGTCGCCAAAGCAAAGAATGCACCATGTATGAGTGTGAAGCAATACACATGGGCAACAGATCATGTGAAGAGGAGCAGCAAGAGCTTTCATAAAGATGTTGTGTACAAGGCTGCGGTGAAGGTAGCGGTGGCGCAGGAGGACATGATTAAATGCATGTCTGAGAATCCAAGGTTTGGGAACTTACACGCAGAGGAGGAGGAGTATTTTAGTGGCAGTATTGTGACTCCATCAAAGATCAGGATCGAGTTTCGGCTGACCCTGCGCCTGTGCTTAACAGATCAAATTCTTACAATGAAGAAAGGTTAGTGTTCATGATACAGAGAAAATGGTCATTTTTGTTCGTAATACATATTAGCTTGTTCTGCATAATTTTAATGTATTAACTAACTGTGGTGTTTGATTAATAAATTGATAAGGAGTAGCAAGGCTGGATTTGCAGCAGAAATAGTAGAAGAGAATAGAGAGAAAGCAGCGGTAAAAGGAAAATGCATACCTCGTAAACTATCTTCTTCTGCTGCATCAAAACAAAGAAAAAAAGTAATTGCTCGGCCTTACAATATGTATGTCCCAACAAAGTTGTAATTACCAGCACTGTTTAGGGGTTTTACTTTTACTTTGGCTTCCTATAGTTACGAAGAAATATGGTAACTGTTGGGTGGAAAGTAAAAGCAGTTGGGAAGATAAAATCATTCCGTCGAATTAATCTGAAAACGACGGGTGGGGTGATTCCCTCTGCGACTCTTCCTCTGTCCATTGGTTCGTTGCGGTAATCAGAAGAAAAATTATGCATGCAACCGGGATATATCCTCTAATTGTATAAAAATTACTATAGAAAGAAGATATAGTTGTTTCTCCATTTCGGCCAAATGGGTGTCCGACGACGAGGACATTTGTGTACTTCTTGTGAATGTTGCGTAGGCGTACCAAGCTATAGATTGGCCCTTACCATGTTTTGGTTCACTACTACCGTTCCCGATATTCTTTACTTTTATTTGGACCTGAAATACAGGATTTGGACCGAGAAAAGATAACACAAGTTAGAAGGTCGTGACTCTCGACCCAAAAATGATTCCTTAGACTAGTTCGCTCTCAGCCCAGAAGAGCATCAATTCGACTGAGTCCTGATAAAAGTAGGCCTTCTAAGGGATCAAACTTAGACGTGACTCAGTTGAGTCCTGGTTAAGTTAAAATTGTCAAGCATTAGGATGAAGTTTTGATAAGATTTGAATTATTCTAGGAATTGAAATCTATGGCTGATCAGATAATGAATTAAGTACACAAAGTGACTAGGTTCAGAATCCTAGTTCAAGTAAAAAAAATCCAAGACTGGATGGAGATCGAGTTTCGGTTAAGGAAGGGACCAAAGGGATAATTTCAAAGGATATCCAAGTGGGTGTCGAGGAGGCGTAGTCCTATCAGAACTCTACCTCAGTAAGCTTGGTTATCACAAAATCCATACCTCTAAATAAAAGTAGTTCTGCAACATGAAAGACCCCTTAAACTCAACAAACTGCTCCGCAAAAAAGCTTGCTTTACGCGAAACCCTTCTCACAACCTTGAGAAAAATTCTAATTATCCTAACCATTTGGTCAGGATATATTCATTTCGTCGGAACATCAATGTGTTGCTTCAATTCGTTGGAACATTACTGGAGTCATAGAACCAATTGTTATGGGAGTACCTCCAGTTCGGTGGAACAACACTACTTATATTTCAGTCGTTATCTACTTAAGTCTCAACCAGTGAAGAGTTTTCAATTCTTTCGCCTAAAGAGGTCACTTCATTAGCTTCCCCAACAAAGTGAGGTGTTCTATGATCAGTTACTCGAAAGTACATTTCAGAGTTCGACATTCAGATTCATTAGCTTCCCCAACAAAGTGAGGTGTTCTATGATCAGTTACTCGAAAGTACATTTCAGAGTTCGACATTCAGATGGCCGAACAATATTTACGATAAAGACACTCATCTTCTTAAAGTATTTTTGCCCTTATAGCCTGATACAGACTTGACGCACTTATATTCTCATGAACATAGTTGAAGTTGCCTAATCTGGTGCGAAAAATCCTGAACTTCGCAGTGAATTAAACAACATTGTCTTCAGGTTTTAGAACTCTAGGCTGAAAGGCGTTCTTTCCTCACCTGCAGTTGCTGAAGTGCAAAATTCAGCAACGCATTCTACACCACCATCACATCTATTTTACTCGTCGGACCAATCTCGGTCGTGAGTGGGTAAGCTTGCATTCACAAGAATGACGTAGTTAGCTCAATAATTTCTCGACCTGTGGGCCATGTAGCTTTGTAATTTTTAGGGTCAACATTTTGGCACACTCAGTGAGACTAAGTGCTAAAAACTATGAAGTTTAAGACCATCGAAACTCGCTCTATCAAGAAGAAAACAATGATAGGAAAAAACCTCAACAAATCAGGCAATTGTTTCTTCTAGCGTAAAACCGGCACATGATACTCCTGTTGCAGTCAGGCAAGACTTTGCGACACGTCGAGAAGTGGAAATAAATCTTGACAACCAGAATTAATGGTGGCGGCTATTACAAGGACCACCAAGCCCACTCTTTTTAGACCTCTAGAAGGTATGGTCGAGAAAGATGATGATGAGAGTGATGAGGCTCGGATGGACTTCCTTAAACCCATATTCTGTGCAAACTCACCGAACACCAGATATCTTTAGCTTACTTTGGAACATGAGCTCGGCCGATTTAATCGCAAACAAGATACATCAAACCACTACCATGAGGGAATACAACAGTCTTATGAGGAAATGAACCATTTATTAACAACATTTATTCATCGAGCTTCGGCTGTCCAATGGATGCCATTGTAGAGAAGCAAGCACAGAGTGTAGTCCCTTCCACAAAGAAAATTTTACTCGATGAAGATAGGCCTCTGTAGCTGCAAGGATTCGAAGCCAGCTCAAGTGGGAATAAAAGTCAATCTAGAATCTCCTTATGGGCCTTCACCATTAGGTGGCATAGCCAGACTTAAAGAAAAAGGGGATCTAATGGTAGTCGACATGAATAAGATTCAATGGATAATCGATTCGACCCTGAATGTGGGGTTGTTGATTCCACGATTCATCTATCCTTATCCTCTGACGATTGAAAATTTTGAGTATCTCAGGGGCGTCAAGATTCCTGATTTCAACCTATTATCTGGAGAATCAAGTGTGACAATCAATGAAACACATCGCATGTGTCATGGCTTAATATGGAATTCCTAATCACAATTTTCACAGATTACTACTGTTCAACTTCTCATTGGCTTCAATCATTTTTTCATGGTACATTAATCTACCATCAAACTTAGTGCCAACCTGGCATGACTTGGTTAGAAAATTCCATAAGCAGTTTCATAGAGCGAGAATGAGGTGTCAATATCCTTCTTAGCAAGAATGACTCAAGCACTAGACAAATCACCTTTTTCAGTATCTTTACTGATTGGCGAAGAATTGGTGTAAATTTCCTTTGCTTGAGAAGGAGTACGTCAGAATAGCCGAAAGCAACCTCGATACGCAGTTCCAAAAGAAACTTCATGGCATGAATTTTTGTGACATGGATGAACTGCCTGAGCATGTTGAGCAATACGATTCTTTGCTTCGACCAAGGATATGGAGGCATGGTATGTCAACATTAACGTTGCAGAAAACATTAACGACCAGCCATTCATGTGGAAAGCATTGACTCATGCCAACACAAAAGATGTAAAAACCTGAACAACTTTAGCCAGCGGCAATGCAAACGTCGAAGGTCTGCAAATTTGGTATCACCCATGTCGATGTTATTTTTTTTATCAGCTCTTCGCAGCAAAAATGATCAATCCTCAACTAGGCCATGTCGTATCTAAGGCTGAAGATTTGAAGGGAAAAAAAGGTCGATTGCAAGGTCCACAACTCCAACAAGCATTTCACCAACAATTGTGTAGCCTTTAGGGATGTTATTCAAGATTGGATAGATAATGGAAAGATCAAGTTTCATGGGAAAGCATAAATGTTGGTAGATACTGACCTTTTTTAACAACAACGGTCAATATGGTAAACGCCTACATACCCAAGAAGAATGGTTAGCCAAAGTTGAAGATTGACACCGTTCCTTTCCTAGCAGCAATTGTTCATATACCTAAGACGAATGATCAATCAAGGTTAAAAATTGATCATGCTCAATACAATTCTCATGTACAGTAATGTGTGGCCACCCAGCATGCTGAGCGCAATTCGATCAGTCAAGAATAAGCAAATAAGATTCGTCTATGGTGTTGTGCAACCGATGCAAGTCTGTTGTAAAACTTACAAGATCATGTGAGCCATCTAACCAAGGTTCGGAGCAAAACACATTAGGAGTTTTTAGCAGATTAGGACCACGACTTGAAGATTAGAAGCCTCATGTTTGGTGATAGCTTGAAGTTGATAAAGCATTTTACGATAAACACACCCAGGTGGGTGACATAAGCACATTAACTACACAAATGACTTTCAAGCCATTGAAACCAACATATACTCAGTGGTACAAACATAATCTTCCGGCTGATGCGTATATTGCATCCAAAACATAAAAATCATCTTCGAAATGAAGTCTCCAACGCTCAAAAAGAAGTAGCTCATGTCTAATAGTCGGAAGCAAAAATAGAATTAGATTATGTGGAACAAGTCCCTACAATTCTTACTAGATAGCCGAAGGGAAAAAGGTTCCAGTTCCAACAATGGAAACTGAAATCGAGGAATCCGAGAAATGGATCAAGCTATTACTTCGGCTAGACAAGTTGAAAGCAAGGATTGAACATTTCGCCAAGAAATCTCTTCCTTTGATTCCCCCACAGGAGCCTTTGGTCAAGGTTCAATGCCATAGGTGCATTCAACCAACAATCGGTATGTTTTCCCAAAGAATGCCAAGATTGCATGGACTTGGCTTTGACTAGTCTTGTAGCCAAAGATGCCATGATCCAAAGGAATTTAGATCCAGCTATTTTAGCCAGTTTCCAACACGTGCACAAATCCAGAGTGCAAGGATACCTTTCTGGATATTTTTAAGTGTTATCGGCCATCACATTGTTCTGCCTAACACAGAAGGAAGTAGAACAAGTTGGGTGACTTCATTCATATCTAGACGCTCTGAATGCCAAGATTGCCTTCAATGCCAAATGCGCAAAAAAGCCCAGTTAGAACAATCGAGTCCAAATTTAATCTGTTAAATAAAAGGGTTATGTTAGACTCGGCTAAGGAGGATCAAGATGATACCATGAGACCTTCACTTTTAGATAACATGGAAATTAGCATGGTTCTTCTTTCTGAATTTCAAACATATGTTAACCAGCTGAATTTGTTATATTGAGATATGACAGTGAAGGACATGACTAACGTCAACTTTGTGGTCACTAATTCGGTCGAGACAATTAATCAGGAGGAAAGGCTAAAGGCTACTTTGTCTTATATTTTTCCTTGTAGTTCGACCACTAAAGCAACATCTCAAGTCTTAGTAAGTGACTGCTTACATCAAAGGACTTCCAATTTTCAAGGTGTTTATGGATTATGGGGCGACTGTAAATATCATGCCGGTCTAAGTCACAAAGGTTCTAAAACGATCGAAAGATGAGCTCATACTATCTGGCATCACTATGAGTAGTTTTGTTGATAATAAGTCCCAAACCAAGGGAGTTCTGCCTTTAAAGGTTTGTGGCCTTAGCTGCATCTATCAGGCGGTTGATACGGGGTAAAGGGAAGCTATCATTAGAGTGTACTCTATTAAGAGCTTGTCCACCTCCTTCACTTGATCGGGTGCTCGGTTTCCCCTATCTTCTTTACCATCACTACATTGGCCACCCATTTAGGGTAGTTTAACTTCATGATGAATCTTATGCCCATAACGTTATCTACTTCCACTTTGATAGCTTCATAACTCTCGACATCATACTACCACCTTTTATGTCATACAAGTTTACAATAAAGATCGTGGCTGATGCGGCGAGATATGACGCTTGGAACAATGTCATACATCTTCGCATAAGATCATGCGAAGAAATTCGCATGCGCTTTAAAAAGCCGACAAGTTTAGTTCTCACTTCTGGTGTTAACTTAGTATTGATTTATACCACTTAGGTCGGGTGTGGTTCAAATTCCTCTATAGGCTAGAGACGCTCTTGGCTTTCTTTATCCCTCAAGTCTACTTGAACCAATCTATTGTTGTTCCCCTCAAAGTAGTCGGGAATAAGTGGCACTTGGTGGCCTCATTATTCCTTCTGTCTTCGACGACGTAGATGAAACCGTCAAGATTATCACAGGAGTCTATTAACCTTTCGTAACTCTATATCTTCAGAGTTTTACTGTCACTGCTTATTGACTCAGATCATAAGGTTTTAAAGAAAGAGAGATTGGACTTCTTCCTTTGAGTGGTCAAGACTCTAGGGTCACGATGCATTCTCTCCGTCGTTTAGTCGATCCCACATGCTCTTCATCTCTTGGCTCATCATACCTTCATGATGGTCCTCAATTCAGCGTGCTCGTGTAGGCTTTCGTTTGAAACCTTAGCCCCTGGCTTGGTCGCCTAAGTTCCATCTCCTCTAGTGCCCTTCTTAGTTCAACTCTGACACCAGTTAATGATATCACGAGCATCCTCGCCTCCATTATTGTCGAAGACTAACGAGATGTGAGAAGGCTCGGTGGATCACGCATGTCATCTACTAGGCAACCTCCAGGTTGGTCCTTCTTTTTTTTTGTGGATTTCCACTATCTTCTTCTTGGTCTGGGTGACTTGCTCTAAGAAGTGGGCGTGCTTCTCCTAGAGCATATAATTATGGGCATAAAGTAGGTTGAACAACTTGTGCATATCCTTGACTCTAGTAAGGATATCTTCTATCTTTTCTTTGATGCTTGCGAGCCAGGCCTTCTATTTTCGCCTCTTCTGTTTACCAACCTTCTCAAGGCTACTAGACAAAACCTTTGCCTTCAATCTTCTACTCGTAATAATACTCAAGTGAGTATATGATCACTCGGCACAAAAAGTGCTCAACTGGGTAGAAAACCTGACCAAGTAGTCTGTGTTTCCCACAGACGGCGCCAAAATATTAACGCTCAAAATTGGAAGGTCAACACAAGACCAATACGATCAACCCTTTGGTGGGTTTGAAATATAAAACTAATTTATGGACAACAGAATTTAAGTGGTTCACCCTTGAAAATAGGCTACGTCCACCATAAGGATCTGGTAAATATAGTGGATTACAATATCTCAAGACAATGTAATTGTACTCTTATGGATCTGACTGCTTAGAAGAGGTACTCGACCCCTTTGTATAGCCCTTTTTGTGAGCCCCAAAAGTCTTGGGCTTTTAACTCTCTATCGTCCTACCAATAAATGGGCTGAACACGTAGGCGTTGTATGTAAGTTACTTTTCCACTATCCACTTGACACGTGAGGAAGAACTGACATGTACACATGGCTACTTGCATAGGTGGGCATGTTTCAATCGCAGCATTTATCCATGAGTGGTTGGAAAGTAGTATACCAGAGCGATAGGTCTAACAGTATTTACATTTCTTCATAGACTTCTCTTCCCGTTGATGGCCAACGTGTGGCTCGGAGTTCAAATTTGAATATACTTGTTCTTACAGGTCATGTCAGAAATTTGTTAGGTCTACCAACTATCTTGAGCGGTCAAAAAGTACTTTAGGTTCAACGTTTTTCCCTTCTTATATGTAGACAGTTCATGCTAGAAGAGGTCATTGATGGCGATCGTCTTTTGTTGTTGCGACAACCTCTGTTTATTGGATTGCTTGGGCTAGCTTGTAAACCCAATGTCTTGATCTTCTCATCCTTTTGTACGTTTTCTCAAGGTCCATCTATTAGGTTAAAAAACAAGTATAAATTATCTTAATATGTTTAAAAGGACCTTGCGCTAGTCCAACTCAATCTGAGGATACAATGTGGGTGGTTAGTTCTCTAATTCACAGAAAAAAATATTGGTTCATAAAAAATTTAGGGTCCATTCCCAGTAATATTTTACAAAACGATTTTTGAACAACCATTTACAAAAATAAAATGACAAATAAGATTTTACATTTTTGTGATTTGAGAATGCATCTGGTAACTTAATCCGAGAATTGTTTTTAAGAATGAAAACATTGAAAATGTGTCTGGTACATGTTGATGCACACAACTAAGTTAACTTTGGAATAATGTAAAATGTCGTATATTGAATTCGTAAAGGTGCTTTGGGTCATCAAGTGAAGACGATATGTAGAGAGATAAAAGGTAAAGAAGTAGACATAAGGTGTAGATGGTTCACCCTAAGTTAATTAATCATTTACATATAAATATTAAAATGATGCCTCGTTAGTAATTTTCACCTTAGGCCTCATTGGGTATTAGGATGGCATTGCAACCCAGTAATTTTCACTTCTTTGTTGTGTAGTTTAAGGTCTAAACCAAACCAAACTGAACAATACCTACCTTTCACATTAGAGACAATGTTGATAAATCATGACCCCAAGTAATAATAATTTAGAGAGATCAAATGTTAAGTTTAGGTCTTAGCTAAGTCTGGCTTTCCTTGATCCAAAATGTAAACGTTAAACTTCTATTATCACACCAACCTCAATGTAGGGCTAGCATAGTAATAGAGTTCTTAGAAGATACAAGATGATGAAGACTAAGGCTTACTCTCCTAGGAATTCAGGTTTGGTTCATGCATTGCATAACAATCTGCATTTATGTTTCATGCCTAGTCAAGTTTGTGCACATGCGTAATTAATTTGTCACGTGACCTGACTTTTACGCTGGACATATCATGCCACACCTCAGCTTATAGCTCAGTCCTTGATGAACCCATCTCTGCATTTTGATTGAAACGTTCTAAGAATATCTCAATCATTGCATTCATTTTAGTAACTCAGCTTATAGCTCTCATCTTTCGAACTCTAGGTACATATTCATTCTAAATCTTCTTAGTCTGTTGATGTTCGATTGAGGAGATTTATGATGTTGTTGGATCTTCATCTTTCATGGGTGCCACAAGTAAAAAGCTCGTGCTTGAGTTGTCATCGTTGTGAAGACCGTCATTTGATGTCGTGCTTGAGCTTGTGTTTGAATGATAATTGTATGAACTTGATATTCTGCTAGTGACTAGAGCTCTTTAGAGTTCACTCGATTTTTCACCCAGTTATGTGTTTTCCAGGCACAAATCTTGTGTGATATTTAGTTATTTGCCTATTAATTACTTGCTTGACTAACATTGTGTAATTAGTCAAGTGTATAGGGTTATGAAAATCAAGGGGGATGAAGATATTTGGATTGAAAATGAGGAGGATATTCGTAAAAAGTTTGAAAGATATTTTCAGTCTCTTTTTACTTCTGATGGCCCGAAAGATACGTGGGAGGCAGTATGTGGTATTCAAAAGGTCGTTATGAGAGAAATGAACTTATCTCTTACTCAACCAATCTCCATGATTGAGATCAAGGAAGTTGCTATGCAAATGTGGGGCCTAAAAGCACCTCGGCCGAACAACTTTCAAGGAATATTTTATCACAACTTCTGGCAATCCATCAATGAAGTAATCAATGGAGCAGCCTCGAAATTTTTTCAACATGGTCTCCTATCTCCCGAGATGAACCACACACATATTGTGCTTATTCCAAAATCCCAAATCCCGAAACGGTATCCCAGTTTCGTCTCATTAGCTTGTGTAACTATTTGTACAAGATCCTCTCTAAAATCCTTGATAACCGAATTAAACCTCTTATCTCCTCTCTTATATCCCACCATCAAGATGCTTTTGTGCCGAATTGGCAAATTCAAGACAACATTCTTATAGCCCATGAAACCTTTCACTACCTGAAGAACAAGAAAACAAAGAGAAATTGTGAGGTGGGGGTTAAAGGTCGACATGAACAAGGTCTATGATAGGGTTGAGTGAGACTTCCTAGAAGATGTGATGATCAAGATGGGCTTTCACAGTCGGTTGATCTTCCTTATCATGTCCTGTGTTCATACCGTCTTTTTCTCGGTCTCTCTAAATGGCAAGGTTGGTGATAATTTCAAACCATCAAGAGGCATAAGGCAAGGAGATCCCTTATCCCCTTATTTATTCTTGTTTTTTACCGAAGCCTTATCTACTCGGCTAACAAAAGCTTGCACTGAGAATGTTATTCAAAGTATATGTATTTCCCAACGAAGACCCACTATTTCTCATCTATTATTTGCACATGATTCCCTTTTTTTCTTAAAAGCCACCCCACAAAATTGCCAAGCCTTTATCCATATCCTCAATACCTATTGTGAAGCCTCTGGACAAAAGATCAACTACAATAAATCCACCTTGTTCTTTTCTGCAAACACTTCTTAGCCCACCAAAGATGAGATTGGAGCGGTCTTAAATATGATTGACTCCCTGGACCCGGGGAGGTATCTTGGCTTGCCTACAATTTGGGGCCGTTAAAAAAAAGAAGCTTTGGCCTTTGTCAAAAACTGGATTCAGCAGAAAATTCAATCTTGGAATATTAATTCTCTATCTTTGGAAGGCCGCGAGGTGCTCATTAAGGCAGTGGCTTATGTTGTTCCAACGTATTTGATGAACTATTTTTCATTTCCGCTAATGTTTTGCAAGGAATTAGATGCTCTCATTGCGAACTTCTGGTAAGGCCAAAAAGAGGACAAGCGTCAGATCCATTGGAGGAGTTGGGACAATATTTGCCTCCCTAAAGTGGCGGGTGGCTTGGGTTTTAGGAGCTTCTCTAACTTCAACAAAGCTTTGCTCGCAAAACACTTTTGGCGTCTTATTCAGGAGCCGGACTCTTTTTGGGCAAAGGTGTTAAAGGGGAGATATTTTCCAAATGGGGAAGCTATGAATGCAACTAAAGGATCTCGTGCATCTTGGGCTTGGAGTAGCCTCCTCGAGGTCAAGCTGTCATCATTCGGGGCACCCGTTGGCAGTTTGGGAATTTTTCCTCCGTCAACATTTGGAAAGACAAATGGGTCATAGATATGAAGGATGGTATACTACGCCCTTCTACCCCGATCTCGGATGGTGCCCCCTGCCTAGTGAAGGCTATCATTGACCCCATCTCTCACTCATGGGATACTAGCCAAATCAACCAGCTCCTGACACCTAATGCTATCAGAAGTATTATGTTAACCTGTATTGGGGATGAGAACTCACCTGATCGTCTAATTTGGCCTCCAACAAAAAATAGCAATTATTCGGTGAAGTCCGGCTATAACTTTTGTTATACTCCTCGAGCGTTGGAATTTGATTTGTGTAGGGGTAAATCTCAGAGCTCTCACCAAAATGGGGATGATTATTGGAAGTTGATGTGGAAGATCAAAACTTCACCCAAGATTAAACTTTTCTTATGGTGTGTGGCTACTAATTGCTTACTTACGATGTTAGCTCTATACAACAGGAAAGTTGCTCCCAACCTTCTGTGCCCCTTATGCAAAGAGTTCCCAGAATCGACGGAGCATGTCCTTTTCCTTTGCCCTTGGACTATCGGCGTTTGGTTTGCAAGCTCACTAAATTATCGAATTGACAGATCAAGCATTACAACTTTTGATGATTGGTTTTTAGCTCTAAAGAAAGTTGCAGGCCATATCTCTGATAATCAATCTTGGGTATATACCATGGCTTCTTTCATATGCTGGGAAATATGGAAAGCAAGGAGTAATTGCACCTTCAATCTTTTAGTCCCTTCACCAGAATATACCACTGCAAAAGCTTCGCATGATGCTTTGGACTATATCAAAGCAAACGTAAATTTTGAGGGATATGAGATTCCTTCCCCTCAAGCTATAAACTCTCATCACCAATCTTGGGATCCCCCCCCCCCCCCAATTGGCGTTACAAAAGCAAATTTTGATGGAGCTTGGTCATAAGAAAACCTTCAATCTGGTTTGGGAGTTATTTTCCGCTCTTCCAGCAGATCTATTGTTGCTGGAGCATTAAGTCCTTGCTTATCTTCCTCGTCTCTCCAAACTGAGGCTAAGGCAGCTTTTTTACCAGTTTGCTCAGCAATCCACAACAATTTACAGGATGTGGTCTTTGAATCCGATTCGTTGAAGCTCATCAGCAACATCAAGGGTGACTTCAAGAATGGAAATTGGACCATTTTTCCCCTATTAATCCAAATTTGGAATCTTTCTCATTGCTTTCATTCGGTTAGTTGGCGGTGGATTCCTCGTCAAGCGAATTGTGCAGCCGATTGGGTTGCTTCGCATTGTAAAATAGGGATGCGCTCAGATGTTTGGGTCATAATGCCCCCATCCTCTCTAGTTCACATTTTATCCAAAGATGGTCTCACTTGCCCCCCTTAAACCTTTGGAAGCTGAGATAGGACAGGATTGCATATTGGACCTCAGCCTCGCTTTAGTGTCGTGCTCTGCCCTTCTCCCTTGTCTCAGATCCGGGTGAGACCTCTTTTGGTTTTCTCTTGTTTTGTTTCTCTTATCTACTGCTATATCTTGTTGTGTTTTTATTCCCTTGTAGTGCTGTTCGGTTTCTGGGCTATGCCCCTAATGAAAATTTCCCCTTGTCCAAAAAAAAGTCAAGTGTATATATGCGAGACAATTGTATGTTTAATTGTTGTTATACATTAGTGTCAGTTTGGGGTGGTTCTACAGAGGAATAGGAAATATAGAATCTATTACTATATATTATTGCAGGAGAATCCACCTCGTATGAATTTCAGGAATAGGAACTAGAGAGTCTATTACTACATATTATTGCAGGAGATTCCACCTCGTATCAATTTCATCAAGTACTCCTTAATTTTAAGAAAATTAAAAAAATTAAAAATGCACATTGATAAAAATTAAAAATAAAGGAAACAAAAAACAAAAAATATAAACTCTCATGATTGTTGAAAGATGGAGTTGAATCTTAATGGTCCTACAAAGAAACAGTACCCAATATATAGATTACTAGATCCCATGTGATGTGAATAGTTATACACCGGTTGCTGAGTCCACACCCAACGAGTACTGCATCTAATTACACGCACATGCTTTTCTCGCTGGACGTGTGAAAGATCCCCCACAATGTAAGTAAAACGAACGGTTATTAATTCAGCAATTAATATAAGATGTCGGATACGACGATTTTGTCTCTTGGATACACAACATGCAGTAGAATTCCTCTTAATATTTTGCAACTTCTTTCTCCACGGGTCTGCATTGGAAAATCATATATAATAATAGTATTCTTCTATTTATTAATATGGTTTTTTATTTAAAAAGATTCATGAGATTTGCATAGTTCTTTATTTTGATCTCTGAGATTTGAAATCTATAGAATTGGTCTCTGAGATTGTCCACCATCAATCAGTTTAGTCATTCCGTGAAAAATCTCTATTAAATAAGGATAAAATGATAAAAATACCCTCAATTTTTGTTAAATCATTTTAGCCTATTGTTTATTAAATTGAGGGTAGTTTTGTCATTATAATTTTTATTTAACATAACTATTCACGAAAGGACCAAAATGATAGATAGTGAATAATCTCATAGACCACTTGTATTGATTTCAAATCTCAAGAATTAAAGTGAGAAGTTGTGTAAATCTCAAGGACTATTTTGGCTAAAAAGCCTATTAATATTAATGCTTCTCCATCCATTCCTTTAGCTCGATCATATGCACATGCATGATATGTGTACACACACACAGGGGTCCTTTAAGGGAAGGGATTCTTATTTATTTTTTTAAAGAAATAGGGATTAGTTGTGGGACTCACTCTACATCGAACTTCAACAATCTGAACCTTCTATTTTGTAAGTCTCGATTCATAGATCATCATTTCAAAAATTCAATTCAATCCGAAACCATTTGCATATTTAATTATCACAACCAAATTTCATTGTTTCTTATACAACAAAGTTATTTGAACTCAATTATATGATGCATATATTTCCGAGTTGGCTAATATTTTGTAAGCAATGATCTATGAAGTGCAACTTGGAAAATAGACACTTTGGATTGTTGAAGTTCGATGTGGTATAGGCCCCACAACTAGTTCTTGTTTTTTTTAAAAAGATGAGATCCCTTATCCACACACACACACATATATATATATATAGTTTTTTTTTTTTTTTTAAATGAAGATTGGCTAATATTTTGTAAAAATAATCTATGAAATGCTATTAAAAAATAGATGGTTCGAATAATTAAAGTTCGATTTGATGAGCCCCACAACTAAACCCCCTTTTTATAAGAAAATGGAGATCCCTTTCTTAAGGCCTCATATATATATATATATGGGTAAACTGCCAATTTAGTCCCTGAATTATCACCTTAGTGAAAATTAGGTCCCTAAACTATTTTTTCAGAAAAATTAGTCCATGAATTATAATAATCTGCCAATTACATCCCTAATGTTATATTCGAAGTCACTGTATTCAATTTTTCGTCAATTTAAGTCACGTTACTTGCATGTGATACACATTGGAGGGTAGATTTGTAGTTTTTCATAAAGAAATAATGTATGGAGTTAACTTTGGAGGAGAAATTGGTAATTTTTCATAAAGAAATAGTGTAAGTTAACTTTTGAGGGTAAATTAGACATTAAATTCGTAACCTATATGAAATATTAAGCACTTATAGACGAGAAAATGATGGTATTACACTCTAAAGTGTATCAAGTGACTTAAGTTGATGAAAAATTGGATAAAATAGCTTTGAATAGAATAGTAGGGATGAAATTAGCAATTTCTAATGAATTTAAGGACTTATTTTACCGAAAAAATAATTCAGGGACCTAATTTTCACTGAGGTGATAATTCCGGAATTAAATCGGCACTTCACCCTATATATATATATACACATATATATGAAGTACTATTCAAAAGAGGAAGAAAAATATCCCACTCACTCTTCTTTGGAATTTGGAAACATGAAAGTTCCATGGAGAGTAGTTATTGGATATTTTGAAGGATAAAGAAATTAAAAGAAAAACAATTGTTAAAATTTTAAAGAGACGGGTCAAATAATCTAACAGCGTTGTTGTTTTCAACTTAAGCACGTGTAGCTTAAAAGGTGTAGGATCTTAGATTCCCCTCTAAGGTTCCTTTTTTCTTCTAAAACTTTGATATTCTTCACTATTCCCCTCCACTATAGTTAGACAACAACAACAACAAAGCCTTATCCCACTAAGTGGGGTCGGCTATATAAATCCTAGAACGCCACTGCGCTCGGTTTTGTGTCATGTCTTCCATTAGATCCAAGTGGTTCAAGTCTTTTCTTAGAGCCGGCCTCTTTCCAAGTCTTCTTAGTCTTCCTCTATTCCTTTGGTCCTGAGTCTCTATCTCGTAATCACATCTTTTAACTGGAGCGTCTGTAGGTCCTTGTTTCCACCGTCTTACAAAGTTATTATGCATTTATTTTATTTGTATTTTTACATAATAAAAATTAAATTCATAGTGAAACTTTTTATATAACCGTATAAATGTCATGTTGTTTTACTAATCTATCTATTATAACAAGAGTGAGCAATACATATTTATATTTTAATACATATTTAAATTTCAAGCTCTATATATGTGTGAATAATATACGCTTATTATAACATGCACCAATTAGTATCAGTACATAACGGTGTTACAGTAGCTAGTAAAACTAAATGTTTCTCTGTACTGGCAATGGGGCAGCTACTTAATTGGACGTTTGAACGAACCTGGGTAAGACTTTCTCCGTTCTTTCGCATGCAATATATATTTAACATAGGTTCTAGTTTTATAATCCCTCATGTCCTACAAATTATACAATAATATTGGAAGGACGAAATGGATCTCATCTTACACATTGAAATTAATGCCAACTGCGGAGGAGAGGGCATAAGAAATGGCCCGCAAGACTCTTTGTTTCAATGATGGGTGCATGTGACTGGTAAGTGTATGTCCTCCCTCCCTTCCTCCGAAGTCCAATAGACTCACTAGCTATATATATATATATATATATATATATATATATATATATGTATGTATGTATGAATGCATTACGTCTCATTCCATAGTTTCCACTCTGGTTCTTCACCTTCGACATTTCGATTTCACTTAGCCATTCCCTCCTCTCTTGGCACTTGTCTCAGCCTTGCTAAAAATAATATTCTTGGCCATGGCCATGTCTAGGGTGGTGGTGTTGTTGGCTCTCTGCGTGCTTCCGGGGCTTGTTAGCGCACGCAAGCTGGGCAATCCCTTCCACGTTCAAGGTCGAGTCTACTGTGACACTTGCCGATGCGGTTTTGAGATGACTGCCACGAATTACATTCCTGGTAGTCCTTCTAAACGGATTTGATTTTTGTTTATATGTTAAAACTTACCTGTAATGATAAGTAGCCTGGCATACATATCTTATGATCACATAAGCTCACCACGTTATATGTCAATCAAATGGGATCAGAAAATATATATAGTTTCTTAGTGTACAGTATTATAACCGTTATTTTCCTAAAACATTTATTTGCATATTGTCTGTTGCGATGTGCTTGTTATTAGGTGCAAGGGTGAGAATTGAGTGCAAAGACAGGAACACCTTGCAGCTTGCATACAGCGTGGAGGGAGAGACTGACTCGACTGGAACATACAACATTTTGATTGAAGAGGACCATGAAGACCAAATTTGTGAGTCTGTCCTTGTTAGCAGTCCCATAAGCGACTGTAAATCGGCAGACCCCGGACGCAGCCGTGCGAACGTTGTAGTCACCCGTTACAACGGTGTGGTTAAGGACAAGCGTTATGCAAATAACATGGGCTTCTTCAAGGACGAGCCATTGGCTGCTTGTGAAAAAATCCTAGAGCAATACAAGAACTACGATCAGCAGGAATAGAAGAAGAGCTAGCTTCTTGTTAGTCCATGTGGCCTCACTTTAGAGTTAAGTTATGTTGTTCTTTGCTATGCGTATATGCCTATCATTGATCTCAATGATGGTGTTAGTTTCTTTTCAACTTTGTTTAGTTTGTGGACATTATAATGTTTCAATCTTAATGTTCTGTTTCATCTAAATATATGTACTTTGGTCGCTTAATTTGTGGCTTTCAATACGGATCCAGCTTCATCTTTAAACCCAGTTTTCATATAAAAAAAAAACAAAAAGCCAAAGTTTAGCCCATAAATTCCCAAATGTCACTTATTATATAAACTTTCAAATATAACCAAGAAAATAGACTCAATTACCCTCAACAACAATGAATTACAAAAATGAAACATAGAAATGATAGGGCTTTCGTTAAGCAGGGATGTGATTAATACATCTAGATTTGACAATTTCTTGCACGACTTGTTAATCCTGCACGAAATAATGAGTTTCGGGTCAACACGTTAACTAATCGGGTCGATATCTGGTGACAACATAATCCATAAATCCTAGATGTACATTTAATCGTCGATTGTCGTTTATGTTTACTCTCCATTCTCTTCACCGGATTTCGTCTTTTTAATATTTTTTTTTTAAAACATGATCTTTTAGTAGATCCTAGAAAGATGAATGGTTCGATAGGCGATATCACCAACCAATATGATGCGTTCGGGTGAAAGCAACCATTTCCAATTATGATGCGCGACAGAATCCGCATTGGCTGGTGGATCAGCTATGGACGGTACACCCTGATGTTCGCCAACTCGTTGCTAAACTCTAGATTGAGAGAAGGGAGAGATCTAACCCTAACTTCGTTTATCATGCCCTCCCAATCTCCATCGACAACCAGTATGTTCTTAAACCAATCCTTATCCTGGCACAGAACATCCTAAATGTATGAATCCCAAACGAAACTAGGTCTAGCCAAGAAATAGTAGTGGACGTCGAAACCCATCCTGATGATAAGCAGCATTCTAAATTCTTGAATGCCCAGGCCAGCCCCATACCACTGGTTTAGCAATTCAAAGCACGTGACGAGTTCGAAGGTTGCTGGAGAAATATCGCAGATGACGATGTCATAACAAAAGGCAAGATACTTTTCAAGAAATTAGATAGAAGGAAACGAAGGCCCCCAAGTCTAAGAACCAAGGATAAATTTTGGTGCAGAGACACTGGGGATCAAACGGCGTTCGGAGTGTAGCATGAATATCGTGGGCTAACTCCCACCAGACTCTACATTGGCTTAAGAGATCTCGATGGTTTTCAACAAAGGTTCGGCATTCTCCTGATTGCCAACCTTTATTGGAGGAAGATTGTAAGGTGTAATCCTAGGTGATTTGGTGTTGTTGCTTGAAGATGCCATAGATAAGACTCTAAGAAAACAAGGAGAATTTTGAAATCAATACGAAAAGAGAGTTGGAGCCTTTTTTGCGACAACAGGTGATTTGAAGGTTTTGGTAAAGTGGAAGGAAAATATTCGAGGATATATAGGTTTCATTGGGGTGAATCATTTAGTTGTCGAATCCAGACCTACTCATTTTGGGATTAATCAATCTTTCGGTTGGAATTAATGAAGAATATCAAAGAAAATTTCTTGTTTTTCGTGTAACGCCTTACAAACTTTATGGCACACTATTCAAGATCGCAAGTTTAAATCCAAAATGCCACCATTTCAAGGCCCAAAAGTCGAATTAGACACAAATAAAGATTGAAGACTAAAATGGTACGTATTCCAGCTTACTCTGAAAGGCATGGTCTTTGGATAACAATCCATCCTCAAGGGGAACGGGTTGCCTCTCAGATGCATTGTTAAGGGCAATTATGGGACTATGATTTACCAGGGTCGGATTAAGGCTAATTCGAATACAGTTACCTCAGAAGTCTAGTCATGGACTCACTAACCTCAGAAGTCTAGTCATGGACTCACTAACTCCATGCAGAGCTGGATTAGACGGAGTAATGGTGCCATCATCACCTTATTCTGGGACAATAAACAGAGTCCTAGTGACTTTGCTAGATAACCACACTTGTTCAGCGAGACACGTGATCTGATCTTGATACGGACCCAATCAGATGGAGTTCCTACAATCTAGGAATTGGCGTACGCCGTAAGTAATCAGACTTCTAAGAGGGTGCAATATCTACTTTTAGATATCTTTAGGATTTTCCCTACTTAGAATGAGGAATTTATCCTAAAAAGGTCTCTCTCCTGAAGGTATAAATAAATCTATCTAGGCTTCATCTCTGGTAATACAATCTAAACGCTTCAATTTTCTTGCCCATTGTTTGAGTCTAAAATTATTCACTAACTTCATTCTCGGAAAGCCTTTAGCCGACACCCCCTCCCCGTAGTCTTAGGCTTGCTCATGATTGTTTACTATTTTGCAAGTTGCTCGAGTTTGTGCACAACCACCACTCATAACAGTGCACAAATTTGGTTCCAACAAGACCCTTTTAGGATAGAATCCATGTTCAAAGCCAGAAGAATCTTAGAGGATATTTAGAAGTAGATATTGCACCATCTTAGGAGTTATGATTACTTACGACGCACGCTAATTCCTAGATTGTAGGAACTCCAAGACGTATAAGGATTTGATTGAGTCCATATCCAGATCAGATCGAGTGTCTTGCGGAACAAGCATAGACATCCAGCGAAGTCGCTCGGACATCACCATTTGCCCCGAAACAGGGTGATGGTGTCACCACTGCTCCGTCTGATCCAGCTTCGCTCGGAGTTGTCGAGTCCATGACCAAACTTTTGAGGTAACTTTATTCGGATCAGCCTTACTCAGGTTCTTGGAAATCATGGTCCCACACCAACAACTCTATTCGTCGGGCCCAACGAATTTGTGTTTTCGTTGAAAAAGGCTTCAACCAATGGGTTTTGCTCGACTAATCTTTCCCAACGAACTTCCATCGACTAAAGTTCATAGCGAAGAAAACCACTTTGACACGACAAAACCTTTTTGTCTGGCAATGTGTTTTGTAGTGGTAATAAATTGCTTGCGATTATCTCGTTATTTATTAGTTTCAAACTTATGACCTCTCATTTATAAGTGCACGGAATTACTGCGTTTCACTTATAGCTTGCTATAGTTATCTCTTATTTAGTCAAATAAGCAGTTATAGTACACAATGATTTGCAGAGAAAAGTGAAGTTATTGCATGTAAAAAGCACTTCTCTTTGTGAATTAGATTAAAGGACTAGGATTCTCTTCCCTTATCTTTCAATTCCTTTCCATCCCCTTATCTCACATTCTCTATTTTGTCTTTCTCTTTCTATAAAAAGAAGAAGAGTTTTTATCACAAATGGTCCCTGAAATTGACCATCACCATCAAGACGATCTCTAAAATTGAAAATCAATCAATGTAGTCCCTGAAATTGCCTACCACAAATCAACTTGGTCCTTGCCGTTTAATTCTGTCAAGTTTTCCATTAGTTTGCTGACGTAGCACACATGTGGCCAACACAACCAATGATTTAGTGCCATGTATTATTATTTAGACAAATAAAATAATTATAAAATAAATAAAATAAAATAAAAACCTAATATGAGAGGCGTCTCTTGCTCCTCGTTCTGGCAACATAGTTGCAGAACCCTTCCAAGAACTCAATGTGAAAGTGTGCGTTGCTGTAAGAGAGTGGAGAAAGCAAGAATATGGGTTCAAGAGGAGCAACGTGGGTGTTGCAGAAAGAGAACGAAATTGCAAGTGGCGTTATAAGTAGATCGACGGATAGTAGACGTGTCGCATTAGCACACGGGCTATGCCGCTGCCTGGTCAATGGAAGGATATGCGGAGGGAGAATGGATGGCTGGTCGAGCCAACAGATCAATGGACGGAGTCGAAGAATCAAGGGGTTGTGGCTGGTGGTTGGGATTTGGAAGAAGGAGTGGTTGCTGGTTGGGATTTGGCATAAATGGTGGCTGGGTTGTGGGATCTTAGGAAGACGATGATGCTGCCTGCTTCATCTTCTTTTTTCTTTTTTTCTTTTGAAGTTTTGGGTATTTTTTTTATGGGTTTGTAAAGTCGTCTTTTTATGGTTTTATAGATTTTTCGACATGGCACTACTTAATTGGACACGTGGTCTCTATTTGTTTGCCCCGTCAGCAAACTAACCGAAAACTTAACGGATTAAACGGCAAGGACCAAGCTGATTTGCGGTAGGTAATTTCAGGGACGACATTTATTGATTTTCAAATTGAGGGACCAACATGATGAGTTAGACAAATTTCAGAGACCATTTATGATAAAAACCAAAAAAAAAAAAAAAAAAAAAAAAGAGGGGAGTCCTTCTCCTAGTTTAAAAGGAGCTACGACGTCATTACCGTAGGGGTGGTAAAAATTGGAGTTTTTGCCGTGGGGAAAACTGAACAAGAGTTCGCCACAATTTGTATAAACTGCCATCCCTCTCCCTCCCCCTCCCTCCCTCCCTTTCCACAAGGCATTGATCCCTCCAAAGCTTTCAGATTTCCCAGAGGTCACAGACCCATTTTCTATTCATGTGAGTAAGTTTACCTCTTTCTTTATTCTTGTTTGAGATTTTTGGATTGAAATTTCGATCTGGACATTTTCTTCATTTAAGCTGGTTGGTTGTGTCCTCACTGTCCTGTGTAGTGAAATCTAACTCTGCAGCTTTTATTCCCATGAATCCGAACTTCTTTTTGTTCACCGGTTGTGTTGATGTGCCTTTAACCAAGAAAGGCGTTGATGAAGCAATAGAAGCTGGTAAGAGAATCAGCAACATGCCTGTAGATATGATTTACACATCTTCGCTTATTCGTGCACAGATGACAGCTATGCTTGCCATGACTCAACACCACCGCAAGAAGGTATCTTTGCTCAATTTTTGAGATTTTTATTTGCACAAATTTTGCCTTCGAGATACTGATTCTTACTATGAAAAGGAGTAATGTGTTAAGTACATAATTGGTTCATTGATCAACACATGTGGAGGGTGTTAAGCATCAATATGTTAGTGGTATATGAATATCATATTTATGGCAAGATTTGAACTTAGTTTTAGAGATAACATATATTTTAATTTTAGAGATAACATGTATTTTGTTATCGCCATCCACTGATTTATAACGTTTATGTACAGAACACAGTCAACTGTTCATTTTGAGATTGGAAAATGTTGTAGAAGTTCATATGAACCTTTTCAACAAGATCTTCAAATGTTGACGTTCATATGAAGTTATATCCATTTTTATTTGGTATCCAGACTTTTGACGTTTTGGATCTAGACTTTTGACTGATGTTGCTTGGAACTATCCACCCAAATGTTCTTGTTTCATGCTTTTATCTACCACGCAGGGACTGTTGCCTGTATGATGTGGATAATAGAAAACCAGTATAATGCACATTCTGGAAAATGATGATTTTTGTTGATCTGGTTCCTTAGCTCATTAATCTATACTCTTTACAATGCTAACCTTGAAGTTTTAACAACAAAACATGTATTAGCTACTTAAACCATGGAGGTCAGTTAAAACGTCTTGCGCACTCACAAGCTTGTTACCATGATTATGATTTGGCAGGTTGACTGTACTTGTGATTTTAATGTTAATTGCCACGCAATAATGTTAAACGGTGTTACAAGACAGATTCAAAGGAGAGAGGGCAAGCAAGCCGACTTTTGGCCATACCATTTAATATCTAGAATTCTAGATATTCTAACGTTATGCTTACCTTATGACTTTGACTGCTTTTTCTTAGAGAAAGACATATATGTTATGCTTGAAGATCAAATTCACAAAAACATGTATGTTATGCTTTTCAGGTGCCAATCGTTGTGCACAACGAGAGTATACAGGCAAAAACATGGAGTCAAATTTACAGTGGAGATACTAAAAAGCAATCAATTCCAGTTATAACTGCTTGGCAATTAAACGAAAGAATGTACTTTCTTATTCTTTAACTTTTCATCAATTCATCTTAGATTTGACAAATTTGAGAAGATAGCATTACCAGCTGTTGTATTCTACAGGTATGGTGAATTACAGGGTCTTAATAAGCTGGAGACAGCTGAAAGATATGGAAAAGAGCAAGTGCATGAGTGGCGTCGGAGTTTTGATATTCCTCCCCCCAGTGGTGAGAGTTTGGAAATGTGTTCTCAAAGAGCTGTAGCCTATTTTAAAGAACAGGTAGGCAGACAAGTTCCAATATCTGATTTTAACATACAATTCCCATATAAAGCTGGGTATATGTTCTAGAGGTTCAACTCATGTTGATGTGTAAGTACCTGGACAAAAAATTACATTGCAGATTGAACCACAACTACAATCTGGAAAGAACGTTCTGGTTGCTGCCCACGGAAATTCATTGAGGTCTATTATTATGTATCTCGAGAGATTAACTTCTCAAGAGGTAACAAACCATACTTCCAAAATTTTGTACCACCTATGAATATTTTATATTAGTAAAAGTAATTGTCAGTATTTCATGTCAAACAGGTTATTAGCTTAGAGTTATCAACCGGAGTACCACTGCTCTATATTTTTAAGGAGGGAGAGTTTACGAGGAGAGGAAGCCCAGTTGGACCTACAGAACCTGGTGTTTATGCTTATACTAAGGTATTAATTTTTCTTCTCATATAAGTTGTTGCAATCCTGAAACCTTGTAGCTTGCTGTGTGTATCCTTACATTATAAGCTATAACGGTGTTAATACCTTCAAATTCATTTCAATTATTTGGGGCGTTCAAGGAAGTGGGGGCAGTGGGTTCATTCAAACAATCCCGAGCAAGCAGAGGTTTGGAGACTGTTCAGGCTATATATTTTGAAAGCTCTTTTATCAAAAGAACCAGGGTTAAGCTTTACTTGAAAGGGTTAAAGTATGAACACTGGTTTCAATTCAAAATTTGAAACTTTTATAGGCAAATTAATCTTAAAATTAATTGAAAATTCACACTACTTTTTGCTCTGGTTGTAATAGTCCTTGACTTAAGCTGTGGCCAATTGAATTTGATTATTAGATTTTCTTTATCTTTTAATAATATTAAATGGGTTGTGCCTAGTAGGGTTCTTTTGTTCTCATGAAAAAATTCCCCCTAGAGCCGCACAATGCTCATGCCCCCAACCTGTTTCCTTCCTCTACTGTACTGTGCCGATTTCAATTGTGCTCGTTCCATAAAAAAGAGGCATATAGTCTTCGTGCCTACTCTTTCACGAAGTTGCTTTAAATTTATATATTACTTTAGTCTTGTCATGATAATTTGAACATGGCTCAACACTGTTTAGCCAAGGCAGTAAAAGGTCACACACGTCCTTCAGAATTTGTCATCAGTAAGTGTATGGGAAGTGATTTATGCACTCTTCATTACTTTATGCACGTCGCTTCTAGTTTTGGCCCTCGGTCCTCTGACTTATTAAATCGAATGGCTAGGCAAATGGAGGGTGTGCAGGAGGGGAAAAATCGGTTGCAGAAGGCATTTCAGTAAGACTATAAAGGGAACAATCAACTAAATGGGTTTTTTTTTGAGTCTGGGACAGATCCAGGAAGTCTGAGGTGGGTTATATGCCATCCTAGTATTAAGAATTAAAAACAAAGCTAGATGAGTTCCAGCCAACCCAATTCATATCTATGATTAACTTGTTTCTTCTTCAGCATTGCTTGTTTTATTCTTCTTAATACTCCAATTTGTCTTCTACTATTATTCTTCTAATATGGTTTACAATTTTGTTTCTAAATTCTAATTTAGAGATTTTTCAGTCAATATCGACTCTTAGGCTTTTATTGGGGTATAGTTTTAATTTTGGTAGTGGATATAGTCTATATAGGGAAAACTGGTTCCGCCGAGGAAAATTGGCTTCAAAAATTATGCCCACATTATTTTTGAATCTTGTTGGGAGATGAGGATAGTAATTCAGTTGAAATAAAATTGTCTCTAATACTCTGATCTGTGTTTGGTTGGCACAAGAAGCAATATTAGATGTCAAAAACAGGTCTTTTTGGGTCAATCTACGACGGTGATGAATGTGAGAAAATTACTTTTTTATATTTTTATTCCCTTCTGTTTTTCTCTATATATCTGCTCTTTTGTTTCTTAATCTTAGCAGTCCAAATTTTCTCTTTTTGCAAGTCATCATTACCAGATGTTTTATTTGCTGCTTGCTACACGCTTTGCATGCAGAGTTTAGCACTTTACAGGCAAAAATTGGATAAAAGGTTGCATTGAACTATATAAAAGCAGGTAAATTCTGTGCAGTATAACGGAGTTTAGCACTTCATATGCCAATGTCATATGGACCTCTGTACCGTATAACTGTGTTTTACGTTGAATGTCAACCTTCAATTACGCAAGAATTGATTCCGTGGTCCAATATTCATATGCTGCTAACCAATGTTGTATTCATGCACTCACTTATTTATTAGCCAACTTATACGATTCAGTCTCATCTCTGCACTCACTTATGTATTCTTCTTTTCGCAGGGGACGACCTATTTTTAGTTGTTCGGGCTTTTCCAGATCCCGAGTTTATTTGTAAGTTGCAGATGCAAGACATTGTTGTAGTGCACAGGCCTAACGTTGAAAGATTTTAGAAAAGCAAGAAAAAAACAGATCATATGTATACCGTTGAAGCATGAAACTTATATGTTCGAATGTGGGCGTGAAGAAAGGGTAACAAAGGACATGGTATAGTTTGCTGCTATTTTTTAGTTACACAAAACTACCTAAATTATGGGTCGCACTATAATTTCATACCTCATGTTTTAAACATTGTAATATCATACCTCAACTTACGAATTCATTGTAATATTAGACCTTCGTTAATTTTTCGGTCAATTTGTTTGTTAACTGCATACTTTGCAGGTGGGGTACTCACTCCCTTACCCAACTGGATTAAAAATAATTTAATATAATTTTTTTCTAAATCACAATTGAGTCCCTCTTCTCCGCCGACTCCAACACCAACCCGGTCCTTTTCTCCAGCCACCCCACCTGAACCTCTCTCTTCTTTAATGAACGTCTTTCTCTTCTCCGACGAAACCCAACGTCTCTCGTACGGACCTCGTTATCTCATCTTCCAATATCTATCTCCTCGTCTTCCCACCGCCTTCCTCTAAAAAATCCAAAGTTGCGGCCGGCCTACCCGAAATGCGCGGCCATCCCCTGTGACCAACTCAAAGTCGCCTTCCAGGTCGTCAAGCTCTAGACCGCCGATCGAGTAGTTTTTTGATCGAAAGCTCCCTCAAGGGGGGAGCCGGAGCTCAGCAGTTTGACGAACCTTGAGGAATGGCTGGGGCTCCACGGTGCCGTTTTGGAGGCAAGGTGAAAATATTGGGGAGATCGACCTCCCCCCTGGGCGCTTGGAAGGTCTATTGTTGATGACCATGGTAGATCCGGTTCTATGGTAGAGAGAGACTAGTGGAGGCCGATGTGTGCAATGCGTGGAGGGCAGGTGGTGAGTGCCGAGACAGAGTAAAAGTCGAGATCATGCTCTTGAAAATGGCGGATCCTCATCACATTGATACAGCTCTCATAGTCTTCCTCCTCGCACACATCGCCTGCAATTCTCTCTCTCCTCACATCGCCGATCGGATTTCTGTGAAATTTTATAATTTTTTGGCTTCTGGCTTGTGCTTTTGGTGTGGATTTGTAATTGAATTTATTGGGTTTTTTGGTGTGGATTTGTTATTGAATGTATTGGTTTTGAAGGCAGATCTGGGTTTGTATGTAATGTGCTCAAATTTTTTGATGAATTTTGCAATTTTTAAAGTCTTGAATGTTACATGGTGTTGTTTCATGTTTTTGGGGAAGGAAATTTGGCTGTGTTTAAGGAGGACGAAGAAGAAGGAGGACGAAGGGGGACGACCGGCGATCTGGGGAGATCGAGGGAGAGAGTTTTTGTTTAGGTTAAATAAAAAATTAATAATTTATTAATATTTAATTAATTTCTTTATTCCAGTTGGCAATTGAATGGGTCCCACTCTTGCTATGTCTTCATTTAACAATCAAATTGACAGAAAATTTAACAGAGATATGATATTGCAATGAATTCGTAACTTGAGATATGACATTGCAATGTTTAAAACATGAGATATGAAAATATGGTTTGATTTATAGGTAAGGTAGTTTTATGTAATTTAGCATATTTCTTAAGTTTTAGTCAAAGTGTTAGGGAGTGGTTGACAAGCATTTGAATCGCCTGTGAACCTTGGTTGAATGCATGATTATCCACCATAGCCTCACTGGGGTGAAGGTTGAACGGCGTAATCTATTTTTTTGAGTTCATATGTTTAATTTCCAAAAGTCGAAGCGGAGCAATTTTCGTTTTATGTAACTTATTTTTGTAATGTCAAAATGGTAGCAGCGATTCATATTTCAGTTAAGTAAGAGGTTTTAGATTTGATTCGTATCAAAAGTAAATTTGAATTACATTATTGCTAGCTTATTGTGAGGCTAAATCTCTCCTATCAAAAAAAAAAAACATGAACCATCGATCGAATCAATGTAAGAATTTATCCCCAAAGAGGCTCGAGTAGACACCTGTCTTTATTACCCCCATGATGAAATTATTAGATCCGCCATTGGCCTCTAATACCTTATAACTACCATTGATTGTCAATAAGCTTAGCAAATCAGGCCTATAATCGTCTCTTAGACAATGAGGGTGAGCTTTGAGAATTGGGTTTCTAAATAGAATAATGCTTAGCTACTCATGGTTGACGGGGACCTCATCCTCAAAATACTCTGTGGCCGATTTACAAAATTTTTGTTTATCATCGGAATTGTTCATATTATTAATCGTTCTATAAATATCAATTCTCCAAGAAATCAATTAAAGCTAAGGTTGTTTTCATAACAAATAGATATACGGTTTGTAATGCATTTACAGAATCCGTCTATTTGTTTTTATACAATTAAATGACTAAATGATCTCATTGATATGACTTATACGAAGTGATTTACAATATTAACGGTTTCGATGATAAACACAAAATTTTGTAAATCAGTCATAGAAGTATTTTGAGAAACTCATCCTCGTCGTTTAAGTAGCCAAGTTAATTACTTATAAATCTCACTTTGTTATATCGTAAATCTTGCTTTGGAGTGAATGTTATAGAGAAGTTTTGTACGTATTGTTTGGATAAGAAAATATTATCTGAACAGAAGCATAGTGTTAATTTATGTGTTTAATTAATGTGTTTGGTATGTAGTTTAGTAATCATTCATGTCAATAACTAACAAACTAAATGTTACATCTCTCTAGAATCTATGGATGAGTTTTTTCAAACTGAATGGGACACCCTTCAAGCGTATGTGCTTGAAAAAACTGTATGTTTACAAACGCCAAAGCTTTTCTTTTGATCAAAGAAAGCCAAAGCTTAACGCTTGAAAAATAGACAATGTCATGGGAGGTGATTTTCACATATTCATTTCAGTTTCTCACACATCTCTTTTATTTTATGGTCATTGAATTGAATATCAAACGAAAGTAATAGACAGAATTTAACAGGGCCGTAGGAGAAGCTAAAATGAGTGTGCGTGTTTTTTGTGGCTTATTTTACTGGCAAAGAATAGAGGGGTGCGGCAAAAGAGAGAGAGTGTGGGGATTTCTCTACGTGTGATGATCCCCCTACACAGTACCTTTATTTAAAGTAGTAAAGAGGAGAGGAATTACTTGTTCTCCAAGTATACACTAGAACCAGTTGCTGGTAAGTGTTGACTTGTATAGTTTCCTATAATTTAGGATTTCCTAGTTTAGGATGGATCCCGTTTAATCTGGGAGAAATCTCTTTGTAATCTCCTGTAATTATTCTTCCCTATTTGGTTAGGCTTAAGATTGTATATTATACCTCTTCCTGAGAAGAATAAACATATCATTCAAAACGTTCACTTCTTGGCACCATAGCCTAGGTTAGAGAAAATAAAAAAACAGTGTGATGTGCGCATAACCACAACCATCAGCCGCGCAGCCAGTTGTGCAGCACCGTTTGACCAGCGAGCAATGTCGTAGTTGCTGACCCGAGAACCACCAGCCGCACAGCCAGTTGTGCATCGCGCCCGTCCAACCAGCAATTGATTCCGTTGTTACTAACCCCAAGTCCACTGCACTGACCCGTGTATCCACCTACCACGACCCGCTACTACATCACGAAGCCATATCTGACTGCCCCAGATCGAGCTTGACTCACAACCCACGGACACATACGTTGCCACTGCAACCATCCCTCTGACCTAAAACCACGACACTCTCTGCACCGTACCACCGTCTAAGGAGTTTCTAGACCTCTGCAACCTGCACCGTACATCACCTTGATTTAAAACCCAACCATCTGTAATATGCACCCACACATGCCTGTTGCTGCTCCAGATTGCAGTGAGTTTGGTTGTCAATTCATTTGTTTGTACGAAGAAGACATTGGACAAAAGGCAAAGAGACAAAAGATTGCTTGGGAATGGCAGTCTGGACTTGTACCTCTCCAAATCGATCCGACCAACTTGAACATGAGAATAAGACCACGCGTACCTCGTTTGCTAATGCGAAGGTAGATTCTGAAAATATAGTTACAGAAATGTCTACCTCTACTAATACAGGTTACAATGGTAAGGCTTTAAAGGTTTCTGCCTCTGTTACGAATAATACGTGGATAATTGATTCTGGTGCTACTAAACATATGACTTGTGATTCTAGACAGATAAAAACCCTAAAACCATCCACCAAACCTGTCGTGAGTGTCGTCAATGGTAATCATGCCTTATTATCGGGGAATGAACCGTCTCCTTTTCAGATACCCTTAGTCTTGATACCGTGCTTGTTGTTCATTCTCTTGACTATAATTTATTATCTGTTGCTCAAATAATTGTCGCCCTGCATTGTCTTATGATTTTTTGGCCTTCTTTTTGTGTTTTTAAGGACATTCAAACTCGCAAGACGATTGGTTATGGTATTAGGAAGGGGAAGCTCTAGTACTTGGAGCTGACATTGAACAGTTCTCGAATGTTGACTCAAGCTCTTGCAGTGGAAGGAAATCAGGGGGGATAGGAATAAAGCTTCGAAGATTTTGTTGTGGCATCGTCGACTTGGACATGCATCGTCGACTTGGACATGCTTCGTTCGGCTATCTGCGAAGGTTGCTTCCTAGCCTGTTTGTTAAGCATGATATTTCTAACTTTAAATGTGGTGTTTGTGAAATGGCTAAAAGTCAATGTACTTCGTTTCCACCTAGTTTGAATAAAAGTTCAATCCCGTTTATGATAATTCATTCTGATGTTTGGGGACCATCTAAAATTGCTACACTTGGTGGTGTTCATTGGTTTGTTACTTTTATTGATGACTGCACACGTATGACTTGGGTTTGTTTGATGAAGTCCAAAAGTGTAACTTCTTTGTTTCGGCGGTTTTACAAAATGGTACAAGTACAATATAAGTCACAAATACAGGTTCTCAAGAGTGACAATGGTGGCGAATATGTAAACTCTGAACTTCGTGCCTTTCTTGATCATCATGGTATTATTCATCAAACTACATGTCCATATACTCCACAACAAAATGGTGTTGCAAAATGCAAGAATCTTCAGCTTCTAGAGGTTGTTAATGCTCATTTGCTCGAGGCACGTCTCCCGTTATCTTTTTAGGGAGAAGCTCTCACCTTAGCTGCGTATCTCATGAATCGTGTTCCATTCCGATCAGCTTCAGACACCGCTCCAGACTCTCTCTTCATATGTTGATGCTCCTACAATTCCTAATCTTCCACCTCACGTGTTTGGCTGTGTGGCCTTCGTTCATTTTCATAAACAACAGAGAAGTAAGCTTGAACCTCGGGCTTTACGATGTGTGTTTGTGGAGTATGCCCCAAATCAAAAAGGGTATCGTTGTTATCACCCTTCGACGAAAAAATTGTTTGTCACTGTGGATGTTGCATTTCATGATAATGATATGTACTTTGCCAATCTCGAGTCTTCACTTCAGGGGGAGAATCAGACATAAGTTCAAACTCTTGATTATATTATTCCAGGTATAGATAGTGTGAATGATTTGGATTTAAGTGGTGATGTCTTGGAAATAAGTGGTGATCATTCACACGAATACAATTATGTGAATGAATTGGAACTAAGTGGTAATGTCTTGGAGACAAGTGGTGATCATTCACATGGAAACAATGTTGAAAACCTTGAAATAGATGACTCGACATTGCCAGATAACTCACTGCCTGATAGCTCACTACCAGTTTCCTCACCACCGGACAATCCTATATGGCCAGCTGCCTCACAGTCGATCTTGAGTCCCAATAACCATAATCAATCATCTTGGATCCCGGATGCACCACCACCACGCCATCTCCCTAATCATGTCAACAGAGGTATTCCTAAACTTACTTATGAAGCCAACCCTAAATGCAACACTAGGTATCCGATGAGTAAGCCCAACCTTGAGTCTAATGTGCTATACCCGTTAAGTAATTATGTGTCTACTAGTCACCTATCATAATCAAATAAGTCATTTGTGCATCAATTATCTACTGTATTTATTCCTAATAGTGTGCATGAGGTTTTAGCTGATCCACATTGGCAAGCAGGAATGAATGAAGAGTTGAAGTCTTTGAAGAAGAATGCTACTTGGGAGATCATATACTTGCCAGCCGGCAAGAAACTTGTGGGATGTAAATGGGTCTATACGGTGAAGTACAAAGCTGACGGGATGGTGGATCGCTTCAAGGCAAGACTAGTAGCAAAAGGATACACTAAAAAAATATGGTATTGACTATATTGATACATTTGCCCTTGTGGCCAAGATCAATACATTTCGTGTTTTGTTGTCCTTAGCTGCAAATCTTAATTGGTCATTACAGTAATTCAATGTGAAGAATGCCTTCTTACATAGGGATTTGACATAGGAGATTTACATGGAACTCCTACCAGGGAGTAACGTTCCAGATATGCATAGACAAGAGGTGTGCAGGCTTCGAAAATCATTGTATGGGTTGAAGCAGTCTCCAAGAGTGTGGTTTGATAGATTTACCAATTCTATGAGAGCATTTGGATATAAGCAAAGCAACTATGATCACATGTTGTTCTTGAAACATCGGAATGGAAAGCTTACAGCACTCATTGTATATGTGGATGACAAGGTAGTTATCGGTAATGATCTATATGAACGTCCAGCTTTGCAGAAATATTTAAGTACAGAATTCGAGATGAAGAATCTTGGGTCTCTGAAATATTTTATCGGGATTGAGGAGCAAGTGAGGAATCTTCCTGTCACAGAGAAAGTATACTCTTGACCTGTTAAAAGAAACTGGCATGTCAGCATGCAAACCTGTGACTACTCCGTTGGCAGAAGGGATGAAGTTGAGCATTGATTTAAACCAAGTACCGGTAAATAAAGGGAGGTATCAACCGTTAGTGGGAAGATTAATGTATTTGGCACATACTAGACCAAACCTTGCTCATGCCTAGAGTGTCGTTAGTCAATACATGCATGATCCAAGAGAACAACACATGAATGTAGTTATGAGAATGTAGTTATGAGGATATTGAGTTATTTGAAAGGAAGTTCGAGGAAAAGGATTTTATTTAAGAAGAATTGTCATTTTAGTATTGAAGGTTATACGGATACTGACTAGGCCGATTCGAGTGATGATAGGCGCTTAACATCAGGTTCCTTCACCTTTGTTGGTGGAAATCTGGTTACTTGGAGAAGCAAGAAGCAGGGAGTAGTAGCAAGGTCAAGTGCAGAAGCAGAATACAGAAGTATGGCCCTTGGTATTTGTGAGATTTTATGGCTTAAACTGTTTAGAGTTGAAATGTGAGAGACAAATTTGTCCCACATTGGTGAGGGACAAGCCCAACTAGTGGCTTATATGGTCTTGGGCTACTCCCCATATCGCCAATTGGTTTTATGGTGGAACCCCAATTTCATCATGGTATCTGAGCAGGTTGTCCCTCGTGTGAAAGCCCAAGGGTAACATGTGCTCACGCGTCACCCAGTTGCTGTCCACGTGTAGGCTTGAAAATTGGCCACACATGCGGGGGCGTGTTGAGAGTTGAAATGTGAGAGACAAATTTGTCCCATATTGGTGAGGGACAAGCCCAACTAGTGGCTTATATAGTCTTGAGCTACTCCCCATATCATCAATTGGTTTTATGGTGGAAGCCCAATTTCATCATAAACTACTACTACAAGATTTGGGTGTCAAACATAGTCAACCGATGAGGTTGTTTGTGATAATAAGGTTGCTCGCGATATTGCTCATAATCCGGTGCAACATGATAGAACTAAACATGTAGAGGTTGACATGTTCTTTATTGAAGAAAAGCTAGAAGGTAAAATAATTGAAGTGCCTCTAATCATAACGGAATATCAAATAGGTGACATTCTCACCAAAGCAGTTTCTAGCGAAAAGTTCTCTAAGTTTCTAGACAAGTTGGGCATGTGTAACATATATGCACCAACTTGAGGGGGGGGGTGTTGACTTGTATAGTTTCCTATAATTTAGGATTTCATAGTTTAGGATGGATCCCGTGTAATCTGGGAGAAATCTCTTTGTAATCTCCTGTAATTATTCTTCCCTATTTGGTTAGGCTTAGGATTGTATATTATACCTCTTCTTGAGAAGAATAAACATATCATTCAATGTATTCTCTTCTGTAAGAACATCTATCTGAGGATCTAGGATTTCTCTACAATTGTACCATTATTTCGCTCATATATCCTTGTTTTCGCATGGGACGACCTACTTTTAGTAGTCCAGGCTTTTCCAGAGTTTATTTGTAAGTTGCAGATCTGCGGTCACTAACTAAATGCAAGACATTGTTGTAGTGCACAGGCCTAACGTTAAAAAGATTTTAGAAAAGCAAGAAAAAACAGATCATATGTATACCGTTGAAGCTTGAAATTTGTATGTTCGAATGTGGGCGTGTTGAAGGGGTTACAAAGGACATGTTATTGCTGCTATTTCTTAAGTTTTAGTCAGTGTTAGGAAGTGGTTGACAAGCATTTGAATCACCTGTGAACCTTGGTTGAATGGCATGATTATCCACGATGGCCTCACTGGACTGAAGGTTGAACGTCGTAACTCGTAATCTATTTTTTTGAGTTCACATGTTTAATTTCCAGAAGTCGAAGAGGAGCAATTTTCGTTTTATGTACTTATCTTTTGTATTGTCAAAATGGTAGCATCAATTTATATTTCAGTTCCTTCCACTCTTCACTTTCTTTAGTGTACATAATATCGTTTAGGGTACATTTTATGTATATTATTACAAACTCATTATGAGGTTAAGTCTACCTTCCTTACTTCAGTGTAGATAATATTGTCTGTTTAAAAAAAAAAGACTACCTTATCTGTTTTTTAAGTGCTACTTTATAAACAGAAAAATGAACCACCGATCGGATCAATGTAAGAATTTCTCTTCAAAGAGGCCCAAGTAGGCGCCTGTCTTTATCGGCCCCATGAAGAAAAATTATTAGATCTGCCATTGGCCTCTAGTTACCTTATAATTACCATTGATTGTCAATAAGCAAATCACGGTTCTAATCGTCTCTTGGACAATGAGATTGGAGCTTTGAGAATTGGGTTTCTAAATAGAATAATGCTCAGCTACTCATGCTTGACGAGGAGCTCTTCCTTAAAACATTTTATACCCGATGCACAAATTTTTTGTTTATAATCGAAAACGTTCATGATTTAATCGCTCTAAAATATCAATTGTGCAAAAAAATCAATTAAAACTAAGGTCTTTTTTGTAACAAATAGATATATGGTTCGTAATGCTTTTATCAAATCCGTCCATTTGTTTTTATATAATTAAAAAACTAAATGATCCCACTGATATGATCTATTCAAATTGATTTACATTATTAACGATTTCAATGATAAACACGAAATTTCGTAAATCGGTCATAGAACTATATTTTGAGAAACTTCTTGTCAAAGTTGCCAAAGTTAATTCCTTGTAAATAAACCCCCACTCCCTCACTTTTTTATGTCGTAAATCTTGCTTTGGAGTGAATGTTTTAGAGAAGTTTTGTACGTACGGTTTGATAAGAAAACATTATGTGAACGGAAGCATAGTGTTAATTTTATACGTGTTTAATTAATGTGTTTGGCATGTAGTTTAGTTATCAGTCATGTCAATAACTAACAAGATAAATGTTACATTTCTTTATAATCTATTTTAGCGTTTCACACATTTTTGTTTTTAATTTATGATCATTGAATTGAATAAATCTAACGAAAGTAAGACATAATTAAATAGGGGTGTGTGAGAAGTTAAAATGAGTTTTTTTGTGGCCTATTTTACTGACAAGGAATTGAGGGTGCGGCAAAAGAGAGAGTGGAGAAAGTGTAGACATTTATGTGTGTAATATTCTCTTACACAATGCTTTTATTTATAGTAGTATAGAGGAGAGCAATTACTTGTCCTCCAATTAAATACAATCCTATAGAGAAAGAATAATTATTAACCAAATCTATTAGGATGTACACAATCACGCTTTAATATAATATCTACAATATATTTAACATTTTTCATATATTCATTCATAAAGAATAATTATTAACCAAATCTATTAGGATGTACACAATCACGTTTTAATATAATATCTACAATATATTTATCATTTTTCATATATTCATTCATTTTTGTAATTGTATCGTTCATTTATGTAAGGGAAAATTAGATTCCCCTACACTTTTCTAATACTCTTTAGATTAAACATTGGTTCTATTTTGAAATTTGATTAGGACGCCTAAACAATAGCCATGACAGCATTTTTATATTTATTTAGATTACATGTAATTATTGTGTTTTTTTAATTTAAAATGTTAATTATTAAATTCCATATATATCCTTTTAGGTTGATATATTTCTGTACGTGGCCTTTTTTTTAGGAAGCTAGTTTCTTCTCCCACATTAGAATTCTGTGATCCTCATTTTTGAATTTTGAATGGACTTATCCATTTCAATTAGTGGTTGTTTTCACTATTTTATATTGATATCATGTGTGATTATTAGACGTATTCTCTATTCTCGGAGGCATGAAGCTGATACGTTCAGATAATATATTTAAACATGCCGAATACGTACCAAGAAGATATATAAAGTAACGTACCAAATATTTTTTTTTAAATAAATATAAACGTACCAAAATAATATATAAATGTATCAAATACATATAAAAAAGAAATATGAACGTACCAAATACGTACCAAGAAGATATATAAAGTAACGTACCAAATACGTACCAAGGAGAAATATATGTTTAATCAAGAGGAAATATATGTACCAAATATGTTTTTTTTTTAAATAAATATAAACGTGCCAAAGACGGCCATGCCCTCAACTTCTTATACTAGCTACGTACGTTGCGGTGTAACTCCTAGCAAGTTGGATGGATCTGAACCGAAGCTCCATATGGGATTCATAATTCGATTAATACTAAAACCCTAATTAACAATTTGGCTAATACACAACATGCATCGACCCTAACGTGTGAATCATTTTTTTTAACTCGATAACAGCTTCAGCTATACCTAGATTAATCAAGTTTTCATCTTTTATTTTTTCCGTTTAATCAAAACATTCGACTTCGAAAGACAATCAAAATCAACGCACCCAACTGATAATTGAATAAAAATCAGTAACTGGAACCTGAATACCAACATTGACCTCGGTACGAAAAGAAGGCTTCTGAAACTTATGGTACATTCATAAGAAGGAAGTGCCACTGGAAAATAAAATTCACTAGAAAAATAACATTATTGATATCCTTAAATTCAAATCCTACTGATATTCAACAAGTATTCTTCTCGGATTAAAACTCTGAGACATTAGTTAGCAAGAATCTAGGAAACTTGCGTGCATTTTGGGGTGAAGAAGCTGGATACGGCAAAGAGATATGTTAAAGGCTATGGCAAAATATGTAATTTAAGTACATTACAATGGGTTAATAAAAATACACATGGCACCAAAATTGTAGGAGAATGTTTAATCAAATTGTTAAAATGAACAAATGTTTAATCTAAGAAGCCTAAAAATGAGGGGTCTATATCAAAACGCCCCTTTATGTAATCGTACATGTGTCCCCATTAAAACTTGAAGACCAATTTCTCTCCCTACGGAGATAGAGTACTTTTAGTGGGAAAGAGATCCTCTTCGGATCTCTTTTATTAAGGTTACCGGATCAAGTGATTCAGACATTTGAAAACAGCTAAAAACAAAGGCCCCCTTTAAAAGGTATAATAACTTTAGCCGTTGGATCTAATTTCAAATGCCCGGATCACTTGATCCGGTGGCCTTGGTGGAAGAGATCCAGAGAAGATCTCTTTCCCTTTTAGTGGGACTTTGTGGTGAAATCGTTGATTAAAGACCTATGATGAACCCCATCGACAATTTTTTATGTTTTGAATTATTTTTTTAATTTCCTTTAATCCTCTGTTAAAAAGGGGTTAAAAATCGTTATTTTAAACAATTGATTTAAGGGAATTTTAACGAAAAGCTCCAGGTACTGTTCACTTTAACGAAAAACCACATTTTTTCACTAAAAAGTTAATTTTGGTACTATTCACGTTATCCTTTATTTTGTCCTTATCGTTAAAACTCAAAGTTTTCAAGCCATTTTCTTTAATTTTCCCTTAATTTAATTTGAAACCGCAGACATGAGGATGGTTTCCGACGGCATGATCTAATCAATCACAACTAAGGAGCTTTTGAATTGTATAGACTTGTTTCTATGCTCCAGAGCAAGTGTTTGCATTAGACATGGTAATTTCTTTCATAACCAGCCCAATACGAAAATAACATCAACACGTTAACTAATTGGATCGTTATCGGATCACCTATTTAGGCTCCGCTCATGTCAGAAACAAGCCAAACCTAGTTCGAGCTCGAAAAATATTTAACAAACCAAACTTGAGCACAATGATATTCAGTTGAACTCAAGTCATTTTCAGCCCTAAGTGTGTTCGACAAAATGTGCAATATCAATAAAACCACCCTTAGTCTAGACTCTAGACACACACGTATGTTTTTTAAACAATATTGTAGATAAAGAAATTAAAGAGAAAATTTGGATGAAATGATGACAACGACAGCGTGTTGTGTACAGTTGGTAGGGTATGGGTTTAAAGTGCACTGTGACTAACGGCTTCTCCTCTTTACCGTCCTAAGTTCTCCGAAAGCTTTGCCGCCAAATTCTCATCCTTCCAAACAGAACGGAAAGGAAAAAAAAGGGATAATGGAAAAAAGGGAAGAAAATCATTAATCATTAATCACATTAAGCAAACTCATAAACACCAAAAAAAAAAAAAAAATTACAGCCACATTATTGATGAAGAGAGCAAATCCAGGAAAGAAATTTCAGCAGTATAATATCGGAGATGAGATAATTACAAATTAACAAGATACTTACTGAAAGTGCATGTCTAACAAAGTTATTTGATATTTAAGAGAACATCAACGGATGAATGTCTTCCTCTGTTGGAGATGCCAACCTCGAAATGACCAAAGACGACGCCGATTCCGCCTCCGACAACTCTACCAAGAATGAAAAGAAGAAGAAGGTATACATTTTTCGTTTTCTGGTTAAACTTTTGTTTCTTTTCCTACTTTCATTCATTTAGCTTTTCCTAAAATTATTTTAATTTTAATTTTAACCATGTATGTTCTGGGATGAAGTCTATCATTCCTAGGATTTTTGGTTCAAAGAGAAGTGGGAGGGACGGCTCAGATGAAGATATATACAAATCAGATGGGGATGGGATAATTGATCTTGGTATCTCCATCTCTCAAATATATATAATGATATCTGTCTTCCTATTTGTTATTGATCTTTTCAAATAATTATTGCTTTTTTTTAATAGAATTTGAGAAAAAGATTGCTGCAAGGAGAAAAGCTTTCATGGAGGCAACTCCTTTCATTAGAAAGAATTTTTCAGGTATGCTGTTTAAGCTTATAATTGAATATTATAGTGCATTATAATCACGTTATAGATGAAATTAATCAAGCTTAGAAAGTGCTTTTATCTATTTATTTAATTGATGGATAAATGGGTCAGACTTAGATTGAATCTAAACGAAAGAGACAGGCCACTTACCACAAACGGAGGGACTGAATTTCCCTTATCTCTTCTTGTCCCAGTTTGGTAGCTTACCTAACAACAATCTGTTTTGATAACCAATTGAAAATATGTTTGTATTTAGAGGAAGGAGTAATAGTACATACACCAAATGTCAAAGTTATAGTATTTGGATAGCAAAATAGATTTGTTATGTCAGGTAGGAAAAATGCATTCAAACGGAGGTAGCAACTCAATAGCTAATTAAAGAATTAGTAACTCACTTTTTTTTTCAAATTAACAAATTGGGTTCCGCAATATATTTAATTCAAAATTACTGTTTAGTAAAGAGTTTGAAAATAAAATTTGAGCCCCCACAAGATAAAGTTAAGATATTAATTTTTCAAAGTGAAAGATAAAATTTGAACAAGTTGGTTTGAAGAGTGGGTATGAGTGACAAATTTTTATAGTAGCATAATAGTGGGAAATGGGTAAGAACTTAGCAAATGATACTTTTAAAGAACAATTTTGCCAATTCCTTTGGAAATGCTCTAAGGATTGAAATAATGCAATAAAGGTTATTTTCTGGAAACTAGAATAGGCAAGAAATTGTTAGGAATTGCGAGCGTGCTACTAGTAAATGCTCATTGGAAAGTGCTTTTGACTTAAAATGCTATTTGTGAAAGTGCTTCTAGATTTTAAAATGCACTTGGCACTTGAAGTGCATTTTAGAAAAAGCAACAGTTATGTGTTTCTTACATAAAACACTTCAGATACTTTTTTATGAATCATTTACATTTTTACTAAAGATAGATTCCAAATACACTTTCATCAAAAGCTATTCGGTCATTTTAAAAATACTTTTAACATACTTTAAGTAGTGTTAGTAGACAATGAAATTCGTGATTGAGTATCTTCGTCTCATCATGAAAAGACTTCCAACCAAGCAAAGAATTTGTCTTGAAACTAAGAGAACCAATGTAGCAAAAACTATTACACATACAATTAAATTTGATGTAGAGAAGAAATGGTAAAAAATCTATGAAATATTTTTGGGATAAGTTGAGATGACTTGCGTGAAACCCATTGCTTTTTATTCAAAATGTTCTTTAAAATTAGCATAATTCTTCACTTTAATTACTGACAATGAAGATCGATAGAAGTGGTCCCTGAATTTGTTCACTGTAAATTATTTCGGTCCTTCTATAAAAAAAATATGACAATATCCTAGTTAAATTGTCACATGAACGATCAAGTGACCCATCTTTTAAGGTTTTTTTGTCAAACCAACTCCTTCACTTAATGAGGATATAGATAGATTTTTCACGAAAGAATCAAAATGATTTACGGTGAACAAACTCAGGCCCACTTCTATAGATTTTCATTGTCAGAGACCAATTAAGTGAGGAGTTATGTGAAGGACTATTTTGGGTAAAAAGCCAAACCCATCTATTTGAGCGAATCGGAAGCTAGTTTCCTATTTGATTGACAAAAAATCCTTGCCAAATCGGCTTATATAGGAAAAAATTAGGCCGTATTTACTAAATAAATTAGGAAAATAATAACTACATACCTTTTTTTGCACACCTCTATTTATTTACATCCGGCCTTGCAGATGGAGCAATAATGCTTATATACTCTGGTGCGGATTCAATCCCTACAAATCCCCTCCCCCTTATCATTTAACAATTTAACACATTAATGCTATCGTTTGTCAAAAAATAAAAATCACATCCCTCCTTTAATTTATTTAGTCCAAAGAGTTCATAAATAAACTAAGGCCGGTGTGAGGGGTGCCAAAATCATCTTCTATAAATTGTAGTATCATTGGGCGTATTCTGACTTGAAAGGGAGAAAAAAAAAGTTTGATTTTTGGCACAACACTCTAAAGTCAGGATGAATAATTTAAATAATTCAGATATTAGTCGAACGCATTAAAGTCAAAGATCAAATAATTCTAATATCCATTTCATATAAGGAAATATTTCTTAAGTATTATTATTTCGTGAATGAGAAAGTTGATTTAAGTAGACTTTGTTGTTCATTGCTCTATTTCGACCTTAGACCTTTGCCATATAGGAAAACTTGGTTATAAGTAGACTTTGTGAGATTTGAGCAAATTGAAAATTGTAAAGACTAAAGATGGTGTTCCTTTCTTATATACTCTCAGAAAGACAGACTAGTCCGGGGATTGAAAGCCTAAACCTATCAAACTTCGAACTCTCTATGGCGCCAGCAACTGAGACAAAAGAATTCCGGTAAGACATCATCTTCTAGCTATATATGAGACTAAGACATGAGGTTGTATAAATAAATAAATAAAAATACGTATATCCTATATATATATATAGGATTTATTAATTTATTTGTTGCTTTCAGTGAATATTGAAAATAATGGTTCATTGCGTCGCAGTATATTTGTTGCGACATGGAACGTGGGAGGAAAGTCACCCAACAATGGCCTGAACCTCCAAGATTTCTTGCAGGTGGAGGGGTCTTCCGACATCTATGTTTTAGGGTACGTAAGAAAACCACCATCACTCGTTTTTTTTCAATTAAAAAAAACACAGAAAATTACTGAGATTTTGAGAAGATTAATTAATCATGTAAAAACACAGAAAATTAAACTTGTGGGCGGCTAATTAATTAACAGTACTGTATTTGTCTTCTTGTATATCATAAGGTTTCAGGAAATTGTTCCCTTGAGTGCCGGAAACGTTTTAGTGATCGAGGACAATGAACCAGCAGCAAAATGGCTAGCCCTCATAAGCCAATCACTTAATAAACCCCAAAATGCGTCCTACAATATGCATTCTTCCTCCGATTCATCAGGCCATGGTTCCAACAACTCATCGAATAACAACAAGGAATCCAAGTCCCCAGGCAGTCTCAACATCTTCCAGAAGCCTTCTCTCAAAGCTCTTAGCAAAAGCTTCAAGGCAAATAGTAGCCTTCTCAAGTTTTGCAACTGCCCCGTGGAATTTCCATCCCACGAAAGGCGGCGAATAAGAAAGCTCAGTGATCCTACTAGTAAATTAGGCTCAATTTCTCCTCGGCTTACTTCTGGAAGCGACACTAGTGTAGATGAGTTTCCTGCAATTGCTGGGATTCAGTCCCCATCTTCCTCAAGCGACATGAATTACCGCCTTATAACAAGCAAGAAGATGGTGGGTATTTTCGTATCGGTTTGGGTTCGAAAGGAGTTAGTACCTCACATTGGCCATCTCAGAGTCTCCACGGTTGGAAGAGGAATAATGGGCTGCCTCGGAAATAAGGTTAGTAAAACTTTTGATAAAACTTTATATGCGATGTCAACTTATACCATCTAGTGTAATATCTCATCTCGCTAATAGAGATATGAGCTACACGTTTGAGTCTCCTTATGTGGCTCCCATCAGTATACAAAACTTTAGTATCACTTTTGTCTATCGGTCTCAAATACAACTTTTCGAATTACAAATCGTGATTATAATAATAAATATTATATATATATATATGTGTGTGTGTGTGTGTGTGTGTGTGTGTGTGTATAGTTGGGTTTCAGTTCTATTCGGAGATGTCATTAGTCTGCAATGTAATGAGCAAATATGAAACAAATATATAGTCTTTGTTTATAGTAATTAAAAGGATGGCAACAAATCATGATTCATCATTTTATTCCTATGGTAAATGTAGCTTTGATTGTTAAATTGTCACATTAATTTGCAGGGATGTATATCAATAAGCATGACATTGCACCAAACGAGCTTTTGCTTCGTGTGCAGTCACTTGGCTTCCGGGGAGAAGGAAGGTGATGAGCTGAAAAGGAATGCCGACGTGATTGAGATCCTTAAAAGCGCACAATTTCCCAAGGTTTGCAAGAATCCATACCGTCGCCCTTGCGAAAGAATAACCGATCATGAGTACGTACATATTACTCTATATGAAGATGGTTGCAGGATAATTGATGTTGTTTTGCTTTTCTTTTTCGTTCAATACAAGTTTTCAAAAAGCTATTATTTACACTGCAAAAAAATCTGATTTATTTATTCATTCATTGAATTGATAGTATGTGTTCAGCTTGGTTCTGATCAATAGTTTGTGTTCCTCTGATTATATATAATTTTGCAGAAGGATAATATGGCTTGGAGATTTGAATTATCGAGTGGCTTTGAGCTATGAAGAAACAAGAGTTTTGTTGGAGGATAATGATTGGGACACCCTTTTAGAAAAAGATCAGGTTTGTTTTAGTGCCCCATTCTAGATGAGTATGTTAGCCTAGGTCACATCTATGAATGACATTTAAAACCACATTACTCATAAAATAAATTATTCTTCTCGTCGTGTATACCCTTGTCTTATTTTGGTGCTCAAGTAATTAAAAAGGGTATACACTAAGTTTTCTTTCATTAGCTAGAAGTCAAATTCAGAAACACATGTGGCTCTACCTATATATGGATGCACACACATGTGATCTAAATAGTTTATTGCCTAGTGCTTATATATAACTTGAAGCTATTTTTTGGGAATAAAACTATTTCTACAAACTCAAGTAATCATATGTATCATCTCGTTAATAATAAAGATAAGTGTAATCCACTTATACGAAGAAACCCATTTCATTTAGAGCTCAGAAGACGAGATGATACACTGCATGATCAGTTAAAATACTCTTATAAAATAGTAGTGCTCAAAACTTCTCATCCAATATTAAATGGTTCACTTAGTTGATTTGCCTTTGTTCAAACACATTTCCTGTGGATTAATTTATTCGCATATGTGAACTACACTGAAGAATGGTCTTAATTAGTCTTCCTATAAATTACACTTTTGATTTTGATTAACAAATGTATGCAGTTGAATATGGAGAGAGAAGCTGGGAGGGTATTTAATGGGTTCAAGGAGGGACAAATCTTCTTTGCCCCCACTTACAAGTACTCTCATAACTCAGACTCTTACGCTGGAGAAACTACCAAGTCCAAGAAGAAACGACGGACCCCAGCATGGTATAATCCTCTCCCCTCTTAATTTACTGCCAGAAAAAAATTAAGTAGAATATTACTTTGGTGGGAAATGTTCTCTTGTCAGAATGTCTGTATATTTAAGATAATTAGTTCTTATCAAGCTATGGATCTAGACTGTAATCTGGCAACATAAATTTGACAAGAGAACATTAATCCTAATTAATTTGTTCAATTAGCTTAAAATTAGAGCGGTGTATTGATCTTTGTGAAATGAATTGATTATAGGTGCGATCGGATACTATGGCGCGGCGATGGCTTTGAGCAATTATCTTATATTCGCGGGGAGTCGAGATTCTCCGATCACAGACCCGTGTGTGCTGTGTTTTCAGTGGAAGTGAATGTGCTTAGAAGCAAAAACAACAGATTCAGAAAGGGTTACTCTTGTACTGCTCCAAGACTGGAATTTGACGAATGCATGCCTCAAAGACATAGCTTCTATGAGTACTAGTACAAACACAATATAATATATCACACCAAACTTTCTTTTTGTTCATATTTTTTTCTGGTTAGTGAAAAGAGGTTAGTGCGAGAACAAAGAGTAAGCATTGTTGATTACATCTTTCATTTGTAAGTGGATCTCGATTTTGTATGATGTTTGCCAGTGAATCTAGCACAAAAATGTTTAGTTCTAAACCAAAGTACAACTATCTAGGGAATTAAGAAAATCCATGTACTATTGATTACTGAAGTTGTGTTAAACTCATGTTAAATCGACTACTTAATAGAGTCGAAAAGTTACAATAGCAAGTTAATTTAACTTAACATCTTCAACAACACTAGCTATTTTAACAAATACTACAATATTTTGTTATTTAATAATAATTTAACTTTTTTTATATTTTATTTTATTATAAGTTATCCAGCAGTTTTTTTTTTTCCTTTGGGACTCTCTCATATGTCGCTGGAGCATCCATGCTTCTTTCTATCAAAATTGTTGGGATATTGTAGGACCTTCTGTAATAGATGTGATATGGTTAAAGACTTCTTTGAAAGTTGCTCAAGATTGAAATTAATTAATCATACGAATATTGGTCTAATTCCTAAATTGGAGAATCTTGAGGTTGTTGCTAATTTTAGACCTATTAGTATATGCAATGTAACCTACAAGATTATTACTAAAATTATGTTAAATAGAATTAAACGTTTACTGGTTGACTGTATTTCTAAGAATTAAGGAGCTTTTGCTCGTGGAAGATCAATTCATGACAACATTCTTATTACCCATGAGATTTTTTCCTCTTTTAAAGGTAAAAATGGTAGTACTACAGTCTAGTGATATTTCTCTTCACTTGTAAGTGAGAGGTCTTAGGTTTGATTCTCATCAAAGGCGAATTTGAACCACGTTATTACTAGCCCATTATGAGGCTTAGCCTACCCCATTTACCTTAGTGTAAATAATATCGTTTGTTCAAAAACAAAAAAAAACAAAAAAAAAACAAAAAAAAAGAGGTAAAAAGGGTAGAATTGGAGCAATGGCTATCAAATTAGACTTAGAAAAAGCCTATAATTTCATTAGTTGGGATGACATTAGGGTTGTTTTACAAAAATTTGGTTTTAATAACCATTGGATTAAATTAATCAGGGAACGTATATAACCTCTGCTTCCTTCTCAATTCTTATGAATGGTAAAACTCATGGATATTTCTATCCCTCTACGGGAATTAGGCAAGGTGATCCATTATCACCTTACATTTTCATTTTATGCGTGTAACCTTTAATAAGACACTTAGATAGGATTGGAAAAAGTTCGAGGACTAATGTGGGGCTCATTACCTCTCCCAGAGGTTATAAAATAATTAACTAATCTAAAGTTTGCAGATGACTGCTTAGTTTTTGCAAATGCAACTGGTGTGGCTGCTATGAACATTTTAAAGGTACTGAATGCTTTTTTCTGCAATTTCTGATCAGAAAATAAAGTTTCATAAATCTTCTTTTTTATTTCTGTAATAACACTAATAATCAAATTAGGAATGATGTTGTGGATATTCTTTAAATACAGCATAAGGCTACAACTGGTAGATATTTAGGGATTCATAATATAATCTTTTGGAAAGACCCTATAAATGCTAACACTAGTACAAAAACACACTTGCGCACGGAAAATTGCGCGACGAAGCTTATTACGTCGCACAAAAATGTTTCGCTCGACGTTGACAAAGAAGCGTCATGCAATAATTTTTCTGCAACAGGCCATTGGGGATGAAGCTTTATGCCGTGCAAAATGTTTTAGCGCAACGAAAGAACACATTCGTCGCGCAATGTTTGAAAAAAAAAGCTGTAAAATCCTGATTTGGCGCCAAAAAAATTGCGCGACGGACTATATGCGTCGCGTAAAGGGATTTTGCGCGACGCGGTTGGTCCATTGCACAATAATGAAGGTGGTGTCAGAAAAGAGAAACTGTCTGTTTTTGCCCAAATCGCGCGACCTTTCAGCGAAAGGCAAATCGTTTACTAAAAAGGACATGGAGGTAGCGCATTGGTTGATACTCAACAATTGTGACGAGGCTATGCCATACCTGGAAGAGCATGAACAGTTGGTGAAGCGGGAACATCCTTCACATTTATATGCCAAGAAGCACCGTGAATTGTTTCCTTGTTGGTTTTGCAAACATGTAAGTTGTATGTGTTTTTTAGCATATTTTTCAAATTGTTCATGTCCGTCTTTAAATTTTGTTACACTAACAACTTAACTTTTTGTATATGTTATAATAGATGAACAAATTGAAGGAATTGAATTCACCCTCTTACAAAGAAGAATTATATAACTTGGCAAGAGGACCGCTTCACACTAAATTGTATTCAAGTTGTCATGACAACGGGATCAAGTTCTTAGGGGCAGCACGTGATGACAAGTCGTCTACTCAAAATAGCGGTGTCCTTGTCCCGGGTGCGGGCGACAGTAAAGACATTGATTTCTATGACAAACTAACTAGTGTAGTACAATTGCTTTACGAAGACAGGTGTCAAGTGATCCTGTTTAAGTGTCTTTGGTTTGATACGAACCCATGTATAACCAAACGAGTGTTAAGCGAGACCACGGTTTACTATCAATAAACACTACTAGACGTTGGTACGATGAAGACCCATACATTTTGGCAACTATTGCGAAACAAATATTCTATCTAGACGACATGGTCAGAAAGTTGTTTAGAAGATTGATCAAAGAGGGCTCTATGATATTCCGGAACTAGATCATGATGACAACGACGACAATGTCGCTGACCAACAACTATCATCTTTGATAGAAATTGGTGAAGAAACACTCTAGGATACTAATGTTGTCCAAGAACCGTTTCAAGTAGCTGGAGTTCCCGAAATCGAAATACCAATGGAGTCCATTATTGCAAGGGCTCGTAGGTTGGGGGACAATACAATCTCTGTTGCAGAGTGTCTTGCGTTACGTGATGGTCTGTGTATGGCTAGGAGCATGGGCTTCAAAAGGGTCAATGTTGAGGGAGACTCCAAATTAGTGATTGAATCCATCCGTGGTTTTTTCAACGTGCCCGGGAGATTAAAGACCATTACCGAAGGCATAAGGAAACTGGCGGCTCACTTTGAGGAAATTACCTAGAAGCATGTGTTCCGTGAAGCGCTGATATTGTCACTAATTATGGCTTTTCTTATAAGGATTTGCATGTGTGGGATAGATCTCCTCCCCCTCTGCTTATCATCGTATTTGTTCGATTGTACTCAAACTAGATGCTTCAGGGGCTAGTCCCTACAATTGAGGTTATTTGTCATTAAAATAATAATAATAATGATAATAATCTTTTACTCTCTCATCTTCATTTTTTTTTTTTACCTCCGCCCGATCCTCTGAGGCTTTCTTTCTCATCTGTTAAATATCAACGCATGCGCATTAAACCCAGCATATCATAAAACTTTTTTTGGTGTTCTCAAGATAAATGCCAGAAGATTCTATCATCATGATATGCATTTTAAATATGGAAATTTTCCAGACAATTCTAGCAAGGATATTGTTATTCACACACCTATTTTTACCTCCAACACACCTTTGTTAATTTTTTGCCTTTGATATTTTCAATTAATTCGATCCGACGGCCGAAATTGAGAAAGGTGTGTGAGAAGTCAAAATATGTTTGTGGATAGCACTGCCTTCTAGCAAAGAAAGTTTGTGAAATTAGCTAGATATTTCTAGCATGGTGTTTCCATGTTTCTCCAAAGTTCCATCCATCCGTATAAAAGGAGAAGGCATCCACCCTATTTGAATCAACCAAGAAGTGAGTTCTACTCTAAGTGTGAGAGTGAGATATAAGGTCTTTGTGAGGAGTGTGAGTATTCTAGAGAGAGTAAGAGAATGTCATAGTTTCTTAAATTGTGTCTTTGAGAGTTTGTGTGTTGCAATATCTTAGTGTAATACAAGTGGTAGACAATTGGTATTAGAGCGATACAATCAAGGATCCGCTCTGGAGAAGCTTCCATGAATTGTAAAAGGTTGAGTACTTCACAATATTGCTAACTAATCTTATTCAACATATTGAAATTCTGCTGGCATGATGGGTGATATTCAAGTAGTTCGAGGAATCAAGAAGCAAAAAAAATATAACACGTGGGCAACATGCATGGAGTCTTATCTACAAAGACAAGATCTTTGGAAGGTCGTTCACGGTAATAAAGTTACTCAGACAGAAGAAGACACCAATAGCACTCTGCATAAGTGGAAGATCAAAGAAGATAATGTCATGTTTGCCCTAAAGACCACAATTGAAGAGGATATGTTGGAGCACATACGAAAAGCCACAACAATGAAAGAAGCATAGGACACATTTGCCACACTCTTTTCAAAATCGAACGATACAGGCTACAACTTTTCGAGAATGAGTTGTTGTCAATGGCATAATGGGACGTGATGATTGCTTAATACTTCCACAAAGTAAAGTCCATATGCCATGAAATTTCTAAATTAGACACTACTATTGCTATTGTAGAATCTAGGATAAAAAGAATAATTATCCATCATTGAGAGCAGAACATCGAGGCTTCGTTGTCGTTGTACTAGGATGGCTGACTCAACCATCACTTCTTGAGTTTGAAAATTTACTTGTTGATCAAGAATCTATGGTTAAGCAAATAGAAGGGGTCCCGTCAAAAGGTGAGAAGGAAGAAGAATTGGCTCTAAAAGTAGTGAAGCCGAAATGGATTAACTACAACAATGATTCGACCCATGCTGTTCAAATCACATAATGGGTGATAAAGAGAAGTCGCATGATAGTGATAGTCGATAATACAAAATTACCGATAGCCCATGTCGGTAAGGCAATAATGCAGTTCTAGTATAGTCCTAACCAGGTATCTCTACAAGATGTCTACCATATTTCGGGTATGAAGAAGAATTTGCTCTCAGTGGTGCAAATGACATTGTCAGGTTACTATGTCATGTACGGTCCTTGAGATGTAAAGGTGTATTGCCACCTCAAGATCTCAGAAAAGCCAACGATGGAGGGACAGAGATTGGAGTCAGTCTATGTAATGTCAGCAAAAACTACATACATAGACATGACAAGGAAGAACGAGATAGTATATTTATGGCACATGAGATTAGGTCACTGATGAGTCGATATTATATTATATATTTTGCCCTATTCTTAGTATTAATTTATTGGTTATTTTGTGAGAATTTTGATATTTTGATTTATATTTCTAATGTAGGACATTCGACTTCCTTTGGAGCAAAAAGTGGTCAAACGGACGAATTTTGGAGTGATTCCAATTGGAGGATGTTCGTGAGTCTCTCAACTTGTCTGTATCAAAGTTTCAAGTTTTTCTACCAAGCGGATAATTTATGGTGGAGAAATAAAGGAGCAGCATGCAGTGCTGTCAAAGTGACGTTTTGGGCTTATGTGGGCTTTTTGGCGTCCAAGATGAGATATCTTTTGGGTTCGAGGCCTTCTGCAATTATGTTCGGGACATCTCAAACTATAATCCTAGTCATTTTGGGCCTGTTTTGGAGTTCTGAAGATCTAGAAACGTGGGATTCTTTGTGGCTGGGCAGATTTCCCAAAGTTATAATAGGAATGTATTTTCTAGTTATCTTATTCTATTATGTTTCCTAGTTTTTAGAAGTCCTTTCTACGAAGAATTTTATTTTCTAGTAGTATAAATAAGGCTTACTAGCTATTAGGGTTAGTGGGAAAAAGGGAAGAACGCACTACTTTGGAGAATTAAAAATTTTTTATAAGTTGTTTTCTATCCATGTTTTTAATAATATTTTGTTTTATGATTGTGCGTAACTCATTCCGTTTGCTAGGGCGAGGCCATGAGCCTTAGCAAGAATATGTAGTTTCTTTTCAATTTGCTTATGATATTATGTGTGCAGATTTTGAATTATTAATCACCATGTTTGAAGCTATCTATTTGTCTTGATGATTGGCCACCATTAGGATATTTAAAAAAGTAATTTGATGCAATTTTGGCGGAGGGCTGTCCCTGAAATTGACTAAGGCTTCTTGTGGTTAATATGTGTAACTTCTTAGGATGAACGACATGTTTTAAGGGTTGTATAGTTTCTCAAAAGGTTTTCACAAAACTTATTGAGTCTTGCATGTTCACATTCAATCTAAATACCACGGATGATTTGCATGTTAGATATACGTTCTATGTTGGAGGTTCCAAGTAGGGCATACTTTAGGAAAACCTAACCTTCAAAATATGCATGGGTAATTCATAAGTAATTGAAGAACTACGTAAGATTGTTAAGGTAACGGCGGAACCCTTGTGCGTAAATAGATTTTCAAAACTATTTTCTTTTGTTTTCTTTACTTTCCCAATTTATTTAATTGTTTTTAGTTAAATTCATTTTTAATATTTTAGGTCATAAAATCAACATTTTCCAAACTTTGTTTTCAAATAATTAATTAAGATTTGGTTTTAACCTAAATTATTCGTTCAATCCCTGTGGAAAACGACATTGCTAGAGCCGACTATACTACAATTACCTTGTACTCTTGTAAGTATTTTAAGTGTTTTTATCCTTACTTTGGCAGGTGGTAAAAGTCTCATCAGTCACGTTAGCTATCACACGCTAAATATGATGATGAAGAAGTCAATGCTTAAGAGAGGATATCTCAACTTGACATGAGAACAGACACGGTTTGTGCAGGATGGCAGTATGGCAAAGCACATCAACTACCATACGAGGAATCGAAGTTCAAGGCAAAATAATCGTTAGAGTAGTTCACTCCGATGTGTTTCGGCCTGTCAAGCAACCATTGATAAGTGCAATGTGGTACATGGTAATGTTCATTGATGAATTCTCCAGGTATGTGTGGGTTTTCTTTATGAAAGAAAAGTCTAACACATTTTCAAAATGTAAAAACTTTAGAGAGACAATCGAAGGAGAAATGGGAAAGAAAATTTGTTGCGTATGCACAGGTAATGGAAGAGATTATAACTCAAGAGGGTTTTGGGCTAAAGCCATGAGAAATGCAGCTCATGTGATCAACAGGCCTTCTCAACAAAGGTTAGAATCTATTTTGCATTTTGAGAAATTGGCAGGGAGGGAGAAGTATGAAACCTAAGTTAGCTATTTTCGAGTATGTGGCTGTGTGTGCTGCGTATTTATTCCAAGTCACCCACATAGCTACTTTCGAGTATTTGACCAATTTCCATCTCTAGAAACATTAATTTTACCACACATGTGCCGCAAGCCCTAGGGAAACCTTGTGTGGGCTTGCCCCACCTTTCCTTAGCCACTTGGCTTCGGTTCGGTTCACTCCTTACTTATTTAATTAATAAATATGGTCTTTTCTTTCGGACTGGACTTCCTTATTTTGTTTTAGTTCATTAACTAACAATGAATAGAAGGCATTATACAACCTAATCATTCTATTGTGCGTGACCTTGAAGGTTCCGATTAAAGTTGGCAGTGGATAATTTGATTAATCTAATTTTACATAATTAGAAACCATTATAATTCAACCTTGTAGGATTATTCACAAACTGAATAGTAATATCTAGCAGTGACTTTTGGTTATCCGGATTAGTCAGAATATGTTTAAATTATGCAACAAACATTTAGAACCTTAGTTATGGTTATAATGCAATTTGGTTCCTTTGTTTACTATATTTTGATCATGTAATTTAGAGCGCATGGAAAATTTGTCAAATTTTGTACATGAATATGATCGCCCTAATGTATTTTTGTATGCTGCTTTGGCCAAAGACTTTCGAAGATGAATCGTAAAGAGGCTTCTGAAATATCAACCTTTATGATTACCAATAAGTGAGACATTCCTTGTTGTGCATTCACGGATTTCCATATTGATGCACATTGGGGAGCCAAAAATAATCAAGAGGCGACACATGGATTTTTGGATAAAAGATGACAAAAATACCCTTGAGGCATACTGGGATTCATGCGCGCGAGCAGCGGGCAATCATCCCTTAACCAAGTCAAAAGTGCCCAAAAAAGGTAACAAATTCAAAGTTATTTCATCCATCCTCATCTTATATTCCCTACAAGGTATTTATTCCATAACCTTCAAAACCTTCCATATAAATTGAATTAATAGGCCAATTAATGGATTTATTACCTAATTAATCCATTAATTGCCAAATAAATCACCCATTACACCCAAAAATTACCCTAAAGGCCGGCCACTCTCTCTCCCAGGAGGGCCGGCCATACTCTATATATTGAACCCCATTTTTCTCTAAAAAGCTAGGTCCACACTCTTGCAAAACTCCCAAAAAACTCTAAACACTTTTCTCTCTAAATTCTAACTTTGGCATCGGAGGCTCTTCAGCCAAAGCCCCCCCCCCCCCCAATTCATCATGGGCGTGTGAGGCTCTTGGCCTTAACCAAAGGTGTTAATTGTTTTGTAGGTGCAATTTTGTCCAAGAAGAAGGAGGCGGAAATTTGCATCCACAAATTGGTGCTTTCATTGAGAGAAGAGTCACACACTCGTAGAAGACTCTCGCATAAAAGGTTTTTCTATTTTCTTGTCCATTTGTATATTTTTCGTACGTTCTTATTATTAGAATTTTTTATTTGCAAAGATTCTTTGATAAAACGTAAAAGAGAAATACAATGACTAGAAATTTAGAAAATTCCACAAGTGAAAATTCCAATATTCAAGAAATGGGACCACGGCGATCCACGAGGCTAGATGTGATCATAGGTGGAATGGCACCACTGCTACAAGGCTCCACCATGGCAACCACCGCGGTGGCCACCACGGCCACCACCCGCGGCGAGGTCCATGGCATCACTACCACGGCCCAAGCCGTGCCATCCAAGCTTGCACGGGCCCAAGCCTAAGCCGTGTCATCCAAGGCCCACGACACCAAAGCCATAACCCAAGCAATGTCACTCCAAGCCCAACGCGAGCCTAACGCATTGCCAAGCCGAGCCCTAACCTCGCACCCACGTGTGCCACAAGCCGAGCAGCCAACTCTTACGGCCCAGCCTGCTACCGCCGAGCAGCCTGCTCTCGTGGCCTAACCTGCTTCCGTCGAGCAGCCCACTATTGCGGCCCAGCCTGCTCCCGTAGTTTTCCAAGCAGCCCAAATCAGTCCAAGATTAGTTCAACCGTCCCGGCTTTAAATTTCTGGCCCTACGGTCAAACCAAGGGCATTATCACCACATTTCTCCGCGGATTTGATATTTCCCAACTCAAATTCCGCGTCCGGAGTCTACCACTATTCCACTGCTTAAGGAGGCACATTCCTTCTAAGCTCTTCCAATCTAAATGGCGAACAACACTTGTCTCGACAAGTCTTAGAGTTGACGAGCGCCCTAACACAAGATATGACCGTGGTGAACCAACTATTGCAGCGTACCGAGATGCAACGCGCCCTAGACGAGGTGTCCCAAAGTAGGACAAGGGCAGACGAAGAACCTTTCCAGCACCATCCCGGTAAGCAGTTACTCGACCAGCCACGAACCGAGCGTTCTGACAGAGTACACTCCCGGCTAGGCCCCCGAGATAGCGTATACTCCCGTCTTAGTGTGCGGAGAATCGTGCACTCTCGGTTAAGCCCACGGATGAGCATACACTCACGGTTGGGACCACACTCCGATGAACGACATGGACAACCTTCCAGGCGAAGTGTTCATTCGCAGCTAGGCCCGCAAGGAGCATCCTCCACCTCACATCGGAGTAAGCAGCACAACGGATGGAGAGAAGCAGTCACTCAATCAGGCTCAAGTTCAACCGGCAGCCTGCGAAGAACTCGCTCGCCTGCTAAGAACGCACCACATGCACCGTATCCGCGACATAAATGAGCTAAACACTTGAAAGAGCAGCTTAGACCAACAAGTCATGGCTGGGAGCAGCCAAGAGCTCCGCTACCCCCAAAAAAGGCAAATTCAAGAAGAAGTAGAGAGACTCCTGGAGCGATTGCGTAATTTCTAACACAACGAGGTCGCCGATGAGGCACTACGACGAGATATGACCAATATAAGCAGGTCACCCTTCACGGACGAGATCAAGCATGCAAAGCCTCCATGCCAGTTTAGCATGCCATATTTCACATCATTCAATGGAGATAGAGACCCGGAGAGACACTTGAAGCACTACCGAAGCGCAATGATCCTCTATCAAAACAACGACGATCTCATGTGCAAGATATTCGCCACCACTCTACAAGGCGAGGCATAAGATTGGTTCTACACCCTGCCGCCACAATCCAACCGGAGTTTCGACGAACTTTCTTTGGTTTTCACCAAAGAATATTCATCATATCGCTCGATCAAGAAGAGGTCCGACCATTTGTTCAACGTCAAAAAGAACCCAAAGGAGTCGCTTCGTGACTATGTGAAGAGGTTCAAAGAAGAGAAGGCAGGGATAGTCGGATGCAACAACTCGATAGCTAGAACAGCCTTCCAAAAATGACTTCCAGCAGACCACCCGTTATTCAGAAAATTGATCATGAAAGAAGATCTAACTCTGGCAGACTCTTTCACTCTGGCAGATAAACATGTACTTTGGGATGAGGCTCGCCAATACACATTCAAGGACTTGAATAAGTACCCGACATCACCTCCCTACTATCCAAACCGGAAGCAGCGGAGGACTTACTCCCATGTTTGACGGTATCTGAAGCAGCAATAAGCTTTACCATCATACGAGAAGAGCTGGAGGCCCGACTACCTGTATTTCACAGTTCAAAAGCTCTCATCAATGCTACCAAAAATTCAAAAGCTAACTTTGGAGATAGTTGTTGCAACCCAAAAGCTCAAGTTTTACCTTCAAACGCACACAGTCATCCTCATGACGCACTATTCCGCCCAATCCAGACGCACAACGATAACGGCGTAGACCCTGGCAAATGCAAAGTTTTATGATGAACGGAATAACTTGGCCCAAAAGACTCGTCAAGGGTAGATGAACACTAGAAGGGCACATTCGGAAGCAAGTTTTGTCCTCGTCGCCCTAAAAGATTCTACATAGGAGCAACATGTACCAGCAGTTGAACACCACCTCCTGCTATGTGTCACACGGCCCCAGCCGACCCTTGCTCCATAATTTAACTCTAAAGTGGCCTAGTACCAGCAGTTGAGCATCTCTTGCTGCGTGTAACATGGCTCTAGCTCCACGGCTCCCTACCACGCCTTCACAACACAACAGGACAATCCAACGACGGCTCCACAGCTTCCTACTGCGCCTTCACGTTGAGCCTAGGCAACGCAATAGAGTGGCCCAACGATGCCCTGAAGGTAGCCGACCCTGCTCCACCTGATGGAGACTTCTGGCATTTGTATGTCAACGGTCCATCCACCTACAAAGTTTCGGGAGCAGACGTGGTCTTTGTCACCCCAGGCGGTTCGATACCCGAGCAGATGATCACTCTAGGCTTCAAAGCATCTAACAATGAAGCAGAGTATGAGGCCTTACTGGCAGGCCTTTGAATGACAAAAGATCTGGCGGTGAAGAAGCTTGCAATTCGTTCTGATTCCCAGCTAATCATCAACTAGACTAATGAGGAGTACATGGCAAAATATCCAAGGATGGCGCAATACCTAGAGAAGGTACACAAACAGCTTGAGGCATTTCAGACTTACACTCTTACTCAAGTTTCGCAGGCAGACAACGCATACGCGGATGTACTAGCCGGCCTAGGCTCCGCTCTCGACCACCAACTCAAACGCTTTATCCTGGTGGAATATCTAGACAAGCCAAGCATAGAGGCAAAGACGGTAGCCGAAATCTCACAGGTTAGTACAACTCCCAACTAGCAAAGTTCTATTATAGATTACCTAGTCAACGACACATTCTCAACGGAAAGGTTGGAGTCTAGAAAACTCCAAATAAATGCAGCACGCTACTACATGTGGAACGTCATTCTCGTCCAAAGATCCTGCACTGGACCACATCTCCAATGCCTGGCGCCTCCTGACGACCTAAAGGTTCTAAGCTCAATCCACGAAGGCGTTTATGAAAATCACTCCGGAGGTCAATCCTTAGCACAGAAGGTTCTAAATGCGGGCTGTTACTAGCCTACCATACACTAACGCTACAAACCAGTACCAGCACTGTCTGCCAACAAATCATACCCGCAGATGAGTTCTTCGCCATTTATACAATGGCAATCGACTTGGTAGGGCCAATGCTGCACGCTACTGGGGGCAAATGCATGACGATCGTGACAACCAATTACTTCACCAAATAGGTAGAAGCATCCAACAAGACGATCCATGACTGCCTCAAGAAATCCCTCACCGACAATAAGGGAAAATGGCTAGACGAACTCCCCGGATGTCTATAGGCCTATCGCACCACCAAAAGATGAGTAACAGGTGAGACTCCTTTCTCTTTGGCATTTGGTTCGGAAATAATCATTCCTCCCAACATTATCGTGCTAAGCATCAGCACTCTATTACCAAGCATTGAGCATAACAGTAAAGAGATGGCCACAAGTTTAGATCTAGCAAAGGAGAAGCGCGAGCAGACCATCACCCACATCGCAGCCTATCAACAGCAGCTCATTTCCAACTACAACAAAAGAGCCAAGATTCGACAGTTCTAACTTAGAGATCTAGCCCTGAGAAAAGCCTTCATCACTGCCCGCATAGAAGGCTCCAAAAAGATAGATCCCATCTAGGAAGTTCCGTACAGGATCAGCAGAGTGGGCAGCAAGGGTAATTACACCATCACCACCATGAACGACAAAGAGATAGAAAAGCATTGGAACATTTACAATCTAAGAAAGTACCATGTGTGACCTCCCGCTACAGCTCGAAGACTCAAGCAGCTCGACGAGCACCACCTCAAAATCTAATGACTATCCAGTTGTTATATAGTTCGTACCTTACAGCTGAGTTCTCGTTCGTTTCACTCATTTTTCAATGAGGAATTCATAAGTAATCATAACTTGGTTCAGCTGCATGCTTACAACAACTGATCACTCAGGCACTTACAACAACTGATCACTCATGCACTTCAAAATAAGACCGCACCCTTCTTAGGGACTCGTTGCAAGAATTGCACCCCCTGAGGGACCAACCATGATCTCCAGTGCGAGAGGGTAAACTAATTGCTCTCCATTATGAGAGGGTAAACCAATTCCCCGACACCCACATGGGTCAGCTCTCCAAGACGGGAGGATAAACTCTACACTTCGAATATCCAGACGTGGATGAGCCGGGCTACCCTAGTATAACTAGATGCACGATGGCTTACGCTGGGATTCCTAGAAGTAGCAACAATGGTCTTTTTCAAGGCTTAGCTAACTGAAGGATTTTGGGTCTCTTGGCCCAATCCGTGGGGAACCGGGCCCTAGAGACGAAGGGGGCAAATTACGCAGTACATCCGATGGACGGCTACCCTAGAACCCTAAAGCTACTACCGAGTGCACTAAGGTAGCCTACGATTTCCAGAAGACTGCCTACGGCTTGCCCTTCGAGCAGTAAAGCCGTGCTAGACTTATACAACTGCACATTCTTGTGAAAGGTTAAACAAGCTAGCTCGCATACACGAAGCCTTATCCACTGCCGACATGCTACGTAGTCGATAAGCTTCACCTCTGCCAAGCGCGAAACAACCTACACCAAGTCCTAAAGTGTTGTGATACTTGCTACGCAACCAATGGAATTGGAGAAAGCCAAGGTTAACAGCCAAGTGGTTACGTGGACTTGTCTGCTTCTGTAAGTAAGACATCTGGCTGCCAACCCTGTGGCTAACAACTTTGCAAAGTTCTACACCAACACCTACGGCTGCATAAGCTACGCAGGCCTATCTGCTTATAGAAAAATAGCACGCATGCCACTGATTTATAAAGTCTAAAGGTTAGAGCATGAACAAAAGAAGTAAAGATGAAGAAAGGTGAATGAAGCATGTTTATAAACAACTAGCAAAAGGCCGAAGGAGTTCAAGCAAAACAAGAGCTACAAGGAAAAACAAAGACAATCATAAAGGCTACCTAGAAGACTACACTTCAGCAGCTGGACATCCCACAACTACTCGGTCACCACACCTTCAGCAGCCGCGACGCTCTTAGCAGCGGCATCATTCAGTGCTTCACCACCGGCTGCCCCCAGCCTGGGCACTAACATTTCCGGCTCTTCACCAATGGAGGCCTCAAACGTAAAGACAAGCAAAGAAATAGAGAAGATTTCGAAGTCTCTCCCAACAAACTCGAAGTCAGACAGCCTATTAAAGAGATGATCTACATAACCCAGCTTGTAGAAATCAGCCTCACTCTGAACAAGTGGAGCCTCGAGCCCAACCTTCTCACCTTTTAGCTGCCCGATTTCCTCGAGTAGACCAACATGGACGCGCTGCAGCTCATCCACTTCTTTCTTCAAACTTTCATTGATCTTCAGTGCACCTTAGAGCTCCAACACTTGGGGTTCAAGCCTATCAATAACCTTCTTGAAGTGGATCACTTGGTTATAAGCAGCAATCAACTCTTCATCCTTTGCATAAGCAGCGGAACGAAGCTCGGAAATGGCACACTCAAGATCTTGAATTTGAGGTATGTAACACATGATCTCCTTCTCTGCATTTTCATACTTAACTTGGATCGTGTTAAGCCTAGTCTTCAAGTCAACGATCTCTTGGCGAGCGGTCTCAAGCTGCGGAAAAGTGGGGGCATAAATATTAAACCCCTTCAAAACGACGAGCTCAGAATCCAACCTCTTGATCTCCTCGGCTGAGGAATAAACTTCAACTACTATAGTCTTCGCCACCTCCTTGGCAGCCTTGCTATATTTGCATCATAGCAAGCAGAGTAGTCCTTCTATATTTAGTCATATGCTTCGCAAAAGAGCTTGGGCAAACAACCTTTCTAACGTCATCAACAAATTTGGCATAAGCGTCCATGTCTTTAAGCAGATCTAGTTTCAAAAGCACACATATCTCAGCAGCCTCCCAAGAAGCAGGCTTAGTGGATTTCTCACAGCTGCCCACGCGAACAATCTCAGCAGCAAAGGGAGTAGGCCTTGGCACCACTTTAGCAGCAGAGTCTACCTTATCGTTCCTCATAATAACAAGCCTCTCCAAAGATGAACTGGACTTAGCTCCCAATGGATATCTTGGTACAAACTTCGGCACTAGGGGCATGACAGAACCTCTACGCTGAGCAATCTTATCAACAATCGTACTAGCCATTCTTAACATGGTAGGCACCACATGCTTAGATCTAGCAGCCTCATTTTCTTCCAAATGGAAGAAGTCATGCCAATCACAGGCTTCTCGGCAACAGGCAGATCCTCAAGAGTAGCAGATGAAGTCTTCAATTTTTTCTCAACCAGCATCTCTTGAACAGGCGGGGAAGATCTCTTTTTTCCACCTTCATTCATGGTAGGCTCCGCGACAGCATTCAGATAAGCCAATGCATCCACCTTGATCCTCTTTACCTCCTCTCTCGGAACAGCCCACATTTTTCTCGGTGAAAATGATTAAACAGCCAATGTCGTTCATAGTACTCAGCAAGGGAGCTCAACTCATACCGATTTTTCCCTCATTTTTCTCTCGGACCAGCAGGTAGGAGGCCTGCATACCCAGCATTTCAATAGCCCATGAGGCTTGTGACCTTCTTGTTTCTCTTAAAGGACATAAGTCATGCAACTCGCCTAGCACCGCATCCCAACGCCTCAATCTGCCACCCCAGCCGCATAGCTGCCCTTGGCTTTAGCCAAACCAAGCAGCTTAAGCAGTGGTCTCTGCCATAACACTTCCTCAGCCCATGCCGAGCCGACTCCTAGCCCCTGCCAACCGACATGCCGCACCACCCCGACAGCTGCCCCGCTGCAATACTATCCAAGAAAAAGACAAGGAAAATTAAATTTTTCTTACATCGGTGCGACACAAAGAAGACAAAGAAAGCAACGAAAAACGGTCCTTTGCACGGGCAAGATGTAGAAGATTACTAGAGGAGGGGGAACAAATATCCTCTAAGCTCTCTCTCTCTCTCTCTTGTAAGGTAGAATAAATACCTCTCCAAAGTTGATTTAATAACCCACTTAAGGTGGACTTAAATAGGCTTGGAGAGAAATTTATTTCCCATTCCTAGAGGATCTAATTTCCTATTAAAGAGGGAATCTACATCAAAATAGGAAGCAATCTTAAGTTTCCTAAAGCAAGAAGATCTCTACACCTGCTACCATTTCCTGCGAGTAGCCCAACAGGTGTGGGGGCATTTGTGGAGACAAAAATAATCAAGAGGCGACACATGGATTTTTGGATGAAAGAGGACAAAAATACCCTTGAGGCATACTGGGATTCCTACGTGCGAGCAGCGGGCAATCATCCCTCAACCAAGTCAAAAGTGCCCAAAAAAGGTAACAAATTCAAAGTTATTTCATGCATCCTCATCTTATATTCCCTACAAGGTATTTATTCCATAACCTTCAAAACCTTCCATATAAATTGAGTTAATAGGCCAATTAATGGATTTATTACCTAATTAATCCATTAATTGCCAAATAAATCACCCATTACACCCAAAAATTACCCTAAAGGCCGGCCACTCTCTTTCCCAAGAAGGCCAGCCATACTCTATATATTGAACCCCATTTTTCTCTAAAAAGCTAGGTCCACACTCTTGCAAAACTCCCAAAAAACTCTCTAAACACTTTTCTCTCTAAATTCTAACTTTGGCATCGGAGGTTCTTCGACCAAAGCCCTCCCCATTCATCATGGGCGCGTGAGGCTCTTGGCCTTAACCAAAGGTGTTAATTGTTTTGTAGGTGCAATTTTGTCCAAGAAGAAGAAGGCATAAATTTGCATCCACACACATCATCCTGAACTTCACACTATAAGACAACTATTGTTTGAGAGCTTCGAAGTGGGACTGATGATCACATTCGTCAACACGAGATGACTAGTGATGCCTTAGGTCTAAGAATAGTTGCATCCATAACACAAAAGTGTGGTACGATTAACAAGTAAGTAATCTAGCATTCGTTCACTTCTATAGTTGGTCAATACTCAGTGAACTTGATGTCATAGACGAGCACCTTTATGCCTATTCTATGTCACTACCTGTTTAGTCTAAGACATATTACTAAATACGGCATAAACCGGCATTTGCGGGTTTTTGATAGTCCTTTCGATCATCCTATGGCTAGGAACATAATTTAGGACTTAAGATCCATATGATATATATCCCATGATTGAATATCCTTGCAATCATGTCCCTACTACTTGAGTTAATCTTTGGACTCATGACAATCATTAACGTGTTGGGTTGTGGACTACTTCAGTACATTTGCGGAAGCGTGGCAAGGTGATGTATGTTGGAATTTTGTTGAGTATTTCAAAATACAAATTCATTGCATCCGTTTCTTTTCCTCCCATTCACTATGACATATTATTGTTTTTTGATTTGATATTATTGCATGGCCGTTTCATCACTTATAGCCTCATTTGTTACTCGACAACTCATTTCTTTCATATTATAATTGAGAGTTAAATGAGGGAGTTATACATTGTGAGATGCCATATTGATTAATCCCTTAGTTGGGCAACTACATAGTCTAACAGTTTTACACCCTTTTGTTTTCTTATAAATATTCTCATTCTTTGTTTTCCTCTTAAGTTCCCCTTCTATCCATTATTGATTCTTCATTCTTCAAAGTAATATCCTTCAAGTTTTATATATCAAAGGAAAGAATCGAGTTATTCACTCGGTCCAAGTATTGCAAGTGTACGCTTACAAGTTATAAGTTGTTGTATCCTGAAGATAAGGCGCTATAACCTGCTGCACCGAGACATTGTCTTAGAGGGCGAAATCTACTCTTAAGGACAGTGATTACACGCCTCAACCTACAAAGTTGTTCTAATCAAGGATCAATGAAGAGCATTCCCTACCTATAAAAGATAAGTATTTTATCTTATTTGGTTTATTTTATTTAATAAATTGTGGTGATAAAATTGTGATATACTAAAATTAATTTTATGTGATTTGTTGTAGGAGAAGTAGCATCCGTATCATCTAATATTTCCAACAATGTAAGCATATATAATCCAATTTACATGCATGGTTACCAGAACTTTGGATTCCGCATAATCTTATTAAATTAATCCACATGATCTAGTTCAATCGACATGCTTGTGTTCAATTTTAAGAACACATGCAGAAACATAAATTAAGTTTAGAATTCCAACCTCTAAATTTCATATGAAAATGAATTTGTTGTTGAGGTTCCCAAGTGTTAGCCTTCTACTAGTATTCACACAAATGAATCTTCGGTTGGTAAAGTAGGAAGATGACAAACTGCTAGGTCATTTTCCACCAATAAGTGCAGCGACAACGATAGAGCAGTGCGATGTCTTGTCTTTCTCTAAATTGGAAAACCTAATTCTCTTCTCTTTAAATTTGATTTCACAATATGTAAAATTCTCTCTTGGTCCAAAGACCCTTTAGGATTATATATAGAGTAATTTCATAAGCAAGTAGGATTACAATTTAATTCTCATTTTTCACATATGTGCTGCAAGCCCTCAGGAATCCTTCCTTGGGCTTGCCACACCTTTCTGTTTGCCATTGAGCTTCAGCCCGATTCACTCCTTATTTAATTTATTTAGTTAATCTGGTCTTTCCTTTCGGATTGTGCTTCCTTATTCTATTTTAGTTTATTAACCAACAATAAATAGAAAAGCCCAAACCAATTATCCAAAAAATAAATTTATTTATATAAACCATTTCTGTTAAATTCAATCTTCACCGATTTTATCCTTTAATATCATTCTATTGAGTGTGACCTGGTAGGTTCCAACTAAAGCTAACAATGAATAATTTAATTAATCTAATTAATCTAATTTTACATAATTAGTAACCATTCTAATTCAACCTTGTAAGATTAATCACAAACCGAATAGTAACATCTAACAATGGCTTTCGGCTATCCAAATTAGTTAGAATATGTTTGAATTCATACAATACATAATTAGAAGCTTAGTTATGGTTAAAATGCAATTTAGTTTCCTCTGTCTACTATATTCTAATCATATATTTTAGAGCATGGGACATTTGTCAAACTTTATGCATGAATATGATAGCCCTGATGTATCTCCTTATGTTGTTTTGGCCAAAAGACTTTTAGAGATAGATTATCAAGGGACTCCTGGAATATCAACCTTCATGATTACCAAGAAGGTTACAGATTCCTTGTTGTATCTTCACGTATCTCCATAATTGATGCCCATGATCCCAAACCTCACACTATAGGGCTTCGCTATTGTTGGTCAATGCTCAGTGAACTCGATCTCGTAGACGAGTACCTTTAAGTCTATTTCGTGTCACTACATACTTAGTCTGAGACATACTACTGAATACAATATAAATCGGCCCTTGCAGATATTCGATAGTCCTTTCGATTATCCTATGGCTAGGAACATAATTTAGGACATATGATATGTAGGTTACGTAACCCAAGATTGAAACATCTTTGCAATCTCGTCCCTACTACTTAAGTTATTCCTTGAACTCATCATAATCAGTAACGTGTTGGGTTATGAACTACTATAGTTCATGTGTGCACAAGCTGGAAAGGCGACATAAGCATATATAATCCCCTTTACATGCATGGTTAGCAAAATTTTGGATTCCATTTAATCTTATTAATTAATACACATGATCTAGTTTAATCCGCATGTTGTGTTTATGTAAAACAATTTAAAGAAAACATATGTAAACTTAAATTAAGTTTAGAATTCCAACCTTTAAATTTCATATGAAGATGAATTTGTTTGGTGAAGCAAGAAGACAACGAATTGCTAGGTCGTTCTACACAAATTAATCTTTGGTTGGTGAAGCAAGAAGACAACGAATTGCTAGGTTGTTCTCCTCCAATAGGCGTGGCGACAAAGGTAGAGTAGTGTGGTGTCTTGTTTTCAATTTCTCTATATTGGAAAATCTAATTCCCTTCTCTCTAAATTTTATTTCACAATATGTAAAAATCCTTTCTTGGTCCAAAGACCCTTTAGGCTTATATATAGATTAATTCTATAAGCCATAAGGATTACAATTTAATTCCCTTTTTCCACACATGTATCGTAAGGCCTAGGGAACCCTTGCTTAGGCTTGCCGCACCTTGCCCTTTTCAACTGCGCTTTGGACCGGTTCGCTCTTTATTTTATTTATTTAATTAATCTGGTCTTTCCCTTCAGACAAGGCTTCCGTATTTTATTTTAGCTTATTAACCAACAATAAATAGAAAAGTTCAAACCAATTAATAAAAATAAAAAAATTATTTAAAATAAACTATTTATATTGAATTCAACCTTCTCCAATTTTATCCTTCGATATCATTCCATTGTTGTACAACCTTGTAGGTTCAAACTAAAGCTGGCAGTGGATAATTTAGTTAATCAAATTAATGTAATTTTACATAATTAGAAACCACTCTAATTCGCAATTGGCCATTTATCACAATGGTGGAAAGGTGTTGGCATGACGGTGTGGGTTCAAACCTAGTTTGTGGCTAATCTAACATCTAATCTAACAAAATCTATCATTTGACAACAACAACAAAAAAGCCATTCTAACTCAACTTAGTAGGATTATCCATAAACCAAACAGTAACATCTAGAAATGGCTTTCGGCTGCCCAGATTAGTCAGAATATGTTTGAATTCATACAACAATATTTGGAACCTTAGTTATGATTACAATGCAATTCGATTCCTTTATCTTCTTTTTCTGATCATATACTTTAGAGCATGGAAGATTAGTTAAACTTTATGCATGAATATGATCGCCCTAATGAATCTCTTGTATGTTGCTTTGGCCAAAGACTTTCAGAGATAGATCATAAAGGGGCTCCTAACATATCAACCTTCATAATTGCCTAGAAGGTGACAAAAGAATCATTGAAATGAAGAGACACATAGACTACTCGAAGTGTGGGAAGTGCCTTTATTTACTAATCTAATTTAGGCCCACAATGGTAAGGGTACGACCAATCCTTCTACATTTGCTCTATTCCTTTTTGTGCATTCACGTATCTCTATATTGATGCATATGATCCTGAACCTTACACAACATGGCTCTGCTATTGTTTGAGAGCTCCGAGGTTAGATCAAAGATCACATTCATCAACACCAAATAAAAGTGATGCCTCAGGTCTAAAACTAGTTGCATTCATAACTTAGAAGTGTGGTACGATTGACAACTAAGTAATCTTCTATTCATACACTTCTATAGTTGATAAATGTTCTATGAACTTGCTCTTAAAGACAAGCACCTTTATGCCTATTCTATGTAACTGCATACTAGTTTGAGACATACTACTGAATACGATATAATCCAGCATTTGTGGATGTTTAATAGTCATTTGCATAATTTAAGACTATACGTATCTCAGTATTGAGACATCTTGGCAATCTCGTCCCTACTACTTAAGTTATTCTTTGGACTCATCCTTATCAATAATAGATCTTTCGTAATCCGCTATTCGGTTACACGCTCCATTGACTAATGTTCTCACTTGCCCTTTGTTGTCGATGACTCAATAATGGGTTTCCACGAATAACCAATTACGTGTTATCACGTCAATTCCTTTTCAGGCATACTTCAACATAATGAACCTTCCTAATCCATTATTAGATCAAGCACTCGTTTGACAGTTATTCTGACTTGTCCTTTGTTGTCGATGTCTCAAAATTGGGTTGCCAGGAATAACTAATTATGGGTTGCCACGTCAATTGCTTTTTTGGTATACTCCCACACTACATGAGTCAACCAAGAGGATTTGAGACCAACTCATCATGACCATGTGTGCAAGCTAAGGAAATCACTCTACAGTCTGAAACAAGCACCATGAGCATGGTACGGTAAGATTCTAGAATTTCTCTCTGAAAGTGATTATTCTGTGGCACTTGCAGATTCCAGTTTATTTGTCAAAGGTAATGGAGGAAAATTAGTTGTCGTACTGGTGTGGATGACCTAATCATCACTTGGTGATGATGATAGAAATTCATCGAATAAAAGAGAATTTGTTAGTTGGCTTCCAAATGAAATAACTTGATCAGCTTAAACACACTTGGCTAGAGGTCAATGGCACACAAAAAGGGATATTTCCATGTCAACTGGAATATGTAAATATTTGTCACGAAAATTTAGGATGCTTGAATGCAAGCCAATGTTAACACATAAGGAACCCAATGCCAAGATGTGCGCACATGAAGACAAGTTTAGAAGATGTAACAATGTATCTACAATTGGTAGGTAGTTTGACCTACTTGGCTTTGACTTGACCTAAAAGTTCTTACGTAGTTAGTGTGATGAGTCGATATATGCAAAATTCAAAGAAGCCTCATCTAGAAGTAATTCAGCGAATATTGAGATATGTAAAGAGTACAACTGAAGGTTGTAAGATGGTTGACTATTGTGACGCAGATTTTACAGGACATCATGGCACTAGACGATCAACCACTGGTATATCTTCAGAATTTGTTCTAGAGTAGTTTCGTGGTGCAGTAAGAGATTACCAACGATATCTTTGTCAACTACAGAAGTTGGGCAGCAACAATGGAAGCTCAAGAGATTCCATGGCTGGTACAGTTAATGAATTATCTACAACAACTAGTAGATTATTCAATGTCATATACACTACAACAATCAATTGGCTATTCGTTTCATGGGTTATCCAGTTTTTCATGCGAGAACTAAGCATGTGGACTGGAGATACACTACCATTTTATCACATAGAAGGTTCTACAAGAAGAAATTGAGATGCGCAGAATAAGCCAGATGATCAAGTTGTGGACTTGTTCACAAAAGGTTTGAATACCGGCAAGTTCAAAATGTTTCATCGCCAACTCAGCATCGTGAAAAGAATGAGTTGGCGTTGAGAGTGAGTGTTAAAGAACAACACTATCCAATTAAGCCCAGCCCCTCGTAAAAATCTTTTTGTGTTCTCTAGATAAATGTTAGAAGATTCTTTCATATGCATGGAAGCAGATTAAACATGAAAAAATTCTAGACAATTTTAGCAAAAGAAGTTAGTGGAACTAGCTAGATATTTCTAGCATGGTGTTTCCATGCTTCTCCAAAGTTCAATCCATGCCGATAAAACGAGAAGATATCCATCCTATTTGAAACAACCAAGAAGTGAGTTCTATTCTAAGTGTGAGAGTGAGATATAAGGTTTTTGTGAGGAGTGTGAGTGTTCCAAAGTTTGTCTCTAGAAAATCAGAGAGTGTCATAGCTTCTAAATTGTGTCTTTGAGAGTTTGTGTGTTGTAAAATTTGTGAGTGTAATACAAGTAATTTGTTTACTTGTTTTGTCTCTCCAATATTTTGTATACTCTAATTTTCTCAACATAATCTCTCTCTAGAGGCAATTATTTTACTCTCTCTCTCCCCTCCCTATTTTTTTCTTTGCCCAATCTCATCTCAACTCTCCCTTATTTTCTCCGTCAAATCTCACCACCTATGCCTATCATTTGCTAAAGTAACCTTCATTTTTCCGTCAATTATTCATCTCTAGGGCGAAAATCAATACTGAATAGGTGGTCGGCCAAGAAATCTTCAAATCTTTGCTAATATATTGAAAAGGCGCAACAGGCAAATAGGCGAGCATCGTAGACAGGGATGGCAATTTAATCCGTCAAATCCGATACCCGTAGGTAACCGGCCCGAACAGTTCGGTTTCGGGGAGCAAATTTCGGGTTTTTTACGGTTATGGGTAACCGTTGGGTAAAATTTTCGGTTTCGGGTTCGGTTATGGTTATAGGGATATCCGCTCCGAACCCATACCCGAACCTGCCCCGTTTTCATTCTTTAATAAAAAAACATAAATATTTATTATATTTAAAACCTTTGAGTTCTTTAATACTACATGGGAGACTACAAAAGTCTTGAGCACCACACACACGTACACGCGTACCCACACATGCAAAAGTCTTAAGACTACAAAAGTCCCATTTTTGTGCTCTGTGCTTCTCCCTTCCCCAAGAACCTTTCTCTTCTTCCCATGCTCTCTCCCTCACCTCACTTCTCTGCAAGTCTCTCTCTCTGTCTTTCTCTCCTTCTCCTCATTACACACCACACCACCATCTTCTCTTCCTCATCCCTCACCTTTCTCTTCTTCCCGTGCTCTCTCCCTCACCTCACTTCTCTGCAAGTCTCTCTCTCTGTCTTTCTCTCCTTCTCCTCATTACACTCTTCTCACCTCTCCCGAGCTACGCACACACAGCACCACCACCCACACCAGCCCACCGTCTCTGGCGAGCCCTCAAACCACACCCTCCAGAGCCCCACCATCTCTGCAACCTCTCACTCTCTCTCCTCGTCCCTCTCACACCATCACCTCAAACTCCCCCGAGAACCAACCATCGAAACACCAACAACCTCCTCGTCCATCTCATTGTTTAATCAGTTAAATTTTACAGTTACGGGAAAACCGTTACCCGATGGAGAATCTGTTAAACGACGGATTCGGTTACGGGGAATACCCGTTCGTGTTTTTTACAGTTTTGGGTACGGGGAAAACAAACGGGTTCGGTTATGGGGATGGCACATCTGAACCCAATCTGCCCTGTTACCATCCCTAATTATAGATAGGAAGGGTCGAGAGGAAAGAGAATGCAAAAGCAAAAGTCAGTTTTAATAGTATTTTAAGTTTGACTTTTGCTATTTTCTCCCTCCATTTGGGCTACGTTTTTCTAGCAACTGTTCATTTGGCTAATTTAGCGTTGAACATAGCTAGGCTGTTGGAAGTAAAGTTTTCTCAATACTAATTTAACGCTGAACATAGCTATTTAGTGTCAAACTTAGTATTGTAAGTTTAACTTCTACTATTTTTCGCATCATAAAACGCAAATAAAAAAATAAAAACAATTTCGAAAATCAAACATGTGACGAAATATTTCGTTGTGCAAATGTTTAATGCACGAACATATTTCGTACTGTAATGTTTTTTGAGATGAAACGTTTTCGTCACCTGTAGATCTTTGCAATGCAAACATTTCGTTGCCTCAATGTTTGCGCAACAATAAAGTTTTGTCCAGAAACTTTCGCGTGATGAATTCTTTCTTTGCATTTCTTACCTGTATTTTGTCGTGTATACTTCCTTGCGTGACGAACTGTAAATGTTTTTCCCACAAACCTTTGCGTCTCAAACTTTGCCCTATTAATTTAGCGCAACGAAGTTTTCATCGCCCAAAAAAAGCAATGTGTACAGGCATGCATGCATGTGTGGGTGAGATAAAGTTTTCGTTTAGCTGCATAATTTTCTCATATGGTTTTCTGTCTCTCTGGGGACATCGGATAAAATTTAAACGATACAGAGAAGATTAGTGTGGCTCTTGTGCAAGGATGACACTCATAAATGGAGAAATTAAGTATTGGTCTTGTTCGCTTTTGGTACAGATTGTTTTATTGATACGTTTATAACAACAACAATATGAACATTGAAGTAGAAGAGTAATTTAGCTAGCTAGCTACTTCCTGATTGTGATAAATAGTTCCAATAGCACTGCTTTCACTAATTACTCATATCCCAAATCCCAAATAGAAGTTAAATCGTGGTCGTTATGTAACATCTCTTCAGAAGAAAGATTCGAATCCATGTTTTCCCTTCGGATCTCAAATGCTCCATCCATAGCTAGATCATCATCATCATAAATACCACTTCCCCAATAGCTTGCTGATCCATAGTCTCCCACTTTAGTACCAGACACCTCCCCACCAACTTGCTCATTGATTACAAGTGCACCATTGTTGTGATCAATCTGATTGACCTTGTCTAGCTCCATATCGGTCCAATCCACTACACTGACAACACCACTATCATTTGAGGGACAATCATCTAATAAAGCACATGATGTTCCCTTAGCCAACAAATCAGAAACATTATTTTGCTCATAAACACACCGTGTTTGATCTTGATCTTGATCATGGTCTGCCCTTGATTTCTTATCCACAAACCCTAATCCCAAATCAGTACTCATCAACTTCCTCTTTTCATTGCTAGCAGTAGCAGGCCACTTCATATTCTTACCCTCTTTATTTGAGTGATCAGAGATTTTTAGGCATTTCTCAGTAATTTGTATAAGTGATTCTTCTTGGTTAACCACTTTGGACAAAATAGCAGTCTCCTTAGCAGTCATCTTATCTTGCAAACACTTGCTTTGCCTCACAAGCTTTCTCAATTTATCCGAATTAGGGGCCATGTGTTTGATCACAACAGCCAAGGCACTCACTTTCCATGCCTTTTTAAGATCGTGGGGCTTCCGATAAGGAGGAGCGCCATGCCCTACAGAAAGCCCTTGGTCCCCCCACCAAATCTCCTCCCCCGTGGGCCACCAAGGAGGAGCCAAACCCTTCTCCAGAGGGAACGTCCGCTGTGGTGGCACGCAGTGCTGCATCAGAGCAGAAACAAGAGACCCCAAAGTAGTGTCTTGCAGTTCATGAAGCAAATGAGCATAAGAGCCATGATCCAACTCACCTTGTTCAAAAATCAGAGCTGGCAGATGCTCGGATATTGCAATGGGGGCGTTTTGGTCAAATCTCACTTTGTCTTTCCACCACTCTCTTAAGCTATCAGAGGAGCCCGTCATTGGCTTTCCCTGCTCAGGCACAATCCCATACACAAAGCCCTTTGCTTTGCATATCTCCATGATTTTCACCAAGTATTTCAGTATCGAATCTTGGGATCTTGCCATTTTCTTTCAACGAGACGCTTCTTGCTTTGCCAACGACTCTGCAGGTTCTTCTTCATCTTCACGGTCTTCTTCGTCCTCAATGATTTTTCCACTCTCTTTGAGCTTTTGTAAGCGAATACGATCCTCTACATTCGCTTCTTGAGCTCTTCGTAGCTGATGTGATCTTCAGCTGCTTCCTCATCTTCTACAACTACCACAACCCTTACAGTATCAACTTCTCCATGGAACTCTACCATAGTTGAAATATTCGCGTCTCTATTGATATGAAGACTGTGTAACTAAGTCCATATAAAAACAACCAAGTCCAATGGCGGTGAGAAACCAAATTGCCAAATTTAGAAACAACAATGTGAAAGCTTGAGGACAAGATTGCCATTAACGAGGTTGAGGGAAAATTTTGGAGGAGTCTGAAAATTTCAAGGACTTAAGTGAGATTCTGAAGTAACAAGTTAAGGGAGGGGTGGTGCCGTACGCGGTGGATCTGTGTGTAGGTACAGTCAATTTGTGTGTGTGTATATATATATATATATATATATATATATTTTAAATATAAGTTTGCATGCATGTGGGACGCATGGTGTATCCATGGTTACCAAATTTGATTGCCGAGCTAAGATACTTATCCATTCCAAGATATATAAGTTGTCACTCCAACTTGAATGAATTAAATAATCTTCTACATCTTTTCATTCGAGTTGTAGAGCTGTTTTTAGGCCAATTTCAGATTCTGTGGATGTGGAATAGTACGTAGGGCAAGTTTTGATGAAATAAATAAATTTAAGGCCTACGATGACATTGTGATTTGTGACGACGAAAGCAAGCTGCATCATCATGTTCAATCTTCAATCTCAAAGATTGAGACCATACATGCGTAAGAAATCGCTATGTACGCTAAGAAACGAAAATTATGATGTGTTTGCCGTTTGGTTTGGAGACAGGAATATATACACTTCGTCAACCGTCCTTGATATTGTTCATGTCCCGTAACTTCTCCACATTTTACACACTAATCAAATTTCAAACATGATATTCACTAGTAGGAAAAACAACTTGCAAGACGATACTTTGCGCGACGACGAAAATTTTGTTGCTTGAAGCGTTTTGTGCAACGAAATTAGGAATTCGTCGGGCAAATGTTGAAAACTTTACGCAATGAAGGATTTTGTCGCGCAAGGTATCTTTGCTCAACGAACCAAACCCTTCGTCGCACAAAGTCCTTCAAGTAAATGCGGGTGAGAATTTTTTTGGCGCCAAATCATCACGCAACAAAGAATTTCCCGTGTAAAGATTTTCGTCACGCAAAGGGAATCTGAAATGGTCAGTGCGCATTGAAGTCATCATATTTACTGTGTACTTACGAAGGGTTCATCGCGCAGGGTTTTGGGACCAAGGTGCGCGACCAAATGTTTGTTGTATGTATAAATAGCACAAGTGGCGAAGCCAGGAATTGACAGAGAGAGAGGCGAAAATTAATTGAGTAAAAGCAGTGGCGAAGCCATAAATTGTCTGACAATAAAAAAAAAATCGTCAGTGCAAATATGAACCCTAAAAACTTGAGTTGTTTCTTTAAACAAATTCAATATTCAACAAAGACAGTAGTAATCCTGTGAAAACAAACCTGTCTTTTGCTCATCTTGTGGACATCATCCTCCTGCCACTCTCGGTACATCGAGAAGAATTCCAATAGCAATTCCGGATCCACAATACTTACATTGTCAAAACTAATATACAAGCAACAATCTTGTAATAAAATATAAACTACGATAATTGAAAATTAAATAGTAACAATGATAAAGAAACGAGACTCTTCTCTTTTAGCCATGGATCATCACCTCGTTGGGGATGTTGTGTATTTGAATCTCGTCCACATGTCGAACTTCGCTATTCTCCATGAGTGAAGGGTTTGTGAAGCCCACTCGAAGATGGAGTTGGATTGGACCCACATAAGTGGTCTGGCCCAGCACAAACCGATCCCTCTTTTGCCCAATACTTGATTAATCCTTTTAGTAACCCTTCACACAATTCCACACACACTTTCAGCTAAATCGACTACACTACAAAATTCCATTAAAAAAATCAAATTATAAACTAGAGTTGTACTGGAAGAAAAAAACAAAGCCCAACAAAAATAAATAAATAAATAAAATAAAGGGTTTTTATCATAAATGGTCTCTGACATTGATCAAACACATCATTTTGGTCACTGACATTGAAAATCAATAAAAATGGTCTCTGAAATTGATCAAACACATCACAAATGGTCCTTCATTTTGGGCAATTTTCAAAGCTTCGTAACTCAATCGTTTCTTAACCAAATTCGACCCATAATATATCAAAATGAAGATAGGAAAGTTTAGAACACGATTATACCATTTGGAAGCCCAATGGTTGCCGGAGATGGCCGGAAAATAGCCTCAAATGTGACTGGTCCGCGGAAAAACTAGAAAACTTGCCGAAAACTGGGTAAACTTTAAACGTTCATAACTTCTTCAATACTCAACGAAATTGAGTGATTCAAAAATGAAAATCATACTTCTCGACGAGACAAAGAGAATGGTACCTTTATTGACTGCTAATTCACTGTGATTTGGCTGGAAAATGGCTCGAAATTGGATAACCATTTTCGAGTTAGCCAATTTCAAGTCGTTTTCCGGTCACAAATATTAGGCTCAAAGTGTTCCTTCCTCGGTCGCAGTCGCTTGGTGAAGAAGTCAGCAGCACGTTTCGCCACTACACCACCACACCACCACACTTATCTTGTTTGCCCGACCGAGCTCGGTAACGAGTTCGAACGTCCACATAAACCAAAAGACGTAGTTAGCTCAGTAGTTATTTGGCGTGCGCACTACGTAGGCTAATTTCTAGGATCATCATTTTGACACACCAGTGGGATCAAGTGCTAAAAAATGACGAAGTCCATGACCATTGAAACCCGCTCTATCAAGAAGAAAACAACTACGGGGAAAACATCGACAAATCAGACATCTACAAACCTGGAAATGTGCCATATAGCGTAGAACTAGCACATGATCTTCCTATTTCCGTCACGCCAGATTTGCGACATGCCAAAAGGTGAAAATAAATCTTGGTGACCAGAAATTAACTGTGACGGCTATCGCAATGACTACTAAGCGTACCAATTTTGGACCTCCAGAAGGGATGGTCAAGGAAGACAACGACGAGGACAATGAGGCCTCGAATGTACTTCCTAAAACCATTATTCGGCTTAGGCTCGTCGAACACACCAGAGATCTTGAACTTACATTGGAACGTGAGCTTGGTCTACTTAGTCTTAAACAAGATACAGCAAATCAATACCACGAGGGGTTAAAGCAGACTCATAAGGAAACAAATCGCTTATTGGTAGCATTATTCACTGAGATTCGACATACCAGATTGGATACCACTGGAAAGAAACATGCACCGAGTGAGGGTCTTGGCTTCATTCGTGCAAGAAAAATACCCTGGCACTGACAAGAAAAATATTCACTAAGAACATGCATTGGCAATAAAATTACCCTTAATTTTTGACATGTCATTTTGACTCATTGTTTATTAAATTAACGAGTTTTTGTCATTTTAGTCTTTATTTAACAAAATTTTCACGGAATGACCAAAATGATTGATGATGGACAAATTCAAAGACCACTTTTATTAATTTCAAATCTCAAAAACCAAGGTTAGGAATTATGTCAATTGAGTGACCATTTTAACTAAAAAACCATCCATATATCATTTACTCGTGCATAATATTCTTTTCAGTGTTATCACATTCTAGAAATCATTGTCAATCTTGGGCCAATTATGGCACGTCTATTATCTAGCTACAAGAAAAATCGCATCTGAAAGCAATAGAAGGCGAAGACAGATTGCAATAAAAGCTTTTAATAATACAGGCGCCAAGTATAGAGTGACGTTAAAAGGTTACCATGAAAAGATTATAAAGGAAAATTAAAGCACTTGCAAAATGTACCAATTGTTATTTTCTATTTTCTTAAAGATGGAAAGAATGCTTTGGCATCTACATTGTAGTGTTTACTAAACAAACAAGAACATTTTTGCTATACTTTGCTTCTTTTTCTTTTTTCTTTTTGCCTTTATCTTTGTTCAAAGACTAAGCGCCATGAGTGAGGACTGCATGAAGGGCCTCTTTGTACTATGTACCTCAAAATAGACTCATCTGTAAACATATGGATATTTTAGCCAACAAAAGGGAGAGTAATTTACACCAGCAACTTGAGCAAATAGATAAACAGTTCTTAATACGTTTGTTGATTTTTTTTTTAAGAGATAATCTTTATAAAGTGTTTATAATATGAATGATTTCGATCATAAGCATAAAGTTCAGTAAATCGATCACGATTAAGGAGGAACTCCTCCTCAACCATAAAAGAGTCAAGTTAATTCCAGTTTACATGGCATAGGTACACTGTTAATTCAAGTTAATACAATATTATGTAGAAAGAAACTTAAATATGTCGTTATATTATTAACACAAATATGATGATGACGGTGTACTCTGTACCATATTAATCCTTCTCCAAAATTGTCAAACAACCCTACCTTATCTTCAAGGGTCAAATAAAAATAACCCCATTATCACCTTTGATCTGTTTCTGGCTTCTGGTATGAACACTGGCGATGCACATTTTCATGCAAATTATGTCCACTTTGTATCTTTGGGCATGCTAAAGTACCACTGCAGCTTTCATGCCCTTTTAACAAGACAATTCACTATAAACAGATTACCATTCAATATTCATAAAGAATAATAAATAGATTTACTACACATAAAAATAAATAAATAGATTAGTATTCAATATCATACCTTTTTGAAAGATTAATATTTAATTACTTTATAGATTTTGTATATGCTGGAATATTTCATAAATTCATCCATGAATATCCGTGGCATGCCTAGTCAGAACACAAAAAAGAGATAAAGAAGAAAAAGAATATTCCACTGAGTGCCCTTGCATGTTCTCCTTCGAATAGGTTTGCTCTTCACATTCCTCCCTCCTCCAACTCCATAGATTTTTATACACACAAACTCCAATTTTGAGAAATATAAATAAATAAAAGGCTTATTCCATTTACGCCTTTTAAGTTTGAGCTGATTTTTAAAATGGTTAATGTGGTTTTAATTTTCTCATATTGTACTTTGAGACTTTTTAGGTCGTTTGAATTTAAATATGGCTTATAAATTAGCCCATACAAGGGCCTCAAGCTCACCCTATCATCCATTTAATGAATTATCAAGCAATTAATTAAATTGTAGATACCAGTTGATATAATTCTAATACTTTGCCATTCAATACTAGTATTCATCTTCACTTGTACGTAAAAGGTTTTAGGTTCGAATCTCGTGAATTAGTAATTCGATACCAAATTAGGTTACCCATTGTGTGGCTTAGCCGAACTCTCCCCTCACTCTAGTGTAAAATATATCGTGTGCTAAAAAAAAAATTCCAATACATTAAAATGTAATATGGTATTTGTTCAAAATTTAAAGATTGTAAAATGTGGTTAACTCATAAATAAAAGTATCCATAATTTCCTCACATATGTTTTTTCTTTTTTGTATGCAGAAAGAAAAAGAAAGTAATTTTCCCAATAAGCGGATTTTAAAGGATTTGGATCCTCTCCGAGGCAAGTAGTTAGGATTCTCCTGACCGGTGATTGTGGGCCGTTTGATTTTTATCCAACGACTTCAATTATTATAACTTTAGAGGGTCTCCTGTTTGTAACCGTTGGATAAAAATCTAACAGTTTAAAAGCACCGATCAGGAGGATCCTGACCACTTGCCTCGGAGATGACCCAAATCCGATTTTAAGGAGCAATTCTATCATCTGAACCACCATTGCCAATAAAATACTGGAATCAACTCTATTCTTTTCTGACAAGCAACAATTATGTAAGTCATATAATGTGAACCACCTCTACATGAAACAGATTTATTTTATTTGTGAAATTAGTCTAATAATGCATTAGCATTTGAAAAACTTACACTTCATAATCCCTTATTAGATTGAAAAAAACATGTGACAGTAAAATCATATAATTTAAGTCATTCTCTTTCCGTACCCACAATACAAAAACTCTTAGTTTTTATTCTTCAATTAATTCTAATTCTACACCCAAAAGGAAAAAATGGATCATTTTTGCTCACCATCCTAAACTTTGATGTATGCTCACCATATACTTAATCATTTGTTACATGTCATTTTACTTAACTTTGGTTAATTTTTTTTCAAAATTGCAAAAGTAACGTTTAATGTGAAAGTTAACTAAAGTTAGATAAAAAAACATGTGAGAGATGATTAGGTGCATGGAGATGAGAGATTTTTCAGTGTGACCGGAATACAAAGTGGTAACTATACAAATGGTGGTATATGTGTGTTAAAAAGTTAATAACTTAAAAAATAAAATTTCTCACAACTTATATAAAAACACGTGGTGTATCATTCGTATTTCAGTTATACTAAAAACTTTCTCTACAGGGAGAGCATACAACATAGTTACAGTAATGAGAAAAATGCTAAAAATAAAAAACAAACAGAAAAAGGTGGAAGCGTTTTTCCCATAGGTAACAAGAAATCAGACACACACTACGAGGGCCTTTGCTCACTTGCTCACCTCTTCTCCTCTGTGGCCAACTACACTGTACTGCACCAGTCACCAGATTCCCCTCCCTCTCTCTTCTCTCTCTCTGCTTTTCCTTTTCACATTTTCTTCACCTTTGCCCATTCGTTCAGAGGACCCCTCCACCCGTAAAAGCCCTCTGAGACGCGCAGTTTCTATTTTTCCTTTATTTTTTTCTTAATTTCTGTGTGTATATGTGTGGAGGAGTGAGCCTTCGGCATTCTTTGCATTCAAGCAGTTGGGGTTTGAAGTTTTCCGTTAATGGCTTCTCATTGATGACCCCCAACCACTCCAACACGTTGCCACTGCTGCTGCTGCTGCTCTCTTCCTTCCTTTCCTTTCCTTGTAAGAAAACTACTGCTCCTCTCCTCCTCTGACACCTCTCTGCGCTTTTTACTCTCAGCGCCAACTGGGTTTTTCATTCACTGCAAAAGCGACATTTTCTTTTGGGGTTTGGGGTTTAAAGGGAGGGTTTTTCTCTGTTTATTCACAGATTTTATTGAAAAGTTGAGCTCTTTGCTTCCGGTGTAATGGGTTCTCTTTCCTTTTAAAAGGTCTTGTTTGGTTACTGAGAAAATGAGCGTTCTTTCGTGAACTGGGTCCCCAAATTTTCCGTCAAAAAATGGGTGCTACCAACTCTAAAATCGAGAAGGACGAAGCTCTGCGGCTGTGCAGAGAGCGTAAGGGATTCATCAAGCAAGCAATCGATTCGAGGTATGCTTTAGCAGCTTCTCATGTATCTTACACCAACTCTCTTAGAAACATTGGCATTGCCCTCCGCCGTTACGCCGAGGCTGAGGTGTTGATAGAGTCGTCCCTCTCCACCTCAGACAAGACCCCTTCGCACTCCTCCTACCACCCCTCGCCCTCGCCCTCGCCTTTGGCCGACGCTTCGGACTCGCCTATGCGCAATGAGAGGCTGGTTTTGCCTCCTGCGGTGAGGTTGAGCTATATGAGGTCAGGGGGTGGTGCAGCTGTGACTGTAAGGTTCAATCCGGTTAGCAGTAGTTATGTGGATGAGGATATTCCATTGCCGCCGCCGCCTCCTCCTCTGCCGGATGAAGATTCGTCTTGGGATTATTTTGATCCTGTTGATGAGAGTGAGAGCTTTAGGTTTGTGGGAAATAGTGGAGTGGATGTGAATTTTGATGATATCAAAGGGTGGAGACAGGGGAGGAGTGAAGAAGCTAGTCATAGTGTGGAGGAGAGGGGTAGATTGGCAAAGGTAGATGGAAGTAATGAACATTATGAAGTTTCTGGTAATTCAGTGAATCGAAACGACAGTAGTGTAGATGGTAACGGGAATTCGCTAAACTCGGGAGTTGATGGGTCTCTGCAAACAGGCAATGGTGAAGGGAGACAGTCAGTTGAGGGACGTAATGCCAATGGCGGAGCTAGAAGTTTGACAGGCAAAGTTGGAGTTGAACAGTCTGGACCGTCTGGTTCAAAGAGGGAGAAGGACTTTTGTGCAGAAAGAGATGACCCTTCAGAGTTTATTACTCACAGAGCTAAAGATTTTCTTTTGAGCATAAAGGATATCGAGCACCGCTTTTTTAGAGCTGCAGAATCAGGAAGAGAGGTCTCCAGGATGCTTGAGTCAAACAAAATAAGGGTTGGGTATTCGGAGGCGAAAGGTAAACTTTTTATGTTGGTTGAAGAATGTTGCATGTCTATTGATAATTTTAGTTGTCTGATTTTTTTTTCTTGTTTTTGCTTGATAAACTCTATGACTATTGAGTATTGTATTGTAGGCACATCATCTGCTTCGGCTTTTTTCGTGGCTTTCCAGCTCGTTTTCTGCCCGGGAAAGACTGCACTTGTTTCTCATGGTAAGTTGTTGCAATTGGTGAATCGCAACCTAATTACCAGTCCAGTAAGTAATTTAGGTTTTGGACATGGATACATCTTTAACAATTGCAAGAATTTCCTTATTCCTATACCCACTTATGTAACTTTGTAGGCTGAGGTCTGTTTCCTTGACTCGTCACTTTTTGGTTTTGTTGAATCCTAGTAATCCTTTGATCAGTCGAACATCTTTTATGTTAAGGCTGGAAGTTGTATCTCTGGCACAATGATCAGATAAACACAGTTCATCCATTTAATTTTGTGATATATGTATTCTGCGTGAAAGCATTCAAATTTGTTCTGTGGCATTTATTGTGGAATCAGCTGGTTCACTTTAGTTACATGCATCGTTTGCATCACAAATGAAGCCGCGCTCAACTGAGTACCACTCTTTCCCAGAATGATTAGAATCTCCCCTTCTGACCATAAGATCTGTGATTGTAATGTTTTGCAGATGCTGCTCAACATGGAACAAAAATTATTACTTGGAAGCGGTCAACATCTTCGAGGTCATCCTCATCAAGGAATCCTCTTGCCACGGCATCAAAAGATGATGCCGACGACAGTGGTAGTGATTTTATTGAAGAGTTTTGCATGATTGCTGGAAGTCATTCCTCCACTCTGGAGAGACTACATGCCTGGGAAAGAAAACTCTATGACGAAGTAAAGGTACTTTTGTTGAATGAAGCCCTGCAGTTTTTTTATTGTATAGATACATGTTTTTATTGTATCTATTGATTTCTATAATCTATTGTCGCATTCTTTTAGACGAACTTCCTTGTGATCTGCTTATCCTGATTCAAGCATCAGATAATCTTCTTATGTGCCTTTAACTGCTCATGAATTTGATCTGTAACCTCGTAGTTATAAAACCATGAATATAAACTGCAAGCTTCTAGTCATGGGGATATGGAGTAGGTATTGCGGGAAACATCAATTTGTAATTGTATTTTGTGAACCGTTTTTCTCTCTAACATTAAATACAGGAGAAAAGATAATAATAAAGTTTGTGTATTATGCTTTTCGTTTTATAGCTTTTTTGTTTAATCATCTCGTCATTTTTATTTTGGTTCTTGTAGGCAAGTGAATCTATCAGGAAGGTGTATGACCGGAAGTGTGATCAGCTTAGGAATCAATTTGCAAAGGATTGTAGCAGTCAAGTTATTGATAAAACCCGGGCGATAGTGAAGGATCTACATTCACGAATAAGAGTAGCAATTCATGCTGTTGATTCAATATCGAAGCGGATTGAGAAAATGAGAGATGAAGAATTGTATCCACAACTCTTGGAACTTACTCAGGGGTAAGTAGGATCATGTTGTTCTCGTAACTGAGACGTTGAAAAAAAAAACTCCAATAACCACAAGATTGTCTTCCGACTCTTGAAATTCATATTATTTGTTTCAAAGCATCTCTAACCTTAGATTGATGAACGGTGTTTTTGTGTAGATTGACGAGAATGTGGAAGGCCATGCTTGAATGCCATCATGCGCAATATATAACCATCTCACTGGCATATCATTCAAAGAGCTCAACGCCTTCCCAAGGAGATTCCCGTAGGCAGATAATGGCTCAACTTTTGGATGAGATTGAATGTTTCGGCCTAAGCTTTGCAAATTGGATCAACAGCCATACGTCATATGTGGAAGCTCTCAATGGTTGGCTGCAAAACTGCATCATGCAACCACGGGAGCGTACCAAAAGCAGAAGGCCATTTTCCCCTCGTCGAGCTGTAGCCCCACCTATATTTGTTCTCTTTCGAGATTGGGCAGCTGGGATCAGGGCATTGCCTTCTAACGAACTTACTGATGCAATCAGAACCTTCTTATCAGATCTGCGTCATTTGATGGAACAACAAGCAGTCACACAGAAAAACCAGGGGACAGCTGATGCAAACAACGGAGAAGCAGAGAACAAAGCGGAACAGAACAGCGAAGAATCATCTCCAAACTTGAGCTGCATGCATACAAGCTTGGCAAGGGTTCTCGATAGACTCACTAAATTTTCGGAGGCATCGCTGAAGATGTATGAAGATATCAGATACAAAAGCGAAGCAGCTCAAATCGCATATCTCAACTGCAGGCCTGTTAGATACTGAGTTTATGTAATTATAAACATGTAATCGTCTCTTAAATTTGTGACTGGATACAGGTTGTAAAGTTGAATTGTTGCAAAGAGCTTTGGGGAGGAAAAAGTAAGTTTTTTGGCACTGCGTTCAATTTTACAACTGAATTAGCATGAGTTTTCAGCCAATATTTAGTAAGAACGTCTTTCTTGGCGATTGGTTTTATTAGTTACCACCTACTTCGATTTATTGGAGTCCCGTTCTCTTGATCACTAGGTGACTTAAGAATCTCAATTCACGGTCACTCAACCTTGATTTTATATCGAGAGGTGTGATTTAAACATTAAAGTACATTCACTCATTCTTTACCCTTGATATCAAATCCAAGAGAACATGAATTTCTTGGTCTCCAAGTGATCAAGATAACATTTATGTCGTTTTTGACCTCCTTATGGGTGTCAAAGACCACAGCCAAATCCAAAGGAACCCGAAAAAGAAAAACTGTTGAGTGACTAAGAGTGAGTGACCATGCATCTCTTGGTAAAGTTAAAAAGGAAACTAGGCTTAATAGCCCTTTTACAAATACACCAATCAAAATCATGCTCTGAGAGTGCAATCTCTATTAGCCCTCCTTCACGAAAATACCCTAAAGTTCAAAACCTCTTACTAAAAAATATAGTGTCCGTAATGTATTAATATTGTGTCGATAATTTATCAAATAATCTATCAATATTGTATCGAAAATGTATTAATATTGTGTCATGTCGATAATATGTTAACGTGAGTATTTTCGTCAAAAAAAGCTAGTAGAGATTGGATTCTGGGAGCACACCTATTTTTTATTTTTGATTGGTGGGTTTGCAAAAGGGCTACTTAGCAAGTGAATGAATTTACGATTTACAGGACATAATTTAGCACACAGAGACATTATAATATTTGTATCAAGTACGAATTGGCTTTCGAATAAGAATTGCTGTTTAATAATATTACAACACTACTACATGATTATATACCTGCATTGTGAGAGCTACCATCCACCTTTTTCCCTACCAACTCTCACCCTTCGATTTTTGTACAACAACAAAACCTTATCGCACTAAACGGGGTCGGCTATATGAATTCTAGAACGTCATTGCGCTCGGTTTTTGCCTAAACACGATTTTTGTAAAGAAGCAAATAATATTTTCGAAACTTACGGTAAGAAAAACATGAACTCCCTTTCCTGCTTTCTTTTTTTCCTATAAGAGGAAAAAAAATCGGTGGGAATTAAAATCCGACGTAGTGCGTGTAGTGTGAGTAGGCATCTGACTGCATTGCAATTGGGGCTCTTGTAACATAATCTGGAATGTCAAATGCGTCTACAAGTTCCCTTGCTATATTTCTCACCTGAAAACTCAGGTACTCCATCAGTTTGTGAATTGCCTGCGCAAACAGAAATGAGAATTTAGTCGAATTTGAATTTTTACGGCATTTGCTCAAAGCCATGCAGGATGCATTTAAAGTTCTATCATATTCAGGCTTATATACGTTTTCCATAATCCTGCATCGTAGTGATAGCATAAACCGTAGAATTACAGGAAATATTTCTTCTTTTCATGCTTCATAGGAATACCTTAGCTTTGTTTGGTGCGACATAATCAACATTACGATAGGTTCCTATGTCTTTCCAAATGCGCTCCAAGGCATACAGATCACAGACGAGTTTCAGAGCAGCTCGAGAACTTGGATCCTGACACCTGGCAAATAAATACCCCATTTTAGAAACTCAAAATCATAATGGAAAGAAACGAATGAAAGTAACAGAGATCTAAGAATTACTTCCGGACAGCTTCAACAAACTTGGCAAGGATGACAGACTCAATGTGGGACTCTGCAAGAGTCAAAAGGTGATTTAAGCATCGATTCCATGCACCAAAACTGCCAAGAGTTTTGGAATGCTTGTGCAGTCGTACTGCAACACTTTGAAGTAATCGAGAAGTTCGGTACTGCAAGAGGAAAATTATTTGACAAGAGTTTCAGTTTTGTTACACTAAGACAGGATTTTGATCATAAAACCAAGTAAAAAACTCACTCTGAAAGCATCCAACTGGAACTTAGGATCTCGCAAATGGTCTTCACTTTCCCATCGAGCAGTCACTGGATTTGGCTGAGACAGATATGAGTTCATGGACTCTCTGAGGTAGCTCCATGTGACCGTGAGTGTCCCGCCTTGAAATTTCTCCTTATATTGCTTCAACAGATCACCAGCAACCTGTGTCACCAGTGAAAACTAGTGTGTAATTGCTTGTGGCAAATGTATTTCATCTCTTGTTCTAACACTTCATGCTCAAATGGTTTGGGCACCTATAATGTTCTATCCTATGAAAAATTCCAGATCATAAAATAAACTAGAAAATTCCAAGCGAGGGTGTAGAGAATATGATTTGTTCAGAACCTGTTGTAGAAGCACTGTATTGTCCCCTTCAAACGTCTGAAAAATGTCATGGTCATTCCTCAAGCTACCAAAGCGGTTGACAGAAGCATACCCATGGCCTCCACAAGCTTCCCTGCAGATACTCAATGACTTTGCTGTATATGCCGTCACATAAGCCTTGAGCCCTGCTGAAAGGGAATGGACGTCACCAACCAATTGTTCATCATGAGACTTTTTCATCTCTGAATATTTCTCCACCAAATGCGATGTGGCAAAATGGAATGCATAAGTTGAAGCCAGCATTGGCATTAACTTGTGTTGTTGGGACTGATAATCAAGAATACTGACTTCAGGTTGCTTGGAAGGACCAAACTGCTGTCGCAGTAGAGAATATCGGATTGCAATTGTGGCAGCGACCTTGAGGACACTAACTGAAGAATATGCAAGACTGACCCTTCCACCTACAAGTTCCCCTAGAGTGGCAGAAAATCTTTTATTTATAGATGGTAAGCTACTTGTGTATTTCCCATCCCGGGAGACATCTCCGAATCGATTAAGAAGATTATCACGAGGGATTCTCACTGACCGGAATCTTACTGCTCCATTGTCTACCCCATTCAGACCAACCTTGTGGCCACAATCCTGTATCTCAATCCCTGGAAGAGTTTGGTGGGTCTTGAAATCCCTTATTGGCACAATGAAGGCATGGACACCCATATCAGTAATACCTTTTGTGTCATGAGTCGGCAACATCAGCTTAGCAAAAACAGTAGCAAACTTTCCATGAACGGCAGCGTTGCCAATCCACCATTTGATCGCCCCATCATTGGGTGTGTCGATTATAAATTCATCTGTGATTGGATCAAAAGTTGCCACTGTTTGTAGACCTTGAACATTTGAGCCTTCGGCACAGAAAAAGGAATAATGAAAACAGTTAAGATATGAATTCTAGATTTAGTAATACACAACAGTACCTGAGAAATAAAAAGCATAAAATGAAAAACAACAAAGAAATCTGAATCAAAAGATGATAGAGAATCACAATGAACCAGTCTCTTCTTAAAAAAGTTAGGGTGGTGGTATCCACCAATGTTTTAAAAGGCGAAGGCGAAGCCAACGCGTTTGATGGATAGCCCCACCTAGTGGAACGCCTTGAGGCGTAAGGCGCCGCCTCACAAGACCTAAAATTATTAATATATATATATATATATATATATTTAATCTAATCAACAATAGAGTCAAAATCCAACATTATAGAGGAATAATCAACAATCAACAAAAAAATTTCTTCACTGCAGGTGAGAAACCTTAACCTTAAATAAAAAAAGCCCCAGCTAACGCCTCGACCGTGCCTAGGCAAGTTTAAGCCTACTCCCAATGGGCAGAGGCATTTTCTTCACTGCGCCACCTAGGTACGCCTCAAGGCTTGTTTTTAAAACCCTGCACACCCTTTTTTACCTTTCACACACACCTCTCAATTTTCGGCCATCGGATTGAACGAATTGAAGAGGATCAAAGGACAAAAATTTATAGGGGGGTGTGTGGGAGGTAAAAAAAGGTTGTGTGGGTAGCACCAGTGCACCACCCAAATTAAAATGGATAACTATCACCAATAACTCAAAGATTCAAAAGTGGATGGGCGTTGGTTGTTATAAATATTTCAGCACCCCGTCTATATCGACTCTAACACTCCAAACAAAGTAACTAACAAGTTACCAAGATAAATCTTGGAAACCTATCTTCATAATCATGCCTAATAAAAGTTTTCTCATTGGATGCTTTATTGAACATGATTCGACCTTCTCATGATAATACTATTCATTAAGAATTACAATCTGTGGTTTCACAAAAATAAAAACTGTAAAGAGTAGATGCTTTTAAATGTGTATATATATGTGTGTGGGGTACACCAACCATTCCACAAAATCACACAATGAATGTATGAATAAACTTATAATGTCCCAGCATTAAGCATCGCTGTATTATCAGCTTAGGCAAAGGCAAGGAAACAAGTAAAAGAACGGGCGTAGCAGAACAACTCACCATGATGCAGTTCGGTCATAGCAAAACAACCTGGATACTCCAGATTGTCGATCCCATCAAAATACTTATCCTTGTGCTTTTTAGTTCCTAAGTTAAGTACAGAACCTCCCCAAAGGCTGCACAATTAATAAAAAATCAGTGCAGGACAAGATACATGATGTAAAGCTAGTGCAAGTAAGCATCATGCTATGTTTCAGGCACAAAAGCACTGGAGAAAAGAGGCCCCATAACAAGTCTTTGTCAATTTAAGTGCCATGTAATTACATCATTTGAATCCAAGCACCAAATATCAGCAATAAAGCATGTGATCTTTGAAGAATGACGAACTCTGCAGGCCTTCCACTTTAATGGAACTTTCTGCCTTTCAAAATCCATTGCAGTTCTCGTATTCAAAGCCAAAATTATAATAGAATTTCTACCTTCCAATTTTTCCGTAACCTTCCCCATCTCAGAACGTTAAAATTGCACAACAGAACATGGATTGTATAACTAGTTTCTCATCACATGAAAATTATAAACACCCTCCCTCAGAAAGGGCATCCAACATGTGAAGTATATGTAATAAATAGGGAAAGACACAGCAATAGGAAAATTTTAGCACCAGACTTGCTCTCCCTAGCGTGAAAATTTTTGTTGGGTAATCACGGCCCCAAATTACAAGAATTTTTAGTGTGGTCCAACACTCTCGTTTTAGTCCAACAGTTTTGTTCATAGACATGGCATAGCACTTCAAAATAACAAGCTAACTCATCCAACTCCAATTCATTGGTCGAAATCAACAATTTAAAGGGATTTCACGTTTGGTGACAAGCCATTAACTAAACACAACACCAAACAAAGGGCAATGAATGGGGTTACCGATCACACCAATTCGGTGCCCCTTGTACTAAAATTTTCATTAAGTAACTGCATTCGTCAGTGGTGCGTATACCATTGTAAGTGTACACCGAAACGTCAACATCTACACATAAACAATTCTGTATCTATTTACGGTATCTATTTACATCTCTAATGCTCATATCTTTTTACCGCAGTGTGAATGCGTCTGTATGCACATATTTTAGGCCTGTCTTACGGAGCAGTAACAAATTAATTAGTGCAGTACCAATCAAATCACCCTCAATTCCCCAAAATTCCCACCCAAACTTAAAACACAAAGCGATCAGCACCCAAAAATTGCCACAAAAATCAATGAAAAAAGATGAGAGTAGTACTCTAGTAGTGGTAATCAATCACCTGTACTGCACCCCCATCTTAATCCCGAGAGACATGTCGACGCTGCCTACGGCCTCCAAAATAGCCAAGTATTTAGCCGGTTCATCAACGACGTACCTGAAAGGCCTGATCCCGGCCTCTGTCACCAACCCAACGAGCTGCTTCATACAAAGCTCCCGGTGGTCGTCCTTCAAAATCTCCACCGGCGTCTGAAGCTCCGGCCGCTTGTTGAAGTAATCCAATACTCTGTCCTGGATTTCCCGGTGTTTTCCTCTCATGTAGTTTGAGAGGCTGCTCGTGTCCACCGTCAGCTTCGCCGCCTTGGCGCACTCCACCAGCTCAAGCTGCTGAGCGGCGTCGGTTTGGAGATGTGGGTGATTAGGTGTCAGGTGTAAAGACAGCCGTTGGATGCGGCGGCTAACGGCCTGGGATTCGTCCACCGCCGTTGGATCTGGTTGTGGACTCAGCATCTTTTTTTCGATTGATTTCGGAGACGGAGAAATTAGAAGGTGGCTGGCTGGTTCGTTTACTAATTCGGCAGTAGATGATGACGTGGAGAGAGGTTACCTGTACGGGAAGTTGGCAGTTGGCCTTGGCTCGCATTACAATGTCACGGCGGGTAGATGTGATGTAAAATATTAGGGTTTGTTTGGTATTCAATTTGAAAATTTTTATCATTTCTCAACACATTTCTTGAAAACTATTTTATTTAAAACTCAAAAACTTGATTGGTTTACGATTTAAAATTTTTAAATCTTACAACTTAAACTAAACAAAGAGATCTAAAAAAAGGGTCGCATGAGAGGGAGAACGAGGAAAGATGAGGAAAGAAAGTAAGAGATAATTGAAGGAAAGAGAAAGAAGAGAGAGAATCGGATGAGATAGAGATGAAGAAGAGTGAGAGAAAGAACCGAGAGAATGAAGAGAGCGGATTGGAAGAGAGACGAAAAAGGTAAAAAGAAAAAAGAGGAGAGAGAAAGAAGAAAAGATAGAGAGATAGATTTGGAGTGGGAGGGGAGGAGGGAGAGAAAAGAAATGTGTGAGTTTAAGTTTAAAAACTCTAAAAACTCACTTTTTATGTTTTTAGACAATAGATTATATTTTTTAGCTAGTCTTGAGTTCAGTTTTTGAAAATAATCCTACCAAACAAGTTTTTAAAGCCTAAAACTTGAAAATTGGTTTTTAGTTTAAAAAGTTAGATTCAAGTAGAGTATCAAACAGACTCTTATATTTTTAATTTAGGTACTAGTTTTTTTTTTTTTTTTTTTTTTTTTGTTGTTAAACGATAAATTTGGTTAAATTAGATGTTAATTTAGGTATTAGTTGAAATGTTAAACTAATTTGCTAGTTTAACTAATAATAATGTCTATATATCTTTCCAATAAATTGTAACTAACATGCATATGTGATAATTGTTTTTAGAGAGAATTTTTTTTTTTTTTTTTTTTTTTTTTTTTGTTAAACGATAAATTTGGTTAAATTAGATGTTAATTTAGGTATTAGTTGAAATGTTAAACTAATTTGCTAGTTTAACTAATAATAATGTCTATATATCTTTCCAATAAATTGTAACTAACATGCATATGTGATAATTGTTTTTAGAGAGAATAAAATGTCACTACATTAATAGCTTAGGGTGTAGACCGTAATTCTTGAATTTTGAGTTACATCCAAAATACAAAACCCATACCTTAAGCCTTCTAAACCTAAATAATCGACCCCAAACATTAACGGACCTAAACCCTCATAGTCAATCCCGAGCTCTAAAAGAACCTTATAAAACTCTAAATGAAATAAGCTTGAGGACAATATTTACTCACATTTAGTCACAATTCATTAGGACGGTATTTTTTCTAAAGTATTTAGTTGGGCTTGATATTTTTCTTTAAATATGGTATTGTTTTCTTCAAACACATGCCCAACTTGGTATTTAATATGAATTTACCTTTTTACCTTTTTAAAAATTGTTCAATATGAAAAATATCTATCTTGTTGTAGCCTATTTTATCTGACAAGGGGAAGGGGGCCAGCGGCAAAGAGAGAGAGAAGAAAGATGTGTTTGTAGAATTGTGTAGATGAATGTGTGTGTTATTCCCCCTACATAGTGCCTTTATTTATAGTAATAAAAGGGAGAAGAAATCCTTCATCCCAAGGAATACAAGTCCATATCGGAAAAATAACTAGAATCAAATCTAATCAATGATTTACACAATCACACTTAAACTAGGAAAATTTACAACACTCCTTCGTGAGCGTGTAAATACTCAAGGTATATTCGGCATCATGTAGAAGTTGAAGAAGTCGACTCGTCCGCACTGATTCTGGGAACAAGCTATTCGCAATAAGGTAGGAACTTGCATAAAGAACTAAGTCTCAAAAAAAAAAAAAAAAAAAAAAAAAAACCCTACGGCTATGGCAAAAACCCGAGTAGGGACAAAATCCACAGTCTAAGGAAAAATGCGTGAGAAATGCAAAGTCAAATGAAACGTCTACGGGACGTCATTAGGGATATGATCAACCTAAGGTGGGTGCCTCGTTAAAACCTAGTTTGGTAGCAAAAACCCAATGGGAAAAATCCTCTTAATCGTAGGGGAAAATAGTACATTAAGATCAAGCAAGTATACTTCAGGATACTCCCCCTGAGTTTGACATAATTCCAAAGAGAACTAGCAATGTTACTACTCAAAAGGTTTACGCATACCAATTCCATGAACAAGCTTCTGAAACGTAGCATTCGGTAGTGATTTGGTGAAGAGATCGGCCAGATTGTCTTGTGAACGGATTTGCGTGACTTCAATCTTCTGATGCTCTTGTTGTTGATGTGAGAAAAAGAACTTCGGCGCAATGTGCTTGGTGTTGTCTCATTTGATGTAACCCTTCTTAAGTTGATCGATGCATGCTGCATTGTCTTCATAGATCATAGTCGGGACATCTACGACGAGGTAAAGATCGCAGGAGCTTCGAATATGATCCACAACTGCTATCAACCAAAAGCATTCCCGAGTTGCTTCGTATAAGGCAAGAATTTCAGCATGGTTAGACGAAGTGGCAACTAAGGTCTGTTTAGTTGACCTCCAAGAGATTGCGGTGCCTCAAATGGTAAAGACATAACCCGTTTGAGAACACGCCTTGTGCGGATCAGATAAGTATCATGCATCGGCATAACCAATAAGGCGAGAATCGACTCGAGAAGAAGGGGGTGCGGCATCACTCAAGGATCCATATGGATAGAACAAGCCCAAATCCGTAGTACCCTTAAGGTTGTGGAAAATATCTTTAACACCAGTCTAATGTCTGTGTGTTGGTGCATTACTGTATCTTGCCAAAAGATTAACAGCGAATGAGATGTCGGGTCTAGTGTATTGAGTTAAGTACAATAAAGCGCCTATCGCACTTAAATAAGGAACTTTAGGCTCCCAAAACTCTTCACCATCCTCTTTCGGACTGAAGGGATCTTGTTTTGCATCTAGCAATCGAATGACCATAGGAGTACTCAAAGGCTTCACTTTATCCTCATTCAAGCGGTGCAACACCTTCTGGGAGTAGTTCGTTTGATGTACAAAGATTCCATCCGAACGGTGCTCTATCTCGAGACCGAGACAGTATCGAGTCTTTCCTAGATCTTTCATCTCAAATTCCAACTTCAGGTGCACAGCAGTTCTCGTGAGCTCTTTAGGAGTTCTGATAAGATTCATGTCATCAACATATATTGCAACTATCGCAGAACCAGAATGTGACTTCTTAAAGAACACACAAGGGCATAGTTCGTTGTTCACATATCCTTGACTAGTCAAATACTCACTCAGACGGTTATACCACATTCTTCCGGATTACTTCAAACCGTAAAGTGAATGCCTCACCCGAATTAAGAGCGTGTTCCGAGGTTTGGAGATATTTGATCTAGTCAATGTAAGTCATTCAGGAACTTTCATATAAATTTCCGTATCAAGATCCCCATAGAGATACGTAGTTACTACGTCTATTAGCTACATACTCAGTTTTTCAGAAACTACCAAACTGATAAGGTATCGAAAAGTAATCACATCCATAAGGGGTGAATAAGTTTTGTCATAGTCAATCCTGGGGCATTGTGAGAAGCCTTGCGCAACAAGACGAGCTTTGTAAAACACAATTTCGTTCTTCTCATTACGCTTCCGAACGAAAACCCACTTGTAACAAACGCGCGTCATATGTGGAGGAGTATGAGCTATAGGTCCAAACACCTTACGTTTCGCAAGCGAATTGATTTCGACTTAGATTGCTTATTTCCAGTTTGACCAATCGGTTCTACGTTGACATTCATCAACAAAACAGGTTTCAATGTCATCGCTTAACATGATCTCAGTAGCTACTGCATATGCTAATGCATCGTTGACGATCATCTCATTTCTACACCACACATCATCTAAGCTAGCATAATATATCGAAATCTCACGATTCTCGAGAGGTGGATTCGTCTCTTCAAAGACGCTTCTGTAATCTAGAATTTCCTCATAAGTTGGATAAAATGAGTAAGCGATAGTCGAATTCACGGTAAGCTCTTCAAGTGCCTGTATCGTGGGTTTCCTCTTCCAGGGGTGTGAATCCTTTGAACCAAGATGTCTGCCATGCTTTTGTGTAAGGGCAGATGATGTTAGCCGCTAATGTACGTGGATCACCAAAGTTAGCATCTCGGGCTTCCAGGATGGAAGTCCATCGTACATTTGGTACATCCATCTTTGCGGGCACATTCGCAGCTGGAATATGTGATCCTGTCACTCACGCTAGATTGGTGAAAGCAACTAGCATACTCTGAACTATGCTCTGGAGATCTAATATGCGCTGCACTTCAGTTTCAAACTGAGCGGTGTGGAGATCTAAATGAGACAAACTGGGAGTGGTCCACAATAATTCGCGTCATTTTTCAAGAACATTGACATTCTTATCTCCCCTTAACAACTGGAAGATTGTCTCATAGAAGTGACAATCCACAAAACGAGCAATAAACAGATCACCTATCAAAGGTTCTAAGTAATGAATGATCGAAGGAGAATCATATCCGACATAGATTCGCATCCTTCGCTGAGGCCCCATTTTTGTACGTAAGGGCAGTGAAATCGGCACATAGACTGCACAACCAAAAATGGGCAGTTGCGATATGTCGAGTTTGTATCTGGTAACCAAGTGAAGAGCGCTATATGGTTGGGTCGCAATAGGCCTTAGGCGGACCAACATGGTTGCGTACAATATTGCATGGCCCCAAGCAGCGATCGGGAGCTTGGTACGTATGACCAACGATCGAGCAATCACTTGTAAGCACTTAATGAATGCCTCTACCAGGCCATTCTGGGTGTGAACATGGGGTACATGATGTTCAACTTCACCCCAATCGACATGCAATAGTCATCAAAAGTTTTAGATGTGAATTCTCCAGCATTATCCAATCGAATAGATTTGATCGGATACTTAGGGTGGTGAGCCCTGAGCTTGATAACCTAAGCCAACAGTTTGGAGAATGCGGCGTTCCTTGTGGACAACAAGCACACGTGTGACCAATGTGTGGAAGTATTAACCAAAACCATAAAATATCTAAATGGTCCGCAGGGAGGGTGAATCGGTCCACAAATGTCCCCCTGAATCCTTTGTAGAAAAATATGAGGATTCGAACGATTCTTGTCTTAAGAAGGCTTAGTAATAAGCTTTCCCATTGAACATGTTTGACATGTGATTCCTTGAATCGAACCTAAACTTCGGGTTAGTAGATGCCCGTATGATGATTTAAGGATACGGCGCATCGTTATTCGTCTAGGGTGTCCCAAACGATCATGCCAAAGTGTAATTTCATGCGTGGTCCTAGAGGTAAGGCCGGCCACATAGTGGCTTTCTATGAGGCGTATGGTCGTAGTATATAGACTACTCAGGATATGCTTAATCTTCTCTAGAATATGCTTTTGGCCATATTCGTAGGAAGTTATGCATAGAAATTCAACTCCATTTTCTACATAGGTTTCAGCATGGTAATTGTTATCTCTAATGTCCTTAAAATTCAACAACGTTCTTCTAGAACGTGGAGACTAAAGTGCCTTATCAATGGTCACAATTGTACCATTTGACAACATTATACATGCCTTACCGTATCCTTCGATCAGGTTGGATGGCCCTAAGAGGGTTGTCAGTGGTGCATTCTTAAGTATGAAGTTAGTGAAATAGATGCGTTCACGCAAAAATGTGTGTGTAGTTGCACTATCTGCCAGACAACTAACTTCCCTACTAATCATACCTAGAATGAAAATTAATTTGAATCAGTCACATGCATAAAAGTTCTAAAAACAAATATCCATTCAAAATAATTTTAAGTATTCATAGACGGAAATTAATTAAAAACTTAATATCCAAAAACAAATCACCAACAAATAATCCAAACATAAAGGAAAATTGTTCCAAATTAACCAAAACCACAATGGGGGTTCGGCCACTAGGTGGAATTCGGCTCCAATGTCTAAATTTCAACTAGAAAAATAATTTATGTCTAAGATTTTAATCTTCCATAGGGGTAACGGCCTCTTAAAAGTCAGAAACCTCCATCTTGGTGCTCTCCGGTTCGTCCACTTGCATAAAGTTTGATTCAAACTTCTTACGACAAGAATGATATTTAGCTACAACCTTTTGAGGAGCTCGGCAAACACGGGACCAATGATCCTTTGAACCATAACGATAGCACATATATGTATCCATGGTTTCAGGTGCCTTGCCCTTATTCTTGAAGTTTGGAGCCTTGGGAGCGAGGTTAGGGCACTTTTGGGTTTTGTTTCCTCCCTTAGATAGGCCTTGGCACTGTTGACCTTGACGGGGTGGCTTCTGGTCACCCTACCATGCCTCTTTTGGCATTTTGGGCGTTGGTTCGTGCTATAGTGTGCTTTAGGCACATCAGTGGCCCCAATAGGTCGAGCTTGATGATTTTTCATCGACAACTGATTATGCTTTTTAGTGAGAAGTAAAATAGAGATCAAATCTGAAAACTTAATGAACCTTTGAGCTCTATATTGTTATTGCAAGACAATATTAGTAGCAGAGAAGGTCGAATAGGTCTTTTCCAGGAGATCCTTTTCGGTCAAAGTCTCGTTACAAAACTTGAGAAGTGATCAGATTCGACAAACTTCATAATTATATTCATTCACAAACTTAAAGTCTTGGAAGCGCAAATGCTGCTAGTCATGTCTTACTTCAGGCAAGAAGATGTCCTTTTGGTGATCAAAGCAATCAGCCAAAGCAACCCAGCGTGCTCCTGGATCTTCCTCATCAAGGTATTCGGTTTGCAGTGCGTCATGAATATGTCTTCGCATGATGATCATGGCAGTGGCTTTCTCAGCTTCGCCAACCAGGTTATCCATCTCATCTTCAATGGCGTAACGCAAATTCTTTGCAATGAGGTGGAGCTTTACATCTTGGACCTACTTGAGGTAGTTCCTTCCAGAGACCTCCAAAGCGATGAAGTCGAGTTTGTTCAAATTAGACATGTTCCTATCACAAAATAAAGGACAAGATGTCATTAGTGTAATGGAGAAAGAAAATCAATCCATTCACATAAGAGTATAACATTCAGGTTCTAATAGACATGTATTGGTTTAAATTCGCAAGAAAAAACTTCAGGTTTTCATGGGTGATGTTTTTAAGGAAAACTTCAGTTTTTCAAACAAGGCATGTTTTTAGAAACTTCAGGTTTCGAAATAATTATGAACTTCAGGTTCATATGTTCCTGTAGACAAACGCAAATAGATATACATAAATATGCAACAAGAAAATATGCAAATAGAACTTCAGGTCTATAATTATAATTGAATTAATTATTTAGACTTTGGCCAAATTTAAAGTGTGGGTGAAAAAAATATAAAACCCATTGGGCCTAAAATAATTAGGCAATTAAACTCGGGGCCCAAAAACTTGGACCAAAGCCCATGGGTGGGCTGAGTAAACTGTAGTTGTGCGGCCCAGGCCCAAGAATGGGCTGGAATAGGCTCGGTCCCAGCATGCAGGCTAGCCTAACATAAAAAATTAAGGAAAACTAATGAAAAGGGGTTGAAAAGTTTTAGTTTTAATAAAAAACCATATTAAAGCAGTCACTGTTTCTAGACTGTAAAAATAAATTGTTTCTGGATTTTAAGTAACATTGTTTCTGGAATCTAAGTCACTGTTTCTAGAGACAGTGTTAGTTTTTCCAGAGACTGTTAATTTTTCCAGAGACAATGTTTTTCCAGAGACAGTGTTAGTTTTTTTAGAGACAGTGTTAGTTTTTTCCAGAGACAATGTTAATTTTTCCAGAGACAGTGTTAAGACCAAGACCTCCTATTGATTTTTCTAGGAAATCAGGCATCTACTTCGTTAACATGCCTTAGTCGGAGTCCTATATCAAGTTCTCGGTCGTACCGAATTAGCCCGTTGGTCTCGAAGTTAGAGCCCTGCACTTCCGACGATGTCCCTGCTTCGTTTTGCTTCTCTTCGATGGCTTCTCCAAAGTTATGAAGCCTACGACCAACTAGATATCGGTCGTCACGTATTGAGTTGTGAAGGTTGGTGAACCAAACATGGAATCTCTTGGCGCAAAAGCACAATAGGCTAAAGCAAAGGCATCCCAGCCAGGCAAACCGATAAACTGCTGAATTCACAACATGGTTTTTTTATTAAACTTTAAGCCCTTTTGGTTAAATAATATTTTGGGATGGTTTTTGGTTAAATATTTGTTGGCCTAAGCCCTTTTCATTAAAGGTCCCAAAAAATTATTTGGCTGCAGGCTCAAGCCCAAAGCAGAGGCCCGAGAAGGGCTCTGATCTGGTGTGACGCGTACACCGGGGGGGGGGGGGGGTGGAGGGGGCAGAGGACGCAATCATGTGCGTCGCGGTACATGGGAGCCATAACAGCCACGCAAGCTGTGATCCTCTGTGGTGCGAGACACGGGAACACCGTGGCCTAGGAAGGTCAGTGTTTTGGGCCGATGAGAACTCCAAAGACCAACTGGCTGGTGCTTACCGAGAATAGGCCAAGCCCACGTAGCTTGGGTTTCGAACCAAACACCCTAGCGTGTGCTCGGTGAACTTTGCCGGAGAAGACGACCGACGGTCGTGTCTAGGTGCAAAAATCACGGCAAAAAATCGTGGGTTCGACGACGACCCATAAAAGTAAATGGAGAGTGAAGACTCTCAACATTTGTGTTAAAAACCCTAAGAAAATTAATCGAAATTTCGAAGAAAAACCGATGAGATTCAAAATGAATCTCAGCAAAAAAAAAAAAAAAAAACTCGTTCGGAGGGGGGGAAACGATCTGCAGGTCATCGGGACGAGGACCCAAGGATTGGGCTGCAGGCCCATCTGCGAGGGAAGAAGACGCTATGAATGGGGTCGAGTGTATTCTGGGTTTCAAACCAGAAGCCCATGGCTTCAACATATGGTCTCGCTGCTCGGCCACATAGGCTGCAGGCCTAGGCGAGCGGCTCAAGTTGCGGCTCAAGGTTATGGGTTCGAAGAACCCCTAGTGTTTTCCGATTTCTGTTTTTCTTTTTTTTCAATTAATTCAAAGCATATATAATTTGAATGAATGAATATAATGCATACATAATTAATGGCAATATCAAATTCACATAATTCAACAATTATGAATATAATGCATACACAATTTATGTAGAATCTAAAACTCAAAAAACGTAAAGTTGGGTCATGCATTATAGTGAATGTTCATGCTATCAGGGCTGCAAAAATATGGAGATAAAAACCTTTGTTTTGGAAGAACCTAATTGCGGGATGATATTGGATGAACTGGTTTGATGCAGAAAGCTTCCATGTCAGATTCCTAACCGTAGCGGTAGAAGCGTGCTGATAACGTGTTGTAGCCTATTTTATCTGAAAATGGGAAATGGGCCGGTGGCAAAGAGAGGGAAGAGAGATGTGTTTGTAGAATTGTGTAGAGGAATGTGTGTGTTATTCCCCCTAGTAGTGCCTTTATTTATAGTAATAAGAGGGAGAAGAAATCCTTCATCCCCAAGGAATACAAATCCATATAGGAAAGAATAACTAGAATCAAATCAAATCTAATCTAGAATTTACACAATCACACTTAAACTAGGAAAGTTTACAACATATCTAAAATACTAAAATATACTAGTATCCTTCATCCCTTGCTTACTTTTGTAGAGAAAATAATTCGCTCACTGTCTTCTCTAGCAAAGCCATCGTCCTTTTTTTTAAGGAAATTCCATCGTGTTTTATAGTTTTTATTCTTATGCTATGTTTGTTTCATTATGTATTACAACAAAAAGGAAGATGAAATATTAGTAAATAACGGTACTTTCACCATGTTTTTCCAATAATATATGAAGACAACTACATGATGTTTTAACTTAAGATAGTACAATTAAAAAAGAAAATAGTGCACAACCTCCACTTCAAATTTCTATATTGCACAAAATTTGCCAAAAAAGAGACATTTTCCCAATTTTCTTCATGTTGCACAACTCCAATCTATCATGTTGGTCACTGCATCTCCAATTTTCCTTTTTGCAAAAGATCTTCAACAGAAATAATATACTTCCATTTTTTTTCACATGTGCACACCTCTAATTTTCCATTTTGCTAAAAATCTACAAAAGAAAGTCTTGATTAGTTTCCAAACTCCATCTTGTGAAAAAGCTTTAAAATTTGTTGTTGATTCTTACAAACAGAAAGTTAAACGGGTAAATATAGTAATATGATTAGTATTAAGAACATTGAATACACATCTGTATTTGTTTGTATGTATTTGTAGTTGTATATTTGTTTATTATATTCACATTCAGTAGTTGAGTGAAAGGAACATTTTGTTGTCAACTTGTCAAAATGTTCAACTTGTCATATTGTCTAAACTTTTAGAAGTTGGAAATGAAAACTTAGTTCCATTTGCTATATTATGTAAGAGGCATAAGGAAGATGAGAGTTGAAATTGACATGTTTGAAAATGAAGATACTAAGATAAATGAAATTGAAAAACTAAGAATTATTTCAAAGTAAGGCAATAAATTGGCGCATTGAATCCCCTTGTATAGCTTGAAAAAGTTGTTCTGTTTCAAAACCAACACTAACCTATCCCAACATTTATGTTTAAAAAAGTAAATTAGAATTCTCAAGCTCAACACTGACATATATCAACATGTTCTTTGCCACTTAAATCAGCCTTGTCGTTTAAATTTTGAACACTTGTGCAATCTATTTCACCAAGGTTTTTCTTTATTTCTTTCAAGTCTTTGAGCATCTCAATTGAACGTTAATGTACATATTTAGTTAACTTCTCATGTTAAGCCAAAAAAGGAAGCAATTTTACGAAAATTACGACCCAAATGGTTATAGCACTTTTCCATACTCTTTAGAATTGTCATGAGCATCCATTCCATGGTAATTTTTCATATTTCTAGTCTTTGCCTCTCTCGTCCATCAATTTAATATGTAATGAGATGAAAATTTTTCATATTCACTTTAATTGCATGAGTACATAAAAATCCCTACAAAAGTGAGTTTCATTCAATCACAACAACTATCTACGTTTTAACCTCAAATTTAACCAAGTTTTATTGACGTTTACTAGCACAAAATACTTTCTACTCCGTAATCATCTCAGACATATCAACTTTGTGAATCAAAATGTTCTAGATGATCTAGTATGCAGCAACTGCTACAACTAAGAAAGCATGTATACTCTTTTGGGAAAAGTTAAAATAAATTTGGTTGTAAACCTCCACTGCTTGCTGCAACATCTTTACATTTGCTAATAATAGGATTGTCTCCATCATCTTAAAATCAACACATAATTCTGGATATCTTTGATCTACCAACAGTCTCCCATAATGTTCAAAGAATCATAGAAAATTATGTTTTGACTTCAAATATTTTTTAAGACATTGTTCACTCTTCATGTCAGTAGTGAAGGTACGTCGCCCATATACCAAAGCCCATTTTCTCGTAATTTAAATATGCAACACAACCAATCGTTCTCTTGAAGGCTATACTTCTCAAGCATATTATTTCATGCTAGATGCTATTCATTTTCATCCTCATAATCACATACATGTGTTGAAATCATGAGCCAGTTCTGTTGATCTTTGAAAAACATGCCTCATTCTTGGCAATGTTTTGATAAATGTGTCAAACACATAAACGATAACAAGCTTCAGGAAAGACTTGAAATATTGCAATTGCCATTACACCTGATTAATTCGTAAAAATTATTCTTGGTTTCTTTTCAGACATTGTTGAAATAAAAATATTAAATAGCCACATAAAAGAAGTTGGTTTTATCATACAACAAAACTGAACCAAATACTACACTTTGCTTATTTGCTGGATAAAAGTATGAGGAGTTATTCGAGTGCATTTTTTGGATATATTTTAGTCCTTTGCTTACTAAGTATATAATTCCTATAATTTGTATCCAAAAATCCAAAATTGTCTCGCTCTCCGACTTGTATGCTCATTAGCTCCACAGTTGCTTTCAAAGGTATTCCTACCTATTTCTGCATGATCAGTGTGTGGTTTTTGAGCCTTATACATATTTCTATTGATCTTAAGCATATGCTTCATTGGTGTTGCAACCAAAGCATGATTATGACCTTCCGCAATTAATACAACCTTCAACTTTTCATTCTTTTAAAGTAGACAAGTCATATGTGCTCGAAAATCAACTCTTGGAATTGGTTGCAAATAAGATACAACTTCACGTCATTTGTCTTTTTGTCGGTAACCTTCTTTTGGACAACAATAAGTTACTCATGACACCAAATGCATGTTGTTTTTTGTGTGGTGATGTTTTCGTACATCACCATATGTGGGATTTTACGCCTTGTAGCCTAATTTTTAGCAAAGCGAAAGACTCTAAATTGGCCTATTTGTGGGAAAAGTGTGGAGAAATGGGTGAATGTTATGCATGCTCTTCGAGAATGTGATGGAGCGCACCTTATGTATGTGTGGGCTCAATCATGTTTAGGGCATGAAAGGGAAAAAAAATAGTTGATTTCAAGATTCAAAGAGCTTTAATTTTGTCAACAAGCTGTGATATACTATGCCGCACTGGTCTATCTAGAATGATAGAAATAGTTCCTTACTGGAAAGTGTGATCCGCGCGTTATGGCGGGAAGTGTGACCCGCATGTTGATGTAGGATTGGAAATTTTATGACATACTATGGTTAAAACATATAAAAGATCATGTATCTAATGATTGTGGACACAATAATCATGCACTCAACACCGAACACCTAAATGTATCAAACCAAAGTAAACTTTCATTTAACTAAAATTACACAAAGGGAGGGAAAGGGACAGAACACACAGTTGCGGAAAGGTGTATAGTGTCACTGATCCTGCAAGTCAAATATGAAAAATGTTCAAAAGAAGGTAAAAGCTCAAAGTATCGCTAGCATCAGTAGATTAACAATGAAGAAACAAAATTCATATAAGTTTATATTGCTTGTCACTTGACAACTCCTTATTCATTCCTGCATTTCCAAACTCCTAAATTTTTTCTATTTTCTCCAAAACCTGCCACATCTCTCTCACAACTCAAAATCTAAATGATCACTTAAAAATGCACAAAGTTACAATAAAATTAACATTACAATGTACTAAACGATATTCAAAAGCACAATCCACTAAAACCACGGATGAATTTAACACCCTAAATACGTGCAAGCATTCATACCTTAATTGAATTTCCAGCTTAATTTTCTTGCTGAAAAACCTTGACCTACAAAACCAAATTACCTTTATCAACAAAAAAAAAATCAAATTAAGAAAGCAAATAAAATGTAGAAAAATAACATTCAATTCAACTGTATTTAGATTATATGAAATTCCATTTAAACAACCACAAAGGAAAAAAATGAAAAATTGAACAATCAACCTTTTTCAAAGACCACTGGTTGCACCCTTCTAACCTTCGATTGATCGAGTAAGAACTAAATTAAACTAAAATGAAAAGAAACCCTATTAATTGAATCAACCCAGGATGTAAAACCGATACAGAACAAATTAATCTAATTTGTTGATTTTCAACAATTGGAGAGATAAAAGAAAAAAATTGTTAGTTTCTGCCATAACTAAATAACTATGTCATTTCATTATTAACTGGGATCCATTCATGTCATTAAAATCAATAAAATCAGTAATTTCACAGTCTGACAACAAATTAGTAAACTGAACTCAAACTTATCAGTTCTGATCCAAGTAAACTAAAAAAGTAATTATAATTAAAGATTTATAAGTTATAGGCTAAATCAAACTATTATTGTGTCTCAAGAAGTGAAAGATAATTAGCTGTTCCTAGTTTTATCTCAACACTTTATATTATATCCAATTTAACTATCATAACAATATAGTGACACACTTACATAAAAATCTATATACCATATAACAATAGTAAATCAAGTAATTTGCGAAAATTAGAAATGCATCATAAAAAGTAAAAATCTCATCTCATACGTATTAAAATGATTAACAAATTCTTAGTCAATCAGTAGCTTATTAAGACTCATGACTGAGAAAATAAGAAGAGAGAAAGAGAGAAATGAAACATTACCATCTAGTCTCTTAACTGTGCAAAACTGAAAATAAAGTCAACGGCCATACTTGAAACCAATGAATCAAAAAACTTCATAAAGAGTAATAGTTAAAAAATTTGGAAGACCCAAATATAAGTCATTTAGCTATAAACAGTATGTAGAAACGTGGAAAAAAAAATCAGAGGTGCACGAACACCACAATTCATGATCGTTATCCAAAATCTCCAAAGTAAACATACAATCAAATAGACACCTCTCTATTTATCATCTATCTCCCTGTTATTTAGTATTGTGATACGGTTTATGATAAGCAATGATTTTACCAAAATTTGACAATAATAAACATCACAGTAGAAGTTTAACATGAGAGAAAGTGTCGATCTCTACCTTTGATATGCTTATCCTACCATTCCCCTTCATACTTTAGATCTCTTTTAAGCCCACCTATTGGGGAAAAAAATAAACACAAAACTTGTAACACTATTTAAACAAAAAGAGATTTCTGAATCAGAGAAAGCTTGAATTTCAAGTAATTTATTTTGTTAAAAATGCAATATTGGAACTTGCATTTGGTTCAAAGAAGTAAGGTAAATTGATAAAGCAAAATGAAACTAAACACAGAATCTATACCGATTGGTTTAAAGCAGCAATCAGTATGGCAATGAAAAATTCATACTGAAATTTCACCTTGTGACATTACCTTATATGTGTTCACTTCCTATTTTTCATCAGACCAGTTCTCTTCTCATTCTCTAGCTCGAGTTTAATTTTTCTTTCGACTCACTATGTAGATGGGTTCAACCTCCTTTTGTTTTTCCTATAATTTTTTCACTGAAATACAAACTTGTGTGAGTGTTTAAAAGCCTGCATTGGTTATGGATATTAACAAACAGATAGAAAACTTGTTACATAATAATAATATATATACCTGCAGCATTAGAGCAGATAAGGATATCATTAATAGTACTTTTCATCAACATCAACTTATCATCCAAAGCGGCATTTAATTTCTTTAATTCTTCATCATATATGAAACAAATGAAAATATATCTCAAAAGAATGAAAAAAAAAATACACAAAATATGGTCAACATTGCATTATAATTTCGTATCAAAGGGGCATGAAAACTTGGTTGATTCATTTGTGTGAAATAAATTTAAAAAAAACTTAAACGTGAATTTACTGATGAAGAGGTTGATTATTCGATGATAAACTATACATGCACGCGCTGTTTATTTAAGGTGAGCAATTTCAAGATTTTATACCTCAAGCACTTGGAACCGTGCATACAAAAGTAAAAGTGGCAAAATACGATGGTCACTGCTTCCTGAAAATAAAAAAGAACCAAATCATATACCCACACTAAAAATCCAAATACAAACAAAACCCCAAAAATTAATTATCACCATCAAAATTCTATTTATTAAATAGTTAACCCTATATCTCCTGCTAATGAATATTCAAGTATTTGGCGATAAAATAATAATAATTTGAATAGATTAATCATCACTTAATTATCAACTAAAAATAATATTCATTAAAAATGGGGTTTCTACAACTCTAGATTTTGCAAATATTGAGAAGTGCCGAAAGATGAGTGGCCGGGATATAACTAGAGGTTAATGGTCCAACTCAGCAAATCAGTTTAGAGGTTGTTAGTGTTTGTTAGTCTATTAAGTATGTGTCGTGAGAGCTAAGCAAGGTGATTAGTTGTTGTATAAGTTGCTAGCTCTCTCTCTGTTGATTAGTTAATTAATTCATACAATTATAGAGTAACTATTATATCATTCTCTCTCTAAAATTCATTTTCTCTTTTGTTTACTCTACATTACTCAAATATTTCAACCTAGTTAATAGCAAACGTGTCACTATGTCAACAATAATTACCAAATTGTATAAGGAATTTCAAGTGTACATGTTGATACTCCATAGCCGGGAAGGCAAGCCAAGTTTGGGAAGGCTGGATTCTCAACTTCTCTGGGTCTGGTACTCCTCCGCAATCATCATGAGAGAGGGAGAAAGCGGGTATTTGTTGAGAGCATTTGAGTACTGTATATTGGTACAAAACCAATTAGATACTTGGAATTAGATAAACATGTTCCAATGGTGCAAACTGGAACTTGAACGAATCCAGAACAAAATGAAAATAATTACAAAACATAGGAATACCAGAGTTTCTCAAATGGCATAGTCAACCTGCATATAAATCCAAGTAAATTCATAGCTCAATCAAAAGAGAATAGAATAAACCATACTTCATAAAACAACAAAAAGAGAACCCAAAAACCAATCCGGAAACAAAAACGTCGGAGAACTCACCAGGAAACCCAAGCTTTCTGGGTTTAAAATTTCTTCAATAAAACCCAAAATTTCCTTGAATGGAATTCCAAAAAGCATTATCCATCAGCATCAAGCATAACCCCAGTTACATGCATTCTTTGCGAAAAAAGATGTGCAAAAGAAAAACGACCCCAAAAAAAATTAAAATCTTGTTCAAGAAAAGATATAAGAGGAAGAACATAAATTATATACCTTAATCAGAACCAAAGATAGCCATTCCAAAAATTATATTGTGAGAGAGAGAGAGTGAGAGAGAGAGACAGAGATCTTACAATGAGAATAAAAAACAACCAAATCACTCACCCACACTAAAAGCCAAACAGACAAAGGAAACCCCAAAAATTAATCATCGGCATTTCTCCTTTTTTGAATTTTCACGAAAAATTGAACCATAAACGAAACAGGGCCCAAATCTAAAAATTTGTCATAAACGAAACAATCAATTCAAAAAATTTCTTGCTAACCAAACAGAAAATAAAGAAGCAGATGAACCAACGCACCTAAAACGGTGCGATTCATTTCTGGAAAACAACGGGAAAAATCAGGCGAATCACCTCTCTAGACGGTCTGATCGGAATCGAACAGAAAGACAGACGGAGAGACATAGAGAAGAAAAGAAGAGGAAAAGGAAAAAATGGAAGATTCTTCCAGCATCTTTCCTACAAAGCGCGACAGCCACGCGAGGAGCAGGCACGCATGACCAAGCGCAAAATGGCCAATCCACTGCACAATCCCACTAAATCCCACTAAATCCGAAAAACCATGAAGAGAACGAGGGACAAAACCGGGTGGGCACTGTTACTGACAATACTTTTTCATCAGGTTTTAGAAGAGAGTAATTTCGACGAGAAGAATTTTGATGTTCATCGCATTTTAAGGAGGAAGGGGTATTGAATTCGATTTTGAGGGATTTTAACATGGGTATTCAATTGAGAATTTGAGTGATTTTCTAAAACTTTAGGGTTATTCAATCAGGATTTTGATAAGAGTTTATAAAGTCCACGTGTATTAAATCATGATTTGATTTTAAAGGGATTTTAAACAGAAGAATTTCGAGAAAATTGAATAAATTTCATAGTGTATTATTTTTTGAACAAACGATAGTATATACATTTGAATACACCCATTTGCCATAATAATATGGCTCAATTTCGTCTTTGACAAGAATCGAACCTCAGACCTCTCACTTACAAGTGAAGAGGAATACAATTATACCATAGTACGTGGCTGTGTACTTCTAAAAATTCATGAGTTTCACCTTTCCCACTGAAACTTTGAGGGATTCCACTGAAAATATACTTGAAATCTCTGAAAGTTTTAATTAATTTTGATATATTCTCTGAAGTTTGTTCTACGAAGAAGGTGGGATGTGCCGAATTGTGAGGTGGTTCATTGGCGGCCTCCTCTAGATGAATGTTACAAAATTAATGATGATGGGGCAATGCAAAGGAAGGGTGCGCCTAGAGGGTGGGGGTAAGTTATTCGATATGAACAATGGGATTCTTATAGGTGAAATGAATTTAGGCTTGAGCTCATGTACTAAGGGCACGTTTGGTGGACCAGACATGATTGGATTTCGTAGGACTGGTTAGGTTGAGATTGGATTGGATATGGGGACTTTTTGTCTACTGTTTGGTGTAGTCTAACTCCACTAGATTGGGATTAGATTGAAACGTGAAATAGCGCTTAAACAAGTCGTGACCACAACGATGATCGATGACTTTCTACGACGCCGCCCATTCATCAACTCGCGAAGCCGCCCACCCACCAACTTGTGACGCCACCACCCATTCATCAACTTGCGATGCCACCCATCCACCGACGATCAACCCTGACGAAGTTCACGACCCACAACCTCTTCATGCATTCAGATCGACGCTTAAAAATCGCAACCCACCAACCTACCATCATCCACAACGCCGCTCACAAACCCGCGACTTCCACTTGCAATTTGAATGAGATTCTGAGAAAAGAAGAGTGAAATTTCCACCTGCAATCAGATATGAGAATTTGAGATAAGAAAAGATGCTCTAACGCGACGACGACCCCGCAACGATACTTGAGATGACCCCATGACGATGTTTGGGACGACACCGCAATGATTCTTAGGACGGCACCGCAATGCTGCTTCGACGATCGCTCGAGACGGAAGAGACAATGAGACTAAGAGCAGAGGAAAGATGATGACTGAATGGAGGAAGCATCTCGCTTCGTCCACGACAGATTGGACTTGTAACCCGTGTGTGAGGGGGTTACATAACCCACCTTATTTCAGATTCGTTACCTATACCATCCAGTCCTGACCATTTCATAAGTGGACATAACAAAAAAATAGACTGAACTCATAGCCATTTTAATTGAATATAACATGTCTCATCCAACCCACCAAATGAGCATAAGAAGGCAAGCCTAATAAGAAAAGATTTATTGGGTTCAAGCCCAAATCGAATACAACCATCGGATCAAAGCGAAGCAATTATTTTATACAGTTTCATTTTCAATTTTAAGGAAATTATTTGATAAGTCACTTTACACTAATTTTATTTTGTCACCTTAAAGACACACATATATCACCTTAAAGACTCATTTTTAGAAATAACTTGTATGATATTGTTAGATGGAAAACTTGACATTGTTAGAATTACATCTCAAGGTGACAAGATGAATTATATATAATTTCATATCGATTTTTTTTTTCAATTTTCAAAATTTAAATGGGAGGGGAGAGATGCCCCATTTATTAGTGGCGTTAGGCAGCACTTTGCCGAAGTTTTCAAACTTAGGAGGGCGGGGTCCGGGTCAGGCTAAAGCGACTCTAGCCTCAAAAAAATTTGAGTTTCTTTAATTCAAAAACCCTCCCACACTTGTCCATTTCCAGATCCTCACTCAGATTTCATCCATCTCAATCACCAAACATTCCCCAGATTACAGAAGGGTCAGTAATCTGTTTATCCCCTAATTACGTTTTCTAATTTCAATTTTGTTTTTTCATATCTAGTGTTTAATCTCCAGTTGGGATTTCCTAATTTTACACTAATATGCAGCTTTTTTTTCTTCTTTCAAATTTATGGTGTTTCGGCTTTGTAATGGACTAATTTGCTTTCCGGATTTTCCTTTTTTTCCTTTGGATCAGAAGTTGGAGAATCCATTGTTTTTGGTGAGCCGGAGAATTGGGGTGTTTAGGATTTCAAGATTTTGAGGTTGAATGCTTAATTGGCTTGATTAGATTTCAATTTTGTTTATCCTTTTGCAACTGAATTGCACTATGAGTAGTGATAATTCAACCGATGGGTCTTGCAAATCTCAACGGGTTCTCGGTGATTTGACCAACTGGCCCATAAAAAGGGGCTTTTCGATGATTTCAGCTGGTTCAGGTACTAAATCTCGAGATGAGTTTGGTAAAAATGTTGATTCGGAAAATAGGGGTTCGAAATTTGCAAAGCAATTGTCTTTAGGGGTTGAGGATTTAGTAGGAGAGAAATGCAAGACCAAAACTGGAGCAGATTGTAACCCTGAAGCCTTGTCTTCGCCAAAGGGCACACAGGAATCTGTGTTTTCGCCTACTTATAGTGACATTGATGATTCGTTGAATGACAACAGTGATTCTGTTACCTTGACTATGTATAATGATATGGGAGAAAAGTCCAGTGACAGTGGAGCTAATGTGGGCAGTGCTCTAGGAATCGGTGATGCATTGATGGATAATTGCTCGTCCATTGCTTCAATTTCAAAATGCTCAGGAAGGTGTAAGAATGACTGTTGTGGTGGTGGGGGGGAAATGTCAATATGATAAAGCCGGACACGTTTCAGAAGTTAGTCAAAGCGTTCCTTTATATGAAGGATTAGTCACTGTTGTTTGCGGTAATGACGAAAAGGATCTTGGAGTTGGTAAAGTTGTAACAACCAAATATGGTTCTAATGAGTGGTCGAGGTTGCCTAGGTCGCAAAGATGCTCGAAATCCCACGAATTCAAAAAGTTGGAAAGATGCACGACTCTTAAAGGTGGTGGCAGTGCTGATTTGAATGTAGGTGATGACTTGCCCAAAGATTGCTCTTGTTCGTTTTGCTTGAAAGGTATGACAACTTACAACTCCTGGTTATGTTGGTTTTTATACCTGCTTACTTGTGAGGTGGAAGTTCAAATGTTGACTGACATAAGTTTGGTTCTTTTGCAATCTGACAATCAGCTGCTCACATCTTGTCGGATCTTCAATACCAGGATATCAAGGGTCAAATTGCTGGTGAGTTTGTGCAGAATGTGTAGGAAATGCTGCTATGGTGAAACATCTTAACTTGTTTTTCGACGTTGTTTTTTCTTTCCTTTCTGGAATACTTTTACTGTTCATTAATTCGATTTTTGCCTTTCATTTGACGGTAAGTTTACGTAGAGTAGACATTGTTTTTTCCATTTACTTTGAAGTAGTTTATTGTTAGTTAATTTTACATTTTATCTTTAGCATTGAAGAGGAGTAAAAAAGAAGCGAGCATATTGGTTGAGAAAAGTGTCAGGGGAAAGGAGATTAATACTAAGGGTCGACTACACCCAAACAAAGTGTCAAAAAGTGAATATGATCTCTCGAGTCAGTGGAGATCACTCTTTCTTAACATGGAGGATGTGCTTGTTCATGAAAGCAACCATCTTGTGAGTATAACTTTGTTTATTATGGCCTGGCTTGCACTTTCTTTGGGAAGAAACTTTCTTATCATTTTTATTTTACCTATCTTGGAGAAATCTTTCACATTTGCCTCTATTTCAGTTTTATGTTAATGATCCATAGCCTTTTGATCAATGAACCTTAATTAATGAAACTTTAGTCTGTAACATGAAGTCCCACATCCTATTGATGGCCATAAGGCAGTGGAGGGAAACCTAGATTCGACTAATTAATTTGTGGTGTAGCAGTGTTAGTAGTCAACCTAATTTTGTAAAATCTTTGTATTGCAGATTAGATTTATTTTGTTAACTAGTGACTTTTCCTTTTGGGGGTCTTAATGTGATTTATTCTCTGGTTTCTGTTTGGCAGGAAGACGGTTTTGTCACACTAAAAAATTTGAGGGACAACTGCAAGACGGAACTTGAAATTACCAGTGAAATGCCTTCCAAGAAACAATAGTCTGTTTCCACATTCCGGTACTTGTGTTATTGTAAGATTGTTTGTCACTTTAGTTTGTCTACTTGTGCATGTGTACCCATGTATTCATGTAATGTTGTTTGAAGACTGTTTTCTTCCCCAATTTCAAAACTCAGGAAGCCTGCTTTCTTCGTCTTACCATTTTTCTTAATAAGCTGTAAACGTTCATCAAATTCGTGTAATATTCATTTAGATTATTCCTTGCTTGGACAAACCTATCTCGAAGCATTAACACTTTGCCATCTGTCTACACTCAACCCTTATTTGGCACATAATTTTCATTTGAACAAGCCTTGGGGATGGACCGTAGGAATTTACGGGCGGTGAGTTTTCTTATCCACTGCCTTTCATTTTTATTGATTGAACTTTTTCTTACTTGTGCTTATAAATGAGTCATTATTTTATTTATGTTAAAAAAAACCTGAAAGAATTCGAGCTATTCGAATATCTGTTACTATTGACAACGTCAAATGGAATGGATGCTGCTATCGATTTGCAACATTGCCTTGTCTGCTGCAATGAAATAAATGATGCTGCTATGATATTGTGAGATTGAATGCTGCTGTCATATTCAATTGCAAGTTGAATTTTTTGATCAAGGAATTAGGTAAGTGATATGTTCTACTTGTTCTCCATGATTGTTACTTGAAGGAAGTACAAGAGTTTCTATGATTTTATACCCGCATTTTGCATTGGTGTAGTTTCATTGGAAGGGCTACAACTTTCTACTATCACAGCTTTTCTTGGCTGAGACGGCTAAAAATGATAAGCGGTTCTGGTTAAGGTTTGCTTGCATGAATATTATGATAATGTTGACATGGCTTTGACGCCGAAATGTGAGGTATGTTCAGAATTGCGTTGTCTGAGAGACTTTGGGTGAAGCTTCAACTCTTCTACAACTACAACCCTGGCCAATGAATTGTTATTTGGCTTGGCCGAACTTGACTTCATGCTGCTTACCATTTCAGGTTTTTCCTTTGAGCCCTACACAAATGCAGGTGTGACATTCGTAATTCGTAAGGATCAATTGTTAGGTTGCAATAAAGTAAAACTTGACAATCGTAATGTCAACTATCATATGGTTAATTGTATTTTCTTTTGTATGGAATCCCCCATAAATATTTAATAATTTTCAAAGTAATACTTGTGCAGCATCAGTTTTATATAATCACAAAGAATCGCTTGACATTGGTTTATTGAAAGGACAATTGATTAACAACCACTTAATGGACTATTTAATCATTTTTGACATTTTGTGTAGCATCTGTGTTACAGATATTTGTGCAACATCAGTTTTTATACATTTTTTTATTGTCATTTCTGCAACATCAATTTTTGGAGAATATTCTAAGACTTTCATCATTTTTGAAAGATTTTGTGCAGCATCAGTTTTTATTGATTATTCTATTTATATTTTAAAATGCATATATATATATATATATCTAATTATTTATGTGTAGCATTAGTTTAACTTTATGTTTTGTTTTTTTTTTTGGGTGTAGATCATTGTTGCCAAAATTAGATTAACCGAAATCAACCCAATTAAGTCCAAATTTTAATGCTCGCAAGTGTACGAATCGTATAGTAGTATAGTAGGCAAGCACAAGATCGTTCCAACTAGGATTGAAATAATTCTAATTATCTAACTTAATTTGTATTGCACTTGAATTGAAATGGAAAAATTGATGATTTAAGAAAGAACTTTGAAATTGTAAACGTAAACAAAAATCAAATGAGCTTAGATAAATGTCAAGAACAACAAGAAATCAAATTATAAATCAATTGCGAAAGACACTAGAGCATCCGATTCACCATAACCAATCCTACTTAATTCCAACAGTTAATTATTAACGAATAAACATCCAACTTGACGGTCTAGTTCCTCTAATTCATATAGTATCCATGGCTTCTAGATTACTACGTATACTCATATATGCTAATAGTCTATGGCATCTAGACTACTAAACACGCACAAGTGCATTAACAATTTGGGAACTAATTAAAAGACCGCATGAAACCTAGTGTATGGCATCTACAACAAGGAATTCATGGTACCATTTGCAACACGCTAAACCCGAATTTACAACATGGCATATGTGTTAACTCGCATCACATACACTCGATTCAAACCCAAGTGGTAGCTAATCACAAGAATTAAGATCAAGTTCATAAGCACAGCAAAATGATACTCAAGGGAATGAAAATTCATAAATAATTAAACTGAAAAACTAAGCAACCATGGTTAGGCTACATCGTAGCCCTAGCAAAATGAAATTAGTTCCCAAACATGATCGAAATTGGTACTGAATCCATAAGAAATAAGAAGAAAATTTAGTTTAGGAAAAGCCTGAAAAATCCCCTGCTTTGCCGCTACCTTCTTTTCCTTGCTCTGCCGATGCCCCCTTTTCCTATTTCCTTTCTTCTCCTTTTGAATCCTGACCAGGTTGCCTCTTTGATTCCTTTAATTAGCCGTTTCTTTCTCGTAACCGTCGAGACCTTAACGCCCATTTATTGATAAAAAATAGCAGATAAGAAGCGGAAAAGAATTGAATTTTTCACTAGCCACTTCGTACACTCAAGCACCCTTTTTTTTTTTTTTTTTTTTTACCCTCTGCTTGATTAGTAACTGATATTTCATCTTCCAATTCCACTTCCAACAAATCTTGAAGTAGCCAAACTGCCCACTGCAAGTGAACTGAACGGGCAGCCAAAATATGAAAACTGGATATGCCCATACCATTCGTCCATCGATGACCCACAAACAAGAGATTGAAACAGAAATTCGGTGTGTCGGTTCAAATCTAGGAAAATGAGATAAACAATGCAAATTCTTCTTTCTTTTGTCGGTTCGAATTCAAGAAAAACCAGCCTGATAGTCACGTGCACAACTTTGTTGCATTAATAGGTTGACAAGTCAATCTCCTTTGCTTGCAAAAGGATAGAAATGCTGCTCCTTGTTGGACAAAAGAGCAAATCTGGATAAAGTTTAAGTGAGAATAAGTTTAGCTTTTTAATACTGGAGCTTAACAAGACAAATAATTCCCAAGATTAAAAATGGAGCCTATCTTTATACGAGCCAATTATACAATGGTTACTTTTTAAACAAAAGATAAAAGAAAGTAAGCCAGTTATATTGCAATTTAGTCATCTCTTTTCCCTAGCCATAATGGTACAAAGATATGTAAATTCTTTCATTTAAATCCAACATGTCATAGGAGAAATGTAATTTTTCGGGCAAAATAAGTAGTATAATTTGTGCTCATCAATCATGTACGTTGTTAAAGTGTTGAAGTGTGTATATGAAAATTGTGTAGTAATTGTGCCGCTTTATCCGCATACTAGTTATGAGGATTTGTGTGGGCAATTAACTTTTAGGTTTCCAAGTTTGTCATCAGGAGGCTTTTTGTTGAAATTCTCATTGTACGGAGGTGAACCAAACTGTTTATTAGAGTGCAATGAAGATATTCAGACTATTCTATTAATGAATAAATTGATTTCAAATCTAGTTGTTGATATTTATGTTCATGCTAAAGAGATGTCTATTGTCTCTATTGGTAGTGTGTCTTCTTTTTGTCTAAGTGAATCTAATAGTATTGGAGATGAGAACTAATATTTGGGTAAGTATGGCTCTTATAGACCTCACCATTATGCAACAAATGAGTGACAAAGTTATATTTCTTATGAGGGTCAAAGTTATGAAGATGGTGCAGTTGAGTTTCGTAGAAAACTTACACAATACTTTATTAAGGTTGGTTTTGATTTCAAGATCATTAGAATGATTGGAAGCATGTTACTGTTGTTTACTCAAAGAATTTGTCGGAGGGGTGTCAATGGTGTGTTCATGCTATTGTGCAAGAGCTTAGTGGTTGTTTTATCATAAAAAAATTAAATAATATTCATACTTGCACTGGACGTATTCGTTAAAAGAAGAATAAAAGGTTTGGTCCTTCTGTTTTGTTCTCTTTGTTGGCTGTCAAGGTTTGTTCGAATCAATCTATTAAGGCAAAGGATGTTATGAGAGAAATGAAGGAGAGTTATGGTTTTGATGTTAAATACCATGCAGCTTGGTATGGCAAAGAGATTGCATATAATGAGGTTAATGGTGATGAGGCTCTCTCCTTTGGATATTTGTCTTGGTACCTTGATGAGTTTGTGCGTACCAATGATGGATTCTTTTGTGCACTAGAACTTGATAATGATAGTGATCGGTTTGAAAGGTTATTCATATCTTTTGGAGCTTGTGTTAAAGGATTCTGATGGTGTAGACTACTGTTGTTCCTTGATGGTACATTTTTGAAGGGAAGATATATCGGTACTCTTTTTGGTTATTGTGCTAAAAATGCAAATAATAGTAAGTTTTTTTTTAGTTGTTATAAATTACAGATTTGTGATATCGTTTTGGATTTCAATATTTATATATTTTGGATAATCAGGTTATTCTTTTTGTGTAGATTTGTTTATTAAAGTGCAACATCAGTTTAATAATGTGCAGCATTTGTTTATTAATGTGGAATGGATTGGGAAGCAATAAATGTTTTATGAATCAAGTTATGGGTGGGGGGTTGGCCCCCATTCCCACCAATATACGTCTAAGAATTTGAACTTTTGATTAGCATCTGTGCAGCATCAGTTTTTACAAACTGATTAATGACTCAATTTATTCTTTCTATGCAGCATTTGATATAATTATTCATTTTTTTTTCTATACAGAGATTTTTCTTGTGTTATGGTATTGTTGGCATAGAAAATGAAGACAATTGGACATGGTTTGTTGAACATTTGGCTCGGATATTAAATTACCAAAGAAGGAAGATCACGTTCATTACCGACCAACATCATGGTCTTTTGAATGCTATTCGAAAGTACTTCTCTACTGCTTCTCATGGTTTCTGCATTATAAATTTGAGGGAAAATTTAGAGAGGCGATGTGCAGGTAATAAGTTTTTGAATGATCAGTTGTGTGAGTATTTCAAAAATTGTGCATATGCATGTAGTGTTGAAGATTTTGATAGGAATATTGAGAAAATGAGAAGTGTTGGCAGAGATATTTTCAATTCATTTTTAGATGATCTTCCAAAAGAGCATTATTCTATTATACATTTTTGGGGAAATCGATGGGGTGAAATGAGTAATACAATTGTAGAATCATTTAACGCAATGATTTCTGAAGAGCGTCGCATGCTTATTCTTGATTTGATTGAATCGATTAGGGGGAGGTTGATGGTCATGATGTCCGACAGGATGAATGTTTCAGAAAAGTGGTTTTCTTTGTTATGTCCGAAAAAAGAAGATGATCTTAGAAGTTTTGTTCAAGAAGGTAGTCATTGGATTGTTAGTAGGTTATCTAATGATGTGTTTGAGGTTCGGGGGGATAAGAACTCTTTTGTTGTTATGTTGGATCAACATCAGTGTTCATGTGTTCAATGGAAGCATAAAAGATTTCCTTGTGCTCATGCTTTGTAAGTTATTCTGCATGATCATCGTGATATTGAGGATTTTGTGGATGACTATTGGAAAGTTTCTTCTTACAAGCTAAGCTATCAATTACCTATTGTTCCAGTTTCTAACTTGAACAATGCCCACTTTTGATCTACTAAATGCTCATGTTAAGCCCCCTCTTACAAGGAGACAAGGTGGTAGACCACTTATTCATCGTTACAAGTCTAAATATGAGACAAGAGGTGTAAGATGTAGTCTTTGTCATCATACTTCACACCACAACAAGCAGACTTGTCAGGCTTTATTTTTATTTTTTGAGTTTTGAATTTTTTGTATTCGGGAGTTTGTTATCAAATCAATTTTTTGTTATTTTTTATGCAGAATAAATTTTTGACTTTATGTAAAATCATGTTATATGTTTTGTATGTAGCATCAGTTTTTGTATTTTGCAAATTTTGATCCCGAATCGAGATGTGATGACCATCACCTATAGGGTAACGAAGCCAAAAAGTAAAAACGAAAAATAAAAACTTCTCTTATACAAGTAATTATTACAAAATCCTTATAGAGTACAAAAATAAGAAAACTCTTAAATCCCTTGTCTAACCTAAACTCAGCTCGTCTAACACCTGTCTTGTCAAATAACTCATCTGTAAAATAAAAGGGTAACTGTCGTTTAGTAAGTAGAATATGTAATATGTCAGTCAAGCGATGCCATTTTAATCACTATAGAAAATACGATAATAGTATCAAATCATCCATATCACGTCATCCCTTTACGTGTTTATTATATCCTTCATAAATAGTAACTCATCACGTGACTCCTATTGGCAATTCTGCCCTAATGTCTCCGTGTGCAGTTTACATTTATTCCTCGGATTAATGCAACACTAAATTTCTCATGCTCCATGAACAATTCCAAATATCCACATATCACTATATTAATAATTCTAAAAGCATTTCCACAAAGTGGGGGAAAAGAGAGTTAGGGAAGTGTGAAAAAGTAATAAAAAAATGAAAGGTAATGATGGTGTCTGATAGAGTGGAAAAAGAAATATGGGGTCTCACATATAAGTTTGCTATTCCAAATTTTACAAATTTTCTATCATGGAGAAAATGAATAAACAGATTGAAAAAGCTATGTAATATTTGAAATGGATAGATTAAAAAAGAAATGTAACATTCGAAAAATATATGTAATTTTTTTTTGCAAAAATGAGTTATAACAATGTAATTTAAACATTAAAGTTCATAACAATTGAAATGTAATTTTTTTTTTTCGGTTCAATATGATTTTTGTTTGTCCTTTACTTCAGCTGCTTTCTTTTGCTCCTCAAACTTCATGGTCTAGCTTAATCTATGATGTATTATCTAAGATGCAATATCACGGCGCACACAGTTGACTTCCCGCTTGGTTAAGGACTTTTTTCATTTTTCCGCATTTTGCTATTATTCGGATGTAGTACAGCGCAAAAACACCACAATCATCTCTATAAAATAAGTTTGCATAATTAGTATTCAGCATCAAGTTTAATAGAATTAGCATGCTACATCAGTTAAAGCAGACAATATACAGCTTGAGTTATAGAAGAATATATAGCTTCAGTATGCAACATCAGTTATAGTAAACTCATTCAATATGCAGCATTAGTATTATATGGAATCTAATAATTGGTCTACAATCATTTTATCACTGAACATTTATTCATAATCAACAAATTTTAAGAATTCCAACAACATTAATATTTAGTCAGAATCATTTTACTATCTTATTCATTGCAAAAATTAGTTTAACCATAAATATGTAACCAAGAACAGTAAGTCAATTAAAACAATCAAAATACACAATTATACTTACAAGCCAAGCTGGATTGGACATTGTTTATCTTCATCAATCTCAAAAGTTGCATTTGTAGGATTCCTTCGGATGTAGTCATTTGTTGAACTTTTCATTTCATTTAATGGCAAATGGAATAACCTGTCTCTGTTATTATACCATTCTTCAACCCTTTTGACCTTTATACAGATTAAGTGTAGGTTTGAAAGAAATGTACTAGGAAATCATTGAAAATATAAGCGATACTGAATTTAGACTTAGCACTTTATATGCACTGTCATTATGGATGTTTGTTTCACATTCTTGAAGGTTTTTTCTATTAGAGTTGTAAAAATTGAAACGCCCCTCCTTTGTGTCGAACACAAGCAATGTGTAGTGTTCGTGATTTAGAAGAGGTATAAAGATTTTTCGCACAACTCTCATTTGTTCGTTTAATTGTTCCCCCAAATTGTGCTTTAATTCTTTCATCTTGGCTTCATCATTTTCATCATTGGTGAAGTTCATCTGTTTATCCAAAACATAATTAATAGATGGACAATTAATATGCATCATCAATAGACATTTGTATGAAACATCAGTATGCAGTTTCAATGACATTCAATAGATTTTATCTAAATTCAATATTTATAACTTACAAAGAGATTGACCGAGAAGTAGAAGTTTTGATGAGCCAAATTGCTTTCTTGTTCCCTGAGAATGTAGTTGTGTGCATTAATCAAAGTATTTGTAACTTTGTCATCTCCAAGGAATCTATCCCTATCTTCTTTCATCACAATATTATCATAGTAGCTAAACTCATTTGCAGTTGATGACCAATATATGTCCATGAAATACAATATACATATAAATATGTTAATGCAGGATCAGTATTTTGAAGTATAACAGAAATTACAGATTTAGTTGTAAATTTTTCTTATACTGGTGCTTTTTCCTCGAAAAGGTTGATGGCTTTTTTGTCTATTGTGTTTAGGAAAAAGTATGCTAGATGACCTTTCCACTCATTTGTTTCTCTTGTTTTCTCCATGGCAGTGTAATAGAAATGCATATCCCACTTTTTTCTTCTGGCTTTTTGCTTAATGCGTCTGACCATTGTTCGAGTTTGAGGTTGAACAGGTGTTTCAGATTATGTTCGTACTTTTTCTGGGGTTTGCATAACCTATTTTGACTGGATATCTACATCTTGATCAGAAGCGATTATGATTTTGTCCTCAGTTTTAACAGGTCCACTTTCAGTTGCAGAATCAGTAGCAAAATCTTGATGAACAGGTTTCTCATTTTTCTTTTCTTTTTCTGTTTCATCCTCATTGATGAAACCCAAGGTCTTGTTTAGCTTAGAAATTTCTTCTTGTTGCTTCTTCACCAATTATTCTAGAGAAATCTTCTCAACTTTTAGAACCTGAAATTTCTCTTTTATTTTTTTCCATTTTTTCCTTGTTTGTTGCATTTGGTTCACACTGCTTCTTGTAGGACTTTTCTTGCTATCATTCAAGGTCATTCTTCTCCTTCAACAGTCTTTTGCTCTTTTCTTGCAATTCATTCTTTTCTTCTTTTCATTTTTTCTTTTGTTGCCTCAACGCAGTGTTGTTTTTCTCCAGTTCACTTTTCTGTTTTTCTAATTCTTTCTTCTCTTTTTCCAACTTCTTGTTTTGTTTTTGCAAGTCCCTATGATCCTTTTGCAAAACATCATTCTCTTCAACAATTTTCTCAATTACATAATTCTTGAAGTGGCATGTGTTGATAACATTATTCAACATATGAAGTCAAAGTTTCGCCCTCATTTTCCAATACTCTGCATGATCTGTTTGGCTTTGAGAGAGCTTTTCTTATGTTAATTCCTCTTCTGAATTTTGACATTCCCATTTTTCTTCACCCGTAAGTGGAGCAAGAAGCCATTCATAGAATGTTTGTTGCTTCCTTGTCTTAATTCCTGACTATTCGGCTTGAACTGGCAGTTGAGGAACAGATGCTGCATTTCCTTGTTGTTCCTTATCTTGAACTGGCAATGGAGGGACATTTTCTTCTTGTCAATGTGGGTGAACTGGGATTTGAGGAACTGAGGTGCTTGGAGCCATTTTTTTCACTGCCTCTTCTTGCACTATAGGAACTGATTCTTGAATTGAAGTACTTGGAGGCTCTTTTTGCACTGCCACTTCTTGCACTAGAGGGATTGATTATTCAATTGATGTACTTAGAGCCTCTTTTTGTATTGCCTCTTCTATATGGAAATTAATCACATTACTGATTACCCTATTAATTTCAATCATGTTCATGTCTGTGATGTTCGCATTTCTTTCTTCATTTTCAACAGTTGGATAAGCAGTATCATGTGCAACATTTTGATCATCTTGGACTTGGTCATTTGGAATTTGGGTGCCAAAGATACTCTGACTATCAACCAGTGTGTCAAAGTGATCTTCATTTTTATTTTGTTCTCCACCCTCTTCCTCCTGATAGGATTCAAAATCAAGAATTAGTATGAATTATTACTTATACAAAGATTTAGTATGCATCATCAGTTATGGATTATAATGACAAAGTTTCAGTTTTATAGCAGAATAATTATGCAGCATCAGTTATGGATTATAATCACAAAGCTGATGTTTATAGTAGAATAATCATACAGCATCAGTTATAAGAGAATCAAGAATATGAATCAAATTTTATTATTCATTATTTTAGTTATACAAGAATTAGTATGTAGCATTGCTTTTATATTTTTTTAGAGTGCATCATTACTTATATAAGTTTTTAGCATGCATTATTACTTATACAAGAATTAGTATCCGACATTAGTGATAAAAAATTAGTATGCAACATTTGTTATACCAAAATATGTAGCACCAATTATACTAGAATTAGTATATAGCACCAGTTGTAACAGCCCGTCCCGACACTTACGTCACTAGGGATGTGAAAGGATGAAATTACCCTTGCGGGGATTATTTGGCATGTGTGTATGTATGTGTGTGAAAATGGTCCAATGGTGCACTACCCTAATTAATGGGAACCAATCAAAGTCCTTGACAATTGATTGGTGACTAAAGAAAACACACACACCTCACACACACTTTCTCTCTACTCGTCACTTTCTCTCTATCTCAAACTCGACTTTCTCTCTCTCTCTCTTCCCTCACGTACGGACCACGCCCAAGGACACCAAAATCTTCATGGATCGAAGCAGAAAATGACTCCATTGTATTCCTGAGGTCCATACAAACCCATCGACACCAATTTTAGGTAAGAACTCGTACGTTTTCACGTCGAAAACCCGAGGTCCGATTTAGGTACTATTCATCAAGGACCTCGAAGACTCAGAGCTTCAAGAGAAGTGAAGCTAGTTCTAGTTGTCCCAGCAGAGGTTTTAGTGCCACTGGTCAGAGGCGAGGTGGTAGACTTACTGGTGATCTCAGATTTCAGAGACAAGGTGATTCGGATAGAGGGAATGTACCTTTGTGCCGTAGGTACAATAGCAGACACTTTGGAGAAAATAGACAAGAAAGCAGTGGATGCTTTACTTGTGGATAAATGGGACATAGAGCTGCAAATTGTCCCCAGAATCAGTAAATGCCCCAGCAGTCTTCTTTGCCACCACTAGCGCTGATCCAGCAGGTACCTGGATCTAGTAATTATGGTTAAATGAGCCGTGGTGTGCAGGATTAGAGTCGTACAGGTCACAAGAGGTGACTCCGACTTATATACTAGCATTGATCAATGAGTTATGAGTACAGCCGCACAGGTCATATTAGATGATTCCGGCTGGGTAGACGAGCTATAGATTCAGCCGTACAGGTCATACTAGCTGACTCCGGTTGATATATTTCTTGTTATTGATGATGTTGCCAAAGAGAGTAATGATGGAGCACGATCGAGGCGTGCATATGTATTTCTAATGAAGGGCAAGATGGTAATGTTGCACCCTTGAGGATTGTTGCTTACTTATTGAGACAACAGTGAGTTATCGTTATTGCGGGCTGCAGACCGTAATATCCATAACTTATTGTTGGATTCGTTAAACGAGTAAACATGTAGGTCATCCTACATTGGTATGGTGTTATTCAGGGTATCCAGTGATGGTGAAAGAGGTAGTTATGCCAGTGAATCTTATCCCGTTGAATTTTGTGGATTTCGATGAGATTTTAGGCACAGACTGGTTGCATTATAATCGTGCCAAGATAGATTGCTACGGGAAATCAGTTACTTTCCATCGACCTGGATGACCAGAGGTTACTTTTGGGGGTATGCAAAGTGAAGTGAGGTATGTCGTTATTTCTGCTGTGAGAGCAAAGAGATCGTTATCGAAAGGTTGCCAAGGATATTTAGTTCATGCGGTACTAAGAGATATTGCTCTAAGTAGTGTGGAAGAGGTCAAGGTGGTTAGACATTTTCCTGACGTTTTCCCTGAGAATTTACCTGGATTGCCGCTAGGCAAAGATGTGGAGTTCTCTATTGATTTGTTTCTAGGTACGGACCTTATATTAGAGATTGGTTCATGATGAGTTAAGGGAATTGAAAAGTCAGTTGCAAGAATTGGTTGATAAAGGTTCCATTCAACCTAGTATGTCGTCGTGGAGAGCCCAGTTTATTTATGAGGAAGAATGTGGACATTAAGACTATACATTGACTATGGACAATTGAATCGAGTAACGATTGAGAATCGTTATCCATTACCGCGTATTAATGATTGTTTGATCAGTTTAGAGGTGCCTGTGTATTTTCAAGGATTGATTTGAAGTCTGGTTATTACCAATTGAAGATTAAGAGTGATGATGTCCCTAAGACGGTTTTCAGAACTCGTTATGGTCTTTATGAGTTTTTGGTGATGCCATTCGGATTGACGAATTTTATGAATTTGACAAATGAAGTATTCCAGGAATATCTCGACAGGTTTGTTATCGTTTTCATTGACGATATTCTAGTATACTTAAGACTAGAGCAGAGCATGCTAGACATCTTAAATTGGTATTACAAAGATTGAGGGATCGTCGATGTATTCTAAGTTTAGCGAATGCCAATGTTGGATGAATCAAGTGGCATTTCTGGGACATGTTATATCTACTTAAAGTATTCAAGTGGATTCTTAAAAGGTAGCAGAAGTTGAGAATTTAGAACAATCGCGAACTGTGACTAAGATTCGGAGTTTTCTTAGCTTAGCAGGCTATTATGGACGGTTTGTGAAAGATTTTTCAGTCATTGCCTTGCCATTGACGAGATAGACGAGAAAAGAGGTTAAGTTTGAGTGGGATGAAAATGGTGAGCAAAGTTTTCAACAGTTGAAGTATTTCCTCACTCATGCACTTGTGTTAGCACTATCATATGATAACGGGAATTATGAGGTCTATAAGGATGCTTCTTTGAATGGTTTGGGATGTGTATTGATACAAAGGGTAGGGTAATTGCTTATTCTTCACGGCAATTGAACTTCATGAGGTGAATTACCCTAATTATGATTTGGAATTAATCGCTATCATCTTGGCTTTGAAGATTTGGAGACATTATCTTTACGAAGAAAAGTGTAAGATTTGTATGGATCATAAGAGTCCCCAATATCTGTTTACTCAAAGAGATCTTAATCTTAGGCAACAAAGGTGGATTGAGTTGCTTAGTGATTATGATTACACGACCAGGTGATCGTGCAAATGTTTGGGCTGATGTACTTAATATGAAGACTCTCGTGAGAATAAATGCTTTGTATGCTTGTTATGTTCCTCTTCTTGCAGATTTGAGATCTACTGGAGTAAAGTTGGAAATAGAAGAATGAGAAGAAGCCTTGCTTGCTAGTATCCAAGTTAGGCTTATTTTTAATTAATCGTATACTCGATGCCCAGAGGATTGATGAAGAAACCAGGAATTAATTGAGGCAAAGAATATCGAGAAAAAGAGAGACCTCAGAGTTTGAGAATCAGATGGCATGCTTATGCAAGAGAACAAGATGTATGTGCTTAATGATGTGGAACTAAAGAAAGCAATTTTTGGACGAAGTACACTGTTCAGCTTCTACAATGCATCCCGGAAGTACTAAGATATGTCATACCATTCGATCATGTACTATTGGCCGGATATGAAAAGAGAAATTTTGAGTATGTAAGTAAATGTATCATATGTCAGCAAGTTAAAACGGAAAAAAAGAATCCTTTTGGATTGATGCAGTTACTTCCCGTTTCACAGTGGAAATGGAAAAATATTACTATGGATTATGTGTACAAACTTCCTCGTACATGAGACGGTTATGATGGAATTTGACGTGGTAGATGATCGGCTTACTAAGTCAGAGTATTTTACTCCAGTGAAGAGCAGCAACCTTTCCAGACAAGTGCAACGGTTAATTATTTGTTTTATGAAAGAGAGATTTGGACTTACGGATCTGTTGAGCTTTTTGGGTATGTTGGTCACTTTTAAGTTTTGGGTAACTTTTCAAGAAACTTCGGATACAAGATTACTTTATAGTGCAGCATATCATCCTCAGACAGACAGACAACAGAGAGGACAAATATACTGAGATATTCGGTATGGCAGTTTGGTGACGCTTGGATTAAAAAGTTGGATTTAATGGAATTTGCCTACAACGACAACTTTCATTCGAGTAGTGGTAGGACACCATTTGAGGCACCTTATGAGAAAGCTTGTCGAACATCTTTATGCTGGTCAGAGGTTGGTGAACGAGTTTTAGTGGGCCCTGAGTTAGTGAAGGAGACTACTCAGAACATTCAGGTTATTAAGTCTAATATGAAAACGGCCCAAGATCGCCAAAAGAGTTTGGCAGATAGACATGCCACTGATAGAGTGTACAAGGTCGGTGATTGGGTATTTTTGAAGTTATCGCCTTGGAGAGGTGTTGTTCGATTTGGAAAGAAAGGAAAGTTGAGTCCTAGGTACATCGGGCCGTACCAGATCACCGAGCGAGTTGATGAAGTTGCCTATAGACTTGAGTTGCCGTCAGAGCTGTCTAAGGTACATAATGTGTTTCATGTGTCGATGCTTCGACATTATGTCTCAGATCCTTCACATGTGATACCTCATCAACCCTTGGAGATTAGTTCAGATTTGACTTATGATGAGGAGCCATGGACTATATTGAATTGGAAAGAAAAGGTTTTGAGGAATAAGACGGTGCAATTGGTTAAAGTTTTGTGGATGAACCATTCAGTGGAAGAAGCTACTTGGGAGACGAAGGATTGGATGAGGGAGATGTACCCGAGGTTGTTTTATGAGTACTAGTGGATGGTTTTGGTTATGTAAATTTCGGGGACGAAATTTTTATAAGGTGGGTAGATTGTAACAGCCCGTCCCGACACTTACATCACTAGGGACGTGAAAGGACAAAATTACCCTTGCGGGGATTATTTGGCATGTGTGTATGTATGTGTGTGAAAATGGTCCAATGGTGCACTACCCTAATTAATGGGAACCAATCAAAGTCCTTGACAATTGATTGGTGACTAAAGAAAACACACACACCTCACACACTCTCTCTACCCGTCACTTTCTCTCTCTCTCAAACTCGACTTTCTCTCTCTCTCTCTTCCCTCACGTACGGACCACACCCAAGGACACCAAAATCTTCACGGATCGAAGCAGAAAATGACTCCATTGTATTCCTGAGGTCCATACAAACCCATCGACACCAGTTTTAGGTAAGAACTCGTACGTTTTCACGTCGAAAACCCAAGGTCCGATTTGGGTACTATTCATCAACTTTTTGTTGGCTTTGTTTTAGGACAATCCAAGCTCACAGGGAGCTTTGTGAGACCCTCACGAACCTCGGAGTGTATCGTTGGCTCGAGTTGGATGTAGGGAAACCCCAGTTCGAAAGTGGTCGATTTTTGAGATTTTGCTCCGTCGTGATTCGAAGCTTTTTGGAGGTTTTTGAAGGTATAGCCCTCTTCCTCTCTTAATTTAGAGCACATAGGAAGAAAAATGAGTTGAAATGGTGAAGAAATGGTCGAGATATGACGAGTTGCAGGTTTCCGGCGACCGGTGGCCGGCGCCCGCGACCCAAGGTTGAAGACGACATGCGCTGGCGCGTGCCATGCGCGTGGAGGCGCGTTTCACAGTTCCTTGTCAGACGCGTAGGGGCGCGTGAGCTACAGTAAAATTATTTTAAAAATATCACGACGCTCGTGACGTCGTGTAGGTCTCGTTGGTATATTCATATGCCAAAATTGAGCTACATATGAGAAGTTATTAGTAATTGTCGTTTATGTGCGTTAATTAACTTTATTTCAGTTACTTCTCATATAGGCGAGACCTATCCAGAGGACGAGCGTAGCCAGGCTAGGCACGGAGGTTACGACCCGTCTACATACCAGTGAGTGGGCAGTTATTTTCCGTATATACCTATATAAATGAGTTTTGCCTAGAAAATCAGTTTAAATGAAATGTGATATGAAATGCGATATGAAATGCCATGCAAAGTATCTATTTGTTTAATTATGCATTATTGATTGTTTATATTAATGTCGGTGCTAAGGACGCACAGGTAAGTGGCAGGTAAGCTTATATGCTAGTTATTGTGAACGAATGATGAAATGTGATGTGATGTGATATGATTAGAGCTCATAAACCTGCACACTGATATTAGTGCTCACGCCATAGGGGCTCAGTCTTTCACGTGTTGTTCACCTCTCGCACCGCATGCTCGCCTTGGATCCAAGTTAGGTGCTCAGTCCTGTCGAATAGACCACTATAGGTGGGTTCGACTCGTAGGTGACCCGCGATTTATCGCTCAGTCTTCACGTGATTGTAGCACTAGAGCATATTAGTTTATTATCAGTGATATTGTGCAGACCACTAGAGGTGGTATTGATGTGTGTGCATGGTATATATATGATTTGATTATGATGATTATGAGTTATATGATTTGTTGAGTATGATATGAGCTATATACAGCCGATGGCTGAGATGATATTTGAGTATTCAATCACATTCACAGAGATGCTTTGGCATTTAGTTGATACTTTGGCATGGCATATGCATACTTTCATACATGCGTATTTTCCAGCGGGTTTTGAGAAATATATATATATATATATATGAGTATATACTTTATTTCTGGGAAATTATACAGGTTTTACGGCGAGGGGTTATAACTTTTGAAAGGAAAGGTTTTGAAAAAAAATTGTTGCTGACCCACTCAATTTTGTTTTGCGCCCCTCCAGGTTCGAGATAGCAGAGCTTTGGTGGCCACGAGGAATCCAACGGTGTTCTGACAGAATTCACAATTGTATTTTTAAGCTTCCGAACTGTGTAAATGGTTACGTCACTCTCACGTGACGGCCAGCACACCCTCCTTCGGGACGGGGTGTGTCACCAGTTATACCAGAATTAGCATATAGCATCAGTTATACCAGAATCATTCAGTTGATGACATTTTAATTTTTTTTTTTAATGGCAAACTCATGATTTTATATAAAATATAAACACAAAATTTAAGCAGAATTAGCTTTTTTTTTAAGGAAAACTAATGAAAAGGGTTTGAAAACTTTGAGTTTTAACGATAAGGACAAAATAAAGGGTAAAGTGAATAGTACCAGGTTTGACTTTTTAGTGTAAAAATATGGTTTTTTGTTAGAGTGAACATTACCGCGGACTTTTCGTTAAAAGTCCCTTTTTTTTATTTACCATTTTGTCTACTGGGTCATCTTCTTGATTTTTGAGCTTATCTTGGCTTTGTGTTTTTATCTTCCAAGCAGCCAGTGTCATTTGTATATCTTCATCATCTGTTTGATTATCGTCTTTGTCCGGCACATTTGAAATTGTTCTTTCATCATCATCATCTTCTTGCTGTTAAACGTCATCAATCTCATCATCATCATCACCTTTTGCCATTCCGCCTGATATTCTTCTTTCATCATTGTCATCATCTTTTTTTCAGCAACTTGATAATCTTGTGGAGGTTGTGCATGATCATGTTCAAGTACCAATTTTTTTGTTGGTTTATCTTTCTTGGATTTTGCATCCTTCTTGTCTACTTGCTTAGGCCCTAGTATGGTTTCATCTTTTTCAGGATCTTCATGTTCAAGCACCAATTTTTTTGCTACTTTAGCTTTCTTGGCTTTTGGTTCCTTCTTAGCTACTTGCTTTGTCATTTTCCTCTTTTTTGATGCAGGTGGAGAATTGACAAAGTCGTCATCATCATCTTCTGAGCGTTGTTCAACTGACTCCTCAATTGGTTTTGCATTGTCCATATGTGAAAGGGTTAAAAGTTATGTTTTTTGATACTTTGAAAACAACACACAGCAGGCATATGCAAAAAAAAAAAATTTCACACAAAGTACATGTAGAATCAGTTTTTACATAAAAGTATATGCAGTATTAGCTTTACCTCCAAATTTTCATTTGCTTCTTTATAGATTTTTTCATGCAGAACTGCCAAATCCCACTTCACTGCTGTTGGCAAGTGTTTCTCCTTTTCTTCTATTGGTTTGATGATTGGGGTGTGATCACAAATCCAATACTGTAAACAAAATAAAAGTTAAAGATTTTGTATATTTTTGTAAAATGACAAAAACTGAATTTTTTTTATTAGTTTTTGTTTGCTTACCAGTAAAAGCACAACATCGTCACTAACGGTTGGTTGTTTGTCTCTTTTCCTCTTCTGTGTTCTATCAATTGACTCTATCAAGAATCTTGCTGTTTCCTTGGCTCAGTTGTACTGAATTATGTTATTGATGGAGTTATAATTCTTGGCCAAACTCCAAGGAAGTTTCCCTGCTGAGCTCCCAAGCAGATTTGTGTTGAGCAAATATAGAATTATAAGGCAGGCTGCATCTTGATTCCCTTCTGTTGTCCTAGTATCAAATGCAACTTGAATTGCTTGTGCAATTTCTCTTCTACATATTCTTGTCATTTCTGAGAAGTATTTATCAACAAATCTGTTTTCTTTTGACTTTGGGATTCTCGAGTCTCTTGTTAACTGAAGGGCTTTTCTGCCTCGATTTGGTATCCCAAATGCGTTGGAAATCATCAGCATTTACTTTGCAATATCCATTTTTGAATTTGAACATCCCTTTTTCAGTGTCATGCCGATTCGCTACATGTATGACATCCTAGTCTGATTTCTTCATTTGTAATTCACCTTTTACGTAAGCTTTCACAAGTCTGCCAAAAGGTGACTTATATATGAATGCCAAGACTTCTAGTTTTTCATCAAGTTTTGACTTGAGCTCTTGTAATAGTTCTGCAAAGACCATGTGATTCAGTCTTATTTGAACATAGTTCTCATTTGTCGTTCGACGCTTTACGGTATGAGGTTTTTGAGGTGATTTCTTTTTGGTTGCAAAATGTTTTACTTGGCGACATCTTCATAAAAAAATGAAACAATAATGAGTATAATAAATAATCCAATAATATGAAGTCATATAAATGACAAACTAGATACAAAGGGCAAATGCTTAGCACACAAGCTAGATGCAGCATCACTTAGCCCACAAGCTATATGCAATATCACTTAACGCACAAGTTATATGTAGCATCAATTAGCAAACAAGGTAGATGCAGAATTGGTTGTTAACGCACAATGTAGATACATAATTGTTTTTAACACAAGCTTGATGCAAATTCCTTTTTTCTTTTTCTACAACATATTTATGTGCAGAACCAATTTACAAACACAAAGTAGAATTATGATTAATTTACAAAGTGCAACGTCAATACAAAGTGCAGCATCAATACAAAGTACAGCATCAAGTTAAGCGGTTAATGTTTTTACTCATAAAATTTAGAAGCATATTAATTTTTTTTTTCCAGATGTTGTTGAAGAATCAGTATACATATAAACTAAAAAAGTGAAACTGAAACATCTAAAACACTGAAATTGTTTTTTCTCGAATTGGAACATTGAATTTTTTGTAAAATCAAGTGCAAAAAACAATTAATAATGCATGCGATTTTGACAGTTTTCCGAAAGTGTCTTTTGCAAAAACACTTGATAATGCATCCAAAATTTTGATAATGCATTCGTTTTTTACAGAGTTCGAAATATAATCATGCAAAAAGAATGATTTTGAGTGGTAGAAAAACCTTTGAAACATTGATCTTCTGGAAATCCGGCTGAACGTGTGTATCACTTACTGAAAATCCAGCTTGAAACAGTCAGAATCAATGGAGATTTTAGGGTTTTTTTTCTTCTGTGAAAGTATCTTTTTGCATGATAGTGTTTGAAATGATAGGTTTGGGGAAGATGAAACCGTCAGTTCGAGGTATTGAATAAGGGAAACCGGTTCGTTTTTATGATTTTTTGTCGTGTAGTGGATAATGTGTCTGTTTATTAACGGTTATAGTCGAGGGGTACGGGTTGTAATTTAGTCGGTCCGTTTCTTTTTGGGTTGGGCTTGGGTTTATGTTATTGTGTTTTTTGTCCCTCCTTGAAATGTATTAAAAGTTGTGGAGTTGTGTGAAATATGGTGTATATTTTTGTCTCTATAAGTAAGGCTCTCTTAATTTTTAGAGGAGAAATTAGTTTTTGATCAAAGTGTCTTGACTTTTTTCACTTCATATTTTTATGATAAATATTTTACATGTCAGCAATTTTTATTTGGTATTTAAAAATAGTATTTATTCATTCCCTTTTTTATAGCCTTGGCTGTTGGAAAATTGTTAATGGGAAGTTTTTTATTTTTATTTTTTATTTTTATTTTTATATTTTTATATTTTTTAATTTTTTTAAATTTTATTTTGACCGATCTATTCCTAGCTAATTAACAAGATTATCTCATTTCAATTTCTTTTACAAAAGATTATTCGTTCCCTATTTTATTGCTCATGGTACATATATCGAGTTTGTAGCCATGAATTACTATCTCATGACTTATATACTCATATATATTACTAATGATAGTGGTACATTATTTTTTTACGTTAGTGCTATTTAAGAAATCATACTTTGTAGGGTACATTCTTTTTAGTTTGAGTTGAGAATGTGTCCATGTAAAGTTTATTCGAAGAAATTTATCATGTTTTAAGCATAATGTCTGTTATTATTATTATTATTATTATTATTATTATTATTATATGGCTTTAAAGAATGTAACCATGTTGTAGGATTGAAAAATCTACTAATGTTGTAGGCCTATTTGATTGAACGATCTAGGGTTTATAGAGAGAGGGGGGCTGGCCACTTTAGAGAGAAGAGAGATTGATTTAATTGTGAGGTGTGTTTGATTCACCCCATTGTGCCTTTATTTATAGTAGTAGGAAGGGTAAAACCTTTCCCTTTAGGATTACAACATTTAATAGGTAATCTACTCCTAATAGGAATATAAGATACATTCCCATATTCTCTAGGATTTACACAATCACATTCCTATTCTAAATATGACTGCAACACTCCCCATTGAGTGTGTAAATACTCAACGAACCATCGCATCAGATCTTCAGCAGATAAGATAGAATAGTTTGATGAAGTCATCGGCACAACGGGTGATCGTGAGTCTCAAATTTAATTTGAAGTATGCATTTGCAAAAACTCACAAAAACCTTGCTATGGTAAAACCCAAGATAGGCAAAACCCATAAACTAAGGAGAAAAGTAAGAAAATATGCATAATGTCTAAAACACTCGTCAAACTGGACGGAGGTAGTGAACTCAACAGAGTATGATCATCCCAGGATGGGTGCCTCGTTAAAACATAGTTAGGTAGCAAAAACCCAGTGGGAAAAATGCTCCTAATCGTAGGGAAAAATAGTACATTAAGATCAGGTGAGTATGCTTTTAGATACTCCTCCTGAGTTAGAGATAACTTCTAAATAAAAGAACTACAAGCGATTCAACTCAGATAATTTACGCATACCGATTCCTTGGACGAGTTTCTGAAATGTAGACTTGGGTAATGACTTGGTGAATAGATCGGCCAAGTTGTCCTGGGAACGGATTTGCTTGACTTCAATGTTCTAATGCTGCTGTTGTTGGTGCGAGTAAAAGAACTTTGGTGCTATGTGTTTGGTATTGTCTCCCTTGATGTATCCCTTCTTCAGTTGCTCGATACATGTTGCATTGTCTTCAAAGACCATCGTAGGAAGGTCAACGACTGATGTAAGACCACTAGTGCTTCAAATATGTTCCATAACTTCTCTCAGCCAAAAGCATTCACGCGATGCTTCATGTAGGGCGAGAATCTCAGCATGGTTAGACGAAGTCGTAACTGGCGTTTGCTTGGTAGACCTCCAAGATATAGCGGTGTCTCCAATGGTAAAGACATAGCCCGTTTGAGAACGTGCTCTATGTGGGTCAGACAGATATCCAGCATCTGCGTAACCAATAAGGCGATAATTAATATAAGAACCATAGGGGGCGGCAACATTTGGAGATTCGTGGGTATAGAACAAGCCCAAATCCGTAGTACCCTTGAGGTAGCGGAAAATGTCTTTAACACCATTCCAGTGCTTGCGTGTGGGCACATTGCTGTATCTAGCCAATCGATTCACAACGAATGAGATGTCGGGTTTAGTGCATTGAGCCAAGTACAATAAGGCCTCTATTGCATTTAGGTAAGGAACTTCGGGTTCCAAAATCTCTTCCTCATCCTCTATTAGACGGAAAGGATCTCGTTTAACATCTAGAGTCTGAACGACCATGGGTGTACTCAAAGGCTTCGCTTTATCCTCATTAAAACGACGCAACACCTTTTGGGTGTAGTTCGATTGATGTACTAGGATTCCATCCGAACAGTGCTTGATCTCCAAGCCGAGACAGTATCGAGTTTTCCCAAGATCTTTCATCTCAAATTTCGATTTCAAGTGTGCAGCAATTTCCTCAAGCTCTGCGAGAGTCCCAATGAGGTTCATGTCATCAACATAAACTGCAACGATTGCAAATCTGGAATGTGACTTCTTTATGAACATGCATGGGCATAGTTCGTTGTTCACATAACCCTGACTTGTCAAATTTTCACTCAGATGGTTATACCACATCCGCCCAGATTGTTTCAATCCGTAAAGTGACCTCCTCAACCTAATTGAGAGAGTATTCTGTGGTCTAGAACTATTTGAACCAGTCAATGGAAGTTCTTCCGGAACTTTCATGTAAATTTATGTATCTAGATCCCCATAGAGATACGCGGTTACCACGTCCATAAGCTGCATATTAAGTTTTTCGAAAACTACCAAACTAATTAGGTAGTGGAACGTTATAACGTCCATTACGGGAGAATACGTCTCTTCGTAATCAATCCCTGTGCGTTGAGAGAAGCCTTGCGCTACGAGGCGTGCTTTGTATCGCACTATTTCATTATTCTAATTAAGCTTCCCCACGAAAACCCACTTGTAGCCAATGGGCTTCATGCGTGGTGGTGTAGGAACAATAGGTCCAAACACTTTACGTTTCGCGAGCGAATCGAGTTTGACCTGGATTGCTTGTTTCCAGTTTGACCAATCGATTCTACGTCGGCACTCATCGACGGAACGTGGTTCAATGTCATCGCTAAGCATGATGTCAGTAGCTACTGAGTACGCGAATACATCATCGACGATCATCTCATTCCTATTCTAAACTTCATCCAATACTGTGTAGTGGACTGAAATCTCGCGATTCTCGGGAGGCCGGCATATTTCATCTGAAGCATCACTGTAATCTAGAATAACCTCATGCATTGGAACAGATGAATGAGCGATGGTCGGAATCAAACTAGGGTCACTAGTTGGTGCTATTTTCCTTTTTCGGGGTTGTGAATCCTTTAAACCAATGGGTCTGCCACGCTTCAAGGTGGAGCAGATGATTGGCTAGCCGCCAATGTACCTTACCGCGTGGAAATTGCGACCTCCCTACCTTCGAGGACGGTTCGGCCTTCCCAGGCGGGTTGTTGACGTACGCGAGGTACATCTATCCTTGCATGTGTGTTTGCAGCGGGTATATGTGATCTTGTCACCTTAGCTAGATCAGTAAAAGCATCCGGCATGCTTTGAGCAATGCTCTGAAGATCTATAATTCGTCGCAACTCAGTTTCAGACTGGGCAATGCAGGGATCTAAATGAAACATAGTGGGATCATACCACGACAATTTGCGGCATTCTACGGGAACGTTAGCATGCTTATCTCCCCCTAACGAGGAGAATAATGTCTCATCAACGTGACAATCAGCAAAACGTGCGGTAAAGAGATCTCCTGTCAAAGGTTCTAAGTAGCGAACAATTGATGGCGAATCATAACCGACATAGATTCCCATTTTTCTCTAAGGACCCATTTTGGTACGTAACGGCGGCGCTATTGGCACACAAATGGCGCACACAAACACCCGTAAATAAGAGACGTCAGGCTCGTATCCAGTGACCAACTGTAATGGTGAATGTAGTTGAGTAGCGGTGGGCCATAGACAGACCAACATAGTTGCGTGCAATATTGCATAGCCTCAGGCAGATACCGGCAGTTTGGTTCTCATAACCAAAGTCCGAGCTATCAATTGAAGACGCTTTATGAAAGCTTCTGCCAGGCCGTTTTGGGTGTGAACATGGGGCACATGATGTTCCACATCAATCCCTACTGACATGCAATAATCATCAAAAGTATGTGATGTAAACTCTCCAGCGTTATCTAGTCGAATCGACTTAATCGAATAATCAGGGTGGTGAGCCCACAGCTTAATGATTTGAGCTAGGAGTTTAGCAAACGCGGCGTTATGTGTGGACAACAAGCAAACATGTGGCCATCTTATCGATGCATTAACCAACACCATAAAATATTTAAATGGTCCGCAGGTTGGCTGGATTGGTCCACAAATGTCCCCTTGAATCCTCTGAAGAAATTTAGGAGGGTCGTGAATAATCTTTGTATGGGAGGGTTGAGTATTCAACTTCCCTAAAGAACACGCTTTGCATGGCGGAACTCCAACAGAGGGATGTAACTTATGCCCGTGAGAAGATTTGAGGATACGGCGCATCATGTCACATCTAGGATGTCCCAAACGGTCATGCCAAAGCAACAAAGTGTCTTGGAACTCAGGCATAGGGCCAACCTGCCGCGAATGGTTATGATGTACAACCCACTCGGCAGACGTTCCAACTTCTCGTAAATATGCTTCTGGCCATATTCGTACGAAGTGATACAAAGAAATTCAGAACCATTATCTTCAGTGGTTTCAAGATGACATTTATTATCTCGAATATCTCTAAAACTCAGCAACGTTCTTCCGGAACGTGGAGAAGAGTGCCTCCTTAATGGTCAAGATTATACCATTAGACAACATGATACGTGCATTTCTGTATCCTTCAATCAGGTTGGATGGGCCTGAGAGAGTTGTCAAATGAGCTTTCTTGGGTATTAAGTTAGTAAAATAGTGTCGTTCACACAAGATGGTGTGTGTAGTTGCACTATCTGCCAGACAACTAACTTCCCCACTAGACATACCTAGAAATAAATTGATTGAATTGGTCACATGCATAGATATAAGTCCATTCGTTCAATTAAGTAATTCGAGAAAATAGTATCCATTCAAATAACAATCCATAATTCAAAACAAACCAAAACTAAACAAATTATTCCAAATACTTAGAAAAATTGTCGAAAATTAAACCATAAACCTAGCAAAATAAGGGGTAGGGCCGACCACTCCTAGTGGGTTCGGCAACTAGGGGTAAACACCCTAAAAAGATATCTAATTTATTCATCCATAGGCGCTGACGCCTCCTGAAAATCCGATATCTCCATTGATGTAATTGCATCTTCTGGATGATCCACATGTGTAAAGTTAGACTCACGATGGGAATGATACTTGGCAATAGCCTCAGGGGAAGCTCGACATATGCGTGACCAATGATCCCTTGATCCACAACGATAGCACATGTCCAGTTCAGTAGAAGCAGCCTGAACGGGAGATTTGCCCTTATTCTTGAAGTTTGGGACCTTAGGGGCGAGTGGTGGACGCTGCTGGGTCGTAATTTTTCCCTTAGGTGCGGCACTCTGTTGACCTTGGGCCTGTGGTAGGGCTTGCCCCCCATTGCCACGGCCACAATGATTCTTTCGTCGTTTATGGCTGCTAGAATAGGTCGCATGTGCTTCAAGCATGGCGTTCGAGCCAATTGGTCGAGCTTGATGGTTCTTCATCAAAAGCTGGTTCTACTTTTTAGCGAGAAGTAAAACAAAGATGAAATCCAAAAACTTGGTGAATTTTTGTGCCCTATATTGTTGTTGCAGGATAATATTGGTGACATGGAAGGTCGAATAGGTCTTCTCCAGGAGATCTGATTCGGTTAGTTCCACTTTGCAGAATTTCAACAAAGAACGGATTCTACAAACCTCAGAGTTGTATTCATTCACGAACTTAAAGTCTTAGAAGTGAAGATCCTGCCAGTCGTGTCTTGCTTCAGGCAAGTATATGTCTTTCTGGTGATCGAAACTATTAGCCAGAGCAAGCCAGAGGGTGCGTGGGTCTTCCGTAGCAAGATACTCAGTCTCCAGTGCATCATGGATATGTCTTCGAATGAAGATCATTGCAGTAGCCTTCTAAGCTTCGTCAACAGGTTTGTCGGCGATAGGTGTCTCAACTGTGGCTCTAATACACTTTGCAGTTAAATGGAGCTTCACGTCTTGAACCCACTTTAGATAGTTTCTTCCGGAGACTTCTAGAACGAAGAAATCGAGCTTGTTCAAGTTCGACATGTCCCTAAAACGGAGGGAGAAAACGTGATTAGTCATATGGTAAGCCATAGACATATATTGTAGAATATATAGGTTCTATAGAAATGTATTGGTTTAATTTATGCATGAAAACTACAGGTTTCATGTGGTATGTTTTGAATGAAAACTTCAGGTTTCAAAGGCACTAAATTTGAAACTACAGGTTCAATTTAGTTTTTATGAACAATTAGTTCATAATGAGAGGCTCCTGCAAGAAACACAGAATGCAATATACTAACTAAGTGTAGTGGATTTGTGGTTCTTCGCGAACTCAAGTGTGAGAGCTTCATTACTACGAAAGTATATGACGGTTCAAAGTATAAAAATAAATTATTGAATCGTTAATGTCCAAAAGTGATCTTTAGGTCAATAATTTTGGATTCATTATCAGATTAATGGACTGCAGGTCACTTTTAATTAATTCAATAAATCGGGCCATATGGGGTCGATTGTATAAGCTAAATAATATTATGGGTCGAAAAATATAGCCCCAAAATAATTTGGGCTTAGTGCCATGGGTAATATGGCACGGGTTTGGGTGCCTTAAGCATAAGGCAAGGCCCAAAGGACCTCGAGTTATGGCTGCAGGCCACGGGTGAAGAAAGGAAACCCCAGCCGCAGCTGGGTTTTGAAGTTGGACCAAGGGAGTGCATGGGATAAGGCCCAGCAGGTGTTGGTCGTGTGGGTGATGCACGGGGAACAAAACCCAGCCCCGGGCTGGTGTGTGGGTTCATGTGAAGGCCCAACCTCAAAAAGTATGGTGTCATGGCTGCGGGCCAATGCAGTAGGATAGGCATGAGGCTTCAGACCCTACCGAGGTGAGTGCCAAGCCGGGCCTGGTGGCTGCTTCCACAATGATGGTGTGGTGGTATGCCGCACCATATCCCATTCCCCTTATTTTTCTTTTTTTTTTTCAAAATCCCTTAGGGTTTAGAAAACCCTAAATATGCTTCTAATTTATTTTATACATTGACTCACAAATTCCACCTAACAATTTAATTGTGCAACTTCTAATATATATATATATATATATATATATATATATATATATATATATATATCGAAAGGAAAATATAAACATATAGGGGTTCATGCATCATGGGGAATGTTTTCATGCTTCGTGGACGTTTCAAATATCTTCTTTTATTTTAAGCGTACATGATTAGCAGAAAACGAATAAGCCTTTGAATGTGGTGGATGATAGCCGTCTCCTACGATGCATCAATTCCTTAGCTTCTGGCAAGAGTGTGTTGATAACGTGTTGTATGCCTATTTGATGAACGATCTAGGGTTTAGAGAGAGAGAAGGGGCCGGCCAGTTTAAAGAGAAGATAGATTGATTTAATTGCCAGGTGTGTTTGATTCACCCCATTGTGCCTTTATTTATAGTAGTAGGAAGGGTAAAACCTTTCCCTTTAGGATTACAACATTTAATAGGTAATCTACTCCTAATAGGAATATAAGATACATTCCCATATTCTCTAGGATTTACACAATCACATTCCTATTCTAAATATGACTGCAACAACTAAAAGTTTTATGGTAAATTAATTTTTTGCTAGTTTAATGAAAGTACATATGTGTTGAGGCCCAAAAATGTCACATACAAACCTAACTAAGTCTTAAGGCACAATTGTTATGCAAGCTTTCATTCAAGCCTAAACACATGTCGAGGTGCGGGATCGAGAAGGAAATATATTTATAAGCATGCCACACCACGGTAATTAGGCCAGATATTTATACAAATCAAGCCATGCTTATGTCAATTCATCATGCCAAGCTTCTTCATGCTAGTCACTAGTTATGCTAAGCCCAAGTCACATTCTCGGGGCAAGTGAATTGTGGTGTGGACGATTATGGAAGGTTGTTAGGCCTATGCGAAATTGGGGTTATGGAAGAATTTGGCCTGCTTGGGGGCCTAAGGATCCAAGCCCATACCCTTTGCATTTCACGCAGGCAAGCATTGAGAGAGAACTAGCCTAGTTTGCCTATTTTCCTAAAAAGCCAACTATCTTAGTTAGGACTAAATTAAATTCCAGCATTAAATGCACTCTAAACCCAATAAGTCAAGCATTTAATGCTGACTTTCCCTTCCTAGCTTGCACAGATAACCAACACGCGAAAGCCATGAGGCGCACTACCTGAAGTAGCGCCTGTAGAAGGCTGGCCTGGGAAAGCTGGGCCTCGGGAAGAAGCAGAATGCAGGTTTTTACAGTGCAGCTACCTTACACCAAAAGAAAAATAGTAGGAGAGCTAGGGAGAAAGGAAATAGAAGACCAAGCCACAAAAAGAGATCCCTTTGAAGCCTAAAGAAGAACCATTCACTTACGAAAAGATGAGAGAAGTCACTAAGCAAAAGGGAGGAAGAATATAGAGACATAACCAAGAAGCACCACCCAGGAAACATATCCAGAAGACCCCATTAGCCAGAAACATCCTTTAAGCCTCAAGAATCATCATCCATGCAACCTTAGTATTACCTACAACCTTCCATTGAAAATCCCGGCCATTAGAAGCCTTGTGATTGCCCTTAGGGAAGCCCAAATCATCCAGCCAAAAATGCCATGCAACCATGCAAACACTTTCTCTCTCATGTTAAACCAGTAATCTTCTAGCTTTCACACCACGTTTCACTTGAGCGAGTCATTATCCTGATCAATCATGCTATCTTCGAGTCGTTGATCTTACCGGGGTATTTCCTAAGACAATCTAACTCTTTTGAGATATTCCAGGACTTGGTATGAATCTGAACCAAGGGAGATAAGGGGACGTTCTCAAAACCTAAGTTCACCTCGACCTAAAAGTCCCCAACAATATGATTATATATATATATATATGTACAATATTTTCAAGCTCACAAATCATGTATTTTATTTAAAATATCATAAATATAGACAACTACAAAACCAATTTGAAGTTCAAAAAGAAAATAACTAATATCAAAATACATTAATATATTAATATGGGTAAACTAGGTCCCTAAATTATCACATCGGTGAAAATTAGGTCTCTAAACTATTTTTTCCAGAAAAATCAGTCATTGAATTATAAAAATCTGCCAATTACATCCCTAATATTATATTTGAAGCTGTTATATTCTATTTTCCGTCAAATTAAGTCACGTTACTTGCATGTGATAGACATTGGAGGGTAGATTGGTAGTTTTTCATAAAGAAATAGTGTATGGAGTTAACTTTGAACGGTAAATTGGTAGTTTTTCATACGAAATTGTGTAAGTTAACTTCGGAGGGTAAATTAGACATTAGATTCGCAACCTATATGAAACGTTAATGGCTTATAGGCGAGAAAATAACGATATTACATTCTAAAATGTGTCTAGTGGCTTAAGTTGACGAAAAATTGGATAAAATAGTTTGGAATATAATGGTAGGGATGAAATTAGCAATTTTTAATGAATTTAGGTCTTATTTTACCAAAAAAAAATAATTCAGGGATCTAATTTTTACTGAGGTGATAGTTTATGAACTAAATCAGCACTCCACCCTATTAATATTACAAGTCAGAGACTTGAATAAAAAACTGAAAAGCTTCTTGTGGATCAATATCACTATCCTTCTCTGCATCATTTACTAAAACCATGATCTCACTAATGTCTATTCTAGTAAACCCACAAACTAGAGACATCGTTAACCATCGATCATTAAGGCGTGTTCTCAAAATACCGCGGTGGCTAAAAACCACATCCAAAATCTCATTTTCAGTAAAATTGCCTCATAAAATTTTCAAGCACCGTCTCCCTGCCATGCACCGACCCCATCCCCTATACCAAACAAACATCTTACAAACACACAAGTCCGTCGAGAAAGACGAATGATGTATGCTGAGACACGACCAAATTAAGGGAAAACACATCACCCCCGAAGCCCAAGACACACATGAGACGTGAGCGCTGCCAAACTCTGAACCCTACTCAACAACTTTGATAGAAATTAAAAAAATACGATTGTCTAAAAACGTTAGCATACATGCAAACAATAAAAAAGTAAACGAAGTTGGATTTGTATACAAATATGAATGTACAGATTAATACACCTGGTACTACTACATTGTACATGGCTCATGCACCCTTCATTTCATACTTTAATGCGTGAACCAAGGAAAATCACAGTTTGATACTTCACATTGTACCAAATTCAGGTATTGACGTACTAATACAAGTGGGTCACATTTCTATTTCAGAAGTGCTATAATGCGGTCTTTCAAATATCGTTTCACCTCCATTTGAACTTGAAACTTCTTACTTACAAGAAAAGACAAAGAGTAATGCTATACTTATCACTTAGTTGTACCATCTCTCTATTAGAGGTAGGATCCACCAGTGTCTGTTGGTCTCATCTCTATTAGAGAGATGGTAAAAATAAGTAGTAAGTATATCATTTTTGAAAGACAAATATCACTAAATTATTGTATTAACTCGAAAAATAAGGTTCTATATTTCTTGTCTGGAGAGTTGTGATTACGGGGTATATTTATTTGTTTATTTATTTTTTATTTGGACGTTGTGGTTAAGTTTTAGTTGTTTGGGGATGGAAGCAACTGTTGGAGGACTTCCAAATTCCAATACAAACTAGAAGTGAATTTGTGCTGTGTAGCTCCAAAGTGAAGTCCACGTAGGAAACGATGTGTGACTGCGTCAAAGTGAAGTCCATCGCTTCTACAACACGTAATCTTTTTTCTTTTTTTTTTCGTTCTGTTTTTTGAAAAAGAAAGATTACGTGTTGTAGAAGCGATGGACTTCACTTTGACGCGGTCACAGTATACATAGGAAAATGATATACTCAACTCTTATTTCTTACTAGAATCTCGCACATCATTTTAACTCTTAATACAACTTTGTTTAATTATGTCTGTCGTTTTTATTTTATTTATTCAATTTAACAATTAAAAATAAAGAAAAATATGTGATAAAAATAGTATGTGAAAATCACCGTACTCATTTTTTCGATATTTGTTTGTTGACATATTAAGCTTAACTTAACTGCAGTTACGTTTTGTACACAATATATTACACAATTATCCTAAATAATGCAATCAAATTTTGCTCGGCTGTAAACAAAAACTTATCTCTACCCGATTGTAATATCATTTCTTTTCATCCTCTCATAAGTCTCATGGACAATGTGATTAGTACTTATTATGAGAGCCAAGATTATGTATACACTTGCTAGATGTAGGGTTATTTTCTACCAATAAATGCATGGAGCTACAACCGTCTGAAACATTCAACTCGAGTTCAAACTCCTACTAATATATTTTTTAAAGCCACTAATTTCTGATTTGGTGTACTGTTTGATTAAGGGTTAGTTTAGCATTGCTGAAAAATTATTTTAAAAACAACTTTTTAAAAAAGCTGGGGCTAAGTTTGGTAAATAAAAAAAAAAGAGTGATTTTTGTCAAAATCATGAGTAAAAGATAGCAAAAAGCAAAAATAGCTCTACCCTTACTTATAAAAATAGCATTTTTTTTTTCACAGCACAACAATCTCAAGCTAGCCCTGAGAAACCAAAAAAAGTTGCCTCATGTACTATTAGGACAGTAAAAAAAACGATTAATTAATTTATCATCAATGTAAGGTGAAATGCCCCTACATTTGCATGGTGAATGATGAATTGAAGTAGAGGGGCAGGTTGGAATGGCTCATTGCTTTGCGTGATGAAGCCAAATTGGCCTTTGGGCAACTCCAAGAATCCAAATTCCACTCCACACGCATATCCATCTCTCTCTTTCTTTCCCTGTAATATATCATCATATGCATGAACCCTGCGGCGCAATTGGTGATACCTTGTCCCTCTCAAACTGTCGTCACTCCTTACATAATTATTGATTGCGCCCTCCAACAAATCCAATTCGATATAGTCCAATCCAATCCTGTCCAATCCAAACCCAATCAACCATGAAGCCAAATGCAAACAACTGAGCTGTATCACTGATCTCATTTTCTCCGCACCAACTTAAAAGCTTATCCACATGTTATTAATTATGAATAATCATAATTAATATATATATATATATGGTATATAAACTAGGGGTGGGCAAACAAGTAGAGGAACCGCGGGTCGAGGCCGGTACGGGCTGGGTTCTATTTTTTTGGGAACAAACAGGGCGGGCTGAGCCGGGCCTTTGTTATTTACGGGACGGGCCGGTTCCTAAACCTTAGAAAAAGGGGACCCCGGACCGACCCGTTTCTAATTATAATCAACGGTCGAGCTTGAATGATAACCTATCATGCAATCTGAACTGTTAATTTCTAACCTAGGGTTTCAGAATCAGTTTCAGATTTTCAGTCTCTCTCTCACAGTCTCAATCCCATTCCTACCTCTCCACCATCCCTCGAATCCCTACTCCGACGACATCCCAGAGAACGCCCATCACAGCCACCGCGACCAACACAACGGCACCACCACCACCCATCTAGCCATCCTCCGACCTCGACAACATCCGTTACTTCGCTGGCTACCGCAAGTCTACTTCTCCGAATTTTATTTTTGTTGATGCAGAGGATTTGATGAATTCATGAATAATAGGATTTGATTAGAGCCTAAATCTTTAGGTGGGAGTAATTTGATGAATGCATGAACATTTGGGTGAAGGAATTGTGGATCTGTATGGATGATTTCTCAAGTCCGATGAAACTCTTGTTGTTTCTCGTTCTCTCTGTTTTCGGTTTTATTTGTCGTTCTCGGAACATTTGGGTGAAGGACTTGAGAAGCTTCAAATAATCACTGTGTTTTAGCACTGAGTACCATTTATGTGTTTCGTAAGACTGGAGGTCATTAGATTATCTTCAATGTCAGTAATATGATATTTGAAAACGTAATAGATTGTCCCTCCCTGCGCTCTGATCACTCTTCGCAAAAGAGGGCTTTCCTTTGCTTCTTTGTGATGGTTGTATATATGTAAACTATGCTTATTCCAGTTTTCAGATTTGACTATGTGTGTGTGTTGTGTGTGTATGATGCTTGCTGTTTTCTTGTGCACAACACTTGTATCAGGATGGCTTTTGTGTATTACATATGCAGATTCTGTTTTGTGGTCCTTAAATGAGGTTGTGCTTTTCACTTTTCAGTCAATGAGGAAGTTTCAGTAGTGTTGGCCATTTTGTTATAAATATAATAAGTAGGTCGGACCAGATTTTAGAATCTCAATAGGCTAAGCTTAATTTGTATATGAATATTGCAGAGGGAGAATGAAGGATAAGTTGTGGGTTTGGTATGCCATGGTCGGTTTATATAGAGGTCCTGATGTGGTTGGAATTGAACATGTGTATTACTTAATCATGCAATAACTAATTTTGGTTTCTATCTTCTCAGACAAATTTAGCGTCGTTTCTGTAGCATACGAGAATGTGTGTTTTGTATAGTTTGCTTCTCTCCTTATTCCTAATTATTCCTAATCATTCTGCAGGTAAGTGAACCAGAGAAGTGGGGTGGGGCAATCTGTGCAATTTTTTTCAAACTGCAATATGTGCAAATATTTTTAAACAGAAAAAAAAAGGACCCGTGGACCTGGATCGAACCGGCCCGTTTCAACCGGGCCGGGTAAGGTCCAGTTCCTATTTTAAGAATTGTAATGCCTGGCCCGGCCCGCCCCGTCTCCTTTGATTCCGGGTCCGGTTCGGTCCCTTCAAAAATGGGCTTGGCCCGGCCCGTGCCCACCCCTATAAACCCTAAGGCCTCGTTTGGCAGGTCGGACTGTACTGACTATTTCTGTCGGATAGGATAAATAGTCACCGGATATTACTGACTAAATTAGTCGGGCGTTTGGTGCAGTATCGGACTATTGACTGTATTATTTATACTGTGCTTGGTATTATATCGGATAGGAGAATCAAACTTAAAATAAAATTCAAAAAAAAAAAAAAAAAAAAACAGAAATCATCTTTTTTCCCCGATCTCTCCGCCGCAACCCCCAAATCCCTCCCTCTCTCCATTCTTCTTCTTCGTCTGCTCTGCCATTTTCAGCACCACCATCGACAACTCCAGCTACAACTTCTCCAAATCCTCCACCTCCTCCTCCGACGCCTCCCTCAAATCCTTTAAATCCTCCCTCCCTCAAAACCCCCAAATCTACTACCTCTCCGAGATCCGCTCCGCGACCTCCAACTTCCTCCCCCACCACCGCCTCTCCTCCTCCTCTTGGCGCTGCTCCATCCGCTTCGAAGACATCGTCGTCTTCCAGCGCAAGTCCCGCAACCCAAAGAACCCGAGCTACACCATCCTGTCGTCGTGGCTCTCCCGGATGCAGATCGCTACCGACCTCGCCCATGGCCTCGATTACATCCACCACTGCTCCGGCCTCGACTCTACATTCGTCCACAACCACATCAAGAGCTCCAGCATCATCGTCTCCGAGTAGGACCACCTCGTGCTCGGCGCCAAAATCTGCCACTTCGGTACGGCAGAGCTGAAAATGGCAGAGGGGGTCGAGTTCAAGAAGGCGAGAGAGAGGGGGTCATAGTTCAAGAAGGCGAGAGAGAGGGGGTCGAGTTCAAGCGGAGAGCGAGCAGAGAGGAAGAAGAGCGAGGCCGACTAAATTATACCGTGAATTTGGACGGTATAAGCAGTCGGGTAAACGCCGGATAAAAAACGTGGGCCCGGATTATTTAATCCGGTGCCTATTTAATCCAAACGGCACCAAACACCGTACACCGTATTATTAGTACTATCCGGTCCCCTATACGGTGTGCCAAACAGGGCCTAAGGTGGAGCTGATGGGAACATGTCATCACCTTGAATATATCATGTTGGAAGTTATTTGTACGAAAAAAAAATTTAAAGTTTAAAATAGAAATATCTTGCGTTAGTAAAGTTTGATTAATAAGACAACGGTATAATAAATTGTACGCCAAACAATCAATTGATTTTTTGAAAGTTTTGCGAGTTTGGGTTAATCGTCTTATGTGTAATTGACCTAAAATAAATATGCGAAACATAGTAAGGATATCAAATTCCTTGATATAAATGTCCATCAATCGTTCGTTCTAATGGTGTAGAGCAACAAATGTGACGGTAGCCCAGCACCAACACTGCTCAATCCTATGGAGGTGGCAGTGAAACGGCAAGTCGTACAGATTCAACAACAAAGCGCCGTAAAATCCAAATATTGCCTGATGGGAGCTTACATAACAGTCAACTTAATGTAACAAATACGAAGCAAACACGTGTAGATCCACTAAATATAACGGACATAAACGTGTCCTGTTATGATTGGACCCTCATGTAACAAAGGCATCTTTGAAGTTGACGAGGCAGAAATGATTAATTAAGGAAGAAAAACGTGGTTAGAGAAAGAAAACCAGAGGCTTTAGAGAGAGAAACTCGTTGGCTTTGAGGCTTATATAAGACAGAGAGCAGCCCGCCAACGAAATACAAGAGAGCCAAACACAACAGAGAGAGAGAGAGAGAGAGAGAGAGCAAACCCAGAAGGGTATTTCTGAAAGCAGGTAATTCAGATTAGAGATCCAGGATTTTCTCGTTGTTTTAAGCTTATAAAGTTTTAAGCTTTTTTCTTCCTTTCTTTTTTGGTCCCTCAGAGGCTGTTTATTTAAGCTAGCCTTTATTTCTTTAAACAACCTCGTATATTTTTTTCTGGTTTTTTTTCCTTGTTGATTTGTAGAATTAATCTGCCTGTTCTGTGATTTTGGTAAGAAACAGGTTGGGTTTTTCAGAATTTTTTTTCTTTTGTGACTAAATCTAAATGGCAACATCCATAGATCTTTACAGCAGTAGCACAATGACATCAGATTTATCAGATCCCTTGAGGGAAGATCAGCTCATGAAAGCACTTATTCCTTTTATGAAAAGTGCTTCTTCAACATCTCCTTCCACTTCTTACACTTACCCTCCTCAGAACAACCAAAACTTCAACTTGTACCCTGACTTCCGCTCAGCACCTATGATTTCACAAGCAGGTGCTATAGGGCTTAACCAACTTACCCCATCTCAAATTCTTCAAATCCAATCCCAAATGATCCTCCAGCAACACCAGCAAAAACAACAGATTTCTGCTTTTGCTTCCTCACCTGCTCACACCCTTAAGCTGCTTCGTCCAAAAGCAGTTCCAATGAAGCAAGCTGGCACTCCCTCCAAACCCACAAAGCTCTACAGAGGAGTGAGGCAGAGGCATTGGGGCAAATGGGTTGCTGAGATTAGACTTCCCAGGAACCGAACCCGGCTTTGGCTTGGTACATTTGACACCGCTGAAGAAGCTGCTTTGGCTTATGATAAAGCTGCTTTTAAGCTTAGGGGAGACTTTGCTCGCCTCAATTTCCCCCATCTCAGGCACCAGGGAGCCCTTGTCTGCGGCGACTTTGGCCACTACAAGCCCCTGCATTCCTCCGTCGATGCGAAGCTCCAGGCAATATGCCAGAGCTTGGCCGCTAATTCGACGAAACAGGGGAATACAGGGGAGCCCTGTCCTGTGGCAGAGACAAAGCCAGTGGTATCAGCCCCTTTAGAGGCTAAGATGGATGATTCATTCAAAAGTGAATTGAAAAGCGAATGGGAGGCCTTTTCTTCGTCATCATATTCGCCTTCTCGGTCTGATGAGTCATCTTCGCCGGAATCCGACATTACCTTCTTAGATTTCTCGGATTCTCAGTGGGACGAGGTTGAGAATTTTGGATTGGAGAAGTACCCTTCAGTGGAGATTGATTGGTCTGCTATCTAAAGCCGCGGTGATGCTGTAATATTTGGGTTTAGTTTGAGTTTTAGCGTTATAGGTCGAGTTGGGTGCAGCTTCTGCAATGAATTTTTGATATTGGCAGAGGATTTGCTCACTCATAGTAATTAGTCCTTAGGATTATGAGTCTGTAATATGTAATGATTTCTCTGTTTCGGTCAGCTGGTAATATTTTTTCCTTGCACGACCCAGGAGATTTCTGGTTATGTGTGTAATTAATCAGTTTCTTGGAATATATATTTAGTTGTACTTTTTCTATATTTTGTGTATGTAACATGGTGACCATGCGATGCTGCTTGATTCCTTTCATGTGGAAGTATTTTCAAAATAACTAAAAATACTTTTAAAATAAGTTTGGAAGCACTTACAATTTTTGTTAATATTTTGAATCTATTTCTAGTAGAAGCCCTTTTACTGAAAATATTTTTGAGCAAAAGTGCAATTTTAAGAAGCGGTTCTAAATAAGTACTGAAATGCTCTTTATCTGGAACATAGGTTTCATTCTCTTGTTAACGGGTGCAGCCTCAATACTCGAAAGGATATGTTTCTTCAAATTTCATCTATTTATTTCACGTTGGCATTGTACTTTTTCCGCTTTTTAACAAGACAATCATGTATACAATATTTTTGTTTTTAAAATGGAATAGTGAATGAGGAGAAAAGAGAAAAAATTACGGATGATGCTGAGCAAAAATTATGGAACTATAAGAGTGCAACGAGGAGAAAAAAGCAAGGAAATCATTTTTCGGTATACAACTTTCCATTGTTAGATGTCACTCTGTTGGGCACGTTGACACCACAAACGATAGCCGTCCAAAAAAGCGTTGAAAACTTCATGGTGATCATGCTAGAGAGAATTTTTAGTGTATTCAGTTGGGCATCATTTCCCGTTTGTATAAAAAAGGGTTTAGGGTGTTTTGTGAGACCTCGATTGTTATAAACCACTATTTTTAAGATATGTTGAAGAAAGAATTGAAAGAATTATGGCCAACTTAGAAGTAAGGGATGAATTTTTCGAGAAGAAAACTTATTCATTCCAATTCTCCACGAAATGGTTTGAAGGGAGAAGTTTTTTCATGTGAGAAGTTTTTTCATGTCTAACCCCCTTCTAATCCTCTCATAGTAAAAAATTATTCTCCTGTACGTTCAATCCTTTATACCAAACGAGACCTAATTGTAGCCACTCAACTTATACTTTTGTAACTCAAAATATTTGTCAAGCTTATTTTCGTAAAGCGATGCCCTACGAAAACAAACTAAACGAGAAATTATAAAGATGAATTTGTATGATAATTCAATTCAGGTTTCTATGAAGATGGCTGTGGCAGCTTCAGCAAATTTAGAACACAAAGGGAGGAGGGTATAAAGGGAGCATCTTGGATCACCTCTCCATTTTATGGGAATCTTATAATCTTCTTATTTGCATTAGCCTTGAATGAAATCGACAAGTGGGAATGGCCAAACCATGGGTTGCTGCTGCTACTGCTGCTGGTCTGCCCACTTTACTGCCTTATACATTATCTTCTTATCGTTTCATGCCTCAGATAAGATTTGAGGCCACCATATCCCAAGGATTAAAGATTAAAAAGAAGAGGGTGAGAAATGTGTATACATTAGCTTAATATTCTCTTCTCTCTCTCAGCATGCAAATGCGAAGTTCACACAGCTAAACGTATCGATAAGGAAAGAGACTTCTTAAAAGCCCTATTTATCTTTTTTCGTGACAGTGAAACAAAGTTTTGTGGTAAAAATTTTACATATATCCTTGAATAATTGACATAGAGAGACACGGAGATAAATGAACCGTCTCCCTTCTCGAGCCATGAAAATCCTTCCTTTCTTCAAATATTGACCTTAAATTTTGTCCAAAGCATCCAAAACTAAGCTAAAAAGATGTGTGAATGGGAATGAAACTTGCATGTTAAAGCAAAAGAAGATATTAAAGGGATTCATTCGAGGGTGGAAAAAGGTGATGGCTCACGTTGGTTATTCCACTTTACAGGTTCTAATGATGTGGCATTTGTGAGGTTCCTTCAACTGTAACGTAAGCAATGATTCCAATTGTCCTTAATCTAGAATATGCAGAGATACCTTTTGAAGTTTCTAAGGTCTATGTTTAGAGAGAGAGAGACTTTTAACATCCATGCCAATTGCCAAATGGAAGGCCATCGTTTTCAATTGCGCAAACAAGAAGGAAGCTAATCATATATCTGTCCAAAAGGAAAATAATAGAGTGGCAGCAAAAGAAAGGTGACCGAAAAAAGATAAAAGGGTTATGCGGTCATAGGTTTTTTCTTTAAAGATAATTACTCTTATTGTGAATTTATTTGATGTCTTCGAAACGTCTTTGATGCATGCTTGAAATTTATATAATGAATATCGTTTCTTACAAATATGTATAATATCTTTTTCTACCATCTCTCTACTTTTAGATACAAGAACCAACTATCCTAATCCACACTGTGATGACTTACAATGGAGGTTGGAGCTCTCTAAGAACCTTTAAGATCCATACTTGTTCAAGCTTACTATCAATTTGGATGGATAATACGACAACTCCGTCTAGTTTTATTTTATTTATTTTTTTTGTGCGACAACTTCGAAATGAAGTTCGAAGTTGGAGGATCGATGATGGCGGGGTTGCATATCTTGTTATACAAGTCATTATCTTTCAATAGTAGCTTGGATGTTTTACAGTAGATCTTGGCATAATAGTCATGATGTTGTAGATTGATGAGTTTATTTTATATAATATATTTATTCTATTCTTAGTATTCTTTGGTAATTATTTTGGTGAAATCTTGGTACTTTGATTTATATTTTTAATGTAGGACATGGGACTTTCTCTTGAGAAAAAAAAAAAGTGATCAAATGGACGAATTTTGGAGTGATTGCAATTGAAGGATGTTTGTGTGTCTCTTGGATAGTTCATATCAAAGTTTCAGATTTTTCTACCGAGTAGATAATTTATATCGACGAAATAAAGGAGCAGCGTGCAGTGTTGCCGAACTGACGTTTTGGGCTTAACTGGGTTTCTTAGCATCCAAGATGGTGTCTTTTGGGTTCAAGGCCTTATGAAAATATGTTCAAGACATCTCAAACTTTAAAAAAGAGTCATTTTGGGCTTGATTTGGAGCCTTGATGGTTTAGAAACGTGGGGAATTACCAGCTGGGCAGATTTCCTTAGTTTAATTGGATCATGATTTTTAGTTATCATTTCGTTATTTTGTTTCCTAGTTTTTTAAAGACCTTTTCAAGGAAGGCTTTTATTATGTAGTAGTATAAATAAGGCTAATTAGCCATTAGGGTTCTTGACACACTGCTTTGGAGAACTCGGCTTACAGAGCTTTTGACGGTTCAAGTTTATTTACAAGGTGTTTTCTATCCATGTTCTCAATAATATTTTTCTCTATGATTCTACATAACTAATCCATTTTTGCTAGGGCAAGGCCACGAGCCTTAGCAAGAATACGTAGTTTCTTTTCAATTTACTTATGATATTATGCACGTAGGTTTTGAATTATTAATCACCGTATTTAAATTATCTAAGTGTCTTAATGCTTAGCTACCATTATGATATTTAGAAAAGTAATTTGATACAATTTTGGTTGGAGGGTTGTCCCTCTTGTGATTAATAATTGTAACACTGGGGATGAATACCATGTTTTAAGGGTTCATGGTTTTCAAAAGGTTTTTATAAAGCTTAATGAGTCTTGCATGTTTAGATTTGATCTGAATACCACAGACGGGTTGCATGTTTGATATATGTTCTATATTGGGGGTCCAAGTAAAGCATACTTTAGTAAAACATAACCTTCAAAATATGCATGTATAAGTTATAAATAATTGTAATAACTATGTTGGATTGTTAAGGTAACAACGGAACTCTAGTGCTTTTATAATTTAATTTTTAAAAAAAATCATTTTCTTTTATTTACTTTCTTTTGCTGATTTACTTAGTGCTTTTATTTAAATTCGTTTTTATTATTTTAAATCACAAAATCAACCTTTTTCAAAGTTTTGTTTCAAATTTTAATTAATTAAGATTTAGTTCTTACACAAACTAATTAAGATTTGGTTATTCCATTCTACAGGTTCTAATGATGTGGCATTTATGAGGTGCCTTAAAACGTAAGCTACGATTCCAATTGTCCTTAATCTAGAATATGTAGAGATACCTCTTGAAGTTTCTAAGGTCAATGTTAAGAGAGAAACTTTTAACATCCATGCCCATTTTCAATTGCGCAAACACGATTGGAAGCTAATCATATACGTGGATGCAAATTCTCACCTTCTTCTCCTTTGACGAAAATGCTCCTGCAAAATAATAACACCTAAGATCAAGGTCAAGAGCCTCATGCGCCCAAGATGAATGGGGACGGGGCTTTGGCCGAAGAATCTCCGATGCTAAAGTTAGAATTTGAGAGAGAAAGTGTTTAGGGAATTTTAGAGAGAGAATGAACTTGCATTTTGGTGTGAAGATGGGGCTATATATAGGGGTGTGGCTGGCCCTATGTGGAGAAATAGGGACTGGCCACTTATGGTGGTATTTTGAATATAATTGCAAGATATTATGTCAAATAATATCTTGCAATTAGTTTGGTAATTAATCAATTAATTTGGTAATTAATCCCAATTTTAAAAGAATAATTGGGAGTTACCTTGTGGGTGAGGATTTGATGAGGACTTATGAGAGGGTTTTGAATAAATACCATTTTGATCACCTTTGATCTTGATTGAACAGTTATTGTCTATTGCATGCGCGTGGGAATCCCGGTGTACCTCAAGAGTAATTTTGTCTTTTTTACCCAAAAGTCCACGTGTCGCCTTCATAATTTTCTTGATTATTTTTGGCTCCACAAATGCCCCCACACCTGTTGGGCTGCTTGCAGGAAATGGCAGCAGGTGTAGAGATCTTATCTTGTTTTAGGAAACATAGGATTGTTTCCTACTTTGATGTAGATTCTCTCTTTAATTGGAAATTAGATCCTTCTAGGAAAGAGAAATAAATTACTTCTAAAGTCTATTTAAGTCGACCTTAAGTAGATGATTAAATTAACTTCAGAGAGCAATTCATTCTACCATACAAGAAAGAGAAAACTACAGGATATTTGCTCCATTTCTCTTAGCAATCTTCTACACTTGCCCGTGCAAAGGATCGTCTTTCGTTACTTTCTTCGTCTTCACGCCGCACAAAGGTAAAAAAAAGTTAATTTTCCTTGTCTTCTTAATTTTTGGTAGCCTTGGGGCTTGAAATTTGGCTCGACGGGGGTCGAGAAGGTGTGAAAAACGATTAGGGAGCCATGGCATGGCTGCTGCCGTAGAGCTGCTTGGTGCGACATCGGCTTAACGAGGGCCGATGTCAGGGTACTGTGGCGTGAGACCGTGGGAGACGTGGGGCCTCTTGGGCAGAGAGGATGATGGACCAGGCCATAGGGCCTGGAGTGGCTGCTGTGCTCCTGAGGTCTTGGGCCGTAGGGGCCCGCTACATTTTTCCTTTTTTTTTCCTTAACCGTCTAATAAATTTTCCTTATGCTGTTTTCTTCAAGCCACAAGGGTGATGATGGTGTACCGTTGTTGTGTCGTCAAGGTGGGTCTTTGAGTAAGGTGGGCTACTTCAAGGCTGCTTATTTCAAAATTAGTTCCGATGACTCGTTCAGAGACTTTCTTGAGGCATATATGCACGGGATTCTGTCGGGGATGCGTGTGAAGCGTGTCAAGGAAGGTAGCAGTCTTGAGCCATGTAGTGGAGCTCGGAGAGCCATCAAGTTTCACCCATACTACTTCGTGTTGGGATTTACATTTCCCATGCCGCGTTTTTTCCAAGAAGTGCTTTGCTCCATGAAGTGTGCCCCCGCTCAATGTTCTCCCAATGCGGTCCGTGTGATGGTGGGATTCCTTAATCTTAAGTTAATTCTTCGACTTGGATTTGATCGTCAACGAATTTTGGTACTTCTTTGACATAGGCCACATTGAAGGAGTCGGGCAGCTGCGATCTCGCCATTGGCTCTTTGATCATTCGAGCAAGGGAGATCATAACTGGGCCAATGAGACTTTAGAGATAAGTAGAGAGTGGGAGTTTGATTCTTCTTCTAAGCTGTGTGTTCCAACGATTTTCATTTCCGGTAAGTAGACTGCTTTGTACTTTTGCTGAGTTGCTTTACTGATTGTCCTCATTTGCTTTTGTAGATTCAAAATTCGGCTCAACTCCTAAGACTTCTCCAGATATGAAGAATGTGCATGTTGCACTAGGTATCCATTGTGAGTACCATGAGTGGCGTTGGTTGCTTAGTCATCTTCGCTGGGAAAAAGATAGGTTGCCCCCGAGATAGGAGATAAAACGAATCAAGACGGAGGTATTGGCTCGTCTGATTGCTGTCGTGGAGCCTGCTATGAATTAAGGTGGAAAAAATAGATCTCCCCCTCTTGTTCAAGAGATGCTGGCTGAGAAAAAGCCGAAGACTTCATTTGCTACTTGTGAGGGCCCGCCTGCTGCTGATAAGCTTGTGATTGACTTGACTTCTTCCCAGGAGAAGAAAGATGAGGTTGCTATATCTGAGCCAGTGACGCCTATTGTACCAAAGGTGGCTAGTACGATTACTGATAGGATTGCTCAGCGTAGAGGTTTCATTGACCCCTAAGTCTGGCTCATTTTCGGAGAAGTTTGGCACTCTGAAGGGTGATAAAGTGGGCTCTGCTGCTAGAGTAGCGCCAAAACCCACTCTTCTCACTACTAAGATTGAGAAGATTGCTTGCGTGGGCAGTTGTGAAAAACCCACCAAGCCTGTTTCTGGGGAAGTTGCTGAGAGTTGTGTGCTCTTGAAACTAGATCTGCTTGAAGACATGGACACGTGTGCCAAGCTTATTGATGACATTAAATGGGTTGTCTGCCCAAGTTTTTTTGCAAAGCATACGACCGAATATATGAGGATTGCTATGTTTGCTATGATACAGAAAATGGTGATTCTAGCAACCAAGTCTATGCTTCTTGACCAAGAGGATACCAAGGCTGCTAAGGATGTGGCAAAGACTATGGCAACCAAAGCTTATTCCTCGATCGAGAAGATCAAGAGGTTGGAGTCTGAGCTCGTCGCTTTGAAGGGGTCTAATATCTCTTCCCCCACTTCTTTGCAACTTGAGATCGCTCACCAAGAGATCATTGACTTGAAGACTAGGCTTGACGCGATCCAAGTTAAGTATGAAAGTTCACAGAATGAGATTAGATGTTATATACCTCAGATTCAAGATCTTGAGCGTGCCGTCTCTAAGCTTCGTTTCGCTGCTTATGCAAAGGATGATGAGCTGATTGCTGCTTATAATCAAGTGATCCACTTGAAGAAGGTCATTGACAGGCTTGAACCCTAAGTGTTGGAACTCTAAGGTGCACTAAAGATCAACGAAAGTCTGAAGAAGGAAATGGATGAGTTGCAGAGTTTCCGTGTTGGTCTGCTCAAAGAGAACGAGCAGCTGAAGGGGTGAGAAGGTTTGACTCGAGATTTCACTTGTTCAGAGTCAGGCCAATTTCTACTAGCTGGGTTATGTAGATCATTTATTTGGTAGGCCGTTTGACTTCGAGTTTGCTGGAAAAGACACCGAGACCTTCTCTATTTCTCTGGAAGACTTACTTGCCTTTACTTTCAAGGCTTCCATTGGTGAAGTAGTCAGATAAGTTGGTGCCCAGGCTGGGGCAGCTAGAGGTGAAGTGCCGGATAATTTCGTTGTTAAGAGCGTTGCGGCTACTGAAGGTGTGGTGACCAAGTAGTCGTGGGATGTCCAAGTTACTGAAGAGTAGTCTTCTAGGTAGTCTTTAGGATTTTCTTTGTTTTCGTTGTTACTTTTTGCTTTGCTTGAAATCATTCGGCCTTTGCTAGTTGTTTATCAATTTTGCTAGCAAATTTAATAAACTTGCTTCCTTCGCTTTTCTTCATCTTCGCTTCTTTTGTTTACGCCCAACCTTTGACTTATAGACCAGCGGCAGACGTGCTACTTTTTTATAAGTAGACATGCATGCGTAGCCTATGCAGCTGTGGGTGTTGGTGTAGAACTTTGCAAAGTTGTTTGCTATACGGTCGGCAGCCAGACGCCTTACTTACAGAAGCAGACGAATCCGCATGACAACTTGGCTGTTAACCTTGGCTTTCTTCAATCCTTTGAGCTGTGTGGCCTACATCACAAAGTACTAAAGATTTTTGGGTTATGAAAATTGCTAATCTTTCGTATCAAAAGTACGCGGTTGTATGGAATTTCATAAGCAAAGGTCCGAAATAACTCATTTCTTTTATGTAACTAATTCTGTGGGTTGCGTAGCAAGTCTCATAACACTTTAGGAATTAGTGTATATCTTAAATGATCATTCCGCGCTTTGGCAGATGTGAAGCTTATCGACTGCGTAGCATGTCGGTAGTGGATAAAGCTTCGTATATACACACTAACTTGTTTAACCTTTCATAAAAACGTGCGGTTGTATAAGTTTAGCATGACTCACTGCTTGAAAGGCAAGCTGTAGGTTGTCTTCTGGAAACAGTAGGTTACCTTAGTGCACTCGGTAGCAGTTTTATGGTTCCAGGGCAGCCGTCCATAGGGCGTACTGCGTAATGTGCCTTTTTTGTCTCTGAAGCCCGGTTCCCCAAAGATTAGGCCAAGAAACCCAAAATCCTTCAGTTAGCTAAGCCTTGAAAAAGACCATTGTGGCTACCTCTAGGAATCCTGACGCAAGCCATCGTGCACCTTTGTGTGGGTGTCGGGGAACTGGTATACCCTATCGCAATGGAGAGTATGGTAGGTCTCAAGAGGAGTGCAATTCATGCGATAAGTCCCTAAGAATGGCACAGTCTTCTTTTGAAGTGCATGAGTGATCAGTTGTTATAAGCATACCGCTGAGCCAAGTTGTAAATTACTTATCCTCATTGAAAAAATGAGTGAAACGAACGAAAACTTAGCTGAAAGGTAGAAACTGGATAGTCATCGGCTTGCGAGGTGGTGCCCATCGAGCTGCTTGAGTTTTCGGGCTTTAATGTAGTGGGAGGTCACACATGGTACCTTCTCAGATTGTAGGCATTCCACCACTTTTTGATCTCTTTATCATTCATGGTGGTAAGGGTGTAGCTACCATTGCCGCCTACTTTGCTGATCTTTTATGAACCTTCCCAGATGGGATCCATCTTTTTGGAGCATTCTCTTCAGGTAGTGCTAAAGGCTTTTCTTAAAACTAGATCTCTGGGCGGGAACTGTCGGATCTTGGCCATTTTGTTGTAGCTAGAGAGGAGCTGCTGCTGGTAGGCTGCAATGCGGGTCTTCTCGCGTTTCTCCTCTACCAGATCTAAGCTTGTGGCCATCTCCTTTCCATTCTGCTTGATGTTGGGTAGTAGAGTGTTGATACTTGGCATGAGAACATTGGGAGGAATGATGCTTCTGAACCAAATGCCAAAGAGAAATGAGTTTCATCGGTTGATCGTTGTTTGGTTGTGCGATATGCCCATAGACATCCGAAAAGTTCTTCTGACCATTTTCCCTTCTTGTCGGAGAAGGACTTCTTCAGGTAGTCGAGAATCGTCTTGTTGGATGCTTCAGCCTACCTATTGCCTTGGGGATACCTTAACGTGGACATGTGCTGCTTGATGCCATATTTCTGGAAGAACTTTGCCAAATCTTTGCCTATGAATTGCGGGCCGTTGTCTGTGACGATGGATTGAGGGATGCCAAATTGGTAAATGATGTTCCTCCATATGAAGCGCTCTATGTCCGTCTGAGTTGTAGTTGTCATAGGCTCTGCTTCCACCCATTTGGTGAAGTAGTCAGTTGCCACGATCATTATGCCTCTACCCTTAGTAGTGGGCCACATTGGCCTTACCAAGTCGATTGTCCACTGCATGAATAGCCAAGGGCTCATCTGCGAGTGTAGTTTGCTGGCAAGTAGTGCTGGTACCAGTTTATAGCGTTGGCAGTGGTCGCACTTTTGTACTAACTCATTAGCGTCTTGATGCATAGTAGGCCAATAGTAGCCTGCGTTAAGAGCCTTCTGTGCTAAGGATCGGCCTCCAGAGTGATTTTCACAAACACCTTTATGGATTGAGCTTAGAACTTTTAGGTCGTCTAGAGGTGCTAGGCAGCGAAGATGTGGTCCAGTGTAAGATCTTTAGACGTTTCCACATGGGGAGTGTGTCATTGACCAGGTAGTCTATAATGGAATCTTGCCAGTTTGGAGTTGTACTAACCTATGACACCTTGGTCGCGGGCTCTGCCTTTATGCTTGGCTTGTCTAAATACTCCATCAGAATAAAGCGTTTGAGTTGGTGGTCGAGGGTGAAGCCTAGGTCGGCTAGCGCATCCACGTAGGCGTTGTCTGCCCGCGGAACTTAATTGAGGGTGTAAGTTTGAAACACCTCAAGTTGCTTTCGTACCATTTCTAGGTATTGCGCCATTTTCAGATGTTTTGCCATGTACTCCCTAGTAGTCTGGCTGGTGATTAGCTAGGAATCAGAATGAATTGCAAGCTTTTTTACCGCCAAGTCTTTTACCATTCGGAGGCCTACTAGTAGGGCCTTGTACTCTACTTCATTGTTAGATGCTTTGAAGCCTAGAGTGATCGCCTGTTCGAGCATCGAACCGTCTAGGGTGAAAAGGACCACGCCTCTTCCCGAGCCCTTGTAGTTAGATGTGCCGTCAACATGCAAATGCCAGAAGCCTCCATTGGGTGGAGCAGGCGTGGCTAGGGCATGCTCGGTTGCCTCCGGGGCGTCATTGGGTCGCTCTATTGCGTCGCCTAGGCTAGGCGTGAATTCTGCTATAAAGTCTGCCAAGGCTTGGGCCTTTATCGCTGTGTAGGGTCGGAAAACTAAGCCGTATTGTCCAAGTTCCAACGCTTATTTCATTACTTGTTAAGAAGCGTTTGGACCATGTAGGATTGGTCGTAGAGGATACCGAGTCATGACGATGATTGTATGAGCTTGAAAATATGGTCTGAGCTTCCGCATCGAGAAGAGCTTTTGAAGTTTAGAATACCTGCAGTTGGGCCCTCATCTCTTCTCATATGAAGGCAGAGCTCACTGTTACTTCTGAGACTGCCAAGTAGATGTATAAGTCCTCCGCTGCTTCTGGCTTGGATAGTAAGGGAGGTGATGTGAGATAGTTCTTCAGGTCTTGGAAAGCTCTTTCGCACTCATCATCCCATTTGTCTCGTTTTGTCCTCTTGATAGCTTTGAAAAAATACTTGCATCGATTGGTGAACCGTGAAAGAAAACGGTTAAGGGCGATTGCTCGTCCGATCAAGCTTTGGATCTTCTTCAAGGTAGTTGGAGATTTCATCTTTAGGATTGCTCGGATTTGCTTGGGATGTGCTTCGATTCCTCATTGGGTTACTAGGTACCCTAAGAATCTGCCTGAAGATACTCCAAATGTGCATTTGGCAGGATTAAGCTTCATCTTGTACTTTCTCAAGGCCAAGAGCCTTACTCGCCCACAATGAATTTGGGGGGGGGGAGGGGGAGGGGGGTTTGGCCGAAGAATCTCCGATGCCAATGCCAAAGTTAGAATTTGAGAGAGAAAATGTTTAGGGAATTTTAGGGAGAGAATGAACTTGCATTTTGGTGTGAAGATAGGGCTAATATAAGGGTGTTGCTGGCCCTATTTCGGGAAACAGGGACCGACCACTTATGGTGGTATTTTGAATATAATTGCAAGATATTATGTCAAATAATATCTTGCAATTAATTTGGTAATTAATTTTAAAAGAATAATTGGGAGTTACCTTATGGGTGTGGATTTGATGAGGAGCGATGAGAGAGTTTTGAATAAATACCATTTTGATCACCTTTGATCTTGATTGAGCAGTTATTGTCCGTTGCATGCGCATGGGAATCGCGGTGTGTCTCAAGGGTAATTTTATCTTTTTCACCCAAAAGACCACGTGTTGCCTCCATAATTTTCTTGATTATTTTTTGCTTCAAAATATATCTATCCTAAAAGAAAATAATAGTGGTAACAAAAGAAAGGTGACCAAAAAAGGTCAAGGGTTATGTGATCATAGGTTTTTTCTTTAATGATTATTACTCTTATTGTGAATATATTTGATGTCTTGCAAATGCCTTTGATGCATGATTGAAATTTATATGATAAATATTGTTTCTTACAGATATGTATAATATATTTTTTGATAAATTACATAAAACTACCTCAATTATTGGGTCAGTCACTGTTTCATAACTTATCTTTAAAACATTTCAATGTCATACCTTATCTACGAATTTGTTACAATTTCATACCTTCCATCAATTTGTTTGTCAATTCTTTAGTTAAATAGTGACTTGATTTGAGACGGGACCCACTCTTTATAAAAAAATTAATAAAATATTAAAAACTAAAAAAATAAAATCATTTAATAATTTTTTTTTTGCATGGGGGACCCACCCCTTATCCCATTCACCCTTTCTTCCTTATCTGTCCCCCCAACCGTCCTTCAACTCCAAAACTAGAACCCCTCGCCGCCATCTCTTCCTCCATCGCCACCTCCCTCCCATGGCTGTATGCAAGTTCCTCCCAACTCGGTACTGAGTCGGACCGAGTCCAGCTCCTGCACCCGAGTCCAACATCGAGTCTATATTCGGACCATCCTCCCTTCCTTTCATCACCATCAACAGTCGCTTCACCTTCTCCCTGGCCCGCTCGTTTCCACTCTTCTTGATCGCTCCACCGCATTGGCTTACCTCACCAACCCACGAAATCTCATCGATCCGTGACTCAGCGCATAGAGCGCCGCCACGCAATTCTCCCGAGGGGACTCGGAGTCCAAGTTTCCCCTCCTCTTCAGCATTCCCACCAAGCACTGTACTGCGTTGGCGTCGAGCATGGCGGATCTGCCCTCGTTGTAGCTCGCTAGATTGTACAAAATCAGTAGAATTTGGCCCGCCGACGCTGGAGACTTGGCCAAGGCCAACATAGTCGGGGAGTGCAGAGCGAAATCCTAAGCTCCTCCTTCGTCCTCGTGAGCTTCCTGAGTAAAATTACTCCTCTCTCCTGGTCGATTACCTCGGAGCTTCTCAGCTTCGTCATCAATTGCTCATCTTCCTTGCATTCCGGCAACGAGTAATTAGGGTTCAGTGTTTCGAGCTCGGTGGTGATTTGGCAAGAAGACGCTGAGGAATAACACCACGGTTGAGTGGGATCTGGGTTTGGGGTGGCTCGCTGGGGCAGTGGGGGTGGATGAGTTACCAGGCGGGTGGGATCTGAGTTTGGTGGGTCCCCATGCAAAAAAAATACAAATTAAATGATTTAATTTTTTAATATTTTATTAATTTAATAATAGAGAGTGGGCCCCGTCTCAAGCTACATTACTATTTAACGGAAGAATTGGCAGACAAACTGACGGAATGTATGAAATTATAACAAATTCGTAGATGAAGTATGACATTGAAATGTTTTAAAGATAGGGCATGAAATTGTGACTGATCCAATAATTGAGGTAGTTTTATGTATTACTTGTTCAAGCTTACTATCAACTTGGATGGATAATATGACAACTCCGTCTAGTCTCTCTTTTTTTTTTTTGACGACAACTTCGAAATGAAGTTTGAAGTTGGAGGATCGATGAGGGCGATGTTGCATATCTTGTTATACAAGTCATTATCTTTCAATAGTAGTTGTGATGTTGTAGACAGTAGATCTTGGAATAATAGTCTTGATGTTGTAGATCTTGTAGTAGTAGATTTTCTTTGTTTAAACACTAGTAGTACATATTAGTAAGGAAACCCGCGCGATGCTGCGAGATTGAAAACCGTATGAAAATTATGTATATTGTACTATTTACATATAAAAGATAATACTTAATGTGTATGTACATATTACTTACATACAAAGGATTTGGTAAATAGTACTATTAAAAATTGTACACAATTGCAAACAATCAGTGTATTTTGTCTAGCCATAACCAAACTGTGTAGTTGCAGTTGACCTTAAGTCGTCAATCAATCTTTCACCCACCACCTGGTTTCAGGGATTCCCATAAGAAGTCCGGGTTCCAAATCTGCATACAGGTAAAAGGGACGTATGTAGTTAACATAGTAATATTGATACATAATTAAACATTATACACTTGAAACAAATTGTCAAGTACAACATCATATAATCTATGACACCATATATGTGATTTATTTATCAAGATTGAAGCAATTACGCACATAAAAATTACTCGGATTGACAGCCCATTTGGGCTGGTATTGGGACTGAGTTGTTTTGGGCCGCTCAAGATGTTGTCCCTGAGCTTTCTCAGTTGTTGGTGTGAGGCCGGCCCTTTGGGAGTCTAAATGACGAGACTGCCCATCTGGGCTTCAGATCGGACGATGAGGATTGCAAGTTAGAGGGGTGGAGTCGTCATTTCGTTCTTGGGTTTCAGAGGGATTGGGGTTAGGTTGTTCCCCATCATTTCGTTCTTCTTTGTTGAACCTATGCCGAGAGAGAGAGAGAGAGAGAGAGAGAGAGAGAGAGAGAGAATTTTTTCTTTTTTCACCGTTTGGTTAGATATGGGTTGCGCAGAGAGGGGGACATAGGCGTGGGGATGGCAGGGAGGGGAAGGGAGAGAGAGGAGTGAGGCACTGAAGCTACCAAAAAGGGGTTTAGGGTTGATTTTTTCTCCTCAAATCAAGGCTGCTGTCTCAGACTACATTGACTGCAGCTTCACCTCTCTCTCTCACTTGATGGCGATGGAAAGAGAGCGAGGGGGACATTCATCTCTCTGTTCTGTCTGTTTGTTATCTGTTTTAAGGTCGGCTGCTTTTTTTTTTTTTTGGGTTTTTTTGTGTGGCTTTTTATTTATTTTTCCAGGTTATAGATTTGATGGTTTTTTGTATACCAATCTTGGTTTTGTTTTTTCTGGAAAATTGTTTTTATCTGATTGTGGGTTCGTGGGTTTTAATTTCTTCCGTTTGTTTCAGGTTGCAAAGCAGGAGGTTCTGACCTGAGGGTTCAGTTCAAGGTACTGTGATTATTATTTTTAGTTCTTACAGTTTAATGTTTCGAACTGATGTGATGATTTGGTTGTGAAATGTGGGATTTCTGTTCGCTTCTGTTGCCTATGTGATGTTCTCTGTTTTTATTGCTGGGTAGAGATTCCATATATTCTAGGTCTCTAGAAAACACCTCTTTAGTTCTAGGAGATGAACTAAATAACACATTTTTCCTGAATCCCATAAGCCTGCAAGAAGCAAAACAAGCTAAGAGTCATTTATACAATATAAACACATGAACTCTGTTCGAATTCTTACTCTTAGTCTCTCTATTTTTTGGCTGTTTAGTTTGGACTCCCATCGCAGCGTCATCATTTTGGTATGCATATGTGGTTCTTGGTTCTTAGTTTGGACTCCCATCAAGCTAAGAGTCATTTAGTACTGTTGGCGAAATAGAAAAAAAAATTGAAAGGTGAGTCGGGCTGTTAAATAGTGTAAAATTTTGAATTTACAAATCTTTGTTAGTCATATTAATAATTGCTTTTGCTTATATATATATATATATGTGTGTGTGTGTGTGTGATTCTTTTTGCATATATATGCTGGTATGCTCCATGAGGTGACCTGCTTGAAACTTTATTTGACAAACACATATCAATGCAAGTGAGGAAGGATATGTGGAGCCAAATGAATGAGACATACAAAAATGGTTGAAAGGTTTCAGAGACAGTGGGTATATGTTCCTATATTTGAGTTGGTTTGAAACTTTTTCTTTGACAGTCATCCTTTTTGTAGGTTTCTTTCGATACTATGACATTTTTATAATTGTAGGTACAATGTATTGGGCCTGGCAACCACTGTTGGGGACTCATTTTAAAAATGTTGGGTGTGTTTGATTGACATAGTTTCATATCAAGGTTTCTTAAGTTCTTTTCTGTTAATTTGTACTGTAGTAGTTGTAAAACTTTGTAGATTTTAGTTAGAGAGAGAAACTACCAATTCTGATTGCAAAATCAGACATAAGAAAGGGTAATATGGTTCTGAATTGACTGAAGAACTTTCTGTATTTCCAGTTTTTTGTTTAGATTAATTTGCCTTGGTTCATCTCTGTTGTCTTGAAACCTCAATACAGCTAATTATGTGATTTATTGTGATGTAGGAAAAACATTCAGAGGAGTCTTATAACTTGGCATGTATCCTCACCCTTCCTTCATATCAAAGAAAAGACTGGCAAATTTTTATTGCCTTCTGTAAGCTTTGCACTTACTTTCTTTATTTGTTTTGGCATATCTTCTCTGTCTCCGTTCTGTCATGACGATTGAGTTCTGCTTTACTATTGATAGTCCTTGCAATATTTTTTAATTGTGTTGAACCCAGACTTCTATTATAGGTACATGCCCCATTAAGGTTTTTAAAGTATTCTTCTATAGTCCTGCAATGAGATGCAGTTGTAGATTGTGGAAGATCATTTCATTATAAATACTGTATAGTATTATCTAAAGCTCTCTAACTATTCAATTGTTTCGGTAGTAAAAAATTGATTGATTAGAAGAACTGCAAACCTCAAATTTCCTTCATATTTGTATATTTGATGTTGTTTTTCCATATAAATCTTCTCTTGCAAAGAAATTCAAAGGGCTCTAATTGTATTCATGGACTCTATAACCTGCTATCCAACTGTTCCCTGTACTAAATCTTCAAACCCTTCATATAAATGGACTGTGATCTTTTCTTTTTTCTCCACTCATGTGCTCACCAATTTCGGTTGTTTTGGTTTGCTCCATATAGATAAACTGAATTGAAATATATAGTCTTCGCATGTTCTCACCCGATTTGTGTGCATGCAAAGACTGATATAGATATGGGTTTTGGAAATTTGCTAAGTTTACTGTATTTCAAAATTTCGGTATCTTGATGATTCTTTTCAGGTTTGTGGGTAGTTTAGAATTTAGTTTGAGAGGTTGTGGTGGAAGTTGAATTGTTTCTTCGTTGTGTAGTTCTTTTATGTATTCTTTGAGTTGGTTGATACAATTAAATTTATATCTGAATCAGTTTTGATAAATGTTTGCCAGACGCTCGAAATGCTTGAGAAAAAATGAGAGTACTACAGAAGGCTGCTGCAAAAGGGTAATAATAGCTGCCGAGAGCTACTACAATTTTTGTTAATTAAGGGTCGGCAACTTACTCTGGCATTTGTAATCCTCAATTCTTGACTCAAGCATTACTTATGAAGAGTGAAGTTGTATAACTTTTGGAGTTAATGTTTTGAGACATAGCTTTAAATTTTTGTTTTTCATTTTGCTGATTTTCGAAGTGGCTGTGGGAAGCAATTCTTTTGAACCAGATTAATTGATCACACTGATTGCATGGTGAGTGTGTTTTTGAATTTTGTTTTAGTGATTTCATGTTGATTTCACTGATTGAATATTACGGCTTTAGAATTGTAGTTGGTTTTCTATGCAAATTTTGTTTTAGTGATTTGGGGGGTTTTGTTTTCAGGAGGAGATCAGTTTGCTGGTGATAAGGATATGGAGCAGCAAAGGTGTTATGATGATGCATCTGCATTTGATAATAAATGCGAGGAAATTGACCGGTAATTAACAGTATTACCATGTACATGTCTTCAGTTGTTGTTACTAAAAGGATTTAGTTGGATTCTACTATTTATAAATCAAAACATCTAAACAATGATATGTAATCTGAGAGGAGAGATTTAATGGCATTACTATATTTTTAGTTCGATTTAGTGATGCAAACTGTTAATTTCCTTTGCAGTTACTTTTATTTCAAGATATTGCACTCTTCTGTCAATCCCGCAGCATCGCGCGGGCATTCCTTGCTAGTTAAAACTATTTCTTGTTGTAATTGTATTTATTCGGTATGAATCACCGCGGTACAATATGGGAAAGCAGCGACGGTGCTCCTCAACAATTTCCTGACAAAGAGGGGGTTGTAATTTAAAGTTTTCTACGACATTCACTATTTTTATAGTCACACTATGCACCGCAACAGAAATGAATTGAAATAGGTACATCACATTTCTTATGATTCACAACGAATAAGGTTGTGACATACCTCATGTACAAGAGTCATGAATATATGGTATAACTCATTACCATAATGTTAACTTGGTAGAATGATGTTTATTCCCTTATGCATATTGAATATTCATACCATGTGCATTATTTGATCTTTATACTGCAATGTTACTATTTCATTTTATACCAGAGAATACAGTATGAACTGACCATCAGTCTCTCATAATCTAGGCCAAGTATAGTGTTCAACTATACAACCGAGAAATTTGAGAGTAATAAGTATAATGTTCAGTTGAGAATTAATGTCAACAACTGAGGTTATACTCTCAATTGCTGCAGAAATTTGAGAGATGGTAACTCTCAACTGAACACTATACTGATTACTTCTTAGTTGAGAGTATAGTGTTGGAATGACAAACTGCTTCATGCATATATTTGAGTATGAAAACCTAATCAAAATGAAAAACTGCTGCAATCGTGACAACATTTCTGGAATTCCAGAAACAAGTTGCAAGCTTCCATATATAACTGGATTATGTAGGATTATTTGCTCACACCCAATTGCTAAGTTGGTAGCAATTTTAAATTTCCAAGAGTGCTACAGTTCGTCGCAAATGCAAATATTGACAACAGTCAATTCATCGGAACATTTGTAATTAATGTTGGCCCGCAATTGTATTACTCTGCGACCTCGTAATTAGCAATTTGTATGATAATCTTAAATGCCATACCTTATCAATAGAGAATGTTTTATAAACTAAGAACAAACTCTCTTTTGCTAGTTTCTTGCATCAACTCAGAACTACCATTGGACAATACCGTAGATAGTGCTCCGTACAGGTTACGTTGAGACAGTCAATCATAAAGGAACCCACGGTTGATCCAGAAGAACATGCCAAAATTTTGTGGATATGCATGAACAGTCAACCATAAAAACAAAATTTTAATTGCTATAAATAAATAAATAAAAGTATATAACATGGACATACTGCTCAAGCATTCAATGTCAGCGCCTTGAAAATTTTTATCCTCTCCTTGGTCCTAGTAGTAGTGTAGAACATCAACATTGCCAACCTGAAATAAACCGAAGAATGTTACCTCGTTGACTACAGTAACTCTTTGTTGAGTTTAATGAAGATGATTTTAATATTTCTCTACAGAAAATATCCAATCAAGAACCATATTTAACAGTCATGTCTTGCTTTTTATGAGATAACCTCTCTCTCTAAAACTCCATTTATCGGAACCCAAAAATCAAAACCCTAGCCTCAGCCGCCTACCTCTCTTCTTGGTTGGGGTCGGTTGCAACCCCCTAGCCTTAATTTTTCTGCAGTTTTCTTCCTTCTTTAACTTCCTTACTTCCTTCTTTAACTTCCTTACTTCCTGTAAAGATATAGAGTCACCAGATGGTGACAAGTGTCAACAGATAAATGAATGAGTTTGTTAAGTCTGTTAGTAGTAGTTTACTTAGTGTGCAAGGAAAATCCTTCATATATATACTTGTACTGTAAGTTGTAATTATTCATTCAATACAAGAAGATAATTCAGTTCTACTTCTCTGTCTAGATTTCTCTCCCCCTCTCTCTAGATTACATAGAAACATCCATTGTTGTTCTTCACAATATGTAGCTTAATATGGTATCTTCGCCAGTCGTTCTTCGATCCTGAGGATTCCACTGCTTCTGCTCTCGATTCTTGAAGTTTTGGTGCGCTGTGTTGCGTTTTGTTGCTGTTTCTCTTGGATTTGAGCTTTGCCTTCAACATCGATATCGATTTGCACAATCGATTGTAAGTGTGCTCACCACCCGTTTGACGAAATGTATGATTGGAGCTTTCTCTTTGACTCTGTGTTCTCTCTTTGAATCTTCTTGTTGATTATGATATGTCCTTCTACAATATCCTGAAATCTTCTTTTGAAACCCTAATTTTCTCAATTCCTTCAAGAAAATATGGTGACGGCTGCATAATTGCACATAGTTCAGTCTCCGATCACAAATCTGTATACTTCTGTTCATGTAAAGCTTGATGATACGAACTATCTTGTTTGGCAATATCAAATTCGGTTGTTTCTTGAAAGCCATGGCATTTTAGGCTTTGTGGATGGTACAAGGTGTTGTCTTAAACAATTTGATGACGATGCTAATACTAAAGGCGTTGAGACTGATGACTATCAGATTTGGAAAATGCAAGATCGTTCATTAATGCAGCTTATCATGGCTACTTTGTCTCCGACTGCTATGTCGTGTGTTATTGGCTGTTTGAGTACTTATGATATGTGGATTAATATAAAGGATAGGTTCTCTACTGTCACAAAATCCAGTATCTTTCCGTTAAAAACTAAGTTGCAAAACATCAAGAAAGGGTCAGATTCTGTCTCTACATATCTGCAACGAATTAAAGATATTAAAGATCATCTTTCTGCAGTTGGTGTTACATTTGAAGATGATGATATTGTAATTTTGGCATTGAAAGGGCTCCCTTCTAAGTACAATACTTTCAGGACAGTTATAAGGGGTAGGGAGAATGTTATCACTCTTAAAGAGTTTCGACCACAGTTATTGGCAGAAGAAGCAACTGTTGAGAATAAGTCCACCTCTGAGTCTTTTGTTACTACAATGGTTGCACAAGACAAATAAGGCAAAGGCAAAGCTCTCATGATAGAAGAAGGATCTTCCAGTGGCTCTTCACAGTCTTCCAATTACAATAGTGGTCCTCTTAGTGGTGCTTATCATAGTAGTTCCTCTGATTATAATGGAGGCTATACTACCAATAATTTTTGAGGACATGGTAGGGGCAGGAACAACTTCAACTCGAGGTATAATACAGGATCTCCGAATCCAAGTGGGCTGGAATTCTTGGCCCTGCAAAACCTCACATTTCCACTTGTCATGAACATGGCTATGAAGTTCATGTTTGTCAGATATGCAATAAAAGAGGCCATATTGTTGTAGATTGTTTCCAAAGACACTCATCTTCATCTTCTACCACATCTAAAGTTCAATGCCAAATTTGTTGGACATTTGGGCATGCTGCAGCTCAGTGTTATCATAGGGAAAACTTTGCTTATCAAGGTCGGCCTCCATCTTCCAATCTTTCTACAATGCATACTACATTTCAACCATCTGCACCACAAGAGCAATTCTGGGTTGCGGATACTGGAGCAACTTCTAATATGACTTCAGATATCTCTAATCTCAATCTGGTAGCACCATTCTCTAGCAATGATTCAGTCACCACTGCAAGTGGCTCAGGTTTGCCAATATCTCATATAGACTCATCTATTCTACATACACCTCAGTATGCTTTTGAGTTAAATAAAATTTTACATGTGCCTCAGTTTTCACAACATCTGTTATCTATATATAGATTGTGTAAAGATAATAAATGCAGATTCATTTGTGATGAATTCTGTTTTTGGATACAAGGCAAGATCACAAGGACCATCCTTCTTCAGGGACTGTGTAGAGACAACCTCTATCCCATACCCTTTCATATTCCACATCATTTCATTACACAAGCACGCAAATACAATGCAACTTTTCAGGAACAAAGCTACTATCTTGGCAGTCAAGTCAAAATAAATCTGTGGCACTAAAGCTTAGGACACCCTTCTAACATTGTCACTTCTGCAATGTTAAAACAGTAAAAAATTCCTACATCTTTAGATCATATGTCTTCTGTTTGTAAATCTTGTTTGGAAGGAAAGTTTGCCAAACTTCCATTTACCTTTCCTGCAAATAAAACTGTAACGCCGTTAGAGGTAATACACAATGATGTTTGGGGTCCTTCATCTACTATTTCAATTGAAGGCTACAAATTCTATGTAAGCGAATTGGGTTGAGCGATTTGGTATACTCCAGCCGAACTGAGTCTATACCGTCCGGCAGACTGTAGCTAAACTGAGTCTATACCTTTTGATAGACTCCAACCGAATTGGGTCCATACCTTTCTCTCACGTTTGTGGTAGTAATCAGATCCGAGAATTTGGTAAACTTCTGCTTTCTACACTGTTGCTTCATCAGCGAGTTAGAAACATGGAAGGACGACAAAAGTATTCTCTAGTCAAAAGTTGATTGGATTTATAAACTTCAGAAATGTACTCATTCATGAACATAATCATGGTGTGCTTCAGGCAATGTCTTTCATGATTAGATGGTCCATAGGAGTGAGCCAAAGAGCCATGGAATCCTTGTTCGGGAGTTGCTTCCGTTTGTAATGCTTTGGGCATAAGTCTTCGAATGAAGATCATGAAGGAGGTTTGTTCAGCTCTTCCATGCCATTGTTGGCTACAATGGTTTCTCAGCTTCTTAATAGTCAAGTGAAGATTCACGTCTTGTACCCCACATAAAGTGGTTTCTATTAGAAACGTCCAAATAAGGGAAATCGAACTTGTGATGGTTCGACAATCCATTGAATTGGAGGGAACAAGATTGTGATTGGTGCTACGGGAATGAATCATCCATAGGCATCAAAATTAGAACATTCGGGTTCTAAGACATGGTATACATGAAAAATTTGGGTTTTCATTGGTGTATTGTTTTATGAAAACTTCAGGTTTCAAGGGCACTAAACTGGAAACTATTAAGGAAGGAATCTCAGATTATTTAGTCAATATTGTGATTTGATATTTACTTCCATGTTTAGTTGTTAATTAGCCTTATTTGTAAGCAATAGAATATGATAGAATCGTGGTAGTCTTTGTATAAAGTTGTAATTCTTGTTTGACGAATATACACAGAAATTCATTCTCCAAATCTATGCTTCTTATGATGGTACCAGAGTGAACGATATCTAGGAAAATAAAAAGCAAAGAAACAAACACGAACCCTAGCAAACATAGCCATGGGCGACAAACCAGACAAGTCAACCTCTTCAGGTATGACTTCGCATCAAAAGTGGAAAAATCCTAATCACCTACTTTATCTCCACCACTCGGATTAGCCTGGTGCAATACTCGTGCCACAACCTCTCATGGAAGAGAACTACGGTACATGGGCTCAATCCATGACCATGGCCTTGACGGTCAAAAACAAATTAGGGCTTGTTGATGGAGCGATCAAGAAGCCAAGTGAAGAACAATTTCAAGAATTACAACAATATAATCAATGCAACAACCTGGTGAAAACGTGGTTGCTTGGTTCCATGTCAAAGGAAATATTTAGGAGCGTCATACATTGCAAGGATGCATGGTAGATGTGGCTTGACCTGCAAGAAAGGTTTTTTCATGTGAACATTGTCCAATTGTTCCACATAGAAAAGGAGATTCACGACTGCATACAAGGCAATATGACGGTGAGTTCGTATTTCACCAAACTGAAAAGCCTTTGGGATGAACGAGATATGCTATGTTCTATCCTGACTTGTGGTTGTGACACGAAGAAGGAGATCACCTCCTACATTGAAACCCAGAAGACGATGAAGTTTCTCATAGGTTTGAACAAATCTTACTCTACTGTTTGCAGTAATACTCTCATTCTTGAGCCTTTGCCCACTGTAAACAAGGCTTATTCACTTGTTCTTCGTCATGAGAGGTAAGCCAAAGTCTCAAGTGGAAATAGCACTGCTCAACCAGAAGCTGCTATGTTTGCTGTGAAGGGTGCAGGTCGAGAGACGAAATCCAAAGAAGGTGGTCTACGATGTGGAAAGTGCAACAAGACGAACCACAGCACAAAGAACTGCCATGCCCATCTCAAGTGCACTTTTTGTGGGTGGAAATGCCATTTGTACGAGTATTGCTGCAAAAGAAAAGCAGCCACATAAATTGAACCAAGTCGTTTTTCCAAGGGAAATCAAGTTACCGTGCCCAACAAGGAGGTGATGTCCAATTTTCCATTCTCTCAAGAAGATTGCAAACAAATCCTCCAAATGTTGAATAAGAACAAATGATGTTGTGCCAATGACATTGGTAATCCCTCAAATCATGAAGACCTTTCAGGTAAAGCTTTTTCATTCATACATCATGGCAAGAAAAATGTTTGGATCTTGGATAGTGCTGCTACAGACCACATAGTTTGCAGGCCCAACTCCCTTACGTCTTCAAGGCCTGTTAAAGATCACACCGTTGAGTTACCCAATGGATCCATTGCCACGGTCACTTATGTTGGCCAAGTTATTTTTTCTTCTAACCTCATTCTTGACAATGTCCTTTGTGTTCCACTTTTTAAGTTGAATTTAATCTCTATGAGCCAATTAGCTTATGATTCCCTCTCCATTACGATTTTCTTAAATCATTTTTGTGTCATACAAGACCTACGCTCGAGGAAGATGATTGGGACGGGAATTGAATGGGAGTGACTCTACTACCTTGATCCACCAAAGAAAGGAACATGCAATGCCGTCCAAACCACTCCTCCTAGTCTTTGGCATCAACGCCTAGGACACCCATCGCATAAAGTTACCATGTTATTTCCTTTTTTCTCCAATAAAACTTGTGACACCAATCAATGTTTAATTTTCCCTTTGGCTAAACAAACGAGGTTGCCTTTTTCTTTAAGTTCCTTGTCTACCACATCATAATACAACACAACACAACACAACCAAACCAAATAAGATTATTTAACTAAGGATAATGCTAGGGAGACCAAATTTTTAAACCAAATTTGTTAAACTAAATGATCTGGTTTTTGATGATTGGATTACCTCTCATTCTTCTCCTTACTCCCCAAATCCATGACAGCCGCCACCTACTTGTCACGAAGCCATTACAAGTAGACACATCCTGAATGGAGTCAAGGCATGTTGGCTGACACCCAAAGGTGACGTAGCCAAAAATGTAGGTGGCACTCTACAAGGCGGCATGACTCCGACATAAGAGACCAAAAATTATTATGGCTTATATCACATATGTGACTGATGCAGGTGTGCCAAAACCTATGCTTTGATAACAAATTGACACACCCCGACTGGCGTCGAGGCATGTTGACTGACACCCAAAGGTGACGTAGCCAAAAGTGTAGGTGCCGCTATGGTTGAGAAAGCTTTCACAAAGTGTCGATAATAGCCGGCAAGACCAAGAAAACTCCGTACTTCAGTGACAGTCTGCGGTGGTTCCCAATTTTCCACTACAGCAACTTTCTGAGGATCCACGAGAATACATTGAGCTGATATCGAGGATGTCCTGTCCTTGTCGAGAATGAAGTAATGCCAGTTTTGGTCGGATCAGGTGTCTTTCTTAGGACACGTGATATCAGTTCAAGGTATTCTCGTGGTTTAATTCTTTATTTAAAACCATTTTATAGTTTGTTTGTTGCAAAGAGAGTCAAAAGCTATAGTCAAAGCATGCAATATTTTATAAAACCATCTTCTCCGGATCCTCACATCCTATTCATTCATCATTTGATTCATGGCCGTCCGATGTACGATGAACAGAAGGGCTATGAGGATCTTCTCCGGATCCTCGCATCCTATCCGTTCATCATTTGATTCATGGCATCACGATGTACAATGAACGAAAGCGATATGAAGATCTAGATGGGATCCAAATCTTGAAAATCCACCACCACCATCTTCATAACTAAACATATATGATTCTCAATCATTTTCCCATGGCTTATTTGTGTTGTGACAAAATAATAAGGTCGTTCAAATAGGTGTGATTCATTTGTAACTTTTCTCCTAATAAAAAAGCATTCCCACCTAGGCGTGGGCACTTGGAACTGAAAATCGAAACCCAAAATTGAAACATGGACCAAATTTAACCGCACTGAACGATTCAATTTTTGAGATTTTGAAACGGTTTCGGTTTGAAACCAAATTGCAAGCTTAAAAAATGGTTTAGTTTTCAATTCTTAATATCTGGAACTGAACAGCATCACATAATATAAAAAAAAATATTTAATTTAATACTCAATTATGTGTCATAATGAAATTGGTTATTTGGTTGAGCCCATACGTTTAGTATGGACTCAACCACTTCGTAACTTGTCCAGACCCAAATAGAGAATCAGAGATAGGAACCAGAGTCTTCGAGACTTCGACTATCAGGCTCGACAGTCGACATTTACAGAGACACAGATCATCGCCCCAATCGTGACCAATCTTCGAACGAATCACTCCTCGCCCTCAACCTCATCCCCAGTTCGAAAATCTACCCATTTCCCGTCCTCTGTCACTGCAAATCGCGACCAAAGTCGAGATTCCTCCACTTCTTTACAACTCGGACCTCCGACGTGCTAATATGTTAAGAATTCTAAACTTAGAACTTCTGTCAGTTAAGTTAGTTATATATTTGTGAACAATTGGTGGAGATTTGTCATTAATTTTAGTGTTCATTGAATCAAATGAACCAAAGGGGGATCTTTGTGATATTGATCTTAAACTCTGTTATTCCGTGGGTAAGAGGTGGATGATGAATTGATGATCTTGATCTTAACCTCTGTTATTCCAAGGGTGAGAGGTGGAAGATGCATTGATGAACCGATTTCCATTAGCTCAAAATAAATGATGAATTGCCATAAACACATATTTAAGATATTCATTGTGAATCTTGCATCGATTGCAAAATGATTTGAGTATAGCTTTTGTTCTTCACTGGGTATTCTTTGCAATCGATGCTTAATGATACAAACAGAACAATGAATATTTACATATTTAAGTTTCTTTTTGCAATCTGATATAAACTACAGGGTATTCTTTGCAATCAATGATTTGAGTTTGTATCATTGTTCTTCACTGGATATTCTTTGCACAATTTTCTTTTGTTCTTCACTGGGTATTTTTGGATTGATGCTTAATGATTTGAGTTTGTATCATTGTTCTGTTAGTCACTTAGTATACAATTAAACTTTGTAATTAATGAATCCCTATCATGAGAGTCTTATATCAGATATAATTTAGTGACTTTATCTTGTAGTTAAGATTTGAAGAATCCAGAAAGCATAGTGGGGTTGCTAACTCTTCTACAAGTGATTCCCTTGGAGTTGTTCAATTCGATTTCAAGCATCGCTTTTTTTACTCTTAATCCACAACCACAACAAAAAGCTCCAAGGCAATCTCAAACTTACAGTTCACAAGATTCAATGGCTTTTCATCCATCGATTTCACTTTTACGAGGTCCAAGGTCTTTCCAAGTATAGCCTTCAAAAACTTCAATGCCTTTTGAAACCCGTTCATCCTAAATCATCGAAGAGTACATGTCCCAAAAAAATGGAAAAGGTAAAAGGTTGAACGACTCAAAGTAGTGACTTGAAACCACATTTATGTTGAATAGCATGAACAATTTATTTTTTTAGGTTGTACTAATGCCATAAGGTATTTTGACGTAGAATTTTGTTTGAACTTTATTTTTAGTATCGTAAACTTAACTTTTTTCAATTGGGTTGTACTAATGCCATAAGGTATTTTGATGATGAACTTTGTTTCCTTTGGGTTGTATTAATGCCATGGAGCATGTGTAGTTTGCAAATTAGTAGGTTTTGAACTTTTTGAGTTTGTTTAAACGTTGAATACTTATTAGGCTCAAACTAAAATCAAAACCGTTTGAAACCGAACCGAGCCAAAACCAAATGATTTGGTTCCATTTCAGTTCATATTATAAGATTAAAATTTTAATTTTACGTCAAAACCGCACCAAACTAAACCGTGTCCACACCCACCACATAATCTTCATATCTCCTTCAATATTCTATGATTCTATCTCCATTTTTTTTATTTTTTTTTTTCAATTTCCATCGCTTTGAAAATGACTAATATTCCCGATCTAGTACTTGATGCTTGTTGAAGCATCGAGTATTCTCCTTTTGACGTTTAAGCATGATCGTTCGTTCAAGTTTAGGTAATCAACAGAATAATGGGAATCTGGTTTTCTTGGCTGACCTATATTTTCAACGTGCTTGTTAAAGCATCGTCGTCATATCATGCATGATGCATCATTTGAATTATATATCACTATAGTATCGATGCGGTTCCATCATATTACACAAATTGCATTTGATCAAGAACTACATATCCCTTTGACCAAAAAAATAAAGAACTACATATCTCTACGTATCAGAATAATTAAGCATATTTTATATATTTATTATATATGTATATATTCACTGAGAGGGGTCTTTCTAATTCCCATATTACACTTTCTTCTTCTTTTGTCAAAGGCCAGCTCAATTACTACGGCTGCAATAAGATTTTTTCCAAGATCCCCATTTCGATCCCATTTATTATGTTAGGAAATGAAGAATATTGGCCCCTTTTACACTCAAAAATAATCTGGCTCCTCAGATCTAGCATATCATTTTTACCTTATGTCACTTGAACTTCGATATAAAATAAAATAAATCCAAATTAGTACAACAGTAATGTTACATGCATGTGCACCATGCTCATGACATCTTTTGCAGAGTAATATACAACAATATAGATAAGTAGTTCTCACGTTTTATGTGACAGATGTGATCGATAATGTGACAAGTTAATATTATAATATGATACAAACTATGTTGAAAAGCGTTTCAAATCTCCCTTCTCTCTTTATAGAAATAGAAAAAATAAAAATTTATCGTTATTAAAAAGGACCTGCTATATCTTCTTCTTCTCATTTTTTTTTTTTTTTTCCTGTTTATCAACCTCTTATGATCTATCTTACTATGACCATATCAGATATGAATATTGATATATACCAAACTTTTTGCACGCGCGTAGTTCACAAAGGTAGCATTAGGGTTTCTCAACCACAAGTAGGCCTGTCAATTCCTGACACGACTCGATAACCCGACATGACACGAAATTAACAGCTGTTCGGGTCAATACGATAACGAATCGGGTTGTTATCGGGTAACCCGATAAGCACCTGTTAAGATAACAGGTTGATACGGGCATACACGTGGGTAACACGATACATGATAAGCAGAATATTAATTTTATAATTTTATAACCCTAAAAAATTACTGTAATAATTATATATATTAATTTAACAATTTTAAACCCCTAAAAACTATAATATATATATATATATATATATATATTAAATTAACTATAATAATTATATATACTATAATAATTATACCCCCAAAATATTAACTATCTATAATAATTATATACATATATATATATACATATATATATACATATATATATATATATTAAATTTTGAATTAAATTTTATAAAAACTATAATAGTTATTAATTAATATGCATCCATTGATTTGATTCCACAATTGATAATTCCATTCCATTCCCTGCAGTGCCGACCTTTTTGAAGAAAAAGGGAGGGAAAATGAAAATGATAAGAAAAGTTGAAAAGGAAACAAAAAAGAGAGAGAATTAGGGAAAGATGGGTAGGCAACCGGAGGGAAAAGTGGAAATTATAAGAAAAGTTGAAAAGGAAACAAAAAAAAGAGGGAAAAATGAAAATTAATAGAAGTGCTAAGATTTTTTTTATTTTTTAAGTTATTGACATTTTATCACACATATGACATATCCCACTATTTTTATAATGACACGTGATGTACTACTTCGTGTACCAGTCAATTATAGGTACAAAACAAATAGATTTAAAAATACTTAATAAATACATACATATATATATATATATACACACACCATTGAACTTGATGGGATACGAATTCTCCGAAACTAATTTCAACGATCCCAACCGTCAAACTTGTTTGTATGTGGTTCGAGATCACATCAACAAAAAATCGCAAAAAACAAACATTCAGAGATCAAGTAACGGGACAAAGCTTTTCAACGGTTATAAACGAAAAATCACGATTTAACGGTTATTTTAACTCCGATTTTGATAAATTTTTTACAGCTACACTCCTTGACCCTATATGAATACAATGAATGAATTCGATCTTCAATTTAAAATATTTACCCAAGTGGATACCACAAAAATCTTATGTTATACTTAATGAAAGTATAAATAAACTCTAAGTGTTAGTCAATCTATCATTTTGATGGGATACGAATTCTCTGAAACTAATTTCAACGATCCCAACCGTCAAACTTGTTTGTATACGCTTCGAGATCCCATCAGCAAAAAATCACAAAAAACAAATGTTCAGAGATCAAGTAACGGGACAAAGCTTTTTGATGGTTATAAACGAAAAATTACGATTTAACGGTTATTTTAACTCCGATTTTGATGATTTTTTTATAGCTACACTCATTGACCCTATATGAATACAATGAATGAATTCGATCTTTAATTTAAAATATTTACTCAAGTGATACCACAAAATCTTATGTTATACTTAATGAAAGTATAAATAAACTCTAAGTGTTAGTCAATCTATTGTTTTGATGGGATACGAATGCTCCGAAACTAATTTCAACGATCCCAACCGTCAAACTTGTTTGTATATGCTTCGAGATCACATCAGCAAAAAATCGCAAAAAACAAACATTCAGAGATCAAGTAACGCGAAAAAGCTTTTCGATGGTTATAAACGAAAAATCACGATTTAACGGTTATTTTAACTCCGATTTTGATGATTTTTTTTCAGCTACACTCCTTGACCCTATATGAATACAATGAATGAATTCGATCTTCAATTTAAAATATTTACACAAGTGATACCACAAAATCTTATGTTATACTTAATGAAAGTATAAACAAACTCTAGGTGTTAGTCAATCTATTGTTTTGATGGGATACGAATTCTCCGAAACTAATTTCAACAATCCCAACCGTCAAACTTGTTTGTATATGCTTCGAGATCACATCAGCAAAAAACAAACATTTAGAGATCAAGTAACGGGACAAAACTTTTCGACGGTTATAAACGAAAAATCACGATTTAACAGTTATTTTAACTCCGATTTTGATGATTTTTTTACAGCTACACTCCTTGACCCTATATGAATACAATGAATGAATTCGATCTTCAATTTAAAATATTTACACAAGTGGATACCACAAAATCTTATGTTATACTTAATGAAAGTATAAATAAACTCTAAGTGTTAGTCAATCTATCGTTTTGATGGGATACGAATTCTCCGAAACTAATTTCAATGATCCCAACTGTCAAACTTATTTGTATATACTTCGAGATCACATTAGCAAAAAATCACAAAAACAAACGTTCAGAGATCAAGTAACGGGACAAAGTTTTTCGACGGTTATAAATGAAAAATCACGATTTAACGATCATTTTAACTCCGATTTTGATGATTTTTTACAACTACACTCCTTGACCCTATATGAATACAATGAATGAATTTGATCTTCAATTTAAGATATTGACACAAGTGGATACCACAAAATCTTATGTTATACTTAATGAAAGTATAAATAAACTCTAAATGTTAGTCAATCTATTGTTTTGATGGGATACGAATTCTCCGAAACTAATTTCAACGATCCCAACCCCAACCGTCAAACTTGTTTGTATATGCTTCAAGATCACATCAGCAAAAAATCACAAAAAACAAACATTCAGAGATCAAGTAACGGGACAAAGCTTTTCGACGGTTATAAAAGAAAAATCACGATTTAACGGTTATTTTAACTCCGATGTTGATGATTTTTTACAGCTACACTCCTTGACCCTATATGAATACAATGAATGAATTCGATCTTCAATTTAAGATATTTACACAAGTGGATACCACAAAATCTTATGTTATACTTAATGAAAGTATAAATAAACTCCAAGTGTTAGTCAATCTATCGTTTTGATGGGATACGAATTCTCCGAAACTAATTTCAACGATCCCAACCGTCAAACTTGTTTGTATATGCTTCGAGATCACATCAGGAAAAAATCGCAAAAAACAAACATTCAGAGATCAAGTAATGGGACAAAACTTTTTGACGATTATAAACGAAAAATCATGATTTAACAGTTATTTTAACTCCGATTTTGATGATTTTTTAAAGCTACACTCCTTGACCCTATATGAATACAAAGAATGAATTCGATCTTCAATTTAAAATATTTACACTAATGGATGTGGATATCACAAAATCTTATGTTATATACTTAATAGAAGTATGAATGATGTAACAGTCCGTTCCGAACTAAGGAATATATTAGTTGTGAAATGATGTTTTTACCCTTGTGGGGGTGTGAGAATGGTTAAGTTGGATTGATGTTTTTATGTAGGGGTACCTATATAATTATTTTGTTTTGTTTTGTTTTGTTGATTTTATGTCAATGGGGTTGGATGAGAGGTATATACACATACACACATGCACAACACGTGTGCAGCCTTCTTCTCCTTCCTCTTCTCGAACTCTCTATCATTTTCCCCTGCAACCGTACGGACACCTTCGTTCCTTTCGATTTGGTCACGGATCAAAGCCCTAAATACCATATTTGGAACCCTGGTAACCTGGTGAGTGCAACCGTATCATTAGTTTAGGTTTAGACCGTCGAAAACTCTAACAACCGTGAAGTACCAAGAATGGTACTATTCATGCACTCGAAATCTATGGTGTTTCAGCCTATTTTAAGATCATAGAGAGGTTTAGAATGGTCTTGTGAAGCTCGGAGGACAAAGTTGGAGGTTTTTGGACGTCGGGATCGGGAGTTCGAGGTTTGGCCGGATTTCGTGGTTTTTCTCCGGCGAGATTCACGTGGATTTTGGGTTCAAAACAAGTATAAATCTCTTCTCCTTGTCCTAAGGATCATTTTGGTGTAAATTTCATGAAATTTGGTTGAGAAATGACCTAGAAATCAAAGGTTGAAAAATTACCCAGTTTCCGGCGACCCAGCGGCGTCGGCGCCGGTCACCGGCGAACTGAGGTTGAAGGTGACGGAATATTTTGTCAAAGTTGACGGAATATTCCTAACGGAGGTTAATGGCGTTAGTTAACTTTAACGGAATATTCTAGGGATTTAACGGAATATTCCTTAACGGCGTTAGGGTTTCCGTCAGTGTGCATGGCGCGTGGGCAACGCGTGTTGCTGTGCCTTGGTCGGCGTGTGAGGGCGCGTGGGACTTCCAAAAAATTATTTTAAAAATATGGGGTTGTTCGTGGGATTGCGTAGAGCATGTTGGTATATTCAAACACCCCAATTGAGCAATGTATGAGAAGTTATTACTTGATTTGGGTTATGTGCGTAATTAATGGTTATATAGTTGTTTCCTATATAGGTGAGACGTATCCTGAGGACGAGCGCAGCCACGCGAGGCTCGGGGGCTACGACCCGTCTACTTATCAGTGAGTGGGCTTTTATTTTCAGTATATATATATATACTTAATTGATTCCCAGAAATATGTTTTAAAATGCTTTTATGAAATTGAATGCCATGTCGAATGCCATATATATTTCTATGTCTATATGATTATATGTCGATGCACCGTGGGCGCCAGGTAAATCAGGTAAGTATGTGATTGTGATATGATGATTGAGGTGATATCGATGAGATTAGAATATGGCTCATTTACCTGCACATCGGGGTTTGTGTTGCCAGAGTAGGGCTTAGCTTTCACGTGATCATTCACCTCTCGCACCGTACGCTCACCTTGGATCAAAGGCAGGTGCCAGCCTGTCGTATAGACCACACTAGGTGGTTCCGGCTCGTAGGTGACTTGCGATTCGTCGCCAGCCTTCATGTGATCGTAGCACAGAGCGTTATATATATACCCAGCTTGACGTACAGACCACATTAGGTGGTTCCGTCATGGGTGCATGTTATTGATTGAGAGATGAATTGAGGATTTGGTTGAGGAGCCATAGATTCAGCCGTACAGGTCACTAGAGGTGACTCCGGCTGATTGATTTATATTGCCGGCATGATTTGAGTTGGGATATCACCTGATTGTTTTGATGTTACTTGATGCATGCTTACTGCTGATTATGGTTCATTCGATCATGGCATTAGTTGAATGCTGATTTTCCGGTATTAGTATGTATATATATTTTCTGGGAAGTATACATGTTTTACAGAGAGGGGTTACAACTTTTATATCGAAGTGTTTTTGGTAAAGCTTTGTTTTTGCCCACTCACACTTTTGTTTTGCGCCCCTCCAGGTATTAGATAGCGTTGGTGGCAAGCGAGGTTTCAAGGCATATCTGACAGTACACTATCCATGTAAATATTCTGGCTTTCCTGTTTATGTCTTTCTGGACTGCACCTAGGATGCTCGAACTTTGTAAATTATGTTGTTAACTTTCACACTCTTTTATGCTCTTGTATCACTAGTTGTGTTATTCTAGTACTTCTTATCTATATTTATTCTTCCGCACTGCGCACATGGCTTCGTCACGCTCACGTGACGGCTAGCACGTCCTGATGTTCGAGTCGGGATGTGTCAAATGAACTATAATAATTATATATATTAATTTAACAATTTTATACCCCTAAAAAATATAATAATTACATAATATAATTATATATATTAAATTAAATTTAAAAAATTGATGACCATTGGATCGGCTGAGATTTAATACAATTTCGTGATGATCGATGTAAATTGAAGATGTAAATTGAAGGCAATAGATCAAGCCAAAGTTCCCGTACAATTTCATGATGATCGATGTAAATTGAAGATTTTGTAAATTGACGTTTAAACTTTTGAGAAAGACTTACAACCTTGAAAACAAAAACTCTTTCATTTTGCATATCCTTGCACATTTAATATTTGTAATAGATTAGTAGTGTATGTATTATTTTTTTATTAGGCTCTTATTTTCGAGTGTAGATATAGTATTTAAACGACAAATGTTTTAATGTTTTGAAGTAATATTTATGTGGCAATGTGTGCTATGTGCAAATTTAAAAAAAAAAAGAAAAAATTTTTTTAACGGATCATAACAGGTCGGGTCACTTTACCCGTTGGGTAAAGTGATCCGACCTGTTAAGGACCCGTTAAGATAACGGGTGTGACACGACACGACCTGTTAAGATAACAGGTGTTGCACGAAAACGACACAAACACGACAGATACGACCCGTTTGCCAGACCTAACTACAAGTAAGCCCAAGTGATCAATAAGTGTGCTTTCTTTTTCCAATCACTTCAGCATAAAAATACTCGATGAATATGTCTTTTAATTTATACATTGTTGAAATCATGAGTTGGCAGCATTGGACTCAAGAACCATGCATGTGCAATATTAAGGATCTTCTTTCGGTTCTTGATAGTTGGTACTTGGTAGGGCATGTATGGCCAACTTGGTTGAAACTTTAGTCGATCAAATTTGGAGCTTTGAAGGAGATTTGTCTAGGCTGACAAGAATATATTAAAAAAACCGTATTTATTCTAAAGAACCGTAGACTTGTTTTCAAATATTTTGGTTGGTTGTGGATTCTCTCCTGCAGTTGTAGAATTATTCTGATATCCCAAAAACGTCATAAACCAAACTAAAAAAGGAATTGATGCTACTACTTTGTAAGAGCTTGACATTTCCATTCTTTTTTAATTGAATCCCTTATTCCAACTTCAGTTCTGTTCTGTCCTTACCAATCAACCAGTTGGTGCTATTGTACTTAGACTACGTAATGCATGTCCAACTAACAATCTTGAAACTGTGGAAGTTGTACAAGGCTAACCAGTTAATTGTGTAAAAAGGTCTAACGGGTAAAATTATCGATTATGTTGGACAGTGTCTTGCTATCCTTTGTTGGCCCTTCATTGGACGTTATAACATGTCTCACTCAAATGCCGAACTTCAAAAGTGTGGCCTGTAGCATCTCTCTTCCATGTGGGAGGCTGCGCATGTCGAAACAATATCTAGGTGTATCATTTATTGAATAATTTACATTGTTTGTTAAAAGATTGGAATTGTTGTAGGCCTATTTGACTAAACTGTATAAAGGATAGAGAGGGAGAGGGGCCAGTGGCAATAGAGAGATATGTAATTCTGAGGTGTGTATTGTATCACCCCCTTATACCTTTATTTATAGTAGTAGGATCGGTAGAATCCTTACCCTAATAGGATTACATCTCTAATAGGAATTAAAGTACCCTCACGTTCATATTTCCTCATAATCTTCGTTGTAACTTTGAATTTGATTCTGCTTGCGCCTAGGCATTCGTACCGTCGAGTGCTTCGAAAATACAGTAAAATAATAATCTCGTCTCAGGGGACATTTTTGTCAATTCACTCATTTAAAATTAATTAAATCATAAAATTAGGGACTGGTTGTCACAATATAATAAAAAATTGGTATCTAACTTTGACTTATACTAGAAAAGACCGTATAGAATACATACCAAAAAGAGTTTAGCAGGGTAAACATTATCACATAACCAGTCCCAATGACTCTTTGGTTTCCCATTCCATATCATATCGTTTAGAAGCTTAGCTCGTCCTCTCGCATATGTTCCGATGACAAGTGGTGCCAATGCAACTGGTGCCTAAATTGAGAGTACAACTTCGCCATTTTCTTTTCAACATAATCAAGCATCTTTGGATGAGAAGGGTCCACAACAAATAATACCTATTATCAACATAAATATATGCAAGTGAGTTCTTGAACTACAATGAATAAATTGAATTAAATTCAAACTCACCTGCAACTTCTTCCGCAATTCTTTCTTATATAAAGCTGGGACCTTCATCCATCTCTCATAGCACACTGGTGAATAAGTTCGAACAATATTCCCTATCTCAGACGTGAAAAAACTTGACACTACCGGATCACTTGGAACTTGATGTTTGGAATCAAAGATGACTGGCATCTTCTGCCCGTTATTAGCCTCCGAAATATCATGGATGCCTTTCCCACATGATCTTCCACATGTCATCTTTTTTGCGTTAAAGTCAAAATCTGTCTCCAGAAAAATATATGTATCTCTAATTAATGTAATGAGTTGCTTAAAACTACATTAATAAGAAAAAAGTAAATAACTTTAACTAGCCTTTCTTAACTGGGGGCAGAAGAGGTGGCGGTGATCCAAGTGCATCATTTGGAGGAGGAGGTAAGGGATCCCTCACCCGCTTCACCCTCTTTCCTCGATGTGTAGAAGTTGTCATCTAAATATGAAATAGAAAAGTAAATAACACAATCAAAATGTTAATAAATACAAACTATTATAAGCATAATAACTATCTGTAAAATTATAAGCAAATAGATTTACTATTGTAGGATATGAAGAAGGTGGTGGCAGTGGCGGATGAGGTGGTGGTGGTGCAAGTGCATCATTTGGAGGAGGAGGTAAGGGATCCCTCACCCGCTTCATCCTTTTTTCTCGTTGTATAGAAGTTGCCATCTAAATATGAAACGGAAAAGTAAATATCACAACCAAAATGTTAATATATACAAATCATTATAAGCATAACAACTATTTGTAAAACTATAAGCAAATAGATTTACTATTGTATGATATGAACATTAACTTATAATGCACAGATCTCACCATAGTCATTAATTATAATCATCATTAGTATCACTGGTTGCAACATTCTCCTCCTCATTGTCCTCCTCATCATCATCCTCATCCTCATCTTCCTCGTCATTTTCTTCTTTCTCTTCCTCGTCCATTTCTTCCTTTTCCTCCCCATCCCTTTGTAGCCCTAGCATTCTTCGAACCTCTTTGTCGTTAATATCAAAAGATTCTAGATCAACATCATCTCTACATAATGATATATCAACTTCATCATCATTATGAACCGGTCTTATAGAACTTTCAGTTTCATCAACATATTGATCATCGTCTTCGTCAGTATCATTGTCATCTTTCTCAAGAACATCCCAAACGTGTCTGTGTTGAATCCTTTGCACGACTTTCCATGGATGACCAAACTTTAAGTCATCAATGTAAAATACTTGATGTGCTTGTTTAGCTAACACATACGGATCACCATCGTACCAACGATTATTACATTCAATGATGTAAGATAATAATCCCGTATGACTTTTTTACCTCTTGCATCTGTATTATACCAATGACATTTAAAAAGAATCACCTTGAAACCTCTAGTAAATTGTACTTTAATGGCATTGACCAAGATGCCATAAAAGTTACATGTTTCACCATAGTGCGACCCTGATGTCATTACCCCACTGTTTTGTGTTGTACTGTTTTGATCAACATGTCTGACCAAATATCAAATGTCATTCACAATACAACCTGTGTATTGGACAATACATTGATTTGGACCTTGGGCTAATGAAAAAATCTCTTCACTAACCAGTCTAGGCTCTTGATAAAACCATGACGTGACCCGTTGCCTAAACCATTCCGGAAACAACTATCTATGCCTCTTTTGTACACCAGCACGGCTATCTCTTTCTAAAATCTCGATATGCTCACTGCATAATAAATAAAATATAAGTGAAAGTTGTGGAATTATAAATATTTAAATAAATGTTCAACTATTACTGTCATATACATTATGAAGTCTTCTATTTCATCACAATTGTCCAAGATATACCAATAAGCCACTTCTATATCTTCCCTTGAAAGTTCAACCATTACATGAGCACCAAATGGACGTGCTTTTTGAGCTAACACGAAAAGAAGTGCATTGGGATCGCTACCATCATCGTTTCTTTCTGGTCGGGTGAATTCCGTCTCAATGTTATATAAATACATTGAGCAAAAAGTTGAAGACTGCCAAGTGTGCTTCCACAATAAAGCCTTCACGACGAGCTCTGTTACGAACACATTTGTTGTATGAACCCAACAACGTAGATAAATGAACAATTGTTAGTACGTAGAAAGAAAAATTTATGCAACTAACAGAAACATCATGTCATTTACCTTTCTACATGATACATCCATTGATATCCGACTGGTCTTGCCAACCATGGGAACGAAGAATGCATGCGGGAAAATTTTATCTAGGTTGCACAATATGAGGACAATGTCTTCTTCCAACTTATCAAGATCAGTAACAGTCAAAGTCTTTGCCTATATTTGTTGGAAGAAATTAGAAAATTAAAAAATTGGACTATATATATGTCTTTTCAAATGTTTTTTAATTCCCACCGGAAGCACATGTTGCATCAACACATGACAATAATGGCTCTTCAAACCAAATATATTTGCTTCATCCACATTCACTGTGTGTGATATATTTGTTGCATAACCATCTAGAAATTTGATTGATTTCAACCAATGTAAGAAATGTTTACCCTCACATGGCTTAAATACGTACTGAGTCAAAGGCTTATCCAATATATTTCGTGCATTTAGTTTCAAATGCAAACTTTCCCTAATATTGATGTCTTGTAAATCCGTATGTGCCTTAAGGGTATCTTTCGACTTCCCTGAATTCAACAATGTCCCTATCAAACAGTCAAATATATTATTCTCAATATGCATAACGTCCAGATTATGCCTAATCTTCAATTTGGACCAGTATTCCAACTAAAAAAAAATGTTATTCCTTGTCCAATTTAATTCTTCGGCATTCCACTTCCTCTTGTTATCTTTATTAGTAAGATGTTCACCAAGTGTATGAGGTACAAGGTAATCAAATTGATCAAGTATGTCATCACCTGAGAATTCTCTTGGATGATGTCTCATCTCTCGGCGACCATTAAAGAATTGAGTAATTTTACGCCATGAGTGATTCAAGGTAAGTAGCGACGGTGCCCAATATGACAATGCCAACTTGCCATGAGTGCTCCAACCTGATAAATTTCCATAAGCAGGGAAGTCGTTAATGGTCCACATAACAGCTACACACAAATTAAATGTACTCCCATTAATCTTATGATGGGTTTGAACATAATTTCCCCACAATTCCTTAAGCTCATCAACCAAAGGACGCAAATACACATAAATCTCATTTCCAGGTGCTTTTGGTCCAGGAATTAACAAGGTAGAAAAAGAAAAGGGTTTTTCCATGCATTTCCATGGGGGTAAATTATATGGAAATACAACAATTGGCCACATACAATACGGCTTACTTATATTCGAAAAAGGAGTAAACCCGTCACTTGCAAGGAACCGAACATTTCATGGGTCTCTAGCAAAATTAGGATAGATTTGGTCAAATTCTTTCCAAACACTCGAGTATGCTGGATGCCTCATTGTGTTCCCATCATTGATTCTTTTCTCCTTGTGCCACCTCATGTTTTCACTCATATTTCTCGACATGAACAACTTATGCAGCCTTGGCTTAAGTGGAAAATATTGCAACACTTTTCTTGGAACTTTCTTTCTTTGCTCATAATGACGATCCTTATACCTTGGCTTATTACATACTGGACATTAATCTTTATTTTCGTGTTCTTTATAAAACAATGCACATTCATAGTAGCATACATGTATATTTTCATATCCTAATCCTAGACTTTTTAATATCTTCTTGCACTCACGAAACGAGTCAGGAACATTGTTGGGTTAGGGACATATTTTTCATCATTGCTAACATCTTATCAATTGCCTTGTTTGTCATATGGTTGTCAACTTTGTTGTGAATCAACTCCACGACGTATGTCAAAACTGTATATTGCTTACATCCAGGGTATAGTTCCTTTTGAGCTTCACTAAGCAACATCTCATAGGTATCAACATCTATCTGAGCATTGGTCATATCACCACCCCACATGGTATCTTGGTTGGTCATTGTAACTTGATCATCATCGTCGTCCTCATCATCATCTATTCATTCAAAGACATTTTCAATCACATGAAACATGTTGACATTAAAGTTATTGGGTGGTTCATTGTTTGTAGATACCGAAAATTCTCCTTGATGAATATGCTCCCCATGATATATCCATCTATCATAATTCATATCCAAACCAGAATTCAACAAATGGAGATGAACATCTTCAACTTAGTGAAAAAAGGTGTTATGACAAACTTTACAGGACATGGTATTTGATTATTCTCATTCACATGGTGACAAGCAATGTCAATAAATGACTTGACCCCTTCTCCATATTTAGAACTAAGGCGATCCCGACTACGAATCCATTGATCATCTATGAAATTAGATCACTGCAATCCTAGTATTGAGCTGCACACTTCAATAAGTTATCATAGTTTGTAAAATTGAAGATAGACATTGTGAAGTTTAGTTTTATTGTTTGGCTTTCCTTGTCAAAGGTTGTAAATTGGACCACACATGCTCTAGTTAGATTTAGGGTTTAAATGCTACGTTGGGATCATGCTGCTGGAAATATCATTTCAAGAGCTTAACTTCTCTTAACAAAGGTTTGTTCATTCATATGCCTTTTATGTCATTATTTCTAGTTCATTATGTCTAGTGGTTCTATCTACTCAAAACTTCTTGCTGCTTTCACGCGAGCTGGGCACACACTTTAAGACAACACACATGGGCCATCAAAAAGCTTTTTCCCGAAAATGGTTTTTTAGCCTTAGATCTTTCCAGATTGATTTTGCACATGACACGTGGCTTTTCTCGTCCCCTTTCTGTTTGAACATCAAACCCTCTTTAAAAGCTAAATCTAGGATTCAATTGTTTTTGGAGTTTGAGATTGGAAAAGTTTTGTAGAGCTTTATTTTCATTTCCATCTCAGATCTCCTAGGAGCTTCAAGCAGATTTTATGGGTAATGTTCTTCTTTAAATATTTCTAAACCTATCTTTGAAATAACTTGCTTAAATTCGTTTTATATACTCATATGTTTTGGCTAGAAGTTTTACATTTTCAGGAAATAGTTGATTTTAGCTTTGAGCTACCTCTTGTGTTCTTCATTGAAACCCTAGCCACAAAACCATGTTCATGCATCAAACACCCAATCACTGCATATTAGGGTAGCATTGTCTTCATGGTTTTGTTTTAATTTGGTGGTCAAGTTTTTCAAGTTTCAATTCTTTAAACTGACCTATTTTTGGATTCGCATGAGTTTGATCTTTCAAGTGTTTGATTGGTGAAACTGACTAGACAATCGAATCCAGATTTGCATCAACTTCATCATAATATCATTTGCATAAGTTGATTGGATTTCGGTGCCACAAGGTGAAGAGCTCAGGAGGAGCTGTGACTTCGTGAAGACCGAAAGGGTCCATCTCGCGAAAGGCAAGGTTGGACAAAGGTACAAGCTGCTCTGTTGATAGGGATCTAAAAATTGAGCTTGTGTGGTTACTTTGTAAGAATCTTGATTTCACTAGTGGATTGGACTCAGTGGAGAGTCCCCGGTTTTTTTACCCAGTGGTGGGTTTTTCCAGCCAAAAACTTCTTGCGTTCTTTGTCTCTTAAGCTTGTTCACATATCTTATTTACTTGCATATGTTTCATGCATCCTATGAATTGTTATTTGATGTGTTAGAGACTAAGTTTACACTATATTATTATGAGCAATGAACAAATTTGTTGTTGACTAAGATAACTCGTAGTGAACTAAGTTTGATTTGTAGATTTGCGTTTGATTTACTGACGAATCTATACTTAGTTGATTAGTGAGCTTGACTAATCAATCCAGTATACTAAATTTCATAATTGATTTGTTATTGCTGTTTGCATAATGAACCGATATGTAAATGTGTTCAAGCTTAGGAATTATTGTTGTGAAACTAATCTGGGTAGACTCTGATTAGTTGAACATATTGGTCAGTTATGTTTTGTTCTTACAATTGCACTTTATATCACTGACTAACTTGTAACTAGTTGACTAGTTCATTTGACTAGTCTAATGTGTAAAGTTAATTTTTATTTGCAGGATATTCCGCCTACTACCCAATTTCAATTGGTATCAAAGCCTTGCTCTAGATATACATAGAGTGTTCTCTGGGAGTTACTGGTATTTGGTGGAATCTAACGAAACGGACTATGCTGGTTGGTGTGAAAAGTTTCAAATCTTTTTAAAGATGCAAGATTCAAATGCAGTTGATTACCTCACCATTGAATGAAGGGCTCTCTCATGGATTATGGATGGTGAATCTATGGTAAAAGCAAAGTGTGATTGGACCTCAGGTGAAGTCACATCGACTATGGCTAATAAGCGATCAAGAAATGTTATTGTCACTGCCATCTCACCAACTCAATTTGGCTACATTTGATATTGTATGACGGCAAGGCATGCATGGGATCAACTCAGAATCATTCATGAAGGCTACAAGTAAAACTTGACATGGAAGAAGAAGATTCAAAACAGAGGTAGGATGTTGCCCTTTAAAGTGTTGAAGAAGCTGTGGTCACCAAAAGATCATCTGATCAATCTTCTAAAGATAATCTAGCTTCATTTGTTAAACAATTCACAAGGACTCTCAAGAACAAAGAAAGGGATGTCAAAAAGGCTGGAGAGTTTTCAAAAGATTTCATGTTTCAACCTTAAGGGAATTTCACTTTTGGTAGGAAGCAAGGCAGAATTATCAGTTGTATGGACAAACCTTCTACTAGTGAACATGGACCTTGTTTCTCTTGAGGTGGTATTAGACATCGTGTTGCTGAATGTGCAAACAACAAGAAATCGAATCTAAAACGTGACAAAGCAATGATGGATACCTGATGTGAAAGTAAGAGTGAAGAATCTGTTTCTTCTGACAGGTCATCAGATGATGAGGATAAAACCATTGCCTTTGTTACCTTAGTTGAAGAGGTGTCTCATAGTCATGATGAACTTTTGTTCAATGTTATTAAAGAAATATTGCATCGGATCTGTCTGTCATGTATGACTCTCTGTTTGATATGACTTGTGTTGTAAAATTGGACAATGCTGAGCTGACCAAGAAGGTTTTTGAGTTACAAAAAGAGGTTGAGTATCTCTTACTAGTCAGAACGGAACTGAGTGAGAAAGTTACTTTTCTTGATGCTCAGCTCCATGGACTGAACGAAAGGGCTCTTATCTGTGATGATAAAGAAGTAAGAAGTGTTCTTAGTGCTTCTCTTAAAGCTCAGGTTTAGGAATTGATGATATCTCAACAAAAACTACTATAACAAGTTCATGTGTTGAGGGCCAACAATGAAATGTATCATGAAGTCAACTTGAAGCTATTGTTTGAATTGTTTGAGGCTACGTACAAAGTGGATTATTTGGTTCTTGGTGCTGAATGATCCGACAAAATGCTAAATGTTGGAAGTCTATGTGGTGCCAAGAATAATCTTGGTTTTGTGGAAAGTGGTTCATGTTTCATGGGCATAAGCACATAGATTATGGATGAATCTTTGCCTATGACTCCTATTGTTAGTACTTCTTCAAAGACAAGACCTATTCCCACATGTCATCATTTTGGTGAACTTGGTCATATTCGAACTAAGTTCTGAAAACGCTCCTCATAAAGGAAGAATGACTTGAAGAATCAAGTTGATAGACTAGTCGTGAAAGTCAACAGATTGGCTTAATTTGTTGATTCTTCTAGCTCTGGTAATATCAAGTCTTGTCCAAGTCATTTTTGAAGAGTTTCTGATAAATGTCTGGTTACTCAGTGTGCTATTTACGTCCCAAAATCAAATGTTTAGTACCTTGATAGTGAGTGTTCCTGTTTTATGAATGGTGAAAAAGATGTCTTCCTATTTTTTGCACTTGTTAATGGCAGTGAGATTGAGTTTTGGTGAAAAAGATGTCTTCCTTCATCTTGAAAATATCTATTCTGTGGTTGCTTTGACAACAAGCTTTCTTAGCATCGGCTAGCTTCGATATGATGTTCCTCATAAAGTGTGTTTCTCCAAGAAATGTTGTAGAGTTAATGAAAAAAAAATGGAACGAACTTTCTGGTTATGCCAAGATCAAAGGACAATTGCTAGTCTTATTTTTCCTAAAGATAGTGAATGGTCAAATTGGAACAACGAACCTGATAATCTAATAGTCATAAAGGGGCTGCCACATCGCTACTTCTCTAAATGTTATTTGTGAATCTTGCAACATGAGAATGCATTATATGATGTCTCGAATGAGAGACTACTAAAAATTCCAATGCTCCTCATTTGGTTGAAATGATCCTTAGTGCTCAAAATTTGATGATATTTCATGGTATGATGAAGACAACGTTGATTGCTGGATGCATTGAAAATCAAAGGTATGTTTCTCTTTCTTATGTGAATGCAAATGTTGCTCTTGTCATGATTACTTGTGTCTTTTCGTTGTGGTTGTATTTGTTCAATAACCTTAGTGTAAATTAATTGGTCATTCATCTTCAATTTGACCATATGCAAGAAATTGACGTTTGGAAGAACCTTGTCCAACATTTAACAATCAATCATTTTGGAACACAATTTCACCGCATTGGAGGATCTATGGAAAAATTTTTTTTGTTCTAATCTTAGTACCAATTGAAAGATAGCTAACTAACCATCTCACAAGTACTTTGGACAATCAAACGCATAAAATTATGCGACGGTCTATTGGTTTCTGTGCTATTAATTGTATTGGTTGAACAACTATGCTTCCAAGTTGTTCTAGCATGTTTTGTCTCTATGATTCTGTCTGTCTTGTCTATCAACTCATCAGATAACACTGTTTTGCTCTCTATATGCATTTCTTGATTATCATACATTGTTAGTAATTTGTGGATAAAGCTTGTAAATTTTTCACTATGATGTCAAATGTTCTCCCTTTTTACTTCAGATAGCCTCTGAAAAATCATTTTTCATGCCTCACAAAAGCTTGAGTTGATTTGAGGGTTAAGTTCACTTTGGTCTTGATTGAGTTGTAATGATTTTACTTACTCTATAATCTGGACCATGTGTCATTTCTCTTCTTCTTTGGTCATTTCCCCAAATCAAAACAAAAATTCAAATCGGAAAGTATATATGAGAGGGTGCCTTCGAAAAGAAATCATATATCATCAAAAATGAGAAAATCCTATCAATTTGGCCTTCCATGCAATGTCATGAGGTTATGCTCCAAGATCCCCTCTATAAGTCATGAATTTAAATTTCTAAAAATCGAATGGTGTCTCATAAAAAATTCACCTTCATTCAAATAACCTAGGCATATTCAAATTGGTGCCTCACTCAAAGTTCCACATCGAAGTTCACTTCTCTTTCAAGGAATGTGTCTTGCTTTTTGCGAGTTTTGTCCTTTGTTCATATTACGTAGGAAGTGTTGTTTCTTAAGCTTAATAGATTATTAAAAGTTTGGTTAGCCTTTGACTTAACCTTGGGCCTAGTGGCATGGAGCTATGATTTCAAGAAGGCTATCACATGTCCCTCTTCCTATACCTTGACACATCATTGTTGCATCATAAGCAAGTGTTAATCTTAGTATTATTGTCCATGTATGATCTTGAAGATTTGTCTTTTGAGAGTTGCATTGCATGTTTCTAATTCAAGTATCTTGTTTCTCTTGGAAGCATATTTGTTGAAGCTAATTCTTCATTCATTCCCTTTGTGGTTTGTCTTGTTAGTTGTAGTTTATTGTTGTTAAGGTTATGACTGTCTTCTATGATCTCTTTTGCTTCTGTGTGGTGTCCTAATTGGTTGGATACTTTGATTTGAGCTCGGATACTTTGATTTGAGCTCTTGCAGAAAAATGTTTTTAAATGGACAAATTTCTCTTCTGTCAAGTCACTGGTTCTTGTAAAAAAAGTGAAGAATATTGAGGGTAAATATGTCAATGATCTTTGATTTTTAATCTCCTCATCTCAACCGTCATATCCCTTTAATGGTTCAGATATCTTCACAGCATCCTAGGCATTTACCTTCTTTAACATCTTGCACTTTCACCTCCGCTGCTAGTATGCACCCTTCTGAGCTGGTCATTTATCGCTATGACATAGAAGCCTATCAGGACCCCACTGTTTCTCTGTCCAAAGATCAAGCCTCCAAGTCATGTCTTAAACAATGAAAATACCACTCTTGAAGCAGTCAAGGTTTTGCATGCTACGATTTCTCTTCCTGATGTGCCTTTTAGATGTTTGATTTTTCGCTCTATACTTTCCAAAAAGGTCTCAAACTACTTTTCTTATTCCCTTCGGGGCTTGTGGTTTAGCTGTCGTTTATTGGTACGAAAATTACAACTACTCTCTTGATCTCTATTTTTCATGTGTTTGCACAAATATGTTTGGGTACATTATTTTATGCATTTGCACAAAATTGATTTTCATGGACATCTTCATTTTCTGCTGAGTCACGATCCCTCATCAGAAAAGTGAGATCTTTTAAGAGTATATATGTTAGTGCATGTTTCAATTTGTGGTCTTGATTTTTGGGGAAGTTTGTTTGTATGAAGAGCATCATTTCTGGGGGACTTCATTTAAACCACATATGCATCATTTGTGGGGAGTTGGTTCACTTACCTATGCTTAATTGTTGCTAAACTTTGCTTGGGTGTACTCATATGATGTATTACTATTTGTTATCCATGCATTGTGTATTTGCTGCAAATTTGGATATTTCTGATTCGATGCCGTCACTTAGTTTGTAGACTTCTAGGTTTATGGGGGAGTTGGTGTCTAGGAGAGTAAAAATGATGGAGGAGTTCAAATTTTTGTTAGGCAAACTTGACCTATTTTGGCTATGTTGTTTTTGAACCTTTCTTCTGATGTACCTTGATTTAGATACTCCTAGTGTAATTCTCTGTTGTTGGTTGTTTTTTGAACAATTTCCTTGGACAAGTTACTTGCTTTAAATGTCTTGGCACCAAGAATGTACCTTTATGATTTGCGGTGATTATCTTGCTCTTATTGTACTTGTGTTCTTGGATTGTTCTTACTATTACTGCAAAATCATTTATTGGTCTTTCTTGTGTTGACATGCCAAATTGTGATCCTTGTGCCTAATCTTGATTGTTCATTCTTATTGGCTTTTCGTTTGTGGTTGGACATTTCATTCATGAGCTTAGTTGACATATCATTTATTTTGTTTAATTAAACTGGCATATCATTCATTTTAGATCCTTTGTCTTTGCCATGACAAAATAGGGGAGAGAAAATTGTGTCGCAATCAATTTACATTCCTTGTAATTGCTTTAACCATGATAACTTTTCACTTGTTCTTGTCAAGAGTACTTCTTTGTAGGATTCGTTCTTTGGGTTCTCTTGAGTGAGGTTGATTGAATTTAGTTATAGGGTTTGGGTTATTTTGTCAAGGAAAACCAAAGGGGGAGATTGTGAAGTTTAGTTTTATTATTTGGCTTCCCTTGTCAAAGGTTGTACATAGTACCACACATGCTCTAGTTAGATTTAGAGTTTAAATGCTACTTTGGGATCATGCTACTGGAAATATCATTTCAAGAGCTTAACTTCTCTCATCAAAGGTTTTTTCATTCATATGCATTTCATGTCATTATTTCCAATCCATTATGTCTAGTGGTTCTGACTTTAAGACAACCCATATGGACCATCTGACAGTTTTTCCCGAAAATGGTTTTTTAGCCCTAGATCTTTCCAGATTGTTTTCCACATGACACGTGGCTTTTCTGGTCCCCTTTATACCTGAACATCAAATGCTCTTTAATAGCTAAATCTAGGGTTTATTTGTTTTTGGGGTTTGAGATTGGAAAAGTTTTTGAGATCTCTTAGGAGCTTCAAGTAGATTTAATAGGTAATGTTCTTCATTGAATATTTATAAACCTATCCTTGAAATTGCTAGCTTAAATTCGTTTTATATGCTTATTTGGTGTGGCTAGAAGTTTTACAATTAAGCAAATAGTTGATTTTAGCTTTGAGCTACCTCTTGTGTTCTTCATTGAAACCCTAGCCACAAAACCATGTCCTTGCATCAAACACCCAATCACTGCATATTAGGGTAGCATTGTCTTCATGGTTTTGTTTTAATTTGGTGGTCAAGTTTTTCAAGTTTCAAATCTCTAAACTGACCTATTTTTTTATTCACGTCAATTTCATCTTTCAAGTGTTTGACTGGTGAAACTAAGTAGACAATCAATCCAGATTTGGATCAACTTTATCATAATATCATTTGCATGAGTTGATTGGATTTCAGTGCCACAAGGTGAAGAGCTCAGGAGGAGTTGCCACTTTGTGAAGACCGAAAGAGTTCATCTCGCGAAAGGCAAGGTTGCACAAAGGTACAAGCTACTCCGTAGATAGGGATCTAGGAATTGAGCTTGTGTGGTTACTTTGTAAGAATCTTAATTTCACTAGTGGACTGGACTCAGTGGAGAGTCGCCAACTTTTTAACCCAAAGGTGGGCTTTTCCAGCCAAAAACTTCTTGCGTCCTTTGTCTTTTAAGCTTGTCCACATATCTTATTTACTTGCATATGTTTCATGCATCCTGTGAATTGTTATTTGATATGTGTTAGAGAAAAAGTATTGACCAACATGTGTACGAGTTTCATATGTTCTCATGAGACGCGTAAGGTGCCCAAACACCAAGATGTATACTAGTTTCGTTACTCTAACTTAATGTAACCTTGGAAGCAAAACTTGAGTGGAAGAAAATAAATAGACAGGAAGAGAATCTGAAAACTAAAAACAGAATTTGCCATTAAAAAAAAAACAGAAGTTAGGGCTGGTTTGGTATTGCTGTGCTTTGAAAAAAAGCTGCTTCTGCTGTGCTGTGAGAATAAGCAGCTGTAAAATAAAGCAGCAGAGTGTTTGGTAAACTTTTTTTGTAAAAGTGCTTTTGAAAAAAAAAAGTAGTATTATAGTGTTTGGTGAACTTTTATGTAAAACAGATGTAAAAAAAAGCCGGTTTTTCAAAGCTGGGTTTTGCAGCTTCTTGTTTTTGGCTTTTTTTCACCCAAAACTGTGAAAAAAAGCTGAAGCTGAATGTTTACCAAACACCAAAAACTGTCACAGTTTTTTTTCACAGCAGCTTTTTTTAAAATCACCTCAACCCCAAACTGGGGCTTAGTCTAACTTAATGCAACTTTGTACACCAGATTAATAAGTTGCTGAAATATATAAGGGTCACAAGCCTATGCAAGGTTTGTAGTCAAGAGCATATCAAAATAAATAGACAGGAAGAGAATCTGAAAACTAAATATAGAATTTGCCATTAAAAAAACCCAATTAATAAGTAACTTTGAACACCAGATGAATAAGTTGCTGAAATATATAAGGGTCACAAGCCTATGCAAGGTTTCTAGTCAGGAGCATATCAAATGTTTGCTATTAATAGGTAATGGACCATCGTACACAAACCTGAAATTAAGTTAACTTCAATAATTCTTCATCTTTGTTATAATAGTTAATAAGGTCATGTCGTTGAATTTTATACTAAAAACTGCTGAACAATACTAACCAAGAACTTAATATAATTCGAAGACTTAAAAGAAATGCTGCTCAAACACAAACCTAGCAACTTATTACTAGGCTTGGCAATTCTTGATACGACCCGATAACCCGACACGACACAACACGAATTTAACAGGTGTTCGGGTCGACACGATAACAAATCAGGTAACTCAATAAGCACCTGTTAAGATAATGAGTTGGTTCGGGTATACACATTGATAACACGATACACGATAAGAAAAATATTAATTTAATAATTTTATAACCCTAAAAAAATACTATAATAATTATATATATATATATATATATATATATTAATTTAACAATTTTATACCCCTAAAAACTATAATAATTTTATATATATATATATATATATTAAATTAAATTTAAAAAATTGGTGACCATTCACTCATAGACTCATTCTCTCTCGACCTCACCTAGTCACCCTCACTCAGTCACTCGGTCAGTCCTCACTCCTCACCTAAATCGCGACTTCACCCACTGTCCATACCACCCGAATCCGGCTTCTGAATCAAGCTCTCGGTCTTAGTCCGCACTCTTCCTCACTGCACAAGGTAAGAAATTCCTGCAATAAACTCAACCAAAGTTCATATAGATTGTTTGATTCCAAATTCGATTAGGGATTTTGAATTTGGGTTTCTGAATTAGGAATTTCTGAAATTAAGGTTTCTGAATTAGGGCTTTTGGATTTAGGAATTTCTGAAATTAAGGTTTCTAAATTAGGGACTTTGAATTAAGGATTTTGAATCGACGGGATATTGAATAGTCAATAGAGCAGATTTGCTCTCATCAATTTGTAATTAAAATGGTGTAATTGGAGGTTGAGGTGCTGGATATCTTTCTTCTGCCAAAGATGGGATCTTGTTTTATGGCAGTATATATATGAAGTTGCTTACTGTTTGCCAGTGCATTGATATTGCTAATCATATCTACAGTACAGTTGATAGTTTACCTGCTTTTAATTAGTATATTAGATCACTTGGGCAATAATATTTTTCATGTCTAAAAAGGAGACTAGCATTGAAAGTACAATTTTTTTCTAATTTTACTTGAAATTATGGCAATCAAGTATTTACTTTCTATTTAGTAAATGCTCCGTTCTTCCGACTGACAATACCTATGTGAAATTGAAATTGAAATTGAAATGAATATGTGAATTTGAATGGATATGGATATGTGAAATTGAAATTGAAATGGATATGTGAATTTGAAATGGATATGGTATGAAATTGGTATGAGCAAGATTTTACAGTTTTGTTTTTCTTTCTTAAAGCAATGGATGCTGTAGAATAAGACTTTACGAACCTTAGTGATGGAGGCCCAGTGGAAGTTACAATGGGAATACAACCTGATCATGGAAGTGAAATTACAGACGATACAAATACAAGTCCGGCAAAGAGAAAGGCTAGAGTGATCAAATTAGGTAAACGAACACTTGGGTCTCATGTTTGGAAAACTTTCAACAAATTGACAACCATTTTTTAAGATGGTAAAAGTCGTGCTCAATGTAAAGATTGTAAGAAACTGGTAGTAGATGATAGTCATCATAGGACGGGTAATATGAATAGACATTTGAAAACATGCTTTGGACCGACTGGTGGATGATTGTCGGTGTCTGAATTCTGTTCCCAAAACTTTGATCCTATGGTATTCCATGGCTTATTGGTAGAGGCCATCATTAAGCATAATCTTCCTTGTAGTTTTGCTGAATATGAGGGAATTAGGGCTTTGTTTGCATATATATCTCCTGATATTAAGTTACCGTGTAGAAATACAATTAAAGCCTATGTGTTGAGGATGTTCAAAAATGAAAAACAAAGGCTTCATAATTTGTTAGGCTCAGTTGAAGGTAGAATTTGTTTGACATCAGACTTATGGACCTCGCAATGCATTGATGGGTATCTTGCTCTTACTGCTCACTTTGTAGACAAAGATTGGAAATTGCATAAAAGAATTTTAAGTTTTTGTCACATGCCTCCTCCGCATACTGGTGTTGCATTATCTGAGAAAATTAATGTATTGGTGACTGAGTGGGGGATTGAAAAGAAGTTATTTTCTATTACTTTGGATAATGCTTCTTCAAATATTTCTTTTGTTAGCATTTTGAAGAATCAATTGAATCTTAGAAGTCTTCTCGTGATGAATGGTGACTTCTTTCATGTGCGTTGTTGTGCTCATGTTTTAAATTTCATAGTCCAAGATGGACTTAAAGAAATTGATTCTTCGGTGATAAAGATTCGTGAATGCATCAAGCATATAAAGGGCTTTTGGCTAGGAAAAGTTTTATGACTGTGTTAGACAAGTAAGGATATTGGATAGTAGGAGAGGTTTGAGACAAGATATCCCTACTAGATGGAACTCAACCTATATTATGCTAGATAGTGCAATTTTCTATCGATATGCTTTGATTCATTTAGGGTTGAGTGATTTCAATTTTAGTAGTTGTCCTTCTTCTGAAGAGTGGGATAAAATAATGAAAATTTCCAAGTTTTTGGGGTACTTTTATGAGGTTACATGCTTATTCTTTGGGTCAAAGTACCCTACATCAAATTTGTTCTTCCCTAAGGTGTTCGTAATCCAACTTCAAATTAAGGCAGCCATGGATGACTTTGAAAGTTTCATGAATAAGATGGGGACTTACATGTACATGAAGTTTGAGAAGTATTGGTCACAGCACAGTTTGATTTTGGCAATTGCAATCATCTTAGACCCTCGTTCTAAATTGCATTTTGTGGATTGGGCTTACACAAAACTTCATGGTGTGAATTCAGTTGAATTTACAAAGGTTAATGACAAATTGAATGTTCTTTTTGGTGTGTACTTGGAAAAACTCCTGCATCTTGATAATTTAAATACTCCAGTGAATTCAGTGCTTAATCATCAAATAGAATTTGTAGACGTTCTCTTTGAGGTAACCTAAGTTTGTTTTTATTTACTTTATATATTTGTAGTAGTAGTACTCTAAAAAGTGTTGATATTATATTTGAAATTGACATGATGCATGATTCTTATTACGTTTTCGTTTTTATTTTTTATGATGTAGGATTTTGATAATAATTACGATGGTTCAAGTTCGATTGAAAAAAATGAATTGCAGAAGTATTTGGAGGATAAAAGAATAGATAGAAAAGTAGACATAGATGTTCTTTCTTGGTGGCCAATGGAGCGTTTTCATTATCCGATACTTTGTCAGTTAGCACGAGATGTGTTAACAATTCCCATTTCAACTGTTGCATCAGAATCTGCATTTAGTATTGAGGGTAGAGTACTAGATCAATATCGTAGTTCATTGTTACCAGAAACAGTTCAAGCTTTGTTGTGCACACGAGACTGGCTATTTGGAAAAGGAGGTAATATATTTTTATATGGTATAGTACTATTGTTTTATTTCTTTTCATAATTATTTTGGTAAACTTCTCATAATTTGAATGGTTTTTAATGTTCATAATTTGAATGGTTTTTAATGTTTGGTTTTTCTATACTTAGTTTATGCGGAAGAGAGTTCTGATGTGGAAAACCTTACTGAAAACATCATCAACATAACTCTTGAAGGCAATAGATCAAGCCAAAGTTCCAATACGATTTCCTCATGATGATCGATGAAAATTGAGGATTTTGTAAAAAGAATAACATGCAAGCTTTGAGTTCCATTGGCAAGATTTAAACTTTTGAGAAAGGCTTCACAACCTTAAAAACAAAAACTCTTTCATTTTGCATATCCTTGCACATTTACTATTTTGTAATAGACTAGTAGTGTATGGATTTTTTTTATTAGGTTCGTATTTTCAAGTGTAGATGTAGTACTTAAACGACAAATGTGTTTTAATGTTTTGAAGTAATATTTATGTGGCAATGTGTGGTATGTGCAAATTTAAGAAAATAAATATATTTTTCTTAACGGATCATAACGGGTCGGGTCATAACGGGTCATTTATGAGGCAATGTGACCCGACTTATTGAGGACCTGTTAAGATAACGAGTGTGACAGGACACGACCCATTAAGATAACAGGTGTTACACGAACACGACAGACACGACCCTTTTGCCAGGCCTACTTATTACACATTAAATAACTTCATATTTCTATTAAGAATATATGTAATTAATGTATAATATTGTATTTGTCTAAACTAGGAAATGCTGTTCCATGTAATGTGGGTCACAACTTTATAGGATAAGGTCAGGATTTGACTTTTCTATTTGTATTTGTATATACATATAGACTACCTTAGCCTTTGTTCAATAAACTGAAAGTATTCAGCCATATTATTCCTACTGTTGTAGGCATAATTTACTGAACAATTATGGAGGCCAGAGAGATACGGAAGGTGCGGCATAGAGAGAGAAGAGAGAGATCTATAATTGTGAGGTGTGTTCTATTCCACCCCTTTTAGGATTGCAACTTTTAATTCACTAGGATTTACACAATCACATTCCTAATCTAATAGGATTGCAACACTCTTCCTTGAGTGTGTAAATCCTCAAGTAAATGGTGCATCAGGTCTTCAGTGATGAAGTAAGTATAGTTGATGAAGTCGTCGACACAATGAGCGAATGCGAGTCTCAAATCAACCGAAGAATGCATAAAAAAAGTAAAACTGACAAAACCTCGCTATGGTAAAACCTAAGGTGGGAGAAAAACCCATAGACTAAGGAGAAAAGTGAGAAGTTGCATTAAGTCAAAACTATACGTCTTTTGGACGCAAGTAGAAGAGCTCACAAGTGTATGATCAGCCCAGGATAGGTGCCTCGTTAAAACCGAGTTAGGTGGCAAAAACCCAGTGGGAAAAATGCTCATAATCATAGGGAAAAAGAGTACATTAAGATCAAGTGAGTATACTTCTGGATACTCCCCCTGAGTTTGACATAACTTCCAAATGAGAACTACAAGCATTGCATATGATAGTTAGGCATACCAATTCCTCGGACAAGCTTCTGGAAGGTTGACTTTGGCAATGACGTTGTGTAGAGGTCGACAAGGTTGTCTGGGATCGGCTTGCATGACTTCAATCTCCTGATGCTTTGCTAATGTATGTAGATGCAATATGTCTTGGTGTTGACTTCGTTGATGTATCATGGCTTGGTCGGGTAGATACATGTGACATAATCTTCATGGATCGTCGTTGGGACTCAACGATGGATGAAAACATAGCAAGTACTTCAAATATGCTCAACAAGAACTCCTAACCATGTCTCACTTGTGGCATAGTGAAGTAAGGTGAGTCTTGGAATGATTCGAAGATTTCGCAACTAAGGTCATATTGTGGACCTCCAAGATATTGCAATATCCCTAACGGTAAAGACATAACCATTTGGGGATTTTGCCTTGTGCGGGTTTGATAAGTAACCATAGTCAGCATAACAAACAAGCCAAGCATCAGTCCGAGGTCAGGAGGTTGGATCCACTCGAGATGTGTTGGGATTTACCCTCGTAGTACCTTCAAGGTAGGTCTTTAATACCAATTCAGTGGTTGGATGTGGGCGCGGTGCTGCATCTGTACCAAGATCAACAGCGAAGGAAATGTCTTGTCTAATGCAATGAGTTAAGTACAACGAAACACAAAGTTGAACTTAGATATGGAATTTCGAATTCCATAACCTCTGCAAGGGTCTCATTTGCATATAACATATTGACGATCATAGGCATAAAGGTGACACATTTGGGGTGTAGTTCGACTGGTACACCAAAATACCGTCAGAACAATGCTTCAACTTCAGGTCAAAGCATAAATGAGTTTTCTCAAGATCCTTCATCTCAAAATTCCATCTTCAGGTGCGAGGCAGTTTTCTCAAGCTTTTCTAGAGTCTTAGTGAGATTTGTGTTAACGACATAAACTATAACTCTAGCAATTCAGAATAAGACTTCATAGTTTAACACGTAAGTGCATTCATTCATATCCCTGACTGATCAAATAATCACTTAGATAGGTATACCACATCTGTCGAATTGTAAGTGAACACCTCAAACAAGTTAAGAGGGTGTTTCGTGGTTTTGGAACTATTTGAACTAGTCCATGTAATTCTTTGGGAACTTACATGTCAATCTCCGTATATATATCCCCATGGAGAAAACACTAACCACATTTCATAATGACGCTATCAATTACAGGACATTTGAGATAAACCTTACGCCGTAAGGCGTGCATCATATCGCACTGTTTCAATAATCTCATAACGCTTCCTTTCCCACTTTTAACACAACAAGGTTACCTTGGGCAGTGTAGAAACGACAGGTCCAAACACACTTTGGTAAGGAATTTAACCTGGATTGTAATTTTGGTTGTCCAATCAGTTCTACGTTGTCACTTAATCAACAGAACGCGGTTCGATATCGTCGCTCTTCATTTATGTCGGTAGCTACCATATAATTGAAAACATCATCAATGGTAATCTCATTTCAATTCCATTTAGACCATCCAAACTAGTATATTGGACCAAGAACTTTAAGTCTCAAGAGTAATTCGGATTAATCTCATGAGATGGAAATAATTTAAGACAGCGATCCAGTATAGATTCATTGTTGTGCCGTGTCTCCCTCTTCTAGGGAAGTGAATCCTATGAACCGAGTGATCTATCGAGCTCCAGGCCAAGATAGATTGATTGGCTATCCGCCGATGTACAGGATCGTCCAACAAGGGCGTCAAAACTGTCCAACAGGAGTGGCACACCCTTCGGGGATGTTGACTCGACGTCAGTTAAGTACGTCTATCTTTGCAGGCATGTTTGCAGCTGGTATATGATCTCGTCACTTTAGCTAGATCAGACGTCTGGGGCAACATTCTGAAAGCTAGAATTCATCGCACTTGCTTATCATACTTATGCAGTATGAGGATCGAGATGAAACGTAGTGGGCATTGTCCATGTAAATTCACGTCGTTCTACAAGAACGTTGATGTTCTTATCTCCCCCTAATGGTGGGAAGACTGTCTCATTGAAGTGACAACCCGCAAATGAGCGGTAAAGAGATTCCGTGTAAGGGCTCTAAGAGAGCTAGTGTGAAGGAGAATCATGATCGACAAAGATCCACATGCTTCTTTGAGGACCCATATTGGTACGTTGCAGCGGTGCAACTTGGGACATAGAATGCACACCCAAATGCGTAAATATGAAAAGTGTTAGGTTCATACCCAGTAACCAACTGTAACGTCATATAGGTTGGGTGGCAATAGGTCTCAAGGCAAACCAACATAGTTGTGTACAAGATTGCATAGCCCTAGGCAGAAATCGAAAACTTGGTATGTTTCACCGAAATTGGAGCGATCATTTAAATTGCGCTTTATGATCACTAGGCGGGGCTATTTGGGGTGAACATAGGAATTTGATGTTCAATTATAAACCTAACATACATACAATACTTTATTGAAAACTGTCGATATAAACTCTCTGGCATTATCATGTCTCCCAGACTTTAAGGGATAAGTAGGGTGGTGAGCCCTTAATTGGTCATGAGGTTTAGTAGCAATGTGTGTGGACAAACATGTGACCAGTTTGTCGATTCATCAACCAAAACCATAAGTATTTATACGGTTCGCATTTTGGTTGGATTAATCCACATATATTCCCTTGAATCCACTGTGAAAAGAGAGTCGTGTCGTATCTTTGCGAGGAATGATATAGAAATCAATTTCCTTAATAAGCAGGCTTGGCAAAATGTGCTTGTAGGCATAAGATTCTTACTTTAGGTAAGGGGATGCGTTGTAGCATCATTGTTCGACCTAAGTGTCCCAAAAAAGGTCGTGCCAAAGCAAGTAAAACTGTTTAATCACCAGGCCCCAGGGCGGCCATATGTGGTGTGTTCCCATATAGGAGACAACCCATTGGCCTCAAAGCTTCAGGTTCATTTTTTCAAGTGGTGCAAAGATATTTTACTCTATTTTCTTCAGTGGTTTCATTCATGATCATTGTCATCTCGAATATCCTTAAAAACTCAACAACAGAGAGAATTTAAGGTCCCTTAAATGGTAATTCAGTACCATTCATAGAACGAGGAGCGTGTCAATGCTCTTAATCAGGTTGGATGGACCTGAAGTCATTGTTAGAGATGTGATTTAGGTGTAAAGTTAGTGTGCGTAGTATCACATTCATCCAAACAACTAACATGATTCAATTAACTTGTATTCGAGGACAATATTAATAAGATTATCCATAAGTAAAACAATCACCAAATGTGAATCCAAGAACATGAAAAAATGTTCACAAAGTAAATGCTTTACTAAGGGGATTCGGCCAATAAAGCCATCCATGTCAAAATTATGCTCTTTCAACAGTGTTTGGTGGAGCAAAATTATTCTCACATATAGACTACTAGAATGGTAATCCTTAATGACATTGGTACGGACACAAACAGGTGCATAACCAATGATCTATTCCATCCAGATGGAAATAGATTTTGTAAAGTTAATGTTTGGGAATACTATCCCTTATTCTTGCAGTTTTAGGTCTTAGATGTCAAGGATCATGCTTCGGGCATGATGCCATACCTTGGCAGGCCCTGATTCTATCATAGGTTGTAAAGACAAACTCGAAATTGGAGTGTGAGAGACAGACCCAAAACTGGATTCGGTAGGTTCCAGCCGAAGCTAGAGGGGTCTGTTCGGTAGGCCTCTACTGAAATAGAGCTATACTGTTTGGTGTATCCCTGCCGAAGCAGGGCACCACCATTTGGTAGGCTTTGACTGAACTGGGTTAAGCCATTCGATAGACTTCAGTCGAACTGAGGCTATACCGTTTGGTAGACTTCAGCAGAAGCTGGGCCTATACCTTTCTCTCACGTTTATGGTAGTAATCAGATCCGAGAATTTGGTAAACTTCTGCTTTCTACACTACTGCTTTAGGAGCAAATTAGAAACATGGAAGGACGAAAAAAGTATTCTCTAGTCAAAATTTGATCGAATTTTTAAACTTCAGCATTGTACTCATTCATGGACGTAATCATGGTGTGCTTCAGGCAATCTCTTGTACCCCACATAATGTGGTTTCTATTAGAAATGTCCAAATAAAGGAAATCGAACTTGTGACGGTTTGACAATCCATTGAATTTGGAGGGAACAAGATTGTGATTGGTGCTATGGGAATGAATCATCCATAAGCATCAAAGTTAGAACATTCGATTTCTAAGACATGGTTTTCATGAAAAACGTCGGGTTTTCATAGGTGTATTGTTTTAAGAAAATTGCGGGTTTCAAGGGCACTAAATTTGAAACTACAGGTTCAATTTAGTTTATGAACGTTTATTTCATAAAAGAGAGGTTCCTGCAATAACACATAATGCAATATGTTGATTTAAGTGTAGTGGATTTGAGTTGCTTCAGGAACTCAAGTGTGAGCGCTTCGGGACTACGAACGTGATTTAACAGTTCAAAGATCAGAAATAAAATATTGAATCATTAATGTCCAAAAACTGATCTTCAGGTAAATAATTTTGGATTAATTATTAGATTAATGGATTGTTGGTCACTTTTAATTAATTCGATAGAGCGGGACCATTCGGGGTCGATTGTAGAAACAAAATAATAGAATTTGTCTAGGCCTATTTATTATTTAATGTTGGCTGCAGGCCATATAAATAAATTAGGCCTAAATGGGGTTCGGGTAGGCTACATCGGGCAGCCCAATGACATGTAAAGTGAGATGCATGCTTGCTGCAATGCCACGGGCCGTGATTTGGGCTTGGAAAGGCTGCTGTACAGCCCAGCGTACAAAGCAAGCTGCAAGCTTGCCATTGAATGTGGGCCGGTTGCTGATGCAAGCCCAGTCAGCGGGTGCCTGATGGGTTGTGTGAAACTGTTGCAGGCAGTAGGGAAATGGGCCGGGGTGGGGAAAACCAGAAAAGCAAAGGTCCAACAACATGGGTTGCTGGAGGCAGATCATGGCATACATGAAGCCCAACAGTGCTAGCTTCTGGTGAGATGGGTCGAGGCATAGATTGAGGCTGCAGGCCCAATCGTGTGGAACCCAAGCATGCAGGTCTTGCAACAGTAAAAAACCCAGGCAGTGGCCTTAGCCAAAAAATTTCCCAACTTTTAATCCTTTTTTTTCGAATTTTCTAGGGTTTGAAAAACCCTAATTGCTTCTAATTTATTTCGATGCTTTGACTCACAAATTCCACGTAGCAAAAATTGCGTAATGCATGAAATGTATATATACATTGACAAATATATGAACATATACAATATATATATATACACACACACACACATAGGGCCTTTAAGGGGAGGGATCCCCATTTTTTCAAAAAAATGGGGACACGCTCCCTACCGTTAGATTGGCTTTAATGAAATTGTGTGGTTGAGATTAAAACACAGGCCACACAATCTCAACCACACAATTTCATTAAAGTTAAATCCAACGGTGGATAGCGTGTCCCCATTTTTTTAGAAAAATAGGGATCCCTCTTGTGAAAGGTTTCCTATATATATCGTAAGGAAAATATAAACATAGGGGGTTCATGCATCATGGGGAATATTTTCATGGTTCATGATCGTTTCAAATATCTTACTTTATTTTAAGCGTACCTGATTGGCAGAAAACTACAGAAGCGTTTGAATTTGTAGAAGATCCTTCTCAGAAAGCCGGAATTGCATCTCCAATGCGTTGTTTCACGTTCAACACAGAAAAATTAAATTCAAACAATAGCATGTAGATCAATTCAATAAAATAATAAATTAATCAAAATAGAATGATTAAAATGTAACACTCCCCTGATTGAAGGTCAAACTCTCTTTAGCGCAGTGTCAAGAGCGTGCTGATAACGTGTTGTAGGCATAATTTACTGAACAATTATGGAGGCCAGAGAGAGAGGGAAAGTGCGGCATAGAGAGAGAAGAGAGAGATGTGTAATTGTGAGGTGCGTTCTATTCCACCCCATTGTGCCTTTATTTATAGTAGTAGGGAATGTTAATTCCTTACCCTTTTAGGATTACAACTCTTAATTGGTAATCAACTCCTAATAGGAATATAAGAGATTTTCCTAGATTCACTAGGATTTACACAATCACATTCCTAATCTAATAGGACTGCAACACCTCCATTATTCTTCCATATATCAATCCCAGGAACTACCTTGCTCCTTCTTAATTATTTCACCAAAACAAATAGGAAAGGCAGAGAAAAAGAAATGAGAAAAAAGAGTAGGAAATAAAATTTCATTGTTTATAGTTTGCAAATTTTACATACATATGGCAAAGAATGTGCGATCTTCACAAAAGGGGCAAATTCGTAGAATTTGTAGGGAATATAACATGTTGCAGCTCATTAATTTTCAAAATATAAAGAAAATTGATAGTTGAGTGTCTAAGCTTGGCAACCAAAGAACTAATTAGACAACAAAATCCAAGAATAATTAAGGAAATTTAGAGAAACAAAGTACCTTGTTGTCAATTGGAAGAGTTCCGATCAAAATCGAACTTCTCTTTCCCCAATTTGGTCTTGTTTTGTCAGAAAGATGTGAGAGTTAGAGAACGAATCAAAGGGTGGGAGAGTGGCCGAGGGAGGAAGATGACAAAGAGGTGGTGGTCGCCGTCGTTGACAAGCACCAGGTAGCTGGTCGTCGAGAGTCGGGGTAGGTGGTCGTCGTGAGTTGGGTAAGGGAGTAGATGAAGGGATGGTTATGAGGATGGGTGCACAAAATGAGAAGTCTTATTAATTTGGGTTTTTTTTTTTTTTAAATTTAATATTATAAGTGATGAATGACTAGGTGGCCTTCTCCCTTTTTATGTGATGAATGTTAAATTTCGTCACATATTACATTTCACTTGGCGATAAATTTTCCTGCCCACTTATTTGTTGCAAAACTAAAAATATAAGTGACGCAAAATATTTTGGGATTCCGCCAAAATCTTAATGTGACGATTTTTGAAAGTGCGTCACTTATTTTACCTAAATGTGATGAATTTTTACGCGCCACAAAAAATTTCATCACCTAATCCATGTTTTCTTATAGGACTCCATGTATATCAGCCTCGATCCTAACAAGCCGACATGCGAAGTTAGGATCGGTTCCTAACTAACAGATTGAGATAAGGAATTGTTTATCGACTTCCTGTGGGCCAACAAAGACGTGTTCACTGGTCCGCACAGGACATGCCTAGAATTGACCCTCCCATGATCTTCCATCGCTTTTATCTAGACCCAATTGGCAAGCCAGTAAACCAGCGTAAGCGAAATCAAGGAACCGATTGAAGCAAAATCATAGAAGCTAAGATTGACAAACTCAAAGACACCAACTTCATCATCGAAGTACATCATCCTGACTGGGCTAGCCAATGTTGTGCTAGTGTAGAAGAAAAATAGAAAATAGAGAGTGTGTGTGGACTTCACAGATTTGAACAAGGCCCACCTGAAGAATTTGTATCTTTTCCTATAGATTTACTTGCTGGTACATTCGACTGCATGGCATGAGTTGCTAAGCTTCATGGACGCTTACTCTGGATATAATCAGATAAAGATGTACGAGCTAGACATTGAGGCAACCTCCTTTATTATCGACTGAGGTACGTACTATTACAAAGTTATGCCCCTTGTTCTTAAAAATGCAGGGGCAACCTATCAAAGGCTTGTAAACTGAATCTTCAAGAGAGGATCGAAAAGACGATGAAAGTCTACGTGGATGACATAGTTGTCAAAAGTAAAGAAAAGAAAGACCAGTTGACCCATATTTAGGAGTCATTTGGTCTACTCTGAAAATACAACATGAAGTTAAACCCAGAAAAGTGCACCTCCGCTGTAGCATTAAGCGAGTTCTTAGTTTACCTGGTCAGCAAACGCTGGATCGAAGCTAATACATATCAAATTAAAGCGATTATGGAGATGAAGTCACCCAAAACCATGAAGGAGATACAGAGCATGGCAGAAAGAGTAGCTACCCTCAGCTAATTCTTCTCAAGATCTACAGATAAATGCAAACCCTTCGTTTCCACAATAAAGAAAAGCAATGACCTTTTCTAGATGGACGAGTGCGAAGAAGCTTTTACGAAGTTAAAAGAGTACTTGTCTAACTCTCAACTACTGTTCAAGCCGGTAGACAGAGGAGAATTGTACTTTTATATGGTAGTATTAGATTGTGCAGTCAGTACAATTTTGATTTGAGAAGACTCAGAGGAGCAAAAACCGGTGTACTATGTATCAAAATCTCTTCTTAAACCAGAAACCAAATACCAGAAAATGGAAAAAAAATCAACCTCGCATTGGTGACTCCAGCTAGAAAACTTCGACCATTCTTCCAATCTTTCAGGAACGTTTACATAATAGAGTACCCACTTCGATCCATTTTGCACAACCTTGTCGTATTGTCTAAAGTTACCAAATGGGCCATTGAATTAAGGCAGCACAAGATCATCTACGGGCCTAGAACTTTGATCAAAGCCCAGGCATTAGTATATATCATAGCAGAGTTCACTTTGGCAGCACAAGATACCTCGAGCACCACATGTTCCCAAAAAGTGCCTGAGAACCCTCGCCTTTAGACTCTCTGTGGATGGATCGTCGAACCTAAATGGGGCAGGTGCATGAATGGTTTTGATGACATGAGATGGCTATATACTCGAATAATCTTTAAAGCTTAGGTTTAGGGCAGATAAAAACGAAGCAGAATATGAAGCACTTCTAGCCGGACTTAGGTTGGCAACGGAAATCCAAGTTAAAGATTGACCATCCATTACGACTTGATGCTCATAGTTAAATAAGTCACAGATGATTACGATGTACACCACCCTACAATAGGGCTTTACCTGAACAAAGCCAAGCCACGCTGACACACTAGCAAACATAGCCTCAACCATTGACTACTCCATTTAGCGAACTATCCCCTTCGAATACCTTACCAATGCGAACATCCACGAGCTGGAGCTAGAAATGGCTGTAATTACTGACGCCCTAGAAAACTGGATGAACGAGATTATCGACTACAACTAAGACGGAAAGCTACCTGAATACCGCAACTTGGCTAGAATATTGGCCCAAGTACCTTAAGATATACAGTCATACTTGGAAAACTTTATCGACGCTCTTATTCTGGACCTCACGCTCTATGTGTTACTCTGGAGACAAGCCTACAAATGTTGAGTGATATCTAATTCAGAGTATGAGGCAATCATGCCAGAGGAAGATCGCTAGCACAAAAAGCAATGACGGAGGGATACTATTGGCCCACCACGTGACAAGATGCGTTAAACTGTGCACAAACTTCCGACAAATGCTAAAGTACGCTTCAATGAACCATAAACATGCAGTGGGGCATGGCCTAACAGGGGCATGGCCTTTCATGCATTGGGGCATCGATCTTGTTGGACCTCTTAAAAAGGCCTAGGGAAACAAGGAATATTTGACACCGACAACAGACTACTTTCCAAAGTGGATAGAAGTAGAGCCTTTGTCAAGGATCACTGATGCAGTAGTCAAGTCTTTTGTGTGGAAGAACATCATTTTGTCGATTAAGAGTTCCGCATACCATACTCATAGATAATGGGTTGCAATTTACTAGCTTTGAAGCCACCAATTAGTATAAAGAGCTTGAGATTTGTCATCTCACTTTCACTCCAAGATACCCTTAATGCAACGAGTAGGTAGAAGGTTTAAATAAGCCCATCCTATAATGTTTGAAGAAAAGACTTGAGAAGAAAAGAAAATGGCCAGAAGAGCTGTTCGGAGTCCTGTGGGCATATCATAGAATGGTCCAAAAAGCCACAGGACAAACATTATTCTCCATGGCCTACGGAACGGAAGCTGTTATTCCATTCCAAGTTACTACAATGCCAAATTTGCGTATTGAGGAGCAAACTGCTTTAGAAAATGCAGGAATCCTTAAGTCTGACCTCAACTTTGCCAAGGATTGCCGAGAATGCACTCAAACCTGACTTGCCACCTACGAGCAGCAGATCTGCTTGTATTACAACAAAGACGTTAAACCTCGGAGCCCACAAGTAGGAGATATGATCGATGAACTAACTAACTCTTGTCTCCCAATTTAAGCTTTATTGTTGATTCTGAGAGATAAGTCGAAAAAATGGGTAAGGAAAAATCCAGTCATGAGTCCAGAAAAGAATATCCCTACAATTACCACAATCCTTACCATTACCACAATCCGCCTCATCCCCTTGCAAATAACATCCCTATTATTTAAAATTCATTTTCAGGCCCGAGAGTGGTTTTATTTTACTTTACAACTCAAGAAATCATCTTCCTTTAAGTCTTCGTTCTAACAATCTGCACTACAGTCTATTCTAGTTTTTCAAAACTTTTCAACCTAACTTGGTCAGAAAAGCATTATTAAAATGATTAACTCACCTGATACCAAGCCCACCTTGGTCCTTAGAAGTACCCACTTTTTTCGAGGTAATAGGCTTTAATTTCTTATCCCTCCCCCAGAAAAAGTCATGTACCCTTTATTTAGTTTCTCAGTTATTCCAACAGGACACTTAAAACATGACATAATATGATTAGCATACTAGCAAGTTCGACTTAATAAAGGTTAATCTTCGAGCCTTAGAAATTGTATTAGCCTTCCAACCAACAAACTTTTGTTTGACTATTTTAATTAATTCACATCATTCACCGGGTCTTTCCAGAATACAATATTATGTCTACCAAATATTTACTAATGATCGTTTATTTTGAATATGCAAAATATCCACACTGGCATTTGTGGCATGTAAATTGGTAATTTTTGAAAAATAACGAGAAAACTTATGAAAGTTTATCTATTGTCCAGAGGCCTTAGCAAACATATTTAAAATATCCAGGACATCTCTTGCTCCTTTTGTGGTTGCCCTAGCAAACAATAAGCAATCATCTGCAAACACTAGGTTGACATTCTAAACCTACCAGAAGAAGACAAAATTCCAATATGTGATTTAGGATTACTAGACAAAATTCCAATAGGTCGATGATACGAACCAAATATTGGGTAACTATGAAGATTGTAATCAGGGTACTGGTTTAGCCAGTACGAATTAGCAATGCCAATATTAAGCCTCTCATAAATTCTACTATTATCAGAGTGATCATTGCACCAAGTAAATGGCACCCCCGAAGCATTCAGAGATAAGAGGTTTCCTTTGTTTAAGAAGTTGAAAAAATTGTTCATAAAGTCGTATTTTGACAGCCTCCTCTCTTATCTAACATATCCACAATACTATTGAAATCACCCATTAAGCACCACAGTTTTTCAGTTCGATTAAGTTTAAGAATATCTTCCCACAAAGCCAATTGTAAATGTTTTTGTGGAAAAGCATACACAGACGTAATAAACCGATCTCGATCATTACAAAAAATTCCTTGAGACCTTATCCACATCCATTTTAGTTTCAAATATACAAAATGGGTCCAGCCTAATACCACTACATAAGAGATTAAAATTACTTGTAAAATCACGGCTCTCTAGACCTCTGCAGTTCCACGTCATGCATTTCATTAATCTATTTCTTAAAGAAGACTCTTGTAGCTCGATCCTGCTTCTGCAATCTCCTCACAAACTATTTTCCTTGGACTTACAATTGGCCTAGGAGGAGACATTGCAGCTTCCGCTGTAATAATGGATGCCACAGCATCCCTCACAGCCATACTACGCTCCCCCACAGCCCTACTTCTTTCCTGAATCACTAAATCCTGCACATCAAACATGTACATATCAACAAACATATTCAGGTAATCCAAAGGGAAGTGTTATTGGCACTCCAAAAATCTCATTTTACACTCCTCACAAGTGTATTTTTCTTTCCTAATATAGAAAGTTTGGAGTGTAGAATGAGATTTTTGGAGTGCTAATAACAATTCCCAATCCAAATTCCAGCATACATAATTTTCAAACCAGTAAATAAATAAAGCAATCTTAGCAAAATCCATCCACAAGTGTTATTTATAAGACGTTTACCTAGTAATATGAGCAACTACCAAGATTATCATACGTATAAATATAAAAACAAAAAAGACAATTTAAGTTTTGATCATACCAGTAACTACTACAACCAATACTTACCTCATGCATTCGGTCAACACCCTTCTCAGTCATTCTTCAGTCTTGCACCACGTTAGTCTCGCAACCCACTTTTGTTAGCAATCTTACTAGTATCTCTAAGGATCTGTTTGGGTGGATATTTAATATTGAGCTGATATTTAATATTGGGCTTAGTGAGGATGAAGGTCCAAGAACACAAAAAGTAAAGAGAGGATTGGGCTCAGGCAAATGAAAGTCCAAGAATAATTAAAAACCATTTTTGCAAGCAATAGGCAACAAACCTATGTGAGAAGTGATGGGCGATAGAGGGCAGCTCATCTCCAGCAAAAAGCACTTTTCAAGGGCAGAGATAAGTAAATAATTGGTGACTCACTATCCTTTGAGGGCCATCACCAAAAGGCAGAGCTTAGACAGTAGGGCTAGAAGGTCTATAAAAGCAGCAAGGGACACCAAAAACAAGGACACTTAACCAATCAATCAAAAGACATCCCGCTTTGCTCTCAGACAAGCCAAAAACCAGAAAGCTTTAGTTTGTCTAGACTCTATTCTTTCAGCCGTAGATTCACCATAGAAAAGTCATCTTTTGTCAAGATTTAGAAGCTCTGCTACTTTTCCCAATATTGTAGTATCGAATGCCTTTTAGTAAACATGTTTTTACCTTTCATTCTCGCAAGATTGCAATCATTGTAAAACACAAAGAGAAGTGGCCGCAAGAAGTTGAACCTTGCCCGACAAGGTTATAATCTTGCCCAAGTCTCTTTTGTTTGTGCTTACATAAAGTAGATCTGTTCAAACCATTTTCAACTAGCTTTAGTTCAAAGTTATGATTAATCTGGCTAAACTAATTAACCTTGCTTCGTTAGTGTTATCCATAATTAAAGAAATGGTTGGAACGACCCTGAACTCTCTTTATCTGGACATATAATATCATAAGTAAAAGTCCTTATTTACAAGGCAAGAAAAAGAACTTTACACAGACTCAACACATCTGTGACAATCCAGTAAGATCAAGAAGTGTAAGTAACTTGTGGCGTAAGTAATCAACCCAACTCTTAACTAAAGAACAATCGGTTATACAAAGATAACATTGGCACGCTCAGATCCATGTTAGTTTTGATTGTGAACCTCAAGGCCTAATAAAGGCCCCACAAATGCACCATTCAAACTAGCTGCAAACTCATATTGCAGCACACCAAGCAACAAACCTTGCCCCACATGAAAAAACCCAGGGGAGCTTTGCAAGGGACAGATCCAACCCGAACATAGTTTTGGCACACCCCGGTGGGACCCCTTTTTGTGATATTGTATGCTAAGGCGAAAGAGGGATCGAACGTTTAAGTAGAAGGTGGAATTTGGGCAACCTCTTTGTCCAACAGAATCAATTATGATAGATCACTTAAAGGACTTTTTTTCACTACGTGGCCCCGCAATCCTAGAAAGCTCAACCTATTCTGAGAAGTCGGGTGGAAATGTTACTAATGAAGATTTGCAAGTCACCATCATGGTGCAAGTACTGAAAAGTATGGAGAAAATCTGTCTGGAGACCAGAGGAGAAATTAGCAGACTGTGTTCCTTAACATGGACGCTACAAAGAAGGTTGGAGTTAGAGTACTCCACATCAAAGGATGGCTATACCATGGAAAGAATCATGGAAGCAAGCCCAGAAAAGGAACCAGTAATTCATTTGTTCCCCTTACTTGAGGAAAAGAAGGACAAAGGGAAAAAGGAAGGAAGAGGTTGAAACTAGTCGACGAGAAGATGAAGAGTTTCAAGAAGCAAGCTTGCCCGATCCTCTACTACCACCTTCAGATGTTAGGAGGTAGGTCGAGCAGGAATGAGTGAAGATTGATGCGTTTAACTCGGGGGGAGAAGCAAGCGGAATAGGCTTATCCACAACTAAGGGCAAGCTTCTTCCTGATAGGCACCATCATTAGCTAATAAGGAAGGAGGATAAGCTAGGTGGAGACGGCCAGATCCACAAAGGGAAGCTCATTCGGGCATTGATCATAGCCCGAAGTGGGAGACTTCTTATCCCCCACACAATAATATGGCTAACCAACAGCTCAGAAATAAGTTGGCAGAATTAAGAAGGATAGTGGTATGGAATGCTCAACCGCAAGCCCGCCTGATGTTTAGGATAACATACTAGAAGCCTTATCCATAGTACATTAATGAGCAGAATCCTTTCCCTCTCAATTTCAAGATGCCCGCATTCCCAACATTAAGTGGAGAAGACTGTAATGTGTCTTCCATATATTACATCTTCAAGTTTTCAAATCACTGCGTGGCGTTCGAAAGCAACCCTAACTACAAACTGAGACTGTTTGGAAACTCACTAGTAGGCTTGGCTTCCTAGTGGTACTCTTTGTTACCCCCTAATTCTACTGCCAACTGGGGACAAATGGAAATGGCCTTTCATGAGCAGTTTTATAGGGTAGAACCTGAAATGACCATTAATGATCTGGTAGAAGTAAAGCAATATGAGCATGAGTCTACAGAGGATTTTATGATGAGGTTTAGGAAGACCAGGATGAGATGTCAGTTCCCAATCAACCATGTTCAACTCATACCCATTCCCCAGAAAGCTCTGAAACTGCGCCTGAGGAAAAAGTTCTATGATGAACAGTTTAATGAACTTCAGGAGCTGGTGATTGCGACCACTAAGTCTGAGAAGCATACATCTAAAATACCCTTTTTTTTATAAAAGCAAAGCACCAATACATTAGCTGGAGTTTGAAGGCTTGAAGGAATGGGATAATGATAATAACCTAGGTGAAGCGATAGAGTTGTGTGCTGCAAAGATGACCACTCATTTCAAACCTTTGATGGTAAAAAGATTGGTTCAACCCATCAAAGACCAGAACATTGTGATGAATGATGGAGGTTTTGTACCCATGCAGCCTCCAAAATATCAGTTATATTCCTTTGACTTAACCAAGGCCTCAGACATCTATGAGGAACTGGTGAGGGCTCGAGTAATCTTGCCCGACAGCACCAAGAAGATGCTCAAACCTGAAGAACTCAGAGGGAAAAAGTATTGCAAGCTCCACTATACCTTCAACCATTACATTGCTAATTGTGTGCAATTTAGAGATTGGATCCAAGACGTTATAGTCAAAGGGAAATTGTGGCTGCAGAAACCCTAGGCCAAGATGACGGTTGACACAGATCCATTCCATGAAGCCCCAATCAACATGATAAATCTTAATTGGGTTGAAATGGGGAAATAAAAAGTTACCTTGGATGAAAGAGGAGAAAGAAGGCAAGTAGGCAGTCCAACAGGAGGTTGCCTGACAGGCCCTAAGCAGCTGTGGTCAGATGAGTGGTTTTGTGTAGCAAATGTCAACATGAGTGTAAGCCTGAGGTACCAGGATCAAGTGCCATCATTGGTCGAGAGTTGGTTAGAATGAGAGAGATAGAGGAATACGACACCCACGTAAGTGTTCTTCGGGCTGCTGAGACAAACAAGAAGACCACCAAGAATGTGTTCTAGAGATTATGAGGAGATTCAGAGCCTAAGGATCTGTCTAAAGTGTTTAGAAATTTTGAAGCTTCTGAAGAAATGGAAGATAAGGAGGCGAGGTCACCATGCTGGGTGGATGTTAATGTTCCCCAACCAACTAACTACAGCAGCATGAGACAAAGAAGGCTTGAGAGAACCATGAGCCCAATGCCACCAGTTACAAAGGGGAATTCAGCCCGACTGGGCCAAAAGTGGTATGTAGTGCGCAGGGAGGGAAGACAACACAAAATGGGGGCATCCATGATAAGAAGGGTTCAGAGGCAACACAAAGCTCATATGAACTCAATAAAAATGCATATTGTTTCAGAAGCTTCTGAAAATGTGAAGTTCAAGAAGTTTACCCAAGGGGGAGAAAGATGACTTAGTTAGAGAAGCAAGAAAGAAGTAGAGAGGGTTAACAGCAAAGCTAAAGGCATACGGGATCATGTTCCTCAAAACCCTCATCCAAGAAAGTATAGAATATTAAGAAGAGCCCAAGAAAGCATGATGATGCTACCTACACCAGGCTGGAATTCAGAGCCTATTTGTTTTGGAACCATTTATCCAGAAAGATGGATAGCTCCACTACCATAGAAGGATACTCCTTTTGGAACTCCAAGGCATCTGCGAGATTTTAACGACATGGGAGAGGAGGAAGTGCCTGAGTTGATGTTAACCAAAGATGCTCAAGCATGGATGGATTAGTTTCAATGCCAGATTAGGGACAAGAATGAATGAAGACCTAGACCTAGCAACTTTCATGTCAACATGACCTATGTATTGTTAGTCATATTCTGTGTAGAAACAAATCAACCAACACTAATGGAGGATGATTATGTGGCACAAGAGCCAATTTGAAAAAGTTAGTAAGGATGAGTTAAGCTTGGCAGACTTGCCTGATGCCATGTAAAAAGAGCCCGAGAGGGTTTATTCTGACAGCATGGTGTTCAAGAAGCCAAGTTTGGCCTTAATAAACCATTAGGTTTTTATCACCAATGGTCCTTGAGATTGACCAAACTCATCATTTTGGTCCTTCACTTTCAAAATCAATTAATGTCATCCTTGACATTCACCACCGCACATTAATTTGGTCATTCCGTTTAGATTCCGTCAACTATTTCTGTTAGTTTGCATGTGGGACCCACAAATCTAATAAAATGGTGACACGTGGATTACACAAATGAAGGGTTTTTATCATAAATAGTCCCTGACATTGATCAAACTCCTCATTTTGGTCCCTGAGTTTCAAAAATCAATACATTTGGTCCCTGACTTTCACTATCGCACATCAATAGAGTGATTCCGTTAAAATTTCGTCAATATTTTTTGTTAGTGTGCTGATGTGGTCCCATTGGTCCAATTATATAGTGCCAAGTGGATTAACTATAAGAAACTATTTTTGTTTAGAGTAAACCAATTGGCGAGTATTCCGCCCTAACATTTCTCTCGCATCCCACAATTCCAATTGGAAAATAAGATTCAATCTAAATTCAATAAAATCGAATCTAAATTCAATTCAAATTTGATAGGATTATAACTAACTAGAGAGAATGAGAAGTGAGTTCACGGAGGACAAGAGCTTTAGCGGTGTCATGATGCGTTCCTTTTCTTTTTTAGAATACCTAGATGAAGACGATGATGTTTTTTTTTTCTTTTCGTTTTTTTTAAAAATTTCTTATAGTATTTTTAGTTTTAAATCTTAAATTTTTTTTTTATAATTAATCCATGTGGCGCCATGTGATTGGACCAGTGAGACCATATTATCACATTAACAAAAAATATTGACAAAATTTTAACGGAATGACTAAATTGATGTGCAGTAGTGCAAGTTAGGGACCAAATTTGTTGATTTTTGAAACTCAGGGACCAAAATGAGGAGTTTGATCAATGTCAATGACCATTTGTGATAAAAACTCTTCTTTTGTGTAATCCACGTGTCACCATTTTATTGGACATGTGGGTCCCACATGCAAACTAACAGAAATAGCTGACGGAATCTAAACGGAATGACCAAATTGATGTGCGGTGGTGAATGTCAGGGACGACATTGATTGATTTTGAAGGTGAGGGACCAAATTGATGAGTTTGGTCAATCTCAGGGACCATTGGTGATAAAAATCCTAAACCATTTAAAGCCCATATATGTGACAGCTCATCTGGAAGGAGTTCCCTTCAAAAGAATGTTGATAGATGGAGGAGCAGCATTTAATATGCTACCATTTAAACAGATAAAAAGACTTTGTAGAGGTGATGAGGACCTTATACCTATTAATCTCACAGTGTTTAGCTTTTCTGGAGCCATCACCAAAACACATGGGATACTGCCTTTAGAAATCGACTTGGGATCTAAGAAGATTAGGTTGGCATTCTTTGTAGTGGACAGTAGCTCTACTTATGGGGTGTTGCTGGGAAGGGATTGGATCCACCAAAGTTTGTCTATGCCATCTACCTTACACCAACAAGTTGTTGTCTATCATGAGAACACCACTGAGGAACAAGGATTTTGGGAGATAATGAAAGCCGAGTCATGGCCATTTCTCCCCACAACTAATGTTGTTGAAGCCAATTTCTACAATCCCAATGTTGGGATCTTACAATGTTTAGGTGCTGATCAGAACGGCCACCCTACCAAGGTGACAACCCAGAAGCTCCTAGAACAAGGATTGTTTTGCAAGAGGGGTACAAACCTGTAAAGCAAGCACCATGGAGGATGTCAAAAGAAATAGAAGAAAAAGTCAAAGAGAAAATTGTAAAGGCCACTTGGGGAGATTAACTTTTTAAGGAGATTCATTGCTAATCTTGCGGGCAAAATCCAACCATTAACTCATTTGTTAAGATTGAAGAACCGAGACAAATTTGAGTGGGGCCTTCAGCACCAAGAAGCCTTTGACAAAGTAAAGACTTGTCTAGCATCTACACTAGTGCTTATGCCCGCCCCCCCCCCCCCCCCCCAAAAGAGGGTGAAGCCTTTCAAGCTCTACATCTCAACATACGAGGAGTCAATAGGGAGTTTATTGGCTCAGAATAATGAAGGAAGAAATGAGCAAGCAATATACTACCTTAATAGAATCCTCACTAAGGTAAAAACAAGATATACCTCAATTGAGAAGTTATGTTTAGCCTTGTACTTCACTGCCAGCAACTTAAGGCACTACATGTTGCCTTGCCATATCCATATAATTGCCAAAACTGATGTGATCATGTACATATTGTCCAAGTCAATGCTGACTAGAAGAATTAGGAAATGGATCCTAGCACTATCAGAGTTTAGTTTTCAGTATTGACCTCAGAGGGCAGTAAAGGGACAAACAATTGTAGACTTCCTAGCTCAACACCAAGAATCCAAAGAAGAACTTGTCAACATCCCTGGAACCTTGGAAGTAGCTAGCCTCTAGATCCCACCTAGCAAGGCTTATTCGAGCAAGGATGAATGGATCATGCAAGAAGTAAAAAGCATAATTAGCTTATGGATTACTCCTTGAAGGTTATATTTCGATGGGTCTTGCACCCCACATACTACAGGAGCTGGAATTGTCATCATTGATCCAAAAGAGATTCAACATTACTACTCATTCCTTCTAGATTACAAAGATACAATCAACAACAAGGCAGAGTATGAAGCACTGATTATTGGCTTGGAGATTCTAATAGAGTTGGGGGAGTTGGTCGTTAATCAATTAAGTAGAGAATACAAGTGCAAACATATTATAATGGCATGATATTACTTGGCAGCTACTCAGTTGTTAGAATATTGAGGTAATCAAGTAACAATTAGCCACATTCGCAGAGAGGCAAATTTGATTGCCAATGAAATGCCACAGAAGGCCTTTGGAGCACAGGTTCAAGATAGAGGACCTGAGATGAAGGTAGAGGTCCAAATGAGAAGTCTTCCTTCTATCTTTGAAAGAGGATTTAGCTTGGATATAACGGTTAAAGAGCCTGAGGTGAGGATTGGAAAACATCTATCATCCAGTACTTGAAAGATCATTCTCCTCATACTACAGACAACTAAGTTTGTTATGTGGGATAAAACTATGCTGAGGAAGACTCTAGATGGACTTTTGTTAAAATGCTTGGGTTTGGAAGAGTCAATGAGGGTAATGGCTGAGCTACATGAAGGCATTTGTAGAGCCCACTAAGTAGGAACAAAGATGAGATGGTTGCTGAGAAGGTATGGCTACTTCTGGCCCAACATGGAGAAAGATTTTAAAGCTTCTACTAGAGGATGTGAAGAATGTCAAAGGCATGGACCCTTCCAGCACATACCATCAGTACCCTTGAATCCAGTAGTAAAGCCATGGCCTTTTAGAGGGTGGGCAATGGACTTTACCTGGCAATTATACCCAGCTTCCAACAAAGGACACACCTTCATAATTGTGGCAACTGATTACTTTAGTAAATGGGTTAAGGCTTCAACTGTGAGGACCATTAATTCAGCTGCTGTGAAAAAGTTCATTAAGACCAAAATCCAACACAGATATGGGGTGCCTGAAACAATTGTTACAGACAGAGGGTCATCCTTTATCTTAAAAGTTTGCAACTAAGTTCAAGATAAAGATGATCCAATCTAGCCCTTATTATCCCCAATCTAATGGTCAAGCAGAAGCTAGCAATAAGACATTGGTGAATATCATCAAAAGAATGGTGGCAGATAGCCAAGAAATGTGGCATAAGAAGTTGGGAGATACTTTTTGGGCTTATAGAACCTCAAAAAGAGCAGGAACTAGGATTACTCCTTATGCATTGACATTCGGGCAAGATGCAGTGCTCCCTATGGAGATCAATGTGAGTTATGTGAGGCTTCATAAACAATTTGGCCTACATAGCGATGAATTTATTCAGGCCATATGTCAAGGGATTGAGGATTTATATGTTGCCCGAATTGAAGCTCTAAACAAAATCCAAGAAGGGAAAGAGGTTGTTGCTCTAGCATACACTAAGAGAGTAAGACTAAAGACTTTTAAAGAAAGAGAATTGGTATGGAAAGCAGTTCTGCCTTTGGGAGCTCAAGTTAGAGGTTTTGGGAAATGGAGTCCCACTTGGGAAATCCCTTTTACAATTATCAAAGAGTTAGACAGAGGAGGGCACTACTTGGTAGATTTAAAAGAAAACTTACAGAAACATCCAATTAATGCTAAATTCCTAAAGAAGTACCACCCAACTCTGTGGGATGTCAGAGACTGTTATATTGATGAAGTCTAATACCTTGAAAAGTGGTCAGGATCATTTTTGTGGGTTTAAAACAGTTAGTGTTGTTAGAAGATGCAAATCAGCACGCAAAATAGTGAAGAAACAAGTGATATTTTCATTTGATAAATGGGGAGCAATACAGAGACCCTAGCCTAATAGGTTTACATCCTTATCTAAGGCAGCTATCTTAGAGTGATAGGTCTGCATAATGGTGAAAATGCAACCCGCCTCTTCTAAGGCTATGTTGTTGGTTAACTGGACTTCTGCCTCCTCCACTTCATGGTTGACTGTCTTCACTTCCTCTATTTTCTTGTAAAGCTTTCTTGAAAGAGTCATCTGCTCAGCCTTCAAAGTAGAGAGTTTTTCCTCCAGCTTCTGGATCTCAGCAGTTACCACCATGATTCGATATTCCATAGTTGAACCCTTTTCCGCTAGTTGCTGCAGGGTAGTGGAGGTCCTAGTGTGATTCTCTTTGTAACACCTTACCTTGTTGGCCTGCCTTTCGACCCTGAGATGCTAGTCCCTTAGAGCCCTTAGATTCTCAAAAGTGGATAGGAATGACTCATACTGCACCTTTGTCATTTATTAAGCTTAGTATAAGTCAATGAGAGCTCTCTCAGCACCTTGAAGAGCTTTGAGGCTGAAAGAAGCAGAGAAGTCCCTCTGTATCCATTCTCTAAAGATCCAGCACTGATCTTGAAGATGCTGCGGCTCAGAGGAGCACCTTAGAGATCTCAGCTTCGTCCTAATTTTCCCGAACTCTCTGACTAGTTTGGGCAAAGAGGCCATGGCTAGAAGAGAAGCCAGAGGATGAGGCATCACACTAGCACCACTAGAGGTAGTAGTAGCAGTGGCATCATTAATAAAGATAAAGGGAGAGGACTCAAAAGCCGCAGCATTTCTTGGCCGAGGTATTGGGATCCTAGAGACTTCAGAAGCTCGTGGAGGCTGAGGAAGAACTACTCTGCTCGCTACGGGCTGATGAGGCTTGCTCGAACCCTTAGCAGAAAACTATTAAAACCAAAGCGAACAAGTTAGTAAGGTAGCCTAGACCCAAATAAGAGAAGGAACAAGATTGAAAACATGTTTGTACCTGAAAAGAGCCTTGTGTTTTGGGAGGAGAGTGTGTTGCTGCAGCTTCCTTAGAGGAAGTTGGTTAGCTTGCCCGAGGAGGAGCTTGAGAAGCTTTTAGACTAGTCACTTCTTAGACAACTAGTATCTCAGGGACTATAAGCTTCTCAACGGCTGAGGGTGGTTGAGCAGTAGTCTCAGGCAAAGAGGAAGACTGGCAAAGACAACATGCAGAGCATAAGTTCAAAATGAAGAAACATTCAGAAAAGCTAGAAAAGGGTTGTGGAAAGAAAACTAACAGCGGCACTGTCATCCTTTACAAAATGGAGCATTTCTCCAGTTGTTGGATTAAACTGGTAATTGGGAGTCACGACCATTGCTGGAGCAACAAAGAAGGAAGGAAGATTTCATTCTTACCCGACCTGAGGTGCTAGAGTGCCTCCCCTTGCCTGGAAAATAGCAGAAGTAAAAAGTCAAACCCTATAACTTAGAAATACAAAATAGACAAGTGTTGAGAGGAAGAATTTTACTTCTGAAGGCTTAGCCTAAGAAGGAGAAAGATGCACAGGTCAGGCTTCTTGCTGGTGGCAGGTCCTAATTATGATAAAAGACAGGATTAGCTCAAAATTCAGGAAGATAAAACCACATAAAGGAAGATCATTTGGAATCACTTATTTGCAGACTTCTATTTTTTCCTGCCTACTTCAGTTGGGAAGGCAAAAAAAGATCTGGAAGCTTAAGAGGTCTAAGCCTGGTCCTCTTCTTGGTTGTAGTGGCTCTTGGAGCAGGAAGATTAAGTCTAGATTGGGGCTTCTTTTCGGGCTCAGAGTCCGAAGATTTCACAATAGCAGATCTTGGCCGACGAGAACCCCTGGTCTTTACTTCGAGCCCAACTTCTGTCTCTGAATCACTGAACATCTCAGAGATGTCTCCAGCATTATCAAGGACATATCTAGAGCCCGTCCTTTGCCTAGCTGCCTCTGCAACAGCCTCTTGGAGAACCAAGGTATCAACAACCTCTTCTTCTTACCCGACATCCACTTCTTCAGTGTTTCCTTAGGCTGCAAGGTCAGGAAAAGAGAGTTAGCAATCACAACTATGAAAATATAAAGTAAAGGAGGAATGCAGCAATATAGATTACTTATGAGCAAAAGTTGATTTTTCTGGTTGATGGCTTCCTTCCAGCTTTTAACTTCTTCTTTCTTGGGGAGGGATTTGAAGAAGACCTACCCGAAGTGCCTATCATGGGCTTCTTTAAGATCTCCATCATACTTTTTGGACCACTTGGCCTCCCACCAAGTGGTGAATAGAGATGTACACTCGAAGTTAAGGGTCACGGGCTTGTGAATTATCTTGCTCATCACTTCCAAGCTGCGCCTGCTTTCCTGGAATGTAACCTCTGAGGGAGAACAGAGACAGTAGGAGGTTCCACAGTGAACAGAATCAAAGAAGGGGACCGAGATCACCTGCCTGAATCCAAGTTGCCTACTATAGAAATTGGGGTGGTAAACCTCTTGCCCGCGCTCGTAGCCCGGTCGGTCATTTCACACTCCCCAAGCTAAGTCATTTTTCTGGATGCAGCTAATGAATTTATCTTTGCAAGAGTTGCTTGCGTCCTCCCCAAATGAGTCTTGGAAGAGTTGGTCCGCACGGGTACCTTATGAGCACAAAGGCACCCTACTCTAAATCAACCCGAGTTCGACAGATTCTGAAGAAGTAAAGGCAGGCTAAGGTGGAGTGGTTGGTAGTAAGAGCCTTTGCCACAAGTCGGGCTAGAACTACTCCCTCTAGGAACTCTAAGTTGGCAGCTCGAAACTCTGGAAAGTACCATTGAAGCTAGAGCTGCACAATCTAGGTAGCGCTATTGATATTTTTCCCGAAATGCTGGCCCCTTGTCATCTTATAGAGAATATGGTAGAGATGTGCTAAAATGAAGGGCCTAATGGTGACATCATCGAAGGAGTGCAGCGCCTCCACTAAAGGGACCTATTCTAGCTTTACTCCTTTGGATTTGTTCGGGAACATATGCTTATTCAACCAATAGAGGAGAAAGTACATGTGTTCCTGAGTGGGGTCAACAATTGAGGAAGGCCGGTTGAACACCTTCTTATCAAATGGGATAAAGTCCGCAAATGAAGACCCATAACTCTTGAAGGTAGTGGAGTTATACTCCAAACTGGTAATAGGCTGGAAAGCTCAGTTGGGCGAAAAGGAGATGACCATTCATGGGTGATATCTACACACCTGCTCGAGGGCCGTAGACCAAAGACTTAAGCCATGTCCAGAGTGGTGGGAATAATGGGACCCACTCTGAAATCAAAAGTGTTGGTCCCTGTGTTCCAGAGGAGAAAAGCAATTGTGAGAAGCTCGTTCTTGAAGGAGACAATGGTCTTAGACATCATGATGAGTTCATAGATTCCATTGGCCATCAATTTCTGCTTCTAGATGGGCTCCAATTCGTCCACCCACTGAGACCATGCTTCATCATTCATCAAGGGAAAACCCTTCCTACAGTTGGACCACTTGGAGGCAAAGAATCTAGCCTTGGCAGTATAGGGATTGGGAGTGAACCAGTTGGCAGCGGGCATGTTGCTTTCCACTGCAACAGGAACTTGGACAGTCCAAGCGGGCCCTAATGAGTGTACCCCTCTTCTTCAAAAAAGATAGACAGATTGAGGCCAGCCCGAGGGTGATGAAGGTCGTTGAGCCGATGGCGTAAGTTGACAATTCTTTTTCCAGACTAGTATACAGGGCGTGATTTAGGGGCCATTGTCGAATTCGAGGGGAAAAAAATGAAAGAGTGACTAGAAATTAGGGCTAGAAAAGACTGAAAATGCAAAAGATTTGAGAGCTCAGAAAGTCAAGTTGGTTGAAGAAGACTACCGAGAAAGTGAAGTGGAAGTTATTTAATGGGCATGTAGTTAAACTTTGGAAATCATGGGTTAGTGTAAAGGTTTACTCGAAATGGCTAATTAAGTGGTTATAATACCTAGTTTTGGCATGCAATTAATTTTACTCATTATCAATGTCTTGGTTAGCAGACTTAACAATGATTAATGAGGACACTGTTTGGGTGGATATTTAATATTGGGCTTAGTGATGATGAAGGCCCAAGAACACAAAAAGCAAAGAAAGGATTGTGCTCGGGCAAATCGACAGCCCAGGAAGAATTAAAAACTATTTTTGCAAGGAATAGGCAGCAAGCCTATGTGAGAAGTGATGGGTGACTGAGAGCAGCTCATCTCCAGCAAAAAGCACTTTTCAAGGGCAAGGATAAGTAAATAATTGGTGGCTCACTATCCCTCGAGGGCCATCACCAAAAGGCATAGCTTGGACAGTCGGGCTAAAAGGTCTATAAAAGCAGCAAGGGACACCAGAGACAAGGACACTCAACCAATCATTCAAAAGACATCCCACTTTGCTTTCAGACAAGCCAGAAACCAGAAAGCTTTAGTTTGTCCAAACTCTGTTCTTTCAGCCGTAGATTCACCATAGAAAAGCCATCTTTTGTCAAGATTTAGAAGCTCTGCTACTTTTCCCAATATTGTAGTATTGAATCCCTTTTGGTAAACCTGTTTTTACCTTTCATTCTCTTAAGATTGCAATCATTGTAAAACACAAAGAGAAGTGGTCACAAGAAGTTGAACCTCGCCCGACAAGGTTATAATCTTGCCCAAGTCTCTTTTGTTTATGCTTAAACAAAGTAGATATGTTGTTTAATGCATTTTCCATTGTGTTTCAAACCATTTTCAACTACCTTTTGCTCAAATTTATGATTAATCTGTCTAAATGAATTAACCTTGCTTCTTTAGTATTAACTATAATTAAAGAAATAGTTGGAACGACACTGAACTCCCTTTATCTGGACATATAATATCATGAGTAAAAGTCCTTGTTTACAAGACAAGAAAAAAAACTTTACACAGACTTAACCCATCTGTAACAATTCAGTAAGTTCAAGAAGTCTAAGTAACTTGTGGCGCAAGCAATCAACCTAACTCATAACTAAAGAACAATTTGTTATACAAAGATAACAGTGGCAAGCTTAGAACCATGTTAGTTTTTATTGTGAGTCTCAAGGCCTAATAAAGGCCCTACAAAGGCACCATTCAAACTAACTACAAACTTATATTGCAGCACACCAAGCAACAAACCTTGCCCGACATGCAAGAACCCAAGAGAGCTATGCGAGGGACAAATCCAACCTGAACAGGACCTTATCCTCCTAAGCAGCTTTCCACTCCTGCACCTCTCAGCTCTCATGCGCCACATAAGGACTACAGTAGTCCATCCCTGCTCATCAATACCATTAACTCTCACCCTTTGTCCAGCCTTATCATTCTCATTATTCTTTTCTTCTTGGTTAGCATCAATTGGGACGCAAACCAATACATCTTTTTGCAATGCCTCTTTTAGATCCCCATCCACCTAAGTGTCTTTTGGAAATATCATTGGTTCATGAACAAAACACTACTAGAAAAAGGGCTATAGGACACCATTGTAAAGACACCATTTGCTATCGGTGGCCATGTAAAAAAGAATACCACTGTTGTTTATTTTTGGTGTCTTTTAAGCTGAGGTTGGTGGCTTTTAAGTTAAGAGCCACCGATGGTCGGTGCTAGGCTAACCCTTTAGTGCAAAATACAATTAAAAAAAAAAAAAACTGAAAACAAAAAGCTATTAATGTTCTCTCCCCTTTAACAAACGACAAACTCTTCTCCTACATTCTCTATCCTCCCTTCATTCTCTCCTCCCTCCCGTATCCTCTCTTCCCCTCTTTTCACGAGACAGCGCCGCCGTCCACAGGTCGCCAATGACTGTCATATTATACCTCCATAATCATCTTCCCGTCCTCTTTCCAATCCCTAAGTTAGTTTCTACAAATTCGTAGCCAAATTTCCTCAATTTCAGATCTAAGAAACGGTGATTGCTGGTCTTCTGGCCAAGCCTGCCGAAGTTGGACCTCATACGGTCTTGAGTACTACGTTGGGATGTTGTCCTTTGTCAATAAGGACTAATTGGAGCTTGGGTGGGCGATTTTGATGTGTAATATGGTAATTGGAATTCTAGGTTTTATGGTTTTTGATTGGGTTGATATTATTTGGTTCTTGATGTTTTTCTGTTAATGTTTAGCTTTTGTTGGTTCAAAATTTGGAACTTTGAGAAATTTTGATGAGAACTTGTTAGGGATTAGTCGTCAATGGGTGTGATGAGGTCGGAGCTGGTTCAACCCCATCACCACAACAAAAACCATTGCAACCAGAAAGCCTCGTCAGCCTCAACCATGAGTTTACATGCAAGGGGTAAGTGATTGAAACTTTTTATGTTCAGTTTTTTTATTTTAATACTAATGATTTTTTTTGCTTGATGTAATTAAAGATCAAGTAGCGCTCCATTGACAGTCAATGGGTGGAAAGAATTAACTATGGAGGAGAAGATGGAAATTGCGAATGGTTTGAAGGTGAGTTAACAAGTTCTTTGGCAATAATTTTATTTATCTGATTAAAGTTTGATAAAAAGTTGAATTGTGGAAGTATGTTTATTTATTAATTTGAGTGTGGGCAATTGTAATACCCGGTGAAGAAGTAAGTTGTTAATGTTCCACTTCTTAATTTGTTACTTGTTTCTAGTAACTGTAATTATTATTGAAATATACATATATACATTATTGTGAAATACTATTTAAGATATGTGATTACTCTGTAATGTCTGAGAGCTCTTCTTGTATTCTATGTTCGTAGTCTAGAAACTGGAAAACTATTTGTTTTTAGTGTTTGTTTTATGCTTGAAATATGCTTTAAGGTTGATTTGCTGTTTTTTTTTAATATGTTTCAAGGTTAGAGAAAGCTAATTGAGGGATCGTGGCAACTATAAGAATAGAATGCCCTGTTTTGGAGTTAAGCTCTGGTAATTTCTTATCATCGTTACTTGCTACTACTCCATAATTAGTTTGGTAGTATTGTCATGGAATTCATTTTTATTTATTGTGTTTTGGTTGGTCTTATTTCATTTTTATGTTACATGTAATCTCTTCATAAAGCTAACTCCAAATCTTAGTTTCTCTTTTGGTTTTGGTAATCTGTCATTCTCTAAAGCTCTTTTCGTTGATTTGTGAAATAAATTTGGAGCTTTTACATAAACTGCAATCTTAATTCAATTTTGTTGTTACCGGTCACAGAAAAGTTGATAGCAAAGGTATCATTTCAAACTTGATTTTAATTTTTTAAGTTTTTGTTTCTTAATTTTTTTATGTATTATTTTTCGGAAACTTCAAGCATCTAATTTGTGCATTATAGTGCACTGTTTTGGTAGAGAACCTACCTGAGGATCATTCAGTGGAGAACCTTAAGAGTATACTTGGTGAAGCTGGAAAGTATGTTCTTTTCCTTCTTTTTCTCCCCATGCTGTGACATTACTGTTCTGTTTAGTTTTGGCTATATCATGGTTTTCAATCTTCCAGTTAAGAGTATACATATGAAGTTGTATTTCATACGTTAAAAGTGTAATATCTGTGTCTTTCTATCTCAATCTCGCTCTCAATTGCTTATAATTTTTTTTTCCACATGTTAATCACATTTGCTAATCTTCTGCTATCCAAAATTCTGTCTTCCATCGTTTGTTTTTCCCTTCCTTATATCTGTCACTATTACTAATAATCAAATGTTTGTGTTCAAGTTATTAGTCATGCAAGTCTGCACACTAAATAAAGTTTTCAAGACACTGAAGTTACGGTAAGCCATCATACTTTATAAAGAATTTATAACTTTTAAGTGATTGCAAATTTGGTTGACAGTGGAAACTATGAAGATGTAATGGATTTTCGAATCATTGATCCAACCAAAGTGGATACTTGTGTCATCTATTTCATAAATAGAATAAAAAACTCATGTATATAATTGACTGATATTTTGATTCATTTTATTGTTTAGATGGTGAAATGTTGGGTCAAGCATGCATACTCTATTGCTAAAACTTTTAATTGTCAGACTGTAGTTGTTGAGATTAAAGAGTTTCTTTACTCCTTATTTTCCTCCTTAATATCAAACTTTGTAAAACTGTCCTAATCTCAGGTGATGAGTACGAATAGATTTGATATTTCTACATGTATACAAATAGAGTTTCACATGTTTTATACGTTTTTAAAACTCGCAGCATCGCGCGGGCTCCCTTGCTAGTTATTTCTATATTCCATCTCATGTGTTTCCATTTTCTCCCCTACAGATCACTAATAGATTGGAGCAAAGATGTTACAAGGATTCACAAAACGAGCACTTTGTATCAGTTAAAATGGTGCTATGCATATAGGAAGCTGTTATCTTTGTGTAAGGAGCAAATATAAGTCTAAAGTAGCTTAATCTTGTACCAGAATTGTGATTTCGGTAAGGAAAGCTTTTGTCATTTAGACCTTCATTGATTCTAAATTTTCAGTCTATTTGTTACCACTCATTGTTACCAACATTTGTGCAAAATTGTATAAAAGATCAGTTATGCAAATTTGTAGTATATTCTTATATCAAAGATATTACAATTTGTTTCCTCACCAAAATAAAAAAAGGAAATATTATATTCAAATCTGAGTGCCCCCTGAGGCATCTTTTTTTTTTAATATTATTTTGCAACTTTCCCACCAATGTGAATTAGGGTGGCATTTTTTTTTTAATATTATTTTACAACTTTGCCACCAATGTGAATTAGGGTGGCATTGCACATATCCACCAATGCAATAGTGATAGCCATTGTTACAATAGAGTCCTCTACATAGGCTACTTTCTCTAGTTTAGTGGCTGCTTGGTGGCCATAGAGGTTTGCCACCAATGTGAGTGGCAACACTTGACAATAGCCATCAATGAAAAAGATGGCTTATAGCCAAATTTCTAGTAGTGAAAACTTTGTCAATCATGAAGCATCCATCATCTACTTCTTCATCAGGGCACGAATGTCCATCATTCCTTCTACACCCAAGTAAAAGCACACTTCAAATAACCTTTTCATAACTGACGAGATAGGGCTATCCTCATCTCTGTTAACAATCATGACTCTCTTAACAGGAAACCTCATATCCACTTCGACAAAAACTTTCACAAATAGCCCATTAAAACTAAAGTAACCCATTAACTCTCACAATTTTACCAAGAGGTTGAGCAGCAACCTTGATTATCTCCGCCTCTTTATACTGCACGGGAACACGGGGTAGCATAGCCAAACCACCAGCTTATTGATTGCATCCATGTCACTGAATTGAGTGATCCAGCGTTCCAAATGGATGATTTGCCCACGGCATACCATGGTCTCTTTTTCCATAATAAATTCCAAGTCCTCCGCATCTGAGAACTCCAAAGCATACAACTTTCCACAAAAATGATCAAGGTAGAAAGTGTTCTTCACATCATTCTTCCACAGCATGCTAAGATTCCACTTAATGAGCATAGCCTCCAAGTGCTATCCAAAGAGTTTACCCATTAAAACCCTAGACTGCATGTGTTGCACATTCAGGGATGAGCACAAGGTGGTGTTAACTCTAATGGCTCCACGCTCCATGGTAAAAGTACCAAGAGCCTTTTCAACTACAACGGGTTCCTTTCCAGGTTGCAAGTCAGGAAAATCCTAGGTCTTCAGGGATGAGTAGAGCTAGAGGCAAGGAATTGAGAATTCGCCATAGTTGGGTAAAGAGAAGGAAAACAGCTTAAGGACAAGGGGGCAGGCTAGCTGACTGAAGACCAACCACCACCTTAAATAGAAGATGTCTGGGGAAATCTAACTGTCGAAGAAGAAGATACAACCACCAGAAAAAGTAAATAAAAACAGTCATGAAGCAAACACATCACCGAGAAACTATCGAACTGATTGAAAGTTGCAAGAGAAATGATGAGCTTTTCACTTAAATCGAACAGAAGGAGGCATCCAACGTCACCAAAAGCAAATTGGAAAACGAACAGCTGCTCAAAACACAAAAAGTAATCTAGCAGAGCACACCATAAGCGACTATTAAAGCAAGTAATGAGCATCAAACAACAATTAAAACAAACAATAAACCAGCAATAGACGAAATCAGCGAGCAAAACTTAGAGATCCATCTCTTAACTGACACAAAACCCCTTACCCAACTCAATTGCCACCTAATACTCTCATATCAAACCCTAAGAACCAAAAGTTACATGCGACCCTGAACCAATCTAAACGATAGACTTTCACTCGAGGAGATTTCAGAATTCTCAATACCCTAAGAATTAGCCTAAAACAATCATTCGCCCTATATCTCGAGACACCTACTTTAATTATCACAAGAAAAAACCTAGTCCAATTATAAACCCTAATAATAGCGACTCCTAAAACACCTAAACTCATCCTAATTATCAAACCTAACAAATTTCCTCTAGTACAATCATCATCCCCTACCTGGACGGAAGAATCCGAGGCAAACACCCTACAAATCTCTCCCAAGAACTTGCCACCGAGGTGGCGAAGGAGAAATTTTTCATTGTAACCGGAACATGACTGGTACACCATGTGTTTCTATATAAGTGGTACACCACAAGTTTCTATATAAATGGTGGAAAATTTTATTTTTTAAGTCATTGATTTTTTAACACACATATTCTATCATTTGTATCGTGACACATGGTGTACCACCCCATGTTCCGATCACACTAAAAACTCTCCGTGGAGGAGGAAGGAGCCTCCCCGAAACCCTAGAGCCCCCACGGGTTTGAATTCTTTTTAAATTCAAATACTCTTCTTTTTATATACTCTCACAATCGTTTAAAAATGTTAGGCTTTATTTTTTATTTTTTATTTTATTTTATTTTTGATGTGTGATGCATATTCCATGTTTAGTGTTAATGTTTCCCGTATACGCACCTGTCATTCTACTTCCTAATTACTACAAGTTAAAAACGTCAACTTCTGATGATATTTTGAATTGAATTTTGGTCGACTATTCTGGCTTCCAAATCATACCAGACCTACAAATTGGACCGAACGAGAACTAATATAAGAACTAGGTCAAACTGGTAAACCATGATTTGAATTCAAAATTCGTTCAAAAGTGATATTAACATCTGATGCTCGAAATCTTTATAAATTCCAAGACATATTTGTCATCAACGTATCTGAAGCTACATATGGCAGTTGACAGGTAAAGGGAAATAACTACCACCAGTCCCAAACCATATCTTGAAACTTTCGCGGTTAGGTTATGGACCCTACGCTTAAACTTTTCGACTTTGTTATATATATGTGCCTAGTTGATGAAAAATGACTGGATGAGATAACACGTCTTTGTGCCACCAATCCCTTTCTGCCGCTAAGGCTAAAATTTTTATAGTATAACCCAAATGAATATGGCATGAAATTTGCATGCACTTAATTTCTAAGTCTGCAATTCTCATGTCGGCTCTAAGCTACCTGCTGTTGAATGTTACACGGTAACAGCCGAGGATGTACACACACACACATATATACTTGAAGAATTCATGCCTTAATTTGGTCGATGCACCTAGTATTAGTAAAAAGTTAAGCACTACTTTAAAGAATACATATATTATGCTCCTACATATCCCTTTCATTAATTTGTATTATAAATTATAGTCTTCAACCTTTTGCCTATATGCCTTTCAGTGAAGAACTGTTCATGCAAATTGCGCGTGTAATTATTAAATAATTTAATCATGCCTTATAGTTCTCGACCACTTTTAAGAATGAGGATCCTCTTTGAATTCTCTTTGTGAGGATCCTAAGGATTTAGGATCCTCAAATCATGTCCATTCATTGTATATCGTACGATCAAAAATTATTTTTAATATTTTTATTTAAAATTAAACATGAACAGTACCTGACAAAAATGGATCATACAATGTACGATAAATGAACATGATTTGAGAATCTCCAAAATCCTCACAAAGAGGATCCGAAAAGGATCTCATTCCACTTTTAATCCTCGAACTTTACTGTAATCATATGAAGAACAGATAATAAAATAATACCGTTTCCTTAATTTCCAACAATAAAATAAGCTCAGAATATTCATGGATATACCCAATTAAAGAAAAAGGAAAAATAAAGAAGTTGTTTTTTTTTTGGTTAAAAAATAAAGAAGTTATTTTGCCTCAAGATTTTGGTCGGCTCATGGGCCCTAGTGAAAAATGATAAAATTAAATAGGTCTTAATCACCCAATTCCTTTATTCTAAATAATGGTACATCCTGTTAAAAAAATAGAGTGCAAAGAACAAAAGAACAATAACAAACTCATTACAAATTGCTTTACCACCAAAAAAAAAAAAAAAAAACCTCATTAAAAATTGAAGAACAAATCGACATTGTAGAACAAATTGACTACAAACAACGAATATGATTTATCAACTAAAAAGAAAGATAGTCACCGGTTGCAGGATTACATTTTTTTCCTAACTTAATTATAATACTGAGTTACAAGCAAGATGAACAATAGCCAAATAGAAACCCTAAAATACCAAAAATACTCAAACAATTAGAATAGAGAACTGTTATTAACACTTTAAAAATCGTATTTTGCACTCCTCGCAAATGTATTTTTCTTTTTAATTATAGAAAGTTTAGAGTGCAAAATGAAATTTTTTGATTGCCAATAACAAGTCTTTTAAAGATATTTTGCCTCAAATTATGTCTCTTCATCAAGTCGAATTATTTCATTCACAGCGTACATGGTTTGTCATATAATCTTATTAAAAAAGTATTAATTTTCAGGGATGCATGACCTTTTTAATTTAAATAATCTTATTTTCAGCCCCCATTCATATATTATCACATTCAAGTGATTTTACTTTTCCAACTAGATAAAGCAGAAGTAGAATGATAGAAAGGCTCCATTCACTTACTATTAATCTAGTGGATTTCCTTTTATAGTAGCAGGTCTCAAATTCACACCAAACACTTTATTGATAAGAGAAATGGTAGGAATTAATACTTGAATACTATATAGTAGTGGAGACTCTTAATAAGAATATTAAAAGTTCACATTATATTGTATCTCTATGTATAATCATGAGCCTCCCCGCCAATTATAGTTAAGTTTTGAACCGAATACCTAACACAATCAACATTCACGTATGAATAAAGCAAAGAATCTCTTTAGAAAATTTGAAATATCAACTTTATTTAAGATGAACTATACTATGTAGTTTTGGACAAGCTTAGCAAACGAAACCCTAAAACTTTGATACCGGTGAAAGGATCATGTCAGGTATCACGCACCGGCGCCACGATAAGATTTTTCTTTTCTTTTTTTTTTCCTAATACCTATTTCGCTTACACCTTCTTTTTTTTTTTTTTTTTTTTTTCCGACCTTTTCTAATGCTTTAAATGATGGGGAAATATCGTGGAAGCTGACCAAATTGTAAAGAAATGACTTTGAATATGATCAGCATCCCACCAATTTGAATTGCTATATATATTACCCGTGCTTTTTGCTCGCAATTTGCTTTAGTGAGGGATGCAAGTGGTTGGAATTAATATTATATATTGGGACCATAATATCCTGAAAAAAAAGTTTTAATTGTTTATAGGCAATACTTTTTGTTTATAGATATTACTAATCAGCAAGTACTGGCTTGACATGCATTGAAATGTTTTAATAAAAAACTCGTATTGCAATTTATATTCAAACCAGTGTTACAAATCTAGCTAGTAGAGCTCGTATAAAAACTTAAAGGGTAAATAACAAAAAACTACCTTAATTATTGGTGTCACGACACTTTTATACCTTATTTTTTAAAATTGACAATGTCATACGTCATCTTACGAATTTGTGCCAATGTCATACCTTCGTCAGTTTTTCTATTAATTTTTCTGTTAAGTGCTGACGTGGCTACATGCGGGGCTCACTCACTAATCCAACTGGATTAAAAAATTATTAAATATATTTTTAATAATTAAAAATTAAAAAAATTAATTTTTTTTTATAATATTAAATCTCTCTCTCTCCCCCCAACCTCTCTCGCTTCTCTCTCTTCTCTGCATCCCCAAAACCCCTTCCCACCCGTCCCCCCCAACCTTCCTCCACCACCCTCCCCAAAAACCCAGATACCCCAAAACCCAGCTCCTCTTCTCCCATTGACCAATCAGGAATCAAGGAGGGAAAAAAGAAGAGAGGAAAAAAAGAGAGGAAGTTTTCCTTCCTTCCCGTCGGTACTTGCACCCGCACACCCAACCCAACCAACTCCGGCGATTTTCGCCATTTTTTCCGTCGAATCACCACCATCCAACACCCATAACCTCTTCCACAACCTCCCCTCTACGATCTCCACCCAAATTTGGGGATTTTTAAGCCCAAAAATCGTGTAAAACCGTGCGGGTGGCCGGAGGTGTTCCATGGCGATTCTTAATCTCTGTAACCTTCAACCCAAAATCACAGCAAGCTTTGAACTTGCTTCACGTGGGGGAGATGCAGAAGCTTTTCGTTTCTTTTTTTTTTCTTTTTCGAAATTAGGGAATTCAAATATTAGGGTTAGGGTTTGGGTGGAATTGGGATATTTACAGGGATTAATTTGGTGAGGGTGATGGGTGTGTAGGAGGAGGGGGAGGAGCGCCAATGGGAGGGAGGTGGTGATGGAGGAAGAGAGGGCGGCCGGGGGGGGGGGGGGTGGTGAAACACGGGTCGATGGGAGAAGGGGAGCTGGGTTTTGGGGGAGGGAGGGACACGGGTATCTGGATTTTTGGGGAGGGTGGTGGAGGAAGGTTGGGTGGGGGGATGGGTGGGAAGGGGTTTTGGGGATGCAGAGAAGAGAGAGAGGCGAGAGAGGTAGGGGAGAGAGAGATAGAGACTTAATATTATAAAAAAATTAATTTTTTTAATTTTTAATTATTAAAAATATATTTAATAATTTTTTAATCCAGTTGGATTAGTAGGTGGGCCCTGCATGTAGCCACATCAGCACTTAACAGAAAAATTAACATAAAAACTGACGGAGGTATGACATTGGCACAAATTCTTAAGATGAGGTATGACATTGTCAATTTTAAAAAATGAGGTATGAAAGTGTCGTGACACCAATAATTGAGGTAGTTTTTTGTCATTTACCCAAACTTAAAACATGATGATATACTTCTTTTTAACCCTTGAATTGCAATACAATAGCTTAGCAAATAATTAGTTTCGAATTGAATTACTTGACGTTGAGTTCTACGACATTCTCTACATAAAAATAGGTGTAGTATTAATCTAAAATTATCTTGTTAGCATGAGAAGTGTTATTACATCAATCCAATATCTCTAGAGGGGAAAAAAATGCTAAACCGTATCCCTCTCTATTCCTCCTAGACTAATGCTACACTTACCACATTTTTCACACATCATTTGTACCACCTTTCTAGCATAGTTATGGTCCACCAACAATGTGGGTCTTATCTTTATTAGAGAAATTGTACAAAGATGGTATGAAAAATGTGGTAAGAATAGCAATTTTGTTCTTCGTATATATCTTATACATCTTCATCATCTGGTTGTCGCTCTTTCACTTTGTTGAGAAGAGTTTTCATGGCCGCAGTTGCTCTCTCGCTTTGTGGAAGAGAGCCTCTATAGCATCTATGCCTTATGGATCAAACTCGGATCTTTGAGAGTTAGGTGGCAATTTTGTTTTGCTTTTTGCTTTTTGTTTTTGTTTGTGCGCATGGCAAAGGACCTTGACGAAGAAACTCAATGTTTGTTGGACTTGAGCAATGCTTCTTTGTAGACGACTGCAAGGTCATATAGAATGTTGCAATCTTTTTCTTATGATGCCTTTACGGCGGTTATATGACTTGCTAGATTTAGTCATAGTGGGTGGTCTTTATTGTTAGTTAGATGTGGGTTCTCATTGGTGACGAATTGTATGGTTTTTATAATGAGTTTGGAACTGTAAAATTGTGGTGTTTCTTTTGACGTATGTGACATCTTGATTACATTTGACGTGCATATTCTATGTACGTTCTTGATTGTTTCTTAATGAATTTTTATCACCTTAAAAAGAATTGTATGGTTTTTATAATGAGTTTGGAACTGTAAAATTGTGGTGTTTCTTTTGACGTATGTGACATCTTGATTACATTTGACGTGCATATTCTATGTACGTTCTTGATTGTTTCTTAATGAATTTTTATCACCTTAAAAAAAATCTTATAAGCATGAGAAAAGTGGCATGCATAAATTAACATATGGAGCTTCCTTAGAGTCAATTTTGAAGAGAATGCTCAAAGCTCTTATATGTATTAGAAAATTAGACTACTAGATTAATTAACAAGGATTAATTGGTGTCATGTATTGGATGTAGGGCATCTCCTCGGACAATAAATCGAAGATTTTGGGCCCTTTAATTTGAGCTTTGTCCTTATCCCTCCATTGGCAACACTTAATTAATCATCATCATCATCATCTTAATCAATCATCATCCATACGGATAACTAAATGACACCATTATCATCTTAATCATGATTCGTGATCTTTGCCTTATCTTAACATTTGGTATGTAGTCGGCATATATGTCCAATTTTGACGACACAAACACAACTATATCTCCATGTCAATTTTCCAGGAAGTTATATGTGCTCCTTTGTAGGGAAATTTTATTTGAACTCATATTTTGTATTTCAACTCCCAGCTTACTTTGTATACCCACATTGTATTTGATTTATCTATCATTATCTCTTTACGCCCAAAGTTATTTCCGAAACCACCCTTACTTATCAAAACTCAACTCAATCAAACTTCTTTTTACACCCAACTCAATCTACTTGAAAATAAAAAATAAAACCGTAACCATTCCATCATCTTCATGGAGCAAAGCCCCTTCTCTCTCTCTTTAAAAAATCCTTCCATCTCCCATGGTTGTCATTTTGCACCCCCATCTACTCCTCTGAAGTCATCCAAACCTCTTCCTCTTCCTTTTCTTCATCATTTGACATCTCTAAATTTCTAGAGCACTAATTAGCTTAATAATTGGTACGTGTTCAATCGATTGGTTCAATTTTTACGTATTGCTTCCTTTTTCTTTTCAATTAAATGACCTTCTGGTTAGAGTGTTTAATGAGTTTGGTATGTTTCAATTAAATGAGAATCTTCTAGACTCTATATTCCTATCTGTGGTAGAAAAATGGGTAATTCCATGATAACTTTTGGTAGATCAATGAATGTTTTTAACCGTGGATTTTTTTTTTTTTTTTGTCGAAACCGTGGATATTTATTAGATACAAAAGTTGCGGACAACAATTTACATTACATTGAACTGTGGCTAAAAAGTATATCGCCTTTGCACGTTTTAAAGGCGAACTCATAGCTAAGCAATTTTTATTGTGGAGCAAAACTTCGGGAATTGATCTAACCTGGATGTGTAATTGAGTTTATGCATTTTAATGATTAAATTGATAGATATTTCAACCACATATAGATTTAGTATCGTAGTATCTTTTAGCCTCTATATGCCACAAAAGTTGTGGACAAAAATTCACAATACATAGAATTGTGGTAAAAAAGTATATCGCCTTTGCACGTTTTATAGGTGAACTCATAGGTAAGCAGTTTTTATTGTTGACCAAAACTTCAGGAATTGATCTAGTATAATTGAGCTTATGCATTTTAATGATTAAATTCATAAATATCTCGACTGCTTAGCTATGAGTTCGCCTATAAAACGTGCAAAAGCGATATACATTTTAGCCACAGTTCAATGTAATGTGAATTGTTGTCCGCAACTTTTATATCTAATAAATATCCACGGTTAAAAATATTCATTGATCTACCAAAAGTTATCATGGATCTACCCATTTTTCTACCACATATAGGAATATAGAGGCTAGAAGATTCTCATTTAATTGAAACATACCAAACTCATTAAACACTCTAACCAGAAGCTCATACCGATTATTAAGCTAATTAGTGCTCTAGAAATTTAGAGATAGATGTCAAATGATGAAGAAAAGGAAGAGGAAGAGGTTTGGATGACTACGGAGGAGTAGATGGGGGTGCATAATGACAACCATGGGAGATGGAAGGATTTTTTAAAGAGAGAGAAGGGGATTTGCTCCATGGAGATAATGGACCGGTTAGCGTTTTATTTTTTATTTTTAAGTAAATTGAGTTGGGTGTAAAAAGAAGTTTCATTGAGTTGAGTTTTGATAAATAAGGGCGGTTTCAGAAATAATGTTGGGTGTAAATATATAATAATAGATAAATCAAATACAATTTGGATATAAAAAGTAAGCTGGATGTTGAGATACAAAATATGGGTTCAAATAAAATTTCCCTCCTTTTTATCGTGTCTATCGCTCTGTAATCTTCCATGTGTTAATTCCTTTTTATCTTAACTTGGCTTGTTTCCAAAAAAAAACAAACTTGGCTTTGAACATTGATTAGTTATGCTCTGCTATAATTTAGTATAAAAGGTGAGATGGAACCGGATTTGGGATAACACCTCTACTTTTTCCTTTTGGTTTGGCATATCCGTTAACCATTTTCTAACTGAAACAGTTGGTGATGTGAATGTACTGGGACCTTCCACATAAGGACCAAATCGGCATGATGGACTTCCAAGTGGCAAGCATCCTTGTTGTGATTAAACGAACAATGAAAATCAAATTGAAAACATGCATCATTCTAAATCAGCTATAATTGACCTTACTTTATGTAAAAGTAAAGGGATTATAAAGTTGATAACAGACATATATGACATCTCCCCCAGATGTAGTATTTATTCATATTTTACTAAAAGGTAGCCCTAGTGCACCCAACCGTGTTTGCCTATTTGGAAAGACTATAAACTGTAGCCGTTGTAAGGAATTCATAACTCGAAATTTTCTAAAATGTATTTTCTCTTTTCCATAAAGAGGGATATAAGTAGAAATGTATAATTACAGTAGGTTCATTTTTAATATTAAATAAATTATAATTGTCATTATTTGGTTATTAGTAGGGAAGTAAGTTTATTTGTCATTATTTGTGGTTAGTGGGAAATTAAGATGGAGTCTTTAGCCTTTCATCTTTTGTAACTCTTGTAACCTTTTTTCTTGTTTAATTTGTGTTTTTACCCTATTCAATAAGGGTGATAATAAACATATTATTATTAGCATTTTTCCCATTATCTTTTTATTTATGATCCCACTGCCAATTTCCTAACAACTACAATCTTTATTTCTCCGTACTTTCTATCTTTTATTTAGGAAGATTATATTCACATACCCCAAATTACTTCCCTCATACTCTTTTAATTTTTTAATATTTTTCTATCAAGTGTTAGTGGTGGTAGAAAATATTAAATTAAAAAGGTGTGGAAGAAGTAATTTGGGATGTGTGAATATAATTTCTCTTTATTTATATTGGCCAAAGAAGGGTGTTCCTGTGGTGAAGCTTTGGACTTTTCTCTTTTTGTGCATAAAGGTTTGAGTCAAACACAATTTAGTTGGGTTGTTGTATCGTGGAGTGGACAAGTCAAGAGATATATTGTTGCACCGGTTCGTGAACTTTTGCCAAACCGCATTGGGCTTGCATCTCCTTAAAAAGAGCGAGATACTTGCGCCTCATCCTAATTGTCTACATGCTTCTTAAAAGAATATTACAATTTTCTTGTAATTTTTCCAACAATTTTAAGGAGATTGTGATGGTATTTTAGGCATGAAAATTACAAAAACATGTGATAGTTATTTTTTATCAGTCACATTATATTGAGATAATTTTGAGAAAATATAATTTTATTGATTGCAAGCATGTTTCCACTCCTTTTGATTCAAGTATTCACTTATTTAGTGTTGAAAAAGAAAATGATGTGATTCATCAAGATGAATATGCTAGCATAATTGGTAGTTTGAGATATGTGACTACTTGTACTAGACTTGACATTGCATATGCATTTGGAGTGCTTAGAAGATTTACTAGTAAGCCAAGTAAATAGCATTGGCTTGCCATAGAAAAAGTAATGAAATATTTACTTGGCACTAAGAATTATGGTTTATTTTATAAAAAAATATCCTATAGTACTTGAAGGTTTCAGTGATGCTGACTGGAACACTATGTCAGGTGATTCTCTTTCTACAACTGTTTATATTTTTACATTAGGTGGTTGTGCTTTTTGTTGGAAATCAAAGAAACAAACTATTATTGTAATTCAACCATGGAGGTTGAACTTATTGCTTTGACATCAGCTACTGAAGAAGTATAATGGTTGAGAGATTTTTTTATATGACATCCTACTTTGGAAAAAACCAATACCGCCTATTGTAATTCATTGTGCTGCTATCGATACGGTGAAAACCGTTATTACAACGGTAAATCCAAACCTATAAGAAGAAAACATAGTGTTATGAGATCTCATTTGAGCAATGGTGCCAATACTGTGAATTATATTAGATCTGGTGATAGTCTTGCATGTCCATTAACCAAGGCCTTGGCAAGAGAAAAGGTTTGAAGTACATCGAGGAGGATGGGATTAAAGCTTGTAAAATTATGAGCCACGTATGAGACCACCCAACCCGATAATTAGAGATATTAAGAACTGGGTTCAATGAGAAAAACAAATCATATGATAACCATAAGAGATGCATTATTATTTTTACTCATCCCTATGGTGTAGGTGCATTAATCCTGTAACGTCTTTTGGAGTTTGAGTTTATTTAATCTCGTAATAGAATACGTCCCTCATTTTGAGTGAGATGTTATAATTACAAGAGCAACCTTGACAAATTTTACCTATGTGAGTGTGAGAGTGGGGCCACTTTCTATGAGAAATGGGATTGTTCTCAGATACACTCATGAAAACCAGGATTAGCACAAGGTCGCAACGTGCTAGCTATTAAAGCTCAAATTAACACCTAGATTATTATGTGTCAGCAGTAATTCTTATTTTCCCTTAAGTAGTTGTAGTTCAAGTCTGAGATCATTATTAACTCTGGAGTTGGAATTATTGTTCCACAAATGGAGGTACAATGCAGGTCACACCTTCATGATGAATAATGATCTGTCTTTGGCTAGTATTATTTTCCTTCTTTTCTTGATAATTAATATTAAAAATGAGTGGGGGAATGTTGGTTCATTTTAATATTAAATAATTAAATTAATTATAATTCTCATTATTTGGTTGTTAGTGGGAAAGTATGTTTATTTGTCATTATTTGTGGTTAGTGGGAAATTGAGATGGAGTCTTTAGCCTTTTCATCTTTTGTAACTATTTTAACTTTTTTTCTAATTTGTGTTTATTGCCTTATTCACTAAGGGTGATAATAAACATATAATTATTAGCATTTTTTCCATTATCTTTTTATTTATGATCCCACTACCAATTTCCTAACAACTACAACCTTTATTCCTCCATACTTTCTATCTTTTACTTATATCGGCCAATAAAAGGTGTTCTTGTGGTGGAACTTTGGACCCTTATCTTTTTCTACAGAAAGAATTAAATCAAACACAATTTAGTTGGGCTATTGTATCCTGGAGGGGACAAGTTAAGAGATATATTGCTGCATCGATTCGTGAACTTTTGTCAAACCGCAGTGGGCTTGAATCTCCTTAAAGAGAGTGAGATACCCATGCATCGGCCTAGTGATGGCAATCTTCTCTTTCTTGAGCAAAAGTGGCAATCTTCTCTTTCTTGAGCAAAAGTCCACATATCGCCTCTAGAATTTTGGGATTATTTTAGGCTTCGCAAATTCTCTCACACCTGCTAGGCTGCATGTAGGAAAATGGTTGTAGGTGTAGAAATCCCAAGCTGCATGGGTGTGTAGAGTTGTTTCCCAATTTGATTTAGATCTTCTTTTTGGACTTGGACTTGGAGATAGACTCTTCTACGAAAGGAAAACCAATTGCCTCCAATACCTATTTAATTTTGCCTTGAGCAAGGGATTAAATAAATTTGGAGAACAATTTTTATCCCTACAAGGAAGAGAGAAGCCAGAGGAAATTTGTTTCCCCTCGCCTGGCTTTCTTCTTCTCTTGCCCTTGCAAAGAGTCGTTTCTCGGTGTTCTTCTTCTTCTTTGTACCGCACTAGAGTAAGAAGAAATTGATTTTTTTTTCTTCTTCTTCATCTCAGGTGGTGCTACTATCGGCTGGCAAGGGTCAGGAGTCAACTCGGCGTTGGTCGAGGAGGTGGCATGGCAAGGGCCACCACTGGGGCTACTTGACTCGGTTTGAGCCAAATGCGACTGGGCAATTAGGGCTACGACTTGAGGTATTGGGGCGTAGTACAAAGCGAACCACGGGGCTCTTGGCTCGTTCTGGAAGCCTGAATTTAAGACGGGCCAGTCAGGCATGCCAGATGGTGTGGAGCAGCCGAGGTTTCACCATAGGTTGCTCGACGCCTCAAGTAAAGGTCATCGATGTTAAGTGAATTGCTTCATTCTTGGTCTTTTTGGAATTTTCATTGAGCTGCTTTTGACTTCAATTTATTGATCGTCATTCTTACTTTGTGTAGATTCAAAATTTGGCTCAACTCCAAGAACTTTGCTGGAAATGAAGAAAGTGGATGTTGCCTTGGACATTCTTGTTGAGTACCATGAGTGACGCTAGTTGTGCAGTTCTCTTCGATCGGACGAAGGCGGGCTACCTGTGAAGAAAGTGATTAAGCGGATGAAGGATGAGGCATTTTTTTGTCTAGTTGCTGCCATGAAGCTTGCTACCAATGAGGATGGAAAGAAGAGATCTTCCCTATCTGCTATAGAGCCGTCGGTTGAGAAGAAACTAAAGAATTCTGGTGCTCATGGGGGCTTGTCTGCTGCTAAAAAACTTGTTATTTATTTGAATTATCCCAAAGGGAAGAAAAAAACTGTTGAGTCTGAGCCTATGAAACTTGTTGCTCCGAAGGTGGCCATGGCCATTGCTGAGAGAATTGCCCAGCATAATGTTTCTATGGTGTCCCCTAGTGTTTGGGTTTCTATCGAAGCATGTGTCTGGAGCTAAATCTGGTTCGACGTCTAAGAGGCTCGCCGCTATAAAAAGTGGGAAGGTGGATTTTGCTTCTAAAGTGGCGCTATGGCTTATCCCTCCTACCGCTGCGACTAATTCGCCTATTGAGAAGGGGAAGTTTACTCGCTGAATAGTTGTGAGAAGTTCACCGAGTCTGTCTCTGAGGAATTTCTCAAGATTTGTGCACTACTAAAGGTTGACCTGCGACATCGATGCATACACTGAGTTTGTCGACGAGGTCCTCCTTGCTTGTTACTATACAGAAAACTTTGATCCTAGCAGCTGAGTTTACGTGCGTTGATCATGATGCTGTCAAAGCTGCTAAGGAGGTCGAAATGCCGTGGATGCCTCAGCTTTGCTCAGCTGTTGATAAGATTAAGAAGCTTGAATGTGAACTCGTCATTTTGAAGGGTTATGATGTCTCTGTCCCAATTCTGTGCAGCTAAAAATCGTTCATCAGGACGTCGTTGGTTTGAAAGCTAAGCTTAGTACGACTCAGGCAATGTTGGAATCTACAGAAAATGAAGTCAGTCATTTTACATTGGTGGTCTAGGACCTTGAGCTTGTCAATTCAGACTTACAATCTGCTTATTTTACTGAGGACGATGAGTTTATCTTTATGCATGATGAAGTGTCTCATCTTAACGACGTTGCTAGTAAGCTTAAGTCTAAGGAAGTGGATCTGCAAGGTGCATAGTCTACTAGCGAAAACCTGAAGAAGGAACTGGATAAGTTGCAGGATGCTCACACTAGGCTTGTTGAGGAGAGTGCGCAAATGATGAATGAGAAGGTCGATCACAAAGTGGCGATTGCTTCTTATATAGCTGATTCCTACAAGCTTGGTTATGTGGACCATCTTTAGGGTAAGCCGTCAGATTATGAGTTTTTCAAGAAAGACTTTGAGACTTACTCCATTTCTCCAGTTGATCTGCTTGACTTCTTGTTTGAGGTTGCCTTTGGTGGAACAGCTGATAGTTAGATTATCCAAGCAGGGGTGGCTGAGGATGAGCTGATGGAAGTTTTGGCCGCTGAGAGCAATATGGCTGCTGAAGGCATGGCAGTCGAGGAACCAATGATTTCCGCAGGCTGATGATGAGTAGTTTTTTTGCTTAGACTTAGGAATTTTCTTTTTTTCCTTTTTGTTCTACTTTGTTTGAACTTTGTTGGGCTTAGAGTCAGTTTCTTAATTTGCTAGAAATTTAATAAACTAATTTCTTTGCTTTGCTTCATCCTCGTTATTTCGCTATGTCTTTTGCAAAACTTTATCGTAGGACGGGTAGCTGGGTGAACTACTTCGATGAAACAGCCGATCCCACAACGTCAATTTAGGTTTTAGTTTTGGCTATGGGGCTTCTGGAGCCTTGCCTACTCCAGGCAACTTGCTAAACTTTGCAGTAGGACAAAGAGATAGGTAAGCTACTTCGATGAAGTAGTCAATCCCATGTCGTCACTTTAGGCTACAGTCTTGGTTTTGATGCTCAAAGAACTTTACCTGCACGAGGCGATATGCGAAATTTTTTAACTTGTAGAGCTGGTGGCCGAACACGTGGCTTTAGTAGAAAAGAGACGAGTCTGTGTAGCTACAATAGTCATGAACTTCGACTTTAGTGGTTTCATGAGCTTGGGCCTTCCCAGGGCAGATTGCAAATTTTTTAACTTATAGTGCAAGAGGATGGATGGTGGCTTTCGTAGAAAGCAGACGAGTCGGCATAGCTGTTATAGTCATGAAACTCGCCTTTTACGGCTTCACGAGCCTTGGCCCTCCCTGGGCGAATTGCAAAATTTTTAACTTATATAGTCGGCGGCTGGACGCGTGGCTTTCATAGAAAGCAAACGAGCCTGCGTAGCTACTATAGTTATACATTTAAGCTTTGGTCATGCAAAATGTTTAGCCATGGACCGTCGGCCGGATGCGCTGCTTTGGAATAAGCAGATGATTCCGTGTAGTAATAGAAGGCGTAAGTCTTAGCTTACAGATTCCTTAGGGCTGCTAGCTCTTAGATCCTCGACCGCGTGTCTAACTTACTAAAGTAGACGACCAGTGTGACCACTTTAGACATTAGCTCTGGCTTTCAGAGGCATTTTAGGCTTACGTTGTGTGTGTAATCACGACTTAGTGGCCTAGCCTTCCAAAGTGGTGGTCACTTGATCTTCTAAGTGGCGTGCAGCTCGCTACATATCTCTTAGGCAGTAATGTAACTGATTCCGCAAGTCGCACTTTAGTATTGCCAAACTTTATAGTCGAGTTACGTTCATGAAGATTGCATATCGTGGGCAGACATTCTGTCATACGAATCTTTCATGGGCATGGATTCTGCACTTAGTGTTTCTTTCGATTAAAGACCCAGGCTCCTGCAGAATTCAATCCTTCAGTTGGCTAAGGCTTTAAGAAAAGACTATTATGGCCAATTCTGGGAGTGTCCGGCACAGGTAGTCGAAAGCCTTCAGGGTAACTGAATAGTCGCAAACCCATCCACGTCAAGATATTACAGAACAGTTTACCCTCTCCGCATAGGAGAGCGGACCTAGAAGGGTGTCGCGGAATTAATTTACCCTTTCACGCTGGAAAGCTTACCCAGATGAGTGTTGGGGAATTAGTTTACCCTCTCGCACTAGAGAGCATACCCATACATTTTTCATATGATATCTTATTTCTTATAGATAGACTAATTATTTTATTTATATTATTTTTGTATTATTTTTATTATGAATTTCCACACACACACACATATATATATATATATATGTCAGGGGATTGGCTTACCCTATCACACTAGAGAGCATGGCGACCGACATTTTATTTTACAAACTTACAAATCTAATTCAGAAAGATCTGTAAATCTCTATGATCCTCAAATATTACGTATTATAAGGTACTAAGGTTTGGTGACGATCCACCGGTCGGATCGTCAATTCATGCAACGACCCCATGACGACCAACTAGGTGGTCAACTATGAAACTACATTTAAACATCGTAATTTCACTAAACGAATGCCAAATATGGACTCGGGGATTCAAAATTAGCCTAAGGTGGTCAAATGGGGTCTCGGCCCACGCGCTTGCACACGCACCGCCGTGCGTGGTGGCTGGCCACCACGGTTCGCCGAAAAATTTCACAAAAATGAAGATCTCAAAGAGAGGAACAACTTTCATACCTGCCACAAAGTCCAACAATGGACGGAAGATGGTCAATTTTTCCCACGAAGCCAGCGGGTGCCTAAAGCTTCCTGGCATCGATTCGTCGTCTACAGTGGTCCAACGGGGTCAAGGCTAGTTGGGATTTGCTCCTGGGATGATGGGCTACAAAGCCTAAGTGATGGCATCGGTCATCGCTTTGTCGATTCGCAGAAAAATTGAAAAGAGTAGTCGGAGCACTGTTGATTTTCGTCAACTTTCGTGGCCTCAAACCGCCATATACCGTGGTTAATCAAGATGGTTCTTGGTTCGGTTTTGTAGAGGGGAATGAGAGCTTCAAGATGGTGGTGGTGGCGTCGAAAAACTCCACCGAAGATGGCCGGATTCGGCCTTGAAAAATGGGAGGTCGCAGAGGTGGTTTTGGGTTGTGCACGGGTTGAAAGGTTGACGGGAATGGAGGGGAGAAATCCCTCTTTTTCCTGATTGGCTGCTGCCTTCTTTCTCAAATTAGGATTGGTCCTCCTTTCTTTTAATTGATTGGTCCTTTATTTTCTTGCTTAAATCTGATTGGTTTCTTTCCCACAAGATGGGAGTTCAATTTATTTATAACTAAACTTTAAATAACCAATTTCAAAAGTCCGTAACTATACCGTTATAATCCAAACTCGCAAACGGCTTTCGCCTATACGTTCGTAAGGATGAGTACTACAAGGATACGCTAAAATAATAAGTCATACATTCCTCTAGACGATGGTCAACGGAAGTTAAAGTCCTTGCCTTTAGGGCATTTTCGTAAATTCACGCTTTTAAAATTAATAAAAACGTAAAATTAGGGACGGGTTGTCACAATCTACCCCCCTTAAGAAAATTTCATCCATAAAATTTAAAATCATTTGTTACACAAAACTCGAAGATAGGAAGAATAAAATATGTGTACGTAACGAAGAAATCAAGTCAGAGTGACTGCACAAAAGGGAAAATGCCATTCCGTCACGATCGGAGTACAATGATTCCTCTCTCATGCCTCCAACTCATACTTTCCTTCTTCTTCAACACAATACTATAATATAATAGTTTTCGCAAAAGAAAAGCGTCTAAAGTATTTATATGTACTAATGACCTGTCGAAAATACATATATGAAACAACATAAGGTTAAAGTAGTTGTACTGATAGTAAAACTAAACAAAGGATTTTTCTACTACGCTCCCGCGTGTCGCGTACTCCGAAAGTAAGTACATATTATCCTTGGGTCGATCCCAAGTAATAAGTGGGTAAAATACAACAAACACCTAAGTAAGTACTAGGTAAGCACTAACGTAAAAGAATCTACCTATTTACTTGTTTAACGAATCCAACGAATAAGTTATTGATATTACAGTCTGCAACCCGCGATATCAACAACTCACTGTTGTCATGATAAGTAAGTAACAAATTCCCGAGGGTGCAATATTACCATCATGCTCCCCATTGTGAATTACTCAAACAACGTCTAATCAAGTCTCTATCATGCTCACGCACTACCCCCCTTGGGTAACAACATCAATAAAACAATTCTATATTGTGAACTCTCACAATTGAACACTTGTTCGTAAAACTCCTTTGTCAAACAAGCGTTAAGCAAATAATCTCCAAATTACGTCTCAAACGTGTCACAACCAAGACCAAAAATAGCAACCGTAGTTACAAGCAGTTCTAACAGAAATAAGTGTCTAATACGATCATGCTACCACTAAAGAGCAGATAAACACAACATGCCACAAAGGTCCGGGTAAATCGTTCAGACTAGTCGTTAGTCTGAGGGTGAAATGTAGCCGACAACAAAACTTACTACACGTGGCCTTCAAGAAGACTTCCCCAATACTTGGTAGTAAAACTTGCATCACGATGAGATACAATAGTGGCACACCTGCCATGTAGTCGACCCAACGTAGTCCGCAACGCCTTAGCAAGCAAATTCATAGTGAAGTTCTCTCGAACTTAGTGAGAAAGTAACTACGTCGAGAAGGCTAGAAAAATACTCAAAAATTTGAGGATCAAAGAAAGTTCATCAAATCTAGGGTTTGAGAAAACTGGATTGAATGTATAACATAAACTACAATGGTAGTTTTCGAGATATTCAATCACCACGGTCAAGATTCGTTCAACTGAGCATTTACTGGGTGATTGAGTAATTAATGGTCATGACCGCACTTCTAACGTCAACTATTCTTCCAGACAGTGCATCCACTTCAAGGCAATACGAAGTGCAGTAAGGGTAGACAAGTACCCAAGGTTAACTGGAATGCCCTCCGGCACAGAAGGGTAAACATGAAATCACTGTTAGAAATTTAGCTCTTTCCCAGCGAAAGTGTACTTGAGAAATTTGTGAGGTTGGTGAAGATTTTGAACACGTTTCTCCACAAAGAAGTGTCATCCAACTTTCGAATAAAGATGATGACTGTTGACTTTAGCTCATGAATAAGATGGTTTGTTTCGAATGGTTCTAACCATTGGAAAATAAAAGCAATACTTCGTCGTGCTGTCTCTGCACATCCGAAACATCCGAAGAACACGTCACACTAGATTTCCAAATTATTCGAGTCAACAAAAGGTGTAAAACAGGGGTAAGATGAGACAACGCTTCAGTTCTCAGAAACTTTAATCATTTGCAATAACCCAACCTAAATTAACTTTCCTCGGTCGTAAGTGAGGAAATACATTGTAGCCGAAAAGATCGCCAACATTTTGTCGATAAATCGACAAGATCAAAGATATCTCAGCTTCGCAATACTTTGCGAGAATTTCAACCTTCTTCTGCTATACCTTTTTTGGAAAAATGAAAGAATGTCATTTACCGAGATCACGTCTCCCAAGAAAGTACCAACAAACAAGGGTTACTTAAGGAATTTGTATAAACTGAATGTCGGTGTTCCCAAACACTCAAATTTTTATGCTGAAATTGAGGAGAAAGTCGTTGGTAAAACTACTCCGAATTTCGTTAGGCTATGAAAGAACTCTCGGTTTCCAAAAGTTAATCGGGGGAGAACAACAACTCGAAGTAGGACTAACGGTTTTATTTGTCAACCGACTGAGTTGTTGAAGCCTAGGTACAACTCTAAGGTTCAGCCTTTCGCTTTGTGGATAGGTTTGAGGTTCCCAAGATAAAGTGTTTAGTCCCTGGTTGGGTAAATTCCTAATTGGTAAACTTTGTAACTAAGTTTCTCAACGACGTCAGAAACGTTCGATATGAAGCAAGGAAAATTGGTGTAATACTAGGAAGTGGGTCAATGATGTACTTCACTTCACAATTTGGTGATATCCCAGTTAAAATTTTGGAATATGACGCCGAAGGTATACGTCCTCGAAACGTACTATACTACTAACCAACACTGTGACACAAACTAAAAGGTCTTCATAGTTTTCTCGAAACTCAAATCACTCTAACAGCGAGATATCATCTCGTACCTCGATTCTACTGTCTACCTATGGAAGTGATCGAAAGGTGGCTAGTCGAAGAGGTTTCGTTTACCTAGGTAGGTGATAAGGTAAAAACAACCATGAGTTTACTATTCTAATACAAAGCTTGTTCCTAAGCTTCCACGATCCTAGTTTATTCGGCTCAAGTAGCCACTGTTGATCAATTTATCAGTTGCACCGCTAATTAATACGCTTAGGATAATTTAATATTGTTCGTTACCCTAAAACTGTGAACCGGCATTCTGGCATAAAGGTATCACTCCCAGATACTAGTATATGCATCTGGTATCAGAAATCATACCACCGAATACTGGTTAACGGTCTCTGGATATCGGACAGCATCGTCGATTAGTAGCGTTACCATAGGCTGATTATGGGTTAGAGCCCGTTCGGATGATTGGGAAGGAACTAGTCAAGCAAAGTAGTTCATTGATCCTAGGAGGATTTGATTACTGCTTTTAGGATTTCTGTTACTCCCAAAATATGACAACTTACACTCGCAAGCCTATACTCACCCAAATAACGAGTACAACATCGAAAGGAAAGTCTGGAAATTAGCGTTTGGTTAGAAAGTTCCAGGGCTGGAAAAGACATTGCTAAAGGTCTACTTTGAAAAGGATTCATCGAGAGTCGATCTTCCTCGTGAAGATCCAACATGAACACTAGTACGTTTAAAGATATTAGTGCTAACAAGAACCAAAAATAATTGTCCCTCAGATGATCTTCCATTAAATGCTACCACTTTAGCACCAGATTGTCGCTTCAGACATTTCTAAAATCTGCTACTTTGTCAAGATTCTAAGAGAGCGTAAACTAATAGGTGCTACCAAAGAAACAAAACCATTTATGGTTTCTTAACTCAAAGGGTTGGTAAAAACGGTGGAAAAAAATGATAGGATTAATCGGTAAATCCTTGGTGATACACAACTCTTGATGCATTAGCCTGGCTGTGGGGCTAGCAGCTCGTTCTCCAAAACTGAAATTCTTTAGTAGGAAGATTCGTCGTTTAAAGTCTAGGGGCGATTTCCAAAACGATTTTCTAAAATGACGATAAGTCATCTAAAGTGCCAAAAACTTGAGTAAAAGTTAACACGTTTTTCATGCTCAACGAGGTGGCAAGATTCTACACCTAGGTTCAAGAACCAAGAATGCTTACATCACGCGTGTGATGAATGCAATACTGCCCAAACTTATGCTCTGATACCAAACTTAATTGTGAGATCTCACATCGCCCAGAGGAATGGATCATGTGAGCCTTATATGTATATTCCCATCTTTACCTAGCGCGAGGCCTTTTGGGAGCTCACTGGCTTCGGGTTCCATAGGAACTCCGAAGTTAAACGAGTAGCGCGCGACAGCACTCCTATGATAGGTGATCTACTGGGAAGTTTCTCGTGTGAGTTTCTAGAAACAAAAACCGTGAGGGTGTGGTAGGGGCCCAAAGCGGACAATATCATGCTATGGTGGAGGCGTGTCCAGGAAGTGGTCGAGCCCGGGACGGGATGTGACAATTTGGTATTAGAGCCTAACCATGGCCGCGTGTGTGCTGATGAGGACGTCGAGCCCCTATGGGGGGGTGGATTGTAAGATCCCACATCGCCTAGGGGAGTGGATCATGTGAGCCTTATATGTATATTCTCATCTTTATTTAGCGCAAGGCCTTTTGGGAGCTCACTGGTTTCGGGTTTCGTAGGAACTTCGAAGTTAAGTGAGTAGCGCGCGAGAGCACTCCCATGATGGGTGACCCACTGGGAAGTTCTCGTGTGAGTTCCTAGAAACAAAAACCGTGAGGGTGTGGTAGGGGCCCAAAACGGATAATATCGTGCTACGGTAGAGGCGTGCTCGAAAAATGGTCGAGCCCGGGACAGGATGTGACATTCTTCACCGTGGATACTCATATTTTGACTATATATGGGCATTAATGCATACAAACATTAAAGAAAAAAAGCAGTCAAGCTTCTTCTTCTTTTTTTTCTCTTTTTTTTTGTTCGTGAAAACAGTAGTCGAGGTAGACAAGGCATATTGCATGTTCTGTTGACCTCAAGCATTTACAAGCCATGTGCTATAAAGTATAAGGAATCAAAATGTTTCATCAACAACTATAGTTGATTCAATTCAGATTTTAACTCAATTCATTTCATATTCCCGCGAATAGCTTCGAGCCAAACAAATATTCATCTCGTGAACTCGAACAACATTTATTAGTTTCTCTCCCTAATTAGTATATGAGTTCATACAACAAATATTAACTAATAATTCAAAACATAAACTATATAAGTGAGTGAATGTGACTATATATATATATATATATATATTATGGATAGTAGGTTAGTATATATATATGTGACCTATGTGAGTGATTCTCGTGTACTCTTTTATTCTGGATTCCGCCGACCACCATCGTGAATGGCTTTGCAGCTTAACATGTGGCTCTTGATGTGTCCCCACGTATCAAGGCACAAGCTCTGCCTGGTTTCCAAGTGGCGACATCTGATACCTGTCCGTGTCTGATAGAAAACTTACCCAATTAAGCTGATGGAAGTAGCTTCAGGGATGCTTGGGCACACGAGTGGTGTCTGGGTTGGAACACAACAGCGTGCACGGCTATTGTCCCTATATAGAGAATGGAACGCATAGAGGCCAGGGCCTATGTGTATGTGCTTCGGACACGTCGGTTCCGAAGGCGTTTAGGGATTCGTGGATGTTTCTTGTTTGGTAATCTAGACGGCAGACATGTTTCATTTTATTTGCTTATAAAAAATGGATAACTAAAAAAAGATGGTTTTAGTTACAACGAAGTTGAGTTTATTTTGATTATGATTTGTTAAAATAAGATGTTGTGAAAGAAGAGTTTACTCAAACAGTTTCATAAAATTCAAATTAATTTGTTATTGTTTCTGAGTTTTGGTTTGGTAGCCACATAACCATTCTGCAATCTAGAATTTAATCTACTTTTTTTGGTCGAATAGAATTTAATCTACTATATACTAATATTTCGATAACATATTGATCTCGCTATAAATATCATTTATGGGATGCTATTTTAGAAAATGACTATTTTGAAAGTGTTGTACAATGAGTGTGACTGTCCACGTAAAAGTATGTGGAGGATGAAAGAATGAAAGTCAAGATTGTTAGCTTAAATAATATAAGTTTGGGTTTCACTATTTTGGTATGTGAATTTTTCTTCATATGGTTAAAAAGGTGTCGGATGAAGGCCATTATATATAAAGGTTGTATCCTCAATACAACAAAAAAAATCAAAAGTAGAAAGTGAATACCAATCTCCCTTCCCTATTTACTTGCATTCATTGTCTGATACAATTGCAAAAATAAATAGTGTCAGTGTGATACATTGCTCCCGCTCCACTTTGATCTCTATCAATGGTTTTTTCTCTCACTTTTGCCTATTTATAATACATTATCAGCATGGCTTTCTAACCCTAATTAGTTTTCATTTTCTTTGTCGAAAAATGTTTACCCTAAGAATCTTACTGTTCCTCTATCTTATCTTTCTCACCTTCTTCGTGATCCTACACCACCACAAAGAAGAGCTACTGCTACCATGCATTCTCCTAGTCCTCAATTTAATATTTACTTGTATTTTTGATTTCTTATTTGGTGTAGCTCCAGATTACTAGCCCAGTGTTTATTTATGTTAATTTTACTGCAATTTTAGATGGTGAATGCTCTATTGATGTGTAGCAATAGAAGCTTGGACATCCAACTTCGGTGAAACTTTTTCGCCTTCTCTTCGCTCACTAGGCTGCATATATAATTTTACTGCTACTTGAATGGTGCGGTATAATCGCTCATTCCTCACTACATTATTCTAACGAGTGTGGTGAGTACAATCCCCCTCCTCGTTAATTTTCTTTCTTTCTAGTAGTAATACTCGATACTGATCAATGAATAAGTAGTAAGTATTACTATTTATCTAACAATTTTTAATTAATTTCTAAATTAAGTTAATCTCGAGCTTGAAGCTTTAAGTGCTTATCATTTTGGCCTGAAGTTCAAAAAATGAAACATTTGTAAGAATCAGAAGTTCTAACACTACATTCTTCCCGAATCCATATTATTGCAAGTTGTTACACAAATCATTTTTCTTTTAGAAAAAGAAAGTGGCAAACTTTTAGAGTTTGATTTATTGCCCTTGACATACTAGAAAGACCTACCTTACCTGGGTTGTGGTACCAAGATCCATCTTGAGGCATGAAATCTTGGGGACACCATTTAAGGAAGGAAACATTGCATCTTTCCAAGGTCGGGCGAAAGACATGATCTTTCTTTGTCGCAACATCCATGAAGGATTGAAAAGCGAATATTTGAAGGTTGAAGACCCATTAGCTCTTTAGAATGCATTATGAGAGAGATATAATCACTAGAAAACGATGATTATCCCAAAAGCTCGTTATGACTCGACACACCTGCGAATCCAAAATTTTAAGTCAGTCGTTGATCATGCCTCTAGTTTGCTCCTGTAACAACAATATAGAGAGCGTGGTTTTACATAGTACAACCAACTAATATCAATACTTCTTTTGGTTGAGTAGAACAATGAGCTCCTGATGAAAAATCATCAGTCCCAACCAAGTAGATTGGTGCCATTCCGAGAAGTGAATGCTGCTTCCCTTGAAGCAAACATCACCTCTTCTCGTGGTAGTAAATATAAACGAGGATGTAGATACAAGCGAGGTTGATGGAATAGAAAGGGTAAGAACCATGATGTTCAATTTTACATCCAGGATCCAAAGCATAATCCAAATCTGAGCTTTAAAAATGTAAATCACTACAGGGGTAAAGCTTATATCATGAAAGAGTCTACCACAGGTGTGGTGGCAATGGGCATTGGGCGCGTACATGTCATATCCCGAAACATCTTGTGGATCTTTGTCAAGCTTCTCTTAAAGGAAAAAATGTCGAGACTAATTTCATCGACGAGGCTGATCCTATATATGTATATATCTAATCCAATGCTCGATTTATCAAGTTAATTGAACACAACCCATTTGGATATTTCCAACTTTGTTGTGGGAAGGGGGAATAAAGTTTATGGGTCCGATTAAATCATTTTTATTTTTAATGTGCTCTTGTTTTCATTATCTGAACTTGTCATTTAAAGCTTGTATTTCAAATCCAATAAGATTGGCTTTGAGATTCCTTTTTATTATGACTAAAATGTTTTTAACTCTGATTGTCTTACTCATAAAGCATGGATAAAAACTATGGCTATTCTCAAAACAAGAACAATGGCAAAGGTATTTGTCTCGCAGACTGTGAAACCACACATAGGATACTTGAGATTGGAAATATTTCTCAAGTCTGATGCTTATAAAAGCAAAATAACAACAAGAGGTGGCCAATCAAACGTAATTAAAGGCTCAAAAAAAGCTGAGGTCATGTTACCAAAAGGAACAATATTGTCCATACAAAATGCGTTATACATTATTTGATCTATAAGAAGTTTGTTGAGCTTTAAAGATATACGTTTGAATGGATACCACATTGAAACGAAAAATACAGATAATGCGGAATATCTATGCATTACCTCTTATGATACGCAGAAGCATACATTGGAGAAGTTACGTGGTTTATTGAGTGGATGGTATTATACGTACATAAAGACAGTTAAAGCACATAATGTCGTAAATCAAAAGTTCATTGATCCAAAAATTTATATGCTTTGGCATGACCGTCTAGGTCATCTAGGATCCACCACTATGCGTAAGATCATTACCAACTCTAATGAGCATCCATTACTGAGCAGACATATTGCTATATCTAATGATAACCTTGCAAAGCTTGTTCTGAAAAAGTGACGTCCATGGTAACATACATCCGTCGAGAATGAGGATGGTAGCAACGATACCCTTATGATGCACTTCACACCACATAAAAATACAACGGAGAGCAAAATGATCAAATTTCGTCCATTGATTATTTTTTTAGATGGACAAATGCGACACACCCAAACACCCAAGTTGGAAGCACTAAAACTGACGGCAAATTCTCAAAGTGAGAAAGGGCTTGTAAGGGTGTTCAAAAATCCAAGAATTTTGATGGCATTCGATTAGTAAGATATGTAGCAGTTTGAATGTCCGCATCCCAAGAGGAACGAGGAACATTCGTACCAATTAATAAAGACTGGAGAGTTTCTAAGTGATGTCAATTTTTTCGCTCAGCCACCCCATTTTATTAGGGAATCTGAGGACAAGTTGTTTCATGGAGTATACCATGATTAGTCAAGTAATGGGTGAAATCATGATGAACATACTCTCCACCATTATCAGAATGCAAAATTCGTATTATGGCCGAAAACTGAGTTTGAACCGGTGTGAAATGTTTTAAAAGCCAAAAACACATCACTTTTATTCTTAAGAAGATATAGCCATGTCATCCGTATGCAATCATCCACAAAAATCACAAACCATTGAATTCCAGACAAAGTAGTAATAAAAGATGGTCCCCAAGCATCCGAGTGTATTAATCCAAAAGGTATAACGCTTTTATTATAACTCAACGAATAAGAAACACGGTGACTCTTAGCAATGCAAGTGTCACATTTAAAATCAAAAGTAGAACGTCCAACAAATAAGTCTGAAAATATATATTGTAAATAACTGAAAGACGGATGACCTAAACGGTGATGCCATAACCATATCTAACGCCACTTTGTGATCCACGATCCCATGTGCAAGATTAACATGGCCCGCACTAACACATTCCACAAAATAGAGATCCCCCTCTTGGTACCACAACCAATGGTCTCATTCGATAGAATATCTTGAATAAGACAAAACTTGTGATACATTAGTACACAACAATGCAATTGTTCAGTAGCTTGACCAGGAGACATCAATTTATCCATTAGTGAAGGTACAAGTAATGTATTAGGTAAAAGAGAGAGTCAAAGTAAGATGCACAGTGCCTGCACCAGTAACAAGAGAGATTACACTATTGGCATTGGTGATATTACGTTGTAGTGGGATGGTGTCACATGCTTGATCAGAAAGATCATAAGTCATATGGTATGTAGCAACCGAGTTAAACTCATAAAGCACTAAGTATTATCACTATTCATATGTAAAGCATAACCACAGTTACTTGAGGACTTCTGATATAGTTCGATGGAACTCGAGACATCAAGAAGATCATAAATTAAAGATAAGTCAGACATTGAAGTTGCGAGATTGGCTTGTCCTTGCTTGGTTTGCTTGTCTCGTTCCCATTGTCTTTGAAGCTTTAAGGGTTTCCACCATTTAGGATAGCCATGCAGTTGAAAACATTGGTCACGACCATGTTTTCTCACTACCTTAGTAGGTGTAGCCACCTATAGGAACTGGAGGTTCGGTCTGAGGAGGCCTTAGGCCGGTGCTAGGCTGTTGGGCCATCTTGGCAGCGAAGAGAGAGCTCTGCGTTGGGCTCGAGGCAGTGGCTTAGCGTTGCAGCCTTGGGCGCCATTTGGTGAAGTCTGGATCATCAGTAGGAGGTTAAGGATTACTTCTGAACAAGCATCCCAACTTATTTTGCCAGCAACAAACATCTCAACAATTTGAGACCAAACTCCGTAATTGGCACCGTTAAGCTTGATGCCAATTGATGTTGTAGATGAATCGTGATGGACAATTTGTGTGACAACTTGTGGTAGAGTCGGGTTCATGGTAGGGTCTTTATTGATAGTGTTCAGGGTAGTAATAGTATGTATAACATCGTTTAAGGTGGGATTGGTGATTTCACCAAGGAGCGGCGGCAAGTTCTCCACGGGAGGGTCGATTTTTTCTTTTTTTGAAGGGAACAAGCAGAGCAGAAACCTTACAACCTCTGCTATGATACCATGCTAATTTGGGCTTATTTTGGGAGTTTAATTTTCTGATATTATTCTTCTCACCAAGGAGACAAATATATACATTACAAGCTTGATTCACAAGGTAATTAAGGATATGCAATAATATTTACCCTAATTATACCCTAATTAAATGGATTAAAACGGGGAACTAAATCCCCCTGATTACATACAAAGGTCAACTCACTCCAACAATCACGAGTGAACTGATTTGATACCAAGTTAAACTGAATATGGAGAAATTTTGGTATATTTCATTATTCTCCAAATGGAGGTATTATATAGTAATTACAAGAGTTCTTTGCAAGACAACAAAAAATATATACAACTCGCAACAATAAGTCTGTAGTTTTTCTGTTTTCAATTAATATCATCCAAAGATTATATCTGCAAAAATTCAATTTGGAGATTGTGTAGACATCCATGTGTGTTAAACCAATCGACGATTTTGGTGAGAAGTAGCATCACATGATGAACTGTGTATTTGTTTACGTATGTGTTTATATTTGTTTACGCATATGTTTATAATGACTCCTTGAATTAATTGTGTGTAAAATTAGAATATTTTTAAGGTTTGATGACACTCTCATTTAAGGATTCTAATCTAACAATATGAATGATTAAAACGTCTACAAATTGAATGATTTTTTACAAATATGATCTATAGATGATAATAGAATGGACGGTTACATTTATGATATTCGTACAGTAAAAAGATGCTAATCGTAAGTAAAAGGAAAAGTAAGTTCTCTCATGGGAGGAACAGAAGCATTATCCTTATTCGTATATTCTGCATATAGGTTGGTTTCTCTCCGTCCAGTTTTGCTGTCAGAAATTAAAGCTAGTAACATTCGTAAACTCTTGAAATGTTACAGCTTTTAGGAGTATAACTAATAAGATGAAAAGTATTATTGACTTACCTTTGCTAGTTGGATAAAGGAAAATATATGCGGATGAATAAGTGTATTGAAAATTGAAGGGGTCGACTCGAATGCATCTAAATTTTGCATTCGATGAAGTTGTGTTTAAGAGATTTCAGGTGAAAGGGGGTGAAGGTTTTGAGAAATTTGATATTCATGGCATTAGCAGAGTTGTCCTACTCCTACCCAGCACATGGGTTTCAATAGTGGGTTAGGCACTAAGGGTATTTCATGGTTGGTTTGATTGACTGGAAAGAGTTATAAGTCTTTCAATAAACATTATGTCTCCTTATAAATACCTAAAAAATTAAGAATTTGATTGTGTGGGGAATAGTTGATCCCATCATATTCATTCTCTTTCCTTTTCCTAATTTTTCCTTCCAAAAGTAAACATGTACGGTTGTATAGGTTTTTTTAGGGGGTGGGTGTTTTTTAGTATATTTATTCAGTTAGGTAATGCTAGAGGGATCAAAATTTTAAACTAAATTTGCAAATCAAATGATATGTTACCAATAAGAAATAAACATGTTAATCAACGCTTAAGTCATTATCTAATCATCAATAATCACATCATTTGGTTTTCAAATTTGATTTAAAAAATTTTGTTTTCCTAGTATTATTCTACTCATTAAAAAGCCAAATGATAAGAGAATGCAGACAATAGACTAGCCAAGTTTGTTATATATTCATTCTCTTTCTTTGTTCTTAGGCTTATTATATTAACACCCCACAAATTGTTGACTAAACCCCTAACACTTAATACACCCCACATTTGCTTTTTCAATTAAAAATTATCTTAATACACCCCACATACTTCCCTATAATACCCTCACACCCCACATTCTCAATATACACCTTATATTTTCTACATACAATATTTCTCAAATCTTATAACACTCATTTTCAATATTCAGAGACTGAATCTAAACATTTGAACGTTTAGCTTGCCGAATGATTTCAAATTGAATGATTTGAAAAATATTTAGATTCATTTGAACGTTTTTCAATAATAATAATAACGATTTCAAAGCTACCATGTTGTTTCCATTTTCTTGTGCATATTTTGGTTAAACCAAGTCACTTGCAAGAAAGCACCTTATGAATGCCATTGACTCACTCAGCAACCAATTTGGAGGCCATGGTTTTTGAATTATGAGATTCATAAGTGCTAAGTCTTGAATTATGAGATTGAGTAGGACTTCAAGGGCCATAGCTTTTGCCCTCACTTTGCAATCATTTCATGATCTCCCAGAACGACATGGCCATACTCTAGTCACTGCAACCACTGCCTAGTTGAAAATCACCATTAAAAATGATTTGGGGTGTGAGAGATTTTGATAGTTGAAGAAGATAAATAATACGTTAAAAGTGATTTGAGGTGTATTTAGAATTTTTTTTTCAAAACCTAATAAGGTCAAAATTGTCATTGCATGGTGGGATAAATAAGTTATTTAATATTAAATTTTAATGTGGGAGGTGCATTCAACATTTTGCAAGGTGCTAATATAAAAAACCTTGTTCTTATTGTACTCTTTTTTGCCTACAAATTTGAACCTCTTTTTCTGTAGTTTAGATGAATTCAATACAGAATATGTAATGTAAAATAAAATAATAAAAAAGGGCAAAGAGAGTGCGTCAGGTAGAGTTGACCCCAACCTTTTAAGTCAAGTTGGAAAGAAAAGAAAGCAGAACCGGTGGTGGTTTTCATTAACTGCATAACCAGGTAGGTCTGAGTTGCTAGTTTTTACTTGGAGATTCCACATTACAAGGGGCGTTCAAAACCCTAATATATACATTTCAATGCAAACGGGATCGTTTACCCAATCGGGAAAGTTTCTAGCTTAGCTGGTTTTGTAGGGGCCGAGTGTGCAATGATGTCCCAAAAATTCAACTCCATTTAAGGAAATTGAAACTTTTAAGGAAGTTAAAACAGCTCCAACCAAATACAATACCAAATTACAAATCCAAGGGTCGTCTAGACTGCCATGGTTTAGCACACGTGGCAGCAGCCCACGTGGTCTCAACTATTAGCTGGCTGTTACGTTCACGGCTGAAGACGGCGCCACTGGAAAAACAGGAGTATTCTACGTAACACGTGCCCCCCTCTGGTGCAAATACACTTAGAGAGAGAGAGGGAGAGATGGGGAAGGGGTGGAGGAGACGGTGGGGACCGGCTGGTGGGGTGGTGCGGTGATGGTGGCGGCGGCTACACATTGGGATATCAAGGGATTGTTGGTCCTACCATCTTTTGGGTTAGGGTCCCCACGCCTCGCATGTGGGCCCCGGAATTAGGAGTATTTTTTGGAGGCATTGGGTCTTGGTTTGGAAGCATCCGGTTATGTCTCTCTCACATCCATACATACACTCTTACTGCAACTATAAATATACCATTCAGGGTTATGTCTCTCTCACATCCATACATACTCTTACACAGACAGAAGACGCACACTCTCTCTCTCTCTCTCTCTCTCTCTCTCTGAAGAACTCTGGCTTTGCTTTCTTTCTTTATATTAAGCAAGCACTCTGTTTCTTCACCTCTGTTCTTCGGCAACACCGCCAAATCTTTATATTCTCACTCCTCAAATCCTTTTTTTCAAGGTATTGCTTCAAGAATTCTTTAATTTTCTTGAATGGGTTCGTTTTAAGTTTTGATTTGGTAATCATATTAGACATCAAATACCACCTCACCATTTCTAACTGACACATGTTTTTTGGGTTGTTTGAGTAGATATGACGAAGCAGAATGTGGTAGTTTCCCACCCCGATGCCGAAATCATGAACATGGCGATATCGGTGGCTGTGGCCAACTCTTCCATTTTCACGGCGGTGGCCGAAAAGCCTCCGGTGGGACCTCCAGGGTACATCTCCATTTCTCGAAGGAGGTTCATGAACTTGAAGAACCTTGACAGTTGCAATGGAGCTGAAAGAATCAACTCTTGGGTGGACTCAATGAGAGCTTCCTCTCCCACCCATATAAAGTCCTCATCTTTTCTGAAAGAAGATTGGATTGTGAGTTCCATTTTGCAAAATTTGTCTTCTTTACCAGGTCAAGATCAAATTAATAGAAAATATTAGATTCTAATTTTGTAATATTGGTAAAATACAAAAACAGCATCAGCACCCATCGGCCTTGGACATGTTTGAGCAGATTATCGATGCTTCAAAAGGGAAGCAAATAGTCATGTTTTTGGACTACGACGGCACACTGTCACCCATAGTTGAAGACCCAGATCGAGCTTTCATGTCTGATGCAGTAAGTGTATATATATGTATGTATCATCTTTCAGTCTTATCCTTCTTTTCTATCCGGTCCATGTTTCTTAACTTTTGTGTAAAAAACACAGATGAGAAAGACAGTGAAGAAAGTTGCTAGATCTTTTCCCACAGCCATAGTGAGTGGAAGATGCAGAGATAAGGTATTACATTTATTTTCAAGCTCCTTTTAGTCACTACTTACATATCTTTTACTGCATTTTTTAAATAATTTTTTTTTCCAGTTTTGCTTGATTAACTGTATATTTTGTTTCTGGAAATTGTGAACTGTAGGTCTACAAATTTGTAAGATTGGCAGAGCTGTACTATGCTGGTAGCCATGGCATGGACATTAAAGGTCCAGCAAAAGGCCCCAAATACATGAAAGTGAGTGTGTGCTTGTACTGTAATATCAGTGTCACCCTAATCTCCTTCCCACTAAAAACAAATAAAAGATAACAATTATCACTATTACAATCTTTTATTCAATTTTTTTTATAAATATTTTATTTATTTTTAATTACTCTTCAGGGTAGTCAAGGTGTTCTTTGCCAACCAGCAAGTGAGTTTCTTCCAATGATAGATGAGGTTTACAAATTGCTTGTTGACAAGACCAAATCAACTCCTGGAGCCAAAGTGGAGAACAACAAGTTCTGTCTCTCTGTGCACTTTCGATGTGTTGATGAAAAGGTATTCACTTGATTATAACAACTGGTTCATGAGAAATATATATTGATTTATTTCAATTCACTTTATTAATATATTTAACACATGATGTGACAGAAATGGAATGAACTGTCGCTGCAAGTTAGGTCAGTTCTGAAGGAGTACCCAATGCTCAGACTTACCCAAGGAAGAAAGGTACGTTTATGTTATGACATCTACTTGCCATCCAGACAATCTTGAATCTTGAAGTTTCGTTTTGGTTTTATTAATTTAACTTTTTTTTTTCTTTCTTGTTGTCAATTTAGTAATATATGTGATGTAAGTGGGATTTGTATCTCACTTTCAATATTGCTACTTGTCTAATGCAGGTCTTAGAAATCCGTCCTACCATCAAATGGGACAAAGGGAAGGCTCTTGAATTTCTACTAGAGTCACTCGGTGAGCATATTTGTATTGGACTGTATTCTAAATTTTTTTATACTACTCTAACTTTGCATCGGTAGTTGGAATATATGCAGTCCTAAAAGAAAACTACCCCTCTCATTATTTTATTTTCTAACAGTAATATTGTTAAAAAATTAATATTACAATCATGTGCGATGCTTTTTCTCTTCTCATCGACAAATTAATTGAGGTAGTAATTATCTTTGAATATGTAGGATATGCCAAATGCGCCGATGTATTTCCTGTATATATTGGAGATGATCGAACGGATGAGGATGCATTCAAGGTATTAAGAGAAAGAGGACAAGGTTTTGGCATTCTCGTCTCAAAAATTCCCAAGGAAACCAACGCCACTTATTCTTTACAAGAACCAGCTGAGGTGAGTGACCAGTGTATTGTTGTACTTTTGTAAATCTTCATTTGATTTCTTTGGTTTGTTTTCTTTTTTCTTCATGTTTTTGGCTTATTCTAATTTTTATGAATTTAGCATATATATTTTGGGTTTAGAGTTAACTTTATTTGTTAATTATTTTGCAAAGGTTATGGACTTTCTTCAGAGATTGGTTGAGTGGAAACGACAATCAATACGATCCCATGCTATGCTGTAAAGAGTTTGAAGATATAAATATATTCGAATGCACCCTTCCAAGAATTGTCCAAAGGGGTGGTTAATTTAGTCAGATAATGTAATTTACTTTTGAGGTTAAGTTTGGAAAAGCTCGAGAAAAGAAAAAGAATTGTAACTTTTCTTGGCTTCAATGCCTTGTACATTTTGTGACTATCCTGTACAAGGAATATATATATATGTATGTATATGTGTGTGTGTATATATATATATATATGTAATCTGGCAAGTTTGTAAATGTAATTATCTTATTTCTCTCTCTATCCAAAGCTAATTTATCTCCCTTTATTGTGACAAAACAAATCATAAAGACGTGCCTAATCCTATCGAAAAAAATCTTTCATTATCTGTTTGATCTTTTAATGTTATGTGATTCGACTAAGCAGCCTTTCTGTTAACAAACTAGCAAAGTCTTTAGAGTTATTACCTAAGGTTGTGAGATAATATAGGTAATTGGCCAAGTAGGATACATATTGGTCGCTTCCTTCAATATAACCAGAAAAAAAGAAAAAAAACACACACACACACACATAAATGACACTTTTTTGCTATCTATTGAAGCTTACTTGAAGGAAGTTGACATTTAACTTCAAAGTTAAGTTGAAATAGTGAAAGTAGCTTACCTATTCATAAATTCATGCAAGGTCTCTTGTCACAAATCCCGTCATGTGTGGTGACACTCAATCAAAAAACATACTTAACATATCAGTCAGTTTCCACTCATGAACTAACATGCTCAAATACCATGAAGCCATGTAAAATATCAATGTCCCACCCTAAAGTTAATTGATAGTAAAAGAGTAACTCAACTCCTTACATGCTCAATATCCTATTGGAATTTATTTATTATAATATTAATAATTATATTATTTAATTCAATATTTGAATGAAAAATACTTTAACCGTTTGTATCAAACCGTATTTGTCATTAAGTGGGTCCCATCTTATACAAAGGGGCGCCACATTGAGTATGGACCTTTTAAATGGTGCCATCTAAAAGATGTATGGATGCATCTCTTCGTCAATCAATGTCATTGGTTTTATTTAACCTCATGAAACCATGGCATTAAGATATAGAAAATTAGAGTTAATTTTTACTCTTGAGAAATAGGGTTCCCCACTTTGTTTCTCTCATGCTTCGTGTGTCAAATTCCGAGTCGTGTCTTGAGAGTACGGAATATATAAAGTTCGCCAGAGTCCGAAGATTGAAGTGCTTTGACTTCGGATTATAGATTGTTGAATCCTGGGAGATGGACGCCTATCGAACTACAAGCACAAGAGTAGGGGCGAAATTCTATCTTTAGGACATTGCATTTATGTAAGCCTCAATCTCCAAGTTTGTCAGTTTTTCTAACTTTATCTCTAGTTGTTTATATTAATCTTATATACTATTGATGTTGTTATTTACTTTATGATTATTATCATCACAATTCTTGTGTTATTTTCATATTTTCTAATATTGCTCCAACAATCTAAAGATAGAAATTTAATTATGCAATAGTTGGAAAATAATATGAGTAAAGCCTAGGGCTTTAGAGATTCACAATGAAAATATTGTAAGGATAGATCAGGGATAGATGATGTGTTGAAAGTTGTATATATAGTATACAAAACAACACAAGAATTTTGGGATTTATTGTTGATGATGATAATTAACATAGAAGGTTATCTGTCTTATATATATTTATTAGAAATTATAATCTAACTGCTTTTAAATTAATGTTAGTTTGAATTTGATTTCTCTTGGCATTTTGGGCATGTCGCGATCAGGCAATGTTTTAAAGTTTGAGGCCTGGTAAAATTATGCATGCCGCCACTGTTGTTGGTGTCGTTAATTATATATGATATATAGAAATCTCATACTTGGCTGTTACTTTATGTACATGTCTCTGTTAACTGCTTTACATAGAAATTAAAAGATGGAGATTCTAGTTTCCAGAAAGATACAGTGATAACAATTTTTGTTATATGGGTACTGGAATTATTATCAGATCCATTTAAAATCCGTGTTCAATGTTTGTCTCCTTTATATGAAGAGAGGTGTTGATTAAGGCCAAGTGAAATGGTATGATTGTGAGGATGTGAAGACAAAAGGGGTTCCACATCGGTGAAAAGAGAAACATAATAAGACCTTATAAGGAATTGGGTTGTTTCCATATTGTCAATTGGTTATATGTTGGATACCCAACTTTCTTCAATAGTCATACAAAAATTTGCATTATCTACAAATCTGAAAGGGCCATAATGTACCAGTTCGTGGACTGATGCAATGTTTCTTTCATGGGACAAAGGAGATCAGTATTTAATTGGGCACGAGGATGATTAATAGGGTTTTGTTGAGAAAACCCTAATATTCATAAAGATGTCAGCGAACGCTCTTAATGAAGAGTGAATACACAAATAAAATGGGGTGTTTTTGGAAAACTCTAGTACAAGATATGAACCCAACTTCCATGGTATCATGGAATATAAGATGAGTGCAGACTACTCATATGTAAGTGTCCATTCATGGAAAGAATGGAATACGTATGAAGAAAATTGAACAATTACTCAGGCATATGTGTGCATAAGCAAATTTGGGTCTAGCCTTCAGTCATGATAAGAACCCAGAAAGTGGATGAATTTAGCTTTGAGAAGCAACAAAAATAAACTGATAAACTGAACTCATTTTAGATGAGTTATTTATCAACGTCGGAAGATGCTTATTTAATTATGGGGTCAAGGTCCAAGACTTATATTGAACCATGTGGCGGTTAAGTTGCAGAAAGATGCAACAATTTAACAAATGGATGGTTTTGTAATGTGGTGGAATTGAAAATTGAAATCTGCCATGTGAGATTCAAAGAAAAAGCATGTCATTTGAAATGCTGTTTTTGACAGTGAAAGGGTATCACCTTTCCAACTAGTCATTGACATATTCAAATGTGTTCATGGGTTGGTATGTAAACTTCTACATACCGACTGGATGTATTATCATATAGTGATAATAATGTTGCAAAATAATTTATATGCTTTCTTCGAAGTGATATATTTATAAATTACAAGAGGCCCAGTATGATATTGAGTGTCATTTAAAAGTGATATTAATATAAAGAAATAATCATGAAAGTGTGGGGGTCTTTCAAAAAGGACAAGAACATACTGAAAATGTGAGACATTTCGCAGATTTAAATTCAACATAATGATGCTTATTAAGTAAGCATATGAATGGACATGGCCATTGGGTCATGCATGTTAGTCATAGTAAGGAAAGAATGAAAGTCAAGAAGTGATTTTCTCATAATTTCTAGTGAGGCATGAAGGCCTAAAAAGATAGATAGAGTCTATCTTAGTTGTTCCTTACTTCTTAAAGTGGAAAATGTGATCGATTTAATGATAGCATTAAAAGAAACTACAATTATGAAAGAATTGTGGGGGTTGGTTAAAAGTAATTTGCTAATTGAACGACATTTAATATGTCATCTCTGGTAATGAGTAATTGTTTAAGGTATGGCAAGGTTAGAGATCTTCTTACAAATACCTTAAATGTGGGGGAGTTTACCCAAGTGCTTAGTGTTAGCAAATTACTTAGTAATTAAGTCCTAATATAATTTTGAGGACTTGACATTTCACATAATGTCAAACAACTACTCTCATATGAAATATAATTTCATAAGATGGATTGTGCACACCATTAAAGATAGTCAACCTAAATGGTACCAAATATTAAAGGTTTGACTAGAGAGTAAGTTGAGCATCGAGGGGAATGAGGCTAAAGTCAACATAACTAATGAATCAGCTGGGCGGAAACCTAACTTAGTTGATTGGAGATCCCATGGTCTCAGTTCAATAGGCAAACTGGTTGGGCATGATTCAAATAAGTTAACACACTATATACCTCATTCCTATGATGGAAGAAGTGTGTTGTCTGCAGAAGTTTTAGGATGTATATTTATACTTAATGACATTGATATCTTATAAATAAGAGGAATAAAGCAGACTATTCTTAATCAGTGGTCACCTATGTGAGAGTAGAAATGGGTCGCTTCTATGAGAATGAGATGGCTAAATTCTCTAAAGCTCTCATGAATCCGGGATTTGTTCAGGACCAAAATGAACACAACCGTATGAACCGTAATATATTAGGATAAGTGATGTGTGTTACTTATTGTCTCGGTTTACTGTTGCGGTGAACAGTTCAAGATCTTCCACATCCACTGCATCACCAAGTAAATCCGATAAGTATTCACTAGGGTAGGTTCAAGTCCAAAAGACACCTCTCCCGATGCATCTCTTGTCCGCCTGTACTCTCAAATTCTTCCTAATTTTTCATTCATGTGGGGGATTGTTGGAATTTATTTATTATAATATTAATAATTATAATATTTAATTCAATATTTGAATGAAAAATACTTTAACCGTTTGTATCAAACCGTATTTGTCATTAAATGGGTCCCATCTTATACAAAGGGGCGCCACATTGAGTATGGACCTTTTAAATGGTGCCATCTAAAAGATGTATGGATGCATCTCTTCGTCAATCAATGTCTTTGGTTTTATTTAACCTCATGAAACCATGGCATTAAGATATAGAAAATTAGAGTTAATTTTTACTCTTGAGAAATAAGGTTCCCCACTTTGTTTCTCTCATGCTTCGTGTGTTAAATTCCGAGTCGTGTCTTGAGAGTACAGAATATATAAAGTTCGCCAGAGTTTGAAGATTGAAGTGCTTTGACTTCGGATTATAGATTGTTGAATCCTGGGAGATGGACGCCTATCGAACTACAAGAATAGGGGCGAAATTATATCTTTAGGACATTGGATTTATGCAAGCCTCAATCTCCAAGTTTATCAGTTTTTCTAACTTTATCTCTAGTTGTTTATATTAATCTTATATACTATTGATGTTGTTATTTACTTTATGATTATTTTCATCACAATTCTTGTGTTATTTTCATATTTTCTAATATTGCTCCAACATATCCCATGCAACACAACACTTTAGATCCGCACAAGAAGAAACAACATACAAATAATTAAGTTTTGATTGTGCACATTATTTAAATCGTGCAATGTTATTTGAATCTCACAAGAATAAGCCGCCTAACTTGTAACTTGTAAGAAAGATTAGGTGCTTTATTGCTTTGAGATTTTTTTTTCGAGGTCCATTGACTATGCAAAATAGGGAAAAACGGAGTCTCGGTTACGATTTTGGTACATGTATCTACCTGTATATCCATAAACGTAAATTGCTTTGAGATTTAGTGTTTAGAGTTCGATTTGAAAATATAATTAAATGTAAATATAACATGATATTATAATTAACATAAATCCTTTAAGAAAGCTAGAAGAACACTAAAAATGCTGCAAACAGTAAATTAAATGAAAGATAACATGATATATGTTCCATCAGTTGGCATTTTGGCACTAATGCACTTTTTGGGCTAATTTCTGCATCATGTATAAATAAGCATATTAATTCCCACTGGATAAACACTGATATATCTTGCATGCAAAAGAAAACCAGCAAAGAACATGCAAGTCTCTAAAGGGACATGGATTAGATTTTAGCCGTAATTACCCGATGAAGTATCCATCATTTGAGGATAAGATTACACACGAACGCCATATTAGTGATTGGACCATTGAAGAGATTCAGGTAGTGTGAGGGCCCTCATTAACTAAGATCCAAGATCCTTCTTTGCCTTTAATCGCATGTACATGTCATTGCTGAGTCAAAAGGATTTATTAACTAGCTAGATAGATATTCTGGTTTGTTTGTATTTTTTGTTTTGTTTTATAATCAAAGTGAGTTAGATATTAATGTTTTTTTTTTACAAGAAGCGATACAGTGATATTTCAGTAAACCCTATTGCTTCAAGAAAAAATAATCAAGAAATTGATTTGAAGTGAATATTCTCAAACAAATAACTTGAGTAAACCCTTACACGTAGGGATGGCAACGGGGTGGATTGGGTTCGGATGTGCTATCCTCATAACCGAATTAGTTTGTTTTTGGCGTACCCGAAACCGTAAAAAACCCAAACAAGTATTCCTGTAACCGAACTTGTTGGGTAATGGATTCCCCATTATCAAAGTTTGAACAGCAGCTAGTATGTTCATCAGAAGATGAAGCTGTTTATAAAAGAGCAAACTTACATTAGTTTGTAAATTGAAAGTATATTAATAAAGAAGATATAGTACATAAGGGCAAAAAATATAATACAGTGCAGATAATATTAAGAGTTTGAGTACCTTTAATTTCATTCCATAACCAATCTTGAGCACATATTAATGCTTCTAACGTCTTCGGATGAAGTCTATTACGGTGGGGACTTACAAACCTCCCACCAATACTAAAAGCCGACTTAGAAGCAACTGTAGACACTGGAATAGCCAAAATATTTTTGGCCAAAGAGCTCAAGATTGGATACTTAGTCACTTTTGGTTTCCACACAAAATGTCTAAGTCAGATGTTCAGGCAAAACAATCTCATCCAAATAATGATCAAGTTCTGACTTCACATTATCTGTGGTCGTCGTACTAGACACAAAACAAACATAATTGTTCATTAAAGGATCAATATCTTCAAATTCAAACAAATTCAAGTGTGATGAAGAAGCAAATGATGTTTGAGACCCCATGTTGGAATTGTGATTGGACCCAGACTCTTTCACCAACGTATAACAAATGTTGCTAATTTTCTCAATTTCACTTGAAGCATTTCTTCCATAGATGAGAGGAAAAAAACATTCAATCAACTTCATCTTAAATCTGGGATCCAAAACAGTTGTTATAGCCACTACTTCATGAATTACACTCCAATACTTATCAAACTTCTCAATCATGTTTGCTGCCATATGTTTTATTTCATCATATGGAGAGTTAAGCCACCGAGACAATGAAATTCTAATCTCATAGATATTTGGAAAATAAAGATTGGCAGTGGGGTATTTAGTTCTAGAGAACAACTTTGAGATATTATAAAACAATTTCATCTTCTCACAAGTCTCTTTTCCCATCAACCAATCTTTCTCCTCTGGCAAACACTCCCTATCATGCATCATCTAGACCAAATACTCATCTGAATCACCAGAAGTAGATGAATTGGACACATCCACACCAGAATTAGCAAATTGAGATGCACAATGAGCAGGACAAGAGACAGAGCCATCAACAAATCCCATGATACCCCGGAACAAAATGGGTTGGCTGAGAGAAAACATAGGCATATTATTGAAACTACCATTATTTTACTTCAAAATGCTCAGATTCCTTCTCATTTTTGGAGTTTTGCTTGTCAAACAGCCACTTACCTAATCAATAGAATGCCTACTCCATTATTATCTCACAAATCTCCATTTGATTTACTATATAGGAGTGTTCCAGTTCTTTCTCATTTGAAAATTTTTGGATGTGCTTGTTATCCACTTCTTAAACCTTACAATAGCACCAAGTTACAACCCAAGACAACTAAGTGTGTCTTGTTAGGGTATGCTTCCAAATACAAAGGGTTTTTGTGTTATGAGGTTACTAGGCAGAAAATTTATGTATCAAGGCATGCCTTTTTTTGTGAACAAGAGTTTCCTTTTAAAGACTTATTGACAGCATCCCCTATATTTGAGTGTTTGCCTACATCATCTGTATCCTTACCACTCCCTGTGGTGACATCAAACAACTTAGTAGTTTCACCTATATCTGCACCAGTTACAGAGTTCAATTCCTCTACTATGCATTCCCACTCTCCTGTGTCATCTTCAATACCATCTTCACCATCAGTTTTACCTAGTACTAGTCCACATCCACTTCCTATATCTCAGTCCATTACTGCTGCAGCAACTGACAACTGTGAGGTCCCTGTGACACCTGTCCACTGTCCTGACGCTCTTCAAGTGGTCTTATCAATTCCACCGATGAATCTACATCCTATGCAAACTAGAAGCAAAAGTGGGATAATAAAAAAAGAAAGCACTTGTATCCGTTTTACAGTCAACCAATGTAAGTGATCTTTCTCTGGTTGAACCTAGTTCTCATAAATCAGCTCTCAAGTGTCCGGTTTGGTTAGATGCTATGAAGGAAAAAATTGGTGCACTTCATACTCAGAAAACTTGGAGTTTGGTACCTTTACCTCCAAACAAGAATCTGGTAGGTTGTAAATGGGTATTCAAGCTTAAGAAACATGCTGATGGTACTATAGCTAGACATAAGGCTCGGTTGGTAGCGAAAGGGTTTAGTCAAGAACCTGGGATTGATTATACTGAAACCTTCAGTTCTGTTGTTAAACCAACAACAGTGAGGTTAGTGATTCTCGTTGTTTTAAATGATAAAAAACATCCTTGTAGATCAAGACAGTTTGAATTATAAAAAACGTGGAATTCCACTAAGTCTTACAATCAAGCACCAACTTCTTTGTGCTTGGAATTTTCAATTGGCGTGCTGCCTCTTCAAACTTTTCCTTTCTCTTTTGTGTTGCTGACCAATAAGCAACATTATTGCAAATTCTCTCAACACTGCTACCAATCACTTTCAAGCTATCCTTAACAATCAAATTTAATATATGTGCACAACAATGCATATGAAAAATTCTTCCAGCTCGCAAAAGTGATCTAGTAGAAGCTTTTCAAGCATTTTTTCGATCATGGAATCATTCGTAGTACAATTATCAATAGTTAAGGTAGAAAGCTTACGATCAAGGTTCCAATCTAGCAAACAACCCATCAAAGCATCTGTAAATGTCTTAGCGGTATGGGGACAAGGTACATAAATAAACCTGAAGAAAAAATTACAAGAAAAATAATTACTAAAAAGAATCCAATCAAGTTTTATACCATCTACCTTTCAGACTCGCAATCACAAAAAAATTTGAAAAACACCTTATGAAACTACCAATCTTGACATGGGAACCCTTCTGAAATATGGTATAGCAATGATCACCATCTTAGTAAATTGGCTAGGTTGTTTAGTTGTTTTAGATTAGGTGTTGGTACCTTGGACAAGGATGATGCAAAAGATATGAAATATTTTTTTCTTCAGACTTTGGACTTATTTTTGTATTAGATACTTTGTACTATATCTACCTATAATTTATGGTTTTATGTTTTCGGTATCAAAAGTCTAAGTTTCTGTTTTTGTCTCTGAACAATCCTAAAATTAGAAGTTAAATGAACAAGATAATAATATAAAAAAAATTACCTTATAATTCGGCTTTGCAACAACCAAGAATCATCAATAAAATGTGTTGTAATCACTATGTATCCCCTTTTCTAGTTATCTGCAGTCCACATATCAGTAGTTATAGCAACTTTGCCTTTTATCTTGTCCAACAATTGCATTGTTTTGGACCTCTCATAATCAAAAATTTTAAAAATATCAATCTTGATTGTGTTTCTTGACACCAACTTGAATAGCTGTTGAGCAATACTCATGAACCTTCAGAATCCAAAATGCTCCACCATGGAAGGAGGGTACTTATGTAATATTATCATTATAGCAAGCTCTCTCCTTGCAGTTTCTTGATCAAATGCATAGAGCTCTACTTTTCCATCTCCTCTATTTTGTGTCAATGTGTGCTTCAATCTTTTTTGTTTATGATATACACATACATTTAAATGATTTCGCAAATGGCTGGTGCCATTTACGGTTTCCCTACCAAGTTTCTTTTTACAATACATCCATATTGCCATCAATTTTCCATCAATAAGTTATCTGGTGAAATGTTTCCGTACCTCACTTCGGAGATTCGATGTACATTCACCTCCAACTTCCTCAACCCTTTCCTCAGCATCTTCCTCACTTCACCTTCTAAATCTTATTGACTATCGACCACATTTGGAGTTGGTATATTTAGGGCTGAGTAGTGTGATTTGGTATTTCTTGGATCTGAACGCTTGGATTCGGTTGAGATTCTTGATTAGAATCAATTAGATCAGATTGTTGTGAATAAAATTTCCTTTTAGTCATAGTGGATTGCTGCAAACAAAATTAAAAGAATAAAAATTAACAACAAACTAATTAATTAAACAGGAAAGAACCAAATAATTAAACAAGTACACAAGTGTTTAGATACTTTAACAAGTACACAAATATTAGGAATGCCATGACTTTCAAAGTACCTGATTCAAGCAAGAAGGCTTGAAGCAATATCTGCTACTGCTAATTTGTAAGAGATAACAAATAGGTTTTTCTTCCCAAAATTGAAGTATTGAACCATCTTTTCTGACCTTTGAGTTCTTCCAGATTTCATGATTGATTGAAAGCATTAAAATTTTTGGAATAAAGTTAGAGACCTTTGAAGTCTGGACACTCAAGACCTTTGGAGTCTCCCAAATCCCTCAATTGATGGAGTATTAAAGTTGCTGGAGAAAAAAAAAATAGGGATTTCATCCTTTTATAAAAAAATATAAATAATAAATATTTATATTTTTTTATTAGAAAATGAAAATGGGGTGGGTTCGGTTATGGATTCGGAGCAGATACCCCTGTAACCATAACCGAACTCGAAACCGAACAATTTACCCAACATTACACATAACCGTTAAAAACCCGAAATTTGATCCCCAATACAGAACTTTTTGGGTCGCTTACCTGCGGGGATCAGGTTTGACAGATTAAATTGCCATCCCTACTTACACGGCTACCACAAATGCTACCTACACAAATCTATCACAAAGAGGATAGACACAATAGATTCGTATCGATGACTACAACCGGTTGTCGCGGAATAGCGAGGCCACATAAAGTCATCACAGAGGAGCGAGACCACATAAAGTCATCGTTGGTAGACGAGACCATATACTTATCGCTCAAGTGTGAATACCACATCTAGCCAATGCTATATTGCGACCATATTACTTGCTAGGTGAGACAACAAAATATACTAACTCATCGCATTGCATGTTAGGGCACTCTGGCCATGGTTACATTCAGCCTATCTATTCTAGTGGAGTCTACCACTACATAAGTCAATGAGAGGCAACGAGACCACCAAAACTAAAGGTTAGGGCAGCAGAACCACCACGTCTAAATCCCCAAGTGGCAAAATCGATAGTTCTAGTCACTTAAGGCGGCACAAAACACCAAATCTATTTGCCAAAGACAACATATCTGTTAGGTCCTTTCACTAAATTGGTCATCTGCCAAACTTAGGGTCACATGGTAGCAGAGCTGCCATGTTAGACGCCTAATGTGGTGGAATTAACCAATTTCGTCACCTAGTACGGCATGAACACCATATTCCATTACCCGGTGTGGCGTGATCGTCAAATTCAGTCTGCAATGTAGTGTGGCCGCCAAATATGGCCGAACAAAGCATTGCATCTACAGAAAAAGATCAAAGAAAGCATTGGAGCTGTTGAAATGTCCCACATCCATCGTATCAATGACGGATTGTACAGGTGGTAGTTACCAAGTTGGGGACAATATCAGTGTTGTTGGAAGTGGGCCTTTGGCCTGTCTCTCTGATAATTCTATGTGGCATCCGAGCTTAGTTTACCGTAACCCTAACCCATAGAAATTTTTTTTCCACTTTCGTGCGGCACTTGGCTGATCTTGTTCTTGCCTTTCTTCTGGAGTAATAAGTTAGGTCGTGCTCTAGTAAGAGTGCAACAGTACAATTCTTGGTTCTATGGTACGTTGCGGTGCCATATACTTTGTGTTGCTGTAAACCTATTTTATGTTAGACAGAATGAAAAGTATGGAAGACAACTCAAGCCTGAAGTTGGAGGGTGGTCCTCGAACACCAACCAACAATTCAGTTTTAAGCCCCGTGGTCATCCAGAATGATGCTTCCGTCGTATCAAACACTGTGAAACTCATCGGATCAAACTATCCTCTTTAGTCCAAGGTATTGGAGATGCACATCGCTGGATGTGGTAAAAGAGGGTTCGTAACAGGGAGTATCAAGGAACCCGAAGAGGACAATGTTGCATATGAGACGTGGAAGACTAGGAATGCAATAGTGAAAAAGTGGTTGATCAATTCTATAAAGCCTGCTATTATGGGATTTTTCATTCACCTTTGTACGACTAAAGAAGTATGGGGAGAGGTTGCTCGAACATATTATGATGGCTCTGATATTTCTCAAATTTATGAATTGAAGGTAAAATCGTTTCGGCTTCGTCAAGAAGGTCGTCATGTTGGTGTTTATCATACTGACCTCAAGTTTGTTTGGCAAGAGTTAGATCAACGGAGATCAATCAAGATGAAATGTGCTACTGATTTCAACACACTTCGTGAAGAAATTCAATTGGACCGTGTTTATGCATTCTTGGTGGGTTTGGATGTTATATTTGATAAGGTACGCAATGATATTTTATGTACTCAACCCTTACCATATGTCGATGAGGTGTTTTTTGTTGTTAGGCATGAAACACAATGACATGCCATTATGATGGGTGAGAGTAACGTGAACAACCAAAGAGGGACACCATCAATGGCTTTAGTATCTCAGCCACCTGCCATTTTCCGTCATACTAATTCTTCTAATTCATCTTCGAATTCTTGTCCTTTTACCCGAGAAAACAAAGATGATTTGAAGTGTACATTATGTGGGCAAACCTTTCATACTGAAGAGACATGTTTTTTAAGCATGGGGTACCCGATTGGTTTCCAAAATTGAAGAAAAAATTGTGTGCTAAGTAGCGCGCAAGTGCTGGACAAATGGAGGCTGTGCCTCATTTGCTACTGCCACACCAATTGCTAAAGAGGCCGTGCCTCCCTTGCTTCGTCATATTACACATTGTGACTTGTCCTCGAACACAAGTACTATGGGGCGTATTATTTTAGCCTCAAACACTGAGCATCATATAGGTTGGATTCTGGACTCTAGTGCAACAGATCATATGACATATGATAAGAATGTGTTTTAATATATGGCAACGTCTCATAGAAAATGTGTGGCAATTGTGAATGGTATCATTACACTTGTTGTTAGTGCTGACACCATGTATCTCACTCCCTCTCTTCCTTTACATCGCTGCTTACTTGTTCCATCTTTATCACATCATTTATTATCAATACCACATGTACTGAACAATTGGATTGTGTTGTTCTAATTTATCCGTCCTTTTGTCTACTTCAGGATATTTAGACTAAAGAGATAATTGGGCATGGCACTAAGAGAAAGGGGTTGTACTATGTGGATGACGTCATTCCTAGTAGAGCTAATGCGGTTCGAGCATCTCGCACTAGAAGAAAAAAGTTCATCGATCACGGTGAATGCTTGTGATAAATTGTAATCCACCACGGGCACTGTGCCCGTTAGTAATCTGGACGTGATAAAAAGTCTCAGTTTCTACCACGGGCTATGCCTGTTGTCAAACATAATGTAACCACGAATTGTGCCCGTGATAGATTGGAATTTAACATCACGTGTTAGGACCACTGTGAATTATTTATTGACCACGGTTAATGCCCGTTATAAAAAAATTTCCACAAATAAAAAAAAATCTATTTAAATTACAGAATTTCATATTTATTACAATATAATAAATTACAAAATAACCAAAACCGAAAAAGAAATCAATATGATAATTAGGAAAATTTATACTATTTATTAACAGAAGGTTCTTTGTCAACCAAAATTACAGAAAATTGCGGTAAGAATCACTTCACTTCAATTCAAATAGATTATGATTATGAATAAATATGTAAAACACAAAATAAAATAAATGAAATGTAAAATGAGGGAAACCGCACGTCTCCCTTCTTCTCCCCCTTTTCTCTCTACCCTTATCTCCAAATGCATAATTGCTCCACGTTTTCCTCATCACAATAATGTCACTTTCCCCAAACTCACGTATTTTGTAACCCAAACTGCTTCCATACTTTATAATGTTTAATTCCTTTTCAAACTCTACTGAAGTAAGAATTAATCTGCAAGTTTCAGTTTGTAAGACAGATAAAAAGTCCACCCATTGATGCACTCAAGTGGCTAACATTTCATGTAAAATTTAGATAACCCTATATTTGTTATTTGGTATAACTTATGATATGTTGGATCGATGCATGCATACCGCCATGGTGATCTCTGACTACAGCACAAGGGAGACACATACCCAGCACAAAGGAAGACGCAAGTATGCGGCCATGACGACCTCTGATTGCAGGTCAGCTTCTCCAGTCAACATAGCCTTCCCATTTAGTGCTGAGCTGCTGTTCTTGCCCCTACAGTAACCATTACCAAAACTCATGAGGTTTAGGAAAAACCAGGCACGAAAGGAAATAAAGTGTAAGGGATGAAAGAAAAAAAAGGATAAAGAAAGAAAGAGGAACCCGCCATTTTCTCTTTTGTGCGCCCTCTTTTTTTTTTTTTTTTTCCCATTTGGGGATTCAATTTAATTTGGATCGGATCCCTGGTGCCATAGGATTTTGATTAGAAATAAAAAGTAGCGACTGAAGATTTAAAGAGTTGTGAAATTTTCAAATCTCAAAGATGTTTGAAATTTCTCAAAATTTCGGTGTCCCGCCTTTTCTAAATATTTTTCATTATGTGTATGATTATACCACACATTATGTCCATGGTTGATAACAAAAATGCATTTGTAGAACTAACAATATTGACCACAAGCATTGTCCGTGGTGGCTTAGTATATTTACAACGTGCAGGTCATTCACTGTTATTTTACAACGGGCTAAGATTTGTCTGTGATGAAAAATTATTTTTTATGACGTGCTTATTATGCCCATGGTAAATTTTCATTTTTACAACGAGCTCATAAAGTCCATGGTAAAATTGTCGTGATAGATGTGTTGTTTTCTTGTAGTGTCGTGCTAATAATTTACAAGAAGTATGGTTATTTCATCACCAATTGGGCCATGCATCTTTTGGGTATTTAAGGCGTATGTTGCCTAGTCTATTTAGTGGAATAAGTGAATCAGATTACATTGTGAAGTATGTATTCTTGCTAAAAGCCATCGTGCTTCGTTTCCTTTTAGTATGAATAAAAGATCATTTCTCTTTGATCTTGTGCACTCTGGTGTTTGGGGGCCTTCTCTAGTTGTTACTCATTCCAAAAGTTTGTTACATTTGTTGACTATTGCACTCGTATGACTTGGCTATATGTGTTAAAAACTAAGAGTGATGTTGGTATGGTGTTTCGATCTTTATCTCAAATGATTCAGACGCAATATTCTTCGGTTATTAAAGTTCTCCGTCTATGTGATTAACTGTATGCCGTCTCGGGTTGTTGGGTTTCAAACACCCATCCAAGTTCTCACTCAACATGCTCCGGTGGTGTCTACTAATACTCTCACCCCTCAAGTGTTTGGGTGTGTGGCTTATGTTCATATTCAAAAAATGAATGGTAGTAAGTTGGATCTGTGTGCCTTAAGGTGTGTCTTTGTGGGTTTTTTGTCCCAACAAAAAAAGGTATAAGTGCTATCATCCTGAGACTTGGCATATGTATGTCACCATGGATGTGACTTTTTTTGAATTCGAGTATTTTTACACTCCAGTGTCTTCAACTTCAGATCACCAGGGGGAAAACACTATTGGTGATCTAGGCTGGTTGGACCTAGGGGGAGATGTGCTTGTCGAAACATATCCGGATGCACCTGTTGCACCTACTACTGCCATCGAAAAACCCTCGACTGCAGGTGCCGAAACTGGTATAGTAGAGTTTCAGCCAGCTCTTGTCGAGAACAGGGTAAAGCTTCAGCCAGTTCTTGCCGAGAATCAGGGGGAGTTTCAGTCAGCTTCTGTAAAAAGAAACAGTGCCCAATCACCGTGTGTGGTCGAACCATCTTTTGCTCAATCACGACAGAATCTTGCCAAGCCCGTCAGTGTGTTCCCCTCTCTCTAGCTCCACAATGTCGTCCAATACGTCTTCTCTGAATATACGTGAGGTAAGTATTATAGATGATTATGTAACTAATCCAAATAATGATGTGAGTAAATATAAATTGCCACCAAGACAAAATTGAGGTGTGCCCCTTGATAGGTTTTCTCCCGAAGGGAAGGTAAAGTATCCAATAGCCAACTATGTATCATGCAATAGTCTTGCAACGAAGCGTCAAGCCTTAGTGAACAATATGGAGTCTATTCAAGTGCCAACCTGAGTGGAGGAAGCTTTAAAATATCCGAAGTGGACAAAAGCAATAGATGAAGAGATATTGGCGTTACAGAAAAATAATACCTGGGAAGTAATGGTGCTACCAAAAGGGAAAAAGACAGTTGGATGTCAGTGGGTATTTACAATTAAATACAAGGCTGGTGGATCAATAAACAGGTACAAAGCAAGGTTTCCATTATGCTAGGATGTAAGCCGGTAGACACTCCTATTGTTGAAAAACATCATTTGTGTTTGGATCCGAATCAGAAACCGGTTGATAAAGGTAGATATCAAAGTCTTGTAGGGAGACTAATTTATTTGGCTCATACTCGTCCGGATATCGCCTATGTGGTGAGTGTTGTGAGTCAGTTTATGCACTCATCAAGTGTGGATCATATGGCTGCTGTTACACGTATTTTAGCATATTTGAAATCTGCACTAGGGAAAGCAATATTGTATGGAAGGCATGAGCATTTGAGAATTGAAGGGTTTACCGATGCTGATTAGGCATGTGATGTAACTAATAGGCGGTCTACTTCTGGTTATTTTACTTTTATTGGAGGGAATCTGGTTACATGGCGAAGTAAAAAACAGAAGGTGGTGTCATGATCATCTGCTAAGGCTGAGTATAGGGGTATGGCTTAGGGAATTTGTGAGGTCATTTGGTTACGAAAACTTCTTTGGGGTCTTGGTTTCAAGCTGAAGGAGACCATGAAATTATATTGTGATAATAAGTCAGCGAAATATATAGCTAATAATCCAGTACAACATGATAGAACGAAACATGTGGAGGTTGATCGACATTTTATCAAAGAGAAGGTTGAGAAGAAGATTGTATCGATACCATTCGTGATTTCTTAGGAGCAACTTGCAGATGTTCTTACTCATGCCGTATGTAGTAGAAAGTTTGATGACTCACTTGTCAAGTTGGGCATATGTGATATCTATGCGCCAACATGAGAGGGAGTGTAAACGTGAGTTAATATTAAAAGGTCATGTAAAGATTGTGTAAATATTTGGAGTCCTTTATTAGGAAGGATATATGTTTATGTCCTGTATTGTTTCCTATGGAACAAGAATTGTATGTGTATATATTTCAATTATGTAATACAATGAAATTGAAGTCGTAAATTTCTACAGGGTATCAGAGTGAGGGAGCGAGCCCATACTGTATTGCCACATGATGGGTGGGTCCCCTTGGCCCTGCAAATGATGGTGGGTCCTTTGGCCTCAGGTGTAGGGTGAGTCCTCTTGGCTCCACGTGGTTGTCGATATGTGGATCTCCCACGTGTGACCCAATAATTGGGTCCCACGTGAGGGGGCGTGTTGAAATGTCCAACATTGACCGTATCAATGACAAAAGAAGAGTTTAAATACCCTAATCCTACTCCAACTAATACCGAGGCCTTTCGTGATAAAACCTCACACCTAACAGATTGTGCAGGTGGTAGTTACCAAGTTAGGGACAATATCGGTGTTGTTCAAAATGGGCCTTTGACCCATCTCTCTGATAATTCTACATGAGCATGTACACCAAATGGGCAGGATCCCATAAACTTCGCCACCTAAGGAGACGCAAGCTACAAAACCTAAGCCCGGGGTGGCATGACCGCCAAAACTAGTCACAAGAGGTCAACTATCGAATATGGCCGCACAAAGTAGTCACCGCAGTTTAGAGACAAAACGAAGTGGATCCGACCGACCAACTGCTACTGAAAGTCTATCACAAAATGGTGGGGAGAAGGAAGATGAGAACATGAAAAAAAAATAGGAAAAAACCTAAAAAAATAAAAGTGTCACGGGAGGTGGTGGGGGCGGCTAGAGGAGGAGAAGAAGAGGGGTGACAGGGCGGAAAGTGATAAGGGAGAATAAGCAGAGAGAAAACAAGGTGGGAAGGAGACAGAGGGGGGAGGGAAAGAAAGAAGGGAGAAGCAGAGAGATGGTATGGTGGGAGAGAGACAGAAGGGATGCATGAAGGTTTACCACCGGCTGCAAACCGGAGCAAGGGATCGCCGACAGTGAAAATTGAGATCTAGGGTTTGTTCATTGGGTTGCTAAACCAACCTTAATGTTTGAAAGGGTGGTGCATGTACTAAGCAATCTCAGCCCCTGTTTTAGCTTTACCCCAAGCTATGAAACTCTATTTTAGTTTTATAGCTTTGAGTCCTTTATTTCCTCAGATCGTGAATGATGATAAAGTTAGGGTAAATGACAAAACACTACCTCAACTATTGGTGTCACGACACTTTCATACCTCATTTTTTTAAAATTGACAATGTTATACCTCATCTTACGAATTTGTGCCAATGTCATACCTCCATCAGTTTTTCTGTTACTTTTTATGTTAAGTGCTGACGTGGCTACATGCGGGGCCCACTCACTAATCCAACTAGATTAAAAATTTATTAAATATAATTTTTAATAATTAAAAATTAAAAAAATTAATTTTTTTATAATATTAAATCTCTCTCTCTCTCCCCCACCTCTCATCTCTCTCTCTTCTCTGCATCCCCAAAACCCCTTCCCACCCGTCCCCCCCCCCAACCTTCCTCCACCACCCTCCCCAAAAACCCAAATACCTGTGTCCCCCCTCCCCCAAAACCCAGCTCCCCTTCTCCCATTGACCAATCAGGAATCAAGGGGGGAAAAAGAAGAGAAGAACAAAAAAAAGGAAGTTTTCCTTCCTTCTCGTCGGTACTTGCACCCACACACCCAACCCAACCAACTCCGGCGATTTTCGCCATTTTTTCCGTCGAATCACCACCATCCAACACCCACAACCTCTTCCACAACCTCCCCTCTACGATCTCCACCCAAATTTGGGGATTTTTAAGCCCAAAAATCGTGTAAAACCGTGCGGGTGGCCGGAGGTGTTCCACGGCGATTCCTAATCTCTACAACCTTCAACCCAAAATCACAGCAAGCTTTGTACTTGCTTCGCGTAGGGGAGATGCAGAAGCTTTTCGTTTCTTTTTTTTTTTTTTCTTTGGAAATTGGCGAATTCAAATTTTAGGGTTAGGGTTTGGGTGGAATTGGGATATTTACAGGGATTAATTTGGTGAGGGTGATGGGTGCGTAGGAGGAGGGGGAAGAGCGCCAATGGGAGGGAGGTGGAGATGGAGGAAGAGAGGGCGGCGGCAGGGGGGTGGAGCACGGGTCGATGGGAGAAGGGGAGCTGGGTTTTGGGGGAGGGAGGGACATAGGTATCTGGGTTTTTGGGGAGGGTGGTGGAGGAAGGTTGGGGGCGGGGGGGACGGGCTGGAGGGGGATGGATGGGAAGGGGTTTTGGGGATGTAGAGAAGAGAGAGAAGAGAGAGAGATAGAGATTTAATATTATAAAAAAAAATTACTTTTTTTAATTTTTAATTATTAAAAATATATTTAATAATTTTTTAATCCAGTTGGATTAGTGAGTGGGACCCGCACGTAGCCACATCAGCACTTAACAGAAAAATTCTCAGAAAAACTGACGGAGGTATGACATTGGCACAAATTCGTAAGATGAGGTATGACATTGTCAATTTTAAAAAATGAGGTATGAAAGTGTCGTAACACCAATAGTTGAGGTGGTTTTTTGTAATTTACCCATAAAGATGTACGAATTAAATTAAGATCAATATAATGCATGCACATATTGGTTGAAATATACTTCATAATTTGCATATCAATGATTAGTGTATCATGCATGTAAACAAGTGTAGAAAATTAGACAAAAGCAATTAATTGATGTAGATCATATGACGAAGTGGATTGAGGAATAAGTCAAAAGGTGCAAATCGCGCATCAAGAAAAAAGCTTTGTAAATTTGGTCTCTGATGGCAGATTTGGTCCATTACCGGTCATTTCAAAGAGAGTAGAAAAATGCATCAAATTCACCATGAATGAACGCTTCGCTGTTAGGTTTGTGATTTTATTAATTATCAATTCATAAACTTAAAGATTTCTCATACTTTATGGTGGATTTCAGTGTTCTTGTTCTTTATGCTTAACATTGTTTGATCTTCTCCTTACCATGATGATATCTTTCTATCACTGCTCCAACATAGTCATTCTTATTCCACGCAAACATAAGAAACTAATAGTAACTAACATTTTGTTTCTCTATGATTAATGTTGTTTGATCTTCTCTGTCATGTTGCATTCTTTCGTTTATGGCGATTTTCTTGTATGAGCAATTAGGTTTGACATGTATAGACAACAAATATGAATTGTTGGTTACTAAGAATCGACTAAAAAGAGGTTCGCATAGACAAATAATTAAGTTTATGCTTTCATCTTAGTATTTTCCTTTCTATTATCTACCATAATGATTCAATTATCAAAAGAGAATTGTTCAACTATTTACAGTCTTCTTAGCTATAAAAAAACTAATTGAAGTCTTCTTTCAGTTCAAGTATTGAAGTTTTCCAAGTATTGTCTGTATAAAGTATATGCAGCTAGTTGATTTCACGGTAGTTTGCAGAGATAAACATGCGAGCAAATGAATTAATTGTTGTGAAGTACTAATAATTTCCGATGCCACTAACCTATATTTGCTAGTATCGTGCTATTCCATGCTTTCTTTTTCGCATACCACAAATAGATCTAACATACAACCTTTCCCAGACAAGAAAGAGAAAGATATCCGATAATTATACATAAGATGCTCTAGAAAAATTTTAAATAAACCAAACAAATTAAAACCTTATTTATACAAAGTACAATTAAACATGATGAGTTGGCAAACACAGGTGTATTATTAAGATATAGGAGCTTGGAGCACTAATCATATGAATTGACTGGATATTTTAGACATACCAAAAGCTGTGCCAATGTTCTTGAAACAACAAACATATTCAAATCAAAACTCCTTGGAGGAGGTATATACAGGGTCCTCCTAACCAACCCCACATACATTTATATATGTGTGTGTAGGTGATGAAAACCAATCAGCTAATGGTATTGTTATTATTATTAGACCCCCCACAAGGCAGGATTTGAAAGCATGGCCATTGCTAGCAAACAGAAGAACAAGTCTACCTATTGGATACCTAGATTTGAAGAAACCCCACTATGCATACAGAATTTATTTTATTTTTAATTTTACTATTTTAGAGAAAGGGAAGAATTCGAAACTATTCTAATAATTTAGGAAGATGAGAGTTTTGAATTCGGAACACATAAGTAGAAACCCGACGTCCTTATTCACTGAGATATTGGACTACATGTGCATACAAATAAATACATGGAACCTATCTCATTTATTAGGGCTACCTACAAAGATATTTTTTTTTTTAAATTTATCAATTATTTTACTTTGCAGGGGGGACTGAAGAAGGAATGCAGGGGGGACTGAAGAAGGAAATTTTTTTGGGTAGGTATGTGAAAGTGAAACCCACCACTCACATTTTGTACGGGAATCTAATATATGGTTGGATGAGGAGTTGGAATCCACTTAAAACTTAAAAGGAGGGCTTGATGTGAAGAAAAAAAAGAGTAAGATTCTCTCCCCTCTTGTTTTTTCTCCTCTTTCCTCCCTTCCTATTTGAACGGTCACGGTTAAGCCACGTCAGTATTTTATATTAATTTTTTATAGAAAGATATAGACAAAATAAAAAAAAATGTGAGAAGAGAGGATGGAAGGAAATGAAAAGAGGAGGGAAGAGAATCCTAGTTGAGAATGAGAAAAAAAAAACATGAATTTTGGAATAGGGCACTAACATGGTTCCAAAGGCCTTTAACAACCTCGGTTCCTTCTTTTTCGTACGTGGAAAGATGAATTCCACTTGATTCAAACCCTCTATCATTGTTCCCTTAACTTAATTAAAAATATGAACTCTTTGCCTAGCCTTCAATTATTGATCATGAAAAAGAAAGGTGAGACCCAATGTGTCCCATTTTTTAATAGAAAAATGATAAAAAAAAAAATTAGTCTCTCACAAACTTTTATTTAAGCTTTTTATTATTTTTATTTGATTTATTTAATTAGATGATAGAAAATAAAATTAAAAAGTATGTGAAAAATTAAAAATAGTGTATACAAATCGTCTCTCTTTTCAAAATATGAAACTCTCTCGTCCTCGTAGTCCTCCATATCATGATCGATCCTTCAGGTCTTTCTAGTCTTTGGAGAGAAAAAAAAAATAAAGAAACGTAGTTTGGAATTAGATATTGTTTGTAGCTAGGTACACTTACAACTCATTAGAGTAAATTGTAGCTATGATCTCTTAACTTTAACTCAATTGGAGCAATGGTCCCTCAACTAAAAATCCATTACCATTGGTCCCTCAACTTTAATTCAACTGGAGAAATGGTCCCTTAACTTTAACCCAATTGTAGCAATGGTCATTTCAACATAACTCGTTTTGACAAATTTTTTGATGTAGTTGATGAAAATGACCATAATTACACACTTTGATGAGTTGAGGGACCCTAATTATATAAATGGTTATTCCAACATAACTTATTTTGACAAAATTTTGATGAAATTGATGAAAATGACTATAGCTACACATTTTGATAAGTTGAGGGACTAATGGTAATGGATTTTTAGTTGAGGGACCATTGCTCCAATTTGATTAAAGTTGAAGGACCATTGCTACAATTTACTCCAACTCATTATATATCATTAGTATATGAAACTCTTGGATGGCATTATATATATAAGATACGGTCTGTCACAAATCCCTCTTGCTCCCACCAACCCAAACCGTATGATCTTATAACAAATAATAATGCCAAATCGATTTCATGTGTACTTAACCAACCAGAATATATTAAAGCTCTATATATAATATACACTTTATGATATATGTATGTGTGTATGTATGTATAAAGATAGCATGGGAAAGAAGAAGAACCTTATGGCAGCTCTAAAATGCTGGTGTCAGTGTTCATGTTGGCTAAACAATATTGGTCCTAAGATATACGTGTAGAGTACTTGCTGTATGCCTTGTATAGAGATTTTAACACGTGTTTGGCTCTAGAGAATTGGTCCCCGCATTGAAGGTCGAGCCAAAGAGGCGGTGGTCAGTCTTTGGAACATACCTGGAAATATATACAAACACACACATAATAATAATATATATGATTGTGTATTTTTGTGTTGTACGAAATGGCTATTGGTCGGGTATGACAAACACTTTGATCACATGGATTCACATGTGACCCAGATGTCTTTTCTGGAATTGTCATGGGATAGCAAATGGATAGCTCATGTGTGTATATGGGGCGTTGGTCGAACATGTCAGAAGAAGTTTTACCCTCTTAACATGCATGGTTGAAATAGATTGATGACGGAATATATATCTATGAATAAGTGGTATGCGTGTGTTCGTGGATTATTGGTATATACTACCAATATTGTATTATTTGCAGGCATGAATATTGCAGTTGTTTTGTGAGTCGTCGAGGACCAATTACTTGTGAAGGAGTCAATGATTGAATTCCAAGTCCGCTTTCTAAAACATTGAATATGGAAGGAAGGGCCAAGAAAGCGTCTTCGTCCTCGTGGTCTCATTAAATGTGAGAAGCCAAAACTTCGAAAGAAAACGATGAAGAACAGACACACTTGTTCATGCCCCCTCGAAAAATAATGTTTTTGTATTGGTGTTTGGTGAAGTGCAGCAATTAGGGTTTACCAGCCAGCTTAGAAAGCAATAATGCGAACTTTTTTGACAAAACAATTTAGATTTGGCCACTCACATATTCCTAGATTCCTCCTATGAGTTCAATCTTGCAGATTAATTTGTCCATAACAATATAAAATCTTGTCAGTCCACATGGACTATAGGGAGAAGCAAATAATATTGCAAATGAACTAATGTCACATGTACTAAAATGTTGCTTTGGGAAATAAAATAAATAATCGAGTTGATTAACTAATAAGTGATTTATGCTAGGAGAGATGTTATTTAAATGGGCTATAACTACAAATTAAGTAAACTGAAAAGTTAATGGTTATCGAGATTCTGAAATAGTTAACTATGTGTTTTTTTATTCTAAAAATTAAGCAAGAAACTTCAAAAGGTGCAAGTAGCTTTATGCGTTGGATCTCCTATGTGACAAGTTATGAAGTGATTGAATTTCTAGTAACCATGATTATAGTTTTTTGTTGTTTTAAAGTGTTGGTTCAATCGTGTTCTTCTCGAATAATGATATTAAGAATTGAATGTTGGCGTAACGAGAAATAGAACAGGTAAGAGCGATCATTGACAAATCCTATAACATTTATCTAGTGTCCACCAGAAAAGATAGAAGTTTGTTTAGTGATAACATGATAAATACTACAAACCCTAGCACCCTAAAGGTGGATTTTACACAAAGTAAAAAATAAAAAGACAAAAAATATTTTTTCGTCTTAAAATTCTATTTTGATTAATAAAAGGACATTATTCCGCCAAACCCCAGCTGTCACACACTATGTCTATGGTGGTTATATATATATATATATATATATATATATATATATATATATATTTTTTTTTTTTTGAACAAACGATATTATCTACATTAAGAAAGTGGGTTGAACTTTACAATGAACTAGCAATAATATGGTTCAAATTTACTTTTGGCGAAAATAGAACCTAAGACCTCTCATTTACAAAATGAGGAGGAATACCACTAGATCGTAATACTAAGTGTGTTTACCAAATTAGTAAGTTGATATATATTGTGTTTTTCTTCTAGGACCTTTTAGTGTTAATTTCAAACATCTTAACATTATTAATCTAGAGTAGTGCTATCTATATACCATTTTTACTTCTCACACATTCCTCTCAATTTTCGGCTGTCGGATCAAATGAATTGACGAAGCTCAATGGTTGAAAATTAACAAAGGTATGTGAGAGGTAAAAATGAATGTGTGAATAACACTATTTTTAATTTATTGATCCGAAAAGTATATAGAGAAATATTTCCATCCTCTCTCCAAGGGTTATTGGAGAAGCTTACGGTATGCTGCAGCAGCCAGCATATCTGTATTGGAAAGTGATTTACCATCTCTAACTTCTCTTTAACTAAGTTCATAAGAATAAAAATAAACACACAGGAAACATATAGAAGTATCCCCAGTCAGCTTCACATCCAATAAAGATCCCTTGCGATTAATTAATGACAGACATTACTGAACAATCTGGAAATGAATCCTCTTCTAATTATGGGTATAATATGGTCAGGGTTTGCTGCCCCGTGTCTCTTTTGTGCTCTCTTTCTCTTACTTCTTGAAAAATGTCCAACCAGTTAATAAAATTAAAAAAACTAAAAACCAAAAACAAAATTAAAAAACTAGCAGCCGCTGAATCTCCACATACTCCGACACCCACCACCCCAGCGACCTTACACTAGGGGTGGGCAAACGGATCCTGGGCCCGCGGGTAGGGGCGGGTATTAGCAGTACGGGGCGGGGCGGGCCTTTGAAATTTTAGGTTCAGGCCGGTTTCAAAAGTATAGAAAAACGGGTACCCTGACCGGCCCGTTTACAAAAATACCCGGTGTTAGGTACTGTTACTGTCTCCCAGGCCCACTTATTTTTTGTTCCTCCCTGTGGGCCGTGACAGTTCTCACTCGAGAACACTCTACACACACACTTTCCCGGAGCACAGACATTTCACGCGAACCTTCTCCCTCCCCCAATCTCTCGAACCTTCTCCTTCCCGGAGCACAGACACACCACACCCACACCCCACCGATGAAGATCTCGATCTCCACGCTCTTCAATGACGAGCGAATCCTCTGCAACCACGTGTTCTCATCCTCTGCCTCGATTTGCGAGTCCTGCTTCACGGACATTTCACGTGAGGCGGCGACTTTGCTCTTCGGCTTCCCCCAAGTTCTGGTGGCGGTGAAAAGCAAGAAGAACTCTCTCGACATCTTCCGCCTCCTCGACATGTACACTGCTATCTCCGAGAACTGGTCGGAGATCGAATCCATCTTCGGCTTTGAATCCACGGTTGCCGTCCCTTCTCAGGCGCTCAACTCGCTCATCAAACTCAGCGAATCGGTGCTATCTGTGCTCTTCAATTTCGAGTCCATGGTCCAGAAAGACTCGTCGAAATCCGTCCCCACCGGTGGCGGGATCCACGATCTGATTCTCCCCCCATCTCTGCAACTTTCCTAATTTATTTGTTTGTTTTATGCCCATAATTTAATTTCTGTTTTATGTCCTGATTCGATTCGATTTCGAACTCGAATCCGAACTTGATCGAGTGCAAATTCGACTAGGAATCTGGGTTTTGGTCCTGGATACTGAAAATTAGAAGAAAAAAAAAGAGGGTACCCGTTGGACCCGTAGGAACCGGCCCTTTTTATACGGGCCGGGTTAGGTTCGATTCTCAGTTTGAAAATAGTAAAACCCGCCCCGCCCCGGCCCGTTGTATTTTCAAGCGGGTCTGGTCCAGTCCCTTCAATTTTGGGCCCGACCCGGCCCATGCCCACCTCTACCTTACACCACTGGCAGCAACCCCCACTCCTACTCTCCGCCGGCAAAGCCTTGTCTCCTCGGAAATTAAACTAAAAGCTAACAGCATAGTAGACCTAATTGGATTCGGCCCACCATACTCTCAGTAAATAGATTACAGTTTCATGTTAATCATGAAGTTGACATTACCGAACAACTCTCTTATCGTTTTACTCTGACTAGATCTTTTACAATTTCATCTTTATCATGATTTTTACATTACCCAACCAAAAATCTATTAAAGAATGTGTTGACCCTAAAAACTACCAAGCCTACGTGGCGCGCAGGCTGAGTAATCTATGAGCTAACTATGTCATTCGGTTGTGTACAGTAGGGGTGGGTTCAAAAAATCGAAAACCGAAAACCGAACGGAACCGAAACCTAAAAAACCAAACCGAATAAAAAACCAAACCGAATTGAAAAAATCGAACCGAACCAAAAGAATTTGGTTCGGTTCGGTTTTAGTGGTCTAGAAACCGAACCGAACTAATCAAATTAATATGTTTTTAATTTTATTTATTTAATTATTTGTTTTGGGTATTAATTTTTAAACCCAATTTGTAAGCCCAATGTGTTGCCAAAATCAGAAATGTATTTATGCATCTGCTACTTTTCCTATAACTACAAGGAAGAAGTCGTATAAAAAACAGGACCTAAAATGGTGATACCAAAATGGTGCTAACTCCTTGTTCTTGTTTAATCTGGCTTCTTGCTTCAAGTATTTGTATGCTTATTCATTACTTCATTGCTTATTGTTATATGCAGTGATAATGTATTGGTTTTGATCAAGTGTTTTCCCTTTTGATTTTACTTCTGCCGACTAAATAGCAAATTACATTACTAAATGATCGATAATACATACAAAGAGAGCATAATCGTTATATGACCCTCGTTGGTTCAAAGTGGGTTATAGTATGATAATGCTCTCATTGTACGTACTATCGTGATAAAATAATTTAGCTCATGTCCACTAACCTATACCAGCTCTTTATATTATTCATAGTTAAGAGTTGAGGTATGAAGAAAATGATAGAAAGTAAAATTTTCTAAAAAGAAATCTATTTACAGTTAAACTTTAAACCCAAAATATTTAAAAAAGCCTTTATGTTATGATTCTAGTTGAACTTTAAATGTTTATTTTCATTGTCTTTGATTCTAGTTGGAATATTTATGTTATGATTGCGTTGGAGATGTTAAAATTTAAGAATTCAATTTTTTTCATTTTTTGAAAAAAAAAAAAAAAAAAACCCGAAACCGAACCGAAAAAAAACCAAACTGAAAAAAACTAAAAAAAAAAATGAACCGAACCGAAATTTCGGTTCGATTTTGATTTTGGCAAAAAACCGAACCGATTTGAACCGAACCCACCCCTAGTGTACGGGGCGTGCCAACTCGACGGCCGAACTCGGCCGGTGAGTAAAATTTGTAGATGTTGCATTGGTCGCGCTGCTGACTTCTTGATCTTGCGACTGCGGTCGAGGAAGGAACAATTCTCGGCCTTCGGGTTTTGAGCCTGAAGACAAGGCTGCTATTTTTGCAAAGTTCAATATCAAATTCGGCTGTCAATGTGCCGAATGTAGTAACCTGGTAACACCTCACTTCACCGAGAAGGCTAATGAGATGACCTCGACCAACAAGGATTCAGAAATCCTTCTCGACCGAAACTTGGATAGATAACCAATCGGCCTCGACGCAGTGCTATTTATCCAAACTGAAGGTGCTCCGCGGTCGAATGATTCTACGACTACAGTGCTGTTTATTCAAACTGAAGATGTTCACCGGTTGCTTTCACAGTGCTGTTTATCCAAACTGAAGGTGTGTTGGCGAAAAGGAAAATAAAAATCTCAAGGTTGTTGAGAGGTTTCGCGTAGAGCAAAGGTTTGCGTAGGGCAGATTTGTGTGTTGAGTTGGAGAGCCCTTCCATTGCCACTGCCTCTGTATTTATAGTAGCTGTCTTTCGTTTAGCACGGTCTGGACTTGTAGAATTTGATTCCAATTCAAACTCGTCAGCCAAAACTTCAGCCAAAGACTTCTCAAGATATGCGATAGCCTATCCTTTAGCTGTCATAATCATCTGACTCTACTTCACCATTATTCAAAAAGAACATTTGTTTTTCTTCCTTATCCTTTGCATGCCTCAAAAGAAACCGTGCCCTCATACTATCTCCGAGTCCAACTAGGAAACCGTGCCCTCACATCAATGTTTTCCTTCTTTATTTCCATCATGTTGATCTAGGTGGCGCTTTTGCATGCAAAGTTACATGGGATAAAATCCCAACAAGCACATTCACGTGGCCACATCCAAAAGCATATACCATTTGGCACCATATTTATCTATTGCGGCATATCCCAATATTCCATACGTTCAAATCAATTTGGATTTTATTACTTCCCGAGTCTAATAAAGATATAATAGAATTATAGTTGCACTATGTCAACTATCCCTGTGACTCACACTTTGTACGTTGCCTGCATGGAATCCCATCCTCATTCATTAAGTGCAATATCCGATCTGCCACGCGCTAAAAATGGGATTGCATGGATAAAATTGCATGGAATTATCCAAATACCAAGACCTCATCAGCTCGAATTGTTTAGCTAAAGATAAAAGAATCCCAATGTTGCTGGTAAGCGAATTGCTGCTTGCAACCTCCTTTTTGGCATATGAAAGTGGCAAGGTAATTTAGAAAATTATTAAAAGATAATTATCATGATTAAAAATCATAATATTACCCTTTAACAATAACTATCTTAACTTTCTTATCCAACGGTCTAGAATCATGCTTATTCAACGTTCTTGACTGCTTGGGCCGATATTGTAAAATCGGGTCCAAACAGAATGACATTATTTGAATTTTCTATTTAAGTAATAAAAAATTGGAAAATTTCATGACAACCTTTATAATTTGAAAGGTAAGTGCCGAACTTGAATTTTCAAAGGGCATCAAGATTGTTTCTCCATTTGTATCTGAGATGCATCGAATAAGTAATAGTTGCAATACTTGCCCTTATAATTTGAGACGTGTATTTTCTCAAAAGGCTCTTCAATAATTATAAATAGGCGAGTCCCATGTAGTTATGAATTACTTTCTATCATTTGAAGCGTTAAAGAAAAAGACTTGGGCTAACTTTTATTTAATGAAAAACCACCCTAAACTATTATTTAATAAAAAAAGGCTCAAATTTTAATCATAAGGACACAAAACTTATATCTCAGACCCTACAAAAACTAAAACACATGGGCTCAACAAAAAGCCCAAACCGGATATCAATTAATATTCCAAAATTGACCCTAATAGAGCCTAACCCAGGCCATTAATATCAGTCATCCCTCCAACGCCATTAATATTAGCATACCAACCCCTTCAAACCGCATTAAAAAATTGAAACCTCCATTGCTCGAAGCCTCAAGTTCTCAAACCAATTTCAAGTTTGATTCAAGTTTTCAAACAATAATCTACACATCAAATCTGAAATTTATCAACTCAAAAACTCCATTTGAAGACGAAAATTTGAAAAAAAATCGAGATATATATTTGCAGAGTCCAAATCGGAGAAACACATGTACGAACCTAGAAATTATGATAGTCTTGATGATTTCTTACTTTGATTTACTACATATGTATATTTGCATGCTTCGAAACACAGGTACCACAAAATTTCTGATATTCTCAATGATTTTACAGTAATATATAAGTTTGAATGCTTCAAATTCATTGAATGAGCAATGTTTCTGCAAAATGGTTTTTTTTTTACTTCACTTTGATAATTGCTCGTTTTCTTATAACCTTTAAATAGTCTTTTCTTCCCCTCATATGTTGGTTACTTTGCTTAAATAATTTAAATATAATCAACATTCTATTCCAGTGGTTCCAGAAACAGTATAGTTTTTTTGTTTCTGTTTGATAAACAGTATGGATTCAGAATCAATATGGTGTTTTAGTTCATTTTCTTAAATAACATGCCCAATTCTGATGTAGATCCACCAATACTTCAGTATTTTAAGTTAAGTTTCATAAGTACTCTGAGTTATATTGATTGATAAATAGTGTGGCCATGTTGCTGTGGACCCAGAATCAATGTGGTTTTCTAGTTGTGATCTATTTAGGTATAGATCAATAAATAGTTCAGTTTTCTGGTTCACTTTAATAAAAAGTGTGGTTTTTTTAGTTCACTTTGATAAATAGTGTGGTCCAACTTAAATATAATCAACATTCTATTTCAATGGTTCAAGAAATAGTATAGTCTTTTTGTAATCAACATTCTATTCCGAATAACAAAAAAGTCATTAATATCACACTTGGATGCATACACACGCCAAAGACAACTATCAGATTCCTTCCTAGAACACTCAGTACTAATGCGATTCTTATCATTCTTCAAATACTCCAAATCAAAACCACATTCAACAAAAAACTTCTTCAACTTATCTCGGAAATCAACACAACCTTCCTTAAAAACTTGCCCCTCAGATTCTATGTAACTATCCTATTCACATGACATATAATTGTGGACACCATGAGAACCATACTTCCCTAAATGATCATTTTCACTAACAACAACCATAGAGTTTGATGTACGGCGAGAAGAAGATATGCTTTCCGTAGGTAACTAAACCATAGAACCATCACATTTATCCATAACCAATATTTCTACAATGGATTTCCCAACAACATCAAGAATCATCAACATATTCATAACATCGACATCACAATCTAACAGGCAAGTAATATCTTCATTCAAAGCATATACTCAAGATAACCAACTCTCAAACCCTTAAACCTAGAACAAATATCAATGCAAATCTGATCGAAGGTAGAAGTTGATGAAATATAACTAACAACGGATAAACTACCATATGTAAACTGAGTTAGTTTACCATTCTCCATAACTATTGAACAAAAAACAAAAAACCAAAAAAAACAAAACAATTCAAATCAATACACAATCTTTTATGCACATAACAATAGACAACAACAAAATGTAAAAACAACAATTGTTTATTAATCTGTTGCAAAACTAAATTCCAATCTTTGTAAAACAAATCAGTACCTATTTGTGAAACAATGTACATATAAACTAAACAAAAATAACACTATTTCTAAAACACAATAATCGCAAAACAAAAAGTAAACTGAAAATCTTTATAATAACCATTGTTTCATAAAAAATAACATTATTTCTGAAAAATGTTAAACAAATCAAATGTGATGAACACGAATTAATTCATAATAAATTTCTGAAAAATGAAAACAAAAGTAATATGAACAATATACAATATATAAAAACAATAAAAATAAAAAGACAAAACAAATCAAAACTTACCTGAGATTCTTCGAAATAAGAAACTGCTAACTGAAAATTTCAAAAAACGAAATCAATTTGCTAATTTGAAAACAAATCAACAAAAATATATAAGTCAAAAGAAAAAGCTAAACATATTACATGCAAAAAAAAAAAAAAAACAACAACAACAACAAAATCGCATTCAAAACTGCAAAAACAGTGCCAATTACCTCCAAACGAAAATCTAATCAAAATATGAAAGACGATCACTCCAGTGAGATATTTAACCATGACGAACAACACCGATGATAACGATTCGATAGAATCTCAAAACATGCAACCACTGCGAAACTGTTCTGAAATAAAGGATTGTTTCGGAAAAATCCCCCTAACAGGAATGAAGAACAACATCGATCACGATTTTAAATTGCACTCTCAAAACATTCGTCGGCAAGCAACACTCAAACCACTCAACCAGATTCGGATAAAATTGAAGAACAATGCAAAATGCAGAATGAAGAACTCTGCAACTGTTCTACAAAAATAAAAATTCAATTAGTTAGGTTGGGCTAACTCCAAAATAACTAATCTAACAAAATAATTAAGTTAGGTTAACAAATTCCGTTAGGGGTAAAATTGACAAATCACCATGTTACTTTGGTTGGGCCATTTTACAATATGGATTTTGGTTAAAAGTTAAAGTTTTCAAACTCTTTTGGTTAGTTTTCCTTATATATATGCTTAAAGAATTTTTTTTAAAATTGAATGAACAAGCATATATATTTGTTGTGAAGTTCTGTCTGACAACAGTCTCTGCATTTATTTGAAAGATCCTCTTACGGTTATTGGCCTTCAAGTTCGCAGTTTTTCATTTATTTCCTTTTGAAGTCTATAGAATTAGATTCTTGGCTAGTTACAGTTAGCCAATTGGAAGTCTGAAAGTGCCCCTTTTGAAACAAATGCAAGTCGTTTGACCAAAGTACATGAAAGACTTGAGAATGTGATAAGCTCTTTACTGCATACACACGTCTTTTAGAGCAACCCCTGTCCTATTCGCCTAGGTCAATCCCTCCCTTAATCCCCTAGGGGATAACCCGTTTATTCCACCCCCCTCCCCAAACCAAAAAAGAAACCCACTCCATCCCTCTGGTGGAGCCCAGCTTCTCACCTAGACAAAAATCACTGACCCATTACCCAACCTGTAACGATCCAAAATTTCTAATTCGGAAGCTAATTACTAAGATAGACCCTAAATTCATTTTCTTAGCAAATTTCACTAAAAGATTAATCTCAGGTATTTTATTATGGCTGCATCTAACCTTCTCGTTAGACTGCCTACGTCCCCTACTAAGGGATCAAGCCATTCGTAGTTCACATTACACTTCTAGAACAACATACTAAAATTTCATTTCGATCCAACGGTTGGATCTCCGCCAATCACAGCATTCGAGTGGCGGTCGACGTTTTAATTGACTAACTTGCAAATCCAATTTGGGAAGTAAGTCGGATTCCCGATCCGTAAGTTCCTAAAGTCCTCAATTATTATGTACCACAATGTCTCAAATATTGGTGACAATCCAACGGTTGAATGGTCTTCAATTACGAAAAATCGTACGGCGGTACAATTATCCGAAAAATTTGAATATTCGAATCATCGTATCAAATTTCAACGAACAGACTTTGGATATGGGCTCAGGACATCAAGGATGTCCCACTGTCCAAAATCCATGAAAACAGATTCTCCCCCACGCGCCACCACACGCGCCGCCGCGCGTGGTGGTTTCCGATGACTGGAAACCCATTTTTTCGTCTAACTCCAATTCTACCGAAATGTATAGGAAGATAGAACACAACAAGAGGAACAAGTTTTATACCTGCCAAAAAGTCCAAAAGTGGACGGAAAAGGGTTAATTCCGCTGATAAAGCAGGCGGGTGCCTAAAGCTTCCCGTTGTCGATTCGTCGCCCACGGTGGTCCAACGGGATCAAAGCTGGTCAGGATTTACTCTTGGGATGATGGGCTACAAAACCCAAGTGGTGGCATCTGCCATCGCTTTGTCGATTCACCGGAAAATTGAAAAGGGTGGCTGGAGCACCATTGGTTTTCATTGGTTTTTATGGCCTCACACCACCACAAACGGGGTTAATCAAGGTGGTTCTTGGTTGGATTTTGTAGAGGGGAGTGAGAGCTTCAAGATGGTGGTGGTGGCGTCAAACAATTCCAGCAGAGTTGGCCAGAATCGACCTCGGAAAATGGGAGGTCGCGGGAGGTCAAATGGGGGTTTTTTCTGGGCTCCCTAGGCCTCTGAACCCGGTTTCTATATATGGAAACCTGCTAATTTTGGCAGATATACTTTGGAAACTTACTACTACTAATAGTAAGTCCACATGTCTAAAAGGTCTCACTACTTCCGAGGCTCGTAACTTCTCCGTTCTAACTCGGAATTATGAACGGTTTTCACCTACACGCTCGTAGGGTCGTCCTCTATTCAAATATGCCAAGAAATATGATAAAATATATGAAGATAAAATACTTCCTCGTATAATTATGCTAAGTCAACGAGGAACATTTTCGTCCTTTCACTTTCTGATAAATTTTTTTTCCACATAATCATATATTTTAAATTTTCTAGGGTATTACATTCGACCCCCATTAAAATAAATCTCGTCCTCGATTTTATTCCATTTATAGTGAATAAAATCATAACCTTAGTCTACGATTTTATTCAAGCCCCCAGAAATAAATACTTCCACAAAGCAATCACTTATACTCAGGTTTCCTACCACGCTCATTGGTAGAATAAATATCGGAAATTTTAGCCATACACATTGGCAAAATAAAATATCACGATCATTGGTAAACCACTTACCATCATTGGCTATACGCAGCCGTTACCACAATTTTTCCTTGAAATTTCTGGCCACAATCACTGACAAAATTAACATTAGAACATTTTGCCACATTCCTCATTGGCAAAACATATATCATATATTTCAGTCGTAACCATCATCGGCCAAATAAACATCAAAGTTTCAAATCATAATCATCAATGGTTAGGCAAAAAACACAATTTTAAGCCAAACCATTTAAATTAGCAAGCAAATATAAGAAATTCCAGCCGAATTATTGGAATTTCAAATCACAATCACTGGTAAAATCACTTACCATTATTGGCTATACACAGCCGTCACCACGATTCACTTCCAGAACTCGTGTGCCAACATAATCCAATCTAATGACCGGTCCCGCGGCCAATTACCCTCACTACAATCTGACCACAACAACACGAAGTAGGGTAATGAGAGTGTCCATTTAATCCTACACCCCAGAACCAAGTACCCTCCCCACGGGATATGGTATAAGTCTGGCTGTGTAGGCCTCCAGAGGTTTAGGGGATCAAAACCCAAGGCAGAGCACGGTGCCCCTTACTCCTAGTACCTCTCAATCCAGGAGTGTCCATGTTCCAACGTCTATACCACATAGACTATCCCGCAGGAGTAGCCTGTCCGTATAACACCCTCTGAAGGTTTAACGGATCAAAACCCAGGGGAACCTCACAGTCCCTTTCACTTTCAGGTCATCAAAATCATCCAGGGAACCTGCATTCACAATCCACAAGAACCTGTACTCACAACCACACAGGTGAGTAATCCACAATACATACATGTAATCACATATTCATAGAAATTATGAAATATGCAACCGCAATGCAAATCATAATTTCCACTAACGAAATTCCATAATCACCATGGAAATTGCATCACAATCATAATGCAAATCATATATGTATCTCACATATATACATCACATGAATGTCACTTATTCACAAGAAATTATGCTATAATATAATCACAATACACATGCATTTCACATAAATGCCTCATTAATCATAGGAATCATAAAATAATGCAATCTCAATGCTAATCATAATTCACACCAATATGAACTCGAGACTATTGAATATTATGGAGCATGATCATTTGCTCTGATACCAGTTTGTAACGACCCGAAATTTCTAATTCGGAAGCTAATTACTAAGATAGGCCCCAAACTCATTTTCTTGGCAAATTTCACTAAAAGATTAATCTCAGGTATTTTATTATGGCTGCATCTAACCTTCTCGTTAAACTACCTGCGTACCCTACTAAGGGATCAAGCCATTCGTAGTTCACATTACACTTTTGGAATAACATACTAAAATTTCATTTCGATCCAACGGTTGGATCTCTGCCAATCACAACATTGGAGTAGCGGTCGACGTTTTAATTTACTAACTTGCAAATCCAATTTGGGAAGATCCGTACTTTGGATTCCCGATCCATAAGTTCCTAAGGTCCTCAATTATTATGTACTATAATGTCTCAAAGTTTGGTAACGATCCAACGGTTGAATGGTCGTCAATTACGAAGAATTGTACATCGGTATAATTATCCGAAAAATTTGAAAATTCGAATCATCGTATCAAATTTCAAATAACGGACTTTGGATATAGGCTCAAGACATCAAGGATATCCCACTGTCCAAAATCCATTAAAACAGATTCTTCCCCACGCGCCGCCGCGCGTGGTGACCGGAAACCCACTTTTTTGTCTAACTCCAAATTCTACCAAAATTAACAAGAAGATAGAGCTCAACAAGAGGAACAATTTTTATACCTGTCACGAAGTCCAAAAGTGGACGGAAGAGGGTCAATTCCTCTGATAAAGCCGGCGGGTGCCTAAAGCTTCCCGGTGTCGATTCGTCGCCCACGGTGGTCCAACGGGATCAAAGTTGGTTGATATTTACTCTTGGGATGATGGGCTACAAAACCCAAGTGGTGGCATCGGCCATTGCTTTGCCGATTCACTAGAAAAATGAAAAGGGTGGCCGGAGCACCATTGGTTTTCATTGGTTTTTATGGCCTCACACAGCCACAAACGGGGGTTAACCAAGGTGGTTCTTGGTTGGATTTTGTAGAGGGGAGTGAGAGCTTCAAGATGGTGGTGGTGGCATCAAAAAATTCCACCAGAGTTGGTTGAAATCGACCTCGAAAAATGGGAGGTCGCGGGAGGTCAAATGGGGGTTCTTTCTAGGCTCCCTGGGCCTCTGAACCCGGTTTCTATATATGGAAACCTGCTAATTTTGGCAGATAGATTTTGGAAACTTGCTACTAATAGTAGGTCCACATGTCTAAAAGGTCTCATTACTTCCGAAGCTCGTAACTTCTCCATTCTAACTTGGAATTAAGAACGGTTTTCGCCTACACACTCGTAGGGTCGTCCTCTATTCAATTATTCCAAGAAATACGATAAAATATATGAGGATAAAATACGTTCTCGTATAATTACGCTAAGTCAACGAGGGACATTTTCATCTTTTCACTTTCCGATAAATTTTTTTTCCACATAATCATATATTTTAAATTTTCCAGGGTATTACACAAATCATGTGACAAGAATTTAGAGATGGGGCCCGTGCTGGTAGGTGCACTAACTGCTTCGGTAGATGGGGCGACGTGGCACAGTCTCGGCCGTTGGATTTTTAATGGATAGTTTTCTAGACCGTTGGATTTCCAACGGTAAAAAAAATTTGAATTAAATCCCAACATTTAGTGACGTAGCACAATCTGGACCGTTTGATTTTCAAATCAACGGTCCAGGTTTTTCGGCCTTAAAAAATTTATTGAAAAAGTTAGAAATCTTACCGTTGGGTCATGTGTCCAAATTTGGGATGTTGGATTTCAATCTTTTTGAAATCCAACGGCTCAAATTAATTAAGTTATAAAAATTATATAAAATGTTAAACAATACAGAAAATAAAATAAAAAATTATAATTTTTTTCTAAAATTGCCTAACCATTATCTTCCACCTTACACTAAAAATTTTAGTATTTTCAATACTTTCAACCAAAGTTTTCATATACTTTTGTTTGCAAAAAAATGGCTAATGAAGCAGGTTCATATTGGTCAATCATCGAAGATGTTACGTTGTGTGAATGCTAGGTTCAAGCTGCTCATGACCCGATTATGGGTAATAAGATGCACTTGCGAGAAGTTTGGAAGATGGTTCTTACCTTGTTTTGTGAGAAGATTGGTGCCAGAAGAACGGATTAATCTCTTTCTGCTCGTTGGAAAACACTCAACCAATCATTTAGTTGTTGGAGAGACGCCCTCACAAAAGCTATTTCTAATTGTCGAAGTGGTGAAAGTTTAGCGAATTAGGTGACAATATTTTATTTATTTGTATTACACACAAATTGACATTAATTAGTTTGATTATAATATTTTTTTTCTCCTGCATTTTATAGACACTTCAAGCACAAGCTTGTAAAGGAAGATAGACAGTTAATGAAATATTGTTTGGTATTATGCAAGAGCTGTTTGGACCCATGGCATATTTTCAATGTTAAGATAGCTTATAGTGGCAAAGTGGCTACACAAGGCACATTATCCCAAGCTCCTATTAAAATACAAGATTTCATATGGATTTCAGATTTATATGTTATTCATTTAGGTGGTTGTGATGTTGTATTAGGAGTTCAATGGCTCAAGACATTGGGTCCTATCTTATGGGTTTTGATAAATTGTGCATGGAGTTCACTCATAATTTTAAAGATTTTTGTATCTCTAGTCCTGTATCTCTTGAGGAAAACATTGAGGATGTCCATCAAATGGCTCCTGAGTTGGTGGATCAACACACTTAGAACCTCACTAACGTTCAAAAACAAGAATTACACCACTTCATGCAAGAGTATGATGTGGTTTTCCTAACTCCCAGTATCCTGCCTCCACACAAAATTTATGATTATCGAATTCCATTGGTAGAGGGTAGCAAACTTCCCAATAATAGACCTTATAGATATGGTCTTGTTCAAAAAGCTTTAATAGAAAAGTGTGTGCAGGAACTATTAAAGGCTGGGTTCATCAGAGTTAGCAACAGTCCTTATTCCTCTCCTCTGATTCTAGTGAGGAAGAAGGAATGTATCTGGAGAAGGTGTATAGACTATAGATGACTCAATTGGATCACCATCAAGGATAAGTGTCCTACCGTTCTTACTCATGAATTGTTTGATGAATTGCTTCATGCACAATATTTTTCCAAGTTGGATTTAAAGACAGGTTATCACCAAATTAGAATGAATCCTAATGATGTTGAGAAAACAGCATTTATGACACATGATGACCACCACGAGTTTCTAGTTATGTCAATTGGATTGACCAATGCCCCTGCAACATTTCAATGTATTATGAATGAAATTTTTAGACCACATCTTAGAAAATTTATTCTGGTTGTCTTCGATGATATCTTGGTCTATAGTGCCACTTGGTCCTTGCATTTACAACACTTGAAGATAATCTTTGAAACTCTAAAGTAGCACCCTTTGTTTGTGAAACAATCAAAATGTGCATTTGGTAAATTTTCAAGTGGAACACTTGGGTCATATAGTCTCTAAGGATGGTGTTTCTGTTGATCCAACTGAATTGGATTCAATTGCTAAGTGGTCAATTCCAACATCTGTGAAAGCTTTAAGAGGGTTTTTGGGGTCAACAGGCTACTATTGAAAAATCATCCCTCACTTTCTCAAAAATATTAGTCCCTTAACTGCTTTCACTAAGAAAGACAGCTTCAAGTGGAATACAGAAGTTACAACAACATTTCAAATTCGTAAACAGGCCATGCTCTCTCCTTAAGTACTTGCTGATTTTAGTAAGCCATTCATCATAAAAACTGATGCCTCTGGGCATGTAATTGGTGCAATACTTCAACAGGATGGTAGGCTCATTGCTTTCATTAGTAAAGCTTTATGTCCAAGAAATCAAGTGCTATCAGCCTATGAAAGGGAAATGTTGGCTATCTTACATGTTATTCACAAATGACAGTCTTATTTGGTAGGGAATCATTCCATAATTCAGACTGGTCATCATAGCTTGAAGTAATATTTTTTTTTTTCAAGGAAGAGTCCACACTCATTTCCAACAAAAGTGGGTGACCAAACTTCTTGATTTTATTATGAAATACAATTTAAACAGGGATGCAATAATTAGGCTGCTGATGCTTTATCAAGACCTCCAATGACATTGGAATCCTCTTCTCTGCAATTAATTGATGAAATGGAGTTATTGGCTATCGCGTATCCTTATTCCCATTGGGTTATTACAAAAATTCAAAGAGTGCTGTCTGTTGATATTGATTTTGTTCCTATTACCAATCTACAGTTTCAGGTGGATAATGGATTCTTGAAGTACAAGAATAGGATTGTGTTAAGTCTTAGTAGTCCTCGGAGAGAAAAGGTTTTTATAGAGCATTATGCCACCTCTACTAATGGTCATGACAGATTTTTGAAGACTTACAAAAGAATTTCTAGGTGTTTCTATTGGGAAGGCATGGAAAAACACAATAAGAAAATGGTTGCTTGCTGCTCAATTTGTCATCAAAATAAATAAAAGACATTGTGTCATCTTGGATTACTGCACCATCGTCCAATTCCTACAAAGGTATGGACTGATACATCCATTGATTTCATTGTGGGACTTCCTTCTTGCAAGGGCAAAACAGTGATTTGGGTAGTACTTGACAGAAAATCCAAATAAGCTTACTTTATTGCACTTGGACACCCCTAATCTGCTTCATTGGTTGCTCAACTTTTTGTTAACAACACTTTTAAACTGCATGGTATGCCTAATTCCATAATCAATCATTGAGATCCAATTTTTATGAGTAAATTCTGGAAAGAAATTGTTTGGCTTGCAAGGTTCATCATTATGTTTTAGTTCTACATACAATCCTCAAACTGATGGTCAAATTGAGGTGCTAAATAGGTGCTTAGAATCCTATTTGAGGTGTTTTTGCAGCCTTCAACCTAAGAAGTGGGCTTTGTGGCTAGCATGGGTAGAATGGAATTTTAATACAAGTTTCCACACTGCTACTAAACTCACTCCATTTGAGATAGTTTATGGTCAAGCTCTTCCAACCATCCATGCTTATGACAGTGGCACTACCAAGGTGGATGTTGTGGATCAAATTTTGAAAGAGAATATGGTTTTATCCATGCTGAAAGTTCAGGCTGATAAGTGTAGGATTGAGAGAGTATTTGAAACTGGTGATTGGGTGTATTTGAGATTGGTGTCATACCAACATATGTCTCTTGCCGCACATCTTTTTCTCAAACTCCAACCAAGGTTTTATGGACCTTTCAAAGTCTTTCCTAAGTTGGCTCTGTGGCTTATAAGTTGCAACTAACAAAACATACAAAGTTACATCCAGTGTTCCATGTGTCTTATTTAAAGAAGCATCTGGGAAACACTGTGTAAGCTACTGTGCCACGGCCTGTGATTACAGATTTTGGAATTTTACAAGATGTTCCCATTGCTATTTTGGATAGAATGATGGTCAAGGAGGGAATACTGCTGCAACTGAAGTACTGGTGCAATGACAGAACCATTCCAAGGATGATGCTACATGGGAGTTGTATCAAGAATTGAAGCTCAAGTTTCCTAAAGCTGTGTAATTTTGAATTTGACTTCTGTTTCCTTGTTTCAAATTGTGATATGAGCATTATTTTTAATTATGTGTAATTTTGTTGTAATTTGTGCCATTGCCAAGTATGCATTTTAAGGTGGAGGGGTGATGATTGTGTGATAGTTAGTTACAGGTTGTTGTAGTCAGAGACTTCTACAAATAATAGCTTGTAAAGGAAGATAGACAGTTAATGAAATATTGTTTGATATTCTGCAAGTTTATCTCTATGTTCAATTATAGAAGACGTACAACAAGGTTCTAAAACTGCTTTTTTTTGCAAAACGTTGGAAAGGCATCATGACTTCCACTACAGTAATTAAAGAATGATATATGGCAGTTTAGATATAGGTTTTCTTTCAGATTTTGCAATCTAAAGTTACAACTTTATTTGAAGAGAAATAAGGTTTAGGTGTAAATCATGATAAGTTTCAATTAGAAATCTATTACCTGGTCTATTCTACCAATTGGTTAAGACTGATGATAACATGAGCCACGATTTTTCCTATATATAACCAGTTGAATATCAGAGTGCGCATACATGACAAACGAACAAACGGATTACAAAACTAGAAATATTATTGAATAAACGTGAATGCCGAAACGGCTACAAAACCCTAAGAGACTACATTGTGAATGACTTGCTTTCAAACTAAATTACAAGCAATATTTATAGAGAACTAAACCTAAGAAACCCTAACTCAGATGGGTAGGCCCAAATCCTAACCTAACAAGCAAAACCCAAATACCAAAAATAAACCTAAATACTAATATTTTCCAACATAACCATGGCAGAGCAATTTGATATTTGGCGGTACCCATTTCTTTGATAGAGAAATAGTGGACCAACTAATTTTATCTACCTTGGTGGTTATTACAACAGGACTTGGATACCGTTATGACTATAAGTGACATAAGCAAAATAAGTACACCCAGAAAGGGAAATAACTTGATAACAATAACAATGAGGGTTTTTGCAGTAGATCATGATTATTGGTTATGATAATTAGAAGCCTAAGTAGACTAATGTTGTTTTTCACTTTGAGGTAACTAAAGGTCGTGTTGTCCTTGTGTTTGGACCTAAAATTCTGGATTTGGGCTGAATAGCTGACAACCTAGAAAAGATCTGCAAGGCTCGGCCCAAAGGTGAAGTCTTCGGCCCGATGGTAAGGCACTGATGGATTGGCCGAGTCTCGAGTAAAGTAAGATTGCTTAAACATCAGGATTGGTGTCTGGCGTGGCCTAGTCCTGGACAAAGTAGGATTATTTGAGAATCATGATTGATATTTGGATAAAGGTTCGAACATACCAGAATCAACAGGAAGGATGTGAGTTGACCATGTAACAAGTCTTGGTTCATAATCATAGTTCAAGTTGCAAAGGGAAAGACTCGGCCGTGATAAAGTTACGGCGACAGAAAGATTGGTAGAGATAATTCAAAGTTTGTCAGTTAATGCGGTGAAATTGCAATACAATCAAAACTGTATAACTCGGCAGTCTTTTGCGTCAAGTAACTTGTCCCTATAAATACAAGATGATTTGCAACATAGGAAAAGCCTTTAACTCAACATAAAAATCAACGCTATATGCGAAACTTTTTCACACATTTTTCTGAAAACTAATTGCTTTACTAACCATTAGCCCAAATTGCAACTGGATAAACTGGTTTGTGTTCACAACTGATAGTCAAAGACTGACTAGATTGACATGATTTTTCAGAATAAACCAGCAAAGGCGACCGACTGGATAAACTGGTCAGAGATGTAAAGTTAGGTTGGCTTAGGAGTCTCTACCAACTCAATAAGCGTAGTTTCTTCTAATTTTATGGCTGACTATTTATCCTAAGTTTTAGATGGCGAAGAGTCCTTGATTCCTTTGCCGAAAGAGGTCATTTCATCAGCCTTCTTGGTGAAGTGAGGTGTTACTTTTAATTTAATTTTAGATTTCAGCACACAAACAACGAGTCATTTTAGAACTTTACAACGATTTTCATAACCTTGTCTTCAGTTTATAGAACCCAAGGCCGAGAGTATTCCGTCCTCACCTGAAATTGCTCGATTGAGAAGTCAAGAGCGCATTTCACAACATCCACTACATTCAAGGTATTCGCCCGGCCGAGTTTGATAGCGAATTGACATGTATACATCAACATTCAAGCCATCGAAGGACGTAGTTTGCTCTTAGTTACTTCGGTCTACGTGCCACGTAGTGTGTGTAATTTTAGGGTTAGCATAATGGCACCCCCGATGGGACATAAGTTCTAAAACTACGAAGTTCATGACAATCAAAACACGTTATGTCAGTAAAAAGGAAAAACAATGGGTAAAGCATCAACAAATCAAGTAGCATTGACATCTGAGGTAGAGTTGGCATAAGAGCTTCTTGTTGTTGTCATGGAAGACAATGTTGCATGTGAAAAGTCGAAATAAATCTTGGCGGTTGGAGACCAACTACGACGACTATTTCAATGACTACCAAGCCAGCCAGACACAGACCTTAAGAGGGGACAGTCGAGGGAGAAGATGAAGAAGACTATAAAATCACGTCCCTAGACAATGTACTGTCTAAATTCTTCATACGACGAATGTTTGTAGAATATACAAGGCAGCTTAAGATTACCTTAGAACGTGAGCTCGGTGGACTCATTCTTAAGAATGACGCAACAAATCAGTATCATGAAGAGACACAATGGTATCACTTAAATTCAACAATCCAGACTGGATGTTGCCACTCCTAATAAGAAAAGAACTAATCTCGCCAAGAAAACTCGGGTTACCATTGGCTCAATAGTTTGAAGGATATTTGAGTGTGACCAAAATTGATTAAAATCTCCGTATAGGTCGGTGCTGCCTAATAGACTTACCAGATTTGAAGAGGGGAAATCCAATAACGATTTATATATATGAGATTCAGAGAATGATCGATTCGGCCATGAAGAAAGGGTTGGTGATCCCAAAATTCATCCATCTCTATCCTCTAGCCATCGAGAAGTTTGAGTATCCTCGAGGGTTTAAAATACCCGACTTTAGTATACTCTCAGGCAAGTCGAGTCCTTCTTTGGGGGATTACATTGCGAGGTTTACATTAGTATGGAGATGATAACCATGATTTCTCTAAATTATGAATTTTAATTTCACCCTAACATCAGCCGTTTTCTCGTGGTACATCAATTTGCCATTAAACTCAATGCAGACCTGAGACGACTTGGTTAGGAAATTCCATGAATAGTTTACCCAGCAGGGATGAGAGTATCAGTGTCGACGTTGGCAAAGATGGCCCAAGCATCAGATGAATCACACGCCGAGTATCTTTACCGATTTAAGATTACAAAGAACTCGTGCAAGGTTCTTTTTCCTGAGAAATAGTATGTCAGGCTGGCACAGAACCACATCAATATTGAGTGCCAAAAGAAATTCCTAGGCATGAATTTTTGAGATATGTATGAGCTGGCTGAGAATGTCTAATAGTATGACTCCTTACTTAAGGAAGAAATAACAATAAAGATAGTGCCGCAAGGAATTCTATAAAAAAACAAAGTCATAATTTACTTTCGATCGAAGAACCACAACCACAATATGTCAGCATTGATGTAGCCGAAATAGTTATTGATAAGCCCTTTGTGTGCAAGGCGTTGTCTCATACGGATGCAAACGATACAAAGGCTTGAATAGCTTCGGCCAAATTGCAATAAAGACATCCAAAGTCTACATTTTTAACATTACCAATAAAGATACTAGGCTGAAAGTTAATTGTTTGGTTGAACGAATAAGGTCATCTGAATCAACCCAGAACCTCAAGATGTCTAGCTCAAGGTATTTAAGTTCTCAAACATTTTATCAAAGTTCAAAACAAAGCAGTGTTCAATAAGTTAAGTCCACGACCAGAAGTTCAAAAACCATCAGCTAGGCGAAACTTAATTTCGACATGAGAAGACTGTGAGCCTACCATTGTTGAATGGGAAAGAGTTTGTGTTGGTTTGAAGAAAGAATTAATAGACTTTTGAAGCTAGAGATTTGCAGAGAGCAAGAAATTTTGGAAAAGTTTTGGAAGCCTAAAGAATGGAGAGATATTAGGAGGTGCTTTTATAGGGAAAGAAAGAGAGTAGATTTTCAAAATAAGAGGAACTCTTGGGGAATGGATTAATCACGAAGATTTTGAAAAGGTTGGCCACGATTTTCGCAGCCCAACGAGACAAGATGTTCGACGAATTGGGTTTTAAAAAGAACTTGACGCGTGGAGTTTTTTTTTACAGTCGACGTTGAAAGGGCTTCACGGGAATTCAACGCGTGGCAAATGTGAAGGTTTGATGTCGGGCGTAGGGCTAGCGTGCAACATTTGGATCAAGCCCAACCATTCGTACAATTTACTCAAATGAAAATGCACAAAGGAGGATGGTCAATAATCACTTCTTCAAAATCCTTAAGTCAATATTTGTGACCGAAGATTTTGGAAGCGAGGCGTAATGGTTGGGCTTGAAATCCTGGATTTGAGTTAAGTGTTCATTCCTTGACCAAAATTGCTTGACTCAGAAGTCAACAACGCATTTCACCACATCCAACACATTCAAATATTCACCCAGCTGAGTTTGGCAATGAATTGGCATGCCCGCATCAATATTCAAGCCACTAAATGACATAACTAGCTCTTAGTTACTTCGGCCTAGGATCCACGTAGGCTGTGTAATTTTTAATCAGTTCATAGGCTAAAGGCAAAGTGCCAAGACATATTTCTCCGTAAAGGCATACAAGTGAAGATAGATAAATAAATTATCTTAATAATTTCTTGCTTTCTTATGTATGAAGAATGATTTATTTTATAGTGTTAAAAGTAACCTTAATGTGAGAAAATTGTGGTGTGGATTAGCTATCTTTGATAATACAAATTTAGTTAAAAAGAAAGAAAAAGTAATTTGCTTCTAGAAAAAGGTAAATAAATAGAGATTAATTAGTTCAACGGACATTGTTGAGAAATAAATAGTGCGTACTTCACTAGACGTTGTAGTTATCTCTTAATGTGAAGAATTTTTAAGGTATTAAAAAGTTATAGACCTTCTGAAAATACCTTAAATGTGGGGGATTTTACCTAAGTGTACTAGCAAATTACTTAGTAAGTCCTAATATATGTTTGAAGGACTTAACGTTGGAAACAACTATTTTCAAACGAAATTAATTTCCATGCTTGGATGAGTTTTGTGATGGCCATATAGTATGACTAGTCAGCTTAGTGGATCCAAATTTTGAAGGTTTGAGTAGAGAGTGAGTTGTATCATCGAGGGAAATGGGTTAAAAGTCTGTAATTAGAGTAGTAATAGTAGAAACCCAACCTAGTTGACTGGAGATCCCAGGATCTAGATTGAAAAGGATCAATTAAATTATGACAACTCAGAGTAGCACTGCAAAGATATACTTTCCACTATCCATATCCCGTGATGATAACAGTGTTGCCTGCCATTGAGATAAGTTAAGCTTTGACAACCTTTCTAATTTGAAAGGTAAGTGCCGAATTTGAATTTCCAAAGGGCATCAAGATTGTTTCTCTCTTTGGATTTTAGATGCATCTATTAAGTAATAGTTGCAACACTTGCCCCTTTAATTTGAGACGTGTACTTTCCCAAAAAGCTCTTCAACAATTATAAATAAGCGAGTCCCATATAGTTATCGGTCACTTTTTTCATTAGCATATTCATACGTAGTGCACTATTGTTAGAGAGTTTTAGAGAGTTTCATTGGGTTCAATATGAGAGAGTATTTAACACCATCGTGGTTAATTGAAGTCTTGTGATTTGGAGTGCTACTACTATAAGGACGTGATTGTTGTAGTAGGGCATAAATTTATCTTCAAGGACAAAATGTCTAACATTTGCCTCGATCAATTTTTAGGTTTTTCTAATCCATTTTCATGTGCATTTTGCATTAATTATTATTGTTCGTATGCATTGAGTTTTGTGTTCAATTATATGATAATTTATTTATTTTTTATGTGACTAAAATATAGTAATTAGAACCTGTTTTCCAACAAATCCTCCTGTTATCGAGGAGAATTTCAAAGCTCCACTTATTTGATACTCTCAAGTGTAGATGGGGAGACTTCTGGTGACGGAAGTAAGAGTAGGGGTAGCTGCTGGTGAATGGAGCGGCTGGCGTGGGTACTGCCTGGGTTGCTGGTGTGGGGGACTGCCGGGATCGCGGTGGGTGGGGACGCGGTGGTGCTGCTAGTTTCTATGTTTTTAGTTTCATTAAAAGTAAGGCTAGGTTAAATGGATGGACGCACGTTGAGAAATAGGAGACATAAAGAAATTGGAAACAACAGACCTGGAGCCGTATAATATACAAGTCCGATGATCTGCAAGCAGTAATTAAGGAAGTATTCAAGATTGAGAGTATAATTTTATATATGAGCAACTATTATTAGTATGAGAGTTAATAAAACATCAAAGGATCAAATTAATCACAATAAAAAGAAACTTTAAAGTTCAAATGCCATGGAAAGGAGCGAAAAGCATGACTCCAACTAACCATGTGCGAGTCCATGAAAGAAAAAAAGCACAGGGAAAGGAGTCTTTTTTGGGATCTACATAAATACCAACCTGTAAAGTATATTTTCAGGAGGCCAAAAGATGATGGCCTGCTTTTATTCAACACTACTAAAGTTTCCTTCCTTTTGTCCATCACACTTTTATTCAACACTACTATCCACTTGCTTATTTTTTTTGGTGTAAAAAATATGTCTCACATATAATGTGCTATACGTTTGCAGATCGATTTTCATGTCCAACCATCCATGCAAAAATGAATGAAATTGGAGGGAAACCTCCGTGCCACTATCCATGCAGAAAAACTTATCTGTCACGGTTACTTTTGGTTTCTCTATTTCTTGACAAATAAGTGAAATGAGGAAAGAAACGGAGAAAGTGAGTGCATACACCCGATCGGTATTCTTGTGTATGGTGCATTAATTGTTCAAGTAATCCTAATCAACATGCTAGCGATTAGCATCTGCAATAGAAAAATATGTGGCTTTAACAACATTTATAATTAACAATGATAGATTGGTCCTTAGCTATTTTCAGTGTATAACTGGAGGTGCTCTACTAATTAATCTGTCAAACTATGTCGCGATGTACGATATTGCAAAAAGTTGATAGGCGTTTCTAAGGTGTGGACGTTAAAAACGCACCTTACATGCAGATGCAATCAGACAACGGTAATTTGCCGAGCTCATGGGTAGAACTGGATTGTTGTGACCCGGTGTAATTAAAACATTTAATTTTTTTTATTCGATGGGTATGTACTCGTCAGAGAGATAGTGGGAGGTGGGAAGTTGAGGGATATGTTGGAGCGTTGAAGAGGGAAAGAAAGAGAGGCGGAGACATGGAGTTGGGGTGAGGAACGATTCCAGTTGGGTTGAAGCTACGTTGTGACCGCGATCCAATAATCTTATACCTTTAATTTACTTTTCGCTCATTGGGAGTGTTTTTCTGAGCGACAGAGGGGCAAATTAGGGTTGTCTTTGGCGGGAAAGAGAGGCAGAGACAGAGACTTAGTCAAGGTTGGGAGGGTTCGATTTCAGGTCAATTGAATGGGACATGATAAATTCTATACTTTTAATTTTTTTTTTGTTCACTGGCTATGTCTCTGTCAGATAGAGGGATAGGTGAGCGTTGTAGTTGTGCGAAAGAGAGGTTGAGAGAGTGAACTTTTGAGCTGGTGAAAGGATCGATTTCATTGGGTTTTTATAAATTTGGGATTTGAATCCATAATAGCGGGTGGTTTAGACTGGACTTGGTTGAAATCGTGAATTTGAAATTTAGATAAATAGGTGTAAAACTTGTGCTGGATTGTGATACATTGTGTTGTAGTTGTGAAGTTCTATGGCAGGTAGACATTGAAGTGTAATTGGATAGGGGATGAATTATTATTTTTCTGTGGCCATGGTTGTTTTAGAAAGTTTGAGTGTCACGCCAATGGTGAAAATTGTGTTACACAAACTATGACATATGATGAATGTATATGAATATTTGTGACAACTTATGAACGTTTATGAAGACAACATTCGAGTCATTTACAGAAGCTTGACATTGCGATGTACTTAAAAAAGTGCGCAAAATGTAGTCCCAATCATATCCCTTGCCGTAACGTACTTGTGCTCCTCGTAATCACCACCATCTCTTAATATGTCTGTGCAAGGGCAAAATGCAGTCCCAATCATAACCATTGCAATTATGATGGAGATATGAAGGGAAATTTTCAAACCCATGAAAGAAAGTGGAGTCACACTCTTGTTGGAGCTGCTTTGTCGCTATAAAGTGATTGACCTACGATGTACTTCTTCCTCCTCTTTTAGAACTAGTTCATAATACTTACGCTTTCGACTATGTATTGGGCATTTGTAATTGGCCGATTTATACAACGCCTCATTCATATTTTACGGTAACGCGACCAAGCCAGACTTCTGTTTGTCGCACTTTTGATGTTACAGAGTGACAGACAGTGAGTAATTTCCGAATTTGATCTTCGCCTGGGCATTTGATCAATCGGATCATCAGAATAAGCATCACTCCTTGAATCATCCATGACATTTGTGGTTGCCATGGTTGTGGACGAAGTAAGTGTTAAGACCTATATTGTCCTTGGCTTGTATTAAAAGGAGATCAATTTAGATGTCATTAAATTATCTATACCAACAAAAATCTGGATGGACATGACAGATATATGACGGTCTATTATAGGTATATTCAGTTCATATATAATTTACAACCAGTTGGTTCCAAATTATGTCCAAATCCTTAACATTTTTCTACAACTACATTAAGGATATGTTGTGGTTGCTAGGAATATTCAGGTCATATACAATCACATTTAATGGGGTGTGACATTTGACGATTTTGGTTGTGTGTGGGTTTATGAGCAGTTATGATATTTGTGTCTGCTCTGCAGCAGTCTTGTCAGTTAGGTCTTTCCAGAAGCACAAAATAAATTTTCATAGTGACCATTGACACAAAATCTGACAAGTACACAGAATCATATCACCACTCCCACAGGCAATCTTAAACACATAGTTTGAACATTTGAGAACCAAAAAATATGTTGCCACATATCCAATGCTAAAGACATTCTACATACATTTGTGTTCCAAAAAATATGTACTTATCCCACTCCCACATCCAATCTTACAAACATTCTACAAAGAATTGAGAACCAAAAAACATGTACTAATCCAGGCACATAAACTGAATTTGGTGAATCATTACCAAATGCAAGGACCTAGTTTACGGTTACGTCATCAATGGCTTGATCATTGAGCAGCGCAAGTTGGGCATAAAACTTCAAAGAATTAACCTCTTCATGCGCAGCAAGTTTCTTCCTCGATTCCAGTTCTTCCTTAGAGTAGGTGTAACCGTTGGATTTCTCAATTGGTTGAGTTTTTTCAAGTATTTCATGTGCTGGATGGAGGCAATAATCCCCATTGCCTCCATTTTTAATTCTTGGTTTGCCTTTTCAACAATTCTCAACTCACGACGAATGCGCTCGATTTCTCCAACCAACTGAACGTGTTTACTCTTACAAAAGAAAAGATAGTGGTTTAAATGATGTATACCTGAGAACAAGCGGTTGTAATGATGCCTACCACCACTACGGCCGCCGCTTGATGCTAGACTTTGATTCTTTTCCAGGGGTGTATTCACGGTGATTGGTTGTTGAGATTTAGAATTAGGTTTAGGACAAGCATATGTTAGAGTGGAAGTAGTAAATACAAATGGACTAGTTTTGGGAATATGTTGGGACTATTGAATTTTTGTGAATAAAAAATAAAATAAAATTGTTTAAAATCCAAAAAAAAAATATGGAGACGATGGGATCACATTCTCTACATTATGATCATGGTCATATGGCGATATGGATTTTTGGAACGATTGAAATAGTCATGAATAGTGTTTTCACTAGGATTGGGCTTAAATTTGCAAAAAAATGAATAATTATTTCATAAATGGGAAAAATGTGAAAAAAAATAGTAGAAATGCTCATATGGACAAGGGTTACAACTTTCGTGAAGGACAGAAGTCCAACCTGTACCCATAATGCAAAATCCATAGCAACGATTACTAACCATCTGATTGTCGTTTACGTTTACGCTTTGATTGGGCATCACCGTAAGGGTTTTTATGTAATTTTATTTTCAGAGTATCATACTTTAATGAAATGTAAAAGATTAATGGTTTGGAACGTTGACTTCAAATTTGGAAAGTTGTAGTTTGCTCAAATACTATTCGATATTTACTAGGTTTCTAAAACGTTGTAAACATCGAGCAATATTTGAGCAAACTGCAATTTCTACAAGTCATATATATTTTTTCGGTGACTTTCTTGGGGCAGCCTTAGTTTTACCTTTCCCCTTTTCTTTCTTCCCTTTGCTACTTTCACCTACCAACCCTAATTTCTCGGGAAAATACTCCCTCAACAATCCAATCAATTGTGGCTCAACCTTTATGTCATGGTTCATCACATCATAGCCGGTTATGAGGCAGAAGTCATGCCTTGTTAACCGGGTCAATTCACAACCTATCACATAGGTCAACCCCTCTAGGTCTTTAACCCTTGATTTGCCACTCCACGGAGCGACAAATCATGAATCAATTGCCCACTAAAGGCCAATTCATCCACACCCTGAAGGTGGCCAAAGCAGGATGTCCTAAAGGCACCAAGTTGTGCCTCATTAAACTTCTCCCTAATCAATCCTAACACATGGGGGGCTTGGGATAGTTTGTTAACCCTTCCCCTATATGCTTCTTCTTCTCTAGTTGCTAGTTGAACACCCTGTGTTGTCATATCCTGTACACATTACAATACACACACAACAACAAGAAAAAACACATAACCGTACCAAATTTCATTGTTATACATCTACTGTGAACTAAACATAATTACTTAAGCAACTTCAAATCCCACCATCAAATTAACAATAACAACACATAACCTTTCGACAACCTATTGCCAAAGTTTCATAGCTATACATCTACTATGAGCAGAGCATCAGTACTTAAGCAATTTCAAGTCCCACAATAAAATTAACAATAATTAAGATACAAAAATCAATCCTTACTCAAAAGTATAACTTTACCAAAATAACAGATAACGACCCAACCTCTACATAACCTGCCATAACTTCATAACTTCACAACGCACCCAAATTTTCCAAACATTTCACATATATCCACAAATTCCAGCTAATTACGTCAATGAACATGCATAATTAACTTTACACCTAACTTGATTTATACTAATTAACAGAAATAACAAAATTAAATTCTAGGGTTCCATTTTCAAAATTCACCAATTTGAAATTCACTGGGGGAATCAAATATGACGTCAGTTATCGTGGAAGCACTTTGAACCCGACTCGAATGAAGCGAAAAACACATCCTTTCTATGGAACCTAATGCACAGCCTTAAACCAAACTTCTCTGATTTTCTTCATTGCTGTCTGGAATTTCTATGAAGCTAGAGAACATAAGCACATACCAACTATAACTGGGTTTGGAACGGGAAACAAGTTTTCGAACAAGAATGATGTTTTCGACGGCAAGGATGTTTGAGAAAAAGCGAGAGAATGAGAGTTTTTGGAGGAGGACAAGACTAATTAAACATGGTAAGTGTTGATGTCAGGGGGTGGAGTTTAAATCCCAAGAGATTTTGAATTCATGTTGGGTACCATTTTCATTAAGTGACGGGTCATTTATGACTCGGTTTCACCTTAAGCTCATTATGATGGATTTGTTTTCAGCCATTCAATTTTAATTTAACGGCCAATGACGGATCCACCCACAAGGTTTAGGTGGACTCCCTAATCTAACATCTTTCTAACTAATCTTTTGTTTGATAAAATTAAAAAAATTATAAAAAAAAAAAAAAAAAAAAGAAGAAAGAAAGAAAGAAAGAAAGAAAGAAGACTTTTTACACTATGCAATTTAGCTATTGTGCTTCTTACTCAAGAAAAGAAAAAGTTTTTTTTAATCAACCATTAAACCCCTAGCTCCGCAATTTCCTTACTTTCCGTTGAGATCTTCTAATGAATGTCACATTTGGTACGTTCTTAATCTCTTATTTACTATTCTTGATTTAATTAGTAGGTAATTATTTATATGGTCTTTGAATTTGTCGATTAGATTAAGATTTTGATTAAAGTTTATATTTCATCGTTATTGTTTCATGTTGATTATTATATAATTTTATATAAACAAAAAAAAAATGAACATATAATTTTATGATACTAATTTCAGCTAACCCACCGGAAAAAAAAAAAAATCCTAACTCTGCTTTTGCCAACGGCCCACATTCTATTCACACGCAAGGTCCGCAAAATGCGGTCCTTAGAAATCGAGAAAAGTTGAAAAGATGAAATCATTGAATGGGTCTTTAACATTATGGGAAGTAGGTTGTGTGAGATCCCACATCGCCCAGGGGAGCGGATCTTGTGAGCCTTATATTTACATTCCCATCTCTACCTAGCGCGAGGCCTTTTGGGAGCTCACTGACTTCGGGTTCCATTGGAACTCCGAAGTTAGCGAGTAGCGCGCGAGAGCACTCCCATGATGGGTGACCCACTGGGAAGTTCTCGTGTGCGTTTCCAGAAACAAAACCGTGAGGACGTGGTTGGGGCCCAAAGCGGACAATATCGTGCTACGGCGGAGTCGTGCTTGGGATGTGGTGGGGGTCCGGGCCGGGATGTGACAATTTGGTATCAGAGCCTAACCTTGGGCGCGTGTGTGCCGACGAGGACGTCGGGCCCCTAAGGGGGGGGTGGATTGTGAGATCCCACATCGCCCAGGGGAGTGGATCATGTGAGCCTTATATGTATATTTCCATTTCTACCTAGTGCGATGCCTTTTGGGAGCTCACTGGCTTCGGGTTCCATTGGAACTCTGAAATTAAGCGAGTAGCGCACGAGGTCACTCCCATGATGGGTGACCCACTGGGAAGTTCTCGTGTGAGTTCCCAGAAACAAAACCATGAGGGCGTGGTTGGGGCCCAAAGCGGACAATATCGTGCTACGGCGGAGTCGTGCCCGGGATGTGGTGGGGGCCCGGGCTAGGATGTGATAGGTGGCTTGGGTATGGACCTAGGTTTCTGGTTTTTTTTCTTCATCTGAACAAAATATTGAATCTTGTACTACAATCTCCAGTGCAATCAAATAAAAAGTATTTGTCGCCACAATACGTGTAGATCTCCCGACTATGTATATCAGAGATTGACAATATAATAAATCTTGATTTTTTTCCCGTCAACTAGTCTAATACGTACCTTTATTACTGAGAAAATTTAGTTTGTATCCTTCATTTTTCTATATTTTCACTTAATTTGTATATGTAATTTAATTTTTTTAATAAAAATATTAGTCGTTTAATATTTTTTTTATTATTTTGTAAGAAAACAAAATTATAAGACATTCTCTAAGGCAACTAGACGAAAGATAATCCTACACCCATGCATCATGAGCTCCAGAGGCAACAAATTAAACGAAAGATGCCTCTTATCAAAAGCTTGACCAACCAAGGCAAGGGCCCGAGTCACAAAATTGACCTGATGAAAGACATTACGAAAGCAAATGGACTGAGAGCGAGACGTCACAAACATCTTTATCATGAGTGGCTTAGGTTGGATTGCACTTAGACTTCCTTCGTAGTTTAGTTGTAGAAACTGGACCACTTGTTCGCTCTCCGCCTCTCGGATATGCTTACTTTCCCAATCAAAATGAGGTTCTTAATAATGATATCAAACTGAGTATCAATGTCCAAGTCTGACTCGTCCACATTCTTTTCTCTCATATAATCTCGACGTACATCATTTTCTCTCGTATTAGCTAAAACACCTATCACCTTGGGTGTGGAATGGATATGACAATTAGGCTGGCTTCATGGCTCGTGCCATGGCCATTCGTGATATAAATTGATACGTTCAAATAATAAATTGACCATAGCTGACTTCATGGCTCTCGTCCCTTCCTTTCTTTTCTTCCTACACATCCCTGCGCCACCGCCAGCCCTCAGTCAGCTTGAATCCATGGTGGTGATACTTTCCTCTACCAATTTTGCGGCTGCTCCAACCGATGTGCCCAGATCTAGCTGCTCTGTTGCTTTGTGCACCAAGTTCTTGCGTCTCCACTGCCTAGAACTGGCGGCTCCGTCTTGAACCGTGAAAGCTGTGGATGTCATTAGAGCAATGTAGTTGTAGGTGGTGTTGGATAGTGTCTTCCATAGAAATTATCCGACCAGTGGTTTCATTCTGGGATTAATGTAGTTTTTGTTGTCTCACTTAATGAGTGTTGTGGTCGTGCTTTTGTGATGGCTGTATGTGGTATTTGCTGCGAGCGATGATGAAATTGATACTAGGTGGAATATCCCACAAATAAAAGTTAAATATTTCACAGTAGACTAGTCAAATGAGCCAATCAACAAGATACAAGTTTGTCAGATATGAAATCAAAATTCCAAGAATAAACCTAAATGACTAGTACTTCCAGCTAGTCAAAGTCTACCTAGATATATCTCACCACATGGACTCACAAATTTGAAAACATTCACATACCAATTCATTAAGCAAACAATAAAGACAGTAGTATCAATAACTAGATATGCAGGCAAGTTAAGGAGCAGTGTACACAACAAGTTTTGACCGGAAAAATCCTTAACTGGGTTAAAAAATTGTGGACTCGAGGGAGTACAATCAACAAGTGTACAATAAGGTTCATACAAGTTAACCACAACAAGCTCAATTCTTAGACCTATTCTAAAGAACAGCTTGTGTGTAACCTTATATTGCACTAGGTGGAGTAGTCTTTGGTCTTCACAAAGAGACAGTTACACTTCTTCAGCTCATGTCTTTGTGGCACCAACACGAAACATGAACCATGCAAATGATATGAAGATATGAAAGATGATATGCATCTATGAAATCAAAGTTTGATAAGTCGGTTTCTTCAATCAAACAGTCGAAAGGAAGAAACTAATTGAGAATCCAAACAAGGTCTATATGAAGATTTGAAAATAAGATTTAGACCATGAACAATGTAAACTTTTTCCAGAAATGATGTAGGTCAGTTAGCACAAAATTTAATGCATGAAAAAGATATTTGCAACTAGGGTTTGTGAAGAACACGTAGAGGAGGCTCGGGGAGCTTAAAACACTCTCTACAAAATTTGATCTTTCTAACCAAAGAAAAAACTTCTAAACCCAACCCTAATAAACCAAAAATCTTCTGTTTGCAACCAACAAGTACACCCTAAGACACTTGTCAAAATGTAAAAGCAATCTGAAAAATCAATGGTGAAGAACTCGTTCTCGGATAAAAAGTGTCAGTCCAACCTATGTGGGCTTTTTTAAATTGTGTGCTAGCTCAAGTGTAAAATACATGCAGAAATCGACTAGGCAATTAGTCATAATGCATAAAAAAATTTAAATTTAAAATGCATATGCTTGAACAAACCTGGCTTGAGATGAGGTAAAACCATTAGTACTTTGATCTTCAACAACTCAGACTTTAATACCAAATATCCCAAAAGTCTAATCTAATGAAAATTGATCTAAAGAGCATGTTAAATAAATATAAGTTTGACAAGAAAAGCAAAAAACTACTAAGTTTAGACTTCACAGATGAGTTATGTGGTCTCATCTTTCAACGATGACTTTATGGGGTCTCACTCTCCTACGATGACTTTATGTGGCTTCGCTTTTCAACAATGATTGATGTATGCACCGATATAGGTCTATTGCGTCTATTGTTTGTGACGAAATCTATATTGCTGCCAATTGTACGGTTGTGCTTGTGGTTGTCATATAGGTTACTCAATTTGTGGATCTGTGCAAATTCACTCTAGATCAAATTACTGGGCATTAAAGTAATGTACCCAATGTGTGTGTGTGTGTGTGTATTGACCATGAACATGGTCAACCGTGATATCATTGTTGACATGAATAAACTAGAATTCTGTCAATTCACATGGGTTGTATCTTTATTATTGTCTAGTTCAGAGGGGGCGTTGAGGGGGAGCGAAAGGTGCATTCGCACAGGACCCCAAATTTGAAGGGGCCCCTAAATTTTTGCCATCCAACATCATGTAATAATGTTCTATATTCAAAAATTGATTTTGTTAGCACTTTAAAACCACATTGTGCATTCTTTATAAGAGTTTTTTTTTTTCTTAATATAAAAACTTGGAGTACAATGAGATATTTTGAGTGTCAATAATAACATCCTAAAAAATGACAGTTTCTTAATTTTATTATATAACAATGTTATATATTCAAGTGAAACTTTAAAGTTAGATGTTTGAAGTTTTTTTTTCATGTTTGGTTGTTTAAGATAAAACTGCTTTTGATTATTTAGTGAATGTTATGTTTGTAACTCCTTTTGCTTTTCATTAAGGACATTTGTAAACATGCAATCAATGAATACTAAAGTTTGCTTCTTTTCTTTTCTTTTTTTTTTTTTTTTTTCAACAAACGATAGTATCCACACTAAGGGGGTGGGAGAGTGGGCTAAACCTCACAATGAGCTAACAATAATGTGGTTCAAATTCGCCTTTGACGAGAATTGAACCTATGACCTCTTACTTACAAGTGAAGAGAAATATCACTAGACCGTAGTACTAAGTAACTTTGTTTTGATTTAAGTGAATGTTTTCTAGTATCAATACATTGCCATACTTTTTTAAAAACTTCAAACTATCTTAAGGAGGGCCTCTTTTACAAATTTCGTACAGGGCCCTTAAAATCTCAGAGACGGCTCTGGTCTAGTTATCTCATGTTGAACTGTTAGATAAAAGCTCATAATAATCTTGGAGCGCGGGGGGAGGGGGGGGAGGGGTTGTGCAATTTGTGCACAACATCATTGTTGCGGTTGGACGCCTTGTTGTAGTAACATTTGACTTCCAATTTGTTGGCTTCAGTTTGTAAGAGATTTTTCTTGTCACAGTTTGAACAGTATTATTGCACACAGCATAGTTTCTGTGCTTGGACGCTCGCAGTAACATTATAAAAAATTCTTGTCACTATTTGAACAGTATTGGTAGGTTTATAAGCGTTTTGTTATTCATACATAAAAAAAAAGGATATATTATTGAAATACAAGAATTAAAAGGCAAAACAAACATACAAAAGGTAACAATTAACAATAGAAACATAGGAATTTCTGATTAAAAAAATTAAAATGGTAATCAATTAATATCACCATGCAACCATTAAAACCCGCAAATAAAAATTGGCAGAAAATTAAAAAGGAAAATATATCACCACCACCTTTACCACGATTGCCAAATTCTTTAGCCCTTAAATTTAGCTTCACATTTTTGCTGTAGGACCTTTGTACCCTTCCCCAATGTACTCACCTTGAATTGGCATTCAACTTCTGTCTCCAATTTCCATGTCTTGATGAATCCTTTCACCTTCACCGAAAGGTCCATTTTCAAAGTTAAAGGCAGATGCACCTTCGAATCAGTATTTTCCATACTCTTCTCAACCTCACGAGGCAAAGCTCCTTTCGATCCGTCGAGAACAAGCTTTACATTGGCAGAACGATCTTTTTCTTGTTTCTTTAATGAAAATTTTCCTTTGGCAATGCTTTTTTCCTTGAACAAAAGGGAAGCCCCTTTACTACCTTCGTAGTTTATGCCATGTCCATTTGGATTATTCACTTTCAAGGACACTTCATAGCCTGGATGTGAATTCTTGCCAGTATAGGATTTTGATTTCGGGTTCTTCACGTACACGTTCGTAATTGAAAATTTAGGCTCTTTAGGTTTCACAGTGAGGGACAATGAAAGCAATGTTATGGAAAGTATGAGGCACAGAGAAATCACAATTGCTCCTATAATCAAGCAACGAATGGTGCAGCATGGGGACTTCTTCTTGTTTTCGGGGTTCCGGTGACGTTCAACAATTAAGGCATTTTCAGGGGGTGGCACGCGGTAGATCTGGTCTTTGGGGATTTGGACTACGTAGGTTCCTGCTCCGGGGAAGGGAGGTGATGGTGGGCGGAGTACTAACTGCATCTCTGACTGGGGAGGGTCCTCGTTTCCATCATCGTCGCCTGCTGCCGCGGCAGATGAGCCCCGCTCCTCCATTGTAGAATGGGGAGCGGTTCAAAAATGGAGAGGTGGTGTAGTGAAGGTCGATAATAAGGGGAGAAACTGATTGCATGCATGAGAATTGAGAGGAGGTGGCATCTAAGATTGATTGGAGAATTGAAGGGTGAGAAGGAGGGTCGGAGGTTACAACTTACATAACTAAGAAAAGAAGGCAGCCGTGATTCGTCCAATCACATACCTATTTTTGGATGTTTTACTTGGTCAATGTAGAAGGTACTTGACAATCTGTTGCTGCCCTCAATTTTTCATATTCTTAATATGTATGTATGCTGTGATTCCTTTATTGTTGTTTTACAAGCTATTTTCTGTCCATTGTTACCTCGATTAGCCTACAACATTGTTGACAAGTTTGTTGCACCAGACCTATATGGTTCTATTATCTGGACATGCGTCTAATGTTGTGAGTTCATCCCTCATCTATATATTTCAGCTAGTATACATCCATCATCCACATATTTCAGCTAGTTAGTGTTTAATGTTTAGCATATAATAAGAGAGATTATATTCACACACCTCAAATTACTTCTCCTACACCTTTTTGATTTTTTAATATTTTCTACACACCACTAATCCTTGATAGAAAAATATTAAAAAAATAAAAGGATGTGGGAGAAGTAATTTGGGGTGTATGAATATAATCTCCCAAAAGGTTTCTTTTTTCTTTTAATTAGCCATAGTTTTACACCTTCGATCTCTCTCCCATTATTCACATATCATTTACATGGGTGATGCTAGAGACATAATTAAGTTGATCTATAATATGTACACTAAAAGTACTAACCTTGAGAAGCCATTGAATCAAAGCACAAGGAGAATCACAAACGGCAGCAAACAAGCAAGGATCTTCCGCTCTCTCTACACGTCTTATGCACTGCTATATGGGGTAGGGGTTTTTTGCTAGAATATTGTGTATAAGAGTGGGGACCTAAGCCTTATATTTATAGGTGAGAATATTAGGCTTCTTGCCCATAAAGAAGACCCTAATACATATCTTTAGCACATTCAAATTCCATGGCCTAACAAAAAAGATATTCCCTATTATTATAGATTTACTTCACCACCAAATAATCCGGGATAATCAAATATTCCTTCCTATCTTGTATTCTTAATCAATGAGGAATCCTAAATAGATGTAAGCCTAATAAAAAAATCTTACAAGAGAGACTATCTACTTGAACCATATTTTGTAAACCACATAATATGCATTGATAGTTGGATTCTTTTTCTAAATCATTGAAGAAAGAATCAAACTATTAACCGCCACATTATGTGAGCTACAAAATATGGTCTAAAAACATAATTTTCCCCAACATTTTCCTATTTACAGTATCTCTTCTTATTCCATTCATAAAAAAAAAAAGTCCATTTTAATTCCACTCAATTGTTTTTTAATTTCCTCAAATTTAACACACACATAATTGTAACTTTTATTTAGTTAGATCTACTAATGAAGTCTGTTCTTGTCTTACAATTCTAAAAAATGGTAAATCGACTTTAGATATTGAGTTACAACTTTCGACGTGGATTTTCATTCCTGATTTGATAAATTATGATTATTAAATATGAAGCATGAATCAATTAATAGGCTGGATTCTGTTTTTTTTTTTTTTTTTTATTGGTTGAAAGTATTTCATAGAACCAGCAAGGCACAAGGCCAAGAAGCAAACATAAGGGTGCCCAACACACTCAGAAACAGGATCAAGGATATAGGGGAAACAACAGCCGCCGCCACAGAGGCTCCCAGCATCTTCCCAGATACCCCAACAAAAAAATCTCCCCCTACGTAAGACATGGAAGACCATCTTTGTTCAGAATACCCACATAGGCTGGATTCTGTTTATCAGCCAATTGGTCAATATTCGTCCCAATGGGCCATTTCTGGTTATAAACTTCATCATGGGCCATTTCTTGGATATGGGACCATAATTAACCCATTTCTGGTTATGAAAAAAAAAATCTATTATTTTCACTTTAAAATTTTTATTTTGCACTCTTTATAAGCATAATTTGTATTTCAAAAATATTTTTCAATCATACATGTTATATCTAAGTTTTAGGGGATAGTTGAAGATTTGGTTCTGTTTATCCATGCGAACGAAAAAATCAATCGAGCATGCCGCCCCACTATAGAATTCGGGTTCCCGTCCGTGATTTTATTTATCATTAGAGTGATCATAACTACACACTAAAGCGGACCATATCACAAGATTCCATGTAATTATACATGCAGTTACTTTGTTTTTGCAGTTTTAGATTGATGGATTTTTTGCAGCAAATTAAGCCATATTCACCATAAAACCAAGAAAACAATCTCTCATTAGTCTTTAATAAAACATTCACTAATACACATTCAATGAATTCATTCACAACGTAATATCATTCTACGAAATCATAATATAACAGCAATTTTATTGAGATATATAGTTAATCAGCGACAATCAGTGGCGAAGCCACGTGAGGGTGAGGAGTGGGGGCCGCCACTCCCCTCGCCGGAAAACACGCCTGGAGCAAAGGTTCAGCTCCTCCCCTAGTCGGAAAACTGGACTGGTTCATCCCCTCCCTGTTCTGGTGCAGTGGTTTTGCTGTTGCATAGCAGAGGTGAATCCCTTCTTTTTTTTCAAACATCTAGGGCAAAACGACGTTGTTTTGGTCCTGGTAAAAAAAAAAGTACAAAAAATTAAACCAAAACGGCACCGTTTTGTATATGTTTGGAAAAAAAAAATATATATATATATATATATATATATAGGGGGGACCGCATGTCCCCCGCTCCCCTCTCAGTCTCAGACCCGTGTCCACTGTCCTCCTTTTCTTTTTCAATCTTTGGCATTCACCCAATTCCCATTTTAATATTTTATATAAGAGACCCTAATCGGTAATCCCAATGACCAATCCCTTTTTACTCTCCCTAGTTTCCTTTTTCTTTCTAACCCCATCTGACCAAGCCACACCGCATGTCCACCTTTCTCCTCTCAACCACCACTTCATTTCTTAATTTTATTTTTTTATATTTTTAGCTCCATTAATTGATATGAATTTTTGTTTTAATAATTAAATGTGTAGAAATTAGGAACATGGAACGATATAACACATGAAAATCATACTCGATTAGTTTAAACAATGTTATTCCGAATAGTACAACACCAATTTTGATGGGTTCAATCTGATTTCGGATAGTTCAACTCCAATACTGGAACCACCCAATGATAAAAGTCTAGATCCACCACTGCAGATGAAAGCGTCGGATTTTCAGAGGAATGGCAATGAGGGAGAAGGTTGGGTGGAGAGAACGAGGGTGAATTCGACGGAGGAGGGAGGTTGGAGGAGAAGGCTATGATGGGATCGATGAAGGGCTTTGAGTTTGCAGATTTACCATGGTAGGGGTAATGGTAGGAGAATGGACGTGTTTGGTTATCAACATAGCAAAAGGTTTGGGAAAATATTAAATAGATAGGTGTTATAATGTTATTAGGGCACCTGTCTATTTTTTTGTGACCCCACTTTTATTATTCTTGTATGTATTTTCCCCCCTCTTTTTAAGACCCCCAGCATATCTATCTTAAACGTTCACATTATCTATAAATATTGTACTAATTTTAAAAACATAATGTAAATATTGTTTAATGGTTATTTTACGATAAAAGAAATTTATTTAAATCCATCTAGGCTCCTGCCTAAATCTCGCCTAGGCGCCTAGCTGCTAGGTACCATTTTGCTGCCTGACTAGCGCCTAACGTTTTTTAGAATCTAATTCTAACCAATTTAAGCTTCTTACATGGCTTTGATATTACCGCTTACAACCGCTTTGGTGAAGAAACTGTTTTTTGTTATGAATATTGACTCAAAACTTTGCACTCTCTAATGTGAAAGCAACTGCTTCGATTGAACCTTACACTCTTTTGAATTTCGCCCCTCCCCTCAGCAAATCCTGGCTTCGCCACTGGCGACAACTAGTAGTTCAAGTTCAAGATGATGTAAACTGGTAGGGGGCGTACAAAACAGCACCAAGGTCACAGCTGTCGTGGACTTTGCATCCGAACCAGCAGCCCCCATCACCATATGCAGCGGGTAAATGTGGTCCGGCCAAGGGTGCCTCGTTTTTGCATGCGGCGCCTGCTTTGCCAACTGGTTCACGTCCTCGTACCTTCCTACCAAAAGAGCCCTCTTGAGCCACTTGTCAAACTTATGAGCCCAAGGGAAGACCTCATGGTTCTTGGTGACCTCATCGCCCCCAAGTTGTGGGTGGCATTGCTTGATGCCACTATAAGAACGCCCTCGATCGTCTTTCAGTGGGGCCAGTGCCTTCCCCAAGTTGTAGTGATAAGTGGCGTCCCTCCTTGACTGGACCGACAACTGGCAGACGGGGATGTCTACCTCCAGGTACATCAACATGAGCGAGACCCAAGAGTCATGGTTAAGGAGAAATTTTTCGACGAGCTTGGCACACAAGACAGCTGGAGTTTCACAAAAAAAAGATAAATAATCTAAATTACCTTCCCAATATCTTGAACCCTCCACCCCACCTATTCCTCCCTTTCATCACGTCTGTGTTGCCCTTTCTCTTTCTTTCTCATATCTTCCTTTTTTTTACCTTCCTCTCCTCGTCGAAGAAGAACACGGGAATCTGACCACTTAACCAGCTATTAGATCGCCAGTTTATGACACCTTCTGAGGGATTTACCGCTGAACATCCATCAGCTTCCATGTCAAAGAAATAATGGAGAAATAGAAGGAAGATGAGAAAGAAAAATAGGTAGAGAGAGAAAAGATTCACCGACAAAATCGTCGGTCGGCAATAGAGGTAGGTTGGGGTATGTACTCGGTCTTGATGATTGGTGTGATAGGGATAATTTAGAAATTTTGTTTGGTAAAATATTTGAATTGGCATTTTTCTTATTAGAAAACAAAAAAGACAGGTGTCAACCCATGATTCATTCAGAACTCCAGCTGTCTTGTGTGACCGGTTCCCCAAAAAATTTCTTATGGTGGTGCCCCAGCTTGGTGTCCATGTCAACGCGGCCAAAGCCCGACGACGTCAGGCGAGGTGAGGGAGCTGGGGGCGGGGTACCTGAGCTGGTACATGGATTTGGGGAAGCCGTAGAAGTTGTAGATGGGGTCGTAGCAGTCGGAAATGAAGCTGACGAAGGGGACGACGGTGTCCCAGTGGCCAGATATGATGAGGATGGAGGTGGGTTTTTGAGAATACACCGTTTCTTTCCACGATTGGATGAATTTTGTGGCCGGAAGCAACTCGTCGATGCTCAGCGTCGACGATCCGTGGGATAGGTAGAAGGTGTGTTTCACTGCCATAACAATCGTTTTACCTTTTCCTTTGAGAATTGAATTACCAAACATACAACGGGGAATTTGGGAATTTGATTTGGGTTGAGAATTAGGTATAGAAGGGATATATATATATATATATATATATATATATATATATATATATATATATATATATATATATGTACACTGAAAAGTCGTAATCTGGCTTTGGTCAAGCATGCGTATATGCTTCTGTTATTTTTTTTCTAGAATAAAAGAAAGGGATACTTTGGATGCGGTCCCTAATCCTTAACATTCTTTGATTAAAACCTTAATGATATTCAAAGTTTGATCAAAGTCCCTTGACTTTGTACACCTCATTATATTACTATTAATATTTATATTTTTATAGTTTTGACATTAATTGTTTGATAGTTTATGAGATTTATAATCCTATAAATTTAAAACCCCTCATTATAATACTATTAGAAACGGTTACAATAAAAAAATTCAAACATTTTGATTGAATAAATGGATAAAAACTATGTAAACATAAGAAATAATAAATAGCAAAAGAATGTATCCATAGTGTTAAAAAAATTGGTACATTTCACATATAACAAAGTGGTTCATTAATAAAGTAGAATGGGTACATTATAAATAAATTAGGGTACAGATAAAAGATTAAAAAATGATGAGTACAAATGAATTTTTAAAAAATATAGGTGCTAAAAGAAATTAATACATGAGTACAAAATAAACTAAAAAGAAAATACTACAAATTTAAAAAAATGTTGCAAATTAAAAGTGGGTACAAACTAAAAATATAAATACATGATACAAAGTTTAGGCATAAAACATAAATATACCATATGTAATTTTTCTATCATTGATTAAATATACAATATCACATGACGGTATACACATGGGTACAAACACAAATAAATTTTTTTTTAAATATGGGCACAAAAAGAAACTAATATATGGGTACAAATTAAAAATGAAAAGAAAATTGATACAAATTAAAAAATATTTGCAAATTAAAAATAGGTACAAACTAAAAATAAAAATATATGATAAAAAATTTAGCCATAAATATAAATATACTAATTGTAACATTTTTAACACTAAAGGAATATATTTAAAAATAAAAATATTTTATTATTGAAATAATTAATGATGTTATTAATACCCAAGGACCTTGATCAAAAATTGAAAATGAATAGGATTTTAATCAATGAAGTAGCAAAAAGAAGGATGTGAACCTAATTTCTCCTAAAATAAAATAGAAGAATGAGTTTTGAGAGAACAAGGGAAAAACGGGTTGATATTGTCAACATTATGCATATTCACCGTAAAGCAACTGAAGATATTTAGGCATTCATAACATCATTTTCTGGAAAGATCACGTTAATGCTACAAAGTTTTTTCTCAAAATTCAAAATAAATTAGCTGGCCAGAAATAAAACTCTCGTTCTAAAGGTGGGAGACTTATCCTCGTTAAGTCTAGCCTGATTGGGATGCCTAATCATACTATGGCCTGATTTAAGTGCCCACCTCAGATAACCAATGCTATTGATAGAGAGAGTAAACATTACCTTTGGAATAAGAAGTCAAATTTCTCCCCGGTTGCCTAGGATGATGTCTGTGTTCCTAAATCCCATGGGGGATTGAGGATTAGGAAATCTAATCACCTCAATATGGCTTTTTTGGCAAAGCTTGGAAAGTAATCCAGGATAATGACAACCCGGTGGGTGCAAATCATGAAAGCGAAATATCTTCGTAAAGAAGCCTCTTCACATTTGCCTCATTGATTGAACGTAAATATTGTTAGGGATTAAATGCAATAGAAGACTTTAAATTTATTCGTTATAATAATATAACTAATTAAGAACCCAAAGTTCTTCAGTCATCTAAAAATCAAATAAGATGTTTAAAGTTATTAGTTTAGCAATAATCAAGGGATTGTGCTTTGCAGGAAGTGCCAGTGTGAATGTGAGTTGCCAATACGCCTCCTATTTAGCCTGATGCCCATGTGTTAGTCTATCAGGTGTACGAATCTTCGGTTAAGGCCATCCCTCTGTACGGCCCACTGACTGCATTCCGTTTTGACTCCTCCATTTGTGCCACTGGTCCAAGCCGAGCGGCCCCTTTTCCTGACCCATCCACCACTGCCATAGGTCTAATCACGTTTTTTAAGTGTGGGACCATAGTTTTTAAGGGCTGGATTAAGGTTGATCCGAATACTGTTATCTTAGAAGTCCAGTCATGGACTCACCAGCTTCGGGCGAAGCTGTATCAAACTGAGCATGGTGTGCAACAGGCTGAGTCCTTGCGATCATGGCAACAACACCCAATTCGCCTCCAATCATATTGAATAAACCAACAGCACCCAAAACTCCATCTTAAATCCTCTTATACACCAACATCCATAACTTCTCCTCCATTTAATACCCTACCTGCCAAAACAAATCCAGTCGTCTTTAATACTCTCAATCCTAATTATGTTTGTCCTACACCCAACTCCAAACCTCAACATCCAATCACCATGAATACAACCCCTGCCAAAGAATCAAATTGTGGGAAAAAGTAGCCACGTCTTCAGAAAAGTGATGCTACGTACGCGTCATTCCAAGTGTCTGTTTTCAAGTAAATATAACTCAACAAAGTGTCTTTTATTTTGGAAGAGTATACACCTTGAGTTCATTGGGAGAATCGAACGTATTAGTATGAGTTGAGTACTGTTCAAAAGGAAAACCAAGGATTAAAAACTGAGGCAACGAGGTTGCTTGCCAACATTGACCACATGAAATACTTGAATGCAATTGAACTGATAGACAAATTCAACAACTACACCTACAGTAAGGAGAAAGTGGAATTAAGGAAGAAACTTGATGTGCACAAAGGGGTCAATTCTTTTATGTTTTATGCCCAACTTGTGTTGCCGATAGGGCTGGGCATGGGCCGGACCAGGCCCAATTTTGGAGGAACCGGACCTTACCCATTTTAAACAGTAACGGGGCGGGGCGGACCGGGTAGAGAGACTTTGAGTTTTGGAACCGGACCTAACCCGACCCGTTTCAAACGGGCCGATTCGGGACGGGTCCACAGGTCCAACTCTTTTTTTTTTTTTTTTCTTAATTTATAAACTGCAGTAAGAAAATGCTCACAAAAATTCACTGAAAACTAAGTCCCACCAGATCCACACGCTAGACAAAACCCACAATAACCCCACATTCCAAACAACACAAATAATCAAAAAATTCGAAATGGGTAAACTCCATAAACACAAATTACCAAGCTTACGGAAATCGGACTATGAGTTATGAGTCAACAGAAATGACTCCGTCGTAGAACAGTAATATGGTGGATGACTTGTGTTGTGCCTCACTAATCTGCCAAACTATGCAAATTCTAATGTTATTTTGAGGTGCTAAAAGAAGAAACTGACTTAACAAACCAGATACTCAAGCCAGCAAACCCAGATACATGCCAGAAAACCCAGACGCATGCCAGAAAACCCATATGCAGTGAGAGAGGAGAAGATGAGTCAGGGAGAGGGATAGTGGCCTGCTCCATAAAAACTCAAGACGCGTGACGCCAACGGACTTGTCGACGGCCATGAGAGTCCATTCCAATCCTGGATCGTGGCGATGAGGTTACCGATCAAGCCAAGAATGTCGCGGAATTGACCGAGTCGGACCAGATTGGGTGGTCAACAGCCAAGATCTGACGGTCTAACAACTTCAGCGAGAGCTCGAAGGCGGCGTAGTTGTGGTGGTCGTGACGGCAGTGAGGTTTGGGTGGCTGTGATGTCGTCGAGGAGGAGAATAGTGGGTGGGAGAGAGTCTCGAGGGAGTCTTCTGGAGTTTTGAAGAAACGATTGACATGATCCAATCTGATTATTCACATCCGTTCACTGTAGTTAGGAATGGGCCGATTCGGGGCCCCGGTGTTCTTCATATTTGGACTCGGCCCACCCTTTATTTACCATCACCCCCACCCCACCCCGCCTCGTTTAGTCTCTGAAAAAATTGGAACCGCCCCGTACCCATCCCGAACCTGAATTACCCGCCCCGACCCGCGGTTCCGCTACCCGTTTGCCCACCCCTAGTTACCGAATGATCAAGCAATTCATGATGTAACTGTAGATGAGATCTTTGGTTATGGTAACGCTTCACCTAAGTATCTTTGTGTTTGAGTGGGATTAGTTCATGTTTTTTGGAACACAAATGTTTGTAGAATGTCTTTAAGATTGGATATAGGAGTAAGATGAGTACATGTTTTTTAGAACATAAATGTTTGTAGAATGTCTTTAAGATTAGATGTAGGAGTGAGATGAGTACATGGTTTTTGGAACACAAATGTTTGTGCGCTTTCTTCAACATTGGATGTGGGAGTGGTGGTATATTTTTGTGTACTACTGACTTTTTTACTCACTTCTATCTTTGAAAATTTATTTTCTGCTACTAGAAAGACCAAAGTGACAAGACTGCCCAAGGGTAGACATAAGTCTTCATAAGTGCCTGTAAATACACACATGCAAAATCTTCAATTGGTTGGCTTATTAAATCTGACTGTATACATACTCAACATTTTGTTGCCACCACAAAACATTCTTAAGGTTATTACAGTAAAAGGTTTAGGATTTGGAAAGATTCTTGATGAACAAGTAGTTGTAAACTTACTTCCTGACACCTTACACAACTGTTTACAAGCCATCATATACCTACAATAGGCAGTCGTAAATCCGTCATTTCTTTCTAGTTTTTGTTGGTGTCCCATTAAATGACAGCTAAATTGATCATCCATAAATGGAAACCAAGGACAATTCATTAGGCAACACTTACTTCTTCTACAATACATTCCTAATATAGTTACACAAAAAGGGTAACCAATTTTAAGGAATATTGATGACAAACTAGTTGTAGATAGACTACCTGACAGCTTTACACAACTATTCATAAGCCATCATATACATACAACATACCCTCATGTATCCATCGTTTCCATCCATTTTTGGTTGGTGTGGCATTTAATACCATCTATATTGATCATCTATAAAAGGAAGGCAAGAACAATTTAGAAGCCAACACTTTCTTCAGCGACAACCATGGCAACCACACATGTCATGGCTTTGCGAGAATGATGATGATTCCGATGATCCGACCAATCAAATTGCAGAAGCAAAGAGTAAATTTTTTGCCAACTCACGCTCCATCATTGTGTGGTATCAAAAGTGCCTCGACAAGAATCCACATTGGTTGTATTACAACAACAGCTTAACGAGGTGTTGTACTAATCGGCCAAGTACAAATGCTAAATACATAGCCAAAAGCGTAAATATGATAAACTAGTTCTAAAAGAGGAGGAAGATGTATGTCGTAGGCCAATCACTTCATGGGCGACATAGCAGCTCTAAGAAAAGTGTGACTCCGCTTTATATGATGGGTTTGAGAAATTTCATTCGTATAACCATCAGGTTCGGTCAGGATATGATTGGGACTACGTTTTTTCCCTCGCACGTGGGTGATATCATCAAAGATGGTGGTGAGCACACAGAGCACGAGTACGTCAAGGTGCTCACAACGCACCAAAGAATGCTTAGCCTGAAATTTCCCGTCTTATATATTTACAACTCGTTATCTATACATTTTGTAGGGACTTTTGTAACTATATTGTAGTTTCAAGCTTAAGTAAGTCTCTGAAGTATTAGTTTCATAAATGCTCAGAAGGTGTCACAAATATTCATATGAATTCATAACATGTTACTTAGTTTATCACACATTCCATCACTGTATGACACATAAATTTTCATAAACAACCAACTGTGGCCACAACTAAAGAATGGTTCGTCCATGTGCAAACTTAACACATCTTCACTACTACAAAAAACACTTTGCGCAACGAAATAAGTTTGTTGTGCAAAGTACAATTTCATCGCGTAAAACCTTGTACGACGAAATTTTGGTCGCACATGGTTCGTCGCGCAAAGGTCATGAAGATAGGGTTTGTGTGATGAAATACTTCGTCGCGCAAAGATTTTTGTTTTTTAATTAAAATAATTAATTTAATATTTTTCGCGACGAAATATTTTGTCGCCCAAGGTTTTTGACATTTTGTTTTATTATTTCTCTTACATTAATTTAATTATATTAATTGTTTGCGCAACGAAATATTTGGTAGGGCAAGATTTTTCGAATTTTTACCTTTTTAATTTAATTTAATTGTATGATTTTATTTTTTTTAATTACTTTAATTATATTCAAAATAAAATTACATATGAAAAATAGTAATCAAATTATCCAATATATATAATATATTCAAAAGGTACACATAAATTAACAAAGTACAATAATAAAATCCTAATACAAGTCTATTGTGGTGGTAGTGGCGGAGGATATGGTTTGATAGCGTCCTAATCCTCAACTTTAGCCATCAAAGTCTTGACGATTCCCTACAAAAAAACAAATATGGTCAAATAACAAAAAATAACATAAAATAATACCAAAATATTAGCATAATTTCCCCTCAAATTGGTATACCCCAAATCCGACCCCAAACTCCACTCCTCACCCTATACTCTACCCCAAACCCCGCACCAAACTCAAAACTAACTCCAAAAACACATATTAATATTAATGAAAAAAAGTTAAAATTTGGGGAGAATATACATTTTGGCAAGATTGAGAGTGAGTGAGAATGAGAGGGAGAAGTGAGTGTGAGAGAATTAGAGGAGATAGTGAGAGAGAGATGAGAGAGTGAGTGAGAGTGAGAGATAGTGAAGGGAGAGAAGAGAGATTACGAGAGAGAAGTGAGTATGAGAGAGAGGGTCGGATTTGGGGAGAGGGAAAGAGAGAGGAGAGTAGAGAAAGACATTGCAAAAATGGTGGAGTTATTTTGGTTTTAAAAACTGTATCACTTTGCGCAACCAAGTATACAAGTTTGCGCGACAAAATATTGGTAGCGCAAAGTCTTAAAAAAAATTTAAAAAAAAATTTCCTACGTCCCATTTTTGGTGCTTGCCCAAATTTTTAGAGTTTTGTGAGACGAAAAATTGGCCGTGCAAAGTCTTAAAAAAAAATATTCCCGCGTCCCATTTTTGGCTCCCGTCCAAATTTAAGGATTTTGCACGAAGAAATATTGGTTCGTCGCGCATTTTATAAATAATAAAAAAGAAAATAATTTTATTTTAAAATTGAAAATATAAATAAATTAAAATAAATAAGGTTTAGGCGACCAAATATGTATTCGTCGTGCAAAGAAAATAATAAAAAATAAAAAAATAATTTAGTTTAACAATATAAAATATAAAAAATAAATAAAAATTAAGTAAATAAGGGTTAGGCGACGAAATATTAATATTCGTCGCGGCCAGTTTTTAAAAAATAATAAAAACTTATGAAAACAACTATATTTTAAAATTTATAATATAAAATTAAATAAAAAACAAAAATAAATTGATTTGTGACACATCCCGACCTGGAAATCAGGGCGTACTAGCCATCACTAACGTGACGTAACCATAACGCAATGCGGAAGCGATAAGATAAGAGAATTATGAATGACTAAAAGCCGAATACTAGCAGTACCATCCAAATGACATGCTAGCGGGAGTTTAAGTGTGAAATACACATATTCAGAGCATAAGATTCTAAATGCAGTCAAGTAGGACAATTACTAAATTACAACACCCGAAGGTGAGTCGTACATGTGTGAAGTCCGTCAGAATAGCCGTGGGGATCCTCGTGAGCCACCAAACACTTCTAACTATAACCTGGATGGGCGTAAAACAAGGTGAGTGGGTCAGTAAAACAAAGCTTTCAAAACATTTCCTTTATCAACATATATAACCCTTCACTGTAAAACCTGTATACTTTCCCAGAAAATAGCATATAGCATATATATCTCAACATTTTCTCAAATCATCGTTCAAAATCAATAGTATGAAAGTATGCCATGCCATATGCATCAAAACATAGTGAGGATATGCAAATATATATCAGGTAGAATAATAAATCAACCAGAGACCCTGCAGTGGTCATGTACATCTAATCATATAGCTCAATACCTATGCCTGCACACGAGTCGGAACCACAAAAGTGGTCTGTACGACAGGACTTGGTGTAATAATACTCTCTAGTGCAACTCTCATCAAACAGCTGTGCGACGTATCGCAGGTCACCTACGAGTCGGAACCACAAAAGTGGTCTGTACAACAGGACTTACACCTACTTGGATCCAAGGGAGCATGCGGTGCGGGAGGTGAATATCAACATAAGCACTAACACTGGTGGTGCAGGTTATGAGCTCTCATCACAAATCACATCATCAACACAATATAACACACCTGATGCTTACCTATGCGTCCGTCGCACCATTTCACACATATGCATCATATATCCATTCATACATATCATATCAATTATATGCATGGCATTTAAAACATACTTTCAATTAAATTCGATTTCTGGGAAAATCAGTAAGTATATAGGTATATAAAGAAAGCAACTGCCCACTCACTGGTATGTCGAAGGGTCGTAACCCCCGTGACGCCTTTGATTGCGCTCGTCCTCGGGATAGGTCTCACCTATATGCGAAACAACTATAATAACGTTATTTAGAGCACATAACTAACAATACGAAATAACTTCTCATACGACGCTCAATTGGGGTGTTTGAATATACCAACGTGATCTACACAACCTCACAAACATCCCCATATTTTAAAAATAATTTATGGACTCGCCACGCGCCCCCACGCCCAGGGAATGGCACGGACCCACGCGTCCCCATTCGCGGTCACGTGCCAGGCACACTGACGGCAGACCAAACGGCGTCAGGAATATTCCGTTAACTGCTAACGGCATCCGTTAGATTTAACTAACGGCGTCAGGAATATTCTGTCCAAACTGACGGAATATTCCGTCATCTTCTCCGGGGACTCGCCGGCCGCAGGTGAGTTCTCCGGTTTCTGGTTAACTTTCCAACTATGGTTTCTCACTCATTTTTCATCCATTTTTCATGAAATTGGTACCAAAATGAAGCTCTAAGCATGTAGAACACATCTAAACAAGTTTCAAGGCTTGAAAACCACTAGATTTTACCTGAGAAAGCTCGATAGCTCGGTAAACTTTAAAAACCTTCGATCTCGGTCCTCCGACGTCCAAACTCTACCAACGAAGTACCCCGAGACTCGTGAGGACCTCCTTAAGCTCACTGTGAGCTTGAAATTTTCTGAAATGCAAGGTTTTACGTGTGCATGAACAGTGCACATTTTCGGGGTTAGGGTTTCACGTCTAATCCGAGGGTTAAAAGTTCCAAATTTGGTACCAAAATGTTCATAAGGTTGCAAGGATCAAGAATCTTACCTTTTTGACGTCGATCTGTGAAGGAATGGACGAGTTCCAACTCCATCCGTACGTGCACAGTGCACGGGAATGAATAAACCGAGAGGGAGAGAGAGAGAGAAAGTGCTCACGGGAGAGAGAGAGAGAGTGAGTGAGGGTAGTTTAGGTGTGTGTGGTCTACAATAATCCTAACCACACAAAAAAAATAATACCATAAGTTCCCATAATTTTTCCAAAACTTAGGAATATGACATAAAAATCAAATATAAATGTCACACACCTTAGCAACCTGTAGGGCAATCCCGTCATTTCACGTCCTCAATAAAATAATTCCGAGACGGGCTGTGACAATCTACCCTCCTTATAGAATTTCGTCCTCGAAATTCACACAACCAATCAAACCACTAATACTCATAGAACAACCTCGGATACATCTCTCTCATTCGATCTTCAGTCTCCCAAGTAGCTTCTTCCACCGAGTGGTTCCTCCATAATACTTTCACCAAGCTCACTGTCTTATTCCTTAAAACCTTGTCTTTCCAATCCAAGATAGTCACTGGTTCCTCATCATACGTCAAATCCGGATTAATCTCCAAAGGTTGAGGAGGAATCACATGTGAAGGATCTGAAATATAATGTCGAAGGATCGAGACGTGAAACACATTATGCACCTTGGATAACACTGGAGGCAACTCTAATCTGTAGGCAACTTCACCAATCTTTTCTGTAATTACATAAGGTCCTATGTACCTAGGACTTAACTTGCCTCTCTTTCCAAATCGAACCACACATCTCCAAGGTGATAATTTCAAAAATACCAAATCACCCACATTATAAACTCGATCAGTGGCATGTCTATCCACCAAACTCTTTTGTCGATCTTGGGCCGCTTTCAGGTTAGACTTAATCACCTGAACATTCTGAGTAGTCTCCTCCACTATCTCAGGGCCCACCAAAGCTCGTTCACCTACCTCTGACCAACACAAAGGTGTACGGCAAGCTCTACCATAAAGTGCCTCAAAAGGTGCCATACCAATACTCGAATGAAAACTATTATTGTAGGCAAATTCCATCAAATCCAAGCGATCATGCCAAGAATCACCAAACTGCAACACTGAAGATCTTAGCATATCTTCCAATGTCTAAATGGTCCTCTCAGATTGACCATCTGTTTGAGGATGATAAGCAGTGCTGTAAAGCAATCTCGTACCAAGAGCTTCTTGAAAAGCCACCCAAAACTTAGAAGTAAATCTTGGGTCTCGATCAGAAATAATACTCACTGGAACTCCATGATACTTCACAATCATCCTAATGAACAATTTAGCCAACTTGTTCAAAGGATACTTCTCCCTCACTGGAATGAAGTGCACTGACTTGGTAAGTCGATCTACGACCACCCAAACACCATCAAAACCATTTTCCGTACGTGGAAGCTTATACACAAAATCCATAGTGATATTTTCCCACTTCCACTGAGGAACGGGAAGCGGCTGCATCAACCCAAACGGCTTTTTCCTTTCTGCTTTAACCTGTTGACAGATGATACACTTACTTACATATTCTGCAATCTCCCCTTTCATACCCGGCCAATAATAAAATGGTCGAATGGTATGATACATCTTAGTTCCTCTTGGATGCATGGCATAAGCCGAACAATGTGCTTCATCCAAAATTTCCTTCTTTAATTCCTCATTATTAGGCACATACATCATATTCTCTTGCATAAACATACCGTCTGATTCCCTGATTCTGAAATCTTTCTTCTTACGTCTTTCAACAGCCTCAATTATCTCCTGAGATTCATCATCATTCACCTGGGCTTCACGCATATGATCAACCAAAATTGGCCTGACTTGGAAACTGGCAATAAATGCTTCCCTTCGATCTTCCATTTCCAACTTCACTCCAGTAGGCCTCAAATCCGCAAGAAAAGGAACACGACAAGCATACAAAGCATTAAGTCGGCCTTGGGGTTTCCTACTCAGTGCATCAGCTACAACATTTGCACGACCAGGATGATACTCAATCGTGCAGTCATGATCACTTAGTAACTCCAACCATCTTCGCTGACGAAGATTAAGATCATGTTGAGTAAAAAGATACTGAAGACTCTTATGATCTGTAAAGATCTTACATTTCTCACCATAGAGATAATGCCTCCAAATCTTCAAAGCAAAGACAATAGCTGCCAACTCAAGGTCGTGAGTAGGATAATTCCTTTCATGAATTTTCAACTGCCGAGAAGCATAGGCAATCACTCTATTATGCTGCATCAAAACACATCCCAAACCATTCAATGAAGCATCACTGTAAATCTCAAAATTGCCACTATCATCAGGAAGTACCAATACAGGTGCATGAGTGAGACAATACTTCAACCACTGGAAACTTTGCTCACAATTATCATCCCACTCGAACTTAACGTCCTTCCTAGTTAGCCTTGTTAGTGGTAAAGCAATCATAGAAAAATCTTGAACGAATCGTCAATAGTACCCTGCTAGACTAAGGAAACTCCGTACCTTAATGACGATTCATGGTTGCTCTCAATTCTCCACTGCTGCAATCTTTTGAGGATCTACTTGAATTCCTTGTGCCGATACAACATACCCCAAAAATGCCACTTGATTCAACCAAAACTGGCATTTACTAAACTTGGCATACAAACGATGCTCCCTCAATTTCTCTAACACCAAATGAAGATGTCGAATATGCTATGTTTTCGATTTAGAATATACCAGAATATCATCAATAAAAACAATGACAAACCTATCAAGATATTGCTGGAATACTTTATTCATCAACCTCATAAAAGCTGCTTGTGCATTAGTCAATCCAAATGGCATCACCAAAAACTCATAATGTCCATAACGAGTCCTAAAAGCCGTTTTAGGGACATCCTTATCTTTAATTTTCAACTGATAGTAGCACGATCTCAAATCAATCTTAGAGAATACACATGCACCCTTAAGCTGATCAAATAAATGATCAATACGAGGCAGTGGATAACGGTTTTTAATCGTTACCCGATTCAGCTGCCTGTAATCAATACATAATCTCAGAGTTCCATCTTTCTTTCTCACAAACAATACTGGGGCTCCCCAAGGTGAAGTACTAGGTTGAATAAAACCTTTATCAATTAATTCCTGCAACTGAACTTTCAACTTTCTCAATTCAGCCGGAGCCATTTTATATGGAGTCAAAGATATAGGATTCGTACCTGGAAGCAAATCAATAGAAAACTCCACATCTCTGTCTGGCGGCAATCCAGGTAAATCATCAAGAAATACATCAGGATAATGCCTGACTACTCCAACTTCCTCCACACTACTAGGAGTAACATCATTTAACACCACATGTGCTAAGTATCCCTGACAACCTTTCAATAACAACTTCTTTGCCTTCATGGCAGAAATAACACCATGCCTCACCCCACTTCTCTCACCCACAAACATAACCTCAGGTAGTCCAGGACGATGAAAAGTGACTGATTTCCCGTAAAAATCTATATGGGCACGATTATAATGCAACCAATCTGCCCCTAAAATCACATCAAAATCCACAATATCTAACGGGATAAGATTAGCTGGCATAACTACATCATCTATCATCACTGGACACCCTGGATAAACACTATCAACATGACATCTGTCCCCTCTAGGCATAGCAAACTCTAAATCAAACCCTAGAGGTGTAGGATGAGGTTGTGTCATTTGAGCAAATGTATGAGAAATCACAGAGTACGTAGCACCACAATAAATCAAAACTCTAGCAAAGTGACCAAGGATGTCTAACGTACCCATAATCAAATCCGGATGGTTCTGAGCATCTTGCAGTGAGATGTTGTTAACACGTCCCTAGGTTTGCTGTCGTCTTCCACGACCTCTATTACTTTGATTACCTCGCCCCTGAGAACTACGTCCCTGTCCTGCCTGGCTAGACTGCCTAGATAGTCCTGAACTACTAGCAGCAACCTCTCCTTGCTGGGACTGACCTCCCTGATACCACTGATATCCGCTAACTGGCATAGAATGATAAGAAGTATAACCTCCAGGATTTTAGGAATATCCACCCTGAAAATAAGGATCCTGGGAATACTGATACTGCCCTGAAGCATAGGGAGCGACATCACCCTGATAGTGGTAAGCAGCATCACCCTGACTCATCTGACCATAACTGCCTGCTCTGGGATTCTGCTGAATCGGCGCTGGAGGAGGCATAACAGACTGCCTTGGCCTCTGCTGACTCTGGGGACACTGTGCAGCTCTATGTCTTGTCTGTCCACATATGTAGCAAGCACCGCTACCTCTCCTGCACTCCCCATAATGTCTGGAATTACAACAGCGGCATAATGGAGGACCTCAACTACCAGCACCACCAAAATCTCTCTGCCTCTGAAACCTGGGTCCACCAGTAAATCTTCCACCTCTCCTCGGGCCTGTAGTACTAAATCCTCCACTAGAAGAACTCGAGCTCGCTCCACTTTTCTTGAAATTCTGGGTCTTACCGGGTCCCGAAGTCAAAGTTCCTTTACCCCTATCATATCTTCTCTGATTATCACCATTCTTATCTTCCTCTTCTTCACTTTCACTAGGCAGATTTTCGGAGTCCTCAATTCAAACCAAAATCTCATAAAACTCATGATAAGTGGTGCAAGGAATAGCACTGGCAAGTGTCCACCATTTCTTTTTTGTTCCCAACTTAAAGCGATGAAGCATTTCCACCTGATTAGTAGCCATTTCTGGATCATACCGAGATAAGTCTGTAAACTTCCTATAATACTCATTCTCTGACATTTTCTTTCGCTTCAACTGAGTGAACTCTTGCTTCTTACGATCAATATACTCTAGAGGAATGAATCTTCTCTTAAATATCTCCTTAAATGTTTCCCAATCAGCTGCTGCTTCAGGTTTCATAAATTTAGTCTCATTCTCCCACCAACTTGCAGGTTCTCTTCCTAGAAACCACGTAGTAGTCTCAACCCATCTACTAGCAAGAAGATTCCCCTGACTCTGCATCACCTGATAGGTCTTCTCAATAAGGTCTAACCACTTTTCTGCCCCTTCATGACCTTCATTACCAAAGAAGTGCTCCAACTTCAGATTATAAACAGTCTCCAGGGGTGTTCTCTGAGGAGGACGAAATAAAGTCTGAAAGGCATAGGCTATGACTTCCCCTAACTGAGCTATATTGGGGAAACTGGGCTCAGAAGAAGAACGTGGATCCCTACGAGGCTGCATAGTTCTGACAGAAGACACCAAAGATTATCAGAAAATTCACAATTTATACAGGACTGCAAACCTAAGCTCTGATACCAAATTGACACACCCCGACCATTATCAGAAAATTCACAATTTATACAGGACTGCAAACCTAAGCTCTGATACCAAACTGACACACCCCGACCTGGAAATCAGGGCGTGCTGGCCATCACTAACGTGACGTAACCATAACGAAATGCGGAAGTGATAAGATAAGAGAATTATGAATGACTAAAAGCCGAATACTAGCAGTACCATCCAAATGACATGCTAGCGGGAGTTTAAGTGTGAAATACACATATTCAGAGCGTAAGATTCTCAATGCAGTCAAGTAGGACAATTACTAAATTACAACACCCGAAGGTGAGTCCTACATGTGTGAAGTCCGTCAGAATAGCGGTGGGGATCCTCGTGAGCCACCAAACACTTCTAACTATAACCTGGAGGGGCGTAAAACAAGGTGAGTGGGTCAGTAAAACAAAGCTTTCAAAACATTTCCTTTATCAACATATATAACCCTTCACTGTAAAACCTGTATACTTTCCCAGAAAATAGCATATAGCATATATATCTCAACATTTTCTCAAATCATCGTTCAAAATCAATAGTATGAAAGTATGCCATGCCATATGCATCAAAACATAGTGAGGATATGCAAATATATATCAAGTAGAATAATAAGTCAACTGGAGACCCTGCAGTGGTCCTGTACGGCTAATCATATAGCTCAATACCTATGCCTGCACACGAGTCGAAACCACAAAAGTGGTCTGTACGACAGGACTTGGTGTAATAATACGCTCTAGTGCAACTCTCATCAAACAGCTGTGCGACGTATCGCAGGTCACCTACGAGTCGGAACCACAAAAGTGGTATGTACGACAGGACTTACACCTACTTGGATCCAAGGGAACGTGCGGTGCGGGAGGTGAATATCAACATAAGCACTAACACTGATGGTGCAGGTTAGGAGCTCTCATCACAAATCACATCATCAACACAATATAACTCACCTGATACTTACATGTGCGTCCGCCGCACCATTTCACACATATGCATCATATATCCATTCATACATATCATATCAATTATATGCATGGCATTTAAAACATACTTTCAATTAAATTCGATTTCTGGGAAAATCAGGAAGTATATAGGTATATAAAGAAAGCAACTGCCCACTTACTGGTATGTCGAAGGGTCGTAACGCACGTGACGCCTTTGATTGCGCTCGTCCTCGGGATAGGTCTCACCTATATGCGAAACAACTATAATAACGTTATTTAGAGTGCATAACTAACAATACGAAATAACTTATCATACGATGCTTAATTGGGGTGTTTGATATACCAACGTGATCTACACAACCTCACAAACATCCCCATATTTTTAAAATAATTTTTGGACTAGCCACGCGCCCCCACGCGCCGGGAATGGCACGGACCCACGCTCCCCCACGCGCGGTCACGTGCTTGGCACACTGACGGCAGACCAAACGGCGTCTGGAATATTCCGTCCAAACTGACGGAATATTCCGTCATCTTCTCCGGCGACTCGCCAGCCGCCGGTGAGTTCCCTGGTTTCTGGTTAACTTTCCAACTATGGTTTCTCACTCATTTTTCATCCATTTTTCATGAAATTGGTACCAAAATGAAGCTCTAAGCATGTAGAACACATCTAAAGAAGTTTCAAGGCTTGAAAACCACTAGATTTTACTTGAGAAAGCTCGATAGCTCGGCAAACTTTAAAAACCTTCGATCTCGGTCCTCCGACGTCCAAAGTCTACCAACGAAGTACCTCGAGACTCGTGAGGACCTCCTTAAGCTCACTGTGAGCTTGAAATTCCCTGAAATGCAAGGTTTTACGTGTGCATGAATAGTGCATATTTTCGGGGTTAGGGTTTCACGTCTAATCCGAGGGTTAAAAGTTCCAAATTTGGTACCAAAATGTTCATAAGGTTGCAAGGAACTCTAAGTGTTAGTGAATCTATTGTTTTGATGGGATATGCATTCTACGAAACAAGTTTCAACGATCAAACCGTCAAACTTGTTTGTATATACTTCGAGATCACATACGCCAAAAAACGCAAAAAAACAAACATTCAGAGATCAAGTAATGGAACAAAACTTTTCGACCGTTATAAATGAAAAATCACGATTTAACAGTTATTTCAACTCCGATTTTGATGATTTTTTACAGCTACACTCCTTGACCCTATATAAATACAATGAACTAATTCGATTGTCAATTTAAAATATATTTTTCTAACAAAAATCCGATCCGAACTACTATAATATATTTTTCTAACAAAAATCCGATACTACAATAATAAATTTAAAGCTACTTAATAAATATATATACCGTTCAATTTCTTAAGTGTTATACGTACAAAATAAAAGATGAAAATAAATTGTTTTAGGCGACGAAATATTTGGATTAGGTCATGAAAAGATTTAAAAAAATAATTTTTTTATTTTATTTATTTTTGTAAAGATTTTGTGCGACGAAATTTAAAGTTTCGTCGCGCAAAGTGACCTTGCGTGACGATGTGTGTTTCGTCTCGCAAGACTTTGCGAGACAATGTTGTTTCGTCACTCAAAGTCACTTTGCGCGATGATGTGCTTTTCGTCGCGCAAGACTTTGCTCAATGAAGTTTAGAGTTTCGTTGCGCAAAGTGACTTTGCATGACGATGTGAGTTTCGTCGCGCAACGGTTTTTTTTACTAGTGCTTGCTTGCAAAATGACTATCCAAAATTTAATTTTTAGACCCTGGTTAATGGGCCATTCATTATATATACGTAAATATCATCTAGCACTCCCTAATTTTCATCCATAGGTTGAGTGTTACTATTTTTGGTTGGCATTGAATTAAGCTCAGGGTCAGCAAATTCATTTGCCCTCGTAACATCACCAGGAGTGGGGCCCGTTGTTGCATATGTGCGTTCTTTGGGATCTGTTCGGCAGAAACTGGACAACTACAAAACAATCCAAAGTTGTTTTAAATATTACAACGACAAATATATTATCGGGCAAACCAAAAATGATAATTAATTACGTTGCGTACTTTGTGTCTGGACGTGGACAATTCTTTTTCCCATTGTTGCGTCTCCAATTTTGACTTCATTTCACTTTTGTACTTGTTTTTTACGCCCGTTTTCTTTTAACTTGAATGAGATCTTTAAGCACCTCGGTTTCAGAACTCTTGACTCCTTCTTCAGTTTGTTTGCTTTTCTGATCACGGTTACCACCATCCAAAGAGTTGAGCTTTGTATCCAAGGATTTCAAATTTAAGGATAGAAGTTGGGTACCTTCATCCGACATCATAACCCTGTCAATCAAACATGAAAGTTTGTCATAAAAACTGAGCTCTTTTGGACACTGTAGAATTATCTGCTTCTTTGCCCACTTCTTTCCCTTTTGTGTCCAAAATAATGCCGGATTTGGCAATGTGAAGCCACCTTTTTAGTATTTAACATTCCGGCAGCAACTCTATTTGTTTCATTCTCAAATAGGCCAATATATGTCGACAAGGAATACCCGAAACTCCATCTTTTTACAGCTGCATTTAGCATAACCCGAGATCGTATCCACCACTAACCTTTTCACTTTGATCACCTCCGCAGCCCTCTCAAGTACTTCGTACAATGTCTCATTCCCATCCCCAGACTGGTCCCTCAAGAAACAAGTCAAACTCTTCAATTCCTCCACTTGAAACTTTTCGAACATAAATCGTGTTTACAATTTGGTTATTTGCGCTTTCATTGGGGTGCGAAGCTGCAATTGAGGGGCTCTATTTTCATCAGTATGGTCACCAACCACCTTTTTCTGATGTTGCCATCCAAAGGCTCGATTAAACAAAATGGTGAATTCAAGCACAGTGTTTCCTAGGCACATATTGCTTGAAAAAGGAATGAAACCTCTCGGCACGTTGATTGCTTGACAGTCCCGCTAAAAAAACGTTCTTACAAAATGTCGGAACCCAATTTCCATGCAACTCATAAATGTCCTCAAGCCACGTTTTATCAACCAACTTATGTTCTTCTACCAACACCTTCCATCTTGCCTCAAATGCTTCTTTGCTTTCGATATCCCATATACAATCATGCAAATCCTTGAAAACGCCCTCAACCCAACCCTTGTCATTGAACTTATTAAAAATATGCCATATGCAGTACAGATGAAAGGTGCTTGATAGTTGATGGCTAATAACCTTTGCCACGGCTCTATCTTGATCCGTAATTTCTGACTTTCGGCGGCTCACCTGGCAGAGGCTTACGCATTTCTTCAAACAACCACTCAAAGTTCTCGGTTTTTCATTTATCAAGAATGCATAACCCAATATTGTTGTTTGACTGTGGTTATTAACTCCTAGCGCAATCACATCACCACATAGTAGTAAGCATGTCGTGACTTAGCATCCACCCAAAAGAAAACCCCAAGTGTTCTACCTTCGTCAATCTACATCTCGAAAAAAAATGAATCGTCTTTTGCTTTCTCATCCTTAAAATTCTCTTTCAACATTTCTGCATCATGGCCGATTAGAAGAGCTTGCAATTGTTGTTTGGCATTATACATATACTTGGGGTGCAATCAATATTTCCAATTCCTCCACTTTGCACCTCTAATAAACTCACTTGTCTACTTATGAAAATAATGGCATGTGCACATTGTTAATCATCGTCTTCTTTGCATCAGAAACTAGTTGATGTGATCTAAATAAGTGTGATGCACTTGACATAAGGTAATTGTGTCCTTCATTAAAAACTGTTACAACAAACTTTTCACAACCATTTCCCTTGTTCAGTGCAAGTTTCACCTTGCACTCAATTATTGCATCTTCATTCCTACCTTTCTTATTAGGTTCGGGATTAGGATCCACCCTCTTCCTGCCTTGTTTGCAATAAATAAATTCTTTCATTAACCAAGTTTCACCATCACTAACCTTCTTACTACTGTGCTCCTGAATCCCTAACCCCACTGCAAGTGCATAATTGTTGTAAAAAGCATACCCTTCATCTAATGAGTCAAACTTCATTTTTAATTTCAGTTTCAACCCATTGTCTACCATTGGAAAAACTAATTCAACCCTTCCTACAGCAGATTAATCCCCTGAATGCAGGGACGATGCCAAAGATTTGTGTGACTGGGGGCATCTTCAAACAACAAAGTCATAATTAAAAAGCTCAAGAATTTGCTAAACACAATACTTATATATTAATCCAGAAAATTTTTCATACAACAGTCCCTTACAATATCCCTCGACGCGTTTTCATGTTCTAAACGCGTTGCATGACAACATCATTACCAATATCATCAAATATCTCTCTCTATAAAAATAACCATGTTATCATTCATCCATTGATCTCCCATCCAATTTGTCAATCAATTTTTCAGAATTTTCATGGCCGAAAATGCTCTTTCAATGGTTGCAGTAGCAACTGGAAGAGTTAGTGCTAATGTCATAAGCAAGTAAACCAGCAAATACACCTTGTGTTTTTTGCATTGAACCATTTTTTTTTAATGATCTCCAATCTCTTTTAAACCTGAAAACTCAATGCTAGATCGCATATCCATAATGTAAGTCTCAAGTTGAATCTTAAGTATCACCAGCTCATTCATAAAGAAGTCTTTACGATAAAACTGGGCAAGATGCAATAGCTTTTGGCTATCAAAAGCGAGAAGGAGTCGGCTGGACATAAACATGCCAAACAAAGAAGTAACTCAGTGTTGGTCTCGTTGAAACGATTATTTAGCTCTTGAAGCTGCCAATCCAAAACAACATAAAATATCCCAACATAATAATGATGCATATTTGTGATTGCTTGTGCTTTTCGTTGCCCTCACCTTCGAGAAAGAAACATATCATCCATATTAGGCACATCAATATCATGTTTAAGACAAAATTCTGAGACTTCACTAAGTAAAGAATCCCAACCACTTTTCCTCAATATCTCTAACCTTTGCTTACAAACTCCAACCAACTTCATGGCATTCACAATATCCTGATCCTTCCTTTGCAATGCTTGTGACAATTCATTGGTTATTCCTAGTATATCTTTCATCAAGTGTAGATTAAACACAAAATCAAATGATTGCATGGAATCTAATAAATTATTCGCTTCACATCTTTGTTGAGAGCTTACTCCATCATCTGCTATTACTTCAAGTACATCAAGTATGGATGAAAACATAGTCATTATACTTACTAAAGTACCAAAGTGTGAACCCCAACGTGTTTCTCCAGCATGTTTCAAAGTAGTTTCTTGATTTTTTCCTTTCCCACTTGTAAACTCACCATTGTTTAGTGCTTCAATAGCTGCAATAAATTGCTTATCTCGAAGAAGATCACAACGCTTCGATGAAGCTCCAACAACATTTACCAAAATAGTAACTATACTAACGAGAGACTCAATTTGGATGTTCTTCTTTACCACAGCTACAAGAGCTAATTGAAGTTGATGTGCAAAGCAATGAATATAATAGGCACAACCACTTTCTTTCATAATAAGAGCTTTAAGACCATTGAACTTGATAGGAGCATATTTATGTGACTTAGTTAGTGTGTTTTCTTGCATTTATTTAGTTATTTGTTGCTTATTATAGTGTCTTAAGTCATTTTCGTGTGTTTGTAGGTCCAAGAAGCAAAGTAGGCAAAAAGATGCAATTTGGAGCATTTTAGAGCAGTTTTGGGGCTTGGAATGGATAGCACAAGTATGGAGCAAGATGGATGGACGAATTTGAAGTTCAAGAGAGGCTAGGAATGTGCAAAAGAGTTGGAGAGATAAGGAATCAGCTATAAAGAAGGAGAATTATCCAAAACCTTATCCAACCTTATCTTATCCAAACTAACCTTATCTTATCTTACCTTGCCTTATCTTATCCTATCCTAATCCTTCCCTAACCCAATTCCTGCTATAAAAGGGTCTTAATTTCAGTTTAGGAGACATAAAAACCTGATTTCTAGGAACCTTATCCTCTCCTACAAAGATGCCGCACCCTTGTCCTTGATCCCTTGGGTTTTTGACCTTCTAGATGTCCTATTTCCTGCTAGGATTACATAAACCTTTTCCCCTTAGGATTGTGTTATTATTTTCCTACACAAACTACATTTTGTAATCCTTTTCCTACACTATATGTTGGTGCCGCACCCTCTCCCTATATATACATATTTTCTGCACCATTCAACACACCACCATCTACCATTCAACCTCATTGTGCCGCAGCTTTGCAAAGGAAAGAAGGAAGAAATCTGGAGCGTTTCTAGGTGTAATCTATCTTTACTCTTGATGTTTAAATTTAATTGTCTTTGTTTATTTGCAATCATGAGGAGCTAAACCCCTACTTAGCTAGGGGGGAATTCGAAACTATGAGCATATATGTGATATGAATTGATTTCATCCAGTTGTGATTTCATAAATCGTGAATGCAATTTGCTTAACTGTTTGATTTAAAACTTATTCTTGTATGTTGATTAGGGATGCATACTTAGTTTGCATGCAAGAATTTGATGCTAAAATATAAGGGAGTTTCACCTAATAGTTACAAACTTATATTTAAAAGTAGTGGAGGTTGCTAGTCACGATCGCGTTAAGTAAATTCGTGGCAGTAGTGTCATGCAGTCATAGTCACGAATGTCATGTCAATGCTTATGATTTTCACAAAGCTTAATGATCTTTGATATGTATCTCTAGTATGCAGTCATATAGGGAACTTGATAAGAATAATTTGGTTTGCGGCGTTACGTCCAAATTCAATGAACTCAGGAAAATCTGAAGGTTAATGCGTGCAGTCACGATTAATTTGGGGCATTGTCGTTCATGGTTTATAGAAAGAACAACTGGAAATCGATTTATGTTGCATATGTGTCATGTGTGGAGAAGGACCCTCTAGCTAGCCATTCACCCATTTAAATCACCAATTTCGTACAAAACTAAGTCTAGTTTACAATTCTGTTTTGCTTAAGTTTAAATCCGTTTTCAAACAATCCCTTGCTCTTAATTTGTGTTAAGATAGTCTAAATTCCTAAGAACTTTTGTTTTCTTGTCTTTTGAGTCAATTAGAGTCTTAATTTCGTTCAAATCAATCTTAGGTGTTAGTTTAGAGTCTAGATAACTTGTTTTGTGTGTTTTAGGTATATTTAGCTTGTTTTGAGTCTCTAGAGTCCAGAAACTGTTTAATTGAATTCTATTTGCTGTTTTGAGTTATTTGAGTCAAGTTAGGTTGTTTAAGGTGTCTAGAGTAAAAATTCGTCCAAATTGATCCCTAGTACTTGTTTTCATTGTTTAAAGTCCAGTTTATTGTTTTAGAGTCTAATTTGTGTCGATTAGCAATCCCTTTAATCCTCGGCTTAGAACGATCCCTACTTTCACATACTACATTGATAAGGGTTTAAGTTTGTGTGTGATTTAATTTCACATCAGAACTCACCTTGCATATTGTTGGCCCCATCGTAACCTTGCCCATGCAACCTAGACATGCTCAATTTATGCCTAGAAAAAACCTCATTAATGGAATCCTTGAGTGAGAGAGCAGCAGTACTAGTAACATGCTCAATGCCAATAAAACGCTCAACGACATGCCCATTCTTGTCCACATAACTTAATACAATAGCCATTTGTTCCTTCGTTGATACGTCGCGAGATTCATCAATCAAAATAGAGAACAACGAAGTGCCAATGTCTTTAATAATAGCCTTGATGGTCTCAGTTGCACAAACATTTACAATGTCTTTTTGAATATCTGGTGATGTCAATTTGTGATTCTCCAAGTATTTTTCAAAGTAACGGCTTTCACATCCTCATTGTGCTCGGCAAGAAACTGTAGAAGCTTAAGAAAGTTTCCATGGTTGCTTGAATGTTCAGATTCATCATTACCACGAAATGCAAGCCCTTGTCTTAAAAGAAATCGACAACAATCGATTGATGCATTCAACCGAGCTCTATATTGAATTCGAGCTTCATCATCAGTCTTAGAGAAAAAAATTGGATATGTTGCTTTTGACTCCTTAAAGCTTCAAAATTACTCCATGCTTGATTGTGTGCACTATTGACACCTCCAATATGAGTTAGAAGTCTTTCTTTCTTCTTCCAAATAGAAAATCCTTCGCCAACAAAGAAATCACCACCTGCTTGTTCTCCAATGTTTGGTTTAAAAAGGTAGCAACACAGACAAAAGGCAGCATCTTTTTGTACACTATATTCCAACCAAGTAGGAAAATCATCAAACCAAGTAGGGTTGAATCGTCTTTGCGTGTCTCCATATGTCTTGTAAGGAAAATTATGGGTTTTAGGTTGTTGAGGACTAGCTAGCACATACGCTCTTCGTACTTGATATCGAATATTAGGATTGTAATCCAAAATTCGAGTTCGCTTGCCAGGATCTGATGGAAGATTTGATAAAATAAATTATGTACTATCTTGTCCCCGAGTATCATTATTTTTCTCAATAACTGGGGATGGCGGCACTGATATTTTTTTGAAAAACTTCTCCATGATGTTTCAGTCTGCAAAGTCAGTCATATTGATACCAATAACATATAAGGTTCATACGTAATTTGTAGAATTTATAGAATAAAAATCTCGATAAAATTCTTAGACTCTTAATCCTAGAGTATACTATACTAATATGCCTAATAACTAATCCATATCCAACCAACAATTCAATTAACCAATACCAATAAGCATACAAATTATTCAACAAATAAACATTTAATTCAACTAATCATATGAATAAATGTATACCCATTGCCCATATTCATAGAATTCGTAATTTCATAATTTCCTTCATCAATAATCATACAATTCATATCAATAATCAATAACCAATAACCATATTAGTGCATTACCATATGATTCTATATTTCTATACCAATTAAACAAAAATTCGTCTTAAATAATTAATTAGGGTTAGGGATTATAGTCTTATAGATTTAGGAATTAAAAATTTTACCTAAATATATATATATATATGTCGGCTAGAGAATGGCTGGCTGCTGGCATGGCTGCACTGCACTGGCTCCTATTCCGTTCCATTTCAAGCTGTTGGGATTTTGGAGGCAGAGCAGCACCACGCTGCTCTCTGATTGGCAAAGGGAAATGAAACAGAGAGATGGAATGGGGGTGGACCGTGGGGACAAGCGATCCCCTACTATAACATACCTTTTTTTTTTTTTTTCCAAACATATACGAAACGACGCAATTTCGTTTACTTTTTTTTAATTGTTTTTACCAGGTCTAAAACGACGTTGTTTTGGCTTGGATTTGAAAAAAAAAAAAAAATGACCCAGCTCTGCTTCTGCAGAACCAGAAAAAATCTCAGTAGGGGCTCTGCTGCTGCAGACTAGATTAGTTTGAGCAGCATGCTAGCATCAGAAAAATCTCAATGGGGGCATCCACCCCCTAGGCCCATGGTAGCTCGCCCTTACCTGCATCTACATCCTTTATTTCCACCACAATTTCGTATGTTTCTAACTCATCCCCCATCGAATTATACTTCTATGTCTACCTGCTACAAATCTATATAACTACAACACAACTTATCACAAACCAGCCCAAATTTTGCACCTATATATCTAAAATCCAATCTCATGTTTTCAACCAAATCCAATGGTGGACCCACCATTATGGATTCAAATTCCAAAATTATAAATACCAAGATGGAATGGAAATATATTATAACAGAGTCTCTAGATTTCTTCAGAGACTAACCCGCACAATCTCGATTTCTTTAGAGTTTATGGATCAACAACCTTTGTTAACTCTAACCCAAGCATAGCTTTAATCTACACAAACCGCGCCCCCATACCCTTCACTAGCTCTATCTCTCTGCATCTTTTTCCCTGCGAAGATAACCCTAATTCTTCCCTTTCTCAACGACAAGAACAAGCACAGTGAACCAAAAAAAAAAAAATTAAAAAATTTTACCGGGTCACAACAACACGGTTATACCCTGAGCTCAGTAAATCGCCACCTTCTGATTTTCGTCTGCACGCAAGGTTCGTTTATAAGATCCAGACCTTAGGAACACCCCAGGTTTAATCCTTCTGTCTCCTAGCCCACGCCTGACTTAGAGTCCACATTGGTTGTATAGGGCCAGTGCATTTCAGTCGTGTTTCTGATCCAACACCTTTATTCCATGATTCTTGGTCCTCCAACCGCTGTCTTAATCTAGCCCGTGCCTTCTCTCCAGCAATTTGGGCTCGTGACCATCAAACCAACCGCTGGCATGTCCACGCCACATCCAATTTTGTACCTGCAGTTACAAACAGTGATGTGGCTGCCTCATCAATTGCCATATCCACCCATATCCCATGGTTACTCGGCTTCGTGAACGAGGAAATTAATGCTTTCTTACGTAATCAAGCATGGTCTCTTGTGCCTTCAAATCCAATCAAAACACAATTGGTTGTAAATAGGTTTTCCGGATTAAGCGTAATCTCATCTTGTGGCCAAGGGTTTTCATCAGAGACCAAGTATTGATTATGATGAGATGTTTAGCCATGTTGTTAAACCTATCACTGTTCGCATCGTTCTCAATTTGGTTGTTTCACAAAATTGGCTGTAACGCCAGTTGGATGTCAAACATGCATTTCTCCATGGGTTTCTTTACAAAGATTATACATGGCTCAGCCCCCTGGATTTATTGATCACGCTCATCCTCATCATGTTTTTTGCCTACACAAATCTCTTTACGGTCTCAAACAGGCTCCTCGTGGATTCATTCTTTCCTTTTGTCCTTTGAATTTATTTAGAGTGCTGCTGATTCCTCTCTTTTTATATTTCAGCATCCCACTAACACTATTTTTTTTGCATCTTTATGTGGATGATATTATCGTCATTGGCAGTTCTTCATATCTTGTTACTCAGTTTATTGCTCTCATTGGCAAGCGGTTTGACATGAAGGATTTAAGCCCTCGTTCTTTTTCGGGATTACAGGTTACTATTGACTCCACTGGCCTACATGTTCATTAACTTAAATATGCTCATGATCTTTTTACAAAGTTTCGTATGGTTTCCTGTAAGCCGACCTCGACGTCTATTGCTGCCAAAGTTCCTCTCACTATTTCAGAAGGCTCTTTGCCTGTTTCTATCACTGCTTTTCGTGAGTTAGTTGGTTCTCTCTAGTATCTTACCCTCACTCGTCCTGACCTTTCCTTTGTGGTCAACATTGTTGCTCGGTATATGAGTTCTCCTTGCATTGCTCACTTGATAGTTGCTCAAAGGATTCTCCATTTTGTTAAAGGTACATTAGATTTTGGTATTCATCTACATGCTCAAACAACTTTTCCTACTTTATATGCTTATTCAGATGATGATGGGAGGGTTGTCCGGATACTAGGCGCTCCACAACTAGTTATCTTATTTATTTGGGTTCTAACCTCATCTCATGGTGTTCCAAAAACCAGCCCACTATTTCCCGCTCGAGTGCTGAGTTTGAGTATCGCTCCCTTGCTCATGCATGTGTTGAGACCACTTGCATCTTTTTTGGTGAAATTGGGGTTCGCTTGACATTTCCTATTTTACTACATTGTGATAATTTAAGCGCTACTTACCTTTCAGCCAATCCAATTCATCATGCTCGCACGCGTCAAATCAAACTTTATCATCATTTTGTTTGTGAGAAAGTTGCTATTCGTAGTCATTGTGTTTGTTACATTCCTTCTGGTGATCAACCGGTCGATCTTCTCACTAAAGCTCTTCGTCAACCTCGTCATGGTCTTCTTTATTTCGGATCTAGCTCATCTAGTTTGCTTGGGGGTGATGATGTTAGGATAGCATTAATTAAAAGGGAATTTTCTCCATATAATATACGAATGTAATTTCCAATTGCTATTAGTATATAATTCCTACATCAATAAGATTAAAATAACCTTGTATATATTTTAATATTTTTCACACATCAAAATGATCACTCATAATTCTACAAATATCATTCTAATATGCTTTTCATGTGTGTGTTTATTTATTTTTTTGATTTATTTATTTCTGTATAAAGCTTTTCATGCTTTCGACCAAAACTAAAGCATGCTTAAGTTCTACAACTTTCTCCAAAGTAAATAATGAAGGTGCGACAAAAAACGTATATGTGGAGGAAAGTCCGGTCTCTCGTCGCTTAGCTGATGTACTTACGATCCAAACCACAATACTTTGATTTTATTTTGGTCAAATCAAACAACATTCTCGCATCCGGTGATTGCGATCAAGATTTTGTATTGCACAGAATAGTTTTAGAGGCCAATCAAGCAATACACAGAGCGTCTAGAGTAATCTATGACTAATGATTTTTACATTCTTTAACATTAAAAAAGAAGAAGATTTTACACACTAGTTTTGACAAAAGATAGTTAATCTAATTCACATTAAGGTGAGGGTATAGGGTCGATTCAATTCGGGATTATAATGTGAGCAATAATAAAGTTTTTATTAAGGGTCGATTCAATTCTTTCTTCTTCTTTTTTATTTTTTTATTTTGTCATACGATAAATTATGTTAAATTAAATGTTAAATTAATCACCAATAAAATTCCAACTCATGCTCATATAAAAGAGTTCAACATTTTTTTATTATTATGGTAAAAGATCACTTATTCTTTCTTCTTGTGACTCTTTTCTTTTGTTTTATCATAAAACAAAGTGTTATCGATGGCTTCTTATTGGGAAAGGGCCAGAGAGCCAATTGAAACTGAACGTGAATATTAAGAAAAAAAAAATTGTATCTTACAAAAGATAAGCATCACCACGAATAAAAAAAGTAAAGAGCCAGGTGAGCATTAGTAATATTTTTTAAGTAATGCTAGGAAGATTAAATTTGTAAATTAAATTTAGTAAATTAAATGTTATTAAAATTGATGATTTGATTATTACTTAAACGTTAATAAACATATTCATTTCATTTTGATCGCACATCATTTAATTTACAAATTTAATTTACAAATTTAATTTCTCTAACATTATTCATATTTTTGAACCCTCCTTTCCTAAACCCCAGCATTACCCTTATTATAATAGTTTACCAAGCCCGACGTTTTTCTTATCTCATCATTACGAGGGTGGCAAGTGGCAGAAATACATGGGCCAACCTGTATCATTCACACCGAATGACTAAATCATCCCCCAAAACAGACATCAACGTGTGCGCAATAGTCAAAATAGCATATCATTTTCCACTATATAAAGGTCTAAATAATATACCACTCACTCGACCAGGCTTCACCCTCGCAATTCGCAAATATGGCATCCAGCAACTCCGTCAACTATCTCTTCATATCCCTCCTCCCCTCCCTCCTCCTCACCCTCGCTTTCTCCGACGTAAGTTTCCATTTTTTTTTTCATTTTCTCTGATTTAACTTTTGGTGTTTGATAATAATATGGGTATTTGCAGGACCCGGATTGTGTGTACACGGCGTACGTTCGCACGGGGTCGATTATAAAGGGCGGGACGGACTCCAACGTCAACCTCCGGCTCTACGATGTGTACGGATACGGCATCGAGATCACGAACCTCGAGGCCTGGGGCGGCTTGATGGGTCCCGGCTACAACTACTTCGAGAGGGGCAATCTCGACATATTCAGCGGCCGAGGTCCCTGCCTTGACTCCCCGATCTGCGCTCTTAATCTCACCTCTAACGGCTCCGGGCCCCACCACGGCTGGTACGTTAACTACGTCGAGGTCACCTCCACAGGGGCCCATATTCCTTGCCATCAACAGCTGTTCATCGTCGAGCAGTGGCTCGCCACCGATACGTGGCCCTATGAGCTCACCGCCATCAGGAACTACTGTAACTCCGACATCGAGGGTGCTGAGAAACGGGGTCGTACTGAGCGGCGGATGATCCGGTCCGGTTCAGGCGGTTTGGTTTCTACTGTGTAAGTAATTGTTTCGGTCCGGGGTTAATGAGTTGTTGTTTTGGTTATCCAAATCCGTGTTAATTTATTCAGGTGAACGATGCTGTGTTAAATTTAGACTATATTAACATAAAAAAAAAATGAACTTCATTAGAATTCCGATCTGTGATCTGTAAAGTTTGGTAACGAGAACTGTGGTCTGTAAAATTCAGTAATGTTAGATAGACGTGATTGTCGACGATTGAATTATTAATTAAGTGTCAATAAACGTATGTATTTTTTATTACTGATATATCATTTTATTTACTAATTTAATTTAAAATTTTAAACTCAAACATTATCTAAGAAAAAAAATATAGTTTGGAATTTGTTTTGCAGTCTTAAATTGTCATAAATGCCGCCCAATTATTGATATCTTGTCATGACGATGCCAAAAAACGAGACAATTATTATTTTTTTTGTATAAATTTCTCTTATTTAAGTGTAATTATGTAAATCATAGATTAGATTTGATTCTAGTTATTTTTCCTATTAAGACTTGTATTCCTTGGAGGAGAAATATTTCCTCTCTTTTATTACTATAAAATAAAGGCACCGCATAGGGGAATAACAACACATCATCTACACAACCCTACAAACGCATATCTCTATATTCTCTCTCTGTGTCGCCGGCCCCCCTCCCCTGTTAGCTAAATATAGGCCACAACACGTTATCAGCACGCTCCTACCATTGCGCTTAGGAATCTAACGTGGAAGCTTTCTGCATCAAACCAGTTCACCAATATCATCATGCAATCAGGTTCTTTCAAAACAATGGTTTTTATTTCGATATTATTGCAACCCTGATAGCATGAACATCCACCATAATGCATGACTCAACTTTGTTGAATTTTAGATTATACATAAATTGTATATGCATTATATCCATAATTGTTGAATTATGTGAATTTGATATTGCCATGAATTGCATCAAATATCTGCTCATGCATTAAATTATTTATTTGAATATGCATTGAATTAATCTGGAATTGAAAAAAAATTATAAAGAATTTTTAGGGTTTCGTTGAAAACCCATCCATGTCGATGGGCTTGTTTTTCCCTCGAGCCAAGAACCCAAACTTGGAGCCACGGCTCCAGGGCCAAACCCTAAACCTGACGCCTAGACGGCCTCGCCTCCCATGAACCGTCGAGTAACATGGCTTGCAGGCATGCCCAGCCACCTATGGCTACTTCCCCGACGACCTGATGTCATCACCAACGAGTCCTTGCTTGAATTTTGATTTTTTTCTTTTTGAAATTAAAATTGAAAATTCTAGGGTTTTACAATGTTGAGAGTTTTTCACTCTCCTTTCAAATTTATAGGTTGCCGTTGAACCCACGATCATCGTCGTGATTTTTTGCACCACGACACGACCACCTGAAGCGGTGGAGCCGGTCTTCTCCTGCATCGAGTTCACCCAACTCGTGCTGGTGTATCTGGATAAAAAACCCAAGCCCACTTGGGCTTGGCCTGTTTCTCGACAAGTATCAGCCCTTTGGGCTTGGACACTTCCTTTAGCCTGCGAACGACACCAACCCAATTAGGCTTTGGTGTCCCCAGTGTCCCCGTTGCAGTGGAACCCAGCCTATGCGGCTGTTGTGGACTCTTTGTGCTGCGACACACCGAATCCCAGCCTGCAGCTGGTGCATCGATGCACCTGCACCGCGCCACATCTGATCGGTGCCTATATAGGCCTCTGTTTTGGACCCTATTCTTGCAGCCCGTTTGCTTCTACTGGGCTTACAGCCTAAATTCTGTTTGGGGCATGATTAGCCCGTGCCTACCCAAGCCCAGTTTTGGGCTTGTACCTCACACACCAGTTCACTCAGCCCACCCGTGGGCTTTGGTCTACATTTTTGGGCCTCGAGTGTTAATTGCCTATTTTTTAGGTACTTTTGGGTTTTATAATTTTTTCACCCACACTTTAAATTTGGCCCGAAGTCTAAATAATTAATTTAATTATAATTATAGACCTGAAGTTCTATTTGCATATTTTCTTGTTGCATATTTTTGTATATATATTTACGTTTGTCTCTAGGAACATATGAACCTGAAATTCATAATTATTTCGAAACCTGAAGTTTGTAGAAACATGCCTTGTTTGAAAACCTGAAGTTTTCCTTAAAAACATCACCCATGAAAACCCGAAGTTTTTTCATGTGAATTTAAACCAATACATGTCTGTTAGAACCTGAATGTTTTACTCTTATGTGAATGGATTGATGTTTTTTTTTCTCCATTACACTAACCACATCTTGTCCATCTATTTTGTGATAGGAACATGTCGAATTTGAACAAACTTGACGTCACCGCTTTAGAGGTCTTTGGAAGGAACTACCTCAAGAGGGTCCAAGACGTGAAGCTCCACCCCACTGCAAAGAATTTGTTTCCCGCCATTGAAGGTGAGATGGACAACCCGGTTGGTGAAGTTGAGAAAGCCACTGCCATGATCTTTATCCGAAGACATATTCATGACGCTCTGCAAACCGAGTACCTTGTTGAGGAGCATCTAGGAGCACTCTGGGTCGCTTTGGCTGATCGCTTTGATCACCAAAATGACATTTTCTTGCCTGAAGTAAAACATGACTGGCAGCATTTGCACTTCCAAGACTTTAAATCTATGAATGAATATAATTCTGAAGTTTGTCGAATCCGATCACTTCTCAAGTTCTGTAATGAAACCTTGACCGAAGATGATCTCCTGGAAAAGACCTATTCGACCTTCTCTGCTACTAATGTTGTCATGCATCAATAATATAGGGCTCAAAAGTTCACTAAGTTTTCAGATTTGATCTCTGTTTTACTTCTCGTTGAAAAGCAAAATCAGCTGTTGATGAAAAATCATCAAGCTGGACCTACTGGGGCGACTACTGTGCCAGAAGATTATAGCACAAACAAACCCCCAAAAGGCCAACATAGGCGTGGTTAGGGTGGCCAGAAGCCACCCCATCAAGGTCAATAGAGCCAAGGCCTATCTAAGGGAGGAAACCGAGCCCCGAAGCGCCCTAATCTCGCTCCCAAGGCCCCAAACTTCAAGAATAAGGGCAAAGCACCTTAAACCATGGATGTGGACATGTGCTATCACTGTGGTTCCAAGGACCATTGGTACCGTGTTTGCAGAGCTCCCCATAAGGTTGTAGCTGAATGTCATTCTCGTCATAAGAAGTTTGAATCAAACTTTGTGCAAGTGGATGAACCATAAAGTACCACGATGGAGGTTTCCGACTTTCAAGAGGATACCACCCCTATAGAAGATTAGAATCTTAGACATAAACTATTTTTGTAGTTGAAATTTAGACAATGGGGCCGAATTCCACCTAGTGGCCGAACCCCCCCTTTTGGTTTTTGGTTTAATTTTGAACAATTTTCCTTTATTTTTGTATTATTTGTTGGTGATTTGTTTTTGGATATTAAGTTTTTAATTAATTACCATCCTTGAATACTTAAAATTATTTTGAATGGATATTTGTTTTTAGAACTTTTATGCATGTGACCGATTCAAATGAAATTTTATTCTAGGTATGACTAGTGGGAAAGTTAGTTGTCTAGCAGATAGTGCAACCATGAACACCGTTTTGCATGAACACATCTATTTCACTAACTTCATACCTAAGAATGCACCTTTGACAACCCTTTCAGGCCCATCCAACCTGATCAAAAGATACGGTAAAGCACGTATAATGTTGTCTAATGGTACAATTTATGAGGCACTTTATTCTCCGCATTCCGGAAGAACATTGTTGAGTTTCAAGGACATTAGAAATAATAATTACCATGCTGAAATCTATGTAGAAAACGGAGTTGAATTTCTATGCATAACTTCCTACAAATATGGCCAGAAGTGTATTCTAGAGAAGATGGAGCGTATCTCGAGTGGTCTGTATACTACGACCATACGCCCTATAGAAAGCCACTATGTGGCCGGCTTTACCTCTGGTACCGTACACGAAATTACACTTTGGCATGATCGTTTGGGACACCCTAGATGAACAGTGATACGCTGTATCCTCAAATCATCACACGAGCATCCACTAACCTGAAGTTTAGGTTCGATTCAAGGAATCGCATGTCAAACCTGGTTTATGGGAAAGCTTATTATTAAGCCTTTTTATGACAAGATTCGTTCGAATCCTCTTATTTTTCTACAAAGGATTTAGGGGGACATTTGTGGACTAATTCACCCTCTATGCGGACCATTTAGATATTTTATGGTTTTGGTTGATCCTTCCACAAGTTGGTCACACGTGTGCTTGTTGTCCACAAGGAACGCTGCATTCTTTAAACTGTTGGCTCAGGTTTTCAGGCTCAAGGCTCATTACCCTGATTATCCGATCAAATCTATTTGATTGGATAATGTTGGAGAATTCACATCTAAAATTTTTGATGACTATTGTTTGTCGATTGGGGTTGAAGTTGAACATCCAGTACCCCATATTCACACCTAGAATGGCCTGGCAGAGGCATTTATTAAGCGATTACAAATGATTGCTCGATCATTGGTCATACGTACCAAGCTCCCGATCGCTGCTTGGGGCCATGCAATATTGCACGCAACCATCTTGGTCCGCCTAAGGCCTGTTGTGACCCAACCATATAGCGCCCTTCAGTTGGTTACCAGATATGAACCCGACATATCGCATATGTGCATTTTTGGGTGTGCGGTCTATGTGCTGATTTTACCGCCCTTACGTACAAAAATGGGGTCTTAACGAAGGCTGGGAATCTATGTTGGATATGATTCTCCTTCAATCATTCGTTACTTAGAACCTTTGACTGGTGATCTGTTTACCGCTCGTTTCACGAATTGTCACTTTTGTGAGGCAATATTCCCGTCGTTAAGGAGAGATAAGAATGTCAACGTTCCTGAGAACGATGTGAATGATCGTGGATGACTCCCACTTTGTCTCATTTAGATCCCCGCACCGCTCAGTCTGAGACTGAAGTGCAACACATATTAGATCTTCAGAGCATAGCTCAAACCATGCCAAATGCTTTCACCAATTTAGCGCGAGTGATAAGATCACATATTCCAGCTGCGAATGTGCCTGCAAAGATGGATGTACCAAATGTATGACAGACTTCCCTCTTGGAGGCCCGGGACGCCAACTTTGGTGATCCACGTACATTAGTAGCTAGCCAATCATCTGTCCATACACTAAAGCGTGGCAGACTTCTTGCATCAAAGGATTCACACCCCCAAAAGAGGAAGCCCAAGGCACAGGCACCTGAATAGCCTACCGTGAATCCGACTGTCGCTTACTCATTCTATCCAACTCATGAAGAAATTCTAGCTTATGGAAGCGTCCTTGAAGAGACGAATTCACCTCCTGAGAATCGTGAGATTTCGGTCCATTATGCTAGCTTGGATGATGTTTGGTGTAGAAATGAGATAATCGTCGACGATGCATTAGCTTATGCAGTAGCTACTGAGATCATGTTGAACGATGACATTGAACGCCATTCCGTTGATGAATGTCGACGTAGAATCGATTGGTCAAACTGAAAACAAGCAATCCAAGTCGGACTTGATTCGCTTGCAAAACGTAAGGTGTTTGGACCTATAGCTCCTACTCCTCTACATGTGATGCTTGTTGACTACAAGTGGGTTTCATTCGGAAGCGTAATAAGAAGAACGAAATTGTGCGTTACAAAGCTAGTCTTGTTGCGCAACGTTTCTCACAATGCCCCGCAATTGGCTATGATGAAACTTATTCACCCGTTATGGATGTGATTACTTTTCGCTACCTTATCAATTTGGTAATTTCTGACAAACTGAGTATGCAGTTGATGGATGTAGTAACTGCGTATCTCTACGAGGATCTTGATACGAAAATTTATATGAAAGTTCCCAAAGGACTTACATTGACTGGATCAAATATTTCCATAACCCCATAACACACTTTCAATTCAGCTGAGGCGTTCACTCTACGGTTTGAAGTAATCCAGAAGAATGTGGTATAACCGTCTGAGTGAGTATTTGACTATTTAGGGATATGTAGACATCGAACTATGCCTTTATGTGTTCATTAAGAAGTCACATTCCAGTTTTGCAATAGTTGCAGTATATGTCGATGATGTGAACTTTATCGAAACTTCTGAAGAGCTCGCGAGAACTGCCGCGAACCTAAAGTCAAAATTTGAGATGAAAGATCTAGGAAATACTCAATATTGTCTCAGTCTCGAGATAGAGCACCATTTAGATGGAATCTTAGTACATCAATAGAACTCCTATGGTTGTTCGATCGCTAGATGCAAAACAAAATCCATTCTTGCCAAAGAAGGATGATGAAGAGATTTTGGAGCCTGAAGTTCCTTATCTAAGTGCGATAGGTGCTTTATTGTACTTAGCTCAATGCAATAGACCGACATCTCCTTGGCTGTTAATCTTTTGGCAAGATATAGTAATGTATCAACATCCAGACACTGGACTGGTGTTAAAGATATTTTTCGCTACCTCTTGTTGGTTATGCCGAAGCAGGATACTTATCTGATTCGCACAAGGCGCGTTCTCAAACGAGTTATGTCTTTACCGTTGGAGGCACTGCAATCTCTTAGAGGTCAACTAAACAGACCTTACTTACCACTTCGTCTAACCATGCTGAAATTATCCCCTTACACGAAGCAACTCAGGAATGCTTTTGTTTGAGAGCAGTTGTGGGCCATATTCGAAGCTCCTGCGATCTTTACCCCGTCGTTGATGTCCTGACGACGATCTATGAAGACAACGCAACATATATCGAACAACTCAAGAAGGGTTACATCAAAGGAGACAACACCAATCACATTGCGCCGAAGTTCTTCTTTTCACATCCACAACAAGAGCATCAGAAGATTGAAGTCACGCAAATTCGTTCGCAAGATAACTTGGCCGACCACTTCACCAAATTAGTACCGAAGGCAATGTTTCAGAAGCTTGTTCAAGGAATTGGTATGCGTAAACTTTTTGAGTTGTAACATTGCTAGTTCTTTTTGGAATTGTGTCAAACTTAAGGGGAGTATCCTGAAGTATACTTGCTTGAACTTAATGTACTCTTTTTCCCTAAGATTTGGAGCATTTTTCCTACTATGTTTTTTGCTACCTAATGAGGTTTTGACGAGGCACCCACCTTGGGTTGATCATATCCATGATGATGTCCCGTAGACGTTTCATTTGACTTTGCATTTCTTACGCATTTTTCCTTAGACTATGGATTTTGTCCCTATGTGGGTTTTTAGCACAACCTTAGGGTTTTTTGTGAGAGTTACTTCCTTATGTAAGTTCCTACCTTATTTGAGAATAATGTGTTCCCATAATCAGTGCAGACGAGTTGACTTCCTCAACCTCTACATGATGCCGACTCTACTTGAGTATTTACACACTCAAGGGGGAGTGTTATAAACTTCTTATTTAAGTGTGATTGTGTAAATCCTAGATTTGATTTGATTCTAACTATTCTTCCCTATTAGAACTTGTATTCCTTGGGGGAGAAAGATTTCTTCTCTCTCTTATTACTATAAATAAAGGCACTGCATAGGGGGAATAACAACACATCCTCTACACAAATCTATAAACACATCTCTTTATTCTTTCTCTGTGCCGCTGGCTCCCTTCCCTTGTCAGTTAAATATAGGCCACAACTTTTTTAATTTTATTAACAATTTTAAATATTAAGATGAAGAATAAACATGTACGGGTGCATATGCTAGCTAATGATACCACGGTTATTTTTGCTACCTATCTAAACCTTTGTTTCTATTTTTATTTCCCCAACCCAAATGATAAAATATTACATTGTGTCCTTATGACTTTACTTTTGTTTTGATGCGTTATTTTTAACAGATTTCGTACGAAGTAGCTATTAGTATGGTAACATTTCTTTTTTATATTTGAAAGATCCAAAGTTCAATTCCTCCACTTTATTCATATTCATAATAAGAAGAAAAAAAAAAAAAAAAAACTTTAACAACTAATGTCACATGGTCATGTACTTTTCTTTGTTTTCACGTTCCTTCATCGTTCTCCAAACTCATCTATCAGCGTTCTTATTTTTTTTCTAATTGTAAAAAGGTAGGTATTAGGTTCGACTTTCATGAATGACAATTTGGATACAAAATTATTATGTCAAGGTCATTGTTTGGCTTAGTCCAAATCTCTCATCTATTAGTCTAAATATTTCATGGGATCTTTTAGTTTAAATACCAATTATAAGAAAACTTTTGGCTAAAATACCAAGTTTTTAGTTTAGGAACCAATTGAAAAGTCAACCAAAACAGCCATATAAATACTACTATAATTCAAGGTAATTACATGATTGCTACTCAATCCTACCACATTTTTTGCCCGGGGAATTTTTTCCTGCGAGCGATTGATCAAATTTTCCTACAACCGGCCAATCAAATTTGTCATTGACCAATAATAACTTTCAAAAAACCATGCTAAGTAATGAAATTTCTTCTCCAACTTTATTGTGTATACAGGTAAAAGAAAATAAACTTACACAACCAAACATAATTGAAGAAGAAAAGTTGTACATATTTTTTTAAGTACTACAAAATTTCAAGCCAAACATAATTAACTTAATACTAACCTAGTTGGAAAAAGTTGTTTTATTGAGCAAACTAATCATATTAATATGAAAATAGTAAAGAAAATAGAGATTAATAACAAAAGAAATAACTAATGTATCAGATTCCGTCCCCATTGATCCATAAATTTATAATTATTTATCTATCAATTCTCAACTCACAAAGTAGTGATAATCATAGTAAAAATCTTCTTCGCTTAAAAGTATAAATTTGAAGCGTTACATGTAAAGAAATTATTGAACTACATAAGATCAAAGCATGCTAAGGATCCTAAAAGAAAAATAAATTTGGATGACACATGACCAAAGTAATTCAGAACTAAAAAACCAAACATATATGGTTCAACAATTTTGACTTCAAAACTATCAAAAGTGAATGAAATTAAAGATGAAAAGAAAAACAATTTGTTTAACCATTTGAAGCAAGAATCATAGGACCTAAGTGTGGATGCAAATTTCGTACACGTATGAATTGACGAAATTCCACCTACAAGAGAACAAATATCCTGAGCCTCATTCACGAACCCCTGCAAAAGGGGAAAGGTTTGCCAAAGGGCTATGATACCTAAGTCAGAAAAGTATTAGAGAGAAAAATAAAACTTTAGAATGTTCTGAGTAGTATGTGGCGATTAACATTTCTTCTTATTGACTTGGTTATTTATAGGGAAGAAACCCTAACAGGCAGCTGGGAGGGGAAGCTGCAGAACATACAAGGTAGTCTTAGATGATGTCAGTCTCCGCAGTTCTACCAGCTAATAATCTTGAAGGTCCATGTTGGTTAAAGTACAGGTGTGTTGGACACCCAATGGGAGACTTCAGAGAGTCAGTGCCCTGTCATCATTGGATTAGGTATTGCCTTATGGCAGGATGCATTATGGGCGGTTTGGAGAGCCTATACTATGTGTCATGGACGGCCCGTAGAGCCCATACACCTCCATTATCTTTCCAATTATTTATTTGAAGATGCGATTAACTAGTCTTTGATAGGTTACTCTTGCATTTTTTAGTTCGACAAGCACAACGTGATAACATTATGTACCTCTATCAATGATGAAAGATGTCTTCTCCATATCCGGTTCATACATCTTGATCTGGTTGTATCCAAAGTACGCATCCATGAAACTTAAAATTCATGCTCCGTCGTGGAATCGACTAGCAAGTGTATCTGAACTAGAGGTAAGGATTTTTGGGGCAACGCCTTGTTTAGGTCTATAAAGTCCACGCACACCCTCCACATGCCATTTTTCTTCTGCACAACGACTATGTTGGCTGGCTAATCTAAGTGATGGACTTCGACAATAAAGTTAATGTCCTTGAGTTTGTCGACCTCAGCCTCGATGATTTTACTTCGCTCCGTTCCATGATTGTAACTTTGCTGGACAACTGATTTCATGGTGGGTCCAAATAAAGTCGATGGCAGATCACCGAAGGATCAATACTAGGTATGTTTTTGGCAGACTATGTGAACACATATTTGTTTGCCCACAAGAAAGTAGTCAACAATTTTGTTTCTTGATCTGAAAGTTTTGATCTGATTTTGGCCTTTCGATCTGTTTGTTGGGATCGAGACTTATGTAGACATCATCCTCGTCCACCTTGGATTCTGAAGTATTGTTAATTTAGGGTCAAGGTTCATGTCGAATTCCTTGTAACTTGTGTCTCGACCCCCAAACTATAGTTGTTATGACTCATTCATTGGAGCTACGGAGCTCCGTTCTCCTTTTTGGGTCATATTTAGGCTTTCTACCGCCCAGCAGTGGGCCGTGGCCTAATCTCCCTTGATTTACTTTATTCCGCCAGGTACATGATATAATAGTAATTGATAATATAACAACGAGACTGCACTCATCTTGTGAAGCAAGTTCCAACTTAAGATTGAGTTGTGCGGATTGGATAATCCATGACATGAAAGACTACCAAATAATTGTACGGTTCTGCCTGAACTTCTAGCCTCACCATTCCTAGTGATTGAACCAGAGCATCGTTGATGTTTTGTAGCGTAGTCTTACTCTTGTTAATGCTATTAATAAAGAAATTTTGGAGTTGTTTATCTGGTGATCAATATTTGTCTTTTTTTTTTTGCTGATGCAAGGAATACCTTAATCACTTGAGCAACACTTAACTTTGAAACTTAGCGTAATCGTAAGTCTAAAAAATTCAATGTAATAATGTCAGAATAGTCTCTTTTAGCCCATTCTATATTGTTCGGTTAGCAGCTTAAGAGGCTCAAGCCGTAATAAGTGCAATTACAATTGGTAGACTATGGAAAGGGCGATTAGGGAAGATTATACAACCAAAGAGATTGTGGGTTATAACATTCAAACATGGGCTTTACGCCACTCGAGGGAATAGTCGAAAGGGCGATCAGAAAATCATCTAACGGCGGCTCTAAACTACGACCATGTGTAAGACTACTATCCCGGACCAACATACCAAGTTAAGTATGTTATGCGATAACATGTGTTAACCAGGTCTCAAGGGGGATCTAGACTTTGCAATCTCCAAAAGGAATTTTATTTCAAAGGAGAGCTCTGATATGTGGAAAATTCTTTAACTAATCGAGAACGCTCAGGTCCGACACATAGAGCCTGCCAAAAGGATTCCAAAAGTGTTTCTAACCCACATGTAGGCAAGGTTCTAAAAGACGCTAGGCGCTAGTCAGTTTGCATGCTGGGGCCTATCACCTAGGCCTAGGCGGACAAGGCGGATTTAAGTAAATCTACTATATTTCATGTATGTAAGTGTCTGTTTATACTTAAAATATATAATTTCATCATAAACTACAAAGTAGAGATGATATATCTATATATATATATATATATATTATGAAGTATTGGAACATAATGAAAACATGGGGAACAAGCATATAATGTGTGTTCATTTAAGTATACAGCAAGTCCCTAATAATGTTTTGTAAAAAGTAAAATGCAAAATGAAAGTTATCTATTTTCTGTTTAAGTGAGTCGTAACCTAGGCAGGTTCCTATGCGGGTCTGGGCAGGCTACGCGGTCTAGGTGGATGCCTCAGCAGGTCTAGGTGCCATTTCTTAATTTTCAAACGCCTATGCATTAATAGGGGCGATGGCCAGCCGCCTAGGTGACGCTAGGCAGGGATTTTTAGAACAGTGCATGCAGGCAACCAAGTCTCCAAAGAAATTTCATTTAAGATTCAATGGGGATGGACAAGTGATAAGTGTATTATTTATCATATTTTCATGTTAATTATCTCCAGTTTTTTTAAGGAATTGATTATTGTCACGACCTACGAATAAGCACTATTCACGAGATAGGGTGTGAGCCATATCTCAGCTATAGAAATAAATTCAACAACAAGATATGGTGGAAAATAAAATAAAATTATAACGATTACACCATACGTCACCTAATAAAATCTTACATAAACTTTATCGAATACGCAGCGGAATAAAATAGTGTACAATTAATTCACAACAAGAACTACCAATTAAATAATAATTAAATTGTAACAATTCTTTCAAATGCATGAAATGTATGAAATGTATGTAAGTGAAATGGATGAATGTACTCACTCCCTTCTAATCCCGCTAACACATAACTAAGGCATCCAAGCTTGCACGTCCCATGCCATGCTTATACCACTTGGCTCCGAATACCTTAGAATATGAGTTAAATTCCCATTCAGCCTTTAAATCCAATTTTCTTAACTAAATTCTCAGTTTCCACTTTATTATATAGGCACTTCCCCTGACGCCTAATTGTATATTTAAGCCCTTCCCCCAACGCTTGACATATACAAGGTTCACTATTTTATATTCAAGGACATTCTCCAACCCTTGAATATCTTCACAACTCAAACACTTTACAAAAATGAACATTTGACACAATACAACTCTTTTTCTTGCTTTGCAATGCATATGTATATGTACCACACATACAGATTAAAAATCACTTACTCATCATATATAAATATGAGCATAGATCAAACTAATTAGTAACCAATGTAATAATATTTGGTCCTATCCTTTAAAATATTGATCATTTACCACTCTATAGAATTACAATCGTCTTATTCACTCTTGTCTGGCCGTCACCTGTTATTATTTAGACAAGAATTAGACGTCCATGTTAGTGAAGAAAATTGAAAGTGAAATAAATGTCTCAAAAGCAACAAGGTATGAAACCTTGTTTCTAGCTTTTCCCCTTCCAAACCTCATCTTTTATTTTTATTTCAACCCACCACTTCTACTTCTTCTTATCTCATTTCCTTTATTTTCTCACCCACAAACTTGATCATTTTCTTCCACCCGACTCTCCTCTTTCTCCCACACAACACTCTACCCTTTAATGTCTTTTTATCATCTTTTTGCTTCTTCTTTTTATTCCCTCAAGAACCACTGCTTAATTCTTTTCTTTCAAATTTCTATCTCCTTTCTTTTCTACAAATCGTCCCCCCTTCTCCTCCTCCTCCTCCTCCCTCCCTCCCTCTCTCTCTCTCTCTCTCTCTCTCTCTCTCTCTCTCTCCACAAAACATCATCATCTCTCTCTGTCAACTCCACAATTAAAGGTGTCGTAACAGACACTTTGGATGGAACGGATGAAGCACATGGAGTGGTTCTCATGAGAACTTAGCCACAACATTGTTGTCGTCCTTCATGGCTGCCATTGATGAGCTTGACTGACCAAGGGCAGTGTTGTTTGCAGCGTTCGAACACCGGTGAGGAGATGGAGGAAGACGGTTGGTTGTGTTGATCAATTTGGTGTGAAGTTATTGTTACCTCCAATTTAAAAATCCGGTTTACTATGAATAATAGTTTACGTAACTGATTTTGACATGGGGTTCAAGTGAGAGAGGAAATATAGATTCATGGTGATTATCGGGATTTCATTTGTTTGGCTGTAGCTTTTTCTGAGGAGATTTCCATTGTCGGTTGAAGGTGATTTTCATGGTAATGCCTTCAAAATATAAGTACAAAAACACGGGATTTTAAGTAGTTCGCTAAATTGGCTACGTTCATTGAGATGGTGTTTATATTTCTATTTCACTATGGAGGATTTACAATTATATAATTGTGGCTCTGCTTAGAGCCTTTACATAAGGTAAAAGAAAGGGATGGGAGGGAGAGTGGTCTGAGAAGGATCTTTGTTGTTGCTGCTTTGGTGGTGTTCTTGCTATTGTGTTCGTTCCTTTTATGGAGAAAGAAACGGAATCCTCAATTAAGCCTTTAAGGACACGTTTCAATTGTTTTGCAACACTTGGACATCATGCATTGCAAACATTAGTAACTAATCATGATTATAATCATTACAATGCATGTGGACAAATACATAAAGGCCACGTTCAAACTCTAAAGATATAGAATCCCACCTCTCCAATTTTAAGGGATGAATCACCATACATTAACTCAACTTGCCACCTCACCATTTGGTTAAAATATCAGACCAACTCTAGCTAGATTATCTCACTTCAAGCTTAACTCTTCAGCTCCTTGTTGCTAGCTACATTTTAAACTATGACCAAAAAGGCTAGTAAGGTGAATCAGTTCTATTGGCACGTAAATGATAAATATAAGGCCTAACAATTCAGTATACAAATAAACATTTCCAGTACAAATACAAGGAGAAATCTTACTTTGTTGCTCGTATAAAGTGAAACATATATGTACTAGTTAACTAATGAAGAAAAGAACTTGGTAAATTAAATGTTAGGGACACAAATTAAAATACTTCGATACATATTACTTTCATTTCCTTAATTTTAGCCAATCTGCTTGCTTAGAACCTTTTTCGTGATAAACCGACTGAGGAGTTTTAATACAAGGCCACTTAGAGAAGGAAGCTAAGAGGTTGAAGACCATTGTGTCCTAATTTCATAATTTTCCATGGAGCCATTCAATCCAGTTTTCCAAATCAATACCGCAAGATTTGCATTCCCGTCAGAATTGCGTAGCTGTTGGAGAATGAAGATTTGGAGCCTTTCCCAATTTTTTCTGGTGGCGTACGATATATGCTTGGAAAGATAAGACATAAAGCTATGTTTCTCATATTTTTACAGAATTTTTCAGAAGATAAATCAACCCCAAAACTGGTGTGTGATACAGATGACGTGTTTCCCAAGTCAAGAATGATTCTTTCCTAGTTTGTGTCATTAATTGTTTAGGAGTTTGTTTTATTTTAGGGGAGTTTCTCCAAATCTTTTAGGTTTTCTAGTATAAATAATGCATCCTAAGTACTCTCTACATATCCCCCACATCACCACCACATCATACTACGCAATTCGTGAAGAAGAGCTCAAGGACATCCCTTGCAATGGATTCTATGTTCTATCCTTCTTTTATTTTTATTTTCTATGTGTAACTAAGTTATTTTCTAAGGTTTATGATGAAGCCATGACATGAATATTTGCAAAGTACTTTGTTAATTATTATCCAAGTTATATATTCTTAATCTTTGTACATATTTTATTCTAGATTTGGATTTCTAATGACTGATCACCTTTAGGAATTTTGCATCTAGATATTTAGATAAATCTAGGAGGATGACCAATCAATTAGGTTTATTGGAATAAAGATTAAGAAGAGACAAACTAGTGAGGATGACCAATATCAAGCTAGTCCTAATTGGTTGACATGATTCTTCCACGCGTAATGGGTATTTATGTGTTTACTTGTATGCCTAACCAATAGGATATTATAATTGTCATATAGATATACAAGAGTTGATGCCCGACCACGGATTAATTCATACCTTAGAAAGAACAACCTTTAACATTGGCATGGTAGTTGGCTCTATGAAAAGTAAATAGGATTGTTATTGGTGAATTCATAACCTTAGGCTTTCTTCTGTTGTGTGTTTATTTTAATTAATTGTCTTTTCTTTTTCTTGTTAATTTTAGTCTTAGTTAATTACTCAATTTTTTTAATTCAATCTATCCTTTATTTGTTTAATTAAGTCTGGCGTGGTTAATCAGTTAAATTGGTGTTAAAGCAATCCATGTGAAATCGATCTTGTATTTGTATATATTATTACAATTGATTCGTGCGCTTGCGAGTCTAATTTAGTTTAAATTAATCTACTATTTAGGTTAGTTTAAATACACATCAACAAACAATTCGAACTGAGAAGGAAATCCCTTCTTGGCATCACGTTGCAAGTATCAAGACCCTTGATCCTAAAGTGGGGCAGGTACAACTCAAGACTTTCTCACCCTTAATCTGATAAATGCATTTTGGCAAGTAAGGAGCAAAATGTTTTTCATGGGTTTAATACCTGGTATTGGAGCAGGGCTGTATTTCGATTATCGCGATGAACATCTTTATAAGCACAAAGTTTAGGAGGTGATATTTTTTGGAATCAACGTTATCGAGGGAGGTTCGAGCTCTGTTCCGGGTCTTCAAGCTTATCGTGTTTCGCTCCGTTACTTATTTCTCTAAAAGTTCATTTACTTTAGAAAGATTTATTGGATTAAAATTTTATTCCATGAACAAGGAAGCAATTGATGAAAGGTTTCATGTGAATACATGTTTATTATTATCCAATTCCCATGAACAGGGCAAAGAGGTACAACTATTTTGGGGGAGACATGCTATCACCCCTAGCATGCAAACTTTCTTATGAAGACTTTGAAACAGATTTGACAAGTATTATCAACTCTAACAAGGTTCAATTGTCGCTTTAAAACTCTCGCGAGAAGAAGTGAAGAAGGTCCAATGGAGAATAACCCAGTCAAGCATCTTGATGTGCTAGAAACTAACACACAAATGAAGCCCTATAAATTATGCAATCGTAGTACGAGTAAGTAGGGATCGTTCTATTCCGGGGATTAGAAGGGATGCTAATCAACACAATGTAAACTTATAAAACTGAAAACTAAGTTAAACAAACATCAAAACAATGAAGGGGGAGATTTTGGACGAATTTAATTAAAACAAAAGTAAAGAGCAGCAAGTAAATTAAGTTGTAAGTAAAATATGGGTGAAAGGATAGCCAGAGGATTCTTCTCCACACATGAATCATATGCATACAAATCGATTTCTAGTTATTCTTCCTATAAACCATGAATGACAATGCCCCAAATTAATTGTGAACAACACTAATTAACTCTCAGATTTTCCTAAGTTCATTGAATTGGACTCAGCGACGCAATCAAATTATTCTTATCAAGTTCCCTAACTATGAAAAGCATGATAGAGATACATCTCAAATATCATTAAAATCTGTGAAAATCATAAGTGTTGACAAAGCATTCGTAACTATGAAAAGCATGATACTCCTGCCAAGGATTTACTTAACACAATCATGACTAGTGACTTTTACTACTTGCAAATATAAGTTCATAACGATTAGGTTAAATTCCCTTACATTCTAGCATCAAATCCCTGCATGCAAACTAAGTGTGCACCCTTAATAAACATACAAGAATGAGTTCTCTATATAGCAGATAAGTAAATCGCATTCATGTTTTATGAAACAATAACTGGATGTAATCAATTTATATAAAACATATGATCATGGCTTCGAATTCACCTGTAGCTAAAAAGAAACTTAGTTACGCATGTTCATCATAACTAAAAAACAATCTAAAATAAACATTAAAACTAAACAAGGATAGAAAGAACCCAGAAAACTCGAGCGACTTGAATGGATGAATGGTAGGCATGGCACACCTTAAATTGGTGCAGGAATTTCATATATATAGGGGGAAATGGCTTAATCCAAGGAGGAAAGGGTTTTGGCATTTTGAGTTATTTTAGGACTCTAAAAATCAGGTAGAAAGTGTTTGAATGTGATTAGGATTCCTCCTTACAGCTGAAGATAAGATAAGATAAGATAGGATAAGATAAGGTTGGATAAGGTTGGATAAGATAAGATAATGTTCCTCTCTAACTAGGATTCCTCTTTCTTGTCTAATTCCTTGCCTTCCAAGCCTCAACTTTAATTTCTCCAGATTTTAGCACATTTCTAGCACCATTTAAACACCAAAAACGTCCAGCCCATATGCTCTCCATGAATGCTATCCAATCCAAGTTCAAAACTGCTCCAAACTGCTTCAAATTGCTCCATTTGACTCTTTATTGTCGTCTTTACCAACTAGACCTTCAATAATACGAAAATAACATAAATTACCAAAATAAATGGAAATTAACGAAGTAAATGCAAAGAAATAAGATAACATAGTCGTATAAATATGCTCATATCACATCTAAGCGCCCTCATGAAGTTGACCTTATATCCGAAAATTGTGATGATGATGTCGTGTATGGGAGGGTGAGGGCTGAATGCATGGAACATTCTGTAAGAAGCAAGGGAGGCTATTATAAGATTATGGTTTATATTTGTCTTGCCTAATTTTGCTTGACAAACACATATATGGTTAAAGTAAGTTTCTTGGTTGAAAATCCTAATTATTAAAGGCTCAAAGAGAAAACTGAGTTTCTAAGGTAAGTCATGATACAGAAGAAAAGATTTCATGGTGTGAGCTGAAGGCTAGAAGTTAAGCTGCTCTGAAAGTTACATGCTTGCAAATAAGCTATTTAAAGCAAGTTACCAAGATATCTCATCGTTGAATTTGAAGAGTTTCATCTCGAGATTTGTGTGTCCGAAGAATGAAGCCACTTGAAGTTATAAACGGCCTCACCTTGCAAAATGTGCACATGCATTTGAGATGCTCTTCATATTGCAATCTTTATGGCACGACTCTCGAGACAAGCACATTTGAATCCATAATGTCTCATCTCTTTACAAAATTGGTTCCCTATATAAAGATAAAAGAATAAACAGTATGTATTTCAACTTACTCCAAAAGTCATGGTCTTTGGATAACTATCCATCCCCAAGGGGAACAAGTTCTTTTCAAACACATAGTTAGGGGCAATTGTAGGATCATGATTTTCCAACGTCGGAGTAAGACAGATCGGAGTACAAGTATCTCAAAAGTCTGGTTATAGACTCAACAGCTCTGAGCGGAGATGGAGTAATGAAGTAGTGATGCCACCATTATCCTATTCCGGAGCGATGGTGAAATGTGAACAACTTTGCCGAGATTGACCATACTTATTCCATAAGATACAGGAATAGATCCAACACGGAATTAGCCAGGTTTCTTAAATTCTTGGAGTTCCTACAATTAATACAAGATTCTATCATAAAAAGTTTTATCTCTCCCGACTGGTATAAATAAACTTTTTTAGGGTTCATCTCTGGTAACGCAATTATCGCACTTTAAACTCTCTTGCCCACTGCTTGAGTCTTATTATTGCTTATTAACTTGACTATTCGAGAATCTTATAACGGAACCCCTTCGGCCTGATCATGGACTAAACAACTCCAAGCGGATATGGATTAACGGAGCAGTGCTGTCACCATTATCTTGTTCCGAAGCAATGGTGAAGTCTGAATGACTTTGCCGAGATTGACCATACTTATTCTGCAAGATATGAGAACAAATTGCACACATAATTAACCAAGTTTTTTACATTCTTGGAGTTCCTACAATTAAGACATGATTCTATCATAAAAATGTCTCTTTCTCCCAACTGGTATAAATAAACCCTTTTATGGTTCATCTCTGGTAACGTAATTGTCGCACTCTAAACTCTCTTGCCTATTGCTTGAGTCTTATTATTGCCTACTAACTTGACCGTTAGAGAATCTTGGAACAGTACACCCCCTCCCATCCGGGTCTCTGGCTTGCTCATTGTTGTTTACTCTTTTACAGGTTACTCGGATTTGTGCCCATTGATCAGCCGATATTATACTATATATTTTACCCTAATCTTAGTATTAATTTATTGGTTATTTTGGTAGAATTTTGATACTTTAAATTATATTTCCAATGTAGGAGATTCGATTTCCTTTTGAGCAAAAAGTGATCAAACGGATGAATTTTGGAGTGATTCCAATTGGAGGATGTTCATGAGTCTTTCAAGAGATTGTATCAAAGTTTTAGATTTTTCTACTACGTCATTTGACCATGGCGATGAAATAAAGGCCCAGCACGTAACTTTCCTGAATTGACGTTTTTGGATGTTTTGGGTATTTTGGAGGTCAAGATGGCATATTTTGAGGAAGATTCCTTATGAAGATTTTTTAGGGACATCTCAAGCTTTAAAAAGAGACATTTTGAGACCAAATCGAAGTTGATTTGGTCGGTCAAAAGTCTAATCTTCTGAGAAGTCAGAATTTCAGTTCAAATAGGAAACCTTTTATTTCTTAGTTCTCTTATTCTATTATGCTTCCTAGTTTTTGGAAGACCTTTTCGCAGTAGGATTTTGTTTTGAAGTAGTTTTTATTATAATTGTTTGTAACTAGTCCTTTTGCTAGGGTGAAACCACGAGCCTTAGCATGAATATGTGATTTTATTAATTTGCTTATGAATGGATGCATGCTTGCTTTGAATTATTAATCACCGCGATTAAACTATCTAATTGTCTTAGTGATTCACGCCATTAAGGTTTTTAGACAAGTAAATTGATGCAATTTCTGTTGGAACATCACCTTGAGGAGGGCTTCTTGTGATTAGTAATTGTAAATTCACTTTAGGCAAACATCATGCTTTTAAGGGTTGCATGGTTTTTCAAAGGGTTTTCACAAAGCTTAATGAGTCTTGCATGTTTATATTTGATCTGAACATCACAGATGGGTTGCATGTTAGATATACGTTTTCGCGTGAACATCATAAGAAAATTATGTATTAGAAAAGCCTAACCTTCAAAGCATGTATGTAGAAATTCATAAGTAATTGGTAAAATTGCATAGGATTGTTAATGGTGACGGCAGAACCCTAATGTTTAAATTGTTTTCCAAAACCTTTGTCTTTTGCTTTCTTTACTTTGTCAATTATTTAAATTCGCTTTTATTATTTTAAATTCTAAAATCAACCCTTTCGAAACTTTGTTCTAAATAATTAGCTAAGGATTGGTTTAAATACAAATTATTCATTCAATCCCTGTGGAAAACAACCTTGTTTGAGCTGCTATACTATGATAACCTTATACTCTTGCAAATATTTTTAAGTGTTTTTATTCCTACTTTTGCAGGTGGTAAAAATCTTGTCACCCATCTACACCAACATCATATCCTTAGTCCTTCTTAGCTTTCACGACTTCCCATGTTGGTGACCTGGGTTGACTTGAAATTTTCTCATCATGCTAATGGCTGGGCAAATTTGGAGCTGAGTTTCTTTGAATTGTTGTGGAATCCAGATTTGAGCATCCTTCTGACGGAAAAATCTTTGACGAAGGAAAAAAAAAACTTGAAATATGAGTGTGAGAGAGAGAGACGAGACAAAAAGAAACATAAGGCATAGATAGAATGTGAGAGAGGTTGGGTTGCTGTGTGAGGCACGCGGGGTTCGCTAGGTAAGGGATTTGAGTTTTTTTTTTCTTTTTACCCCACAATTTCAGTTTTGAAGTTTTTTTAAAGGGTTTGAAGGTGTAATGAGCTATGATACACTGACACATTTCATTTGGACAAGGGTGAGTAGATACCTACACCTTCTCAAGATTTGACAATTTCTTGCACGATCCGTTAGATTTTGGGTTGTTATTAGGTTTTTTGTTAAGATCCCCCCAACGAGTTGAGTCGCTATCAGTTCATCCGTTCAAAACCCGATACGATATTGTTTTTCAGATCTAGACATTAGACATAACAATTTCTTGCATAACCCGTTAACTCGACACGAAATGGCCCGAACCGTTAATAAATCGGGTCGTTATTGAGTCACCTCTTAAGAACCCGTTAAGATAACGATTTTGACATAAAACAATAATTTAATATAACGGTTATGATACGAAAAGAAATAGAATATCGTTGACTTTTCAAAATTCTTAGACGACAATTGGATGGTGAAATTGCAAGAATGTTTTATACGGGCGGGCTACCATTTCATTACGTGCCTTTAGTCTTCTTGTACTAAAACAGTTCCGGGTTATGTTCCTCCCAGTCCCAGCTACAACTTGTTGAGGACCACACTCCTCCAAAAACAAAAAGAACAAAAACCGAAAAAAACAACATTGATCAATTGTTGGAACCGATTAAAAAGTCATAGCAAGTTAAAGGAGCAAGTGTTTGCAGGTGGTCAGATGCACAAAGAAGCTCTAGTTAATATCATGCTAGCTTGTGAAAGTAGGCCAATGTTCTTGAGGGCGGTAAATTGTGAAGGTTAGTACAAGGAAAAATTCTTCATTGCCCACTTGCTTATTGAGTCAATTCGGGAAATTGATCCTCAAAATATGGTCCAAGTAGTCACCGACAATGCTCCGGTTTGCAAGGTGGCGGGACGTCTTGTTGAGGCAAATACTTATTGTCCATACCCTCAACCATTCTTTGAAGAACCTAAGTGTACTTATTTCATCTCCAAGAAATTAAGAAGATTATGAGCAATGTAGCTGGATTACAACAACAACTAATGATGTTTGGTTCTTAAAGAATTTTATTACGATCCATAATCACTGTTCTAAAAATCCCCGCCTAGCGCTGCCTAAGCCCCACCTAGGCGCTAGTTGGTGGGCCACCGCCCTGATTAATGCCTAGACGTTTCAAAATTAAGAAAGAACATCTAGACCAGCTGAGGTGCCCGCCTAGACTGCCTAGCCTGCCCAAACCTGTCTAGGCACCTGCCTAGGTTGCGACTCACTTAGACAGAAAATAGATAACTTTCAATTTGCATCTAATTTTTTTCAATAAATTGTAAGAGACTTATTGAATACTTAAATGAGCACACACTATATGCTTGCTCCCCATGTTTTCATTATGTTCCAATACTTCATAATACATATGTCACTCTATTTTGTAGTTTATGATGAAATTATATATATTTTAAATATAAACAGACACTTATTTACACGAAATATAGTGGATTTACTTAAATCATTCTAGTCCGCCTAGGCATCTGCCTAGACCCCGCCTAGCCCCCTAGGTGCTAGGCCCCAGCCCGTCGCTCGACTAACGCCTAGTGTCTTTTAGAACCTTGTCCATGTATAATGACCATTGTAAGGTGAAGTTGCTCTCTAGACGTGCTTTACTTTTATAATTGGGATGCTTAAAAGATTTAAACAAGTAAAGTAAGGGTAAGAGCGCATGGTGATGAATGCAGAATAAGATATGTATAAAGAAGATGATGTGGAAAAAGAGAAAAGAAAAAAGTGTTGGATGAACACCTTTGGGCCGAAGTTGATTACAACTGAGCTTCACTTCTCCAATATGTGATATGCTTGACATGGATAAGCCTTGTCTTCACTTACTTTATGAGTTATAGATGCTATGATAGAGAAAGTGAAGGTGAATATCGAAAAGAGCGCAAGCAACAATATCGAGTGTCAAAGTTCCTTGATGCTGTGTATACAATTTTGATTAAGCAAGGGACCAAGAGTAGCACGCCACTCCATTTTTTGGCACACTCTAAATCTATGTAAGTTCTCTAAACTCTAAATTCTGTACATTTTACATCGTAAATTTAAGTTTGATTGCGTCATTATAAGTTTATATTTTTTTTTCTCATTCACTTTTAGGTATTTATTGCACAAGTTGGCTTGAAGAGGCTCCTAATTGTAGTGGGTTGTTCATGGGAGCTTCCACATCAAAGAAGCCATAGCCTTGAAACTTATAGGTTATCCTTCATCCTCCTCATGTTGTGATAGAAATTGGAGCACATATAAATTATACACTCTTCGAGGAGAGAGCCATGAAATCACACTACAAAGAGTGGAAATTTAATATATGCACACCAACCTTCGTAAACTATCAAGGAGAGAGCCATGAATATGGAGAATGGAGGAGTGCTTAAGATTGCAAATCTCACTGTTGATGAACTGGACTTCGAGGCCGTATTATTTACTTGTGAAGATTACTATGATAGTGATCTTGAATTAAGTTAGAAATGAATATTTCACTCTTTTGTGATTTAATTTATTTTTGAAATATGGGTCTATGAAATATATTTTTGAACATATATATTATTTTAATTGTTGTATCGTTGTTTGCAAAAGATTTATCATATCACCGTAATGTATTGTACCGGATACCCCCATCTCTATCAAAGCAACATAAGTAATGGAAACATGTGGGCTTGCAGAAAAAGAGAATTCAAGATTTCTTCCAACTATATTTTGACAAATTTTATAAGGAGTATCAAATTCATTTTCGAAAGAATTGCACAGATACAACAATATATAGAAGAAAATTGAGTCACGTATTTGTGTTACATTGTATGAATTGCCACCTTCACTCCCCTCTTTGAAAAATCCTCCATTTTTTTCCCACCACTCAAGTTTTGTGTTTCTCTTCTTGAGTTCCAAGAGCCATCCAATTTAAAAAGGACAACTTTCTTTCCTGGCTATTTGCTCCTAATTTAGTTGCATTGGCTTGTTTCCATTGTCCACGTCTAGGCTCTCTTGCTAGCCTCGCTGCTTTCTGAGCTGCGCCCGCGCTTCAGACAAAGCACGGGTTACCTCCTCATCCTCTGGTGTTTCCTTTATCAAAATCTCATAGTCTTCTATTGAAGCTTCCCATTTTTCCAACTGCATGATACATTATCATATAAACATTATAACTCAGAAATAACATAATGAAAGAGCAACAACATGAACAACTTGAAAATTATTTTATCGGAACAAAGTGAATATATTAATGAGTACTATGTTCACCTTCGCATTGCAATCTGCTCTTCTTAATCTAGCCTTGCTGTAAGATGGGCGCACATTAAGGGCAGCTGAACAGTCCTCGATTGCTTTATCTAATTGGCCAAGTTTTGAACGACAAGCAGCACGGTTGCATAATAACACCGAGTTATAAGGATCGTGCTCAAGTCCCTCCCCGTATGCAACACATGCCTCGGAGAACCTTGCTGTCTTGAAAAGCTCGTTGCCTTTTGATCGAGCTACTGCAACAACTCGAGCCTTCCTCATAACCATGTTTGCTTCCCTGTTGTTTGAGTCAAGCCGTGATGCTTGTTGAGCTGCCTCTAATGCATCATCCAATCTGCCAAACCATTGCAAAACAAATAAAACAACTATTTGACCAAATTAAGAAAAAGGTTTAATGTACGTGCTTCAAATATCATTTCCGTTTTCTTAATTTATTTTTTATGAACATTATTCCATCTGAGACTGCATAAGGATTAGCATAGTCGTGACTGAAATAGCTACTATAAAAAGTTATATAACACACTACCTGCCAGCAACCATGTCCACCTGAGCTCGTGTTGCTAACAAATTCGCGTTACCAATAGGACCTAAGAATTTAGTGCAGGCATCAACCTCAAAATTTGGACCGCTGGATAATGCTTCATCTGCTTCCTGGTGCCTATTGAGCTTCAACAAGGCCTCCGCTTGCAAAGCATATATCTTTGTAGAGTTAAAAAAAGGGATTCATCATTAGCTAATACACAAAACAGAAAAAAAGAAAAAATCTACTTTCGATAAGAACTTTTGAGAATCTCATTTTCAGGTAAAACTGAGAAACAAATTCTTATAGACTTATTCATAGGACATCTACTGGAGAATAAGAGAGAGGTAATTATGATAATAATGAGACTTGAATTCGATAATTTAATGGCTGACCTGTGGCGCTGAATCTGCACCTGCGAATATAACGCTTTGAGATTCCTTTATGAGGGTGTTCCAATCTCTTAACCTACGAGCCTCAGTGCACTTGTTCAGACGAGCCTGAAGAGATTTTACTTTAGCAATGTCCTCTTGATCAGCCTCTGGTCCAGCATGCTTGTAGTGATACAAAGCTTTTTCTGCTTCCCCTAATCTATATGCACATAACACATTAATTTTAAGAACTAGGTGTAACAGAATTTTAAAGACGAAGTTGCAACTACGAAAGGAAATTAACATGTGGAACTTTGTACCTAAGATATAATGTTGCCAGACGATGATGAGCCCTATGATAGTGGGGTTCAATCCGAATGGCTTCTCTGCACTCAAAAACTGCGTCAAGAATTCTACCTAGAGCGGTTAAAGCAGCACTTTTGTTGCTCCTATAAGAAGCCTTATTGGGGTCAATAGAAATTGCAGCATCATACAAAGCCAATGCTTCCGCAAATCTACCATTCTTGTAATCTTCATTTCCCATGATCTTCAATGTTTCAGGGTCCATTCTAGTTGACAATGCGCGACATAAGGAAGCAGGTGGTTCCGGCTCACTCTGTCTTTTCTCTTCCCTAACAGTATTAGTCTTCCCCACTTTTACCTGACTCGGCATTGGGACTTCCCCTCTAGCAGTTTTTGGAAGATAATCAAGAACATTATACGGGTTTGCATTTCCTCCGCCCCCTCCACCACCGCTGGCCCCAGGTTGTCTCAAGTTACCCAAATTTCCGAAAAGCATAACATTGCTGGATGAAGCCCTTACGAGGGAACTGCTCCCTTTCGATTTTTGATGATCAGCAATCATGCTATCAAGCTCACCGGATATGCCAAGTGCCTCCTTTGGAACCCTTTTGCCTTGGTTCACATAACCTTGGCTTGGCGCCATTTTATGTTGATATTGCCGCCGCTGCTGTTGTTGTTGTTGCTGCTGCTGCTGCTGCTGCTGTTGTTGTTGTTGTTGTGGTTGTTGTTGTATAGGGGGTGCCCTATTACTATATTGGGAAGGCTTCGTGACCGGTTTGGATGAATCTAATGATACGTTGCTTGATGAATCAAGGAAGGCAGCCTCATCGGAGCCACCGCGACGCCGTTTGGAATTAGGAGTGCTTGGTGTTTTCACTAACGTGGCACTGTTGTTATTGGCTACAGGAAGAGAACCCGTAGAAGTTGTTCTTCTCGGCCAGATACTATTCCGCCCGAAAACTGCACTCAGTATGCCGCAACCTGATTTCTTCTCCGGCGACTCTCCCATTTTTTATTAATTGTTCTCTCTCCCTGATCAAATTTTGTGCATGGTGTGACGTAACAAAACAAGGGAAGAACATCAAGTGCATAAAAAAAAAAGAATAATTCTTTTAGGGTTCAAGAGGATGTAACATACAAAATCACATATTTGGAGGAAAGAAAAATTAGAAAAAAATGAAAAAAATGAGGGAGGACCCAGGAGATTATGTGCATGGCTTCCTGGAGCTGCCCATGGATTTAGAAACAATGCCTCCTTGATTTCTTTCTGCTTTGTGCAAGAGAGATGAAATTGGATTGCATCATTAATTAATTAAAAATGAGAATAAATGGCCGGAAAAGAGAATAACAGTTTACGGGCTTATTGTTTTATATAATAAAATTGAGAAATTAAAAAAAACAATTAAAAAAATAAAAAAAACAAAAAAAACTGTTATAGCTGGGGTTGAATCTTTTTCTGGTTTTAATTTTTTGAGTTTCTGATTCTGGATTTATTTTTTGTTATTTTTCTTTTTCTTCACATTTTCTTTGTTTTTTGTTTTCTGGTGTGGGTGTGGTGCCGAGGTGGAAGCAGAAGACCCGGTCTTGCGTTAAACGACCATCTCTAGATTTTTAGAAATGAAAGCAACTCAGGCTGACTCACCACAAGCCAATGTCAACCTGTCATTCTCTTTCTTTTCTTTGACTTTGAGGAGGGCACGTCTTTGTTGGTTTTCAACATCCCACGTATATGAGGTCAGTTCGTTACACCCACCTAAACATAAATGTATGTGTATATGATGTAGTGTGCATGTTTTTTTGCACTCAAATTCGAATTTTTTTCTTCTCATAAATGGGAGCGGTTTCAAATATTACTAACAAAAAGATTAACAATTGTATAAATACTTGTTAGCAGGAAAAAACAAGAAACATAGATGATATGAAATTATGACTACACTGCCTAGGAAATGAACGTATGGGCTCACAAAACAAAACAACAACAACAAGGCTTTTTCCTACTAAGTGGGGTCGGTTATATGAATCCTACAACGCCATTGCGCTCGGCTCTGTGTCATGTCTTCCGTTAGATCCAAGTACTCTAAATCTTTTCTTAGAGTCTCTTCCAAAGTCTTTCTAGGTCTTCCTCTACCCCTTCAGCCCTGGACCTGTCTCGTAGTCCCACCTTCTAACCGGAGCGTCAGTAGGCCTTCGTTGCACATGTCCAAACCACCGTAACCGATTTTCTCTCATCTTTCCTTCAATTTCGGCTAGTCCTACTTTACCTCGAATATCCTCATTCATAATCTTATCATTTCTCGTGTGCCCACACATCCAACGAAGCATCCTCATCTTCACTGCACCCATTTTATGTACGTGTTGATGCTTCACCGCCCAACATTCCATGCTATACAGCATCACCGGCCTTATTGCCGTCCTATAAAATTTTCCCTTGAACTTCAGTGGCATACGACGGTCACACAACACGCCGGATGCACTATAACACTTCATCCATCCAGCATGTATTCTATGGTTGGGGTCTCCATCTAATTCTCCATTCTTTTGCAAGATAGATCCTAGGTAGTGAAAGCAGTCGCTCTTTGGTACTTCCTAGTCTCCAATCCTCACCCCTAACTCATTTTGGTCTCCATTTGCACTGAACTTGCCCTGCATATATTCTGTCTTTGACCAACTTAGGCAAAGACCTTTTGAAATAGAATCCAATAGAAACAAAGACACAGGGAACATGTTATCTACTCTTAACAGTCAAAGCGAACCCTTTCATTCCGAATTAAAGAATTCGGAATGAATCAAATCTCCTTGGAAGAACATATTTGATATTTTGATTGGGACATTGTTGAATACGGAGAAATCAAAGGACACACTCAAGGCGATGATGGATTTAAAAGACATGAATATCAGGGAAAGTTTGCAATTGGAATTGAATGAAAATAATAAATTGGATAAGCCACCAGCTCAGTGTGTATTCAAGCCTTTTGAGCGTAAAGATTTTTCGCAATGGTTGCAATCAATTAAATTTCCTGATGGTTATGCATCTACTATTTCACGAAATGTGCATGTAAATGAAGGAAAAGTTCTGGGTTTGAAGAGCCATGATTCTCATGTACTGATGCAACATGTACTTCCCGTGGGTATTCAGAAACATTTGAAAAGGCAAATATATGAACCAATTGTTGAGCTGTCAAATTTCTTCCAACAAATATGTGCAAAGATAGCTTATGTTGCTGATCTTGATAAGTTGGAAGAAGACATTGTGCTCATATTATGCAAAGTAGAGAAAATCTTCCCGCTTGCTTTCTTTGTTCCCATGGTTCATTTAACTGTGCATTTGCCACGAGAAGCTAAATTAGTAGGACCGGTTGGATGTCGTTGGATGTATCATGTAGAAAGGTAATGTGTCATCATGTTTGCTTTAGTTTAATTTAGTTTGTTTTTCTACATGGTAACAAGGTGAGAAAAGAGAATGGTTTTTTCATACATTTCCATGGGTCAAATTATACGGAAACAAAACAACTGGCCACATACTATAAGGCTTGCTCATATCCAAAAAAGGATTAAACCCATCAGTTGCAAGGCCCAATTTAACTTTTTATGGGTGTCGAGCAAAATCAGGGTATAGTTTGTCAAACTCTTTCCAAGCAATAGAGTCTGCTGGATGCCTCATTGTGTTCACATCATTGACTCTTTTATCCTTGTGCTACCTCATGTCTTTGCTTGTATGTATTGACATGAACAACCTTTGCAACCTTGGTTTAAGTTGAAAATACCGCAATACTTTTCTCGGAACTTTCTTTCTTTGCTCACAAGCACTAGCCTTATACCTTGGCACATTACACATTGGACATCTATCTTTCTTTTCATGTTCTTCATAAAACAATGCACAATCGTAGTAACAAGCATGGATATTTTCATACCCCAATCCAAGACTTCTCAATATCTTCTTGCACTCATAGAATCATTTAGGAACGTGGTTGGGTTAGGGACACATATTCTTCATCATTACTAGCATTTTATCAACTGCCCTGTCAGTCATATGGTTGTCAACTTTGTTGTGAATTAATTCCACAACGTAGGTCAAAACTGTATATTCATTGCATCCAAGGTATAGTTCCATTTGAGCTTCATGAAGCAACTTCTCATAGTTATTAAAATCTACCCCATGAGCATTAGTCACAATTGGAGAGTTGACATTTCGTAATTAGTTTAGTTACCTATTTGAGTCCTTGTAATCATATTGTAATTAGGTTATTTGATGTTACTTTCCTTGTAAATCACTCTTGTACATTATATATTTTCCTCCGTGGTGAGACTAATGATATCAGAAAATTAAACCCCAAAATAAGCCCTAATTAGCATGGTATCAAAGTAGAGATCCTAGGATTTCTGCTCTACCTGTTCCCTCAAGAAAACTCGGCCCTCTCATGGAGAACCTACCACCACTCTACGGTGGAAACAACCCTATCCTAACTGATTCTACTCCTACACTAAACACTACAACCCTAAACACTACTACCCTAACTGACCCTACCATGAATCCAACCCTACCTATACCGCAAGTTGTTACACGAATTGTCCATCATGATTCCTCTATTGCTTCGATTAGCATCAAACTCAATGGTGCCAATTATCTCAGATTGTTGAGATGTTTGTTGCTGGAAAAGACAAGTTGGGCTACTTGTTTGGGAGTAATCCCCAACCACTTATCGACGATCCGGCCTTCATTAAATGGCGTACGGAGAACACTATTGTGAAGAGTTGGCTCATCAACTCCATGGAACCTAATTTGATTGGGTACTTTCTTCGACTACCGATGGCAAAGGAAGTGTGGGACGCGGTTGCTCGCACGTATTATGACGACTCCGATATATCTTAAGTCTTTGATCTTACCTGCAAAGCCTTTCGCATGACGCAAGATGGACGATCGGTGGAGACATACTACAATGATCTTCAATCTTTGTGGCAGGAGATTGATTATCATCGACCCAATCCGATGATATGCAGTACTTATATTGAAATTTTTAATAAAATTGTTCAAACGGATTGTGTGTACACTTTGCTTGCAGGATTGGATGAGCTATTTGATAAAATTCGTAGTGATATTCTAAGAACGGAGCCCCTTCCTTCCGTTGAACAAACTTTTGCTTATGTTTGCCGAGAGGGAATGCAACAAGCTGTGATGAATACCAGAGGACAGTTGCCAAGTGGGGCAGACATGGTGGCTTGGCCTGCCACACGAGCCGTAGCTCCACCTCGTCCCCGCGCTCCCGAGAAGTCACATGCACCGAGCCCAGGACTGCAACCCCAGCCTACTGCCCCGAGCCCAGCACATGGCTCACTCTTTGCTGCTAGGACGACCTCACGGCCCACCACGGGTCCCCGTCTTCCTCGTCCTAAACCACTTATCCCGGCTGGTGGTTGTACATACTACGGTAGTGAAAAACATGGCCGTGATAATTGCTTCCAATTGCATATCTATCCTGTCTGGTGGGAACTGTTGACGCTTCAGAAACAACGAGAACGAGACAAGCAAGCCAAGCTTAGGCAAGCCAATCTCGCCACCTTCATGTCCCAATTATCTTTGATATCTTAAGATGATCATTCTTATGTTTCGAGTTCTTCCGACATGTCTCCGAAGTCTTCAAGTAACTGTGGTTATGTTTTTAATATGAATAGTGATGCTACTCCATCCGGATGGATCATTGACTCCGGTGCCACAGACCATATTACTTATGATCCCACTGATTTAGCTTGTGATACCGTTCCACTTCGACATAATATTACTAATGCTAATGGAGTCATCTCACCGGTAACTGACGCTGGCACTGTGCGCCTCACGCCCACTCTCTCTTTGCCTTATACATTACTTGTACCTTCACTAAAGCATAAATTGATGTTTCTTGGCCAAGCTACTGAACAATTGAACTGTTGTGTGCTAATGTATCCAAAGTTTTGTCTTATACAGGATATTCTCACGAATGAGATAATTGGTCGTGGTACTAAGAGGGGTTGATCTCTATTTTGTGGTTGATGTCAGTACAGGACGGGTCAATCTCGCCTAAGGAGCCGTTGATCACAAGCGGCGTCAGATATGGTTATGGCATCACCGTTTGGGTCATCCATCCTCCAGTTATTTACAACATATGTTTCTGGATTTATTTGTTGGTTGTTCAATTTCAGGCTTTAAATGTGACACTTGCATACTCGCCAAGAGTCACCATGTTTCTTATCCGCTGAATTCTAATAAAAGTGTTATTCTTTTTGGTCTCGTTCATTTGGACGTTTGAGGGCCATTTCCGATTATTCCTTCATCGGGTATTCGATGGTTTGTAATGTTCATAGATGATTGCACACGGATGACATGGTTATATCTTCTTAACCATAAAAATGATGTTTTTTTGGCTTTTAAGACCTTCCACACCATGAATATGTTAATAATGATTTTTCCCATTATTTAACTAATCACGGAATTCTTCACAAAACTACCTGTCCTCAGACTCCTCAACAGAATGGGGTGGCTGAGCGTAAAAATCGTCATCTTAGAAACAGCTAGCTCACTCTTGATTAAGGCGTCTGTTCCCAGCTCCTCTTAGGATGCTGTTCTTCAGACCGCCACTTATCTTATCAACCGTCTACCATCCAAAGTCCTGGATTTTCTTACCCCCTTACAAGTCCTTGCTACCTTCGTGCATCTACCGTCAGTTTTGGTAATCCTACCTAGGGTTTTTGGATGTGTTGCATTTGTTCATCTTCATAAAAATCAACGGACTAAACTTGAACTGTGTGCTCTCCGTTGTATTTTTATGGGGTACAGACTCTATCAGAAAAGGGTACCATTGCTACCACCCTCATTCCCGTCTAATGTATGTTACTATAGATGTCACTTTTTCCGAGTCTGAGATGTGTTACCCTTCAGATTCTTCCAATCCACTTCCTCAGGGGGAGACACGGCATGACGAGAAGGATTGAACCATGAATTATATTGTTGATCTTCCGCTGCCACTAGCCGAGCTTATAGTGGCTACCCTGCTAGCCCAACCAATAACACCCGTAGTATTGCCAACAGAATCAACGGAAGAGACGGCAATACCGTCTTCACCTACTACAACAGTGCTGCCACTTGTCAACTTTGAGACTTCTACTAATATTACTCCCCCCTCGTCTCCAAATATAGTACCACTAGATGACCGTACTCCTGAGAATACTCCTGAGGTAAGCTCTACTATCCCGGTTGATGTATCCGTTGTTCAGAATTATCAATTACCTTTCAGGCATAACTGGGGAGAGCCACCCAATCGATATTCAACGGACAACGAAATGCTCTAAATACCCCGTTGCCAACTATGTGTCATCACAGAAGTTATCAAAACCCGGTAAAGCTTTTGTACAACAAATATCCAATGATAGCACACCAAGTTCATTGAAGGAGGCACTATCTAACGATCGATGGACAAAGGCAATGGAGGAAGGAATGGTTGCACTCTAGAAAAATCAAACATGGGATTTAGTTCCACTTCCCCAAGGAAAGAAGAGAGTTGGGTGTCAATGGGTGTACACCATCAAGTACAAAGCTGATGGGTCTGTTGAACGATACAAAGCACGATTGGTGACCAAGGGATACACTCAGACGTATAATGTTGATTATACAGAGACATTTTCCCCGGTAACAAAGATTAATATGGTAAGAGTATTGTTTTCAATGCGGCCAACTTAGATTGGCCATTACAACAATTTGATGTGAAAAATGCTTTCTTACATGGTAATCTTAAAGAATAAGTGTATATGGATATTCCACCTGGTTATGCATCGGTTTTACAACCCGGAGTAGTGTGCAAGTTGAATAAAGCGTTGTATGGGTTGAAATAATCACCTCGAGCATGGTTTGGTAGGTTCCGGACAGCTATGAGGAAATATGGGTTTAGGCAGAGCAATTCCGATCATACACTTTTCTTGAAACGTCGAATGGGGAAATTGACGGCACTTATCATCTATGTGGACGATATGATTGTTACGGGTGATGACAAAGAGGAAATCTCAAGGCTCAAAGATTACCTAGCAACCGAGTTCGAGATGAAAGATCTTAGTGGTTTGAAGTATTTCTTGGGAATAGAAGTAGCTCGATCTAAACAAGGTATATTTATATCTTACAGAAAATATGTTCTAGACTTATTAGCTGAAATCAGAATGCTTGATTGTAAACTGGCTGACAACCCCGTAGTCCAAAATCACCATCTTGCCATGCACCCTGATTAAGTTCCCACTAACAGAGATCATTATCAAAGGTTAGTTGGGAGGTTAATTTATTTATCTCACACCAGGCCTAATATTGCATACGCAGTAAGTGTTGTTAGTCAATTTATGCATTCTCCGAGTGAGGCACATATAGGTGCAGTTGAACGCATCCTACAATACCTGAACTCCTCACCGGGTAGAGGCATCATGTTTTCCAAGAATGATCATTGTCGAATAGAGGGTTACACCGATGCAGATTGGACAGGCAACGTTATTGATCGTCGGTCCACATCTGGTTACTTTACATTTGTGGGAGGAAACTTAGTGACTTGGCGGAGTAAGAAACAGAAAGTGGTTACTTTATTAAGTGCAGAGGCGGAATACAGTGGTATGGCAAAAGGAGTATGTGAACTATTATGGCTTCGGAGGTTACTTGGTAAGCTCGGGTATCCTTCGAATTCAGCCTCGGATTTATTTTGTGGTAATAAAGCAGCTATCGATATCTCATATAACCCAATTCAACATAATTGCACAAAACACGTGGAAGTTGACAAACACTTCATGAAGGAGAAGTTGGATGTTCAATTCCCGTTCGTAAAGTCAGAGGATCAATTAGCGGATATCTTAACTAAAGTTGTTGCAAGTCAAGTGCTCTACAACTCTCTTGTTAAGTTGGGCATGAACGACATTTATGCACTAACTTGAGGGGGAGTGTTGGAGAGTTGACCTTTTGTAATTAGTTTAGTTACCTATTTGAGTCCTTGTAATCAGATTGTAATTAGGTTATTTGATGTTTCTTTCCTTGTAAATCACTCTTGTACATTATATATTTTCCTCCTTGGTGAGAAGAATGATATTAGAAAATTAAACCCCAAAATAAGCCCTAATTAGCAATCACCTCACCACTCCACAATGTATCTTGATAACCCATTGTATCTTCATCATCATCATTATCATCCAATATTTGAAATGCATCCTTAATCATATTGACCATGTTGCCATTAGGATTACTAGTCTCCTCGTCATTCGTAAATCGTGAAGTTTGTCCTTGCATTTGATGGATTCGCTCCCCATGATATATCCATGTATCATAATTCATATCCATACCGGAATTCAACAAATGAAGATAAACATCTTCAACAAAATGAAAAAATCTGTTATGGCAAACTTTACTAGGACATGATATCTGATTATACTAGTTCACATGGTGATGAGCAACGTCAATGAATGACTTGACCCCTTCTCTATATTCCAAACTAAGGAGATTCCGATTACAAATCCATTGTCTGTCCATGATGTCCAACTGTATTTTAACACAATATTAACTTACTAAGACTTATTTTTTAAACACTATATGTTTTAGATTAAAATAATTTCGAGTAGCTAGATATGGAATTTACATAAATGAGGAAAAGATATATTAATTTCAACAAGATGGATACATGTCTTTTGTAGGATGTTTGTGTGTATACATAAAAGCCATATGATATTATTAAAGTGACAGAATTAATAAAATTTGTATCCTAAAACTCCAAATAATGTATACATTAATAAATAAATAAAAAGTATATAGATTGGTACTTGATCGTTCTATTCTCCAAAGTATTGTAAAATGTATCTTCTCCTTCGTGCTGATTCCCTGAAAACACACAGCAAAACACACCACATATACGTCAAGGGTTTGTTTTGTTGCTAATGAGAGAGTGAGAATTAAAATACTCTGAGGCTAAAAAACAAATATGCAAAACTACACTCCTGCACATTGGAAACTTTGACAAAACTTAGAGTATTTCAATTTAAGTGGATCTGCCAACCCTAAATTTAGTAGAGTTCTAAAATTGTATTACAATTCTTTTGAGCTGGGTTTTCCTTAGCAGGAAATATAGTTGGAGGACATTGTTGCAATAAAAACTTTGCTCTCATAGTCATAGTAATGGATGCATACTTCGCCAAAGCCTTCCACAATGGTTGAATGCATACAAGAATTTCTCACTTCAAATCGTCGACACAATTGAGAATCAAGTTCCTTTGTGACAAAGATGTAGGAAAAATAAATGATTTTTATGCAAGCATTTGTTAAAAAATAACTAGCGCAAAGAACCCAAAGAATAAGGTCCATCTCATTATGGAAGGCTTAGTGTTCTAGGAGAATCATGCATGGGATTTTGCTAGAGAATTCTAGCAAGCAAGGTCGGTGCATCATGCATGCATATTAAGAAAATGCTAGACAATTCTAGCAATATATTTTATTAGGTCGGCAAGGTAGCCTAATTGTTTAGGGTGCAGATTTTTGTAGTAAAATCTAGAATAACTAAAAGTTTGTGGCTAGGATGAAGTCCCATGATTACCAACTTGGTAAGTCGGCAAATCTCAAAGTACACGACTCTTCAATTAAAGATAAAACTAAAAATTTTAACCAGTGAACCTTGAGATAGAAAGAAAACTCGCACCTCCCAAATTGGCTTTGGTGACTATAGTTTAGCCTAATTACGAGAAAAACAAGTGGTGGGTTGCACTTATGGTTAGAGTATTTCTCTTCAGCTCATTATATTTTGAATTCATACTCTTCCGGATCCCCTTAGCATATAGATTAGTGTAAAATATCTCTTGTACGTTAAAAAAAAAAAAAAAACTCTTTCTCATTCAATTGACATTTACACGTTTTACACACAAAGTTTTGAACTTTCCTAATGATCAATTTCTTTCAAACAAATTTCAAACACTTTTCCTTGAGTACGATTTTATAATTCCTAAAAAAAGAAAAACAAGTGAATTTCACACTACAAAATCATGGAAGAATTGTTAATGGGGGACGAGTGGTCCCTTATGTTATATTTTTTTTTTTATAAAGCAAAACGATATCGTTCAGCTTATGTTATATAAATTTTATAAAACAAAACGACACCATTCAACTTATGTTAATTTTTTTTTCCCAAGTCCAAAACAAAATCCTATTGGCTAAGGTGTTTTTTTTAAAAAAATTAAAAAATTAAAAAAAATTAAAAAAAAGAGCCTCGGGGAGCACGGGCTTTGCATTAGTAGAGAGTCAGGAGTGCTTGTTGCAAGTTTTCCGACACACCAAAAGGGCAGCTAATCGCTCATAGGCTTGACAGGAGGTGCGGCTGCACCTCCTTGTGTTTCTGTAGCTTTGTCGGTGCTTCACGGCAAGCCAAAAACATAATATAACAACGTATCAAGCAAGCCACTCAATGGTTCAAATATAATTTATGCATTATGCCCAACTAAAGACAAAATAAAGCCACAAAGTGTCAAGCAAGCTTCTTAATGGTTCAAACAATTTCCATGAAACATGCTAAATTACAACATACCACGCAAACCATTGAAGCCGAAAAATCAACCAAATAGATCGTGCCATCCCATGCAATCCAAGTAAATCACCAAGTACAAGAATACTCCTTACCTACCATAACTATCCTGTTATTAACCACCATTTTCCAATTCCATAGTACCATATATCATTACAAACTAACTTTTTCTCAATTCATTGTGCCTGCTTCACAAATCAAATTATGACTATTTATTCCTTTTTCCTACTTCTTCTTCCAAGTGCAAGACAACCCTAAGGGGTTGCGGGTTTTTTTTTCCTACCAGTTGGGGCCCTCCTTTCACCACCCCCAATGGTGGATCATCCGTTTGAACTTGAAGCCTAAATCTTCTTCATCATTCTCATTCACTCTCCTTCCGGAAGGCAGAAAGAAGAGGCATTGAGCTAACAGGCCAAATTATACTCGCTATCATAATAAATTCATGACATTCACATATGCCAAGTTATTGTACTTGTTTAATAAGAAAGTCTGCTAGCACTAATGAAGCATACAAGCAAATATCAAGCCTACAAGTTTGCAATGTCAAACATAAAAAGCCAATGCGAAACCTACGACACTAAGCCTACAAGCCAAAACCAAGCTACAAGCAATGCATAAGATAATCCAAACGCCTACTCCAAACAAGCCTATCATTCAGACGACAACTAAAATAAGTTGCTAGAAAGGCTACAAATACAAGTTTGTGATGCTGTAAATGTTAAAGTCATGCGCATGCTTAAATGATTCTAGTGCTTTTTTTTTTTTTTTTTTTTAATTCTATTTCAGTTGATTATTCGAGCCATTTTCTTGTCATTGTCATAGCTCTAAGAATCAAAGCTACAACAGCTGCAATAGTTGTTCAGCTTTCATGAAAACGTTCTGAACAAACACCATTAAGAAAACAAGGAAAATCTTCTACAATCATCCATCGAATAGCAATCATGAGCACTACACGAAACCAACACCATCGTGAAATTTTAAGGCCCTTTACCAGACAAGATAGTGATCAAAACTATAAATACTGAAACTGATAAGGATTCAATCAAATAAGTAAAATAATAAAACTTTAAGACAATAACCAAAGGCTAGCACCGTCTTTCAACCAAAAAAGGTCAACGATATCTGATTTCTGATTTGGGATTTGGGAGAATAAAATCTTGGATTTTAGGGTTACAAGTTTAGAAATTGCCATAGTTCATTCAAACAAAAGTTTATGTGCATAACCTAAAACAAAATTAAGATGAGGTAAGACCTTGCCCAATTCCAGCCACCAAGTTAGATGCAAGTATCTGGGTGTTGAGGAGAGTGACTTAGGGCAGTGAGGCAAATCGGAGTGCAATGGGGAAAAAAAAGGGTGCGATCTGTGGGAGATGAAGGGGAGATGGGTGGTCGCCGATGATGGCAACCACTGGAGCGCAAAAGAGGGAGATGAAGGGGTGGGGCAAAAAGTGACGAAGTGAGGTGGGTAGTCTCTCTGTTTAGAAAACCAAAGGAAGGTGGACTCTGTGGAAGATTGAAAGAAAGCTTCAATTATTTTATTTTAAGTTTTAATATTTGGCTTTTATGAATAATTTTTTATATATAATCAGTGAGGCATCTTTAGCCTCACATTTGAGTATGTCATATTATTTAACATTATGTGACGCATTCTACAATTCATCACAAATAAACTTTCATTTCGGCGGTAAAATTTCCTGCCCATTTATATGTGGCGAATCTGAAAGTTATATGTGACGCTTTCTGAAATCTCCTCACTTATTCTCGTAATATATGATGAATTTTTGGGTGCCACCATAAATTCTGTCACATATTCCCTGTTTTCTTGTAGTGCGTTAACTCATCCATTACTAATGCAAAAAGGCAAGGACTTAAAGATGAGCCTTGATGTAACCCTACAGTTATGGGGAAGCTTTCGGTTTGTCCTTCATGAGTTCTTACAGCAGTCTTTGCTCCATCATGCATATCCTTTATAGCTTGGATATATGCTACTCGTACTCATTTCTTCTCTAAAATCCTCCAAAGAATGTCTCTTGGGACCCTATCATACAATTTTTCCAAATCTATAAAGACCATGTGTAAATCCTTTTTCCTATCTCTATATCTTTCCATCAATCTTCGTAAGAGATTGATTGCCTCCATGGTTGAGCGCCCTGGCATGAACCCGAATTGGTTGTCCGAGGCCCGTGTCTCTTGCCTCAATCTATGCTCAATAACTTTCTCCCAGAGCTTCATTGTATGACTCATTAGCTTAATACCCCTATAATTCATGCAATTTTGTACGTCGCCCTTATTCTTGTAGATAGGCATGAAAGTGCTCTTTGGCCACTCATTTGGCATCTTCTTCATTTTCAAAATCCTATTGAAAAGGTATGTGAGCCATGCTATACCCGTCTTTCCCAAGACTTTCCACACTTCGATCGGTATATCATCTGGGCCCACTGCTTTTCTATGCTTCATCTTTTTCAAAGCTACAACCACTTCTTCCTTCCTAATTTGGCAATAAAATGAGTAGTTTCTACACTCTTATGAGTTACTCAATTCCCCCAAAGAAGTACTCCCTTCATGTCCTTCATTGAAAAGATTATGAAAATAACCTCTCTATTTGTCTTTGACCGCGTTCTCTGTAGCAAGAACCTTTCCATTCTCATCCTTAATGCACCTCACTTGGTTTAGGTCCCTTGTCTTCTTGTCCCTTGCTCTAGCTAGTTTATAGATATCCAACTCTCCTTCTTTGGTATCTAGGTGCTTATACATATCGTCAAAAGCCACTAGATTAGCTTCTCTCATAGCTTTCTTCGCCTCCTGCTTCGCTATTCTATACCTTTCACCGTTTTCATCGGTCATATCCTTGTATAAGGCTTTACAACATTCCTTCTTAGCCTTAACCTTTGTTTGTACATCCTCATTCCACCACCAAGATTCCTTTTGGTGTGGAGCAAAGCCCTTGGACTCTCCTAATACCCATTTTGCTACTTTTCATATACAACTAGCCATGGAATCCCGCATTTGGCTAGCTTCCCCCTCTCTATCCCACACGCATTGGGTGATTATTTTCTCTTTGAAAATGACTTGTTTTTCTCCTTTTAGATTCCACCATCTAGTCCTTGGGCACTTCAAGGACTAGACGGTGGAATAAAAAAAAAATTGGTTTAGGAGGATTAAAGAAGATCAAGCAAACCTAGTTAAAAATGGTGCTACATTTCAAATTGAAATAAGGCATGTGGTGTTGTGATTCAAGAATTATTCTTCAACTCAATCTAAATTTGCAGGTAAAGGATCCCAAGTTGGAGTCAATATTGATAAGGTCACGTTTGGTTGGCAGGATAGGTTTGTATTTTTAATAGGCTAGGCTAGTGGGAGTATTATCTAGTGTTTAACGAATACTGAATTTTCAGGATTCAAAAAGATTATAGAAAACTTCATTTTAATCCTTAAAAAATATGAGTTTTAGACTATAACCTTGTGTAAGATTATTTAATTTCAGTCCCTTATACATTTAATCATCTCATTTACTAATAATTTTTTATGTTTTATTTCTTCCCTTTTTCCTATTTTTAACGTATGGGCTGTTGTGATTTTGTACGCTGCAACTTTTGGATTGATTGGGTGATTTTACAGAAGAAAATTGTGTGTCAGTTCTAGTTGGCCAGTTTTTACCCAACAGCAAGAAGTGCAGATTAAGTTGAAATTTGAAAATCAAAACAACCTGACATATTTTGTGTGTGTGATATCACTGATATGTGATTTAAATTTGGATAATTTTGAGGTTAATTAGAAATTGGATAATCTGGAGGTCTTAGTGGCAAGGCTAGTAATTTCAGGTGCATATATCATTAAGATGAGTTATCACAACGTAATAAATGGAGGACTTGAATCAAAGTTTTAAAACTAATAAGGTTTAAGTCTATAATATATGATGATGAGGGACCGGAAAATAAGTGATGTGTTAGAAGGTGGTTCGCGTTGGGTTATCGGCGATGGCAAGTCGGTTCAGGTATGGAAGGACAGTTGGATTCCTCAGCTTTCAGGATCGTTACACCAGTCCCTCCCTCTCTCAGTGACATGAGGGTTAAGGAGTTAATTGTGCCCGGAACTAGAAGTTGGCATAATGATCTGTTACACCAGTTTTTTTACCGAGGAGGAGGTCCGTTATATACACTGATCTATTCCACTTAGTTATCGTAGGCAGCCTGATCGTTTGATGTGGCACTATGATAAGAAGGGAGTTTTTTCGGTGAAAAGTGCCTACAAGGTGGCACGTTCGTGCTTTGTGTTAACTTTTGTTGTTTGATATTTTGGTTTGTTGTTTTGGATCGGTTTCTTAGGGATTGTATGGCAGAGAATTGAGAGGATTTTGGAGTGTTGTTTTCAACTTCAAGGCTGTGCTGCAGGATGCAGCAGCCATGCTTCATTTATGTAGAGAAAAATCAAGGGTAAGGTACATTTCCATCACCCATGCTTTTTGTAAAGGAGTTGGTGATTTAGGTAGTATTAAACACTAAAACACCTTACTACTCCAGATTAAATCCTAGCCCTTCATTGGGATTTAAGTGATCTAATCTGGAGTGTACATTTGTCACTCACACATTTAAACAAAAAACTAGCCGTTGGAGGCCAACCCTTCATTTCTTCTTCTTCCTTCTTCGATGCAGACAGACTCATTTCTGCTCAAGGAGTTCTTTGCTGCCTTCAACACCTCGACTCCAGGAGCTGGTTAGGTTCCAACACTCCCTTCTAAACTGCTTCTAGGAGTCATTCCGAGCAAACCCCTCAGGTAATTGAATCTTTCCTTCGGTAGTGCTTTTGTGAATATGTCTGCGATCTGATCTTCTGTGCTGCAATAGATTAGTTTGATTGTATTGTCCTGCAATGCTTCTTTGATGAAATGATATCTTCTCTTGATGTGCTTTGTTCTTTGATGGAAGACTGGGTTTTTAGTCATGGCAATTGCAGAGGTGTTGTCACACAAGAGTGGTGTGGCATCAACCTGCAATTCGCCAAAATCTTTTAGTATAAACCTTAGCCAAATAGCTTGAGCCGTTGCTTCTGATGCACTCACATACTCTGCCTCGGCTGTGGACAGTGCAACACTTTGTTGCTTCACAGAGGCCCACGAAAACACCCCTTAACCAAAGGTGAAAGCGTAGCCTGATGTGCTTCTGCTATCATCTTCACTGCCACCCCAGTCACTGTCACAAAATCCAACTAGGATAGTTGACTTCCCCATTTCATACTTGATCCCATAATCAATTGTTCCTTGCACATATCTTCGAACTCTTTTTGCTGTCCCCATCTGTGTCTTGTTGGGATTCTGCATAAACCTAGAAAGTAGGCTTGCTGAGAACATTAGATCCGGCCTTGTTGCAGTTAGGTACAATAAACTGCCAACAAAGCTTTTGTAGAGACTAGCATCTGCAGGTTCACTTCCATCATACTTCTTGAGCTTCTCATTTGCAATTAGGGGTGTAGATACCGGTTTGCATCCCTTCAATCCGAACTTTTCAAGCAAGGTTTTAGCATACTTCCTTTGATGAATAAAGATGCTACTTGCTCCTTGAATCACCCCAATGCCAAGAAAGTGATGTAAGAGGCCTAGGTCAGTCATCTCATACCTCTTCATAATTTCTTCCTTGAACTCTTCAATCATTGCAGCATCATTTCCAGTGTAGACTACATCATCTACATAGATTGAGACAATGAGTGTCTTGTTGTTGCTTTCTATCTTGGTGTAGAGTGTAGCTTCACTAGGACTTTTCTGAAATCCTTTTTCAGTGAAATAAGAATCAATCTCACTGTACCAAGCTCTTGGAGCTTGCTTTGGGCCATAGAGAGCCTTCCTTAGCTTGTACACCTTTTCTGGAAACTCTTGACTTGTAAACCCTTGAGGTTGTTCCACAAACACTTCATCCTCTAGCACTCCATTTAGAAATGCAGATTTGACATCCAGTTGATGTAGCTTCCAGCCTTTCTTGGCTGTAAGAGCTATCAAGGTCCTTTTGGTGTCTAACCTTGTTACTGGAGCAAAGGTTTCATTGAAGTCTACACCAGGCTTCTGTGAGTAGCCTTTAGCTACCAATCTGGCCTTGTTCTTCTGAACAGAACCATCTAGGTTGAGCTTCACTTTGTACACCAATTTCACACCAATCACAGGCTTGTTACTTGGTTGATTTACAATTTCCCAAGTGTCATTCTTCTCAATCATTTCAAGCTCTTCCTTCATTGTTTTCTTCCAAGCTTTGTCTTTTTCAGCTTCTTCATATGTTTCTGGTTCTACTACACAGTAATTACATGTAGCATATATCTCATCCAAGTTTCTCAATCTCACTGGAGTTGAACTTGGAGTTTTTGTCTGTGATTGACTTGATTGTGGACTCATAATAGCTTGCTGTAGAGTCTCTTGTATGTCACCATTATCTGTGACTTCTTCTTGAACTAAGGTCTCTATAGGCTCCCTTGTTTGCTTTTTGTTGAGATCAAGTTGTAGAGAGACACTGTCCTTCTCTTCTGCCCTTGTTTCCCAATTCCATGTTGAGTCTTCATCAAAGATAACATCCCTTGATAGGATTATCTTCTGAGTTGTCAGATTGTATACTCTGTACCCTTTTTCACTAGTACCATAGCCTACAAAAACACCCTTGTTGCTTGATTTCTCCAACTTGTGCCTTAGTTGTAGAGGAATGTGAGTATAGCACACTGAGCCGAACACTCTCAGATGCCTCACAGGGGGCTTCCTTCCACTGAACACTTCAAATGGAGTCTTCTTGTCCACTGCTTTAGTAGGGCACCTATTCAATAGGTACACTGAGGTGTTCACAGCTTCACCCCAAAATGTATAGGGCATGTTCTTCTCATGCATCATAGACTTAGCCATTTCGACTATAGTCATATTCTTCCTTTCTGCAATACCATTCTGTTGTGGTGAATATGCCACAGTGAGTTGTTTCTCCAACCCCACATCTTCACAGAATGTATTGAACTCAAGAGAGGTGTACTCTCATCCTCTATCACTTCTCAGTCTTTTGATTTGGTGCTCACTTTGCAATTCCACCATTGCCTTGAACTTCTTGAATATTGTGAACACTTCAGACTTGAACCTCATGAAATACACCCAACACATCCGTCAGTAGTCATCAATGAAGGTTAGGAAATACCTGTTTCCACTGATTGTTGTTGTTTGCATTGGTCCACACACATCTGTGTGAATCAATTCGAGTGGCTTTGTCGCCCTCCAAGCCTTGCCAACTTCAAATGGATCTCTGTGATGCTTCCCAAATGCACATCCTTCACAGGTTTCATTGCAGTGATCCATCTTAGGTATTCCTTGTACCATTTCATGCTACTGTAAATTTTCTAGGCTTGTTATGTTTAAATGACCAAACCTCTTGTGCCATAGTTTCATAGAACCTGTCACACTTGCTTTCCTTGCCACTTCTTCTAAGTACTTCAACATAAGTGGAAAGCTTCTGTTTTTCACTTCCACTTTGGTCACCAAATTTGATATGGATCTGTCATCATAGATCTCAACCACAGTTCCCCCAAAGAGTAGGAAATACCCATGCTCCATCATTTGACCCACACTAAGTAGGTTTTCATCCAGTCCTGGCACTAGCATCACCTCCCTTATGCATCTTCTTCCTTTCTTGGTGTTGATAACCAAAGTTCCTCTTCCAGTGGCCTTGACAATGTTTCCATCGTCCATTTTCACTTTTCCAGTGAAGTTTGTGTCAATTTCAATGAGTAATGACTCATGTGCAGTCATGTGGTTGTTGCAGCCACTGTCTATGTACCACACTTCATTGTTTTTCTCCACTTTTGCACTGAACGCACATAACACATTTGCTTCTTCTCCTACTTGGTTTGCACAGTTCACTTGCTGCACATTCTTCGATCTTCAGTCCTTCATAATGTGCCCAAACCTGTTGCATTTATGACATCTAGGCTTGTCCTTGAACCTGCACTCTCCAAGATGGAATTTGTCACAGTGCTTGCATTGCTGCTTGGTTCTTGAAATTTCATTTGAGTTGTTTCCTTGGTTAGGTCTAGGGTTTTGATACCCCTTTCCTTCCCATTTCTTGTTCTTGCCCTTCCACTGTGGTTTTTGCTTGCTTGAACTGGCTTGACTACTAGATCCAACAGAGAGTGTTTGAAAAGCTTTCTCAGTGGCAGAATTTGCATGCCTCTCGATTCTTTGATCAAAAACTCTCAAAGATGCCATCACTTCTTGCACACTAAGAGTTTCAGTGTCTTTGGTTTCCTCAATAACACTCACTATTGAATCATAAGGTTTAGTCAAACTAATCAACAGTTTCTGGACAATTCTTTCATTTGGCAGTTCCTCACCATATGTTTTCATCTTGTTTACAACATCAAATAGTCTAGTGAAGTAGTCTTTTAACATCTCATTTTCCTTCATTCTTGTATACTCGAAATCTCTTCTAAGGGGCTGAAGTTTTACCTTTCTGACTTTGGTGTCTCCTCTGTACTCTTGCTGTAAAACTTCCCAAGCTCCCTTTGCAGTCTCTTCATTTGCTATTCTCGGGAAAATGGTGTCTGAGATAGCACCTTGGATGATTCCAAGTGCTCTAGCATCCTCCATCCGATTCTGCTTCAGTGTTTTGAGTTGTGTTTCTGTGATATCCTCCTCTAGAGCATCGATCTCCATCTTAGGTAGTTCATACCCGTGTTGAACCATATCCCATAGATCATAGGATTTGAAAATGGTTGTCATTCTTATTCTCCAAAAATCATAATTCTCCCCATCAAAGACTGGAGCTTTTAGCTCACTGCTGCTGCTGGATCCCTTCATTTTCAGGATTGTTGTTGTTGAGGGCACTATGTTGGTGCTCCCAAAAATCTCAGTTTTGCACAGAATACTCCCATAAAGTTGTAAGATCAGTAACTGGGCTCTGATACCATGTTAACTTTTGTTGTTTGATATTTTGGTTTGTTGTTTTGGATCGGTTTCTTAGGGATTGTATGGCAGAGAATTGAGAGGATTTTGGAGTGTTGTTTTCAACTTCAAGGCTGTGCTGCAGGATGCAGCAGCCATGCTTCACTTATGTAGAGAAAAATCAAGGGTAAGGTACATTTCCATCACCCATGCTTCTTGTAAAGGAGTTGGTGATTTAGGTAGTATTAAACACAAAAACACCTTACTACTCCAGATTAAATCATAGCCCTTCATTGGGATTTAAGTGATCTAATTTGGAGTGTACATTTGTCACTCACACATTTAAACAAAAAACTAGTTGTTGGAGGCCAACCCTTCATTTCTTCTTCTTCCTTCTTCGATGCAGACAGACTCATTTCTGATCAAGGAGTTCGTTGCTGCCTCCAACACCTCGACTCCAGGAGCTGGTTAGGTTCCAACACTTTGCACCACCAGCATTCCAGGCATCGTCGTCGTCGTCAATTGGTGGTGCTTACCGCGGGCTATGGCAAGCTATTTGGAGAGCACGCGTTCTGCCGAAAGTCAAGGTTTGTGGGTGGCCTATCTGCTGTGATATTCTTCCCACTAGATCCAATTTAATAAGAAAGGCATGAGGGTGGAGGAGTCTTGCCCGCGCTTTGATGAGGCACACGAAACCAACAGCCATGCTCTGCGGGACTGTAGTTTTTCCCGAGCAGTGTGGGCTGCTGCTCCCGTGGGGGTTGGTGAAGTGCTTCATTATCATGACTCAGTTAAGGAGTGGTTGACTCGTGTGTTGGAGGAAACCCAAGTGGAGTTTGATGCGGTTTTGATGCTTCTGTGGGCGTTGTGGATGGATCGGAATAGTTTGGTATGGGAAGGGCAGCTCACTGACACTACTAGTTGGTGCATCGAACACTTACGTGGCTTCAGGAATTCCGTCTCTCCAATCTGCAACCGCTCCATACAAAGGTTCCTAAACAGCAACGTTAGCTAGCACCTAGTAATGGTTGGTTGGCTTACATTGAATGTGAATGGGGCTGTTAGGGCAGGCACAGGGGTTTTTTAGGCAGCAGGTTTATGGTGCTTTCAAGGAGCCACCTCTACCAAACTGGTGGAGCTTTTGGCACTTCGTGAGGGCTTGCTGCTAGCTAGAAGGGTGGGGTGCACCGAGCTTTTGGCAATGGAGATTTAGTGGATTGCTCCAGTATTGGCTTTATTATATCTGATGTTAAGGAGTTTGTATCCCAGTTCTGTGGGTGTTCAAGTTCATTTATTCCTCGTTCTTGTAATGGAGTGGCACATTGCCCCGCCAAGTTAAGTTAAAGTAATGGTTCTGATGTAGTTTGGTTTGAGGAACCCCAGATGTTATTCGAGAAGTTCTCAACCAAGATATGTTACTTCCTAGAGTTTATGAATAAAAGCTATCATATTTATAAAAATTAAAAAAAATTAAAAAAAAAAATTAAAAAAAAAAAAAAGAGTGTAAGATTAAAAAAGATGAGTTTCAAACTATAATCTTGTGTAAGATTAAAATCTGATTTTAGTCTCTAATACATTTAATCATCTCATTTACTAATTATTTTTTATGTTTTATTTTTTTCTCTTTTTTCCTATTTCTAATGTATTAATTACATTTCATTTTCATTTTCATTTCATCCATTATAATATATTTTGATGTCTACACTTAGGTAAACTAATTGTTTTTTTTAATATATAATATAGGAACATACAATTTGCATAATCTTCATTTAGATACATTAATTCATTTGCATAATCTTCATTTGAGCACTATTTCAAGCTTACTTAAAATGTTTTCCTTCAATTTTCGATTATGTGAAAGAAGTGAAGCAAAAGTTTCTCTATGGTTTAATTCTAATGATGTTAATTTCGTTGCTACAACTTTGGTGAGTTTAAAATGATTGCAATGATTTTTCAAGATTGTGTTTTAAACGTGCATGCCTCTTATTTTACTCATTATTGAATTATGAAGCATCTTGTTATAAATGTTCAAATTGGAAAAGTAGATGGAAAGTAGTATAATACCTGTGTAGTTGAGAATGTTGAGAAATGTACGAATGGGCATAATGACTCGTGAAGTTGTTTGATTATGGGCACAATGACCCAATGTTCCCTGGGGAAAGCTCCATGTGTGGGCTGTAAGAATGAGTTATCAATGTGACAGATATGTGTGGTATATATGTTGGCCAAGTATATTACGATTCTTTCCAATCTGTTAACCACTTGTTTGGGATAAAAGAGAAACTTTGTGATCAGTTGTGCAATTGTTTCTTTTAATGATAATGGCTCTATTGTCCTTATGACGAAAGAAGTGTTTTTGAACTGTGTGTTGTACTGTATTGTTATCAAAGCTGTTTATGCTCTGAAACTTTGGTTTTCCTACCATCTGTTACTTCCAAGCATTTTCGAGCATAATTCCATTGTTAGATTACTTAGTGGTGGATATAAATTGTTTCGAATAACTCTTATCATTTTTCGGCATGCATCAAAAATTTTAAATGACTGCGGACTTACCGAAAAACCCCTACTGAGCATTTTATGCTCACCCGTTTTACTATAAATGTATTTTCAACTGGTGTAGGGTTGATTAGCTGGGTTTCGAGTTACAGCTCTATTATGGACTAGTAGAAGGGAGTCCAGACATATATCTTTTGGGTGAGCTGCCAAAGTATTAGTATAGTTAATCTTAGACTGTAAATGATCTTTTTGTTGCATTGTCGACTAAGAAGGGGTAGGCCATAATGGTTTAGTGTCTCTACTTACCTGGGCAATGAAAACCATGTGTATATATAATTACCTATCCTTTGGTTTGTATAAATTATGCTTATGTACATTTTTATCAAATGACCTGAACATGTTTTTCTTGTATGAAACCTTGAACGTCTTTTGTGAACTTATTATAATCTGTAAGGCTTAATGAATTGCCTTTGGAGAATCACTATGAACTGGGTTGTGCTTAAAACTGTGGTTGATTATCTACTACCTAGGTTGTATTTTGAAAATTTCAGATTTTTACCCTTTGGAACATAGTTAGCTTTATTTCCAAAGTGACTTGGTGCTGCTGAAATTGTTTATTTTAGGAAAATAGCAGCATGCCTGTTTTAGATTTAAATTTCCTATACTTTCCGAACTCGAAAATCCTTAAAATTTTAACATAACGTAGTTTTATGTGCCTACTTTGGATCTGGAAATTTCCACATTTTATGGTTGAATGAGTTATTTTTGGTGAAATTTACGGTTCATGTCGTCTTTGCAGGTTGTATTACCACAAGAAGTCTTTAACTCTATTTCTTTATGTCAACTTTGTAGTTTGGATTAATGTATTTGTTGAGTTTAAATTTTCATTGACAAAATCTTAGGCTAATATTTTTTTACACCCTTAAATAAACACTTTGTTCTATTTATTTCTCTTAATCTCACTCCTCAAGCTTTGGTGTGTGACAAATTTGGTATCAGAGCCCAGGAAGTAGAATCGTTCGGGTTGAGTCTAGAAGTTTTAGCTTAATTAGTCTTTTCTTGGGGAGTCTAGCGGAGTCTGTTGTGGTCGAATAAATGTTTTCTACATCCTCTAAGGCTTGAAGGATATCCACTGTAACCAACATTATTGATCATGATGGTGATGATCAAACGAATATTGATCATCAAATGAACGATCAAGGAGTTAATGAGGTGAATTGGAGATTGACATGTTTGAAAGATTTTCAAAAGTTGAATCCTCCTAACTTTTCCGGAACCACTGAACCGTTAGAGGCAGAGGCTTGGCTTAAACAAGTGAAAAAGAAATTAGATGTTTTGAGAATTCCAGAGGATTTTAGAGTGGAGTTTGCTGCCTATTCGTTTATAGGTGAAGCAGATCATTGGTGGGACTACATCAAGAGGACTGACAATGTTGCAACCATGACTTGATCTAATTTCGAGAATACCTTCTATGGCAAATACTTCCCTCAAACCATAAGGAATGCAAAGTTAAGGAATTTGTTGAGCTAACTCAAGGCGATCTCACAGTGAGTCAATATGAAGCTAAATTTACACAGCTTTCTCGTTATGCACTACTACTAGTTGCTAATGAGGAGAATAAAACTAATAGATTCGTTAACGGTCTTATACACCCTATACGGAAGATAGTCGTCGCATTGGGGCTGACAACCTACAAAGAGGCAGTGGCTGTAGCTTTACGAATTGAGCAAGAGCATAATGATTACATGGCTAAATAAGCTAAGAACAAGGCTTCTTCAAACAGTGGAAGAAAGATTACCCGAAAAACTCTGTATAGTGGTCAAAAGGGTGCCAACAAAGGGGCCAGCAGTAATAGCTTTTTAAGAAATCCAAGACCCAGCCCTTACCCTTGTTACAAGTGTAGCCAACCTGGTCATATTCAACATTTTTTTCCACAAAATCAGTCACCTCAAATTTCTGGAGGGTCATCTCAACAACAAATTGTTTCTCAACCCCGTCAGTCATTCTTTTCTCCACAAACGCCAGCAACCCCAAACTTCGTCTCAGATATTTCAACCACGAAGGTCTTGGGGCAGAGGAAAAGATAATAGACCTTAGGGAAGAGCATTCACTGTCGCTCGAACTGAATCTGTGGGGCAAACTAGCCATGCTGTGGTGGAAGGTACAATTCTTGTTTCCAATTTCTGCACAAAAGTTTTCTTTGACACGGGGGCTAGTCATTCTTTCATTTCCCTAGGTTTGGTAAATTTCCTTGAATTGAAACCTGAAAAATTGGATCCTCCAATTACTCTTATTACAGTTCGTGGCGTATTGGTTGTTACTAACTTATTTAGGGCGTGCTCTATAGAAATCTCTAGCCATAGACCAGAAGCAGATTTAATTATGCTAGATCTGTATCCCTTTGATTTGATTTTAGGCATAGATTGGTTATCCAAGTATCACGCATTGATCAATTGTTATAGCAGAAAGGTTACCCTACATTTAGAAAACCGGTCAATACTTCAGTTGTATGGGAACCAAGGCGTGTTTCCTCAAAACCCCTACTTAAAGCATGTTTTAGGGGAAAAAGAAACTAGGAGGGTGCTACTCTTTTTGCAATCACAGAGAAAACTCAAGGTGTCAATAACACAGTTGTGTGTATTCCGGTTATGAATAAATTTCCTGATGTTTTTCCTGATGAGTTACCAGGCTTGCCTCCAAAAAGGGAAATTGATTTCACTATTGAAGTTTGCCCAGGGACTTCTCCAATATCTATTTCTCCATAAAGGATGGCACCGGCAGAGCTAGCAGAATTGAAGAAGCAATTAGAAGAGTTATTACAGAAGGGATTCATTCGTAAAAGTACTTCTCCATGGGGTGCTCCGGTGTTATTTGTTGCAAAAAGTGACGGAACTCTACGCTTGTGCATTGACTATCGACAATTGAATCGAGTCACTATTAAGAATAGGTATCCCTTTGCCTCAAATTGACGATCTCTTTGATCAATTGGACGGATCTCAATATTTTTCTAAAATCGACTTGAGGTCAGGTGACCAACAATTGAGAATAAAAGAAGAAGACATTCCGAAGACAGCTTTTCGGACCCGTTACGGACACTATGAGTTCCTTGTAATGCCGTTTAGATTAACAAACGCCCATGCAGCCTTTATGGATTTAATGAATTGGGTCTTCTATCCATACCTTGATAAGTTTATGATTGTATTCATTGACGACATTCTAGTTTACTCTAAGACGTACGAGAAGCACCAACAACACTTGAGAATAATGTTGCAAACTTTAAGGGAACATCAACTGTATGCAAAGAGGGAGAAACCTGAAGCAGTGGACCCATCTAAGGTTGAAGCCGTGTTGAATTGGGAGAAACCTGAAGCAGTGACAGAAATTTGAAGCTTCCTTGGTTTGGCAGGTTATTATCGAAGGTTTGTCCAGAACTTTTCTCGAATTGCTTTTCCAATGACAAGACTTTCAAGGAAAGGCGTCAAATTTGTATGGACGGCTGAATGTGATGCTGCATTCCAGGAATTGAAGGAGAAATTAACTACTGCTTCAGTTCTTGCAATCCCAAATCTCGAATAACCTTATGTTGTTTTTACAAATGCCTCGTCGAAAGGTTTGGGCTGTGTCCTAATGCAACACGATCGAGTGATAACAGATGCTTCGAGGCAACTCAAGACACATGAACAAAACTATCCCAAGCATGATTTGGAGTTAGCAACCATGATTTTTGCTTTGAAAATCTGGAGATGTTATCTTTACGGAGCACAATTTCAAATATATTCAGATCATAAAAGCTTGAAATATCTCTTCACACAAAGAGATTTGAATTTAAGGCAATGAAGATGGGGAGAATACATAACGGACTATGATTTTTCTTTACACTATCACCTTGGAAAAGCCAATGTGGTAGCCGGTGCTGTAAGTCGAAAGTCTGGTGATGTTGTTGCATGTTTAATGCTAGAAGAGTGGAAGAGAGGTTGTATGATTACAGATTTCAATTTGTCTCTCTACAATACTATTCAAACTGCTTATGTCTTTGGTGTAGTAACGAGGCCTACACTAATTCACAACTTGATCCAAAACCAAATACATGATGAGGCGTTAAAAGATGTGTTTGGCTAGCTTCGAAGCAGTGTAGAAGTTGTTGGGTAGAACATGCACTCTGATGGAAGGCTGAGATTCCAAGGTCATTTGGTTGTCCCGAATAATACACAATTAAAAGAGGAGATATTGAATGAATCACATCGATCATGGCACTTTATTCATCCAGGAAGCACTAAGATGTACAGAGATTTGAGAAGAAACTTATGGTGGAAAGGTATGAAGAGGGATGTGGCTCAATTTGTGGCCAACTGGATGGTATGTAAACAAGTTAAGGCGGAACATCAAAAACCCGCTAGACCTCTACAATCACTACCTGTTTTTAAGTGGAAGTGGGACAATGTCACCATGGATTTTGTGAGTGGTTTGCCAAAGTCTAAGAAAGGGTACGATTCTATTTGGGTGATTGTTGACAGGTTAACAAAATTTGCCCATTTCCTTCCATTGAAAAATACATATTCTTTATCAACCTTAAGTGATCTTTACATAAAGGAAATTATTAAATTGCATGGAATCCCCTTATCAATAATCTCTTATAGAGGTCCTCGGTTCACGTCTCAATTTTGGAAAAGCTTGCATAATGTGTTGGGAACAAAACTACAGTTTAGCACCGCATACCATCCTCAAATGGATGGACAGTCAGAGAGACTCATTTAGATACTTGAAGATATGCTCAAAGCTTGTGTCTTAGATTTTAAAGGTAGCTGGTGTGAATACCTGCCTTAGGTAGAATTTTCGTACAATAATAGTTATCAGTCTAGTATAGGCATGGCTCCTTTTGAGGCTTTGTATGGGAGACCATGTCGATCTCCGTTATGTTGGGCAGAAGCGGAAGATTTCAGTCTTCTTGGGCCTGAATTAGTTCAAGAAACTAGTGAAAAGATCAAGATTATTAAAGATAGGTTACGTACTACTCAAAGTAGGCAAAAAAGCTACGCTGACCGAAGACTGAGACTGCTGGAATTCCAAGTTGGTGATTTTGTTCTCTTGAAAATCAATCCTCGCAAGTGAGTTTCAAGATTTGGAAATAGTGGAAAATTAGCTCTGAGATATATCGGTCCTTTCAAAATAGTAAAACGAGTTGGCGAAGTTGCCTACCAACTTGCCTTGCCTTCTTCTCTTGCACATGTGCATGATGTATTCCACGTGTTGATGTTACAGAAGAGTCAACCAAATGCAGCTCAAGTGATTGAATGGGATGACATATCACTTCAGGAGGATGTTACGTATGAAGAACAACATATTCAAATCTTGGATCGAAAAGAAAAGGCCTTGAGAAATCGGGTAATTCCTCTGGTCAAAGTTCTTGGGAAGCATCATGGGACCAAGGTCTAAAATATCGATGATATCGGAAATATCGGTAGTCCAAAAACACAGAAATTTCGATGGAAATATCAGGATATTATCGATATCGATAAAAATTAAATAAAAACCACGGAAATTGTAAGAAAAACTTGGAAATTTTTATTGAAACTTTGCAGGATGTTTATTTAGTCAATTATCTATTAGTTTATCACAAAAAATTGGAAGGAAATGCATTGCATGATGGATTTAACTGATTTAAGTTGATTATATAGCGAGCTGGCAAACATTGTGAGTGTAGAAAATATGTAGTAATTAATGAAAGAAGTTTAAACACACCATAATCATTTATATATAATGAATTAGTACAATATTTTACACTTAGAGTTCCTATGAGGTTCAAAATTTTCACTATCTTCATCATCTCTATGTGTAGAGTAAGTGTATTGTGAAGAGTAGTCATCAAATGATAAATCCCCAAAATAGTTTTGCATGTAATTGTTAACATGCCACCCATATGGATCCGAGATTGGTTGACGTTGTCCATAAGCAAAATCATTTGAAGATTGAGTCTCAGATTCTTTCCATGAGTCGCTCGATTTCATCCCAATAGGAATGAGATATGAAGGGTTCGGGATTACCAAACAAATGGGATTTGGAAACCAATCCCATATCGAAAATTTCGGTATTTTTCGGGATAGGATTCCCGAACTTCGGGATGGTTTTGGTTTGGGATTTTTCGGTTTGGGTTTGGGACTTTTTTGGTTTGGTTTGGGATTTTCGGGAATTTTTTCCAGCCCTACATGTAAGTGACCAAATAAAAAATAGAAAAATTAAAAACCACATGCCATTGACTAAGTAATTAATTGACACAATTTAAAATATAATACCACAAAAAATTTGGAATGTGTGCAAATTTGTTTCTTGCAAAAAGAATTCAAAACAAAACCATATATATAAATATTTTAGCATATTTTCACAAAAACGTAAGTGATATGGTGGTCAAGGCGTTGAAAGAGTCAAATGGGAAGGGTTCAAATCCCTCTATGCCCAAGATTGAGACTTTTCAGAATTTTTCAAGTATTTTTGGGTTTCATCTCGTGATATTATCGATAATATTGCGATATTTGGGTTAATATCGCGATATATTGACGATAATTAAGAGGATAAGTCACGAAATATCGTCATCTAAAAAAAACGATAATATCGGCGATATTTCGCCGATATTATCGATATTTTGGTCATTGCATGGGACTAAAGAGGCCACTTGGGAAGTTGAGTCTGAGATGCTTGAGAAGCATCCACATCTATTCCAAAATTAAGGTACTTATTCGATGCAAATTTCGAGGATGAAATTTATTTTAAGGAGGGTGGATTGTAATATCCCGAAAATTTTAAGTAGTGATTAAGAGTGAATCACTTGTGGTGATTGTTAGCAAAATTAACTAGTCTTATTTGAGGTTTGGATTAAATGGCCTTTGGTCCATTCAATGATCTTTTACTTTGAGAACAACCTTTGGAAGAAAAAAAAATATAACAGAACTTCCATTTCGTCTAGTTTTCCAAGTAATAAAATTATTTTATTAAGGATTGTGCCATTGTTTGTCGGTTTAGGTAGATGATTTGGTATCCTGAGAGTTTAGTGGTGTATCCAAAAAAAAAAAAAAGGGATACTTAAGTTATTAAGCAAGGAGAAAAGGGGGGAAAGGATGTTCTAGAAATCCTCTTTCTGGGTGCTCTCCTCTCGAGCCGAGAGTGAGAAGCCTTTTTAGTTCTTTTGGCTACCAAATGTCTCAAGGAAGAAGAAGTTAATATCCAATTATTTTGCTTGTGAAGATTAGGACAAGTGAGGTTCTTTCCTTTGTCTTCATTAGAGGTATCTATTTCTTACTTTTGGGATCTAATTGTTAGTTGGTTTGATAACCCATGAATTAGTTTGGGTGGGAGTAGGAAACATGAAAGTATCATATTGCATGTTATAGTTTTAGAGATGAGCACCAAGTGTTTGTTTAAAGTCCCCAATTAACCTTGAATTAGGGTATGTTGTCTGGTATTTTGTATGAGCAATGTGTGATGACTTTTCTTACTTATAGACAAGGAAGAGAAGGACAAGGTGACTACTGAACAAGTCAACGAACACTATGGGAGTTGAATATCAAGAAATTGTGTTGAGGTAGGGGAGTTCTAACCACAAAAAAGTACATTGATTTTTCATTTTTACTTGATAAAGGATTGTTGGCATTTGAGCACTATTTCAAGCTTACTTAAAATGTTTTCTTTCCATTTTCGATTATGTGAAAGAAGTGAAGCAAAAGTTTCTCTATAGTTTAATTCTAATGATGTTAATTTCGTTGCTACAACTTTGGTGAGTTTAAAATGATTGCAATGATTTTTCAAGATTGTGTTTTTCATGTGCATGCCTCTTATTTTACTCATTATTGAATTATGAAGCATCTTGTTTTAAATGTTCAAATTGGAAAAGTAGATGGAAAGTAGTATAATACCTGCGTAGTTGAGAATGTTGAGAAATGTATGAATGGGCATAATGACCCGTAAAGTTGTTTGATTATGGGCACAATGACCCAATGTTCCCCAGGGAAAGGTCCATGTGTGGGCTGTAAGAATGAGTTATCAATGTGACAGATATGTGTGGTATATATGTTGGCCAAGTATATTACGATTCTTTCCAATCTGTTAACCACTTGTTTGGGATAAAATAGAAACTTTGTGATCAATTGTGCAATTGTTTCTTTTAATGATAATGGCTTTGTTGTCCTTATGATGAAAGAAGTGTTTTTGAACTGTGTGTTGTATTGTGTTGTTATCAAAGCTGTTTATGCTCTGAAACTTTGGTTTTCCTACCATCTGGTACTTCCAAGCATTTTAGAGCATAATTCCATTGTTGGATTACGTAATGGTGGATATAAATTGTTTTGAATAAATCTTATCATTTTTTGGCATGTACCAGAAATTTTAAATTACTACGGACTTACCGAAAAACCCTAACTGGGCATTTTATGCTCACCCGTTTCACTAAAAATGTATTTTCAGGTGGTGTAGGGTGGACTAGCTGGGTTTCGAGTTGCAGCTCTATTCTGGACTAGTAGAAGGAAGTCCAGAGGAATATCTTTTGGGTGAGCTGCCAAAGTATTAGTATAGTTAATCTTATACTATAAATGATCTTTTTGTTGCGTTGTAGACTAAAAAGGGGTAGACCACAATGGGTTAGTGTCTCTACTTACCTAGGCAATGAAAACCATGTGTATATATAATTACCTGTCTTTTGGTTTGTATAAATTATGCTTATGTACATTTTTATCAAATGACCTGAACATGTTTTTCTTATATGAAACCTTGAAGGTCTTTTGTGAACTTATTATAGTCTGTAAGGCTTAATGAATTGCCTTTGGAGAATCACTACGAACTGGGTTGTGTTTAAAACTGTGGGTGATTATCTACTACCTAGGTTGTATTTTGAAAATTTCAGATTTTTACCCTTTGGAACATAATTAGCTTTATTTCCAAAGTGACTTGGTGCTGCTGAAATTGTTTATTTTAGGAAAATAACAGCATGCCTATTTTAGATTTAAATTTCCTATACTCTCCGAACTCAAAAATCCTTAAAATTTTTAAACAACTTAGTTTTATGTGCCTACTTTGGATCTGGAAATTTCCAAATTTTATGGTTGAATGAGTTATTTTTGGTGAAATTTATTGTTCAAGTCGTCTTTGCAGGTTGTAATACCACAAGAAGTCTTTAACTCTAGTGAAATTTACGGTTCAGGTCGTCTTTGCAGGTTGTATTACCACAAGAAGTCTTTAACTCTATTTCTTTATGTCAGCTTTGTAGTTTGGACTAATGTATTTGTTGAGTTTAAATTTTCATTGACAAAATCTTAGGCTAATATTTGTTTTACACCCGTAAATAAACACTTATGAGTATTGGGGTGTGACAATTCTGAATTTTTCTGAGTATTTTAGGGCCTTGGGTTCTTGAACTTTGGCAGCATCTAGGTGTTTGAATGATTTCTTGATCCCTTTCCTTTGTCTTGGGCCTTGTATTTATAGACTTTCCAAGTGTTGCCTATGGATGACTTTGGACTTGAATTGTGGCTTGGTTCGTGATTTATTTCTATCAATCAATCAATAAATCAATTATTTAAAGTAAAATAAATCTTGCCCAATTTGGCATTTCTATTTGCTTTAATTTAAATTAATTAATCTAAATTAAATCAAATATTAATTTCCAGTCTTGATGAGTCATATGCTACGTAAGCCCCTTGAATGCCATGTAAGCTCTCGCATCGCAAAATTTAATGTTTGGGGATCATTTATTTTCACCAAAATTTGCATGTCTATAAATGCCCCCACTTCAAGGCACGGCATATACATGCTGGTTATGTGTAGGAGGTGTGTTTTGAAGTCCTGCCATGTAGACATTTGGTTCAGAAGCCGTCGGGGCTTGATCTTGAATTGGGTCAATGGTCGTCGAGGGTTGATCTTGAATTTGGTCAATGGTTATTGAGGCTTTATCTTGAATTGCGTCAAGGGCCATGGAAGCCTGATCTTGAATTGGGTAAAGGGTCGTTGAGGCCTAATCTTGAATTGGGCCGTTGAGGCTTGATCTTGAATTGGGTTTTTCTTTTTTTTTTTTTAAAAAAAAAAATTCTTCAAAGGTCATCGAGGCTTGGACTCGAATGGAACAAGATTACTCTTCGAGACATTCCCCATGGTTCTTGTGGCCTGATACGATCATTGGGTTGAGCTCGGTGAATGTCTTCAAGCTTATTTTAGGTACTACCGTTAGTATGGTAAGAATCGGGGTGGTATACGAAGGTCCCTTGAGAGATGGCTTGGGATTTAGTTGGAGACCGACATTCCTCCTTTGGACTTGTAATTTGGAGCCTCCTACTTCTCTTGGTAAAAAAAAAATGCCCATTTTTACCTTACCCCTTTAGCACCAGAAGCTTTAATTGCTTTAGCTTTCTTCTTCGAGGATATAATGAATTCTACCATGTAATGACCCCTAACTTCTTCAAGGATATAGGGGAGCCCTAGGGAATGTAATGGAAGTAATTCGGACCGAAAAAGAAAAGTCCGAAAATTTCCCTAAACTTAAAATGCAGTTTTGGAGACCTAAATGACCTTGGATTGGCGAAATCTGTCTTAGTTCACAACTTTGGTAGTGAGTTGGACTCGTGGCACCGTTCCCTTTCTGGAAAGGTATGACCCGTTGAAATCGAAGCTCGAACGCCTTTTATAAGAATTCCAACTGCATCCTTTTTGCATGTTTCCTATTTTTTCAATTATTTTGCCTTTTTTTTATTTTATTTTTTCAAAAAAAAAAAATTTTCTTTCCCGATTCATCTTTACTGTTTCCCTTCCGGATTTTGGTTGAAAGATTACACTTCGTGATTTGATTCTTGGACAAATTGAATAGGAATCCTAATTAAGGTGGGATTTTCTTTCCTCTTATTGGAAGGCTTTGATGATTGCTTAGACTCCAACTAGTTGTGTGCCTATAAATTGGCTAGCATGCGTAAACCAAAACCACACAATTCCAGCTTTCCCTCTTGCATTCTAGAGATTCGAAGGTGAGGTTTTTTTCTTCTTTTTCTTTTTTCGATTTTTCTCTTTTTTTCGACTTTTTTTTTTCTTCCTGTTCTCTTCTTCTTCTTTTTTTCATATTCTAAACTTTTTTTTCTTAGGTACTCTTTCTATGCTGCTACCTTATTGTTATGGCTTTTCATTGTCGTCGCTGTTTTTCTCATTGTCGTCCCTGTTTTCTTATTTTTGTCACTGTTTTTTTTTTTTTTCTATTGATGTCGCTTGTTTTTTTTTTCCACTGCCGTCGTTGTGCTCACTACATGCCGATGTGCTTGCTGCCTGCAACACTACTACTTACTGCTTTGAAGAGAAAAAAAGGTGTGAGAAGGGCCTCTAACTATCTTTATTTGTTGACCTCGGTGAGGCAGATTTTTTTATTTCCCATTTGTCATTATTATTTATTGTTCCCTTTTGTTTATGCAGTTATGGTGTTCCTCAAGTGCTTCAAGAATAACACTATCATCATCCTTACAAAGGACGAGGAATCTCAAGACAAGGGAACCACGCTACCACTTCATGCACCGTTGACCGGTCCTAAGGCGCTTATTCGTCCGACAAAGGATAACTCTATGCATATTAAGTCATGGACTAATGAAGTGACTTGGGAGGTAATGGACTTTAGGCAGTCGAGATCTAGCGATAGGGAATGTGCGTCCAACGTTTTGATTTTAAACTCTTCACATCATGTTCGTGACAGCTCATCCGCCTCTTCCAAACTCATTGGTGACCGTATCCATAATGGGACCGTGACTTGGAGCGGCAACCCTCTGACAGCCGGAGAATTCGTATTTTTGGAACTCTATTGGGAGTGGCTTGAAGACGTTATAAGTCGGTCTAAAGGCATTCTTACGAGCGTGGAACTTTACGACACCGTGTTTGCCTCTTCGTTTCGCTATGATCGTCATCCTTCTGTCGTTTGTGCCTTCTTGGAACATTGGTGTTCAACAACCAACACTCTTCATACCTCACAGAGGGAGCTATCTGTTTTGCTTTGGGATTTACATAAGATTGGTGACCTGTCGATTCATAGCAAATTTTATGATGAAGTTGTTCCTTGTGTTGAAGAGTTTTCTCATTGAAATAGTCGAGGTCTGCCTGCTAGTTGTCGGTATTTGTTATTTGCATACCATAAGCTTTCTCTATAAGTCAAAGGTAAATATGGGGTCAAGGTCACTTTGTGGATACGATTTTGGTATCGGCGTATAACGAAGTATAAGAAACCTCTTAAGAAGAATGGCTGAAACAAAATGACATAGCCAAAAGGTTACTCTAATTCGACCTGTGTTATTGGATCGGCTAGATGACGTACTTCTGCAAAACAAAAGGTCTTTGATGAGTTAAGTATAGCTTTTGAACATGTGGAGGAATCGTATTTGGCAGCCTTTCTTACTTGCTGGCTCTACATATTCATTTTTCCCAAAGATGACGTCAATTTCATCTGCCCAAAGGTGTTCAAAGTTGCTAGTAAAATGGCCATAGGTGAGCTCTTCAGTCTTGTTATCCCGGTACTGGCCAATATCTATGACAGCTTAAATGAGATTTCGAATTCATCAAATTCCAAAGATTGTGCAACTGTCATCCCCTTCAATTATGTGTATTGCTGGTTAGGCGAATATTTCGGCACCCACTTCTCATCGTAAACTTCCGACAAATCCGCGCCTCAAATGACTAAATATTCTGAAGTGTTTTCGACGAAGAGCCTTAATGATTCACAAGTGTGTGCTTTGTTAAGAAATTGTGAAAGCTTTCAAATTGATCATCTAGCCAGATAGGTTTGGGGTGCCGAAAACTTATTAATGACTTACATCTTCGCCTTTCAAAGTCAGGTTACCTTATGAGCCTCCGTTCTGGATATGTTACTTTGAGACAGAAGAATTGGTGCATCATTTAACCTTATAGCCCTCACCAGTTTAGCAGGCAGTTTAGCTTTGTTTAGCATGTCTTTAGCAAGATAAAAGGTGATATTTAGACAGGTTCATTGTAGTCTGTGTACTTGCACTGGGAATCCTACACCCAAGCTGGTACCAACTCTTTGATAACTATCCACACCAAAGCCGAGTTCAAAAATAATCTGTTACTCATGCTTACATTAGTTGGTGGTCAAAGGTATAACCTTTGATTCAGTGAGGGTGACGAGCAATACAAATTCTTTTCATCTACAAGATGATATGTTGAGAGAGGATCGTCCCCCTGCTCATGTGAGGCTAGTGCCCCTTAATTATGCCAGTACGGCTCCTTCAAAATTTGGACCATCGCCCTTACCTCCTCAGCCTCTGCGTTTGTCTTCATGCTCCACTCAACACCCTGATAACTGTGAAGAAGAATGAGATGTAGCCGATTCCCACAATGATCAACTTGCTTTGAGGAAACGATATAAAGTTTTTCATAACAAACGACCACTTATGGACGTTCAAGATGATAGCGAAGTTAACTTCAAACACCAAAAGAAAGTTTCAAGACCTTCGCATCATAACGACCATGACTCATTCCTGCTTGGTGACTTAGTTTTTGGTGGCGTCCCTTCGTTTTTGCAACCTATTCATGGAGATGAGGTACTTTTCTTGTGACTCTTTCTTATCATCATTTTTTTTATCTTTTGTCTTCATTTCCTGACATATACCCTTGCTCAGACTGTGCCTGTTGGTTCAGTGGATTTGGTAGGCACGACGGGTCTAACCTTTATCGAGATGCTGTTTGGAAGTGCCCTACCTACAAGGGATGAAATCGGTGATCCACCTATGACTGAGGTTGTTCCAGGCTCAACTGTTGTCCTGAGAGGGCTTAACGTAGGTGTACAAGCACAAGAGCCTATCTCGAGTTCGATGAGTCAGCCGGCTAATTCTGAGATCTCGCTTAGAGAGCCTAACCAAGTGGTACCGAGTAGATTATCCGTCATATCAACCTTCAAGCAACTACTGACATCAAAAACCATATCTAGAAGAGGATCTTGAAGTGTTCCTTAGAAGACCTTCTGTTGCTCAAAGATGAGTTAGCCAAACTAGCTTTTGCGATCGATAGTCTTAGAGTTGATTCCTTGCTTTTGAGGGTTCGAACTACTGAGCTTATGGTTACTTCGACTGAGTACTTCTCTTTGCATGTCTTTTCTTCAAAGAAGTTAACTCGGGAGGTTTGAGACCAGTAGCTTGCGGCCATTGACTTTTCTCTTGCTCAGGCTTGATCGTTTTAGTAAGCTACCACTGATCACTATCAACTTACAAGAGACTCCCTTGCTTCTATGAACTTGCAATAGAGGCATTGAAGAAGGAACAAGAATAGCTAGGAGCCGAGGCGTCCTGACTTCAACATTATCTTTCTAAGCAGGAGGCTTGCCTTTCTCAGCGTCGATATGAAATCACTCGCTTGAAGGGTGAAAAGGTTATGATTGCGAAGCTACCAACATTGTCCACGACCGATGCCAACACTTTAAAGACCTTAGAGGACTTGCTTGAAACCTGGCAACAAGGCTTCAAAGACTTAGTTTTACGATAGCGACTTTAGTTTTTTTTTTCTTTCCTTGTAATAAGACAAATGTTCATTAGTCTAACCTTTTGAGGAATAAAGTATTAATTCTTGAACAAACTCTTTATTTTATTTTGATGTGAATGAACTTGAAGTTGAAGGTTTAAGCTGCTTGCGTACCCTCATTTGAGAAGGGATCAAGTCGTCACGTAGTTCAGGGGTCTTTTTTTTTATCCTAACCTTTGCTTAAGCCGCCTTTTCAGGTTTTTAACTCAACGGACATTTGTTTTTCATTTTTTTTAGTATTGTACACAATTTAAACTCTTACGAGCCAAGAGCATGGTTTATCTTCTCCTTCAGCATAGTACCGCTTCAAGAACTTGCCATTGATGGGGCCGATCTTTAAGTCGTCTTCCCCTCGATCTTGTACGCACCATTGGTGTAAACTTTTCACATTACATAAGAGCCATCCCACTTCGAAGTGAACTTGTTTCCCGTCTTGTGCGTCATGATGATGGCCATATGTAATGCTAGGACAAGGTCTCCACTTGAAAAGATCGAAGACGGACCTTCTTGTTAAACGCATTGGAGAGTCGCACTTGATAACACTCTAAGTGTTGTTAAGCTTCGAGCCTTCTCTTGTCCAACGATTCCAGCTTTTGTAGACGTAGCCTCCCATTTCTTCGTCAGTCAAGTCTTCTTGTATAGACATCCTTAGCGAGGGGATTTGACTTTCTAACGGCAAGACGACCTCTACTCCATACACGAGGGAATGCTTAAATAAGTGTCTAGTGTGTTGTCATGTATGCCCAAAGTGTTTCATTTACTGTCTCAATGAATGCTTCCGCGAGACAATTGGCTGGGGCATGATACATTGAAAACTTGTACTATTTGAACTTGAACTTCTCGCAAGGCTCAGTCATTAGGCCATTGGAGAACTGGTTCCCATTGTCCGTGATTATGTAGCGAGGCACACATTATCGATGAATGGTATGCGCCATTATGAAATGAACCACGGTCTCCTTCTTCACTTCCTTCAGTGGGATACCCTCTGCCCACTTGGAAAAGTAGTATGTCGATGCCAAAATGTAGGCATTCCCCGCAGATGACTTTGGTGAAATTAGTCAAATGATGTCCAAACCCCACGCGTCGAAAGGTTATAAGGCAACCGTCGGGTACAGCAGCTCTGGCGGCTGATAAATGAAATGGGTATAAAACTGGCAAGATTTGCACCTCTTTGCATAGTCGAGGCAGTCATTCACCATAGTTACCATGGTTGGCCAAAGTAGCCCATCTTCTTTAGTTGGAAATATAGCTTAGGTCCAGACCGATGTGCTCAGCATACTCTTAAGTGAGCTTCTTCTATCGCTTGGCTAGCCTCATCTTCACCTAAGCATCTGAGAAGCACTCCCTTGAAAGAATGTCGATAAAGTGTCTCTTTATAGTAAAGAAAGCGAGGTGTCATTTTCGGACAGTGCCTAGGATCGTCTGGCAATTTTTCATGTTCCAAATAGTCAATTAATCGTTGCCTTCATTCTTCTGTATCAACAGGAAGTACGGAGATGATATTTGTATCTTCCAATAGTGACTCAGTGATGAACGGACCATCCACCGTTGGCAAACTGGAACGCTTACAGCCTCTCTTTCTCTCAGCTCTATGTTTGAAGCCAAGTTGGCGAAAACATCTGCATTTGGTTCTCCTTCCTTGGAATGTGCTCCAGTGTGATGGCATCGAACCTTTGAAGCAATTGTGTAGCCAACCGATAGTATGGGACGAGATCATCATTTCTTACTTCGTACTCGGTTAATACTGATTGATTAATAGCTTAAAATCCCAGTATAACTCCAATATGGAGATCTTCATCTCAACTACCATTCGGAGCCCGATGTTCAAAGTTTGGTATTCAGTGGCGTTGTTGGAACACAACTCCCTTAAGCAAAAGGAGTAGGGTAACACTAGCCTCTGTGGTGACACAAACACCATGCCTGCCCCTGCTCCATCCAATCGCGTTGACTTATCAAAGAACTTCGTCTATGCATGGAAAAGATTTGCATAGAACGCTTCTTCGTTTGGTAGATCGTCAGAAATTTCCCAGTCTGCTAGAATTGGGTGGTTCGTTAAGAAGTCTACTAGAGCTTGTCCTTTAACAGCCTTTGCAAGGATGTAGATGATCTCGTATTGATTAAGAAACAACACCCATTTGGCCAAATTTCCCGGTCAACATAGACTTTGACCTGACATACTTAACCGAGTCGGCATGGGCAATTAGGTGTATGGTGTATGTGTGCATGTAATGCCTTAGCTTATGGATGGTGAAAACAAGAGCAAGACACATCTTCTCGATCGAGGAGTAGCTTTGTTCGGCACCAATGACAGTCCGACTAAGGTAGTAGAGCGTTTTTTCCTCCTGGAATTCATTCTCTTGAGCCAAGAGTGCTCCAACTGAACTTTCCTAAGCAGCGATGTACAATACGAGTGGTTTTCCAAGCACAAGTGCTCCTAGGACAAGTGGGCTAGACATGTACTTTTTTATGCTTTCAAAAGCATTATGGCAGGTCATATCCTATATGAACAGCATGTTTTTCTTCATTAGCCAAATGAAGGGTTGGCAACGCCCTACTAGGTTGGAGATGAACTACCTGATGAAAGCCAGTCGCCCTTGCAAGCTTCTCAACTCTTTCAGGTTTCTTGGCTCGGGCATGCTTTGGATGGCTTTAATCTTTGACTGGTCAACCTCAATGCCGCGATGTTTAATGATAAAACGAAGGAACTTGCCTGACGTGACACCAAACGTGCACTTCAACGGGTTCATCTTTAGATTGTATTTCCGCAACCAGTTGAACACCGTTCGTAAGTCTTTCAAGTGATCTAACCTCTTCTTCATCTTGACCACCAAATCATCAATGTAGTACTTAACATTCTTTTGAAGCATATCATTGAAGATTTTCTGCATGGCGCGTTGATAGGTTGCTCCGACATTTTTTAGACAAAAGGGCATCACGTTGTAGCAGTAAATACCCTTAGGAGTGCGAAAGGCTGTCGACTCTTCATTTTTTGGGCCATTCTTATTTGGTTGTAATCTGGTGAACTGTCCATAGAGGATAACGTTTCGTGACTCGTGGTGGCATCCATCACGATTTCAATGATTGGCAAAGGAAAATCATATTTTGGGCAGGCGTCATTCAAGTCGCGAAAGTCTACACAAACGTGGACTTGTCCCTATTTTTTAACACGATGACTATGCTTGAGATCCACTTGGGGTACTTTACCTCCCGGATGAAACCTGCCTCAATCAATTTATCGATCTCAGCTTTGATTTGGGGAATGAGCTCCAACCAGTAACGTCTCTGAGCCTACTTGACGCCCCTGATTTAACTGAGAGGTGATGCATAGAATGACGGGACCCAGACCTGGTATGTCTTTGCATATCTAAGCTAAGACGTCTTTGTACTCCAGCAACAGTTGATAATATTCCTCTACTTCATCTGGACCAAATAGTGCACTAACAAAGATAGGATTTAGGTCTTCATTCGTGCCCAAGTTAAGTTCTTTCAGGTCATCCATAGTTGTCTGCCCTCCGTCCTCAAGTTACGGTGTCACCTCTTTGACGTCTCTTTCAATGTCCTCGTCTTCATATACCTATTTAACTGTGATGTGGTAAACGATTTGGACTATTTCTTCTTCACCATCCTCTTCGGCCTGTTGGTTTACGAATTGACAAGTGTGTATGATTTTGTGTCGCTTCACCTTCAGTTATCCATCCAAGCTTATGTCTAGTGTTGATTGGCACTTCATGCGTGAAGGAATTACACTTTGAATGTCACCATCTTTTGCTAAATCAACATGTGTCATTTTTACTGAGACCGACTTCTTTTACTTAGACGGATTTTTTGCCACTATGAGTCTCTCCAAAGACGACCTTTGTGGGGGAAAATTGGCCACACTTTCCTGTCTACCAGAGCTATTCAGCCTATTGAACATGAAACCTCGTGCAGTGGGTATACCAAGTCGATTGAAGATAGGATTTGAACTTCACTCCCAATACAATTTAACACAAGTTCAAGGAGTGGAGTTGATCAAGCGATCGAATACCAAAATTCACAAAATAGGCTTCGGCTCTTCTTCATCTTCCATTACATCAACGCTAATATGTTGAGTACTAACCTTCTTATCTTTCCCTTTTCTTGAAACCTTGAGAGGTGCGATGGGTGTGAAATCAAGACCTGCCTTCGTAAGGTCAACTCCATAACCATGCTCATTCAGCTATTTATGGGTTTAAATAAGGTCACGTTTCCTTTCACCAATGATGCATGAATCCTTCTTTCCGAAGGTTGAAGATGAGGTGAAGTCATACCCAATTCTTGACATAAACTTGAAAGCGTTAAGGTTGAAGCCTTCCTCGGTCCTCTTGGTAGGAAGAAAGCCACACTCCGCCACGTTTTGCATTGGTCTAACGAAACTTGGCGATGATGACTTCAAAACATTTAAATAATCTAGCTTGGGTAGCGACACAAATGTGGGTGCCTTCATGATTTTTACATCTTCTTTTTTCAGTTTTCTTGAATACTTCTTGTTTGTCTCTTTCTCAAATGGTGATTGCCCTTTCTTTCTTCGTGACACTGGAATATATCGGATGACTGGTGTGTTCGATCCTTTTGAGGATGCTCGGCTCTCCTCAAATGTCGAGTGCTTTGAATGCTTGTCGCCACTTTTCTTTGGAGATGACACTACTTGCAAATTTTCCTTCCTAGGCACGGCTTTGCTTGCTGATTGGCTTTTTGTGGGAAGGGCCTCCAACACCATGTTTTCATCCGTGTAAAACTTGGTGTCGCTAAAATACGACTCTGCTTCCTTAAATGGCTTAATGTCCCATGTATTGTCTTCACCTTGCATCTGTAAAACTTTAAACACTGATGTAGGGTTGACGGTACGACTCCATTTTCATGAATCCAAGGTCTTCCTAAGAGCAAGCTATAGGAATTCATTGCATCGATAATGTGAAACAGTGTATTTAACTTTAATTCTCCAATCGCCATCTCGATCCTGATCATACCCATTACCATTTGCCCGCCTTGGTTGAAACCTTGGATTAGAAAGCGGCTCCGAGATAGCTCATCCATCTTAATCCATATCTCCATTATTATTGAACCTCTATCAAGAAGCATGTGACCGATCTCCTGTTCTTTTGCATAGCCTGAGACAAAGAATGGGCGATTATGCGATTTGGCCCCCAATCGCAAATCTTCGTTGGTAAAGTTAATGGCAAAACATATGGCACATCATATGGCGCACTCGTGAGGCCGAAGCTCCAAGTCTCCAACCTTGTATGTCTGTGACTTGTAGTTGTCGGGATTCATCAATACATCCACTAATGCCCTTCATATTTCTTCGGGCAGCTGTAATCCTGCATGTACGTCTTTCACTTGCGAACAATCCTTTTTTTCCTTATCAACAGTATCCTTCTCTTTCGACCATGTAGCAAGAAACTGTGGTTGAACTGTGTTTGAAAAAAGCCTTTGGGAAAGTACCCCTGCAAAATTGTAGAAGCTCGTGACTTTCGAATTTTAGGATTTTCTCTAAGTGTCGGCTTTTTCACCTTCATGGTTGCCTTTGGAGGGGTCCTATCAGCATGGTAGTAAGGGTTTCCTTTTTACTCTTCATTCCTTGGGTGAGCAGCTTATGGTTACGGTTTGCACATCTTCTTTTATGTCATCAATGTCCACCCTTCATTATTGTCGACATATGAGTTGTGGTGGCATACTCTCTTCGGGGTATTTGCTTCTCTTGCACGAACCATTTCACGACACACCTTAGACGAAGTGGCTGAGGCTTGATGGGTGATGCATAGAAAGGTACGAGATTAAAGCACCCAAACACAATGATTATTGTGTTCAATGTTGTCACTTCCTCCAGGTTTATCTCAATTCTTCCTTCCTGAACGAACTTCATGATTAACTCTTTAAGGAAAAAGCATTTGCCCACTGGATGACTAACGATGTGATAATACTTGCAGTACTTCGGATTGTTCGCTCGATTCATTTCTTCTAGTCGTTTACACTTAGGTAACTCGATTACTTTCTTGTCAACTAGGTCTTCTAACATGGCAACCATATCACCCTAAACTGAAGTCTTGTTTTACGCGAAACTTCTTCGGCATTTTGAAATTCGAGGCCAGGGAACGGGTAAGCCTTCTCTTCTAGCTCTTTTAAGGTATGATTATACCTCTCTTAGCCACGAAAAGGCTCGTTCCACTTGACCTCTTTCTTTTTGTCTTTCAAGGAGATTTTAACAGAAGCGATGTCATGTGCAGAGATTTTGGTGGGAGTAATGTTGACCCTCATTGTCTTCTTGGTAGACTTATTCACAGTCATCTCTACCTTTGGCCCGAAGACTTTGTCCCTCTTGTAGTCAGCAATTGGCTCTTTCTTCCCATTGATTGGCAGTGCTCAGCTTCATGTCATGGGTGCAGGTAGCTAACTCTTCAAAAGTCTGTGGCTTGATGCTTTGGAGGATGTAGTGTAGTCTCTAGTGCATGTCGTGCACACATATTTCTATTGCAGAGGTTTCTAAAATCTTGTCTTTGCAATTAAGATTCTGTGAGGGACATTAATTGATGTACTCGACAACCAGCTCATCTTTTCACCAGCTTGTCCTTTCACTGCTTCAAACTTGTTAGCTCCATCATGCTGACGATGCAACGAGTAATGTTGAAACGGTTCAAGAATTCATGCTCAATCTGATCCCAGTTGTTGATGGACTCGGGCTCTAGGTCCATGTACCAGTCAAATGCTTCCCTTTCAAGGAGAAGACAAAGTGCTTCACGAGGTTGTCTCCCTCCATTCGGGCATTGTTGCAAGTCTTGACAAAATGGGCGATGTGTTGCTTTGGGTTACCATTTCTGTCAAACTGCATGAACTAAGGTAGTTGGTACCCTATTGGCATCTACAAGCCATCAATCATCCTGGTGTATGGCTTTGAATACAACATAGTGTCCCGCGAAGTACCCCCGTACTATGCCCTGATGATATTATCGATCATGTCCTGGAGCTACTGGATGGAAAGAGAGCCCATCAAAGTAACTTCAAACTACGGCTTCTGTTTTTCTCCTACTTTCACTACCTAATGCTCCTCTTTCTCTCCAGACTCCTCGTCCTGCTGATTCTTTTTCGGGTCGAGGTCAGCTTCCCCTTCATGTTGCTTCTTCAACCTATTCATGAAAGTGGCAATCTACATATCCTTCTCTTCGACAGTCTTTGTCAGCTTTGCAATCGCCACATTCATTTGAGCTAGTTGCTCCTCAATAGACGTGGCGCCAGTAGTCATCACTTGCATGATCATAGGATAAGAGTCCTCTGCAGACATCAAAGAGGTCACCGAACTCCCTCGTGGCAATTGTCGATTGGAGATCCGTGGTAGGATCCAGTGCTTGAGTCTGTATCTAAGCCTAGCAACAATGGGCGCTCCCTTGAACTCTTTGACGCAAGAACCCCGTTCGTCACTCCAGGTTGTTTTCTCCCATGTAACGACTTGCTTTAATGCCTCTAGTGAGGCTAAGCTAATGACAAGCTCACGCCTCTGACGCTCCTTTTATTCCTTCAGAGGCACCAACTTGGAGGTGGCCTGTTGAAACAGTGACTGCCCTCACCTTGCTTCAGGTCATGATGCTAATAGACTCTCCATTTGCGGCCGAGATGCTCATACTCTTCGACTTAGTTGAGGGAACAACTTGACCCTTCTTTGATGCCATTGATTTTGGTGGTGTTTGTTCGTCGAACAGAGAAAGAGATAAGAGGCAGAGATGGTCCTACTGAGCGTGCCAAATTTGTAAACATGAATTTTCTGTGACAAATTACAAGAGAACACGTGTACAAAGTAAATTTGTATTGTATTAATGAATTTGTAGGGTTACAATCTCTGTTTACAAGTTTCCTCTAATTCGATCTGCAAAAGATGTGTAGATGTGTGGATGTGTAAGTTGTAAATCCAAGGGTCGCGGTGACTTGATCTCGGATGAACGGTTGCCGCGAGGTTTTTGGCACTTGGTGAAGAACGCAGAGACCTTTCTGAATTCTTCTGAGTATTTTAGGGTTTTGGGTGCTTGAACTTTGGCAACGTCTAGGTGCTTAAATTATTTCTCGATTTTCCTTTGTCTTGGGGCCTTGTATTTATAGACTTTCCAAGCCTTGCCTATGGATGAATTTGGACTTGATTTGTGGCTTGGTTCGTGATTTATTTCCATCAATTAATCAATAAATCAATTATTTAAAATAAAATAAATCTTGCCCAATTTGGCATTTCTATTTTTTTAATTTACATTAACTAATCTAAATTAAAATCAAATATTAATTTCTAGTCTTGATGAGTCATATACTACGTAAGCCTCTTGCATGCCATGTAAGCTCTCACATGCCAAAATTTAATGTGTTTGGTGATCATTTAGTTTCACCGAAATTTGCATGTATACACTTACAACCGGCCACCCTCCAACCACAACTCAAACTTGAATGACCCACCGCCGACAACCTCGACCCAATACACCGCCCGCCACCCCACCCTAGACCCGATATGCCGCCCGCTAGCCACAATCCTAAACACCATCGACCAGAGCAATTCAAGGATCTAAAAAACTCAGGCACCAGCTCCGTGCTCCTTTCCGATCTCCCCACCGCACCACACATAACCTGGATGATCCGCTTCATGTCCTCCGAGTAGCCAACAAAGTCTCTTTATAAAAATTGCCTTAAAAAGCAAGCAAGACGAACTGCAGTAAGAACTTTTTTGCGGAGAATGATTGTGATCGACCAAGAAACTTGGATCACGTTAACCTTCAGCAGACCTTGGAAAGTACGTTGGAGAAGTCACTTGTACGGGTTAGTAAGCAGTTAATGATAAAGCCCTTGGATCAGGAATTGGGTATTGGACATACTGTACATTGACAGACGAAGCTTATTTACACGCCTTTAGCAAATAAAAATCATTTCGCCCTTTGGCATGCCTGGTTTTTATTTATGACCCAAACAATTTTTCCAAGGTTTCATGAGAATTTACCAAAGTTAATCTGTTCATATTTAAGAGTAATTATGTGCGCAATAAAACTTGCTCCAGATGATTTGGAGCAGGCTGTCAAATCTTTGAGATGATGTAAGACGTTTATTTTTCAAGTTCCTTGTTTGGGATTCAGCTGCCATTTGAATCAAAACAGAAAATGAAATGGCGTGCAGTGTGCTCGCGGCCTCTTTGCATCCAAGTCCGGAACCCTTTAGAATATGTTTGTGTTTGTGTATCTTGTCCCAAAAAAAAGTTTACTACACAGTCCTCTAATTATGGTTATTTTATTTTACACATGTAGTTGTCTTTCAGTTATAGAGAGATGCGTTACTAGACTTGCTTACATCTCTATGTTCTATGGGAGCCCCATGCATACATGTTTAGAAGCTCTCAACCAACTGGTCTGGTTGAGACAACATATCCTTGATCCTCAACCATTTCGACTGGCTGAGACAAGTAGTGCTTATTCTTCATTTTGTTGATGGCATCAGCTGGATTGAGGCTTTTCGGGCAAGTAGCTGTGCAATTCTTTATTGTTCTGCATCTATATAGCCTTGTGCGGTCTTCTGTCAATGCCTGCAGTCGTGGCTCAGTAAACTCGTCTCGACTGCCAAACAAACACCAATCCATCACACAGATACATAAACTAACATGGTCATACTACTTAAATCGCCAAAACTGTTTCCACGGTACTTGTACGAAAAAATGAGATTCATCGCAAGCTTAAAAATGTACAAATGAAATACTGCCAGCTAATTTACGGTGACTCAAAATTACGACTTTGTAGTACTACTTAAACTTATGGTAGCAAGATTTGACCATCACTAACTATTTGGTTAAAATACTACCTATCAACGATCCATCGATAGGCATGGAGCAATGCAGCTGGTCCAAGAAACTCCTCTGGATTCCACCAGTAAGATGGGCATGAGGTAGTACAACAAGCACAAAGTATGCACTCGTTTCTGTCAGCAGGAGATTGCCTGTACTCTCGACCATCCTTTGGCAGCTTTGTTGTCTTCAGCCACGGCTCAATCAACCTAGCAATGATAATATACATATCAAGATCGAAACTCTCATGTCATGAAGATGCATAACAAAGTTCTAAGCAAATAGAGATAAAAATGGTTCATCTCATCACTTGTACTGCTGGTAGAAATTGGTGAGGTCGACAACAAGATCTTTGATGACAAACAGGTGAGGAAGAGGGGTGATAGTGGTGGCCTTGGAAGTGTCTGCATCAATGGGCCTGAGGCAGGCCACAGTGTTGGTCCCATCAATGTTCATGGAGCATGACCCACAAATTCCTTCCCTGCATGACCTTCTGTAGCTCAAGCTTGAATCATCCTCTGCTTTTATCTTTTGTAATGCATCCAAAACCTAAATACAGCAAAGTTTAGAATTAGATAATCTATATATTATACATAAAAAAATATTTGTATTGTTTTTGACAAGCCTAATTAACAAACTTCTTCTAAATGTTAAAACTACAATTACGCATTAAATTCAAGTTATATGAAAAGGCCCGTCTGGCCTTTCATGGAACAATACTTGTCTACTCAAAGATGAGTAGGAACTCCTACTAAAAAAATTTCAAAATTGTTCATTGTCAATTTATATAACTTCGTGTTTATAATCAGAACTATTCATATTATAAATCACCCTATAAAGATCGCCTCTGCAAAAAAATAATTAAAACTAAGGTTGTTTAGTTATTAAACTGTTTAAAAACAAATGAATGGTATTGGTAAAAGAATTACGAACCGTCTATGTATTTACTACAATAGATTGGCTAAACGACCTTATTGCAGAGATGATCTTTACGGTGTGATTCATAATATGAACGGTTATGATCATAAGCACAAAGCTCTGTGATTAAAACACTAAGAGTTTTGAGTAGGAGTTCATACTCATCTTTGAGTAGCCAAGTATTGTTCTCTTTCATGCCCAAATTTCTTCCACAATACACAATTAAGCACAATTGACCCTAACCTATTTTTTGGCTTGGCTTAGAATGGACTAATTCAATTAAACGAATATGCTTGCCATTGTTTGGAGAACTTATAAATGTCGAGACTAGACTTATTAAATGGAAAGTAATTTCCACACTCTCTTCTGACATTCTACAATCTTGTGCTTAATTATTCAATCCAATGGCTATTAAAAAGTTGCAAGAAGTGTAAAGAAGAGTGCATAAAATGATGTTCGACATGTGAGAAGGAAGCCTTGTATATTTCTTTCTTAATGTCAGAAAGAAGCCTTGTATATATACACTTCATAAATGAGGCTTAGTAATTAATTGTGCTTAATTAACTCACTAAGACTAAGATTAGTTACACAATAGCTATAACCAAAAATACAGCTTTACAAGCTAAGTAATAAGCCTAACTATGAGTTGTCCCTTTACACCCCTTCAAGCTGAACGGAGGGGAACCCAAAGATAGCTTGGATTGAAGAAACTTCAACCGTGCCTTTGACAATGACTTGGTATGAATGTCTACAAGTTGAAATTGAGTATTCACATACATGACTTTAACCAAATTTGCAAGAACAAGACCCCTTATATAGTGATAGTCGATTTCAACATGCTTAGTACGAGCATAGAAAACAGGATTAGATGCCAATGATATTGCAAAAACATTATCATACCAAATCTTTGGAACCTGAGAAAGAGGAAATGAAATGTCCTTGAAAATTTTGCAAATCCAATTTAATTCAGCAACAATATGGGCAACAGACCAATACTCAGCCTCTGTAAAAGATCTAGCAACATTGTGTTGCTTACTTCAACTGATAAGGTTGCTACCGAAATATACACTGTCACCACTGGTAGATCATCAACTAGCCTAATCTACATCAGAGAAGGCTGTGAGATGAAGTGCACCCTTTTTAAACCAAAACCCTTGATCAACAAAACCTTTGAGAAATCTTAATATACGTTTGACTGCTTGGAAATGTGTATCTGTGGGACAATGAAGGAATTGAAAAACTTGATTTACTAAAAATGAGAGGTCTGGTCTTGTCCAGGTCAAATATTATAAGCCTCCCACTATGGATTTGTATTTCTTGGGATCAGATAACAATTCACCAATATGATCTAATTTTGCAATGCCAAGAGGAGTTGCACAGGGTTTACTTCCTTCGATATGAGTTTTGACAAAAAGAATACCTTCTTTTGATCTCTGAACTTCTAAACCAAGAAAATAGTGGTGAGAACCCAAGTCCTTTACAGGAAATAGAAAGCTTGACAATGAGCAGCATTAGGTCCAATGACTAGTATAACATCAACATACACTAATACAATCACAACAAAAGGTTGAGTTTGCACAAATAGAGAGCAATCAGACTGAGAGTTTTTAAAACCAAGATAGAGCAAGGTATTGAAGAGTTTGTCATGCCAGGCCAGAAGGGCTTATTTTAAGTCATAGAGAGATTTTTGGAGTTTGCAAACAAAGGATGGCTTAGATGAATCAATGAATCCATGAGGCTATTGCATAAACACCTCTTCTTTCAAATTGCCATGAAGAAATGCATTTCTAATATCCAACAGATTAAGGAACCATTCATATTGAACAGCAAGAGTTAATAGGATTCTGATAGTAACTGGCTTTGTAACAGGACTAAAAGTCCTTTGAAAATCAATTCCTTCCTGCTGATGAAACCCTTTGGCCACAAGACGGGCCTTATATATGTTAATTGTACCATCGGGCTTCCTTTTTTATTCGAAATACCCATTTGCATCCTACTAAATTTTGATTTGGAGAAGAAGGTACAAGTAGATTGAAGGGCCTGAAATTCTTCCTTCATGGCTTGTTTCATGGAGGCTTGTAGATAAGTAGTAGGCAAAAAAATTGACAAGATCAAGAGGATGTTTTGTAGCAGAAAGAGGCTTGAAAATGCCAGCCTTAGACCTTGTTACCACATGATGAGAGTTGATAAGATTAAGTCTCTGAACATGTGATTGCTGAGATGATGGCAAACTAGATTGTTGAGATAGTGAAGAATTTGTAGGCTAAGAAGTATCTCGAGACTGAGAGACATTAAGTGATGGAGAAACATTTAATTGCTGAGAGGCATGAGAATTCTGAGATGCACTTGATTGTTGAGAATGACTTGATTATGGAGACGCACTTGATAACTAAGAGACACTTAAGTTCAGAGATGCACTAGAAGTTTGAGAGGTAGGGAACTGTATAGGAAATGGAAGAATGAATGATGAAGACATGTCTGAAGAACTTGCTTGCTGAGAGGCATGCAATCTACTAAGCAACTGAGAATCATGGTAGGGAAAGTGAGCTTCATGGAAAAGTACATGTCTTGAAATGTATAGCCTTTTAGATTGAAGGTCTGAGCGTCTGTAGCCTTTGTGTTGAAGGTTGAAGCCAAGAAACACACAATGTGTACTTTTCCCTTCCAACTTTAAAGAAACATATGGCTTCAGCCAAGGATAGCAACTGCAGTCAAACACTTTCAACTTGTAGTAATCTGGAGGTGTTTTGAACAGAAGTTCCTATAGAGACTTGTCTAACTAAGATAAGGCAATCAATTTATAACATACAGTGCTGTGGAAAATGCTTCGACCCAGAGTTTGTGAGGAACCAAAGAGGACACCAACATAGTTCTTACTATTTTTGTAAGATGCCTATGTTTCCTCTCAACACAGCCATTTTGCTCTAGTGGGTGAAGGTAACCATATTGATGAGATATTCCTTGACTTAGAAGAAATGAATTAAAAGGCAAAACTGGTGAATTCACCCCCTGAATCAAATCGCAAGATTTTGATTTTATTACCAATCATATTTTCAACATAAGATTTGAAGTTTACAAAGACAGGAAAAACTTCGGACTTCGCTTTCAGAGGAAACAGCCAAGAGTGACTGGAGCTGGCCCCCAAACAACACAATTGATCAAATCTAAACTAGCAGAAACATGACTAGTACTAGAAGAAAAAGCCTGCTTGTGAATTTTACCTATATCGCAATCTTTACATGAGAAATTAACAATCTTGTCACCACTGTGAGCAAGTTTAGTCCTATGTAAAATCTTTCGAAATATAGCGGAAGAAAAGTGGCCAAGCCTCTTGTGCCAAAGCTGTAGAGAAGCTTTAGTACTTAGAATAGCATAATGTGTGAAAGATGTTAATGGATCTGTAAATGGGATAGAAACGATCTTTAACTGGCCCTCGAGAAAGCTTCCTCATCGAAATACAATCCTTGATAGATGAACCATCAAAATCAAGGGTCAAACCAAATAATAGATTTAATTGCATCTCAGAAACATGCAAAATATTGTTCGATCAAAAAGTAGCATGAGGTGTACGTATGGAATTACCAGTGTTATGGATAGTCATACCTTGTCCATCACCAATATACACCTTGTCTTCACCAGAATAAGAAATGGGAGACTGAATCACAGAGATATCATTTGTAATATGAGAAGTAGCTCCAGAATCTATCAACCAAGTGGGAGTAAAAGACTTGGAAGTATTGTGAGCACACATAGTAGCCAATTTTGCAAGAGGGATTTTACCATCAAAAGCATAATTCATGCTTTCATAACCATCAGTTGCTTCATGCTCAAAAGAATTGCAAATTCTTCCACCAAAATTATTATGATTAAAGCCACTAGAGTTGCAAAAGGAATTACCAGAACCATGGCCAGAATTATTTCTAAAGTTACCACCATTTCCACCAGAATTATGAAAATTTCCTCGAGAATTATTGAAATTCTTATGAAAGTTACCACAATTATTTCTCTGAAATGAGCCTTTGCCACAATTTTTGTTGTTGTTGTAGTACTTTGGAGGAGCATTGGAATCGAATTGCTAAGCAATATAGGCATGTGGAAAAGATAGAACGGTGGTGTACGAAGTAGAGGAGCCTGAGTTTGAGCAGCATAAGCTTGAAATGGTTATGAAGCAGAAGAAGCCAACCCTTTTTTTTCTTGCGATTCATAAAGACTTCTTTATTCAGTTGGAGACCATGAAGTTCATCCAACGTGGTAGAAGAAATGTGAAGCATAATAGAGTCAATAAAAGACTTGCATTCACCAGGAAGTCCATTTAGTGTGACAACGATAAGATCATAACCGGACACAGGAGCTCCGACAACCATAAGAGAGTCAGAAATGCCTTTGATTCTTTGTAAATACTCAGAAATAGCCAGATCACCTTTGCTAAAAGAATGAAGGTGAGATCAAAGTTAAAGAATGTGTGCTGCAGAGACACTGCCAAAACGTTGCTGAAGTTTCATCCAGAGGTCACGAGAAGACGTGATGCCGATGGTGATCATTCGGAGAGTGTAGAATTTAGCCAAAGTAGGATATTTTGATCCTTTTCGTACCACATATCAAAATCTGGATTAGGAATTCCAGTACAGCGGTCAAATTGATCAAGATCATAAGACGGTGAACAGACCTCAGATACATCAATGATACCAGTAAGTTTGTATCGTCGAAAAATTAAAGCAAACAGAGCTTTCCAAATGAGACAATTGTCACGCTTTAGCTTTGTCGGCACCATATAACTGATAATCTGAATAGTGATGGAATGAGGGTTCATTGCTGTGAAATTGGGAATTTCAGGCGTTGAATTATAAGAGCAACAACTTCAGGATGTAGAGGAGAAGAGCTTGTCGACGCCATGAATTGAAGAAAAGAATCGAAGAAGAAGATCAAAAACGATGATCGTCGATCAAATTACGCATAAAAAGAGGGATCGAAGAGGTGGTTGATACCAGGTGAGAAAGAAGCCTTGTATATTTCTTTCTTAATGTGTAAGGAATTACAACTCAGTATGTATACACTTCATAAATGAGGCTTAGTAACTAATTGTGCTTAATTAACTCACAAAGACTAAGATTAGTTACACAACAGCTATAACCAAAAATACAGTTGTACAAGCTAAGTAATAAGCCTAAGTGTGAATTGTCCATTTAGGACACGAATCCAATATATTGTGAGAAATTGTGTCTTACACGACCCCTCTGAAGGGATGAAAATCTATCAGACTAGATTGGAGACCATTTCAATCATGTAAACAAAAAATCTAAGCTATGTAATTCCAGCACGCCGTATTAAGACCAGATTTACTGTTTTATAGCGTAAAGTACACAAAACTACCTCAATTATGGGTCTTATAACAAACTCATACCTCATCTTTTAAACATTGCAATGTCATACATTAACTTCAAATTCGGTTGCAATGTCAGACCTTTGTTAACTTTTCTGTCAATTTTTCTGTTAAATGATGACGTGGCAATTGTAGGCCCATATTTTTGCTGATATGGATATCAAGTTTGTGCCAAGTGGACAAGAAACTAATAAAAATTGTTATTATTTAATAATATTTGAAAACTAATAAAAAAATTTAAAAAACAAAAATTCAATTCAGGCCTTACATTCCCCAGCTTCATCTCCACTGACACCCCACCACACTCGATCCCCGACCTTCGACCACTCCACCTCTCGCGCGCCTTTTTTTTCTTTCTCTCCAACTCCTCTATCATCGAAAAACCCACACGCCGTCGCCTCAGCTCTACAATGGGCACTGGAAATGGCTTCTTCTCCTTCTTCGGATAGTGCTTCGGAAAGTCAGAGTTCTAGTGATGGAGGGAATATTCCTATAAGTACAAGAGATTGTCTAACAACAAAAATGACCTTCAACTCAACGCACAAATCAACGCTCTATGCCAAACCCTTTCACACCCTATTGTAAAAACTAACTGATTCACCAACCATCAATACAAATTTTGACTGGATAGACAAGTTCGAGTTGGTAGTAGACGAACGATGGCCGACTGGATAGACTGGGCCAGAATTGTAAAGTCAGTTTACCTTATGAGTCTTGACCGATTAGATAGACAGAGATTCTCTCAAGCATGCAGCTAACTATTTATCCTACGTCTCTGCCTATGAAAAGTCTTTTATTCTTTCACCAAAAAAGGTCACTTCATCAGCCTTCTCGATGAAATAAGGTGTTCTATGATTGATTACTTGCATGTCTTATCCAGAGTTCGACAGAACTTTTTTCGCAATTAAAACACTAATTTCCTTTAAGTATCCTTACTCGTATTGTTTGATATTAATTTGGCTAATCTATATTCTTACTAATATAGTTGAGTCTGTCGAACCTGGTGCACAAGATCCAGAACTTCGAAATGATCTGCATAACCTTGTCTTCAGGTTTTAGAACTCAAGATCGAGAGTGTACTTTCCTCGACCGAAGTTACTCGACAAAGAAGTTAGTAGAGTCTTCCATCACATCACCCACAGAGCTCGACGGGGCAGTAAGCCTGCTACGTCAGCATTAAAACCACGAAGAACGTAATTAGGTCCCAATACTCGACTTACGTGCCACCTAGGTCTTGAAATTTTTAGGGTCAACATTTTAGCACACTCCGCGGGACACTTTATGTAAATCTTTGAAGCCCATATGATATTTTCATATTCCAATTCGTCTCAAAATAGCTAATTGGATAAGATCAAGCTCAACTAGAGACCGCATTAAATACCATATATTTTTTAGTCATTTAACATATTCACAACAGTTTATATAAAATTTCACCAAGTACTTAGACATTATTCCTTTTGTTAAAAGCACATGTACAAAAACAAAGTTTACCAAACACTCAACAACTTTATTTTACAGCTATTCTCATAGCACAGCAAAAGCAGTTTTTTTTTTTTTTTTTTTTTTTTTTTAAACACAGCAAAACCAAGCTAGCCCTAAATACCCTCATCTAAGGCATAACTCTAGTAACGCAATTCATTAGTGCATACTTTTTGCTTATTCTCTTGCCCATTGCTTGAGTCTCAATATTATTTACTAACTTGACCGTCATAAAGCCTTTGGCCGATACCTAACTAGTACCTTTGGTTAATCGTGGTTATTTGATTTATTACACAGGTCCAGATTTGCATAGCTCTTATGTCCCCTACGGTATGAGAATTTGGTTCCAACAATTGTTGCTTTCATTGAGTGTGAACCTAAATTTCCCCAACCAAATCACATAATGTATGCAGAAGATAGCTCTGTAAATACTGACGTTACCATTCAGGGTGGAAGTATCTACCCCATAATATCTCGGTCGTTCCTGTGATTAACGAGCCCCAGCTGGCGGAGATTCTCCAATTATGGACTAGATCTGGGAGACATGATGAAGATAAATGCTTCTGTTGGTGATCTTTAAAAGACCGCAGAAGCTAAGAATCACTCAAACTTTGTAGATTTCGAAATGCGCATGAAAGCCTTGGAGAATGCTGCAGAGCTACTCTGCAAACCTAAGTCCCTGTTATTGAATTTTGGAAGCTTGAACACCATCACTCTAGATGGTCAACCGACCGTGACAATGCCTTTTCTGACCCCAACGAATATGTTGATCTGAACGCATACGTGAAACAACATAATGGCCGGATTTTCACTTATACAGCTGTAGGCAAGATTTGACTGTAGCACAACTTCGATCTCTTACACACTGCAAAGGTTTCACGCATGGAGCGTACATATCTTGATTGTGATGATCCAAAGATAACCGAAAACCAATAACGGCATCAACCGCTGAACCGAACGACACTAAGGATACTCCAAGAGAAGCTCAGAATCGACTCCCTAGCAAGATTGTCGCAAAGGTTAGAGGCCCTCTTTCTTTAACCATTGAATCTTCGCCTCGTCCAAAGAAGTTCTCTTAGCCCAGATTTAAATACTTTCATGGGGACTCCGATCTAGACTACTACATCATGCACTACCATAACATTATGGCCCTAGATAACAATAATGACGCATGGATGTGCAAGATGTTTCCATCCATCACCTTGAAGAGGTCAGCTACGAGGTGGTTTCTAGAGTTGTTATCCCACTCTATCGACAACTTCGAAACCCTAGTTGACATATACCTGAATACGTTCCCTATATACTGTGATGCCCGTAAACACCAAGCGGTTGTATTTAGCATAATGTCTCAGTATAAGAACGATAGCCTAAGGTACTAACTGAAACAATTACGTGCGGGGAAGGATGAGGTCAAGAAGCCGGACGACAGGCTCGCCACAATGTCTTTTAAGTAAGGCCTCTACATTCATTCCCCTTTGTCCCAAAAGTTAACCAAAAAGAAGTATGATGACGCTACTCTGGCAGAATGCTTTGACATAGCTGATAACATCACTGGCTCAGATGACAGGGCTCATAAGAGGAATTTCGTTTTGGATCACGACAGAAAGTCCGAGCAGAAGAGTGAAGAATGTGACACTCTGCCTCTTTCTCCCCATTGGAAAGACATGAGAAGATGCAAGGACAAGCCATCTCGTCCAAACCAAAGTAGTACACCGCTTTGAGTACTGCAATCAACAACGTTCTTCACAGCATTAAGGACAAGCCTTTTCTTAAAAGACCTAGACCTTTTCCTGGTCATCTAGCTAGGAAGAAGCCTAATGAATACTACTCATTCCACCAGTGCACCGGTCACACCACTCAAACTTGCAGCACACAAAAATATGTTTGACCAAGGACATTGCTGGGAGTTTATATGAGACAAAACCCGAAACGAACACAAATTGTATTATTTTTCTTAGAACTACGCTCGGGATTTGATTCTCCAAGTTCGAAGATATTTAGGTCGTCCAATACGGATTCATTCACACCCATCCATCAAACCCTATTATTTTCATAATAAAAATTTAGTATGATTATCACATGACTTTTGTTTGCTCATTTCTTTCTTTTTTGCAGTACAGAGAAAATCTCCCTATATCCCAAATTTCACACAGCTTTGAAAACTCTGGAAAAATACTAGTCTAAAATTCCAAGTAATAGTGATAGAGGGTTTCTTGTGATAAAGCACATTCCGTGGTGTTTTGGTTAGCAGTTTGGGAAACTTGAGTCGTATTAAGGGCAGTTACGATAGGCGGACTACAAACAGAACATGGCCCCATTGTCTAAAAGCTTCCAACGCACTAGAAGTTTCCAAGAGTTGCGGGTTACACACTCAAACATGGGCTCTGGCCATTTGAGGGAATAATAAAAAAGGGTGAACCAGAAATCAGCCAAGTGGTGGCCTTAAACTCCAACCTTAAAATACAATGCCTTCTAGTCTGAACTAACGTATTATGTCAAGTACGTTCTACAGCGATCTCGTGCCTTAAACAGATCCAAATGAGGCATCCACTCAAGAAGGTATCTAGGACAATCTCGTGCCTTAAACAAGTCTAAATGAGGCATCCACACATGGAAATTTTATTTCAACGGAGCTTTAATTCGCGGAAGTAACTTCGTAAAGTCAGTTAAGTGTAATCTAATCAGAAAAACACTTAGGTCCCACGTATACATGGTCTGTCAAAAAGATTCCAAAGGTGTTTTCCGATCCCACGTGCAAGCGATCAAGTCCCTCACAAACTTTTTGTTTTAGGTTCACTAGGTATGAACATGCAATTCGAATTAGCAAGGAAGCCGTCTCGGTTACACTTTGCGATTGTTAAAATCCTCAAACCCAGAATAGAGCAAGGTGAATGAATGAATGAACAAATGGATTCAAGGTCATGCTAAAAAAATTTCATACAACACTTAGAATAATCTTTTGCAAATGTTAAACAATCATTATTACTCAGCCAACATGGCTATTGAAACATGCCGGACTGACATTAAGATCTGGAGGTCATTCCAAACAAAACCTATCACTTTTTCATCCTTAATCCGATCAATACTTTGAAGTAAATTTCGGAATAAGAATTTTCCATGGGTCTTAGACCTGGTGTCGGAGTAGCATGGTACTTCGATTATTACAGTGGAACTCTTTATAAACACTAAGTTTAGGGGATAACATTTCTTATGCGATGTTATCGAGGGGGTCTAAAGGTCACCTAAGTCTACAAACTTATTCGTGTCTGACTCCGCTACCTATTAATTCCGGAAAGATTATTGGTTTAAACTATATTTCGTGAAAATGAAGCAAATGATAAAAAGTTCTTTACTCTGACAGAATTAATGACTTGAATGGAATAACTTAGCAAAAATATGTTAACTTAGAAATAAGCTGCATAAAAAGTGAATAGCCAAACTCCCATGACTTAGGAAAATTAAGTGTTTAAATTATGGAAGGGACATGCCCTCATTCCTAGACAAAAACCTTCAAATGCTTAAAAAGAAAAATAATTCTGCTCACAGAATCACTCATAACAACATATTGCTTACCCATCTCAACAACAAATGGAGGTCTAGCAACAACATCGAAATTGGCAGGCAGAGTAGCTTTAGATTCCTCATCAAGATTAAAGTTGATGCTTATAAACTCTGATCCCTCAAACTTTGCGACCTCATCTTCAAGGGAGCCAAGAATTGGAAGGTTTGCCTTCTTTAATTCCTTCATTTTCCCATGGGCAACTTAGTTATCACGATGCTCGCGGTTATCAAACCCAATAATGTAACTATGATCATAGCCCTCAAAGTACTTCAACTTTGATGCTTTTTTGCAGGCTGTGCAAAGTTCGGTCAAGTTCCTCTCTCTTTCATATCTTGTTTGCCGAAGGGTCACAATATGCGTCTCTTCTCTCAAATCCGCCTTATAAAGAAACCCATCCACACTTGGCTGAAGGCAGACCTGGCATTTATGTCATGTTTCCAATGTTCGTGTCTTTTTTGTGTCATACCCAATATCTTAACGGGACGTGTAGTGTAACACTCGTTAAATATTAACGGGTAAATGACCAGACCTAAACACAACTCATTAACATTAACGGTTAATGTGACATGATCCATTACCCGTTAAAGAAAATACATTTTAAACCAATAAATAATCAAATGAAAAATATAATACTAAATTAGTATATATATACCACATTGTAACATAAATATTACTTCAAAACATAAAACACACTTGTGTAACGACCCGTTCCCAATTTTACGATTTATATAATTTTAATAAGTGAATTTACGAAATGCCCTTCGAGGCAAAGTGTTGACTTTTGTTGACTGCAGTGTCATGTCATGTAAGATTCATTTTCTTGGCGTATCCTCGTAGTACTCATCGCTACGGATGCGTGAGCGCAAACGGGATGCAATTTGGAGTTATAATGAAGGAGATATTAACGTTTAAAGTTGGGGGCATTTTAGTAAATTAATTAATTTCAAGAAAGCTCCATATTTTTAGAGCAAAATCTGGAAAGCCACGTGTGTGGCCCAGATTAAAAGGTAGAAAAGATGGGCGGTAGAAATGAGAGATAAAGGCGAGAAATGAGGGGCGGGACGCCCAATCAAAAAGAAGAGAGAAAAGAGAGGACCAATGAGAAAGGGAGGAAATGAGGGGAAAGGAGAAAGGAAGAAGGGGGAGGCACGGGTTGGCCCGTGTAACCCCTTGGACCTGACCCATACCACTGCCTTCCCGACACGTTTCTGTCCATTTTTCGGCAATCCAAACCTCGCCACCACTTGAAAACTAACCCTTATCTTCCCCTCTTCCATTTCCAACCAAATTTTATTGGGTTTGAGCATGAATTAAGGTAGAATGGAACTCGTGGGTTCCGAGGGGGCCACGGCGAAATTCAACGATCTTGAAAGTAATATCAACCACCACCACCGTCAAACCACTTCTCCTGAGGCTAGAAAAAAAAGGCCAAACATTTTTAGGGGCGGTGGTGTTACTGATTGGTCGAATTGAAGAACACCAAAATTCTAGGGTTCCGGCGGGTTCGAGTGAAATTGTGCATTTCCCGGCCAAATTGGCCTTTTCCACGGGTATGAAAGTTGTTCCTCTCATTGAGATCTTCATTCCTGTAAATTTTGGTAATTTTTAGAAATAGTTAAATTTTACGACGAGTCAGGGTGGCTGACCGCCACGTGCGGCGGCGCGTGTAGGGGCTCTTGGCCAATGGGCCGACACTGCCTATTTGAGTTAAATTTGATGTTATGATGTCAATTTGATAATCGATTGTTATAGTTCGATAGTTTGAACCTAGTATGGAATATTACATCACTTGGCCATTTTATGATTCGATGATCCGACCGTTGGATCGTCACCAAACTTTAATACATTATAGTACGTAATCTATGAGGATTATAGGAACTTACAGATCGGGAATCCAACGTACGGATCTTCCCGAATTGGATTTGTAAGTTCATAGAATAAAACATTAACCACCACTTGAATTTGCAATTGGCGGAGATCCAACAGTTGGATCGTAATGAAACTTTAGTATTATGTTTTAGAAGCATAATATGAATCTTTGGAAGTTATTGATTGGAAATCTAAGATGCGGATCTTTCGGATCGAAATACGTGGGGTTATGGACCCTACCGTCAATCTTTGACCGACGGTTGACTTTTGGTCAATGGGTCTCAAATCATTCTAGAACATCCTTAAGGATGTGTTTTATGTAAGTTATGTGTTCTATTGATAAGGATTCTAAGATGTGGTTTGATAATTGTTCTAGGCGCCGATCGTTCGTGATGCCTGGATGTTTGTGCTAGGGAGTGTAACGCAGACTCCAGGTGAGTGGGCTTTTGTTTTCTATATATACGTATATATGCTTTACGATTTCCAAAAACTGTTTTTAAATGAATTTACGATTTAAATGCCATGTCAAGGATGCATTATATTTTAGTATTTGCATTAGTATAGTTTTGTATATTATTGAATGATGCTGCGGAGGCCAGGTAAGCTTCAAGTGAGTACATTATGATGATAGTGGTTGCATTGTGTATGGGTATGCGTAGATGCAATTAGAGCTCATTATCCTGCACGTTGGTGTTAGTGGTCTCGCCTGAGGCCAGGGCACAGCCTTTACGTGATCGTTCACCTCTCGCACTGCACGCTCACCTTGGATCCAAGTTTGGTGCCAGCCTGTCGTACAGACCACATTAGGTGGTTCCAACTCGTAGGTGACTTGCAATTCATCGCATAGCCTTCACATGATCGTAGCACTTAAGCGTACTTTTTACCCCCAGTCTGTCGTACAGACCACATTAGGTGGTTCCGACTCGTGTACAGGACTAGGTTGATGAGCTATAATTTCAGTCGTACAGGTCACGTTAGGTGACTCCGACTGGCATACTATTTTATATTAATTTCACACCTGGCTTACATCTTTTAGTGCTGAAACGTTATGGCATGGCATATTTCAGTTTTTATTGGCCTTATGCATTGGTTTTCGTATATACGTAGTATTATTTTATAGAAACTATACGAGTTTTACAGTGAGGGGTTATTATATTCAGACAAGAGAAATGTGTTTTCTAAAGCGTTGTTTTTGCCCACTCATCCTTCTGTTTTTCGCCCTTCCAGGTTTTAGCTGCTGAAAGCTCGTATCGACGAGGATTATTGGCGAATCTCAGTTTAGGTGACTACCTTTGAGGGTATGATCCTTACCCACATTACTGTACTTTACTTATGCTCTCATGTCGCGTTTGAAATGAGTTCATTCCCGCTCACAGCGCACTCTTGTCTATAGACACTTTTAGGTTTAAATTTATTCACATTTTCTACATCACTATACTTTATGGCTTCGTCACCATCTAGGTGTCAGCCAACATAGCTCGATTCAGAATCCTAGTGGACATTCCAGGTCGGGGTGTGTCACTTGTCTTTCAATTATGACATAAATATTAATTAATGTAGAAATGTGAAATAATATATATATATATATATATATATATATATATATATATATATATAAACGCTTGTGAAGGGCTCGACTTCGAAATTCGCCATTATAATATTCAAATCTCACTTTTAAGAGGATAAAGTATTTATGAGTATGACTTTATGAGAAAGAGTAAAAAACTTGATTAGGTCGTTGACTCTAAAATTGAAAGTCTGTCTTTTTGTCTATACTGATACTATCCTAGTTGATTGAATTCTGGGCAACATGTTCAGTACAATAATACATATTTAATATATAATATACACTATTGTAGTTTAACTTTAAAATCATCAAAATATTTTTTACTTAACCGGCCGAAACGGGTTACCCACTAGGGGTGGATTCGGTTTATTTTACAGTTTGGTTTTTACGGTTCAGTTTTGATTTCGGTTCGAGTTTTTTAATAAAATATGAAATTGGTTTTTCAAAACAATAAAAAATAAAAAACCATAGCAAGACTCCAATAATAACTTGAATTTACTACTTTCCAGTTTCCACACTAAAAAGCCAATAGATCACAATATATTCATTAAGCCAATTCATGTTACTTTAAATTACGACAAAGATTCAGCACCCATTTTCAATTGGTAACTTCAATAAAATTCAAAATTACTAAATAGGATTAGCAAGCATCCTAATTTCAAACAATTGTGCCAATAGAACTTGAACCTAGAAACCAGAGCATCATTTAAAAAGAAACAGCAAAAGGGTCGTCAAAGATGCCTCATTTGTAGCCAACAACATTAAAAAAAGGGTAAATTACACTTTCATACCTCAGGTTTGGGCTCTATTTCAATTCCTTACAACATCTTTAAAAAATTTCACTTTCATACCTTAAGTACTATTTTATTTCAAAATAATACCTCCGTTACATTTTCCATCCATTGATCCGTTAAATGCTGACGTGGCTGCCACATATATGCCACGTGGCAACCAAATGTTTGCCACGTCGCAAAAAAAATAATTTTTTAAAAACTGAATTTTTACAAAAAAAAAAAAAAAAAATTGAACACGCCGGAGAAGAAGGCTGGAAATCGGCCGGAAACTTCCCTAACTTTAAACGTTCATAACTTCTTCGTTACACAACGAAATCGAGTGATTCAAGAAGAAAAGTTGTAGCTCTCAAAGAGAGAAAGAGAATGGTACCTTACACGACATCTAACTCGTAGTGGTTTGGCCGGAAAATGCCTCGAAATCCGCGGAGGTCGTCGGAAACTGGGTAAGATTCAAATGGATATAACTTCTTCAATACTTAACGAAATTGGGTGAAACAAAAAGGAAAGTTGTAGTACTCAGCGATACAAAGAGATTGATACCTTGAACGCTGGACAACTCGTCGTGTTTTGGCCGTAAATTTCCTCGAAAGGGGCGGTGCTCGCAGGAAAACTGGGGAAAGCTCCTCGAGTTGTTTTCACGTCCAAACCTTCGCCAAAAAGGAAGAAGAAGCCGAAGCCCCCCCACCCCCCTACCTATGACCCTCCTCCCATCCCCCCTCCGGGAGCAGGAAGAAGAAGAAGTCAAAGCCTAGATCCCTCACCTATCCGGTCTTTCTCTTTCTCTTTCTTTGGCATTGTGCACAGTCACTGTGCAAGTGATTTCTAACGAAGGTAAGTCGAACCACTCTTCCATATTTCTCCTTAGTAGTCTAGCAGGCTTAGTGGTTGCTAAAAAGTGGTTTTTGGCGAAGGTTTGGACGTGAAAACAACTCGGGAGCTTTCCCTAGTTTTCCGGCCAACACCTCCCATTTCAAGGAAATTTTCGGCCAAACCACGACTATTTGGCCGGCGTTCAAGGTATAAATATCTTTGTCTTGCTGAGTACTACAACTTTCCTTTTTGTTTCACCCAATTTCGTTAAGTATTGAAGAAGTTATATCCATTTGAATCTTACCCAGTTTCCGGCGACCTCCGCGGACTTCGAGGCATTTTTCGGCCAAACCACGACGAGTTAGACGTCATGTAAGTACCGTTCTCTTCTTCTCTTCGAGAACTACAACTTTTCTTCTTGAATCACTCGATTTCGTTGTGTAACGAAGAAATTATGAACGTTTAAAGTTAGGGAAGTTTCCGGCCGATTTCCGGCCTTCTTCTCCGGCGTGTTAATTTTATTTTTTTTTGTAAAAATTCAGGTTTTAAAAAAAAAAAAAATTTGTCACATGGCAACATTTGGCTGCCACGTCAGCATTTAACGGATCAATGGATGGAAAATGTAACGGATGTATTATTTTGAAATAAAATAGTACTTAAGGTATGAAAGTGAAATTTTTTAAAGATGTTGTAAGGAATTGAAATAGAGCCCAAACATGAGGTATGAAAGTGTAATTTACCCTTAAAAAAAATGCAAATTTAAAAGCCCCATTGTAATAAGAGGCAAACCTAGAAGCTGAAAGAACCACCTCAGCGCAAGATCGTATAGAGAGAACCTATTGACAACAATATCCATCCTAAATAAACAAAAAATATTAATTAATATTATATTTGGTTCGATTTCTAAATCTCTGAAACTGAAACTGAACCAATAACTTTCAATTCGGTTCGTTTCTTCAAGTTCGGTTCAATTTTCTTTCGGTTTGTTTATTTTCATATTCTGTTTGGTGAATGGTTCGGTTTTTCAAGCCCACCCTAATTACCCGCATGTATACCCATTAACATGTTATTAACGGGTGACCTGATAACAACCCCATTAGTTATCATGTTGACCTGAAAATCGTTATTTTCGTGTCGTGTTAACAGGTCGTGTAAGAAATTACCAGATCTAACTGAAGGATGGCCCGATCCGCATCCCAATTACTCCACTCTACTGCCAACATTTGTTCCACTTTGGTCTTGGCCTTCAACACCAACTCCAAGTCTGTTTTCACCTTGTCCAGTTTTCCCCAAAAGTTTTTAGCCTTGATCTCCTCGTACTGGTCAATCAAGTCGTTTCACTTCAACTCATGAGCGTTCTCCACCACTTGTTGATCCATAAGCGTTTTATCCAGCTCTGCAAAATTCTCCTTCAACTTGCTACATTTACTTCCAAGTTCGCTCTTAAATACCACCTCCAGTTTACAAATTTTGTCGGCTTGACCCAATGAGAATAACTTTAATCCACACATGGGCCTATGTATCATGTAATGAGTGTTCATTTAAGAATAGAAATAAATTATGAAGAATTTGATTAAGGATGAGAAAAGACTTACTGCATATCTCGTCTTGTAACATTTCTTTTATCAAGATATAGTGCTGGCTTCTTTGAGTTTTGTTCAGGCAATAGATGCACAGACCAGTGCTTGTGCGTACTCTACGTTATGCAGTTTGCTTGTGTTGGATAAAAGTTCATGACGGTTCCATATTATCTCTAGAAATAGCGAATGTTAGATCAACTGCTCAACTATGGTTGTGATTGTGGAGGAGAAGCTTACGTCTCTGGCATGCGTCAAGACTGGTTGAGGTTGGGTGGCTGCTAGAATACCAAATAGAATTGGAGTAGACTAAGGCTTGAGGATTATTATCTCAACGAGAGTTGGGTTTGGTTGCTATTGCTATAATGGTTGTTGTTGATATTGTTGCCATTGTTGTTGTTGTTGTTGTTATGGTTGTTATTGTTGTTATTCCAAGATTTTGATGAATGCCTCGCCATCATTGGACGACTTCTCTCTCTTCCTTTTCTCTAACACTTCGAGTAATGGTTGCTGTTGTTCCACCTCTAATTTCTTGCCTCAAACCATACAGAACCTCTAGCTTTTGAAGGCTTGTCAGTTCTTTAGCTGGAGACTTTCAAACCTCCATCCTCAGTCGACCTCCTTTTCCTAGGAAATCCTTTGTCAAACTTCTCCACGTACGACATTGATGGATTTCTTTTTCTTCTTCCTCTAATCGGGTTTTGGCATATCCAGAGCTCTGATGGATTAGACTCCCTTTTTGACATCTTTGGCCTCGATCTAGAGTGGCTCCGAAATGAGAATCTCATAGTTGTTCTTGATGATGGCACTCATGAACCTCATTCTGCTTTGGGGCAATGAGCCATGTCCAGTTCCGGTGCTCTACCAGGATAACTTAGAATGCCTTGTCAATCAGGTTTGGTCGAACAGTTCGACATTCCTCACATCATTGTCACACTTCAGATCCACAGAAAGAATAATCCGAACTTTGACTCCCAAGATGTCGCCCTCCCAATCTTTGACCACCATAAGAATATCCTTATACCAATCTTTGTCGTGTTTAGGCAAATCGATGATGTACATATCCCATAAAAGGCTTGGTCTTGATTGGAAAAAGTATTGGGTGTTGAAGTTCTTCCTCATGGTGTACAGCATGCGGAATTCCTGAAGTCCGAGCTTCGTGCCATACCACTTACAAGTTATTATTTGGTACAATGCCAAAGTAAGGTTGCAAAGGAAAATGTTGTACTAAATCAAATTTCCCTTAGAAGATTGGAGAAGGGCAATTTTAAGCCCAAATCTAGGTACCAGGGGTGAATCCTGGTACATGGTTGCTCTAGTGTAGAAGGTTCCAGCAACGATGCAAGAATATATGTGGCCGCTTCCTTCTTGCATCCGTTCAAAATATCTCAACATTGATGGGTGAAGGCATAACAGTTCTCTTGACTGCACACTATGATCATGGAGGGGGGCTTAAAATGGGTGTTGTAGTTGGTTGTCAGTGCCTGATAAGTGTTGGATGAGGCCATTTGTTTGAAGAAGATTGAAGGAAAAAGGTTTTAAAAAGTTTGAAGCTTGGAAATAAGGCTGAGTAAGGAAATTTGAAGTTTGGAAGGATTAGAAACCTTTGAGAGCATAAGAATGAAGAAGATCCGAAGATATTTATAGGGGATTGTACAAAATCGTCTCACCATTGAATTCAAAACGTCTCACCTCGAGATATGTGCATTTGACGGTCAAAATCACTCGGTAATGCTAAAAGCAGTTGTAAACATGTAAATTTCGTTGCATACAAATGATGCATCAAAAAGCTCCACGTGGCATATGACTCATCACAAATGTACAAGTCATCAATGACATGTGCCACAAATCAAGAAAAGGAAGAATAAAACCTCCCTAAAATTCGGCAAATGGGAAGAAATCTCCTTAAAATCGGCAAGGGGCCCAAATTGCTCCCAAAACAAGGAAGAAAGCTAAAGCATCTTCACAAAACAAGCAAGAATTGAAGATTGCTAGCAAAATAGGCAAGAAAGCCCTATAGATTTCGGCCAAGCAAGGGAAAGTGGCTGAAATTAAGACACAAAACATGCCTAAATTCTCCCATGGATGAATCAAGACACAAATTAAAGCCAAATCCATCCAAAGGCAAGCTTTGAGAAGTCTATAAATACAAGGTCCTCAGACATTCAAGGTGGACAATTTCTACATTGAAGGGCCGAAATTCTCACAAAATAAGAACCTCTGCCAAATAGTTGAAGACTAATACGCTGCCAAAGCTCTATTCGAAGAACGTACAACCAAAGCCGAAGCTTTCTTTCGACCAAAGCCGAAGCATTCCCTTGAAGAATCAACAAGCACTTGTATCGATTCCTTCAAGACTTTATTGCAAGCTTAAAACTTGTAACGACGTTCGATTCAAGATCAAGTCACCAAGACCCTTGAATAAACAAAATCCCACATCAACATCACATTTGCTGCAGGTCATACATAAACCCAGAGGTGAAGACTATCCATGCATTGTTAAAAGCTCAAAACTTGAAGCAATCGTTGAATCGTTCGTCCGAGATCAAGTCATCATGACCCTTGGATCAACAACCTACGCATCTACATCAAATTTGAAGACTGAATCAGAGGAAAATTGTAAACAGAGATTGTAACCCTACAAATTCATCAATACAAATCTACTTTGTACACATGTTCTCGTTTCATTCGTTATAGAATTTTCGTGTTTACAGCAGTTCCTCATTTTTCGTGCACACACGAGCTGATGTCTCTCATAAATCCTGTCTTTATGGCACAATTTTTTTTGTTTTGAGATAATACATTTGAATCTAGAACATCTCTACTACCTTGCAACGGTAACGAGGCTGAATCACCACGTGTAAAAATAATACAAAGCGTTACGTACTCTGATTTACTATAAAAAGCATGGTCTTTTGATAATTATCCATGTTCAAGAAGAATGCCCATTCAGATTGATTGTTAGGGGCAATTTTGGGACCATATTTTTCAAGGCCATAATTTGGAATACGCGTACCTCATAAGTTTGATCATGGACTCAACAACTTCAATTTTGAGCTACTCAAATGGACCATCGATGCCACCATATCTTGCTGTACTCTGGAAAGGTAAGTGGAGTCCGCCGACTTCACTGAGATTGATCATTCTTGTTCCGCAAGACACGGGAACCTGATCCGACTGGGATCAGATGATTTTCCTATATTTTTGGAGATTCTTACAATCTAGGAACTAGCGTGCACCTCAAGTAATCACACTCCTAAAATGACACTATCTAATCCTCGATACCTTCTTGGATTCTTCCGATTTAATATGGATTCTATATCGTAAAAGTTCTATCTCCCGATGTGTATAAATACCCTCATCTAGGGCATAACTCTAGTAACACAATTCACTCATGCAACCCTCATCTAGAGCATAACTCTAGTAATGCAATTCACTCGTGCATACTCTTTGCTTATTCTCTTGCCCACTGCTTGAGTCTCAATATTGCTTACTAACTTGACCGTCGAAGTGCTTTTGGCTAGTGTCCCACTATTACCCTAGGTTAATCATGGTTATTTGTTCTATTACAGGTATCTGGATTTGCATAGCTCCTCCATCCATGTCGATGCACGAGTTTGGTTCTAACAAAGATGATTTGCCAAATAAATGTTCCAAGACAAATAAGACCAAAACATGGCCTCAAGCGAAGACACCGTGTTAATTGTTATGGTTATCAAAGATACCGCTGATATGGAACAATCCCATTCGACTCAGTAGTTCAAGTTAAAAGTTCAAATTGGCAAAGTGATTGTCTCAGGAGCAAAATAACTTGGACTACTTTTCAGTTGAAAAATAACAATATTTGAAGAAATCATTTATTATTTCATGTCAATGTCTGAAAAAAAATCATATTGAAGACAGTGAAATGAAGAGATCTCGGCTCAGGATAAAGTATCATTGGCCCCCTCCATCATAGTTAGCCTCTTTTATTCTTGCTTGTAAGGCATTTATTTTCTTAACCATTCAGCTATTTAGGCTGATGCTTAAGAAAATAAGGGGGCAACAATCAGCTGTTTTCATAAAAATTAAAAATTAAAAAAAATCAAGAACTAGTACAATTTTAATGGGCGTTGTTTAGAACGAAGTTGAAAAGAGGTTACAGAAATTTGACATGTGGCAGGGGTGACATTTTGGCGTGTTAGGACATAATGGTGGCTTGCAGCGCTTGGTTTGAGGTCATAAATGAAATTTTGTGGTGGAGGTTGATCGGTGATGACATTTCAAAATCCTTGGGTCACTATTCGTGACTGAAGATTTCAAAAGCGAGGGGAGCAATGTTTGTGCCTAAATCCTAGGTTTGGGCTGAGTTGGTTGACAACCCATAAAGGAGCTTTGAGTCTCAACCCAATAATGTATTGTTGGTGGCGTGGTCAAGTCTTAGACGAAGTATGACTATTTAAGAATCATGTTTGGTTTCTGATATGGTCAAATCCTAAAAGAAGTAAGATTGTTTGAGGATCAAGATAGGTTTCTGGGTAAAGTATGAATTAATCACATAATAAGATTAGGTTTGGAATCCTAATTCAAATCGAATCCTAATTCAAATCGAAGGAGGTGAGACTCAGTGGTAATGAAGTTTTATTAGAAAATAATTTGAGGATAATTTCAAGTGCATCAAGATAACAATCCATAAATTTGCAATGGTACCAGACTCTCCAACCTGAACGTCACCAATTTCATTGCATCCTTGTGTGAGGTACAGGTTCACTGAAAATGATGGAGGTCCCATCAACCCCAAAATTTTTGATCTTACTTAATCTTTCTGGTTGGCAGAGATGGCGCCCACATACGGTTAAAAACAAAAGCAGTTTTCACATGTTCAAGTAACTTAAATAAGACACAATTAGGTAATTGATTAGTGGGTAATAAAAGCCACGTGGATACACATCGCAAGCTGATAAAAACAAATACGACAACATGCAATTTTTCGTGTGAGTGATGTTGTCTATATATTATTTTTTACCTTTTATGTATTTTTAAAAAATTTTGATTATCGGATTAAATGAATTGAAAAAAGTGAATGATCAAAAATTAAAAATAAGGATGCGTGAGAGATAAAAATAAGTGTTTGAATAACATTATCATTTTTTTTATGATACGTATCACTGAGTAGTATGTAAAATTACGGTTATATCCTTAAATATAAAAGAGATACAACGAGTCTTTAAAATAGATAAATCTTAGATAAAACATGTACCACTTAGTCATATGACCAGAACGATAGTTTTTACAATTTATACATTTTGCAACTCAAAACTATATGATATGTAATAAGTACTTAGGTAGGACCGAAATGACACATTAGGGTTAAAACACATGCATCGAATATAAAAGAGGAGACGTGAAAATGCAGATTTTAGGTTTAGGGTTTTGTTTTGTAGGGGTAGACTATATATTTATTCTGAAAACATACATATGCATAATACATGCATGTTGTTTTTTCTTTATCTGTATGTTTGGTAAGGTATATATATATATATATATATATATTTTACACACACATATACATATATATATATATATATAATACATTACCAGGACAAAAAAATATGTATAAAAAGTATAATAATATAACGAGAAGAACGATAATGACGTTTATATGTCTACAACACAAGTTGTGTTATACTTAATTATCATTATGTATGGTTATTTAGTGTGGAAAAGGTATTTAAATATGGGATTTAATATTTGTTGGTTCTTATTTTAGTTTTGATGGTTGCAGCGAACCTAAGATGTTGAACCGATCCGTCCAAACAAGGATTTCGTTTGCTTTCATCTTCTTCTTTCTTTCGTTCTTGCAAACAGTGTTTTGCACTGAAGAAAATAGAAACTGGAAGAAAGATTTGCCAAAGAGTAGAAAAGAGTGGTAATTAAAGTATGTAGAGGATAACAGCAGGTAGATTAGATAGATACTTGATGATTATTTCCATCTAAATTTTCTGCGGAGAGAGACAGAAAGATTCTCTGCGGTTCTTCAATAATAACCCCCGATTTTTATTTTTTATTTTTTTTTTCTGATATTTTATACCAAGTTGCTGACCTTGTCAAACATTGCTAGGGTAAAATATTTTCAAATATCATCATAGACTCATAGTTTAATTTTGGATAAAAAGCAAAGAAAGTAGTAGTTAACCAACTTACCATGGCATAATTAAACCTAACCCTGGGATTAATTTTGTAAACAGAATTTTAAAAAGGTTTTGTCATGTAGAACAATAATTAGCTCATATGTTTTGGTTTAGTTTATGGGTACTGCTATTTACATATCTATTTTTACTTTTCTCATATTCTTCTCAATTTTCAGTCGTCTAATTGATTGAATTAAAGAAGATCAATAGACAAAAATTAATAAAGATGTATGAAAAACTAAAATAAGTGTGTAAATAATATTGTCCTTGTATGTTTTGCTTGGCTTTTTATTTTTATTTTTTAGTATTTTGAAAGGTTTTTTAGAAGTGACGGTGGTGATGGTGGTTCTCTAACCTTTATAGTACCATTCAACAACCATCATCCCTGATTTGGTTGCTTGCCCACCTCACAATATTCCAATAAAATAAAATAAAATATATATATATATATATATATATATATATCTCATTCACTGAATTAATTTAATTTTAACTTGATTAAATATATGTCCTTTTCTTCCTTTCACACTGTGAACCAAAGCCACAACTCTCCTCTCGTTTGACTAGTTGCTCTCTCTCTCTCTCTCTCTCTCTCTCTCTCAGAAACACCTACGTATACCCCACGCTGATCTTTTGAGTGGAACCTCGAACACAGAAGCAGCTTCTCTTTTAGAGAAGAGAAAAGGCTAGAGAACAACCCCTTTTCCTCTCTCTCTCTCTCTCTCTCTCTTATCTTCTCTATATTGAAACCCTAATTGACCTTTAACCCAAAAATAGTAAAAGGAAGAGGAGCAATCTCTGATCGATAATACTAATTGCTTTCATTTCTTTCTGTAAGTCTCTTTCTGCAACCATCAATTTTCATGATCCGTGTCTGCATCCGTGGCCGCCGTGTGGGTTGTTTATTATTCTCTTCCTCACTACGCTCGCATACGGCATACCCTTCTGCAGCTCCAGGACAAACAACCCACCAAGCTCTGTCCTCTCCCGGCCCTCCCTTTCAGATCTCACAGCTTTCATTAATTCCAGCAGACATGCATACATATGGCTTCTTGTAGTGGTACTTTTCTCAACAGCTTAGCTCACACCTCTCTCTTTCTCTCTCTCTCTCTCTCTCTCTCTCTCTCTCTCTCTCTCTCTCTCTCTTTGTGCCTTGTTTGTTTGGTAGCTTGCTCTTCTTAAATGAGTTTGTATTTTAAGTAACCAAATCTCTCTACTCCTTCATATCTTTGCCCCTTTTTACGTCCTTCCATCTCTCTCTCTCTCTCTCTCTCTTATGGATTCCGGTAATAGTGGGAGTTTGCAATCCTCCAGCGGCGGCGATGACGAGTACGACTCGCGCGCCGAGTCAATCTCCGCCTTGCTCAGTAACCCACCGAGTCAACTCGGTCCCATGTCTAACCCACCACCACATCACCACCACCACATGGACCCTTTATCAAACATGTTCGATCCGTTATCATCCAGGCTCACCAACCCAAACCCACTCCTCAATTTCGACATGATGTGGTCCAAAACCCTAAGATCCGACCCCAATCCCATCGATCTCGGCGGCCTCAGCCAACCCTTTTTGACCAATCCCAGTATCAACCAATTAGGACAAAACAGAGGCGGCGCCGCCGCCGGCGGAGGAGGAGGCGGGTCGTCTACATTTGCGGCGCTTCAGATCCCACATGATCATCAAAACATTTCGGCCTCTTCTTCGGCTCCCGACAACCAATCCTACAACAACAACATGAATAACAACAACGGCGTCGTTCGGAATCCGAAGAAGAGGTCGAGAGCGTCGAGGCGAGCACCGACGACGGTGCTGACAACAGACACCACAAATTTCAGAGCCATGGTTCAGGAATTTACAGGTATCCCTGCTCCACCATTTTCTTCTTCCTCGCCTTTCCCGAGGAGCAGATTGGACCTTTTTGGCAGTGCTGCGGCTGCCTCTTCATTGATGAGATCAGCACCCGGAGGAGGAGGAGGAGGAGGAGGAGGAGGAGGAGGTGGTGGTTTGGGTTTGGACGCTCCTCCTTCATACCTTTTGAGGCCTTTTGCTCAAAAAGTGACACACCAACCACCATCTTCATTGCTTGATCCCGTTAGTTCAACCTCCACAAATCACAATCTCCTCAATCTGCACAACCAAAACCCTTCATCATCATCTTCTTCACAAGTTCTCAATTTCCAATCCCTTTTTCAATCCCAGCAACAAAATCCTAAATACCCATTAATGTCCATTAATTCAACACCTCATCATCATCAAGCAGGCTCTTTGGGGGGCCCTCATCATCAACATTTTGGCTTGACTCAGCATCAGCAGCAACAGCTTAATGTTAATGCGCTTTCCAACAACAATATCGTATCCTCCTCGGACGCCGCGCTTTCCGGGCGCGACATTAGTAATGGTCCAAGTTGGGGTACTGACGGAACAGGGTCCAACAAGAACATCGACAACAACAATGTGGTTGATCATCAAAGACTAATGAGTTCTATCAATGGAAATTACGGCAATGGGAAACTTAACTACTCGGCTGCTGGTTCGTCGTCGAATATTGTGCTTCATGGCGGTAATGTGCCTCCAACTACTACTGCCGCTGCTACTACTACTACTACTACCGCCACTCGAAGCGAAGGTATGGTGGAATCATGGATTTGCTCCTCAGATTAGGCTTTTTCACCACCAAAATTATTACACTAAAATTCACCAAATCATGTTTTGTGGGTTATCCTCCCTCCATTTTAACCATGACCACCACCAACAATTAAATTATGAGGACACTTTTTATTTCCCTTTACTCTTCTCTCTTGAATTATATGTAAATAATAGACTCCCTCTCGCTTTCTTTTTGTTCATACTTCATACACGATCCATTTATATGTTGTAACTCCAATACTAAAATGCTAGTTGTTGATAGAAATCATGTGTGTTCATATATGGCTCTGATCAAGTTTGACCGCTGTGGTAAGGTGTAATCTGAATGCATGGCTCTTCCCCGCACATCATTTTTCATAAATGATCGTTTAGTTAAATTTCAACAATTCTTTATTGTTTTTTTATGCTTAGTAGAGCAAAGTTACAGATCTATGGAATATCATCAATCAGATAAATAGAATATATTTAATCAATAAAAAATAAATACCCCATGAACAGGTTTCAATTGCTTTCCTCGTACCTTCACTTATGCTAAATATGTTATTTGAATCTTATCTGAAACCAAGAAGCAGCAAAATATTTTAGTACAGCTACTACTGCACCGCACCAAATGGCCTGAGAAGTGAGAGCATTGTCTGCTTGCTTGCTGTAGTATTCCCCTACCCTTTAATTTCATATTAATCTTTCAAATTTCATTTTTTATTTATAATAATTTTTTTTTTTTGGTCAAAATTTATAATTAATTTGTTGAATATTATATGTCATGTCTTGGAGCGATTGGTGGCGGGATTTGGGGTATAGTTAGCCGCCGTAATCTCTTATCATACGAATCAAATATCTTTCATGTGCGTGTGTTTCCAGTTCTTTCCTTCTTTTCCTTTTCTTTATTGTATTTTATTTATTTATATTAAAATTAAAAGATTGATACCCAGCAGCTTTTTTTCATGAGGAATGAGGATCGTCCACGGCATACGTTGCACTCCATTAAATAAAGAGATTTTTCAATGTGATCGGTACACGGAATGATACATTACATGTTATTATACAAATGATGGGATATGTGTGCTCAAAAGTTAATAATTTTAAAAATAAAATTTTTCACCACTCTTATTAAAACATGCGGTATACCAATTGTGTTTCCGTCACAACTAAAAATTTCTCGATTAATATAACTTTAGCTCGGTTCATAAGTAAATATCTCCATGCTTCTACTGAAGCAAAAGATAATAAATAAAAATACAACACTTAATGCCATGTACTTCCGGAACAAAGTCATATGAATTCTTTTTAGTTGTCTTTAAGGTACATCCACATAAATTTCGATTATTGTCTTTTTTTTACAACCACGGAAAATGAATTCTGAATTCCTTCCTTCCCTTCGTGTTTTAGGCTTAAATATCAAATGTTCTCTGTGGTATACGATAAAACCTCTATTGATAAAAAATATTAGTCATAAAAAGAATTTAGGTTCAACTTGGGCTGTGTATATATGAATAAACTTTACATTCTAATACGTTATAATTTGAGACAAGGTGTGTGTTTGTTTTTAATGTCTACATAACATTAAGGAGTAACCTCATAATAGTCACAACCTGGTTTAGTCCCAACAATTAGGAGGATGGTGCTTGTCACTAAAACTGTCAATTTGTTTGACACACATAGATAGCTAAATGATTTCTAAATTGCATGATTTTTTCCAAGAAGATCTTTAAATGATAATAAAGAAAATAAAAAATATCGATTATGATGTTTGTACCATCAAAATACGTTTATAATCACAAGTGGATGGACAAGAGATTCCCCCAGTGTTTAACTCTGTTTCACTCCATTTGCTAACTTGGTCAATTCTGTCTAAGTAAAGTAGAAAAAAATGCATAAACATTTCAAAAAGTAGCAAAATAAATTATCATTTGAAAACCATATAAATTTAAAGTTAGAAAAATTTATAGTATGGTCAAAGGTAAAACAAAAATTTATAGTATCCAATTTGAGTTTGATCTCCGAGTGATGTATCTGTTTTGGCATACCGTTAGACCGGGACGTTTTGAAATAGGTGCCTCAATTTTGAATTTTTTAAATTTAACATCTATGCCTTTTAGAGATTTGATTAAACTCTTATTCTCATAATTTTGGTGCCGCATGTATTAGAATTAATATTTTTGTACCAAAATTACATAACCTGCCACTGCCCCATAGTTGTTAAAACCTCACGCCAAAATTTCGTATAATCTAGCATTTTGATTACTCTCTCCCTCTTTGGAGATAATTGTTAAAAAAAAAAGAAAAAAAAAAAGAAAACCGTAATTAAAAACAATTTATTTTCACAATACTTCCCACAATTTAGCAATGATTATCTACGATTATATATATATATATATATATATATATTTTTTTTTTTTTCAAAACGATTTAAAATATTTTAAAATCCAACAAAATCAATCGTACCAAAAATAGGACTGACAACAGTATAAATGTACAAATAAATAATGTGAACAAAATCGAACGTACCAAAACTGAAAATAATGTACCAATATCAACATATATACCAAATCAAACATACTAAAACCGCAAATAAACGTACCAATGAATGTTTTTTTACAAATTCAAACGTACCTAGCGATAATATACACATAATATGTTGTACCTAATAATAGTTTGTCAACAACTATAAGTAAAAAAAAAAGCAAAGAAAAATATTTTAACAACAAAATATGAAAAAATTACTGTGGATCACCAACGACTTGGAAAAAAAGTCCACAAAAAGAAAGCATTTGGAAAGAGATAGAATATTTAATGTTTGTAGGACAAAACAATTTATTTTGATCGAAAGAATATAATTAGAAAAAGAGATAATAGAGTTAATAACTAATATCCCACTAAATAAGAAGAAAAAAAAAAACACATCCAACAACTTAGAGGATAAATTCAGAAATTAATAATTAACATTTTATTTTAAAAAAAATATATATAATGATATGTAATTTAAATTTACTGAAAATGTTGAGGTGGTTATTGGTCAAAGCACTTTAATCAAATTTTGAAAATACACAAATGTTTAGTCTAAAAGATATAAAAAAAATGGTAGGGGATTCTAATTTTCTCTAAATAATAATCAAACACAATGACTCTTTTGACATATAAGCCTCTACTTTTATAGTACATTCGACGTAAGGATAGGGAAGTGGACTAAACCTCACAATGCAAGCAATAATAATTTGGAACCTAAGATCTTTCACTTATAAGTAAATATGAATACTACTAGTACTGTTAAGTTGCTACAAGTCTCAATTTTTTAACACCAACGGAATGAACGATATTAAACAATAGAAGCAAACATATGTACTAATTAAGCCAAATTAAAACTACAGAGACTAAACTGGTCATATGAGTAAAACATATGACTGTTTTAGCAAAATTAAAAATGGATACAAATATATTAAAAAATATGGGTACAAATACAAATAAAACTTTAAAAAATATGGGTACAAAATGAAATTAATATATGAATACAAATTAAAACTGAAAAGAAAATTGGTACAAATTAAAAAAGGGTTGCAAAGTAAAATTGGGTATAAGGTAAAAATAAAAATATATGATAAAAAATTTAGCCATAAATATAAATATATCAAATGTAACATTTCTAAAACTAAATGAATATATTTAGAAATAAAAAGTATTTTATTATTGAAAGACGTGTATTAAAACCTAAGGATCTTGATAAAAAATTGAAAATAAATAAGGTTGTAATCAATGGAATAGTAAAAAGATGGATAAGAACCTAATTTCTCTTAAAAATAACATGCACGTAAAGGCAAAATTAACACCGACAAAACTTACACTACCAACTAGAAAGTCCACGTCATTAAAATTAAGCATGATGCTTAGCCAAGAGCACATAAACGAAAACAACATAAACCATAAGAAAATTATAGAATTGTCGTCGTCAAACCAGTGACATCTACCTAAGAAAACACCATCGCTTGAAAGAGTGTCGTCGTCAAACGAATCACATCTACCTAAGAAAACATTATAGAATAGAGACGTATCTTAAGAAACTTTGATCTTCAGCAAACCAACCGCGCATAATAGTGAATAACAAGGATCCTTTTGTCACGATGTTAACCAAAACCAACTAAGAAAATGCACCAAAATCCTTCGTAATAAACAGTTGGATTTAGCAAATAGATAAATTTAGAGGCATGATTTTGGATGGATGATTGGATTGAAAAAGAGAGAATAAGTGATGCTGAACTCAAAGTCTAAGCATGGCTTAGACTAAGACTGAGTCACCACAAAGGTATTCTTATTCACCACAATGGGTTAACTCAAAGGGAATAATAACAAGGAAAAAAAGAGTAAGGAAGGAGGAAAAACATAAGTACGTGCTTTTAATACATATCACATGTTAAAAAGCACCCTAGCTAGCATATGAAAAATTAACTTTTGTTTTCTCTGTGATTTTCTTGTCACCAAAACTAGAAGCAAATCCCGAATCATGGGGTTAATGTTATGTTCATTCTAGTTAAGTGCTATATCATAAGTTTTCTGTCCAAAAATGTTGTCCTTAGTATTGACTCGAGAAAATCTCACTTCATTTAGGATAATGATCGGTCCTTCATAACTATAATTTTTGGCTCGAGGCTAAAAATTGGATATTTAAATCCTAAAATGTGATTAAAAAAAATGCTTAGCCCACTCCCCCATTCATTTAGGGTAGATTATATCGTTTATTAAAAAAAATGATATCAACTAGGAGGAAACCTAATAAATTCGTAACTAAGAACTTAAACACCGAGCTCTAGGATTCGATTATACACCCTTAAACAATCAATCTTGTCATCAAAATGTAAGAAAATTAAGTAGAAGTAAAGTTTTCTCAAAATCACCATTACATGTAATATCAAAAGAGAGATGATTCTCACACAACCCTCTTAATTTATGATCATGAGATTAGATATGCGGCATGGTTCATGCTTTCTGTACATTTCTCAACCTACTGTTCGTTTCTCAATGTTCTTTCCATGCATGACCATTGTACTCTCTTACTAGCCACATACAATATTTTTTTCTCTCTACAATATTTTTTTCTCTCTCTTTTCTTTTTTCGTTGGCAGCACTCTTTGTTCAAGCGTACTGTAATTAATTGCAGTGTTTGGGGAAGAAAAGAAAGTAAGAAAATGAAAATTACACTTTGGGTGAATTATTGCGATAAAAGATCTATACTTTCTATCCGACCACACATAATGTTTCAATTTTGAAATTTATAAACTGGGAAAAGTGGAACTACTTTCAAGCACTCCCTCCTCTGGAATTGTTATGATTAAGATGGGAGGAGGGTGACTTCGCATGAAAGTTGAATCGGTGATATATATATATATATATATATATATATATATATATGTATAGGTGTGAAAGTTTTTATTTGGTTGATTGATAGATCATGATCTTTTTCACTTCAATTATGCAGCTTTTCACCTTTGTTTTAAATTTGGAATAATGAGGGGTATGCAACACTGATGATTTCATGAAATTTGAATTTTTTGGTGCGAAGTGGAGATACATCTACAAATAAAAATCGTAGGATTTTGTACACTTTTAAAAAGGGGTGACCTTTTTTCTTTTACAAATCAAATCTTGTTCAAATTATATTGTGGTAAATAAATCCAAAATGATTAGGCATGGGATTTTGAAAGATTTAAGGGACTTGAGAGGGAGATTGTTATTACCGGCGACACTTATTTAGGGATCATGGTGGCCCATGCTAGTGAACAAGCCTTTGCTCATTAGCAATGATGGCTCTTGTTTTGCTCACTCATATCATCTCAGCCCATAGCTAGGATAAATGTCAAAGACAGACACAGTAAGGCAAACTGGAAAATGCATCTCTCACTCTATAATCCTGCCCTACAATTTTTAGCCTAAACTCAAAAAGATGAACAACTTTTGGCATCCCCATCAAAAGGCTGGCACCAATCCCTCACTTGAAAAGCAAATATTCAAGTGCCATACACTAGATGAAGACAAATGTCTCGAATTTATAGAATAATCACATTTGATAAACAAGTGATTATATTCCATAGTACAAATTATCTTTATTTTAATTATTTTATCTTGATACAATTTTAAAACTTTATGGTGTAATGTGAGAAAATTGAAATTCATGACTCGTTTTAAATTTCGCTTAAAACTTTGTAAATCTCATTCATGAATTACGTCAAAGTGTTATACAGCTTAATTATGCTTGCTTCTCAGCTAGAGTTGAGGATAACTGTGTTAAAGTACATATTACAATGATTCATTCATGAATTTTAACAATGTTTTAAGCTTTCAAAATTATTAGAGAAAAGCATTCGAGTGTAGCCAAGTTATTTAGAACAATGTTCTCCCTTCTCTGCATTCAAGTTCGAACATCATTCTCGTAACTTAAATTATTTAGCATAATTAATCCTATTGTTAAATAAAGAAAAGTCATGAAAAAAAGTTGAAGAATAAGGGAAAGGGCGAGATGATAATTGTTGGATGAAAGTTTTTAGGGTAAATTACAAAAAACTACCTCAACTATTGGTGTCACGATACTTTCATACCTCATTTTTTAAAGTTGACAATGTCATACCTCATCTTACGAATTTATGCCAATGTCATACCTCCGTCAGTTTTTCTGTTAATTTTTCTGTTAAGTGTTGATGTGGCTACATTCGAGTTCCACTCACTAATCCAACTGGATTAAAAAATTATTAAATATATTTTTAATAATTAAAAATTAAAAAAATTAATTTTTTTTTATTATGTTAAATCTCTATCTTTCTCTCCCCACCTCTCTCTCTCCTCTCTTTCCTCTGCATCCCCGAGACCCTTTCCCACCCAACCCCTCCCACCTGTCCCCCCCCCCCAACCTCCATTCACCATCCTCACCAAAAACCCAGACCCAGGTACCCGTGAAGCCCAGCTCCCTTCTCCCACCTCAGCCTCATGTCCCCCCCCCCCACAATCAGCCCCCCTCCATTTCCCCCCCTCCCCCCTTCCCGCGCGTCCACCTTATCTTCCTGCATTCACTGCGTTCCAAACCTTTCCTCCCCCCCCCCCCCCCCCGGTCCACCATCTCTTCCTCCACCCCCTTGCATCCGCCCTCTCTTCCTCCATTCACCGTGTTCCAACCCCCCATCTTCCTCAATTGACCCGTGTTCCACCACCCCCCTCTTCCTGCACACCCATCACCCTCACCAGATTAATCCCTGTAAATATCCCAATTCCACCCAAACCCTAACCTTAGAATTTGAATTCGCCGATTTCGAAGAAGAAGAAGAAAAAGAAACAAAAAGCTTTTGCATCTCCCCCCACGCGAAGCAAGTTCAAAGCTTACTGTGATTCTGGGTTGAAGGTTGCAGAGATTAGGAACCGCTGTGGAACACCTCCGGCCTCCCGCACGGTTTTACACGATTTTTGGGCTTAAAAATCCCCAAATTTGGGTGGAGATCGTAGAGGGGAGGTTGTGGAAGAGGTTGTGGGTGTTGGATGGTGGTGATTCGACGGAAAAAATGGCGAAAATCGCCAGAGTTGGTTGGGTTGGGTGTGCGGGTGCAAGTGCCGACGGGAAGGAAGGAAAACTTCCTTTTTTTTTCTCCTCTTCTTTTTCCCCCCTTGATTCCTGATTAGTCAATGGGAGAAGGGGAGCTGGGTTTTGGGGGAGGGGGGACACAGGTATCTGGGTTTTTGGGGAGGATGGTGGAGGAAGGTTGGGGGAAGGGTTTCTGGGGATGCAGAGAAGAGAGAGGCGTGAGAGGTGGGAGGGAGAGAGAGAGAGATAGATTTAATATTATAAAAAATTAATTTTTTTAATTTTTAATTATTAAAAATTATATTTAATTATTTTTTAATCCAGTTGGATTAGTGAGTGGGCCCAGTATATAGCCACGTCAGCACTTAACAGAAAAATTAATAGAAAAACTGACGGAGGTATGACATTGGCACAAATTCGTAAGATAAGGTATGACATTGTCAATTTTAAAAAATGAGGTATGAAAATGTCGTGACACCAATAGTTGAGGTAGTTTTTTGTCATTTACCCAAGTTTTTATAGAAAAGAGTTTGAACGGTCTATTAGGGATACTTTAGGGATAATGGGTTATGAACTTATGAGAAGAGGGGATTATAATTTTCTTAAAAGGTAAAAGGAAAACTAATGAAAAGTCCTTAAAAACTTTAGTTTTAATGAAAATGACAAAATAAAGGTGTAAGTAAATAATACCATAAGTGACTTTTCAAGGTAAAAATGTTATTTTCGTGAAAAGTAAACAGTACTGAGAATGTTCCATTAAGATTCTTTTTTTTTAAACTTTGATGTACGGTGGATATATATGGAGTGTTGGAAAAATAGAAAAGCACCCTCTTGGTCACTTTCCTCTCTTCTCTCCCTATTTTTATTACTTTTAATCATCTCCATCTCTTGGTTATTGTCGCTCTTTTGCTATGTTGAAGAGAACCTTTGTCCAGTAGTGATTGGTGTGTCGAGGAGAGCCTTTTTCAACGGCTATAGTTTACTGCTCAACTTTAAATCATAAACGGTTGCTTATGAGATTGTGATTTTTGTGGTTTACACTTGGTAAAAGTCTACATGGAGTTTCAAAGGTTGTTGGAGGTGTCTCATACCAATACTTTTGACATTTACAAAATCATTACAAGGTGGTGTAGTCTTTTTGTCATGGTAACTTTACAATAGTTCTCCGGTGTACATAGTTTAATTTTTTTTGTGTTATCTTCCCTGTGGTATTGTATTGAGTTCTAGTGAGCTTATAATTGTGGAGTTGTGGTTTTTCTTTGGCATGTGTGGTCATTTCTTCCTTCTCCAGAATTTCCTATGTGATTTTTCTCCCGTAAGGTTCGCTCAGAGACCCACATTTGACATGCATGTAAGTTACGGATGGTTCTGAATGAAGTTTTATTTGAAATATATAAAAAAAGTACAATTGCTTCATTTCACAAAAGGATAGATTCATTTTGAATAACAACAACAAAACCTTATTCTATTAATTGGGGTCAGCTGGATGAATCCTAAAACACCACTATGCTCGGTTTTGCGTCAAGTCTACATTTGGCTCCACGTACTACATGACTTTTCGTAGAGTCTCTTTTCAGGTCTTCCTAGGTCTTTCTCTATCCCTTTTGCCCTTAGCCTCTGTCTCATAATCACATCTTCTAACCGGTGCATCTGTAGGTCTTTGGTTCACATGTCCAAACCACCTTAACCAATTTTTCACTCATCTTATCTTCAATTGCAGCCACTCCCACTTTACCTCGAATATCTTTGTTCTTAATCCTATTCTTTCTTGTGTGCCCACACTCTAACAAAGCATTCTCATATTTGCTACACTCATCTTTTGCACGTGTTGATGCTTGATCGCCCAATTCTCTGCCATAAAGCATTGCTAGCCTTATTGACATCTTATAAAAAATTTCCCTTCAACTTTAGTGGCATATTTCGGTCGCACAACTTACCCAATGCACTCTTCCACTTCATCCAACTAGCTTGTATTCTATGGTTGAGATTCTCCGTTCTTTTGCAAGATAGATCAAAGATAACAAAGGCGCTCACTCTTTGGTACTTCATGATCTCCAACCCTCACCCCTATCTCATTTGGACCTTGTTCCCACTGAACTTGCACTCCATATTACTCTATTTTTGACCTACTTAGACGAAGACTTTTAAATTCCAACACTTCCTGCCAAAGGTTAAGCTTCACATTTACTCCCTTTTGCGTTTCATCTATCAACACTATATCATCTGCGAAAAGCATACACTAAGGGATAACATCTTTAATTTGTCTAGTTAACTCATCCACTACCAATGCAAAAAGTTAAGGACTTCAAACTGAGCCTTGGTGTAACCCTATAGTTATGGGAAAGCTTTCAGTTTGTCCTTCATGAGTTCTTACTGCAATCCTTGCTCCATCATACATATTTTTTATTTCTTCATGAGTTTTTACTGCAGTACTTGCTCCATCATACATATTCTTTATTACTTAGATATATGCTACTCGTACTCCCTTCTTCTTTTAAAAACTCCAAAGAATTTCTCTTGGGGCCCTATCATACGTGTTAACACAAGATCCTCTCCATCACATAAAAGCTCAAAGGAACACAGGCCCACAGAAACAACGGCCCAAAGAAAGGAGGGAAGACCAAGGTCCAACAGAATTAAAAGGATGATCCCGAGCACTACTGACGATCGCTCGACGGTTTGGTATGTCTATCAGAGATAATGCGGAGCGCTCCTCATAAAGTACTTTCTGATTGCTGAAGGCAAGTTGACATCCTGACAACTTTATAGCGTGAAGTCCTTAGGAACACAAGGACCAGCCAACTCGGACATCAACTCCAGACCATGTGGTGGCCACCAGAGAGAACAGAACCCTATGAAATGACATAAAGGCTGACAGATCAAGGGCTTGTGTGGATCCCTAAAAACCCTAGGATCGAGTAAGGCGCTCGGTATGCTTTGTCCCAAGAAAACATGCAAGTGGACCTGAAGAATGTCACTTTGTCTCCATGTGTCAACTAAAGGATTGAGGGGCAACTAGCAAGTCAAGTCTACGTATTCGGCACATTAAATGGAAAATGCAGTGGAAGACTCAAGCCCAGTTACTTGGGGCTCATTAAAAAAAAAAAAGAGAGAGAGAGAGAGAAGAGATTAGTTTTTGATGAGCTCTGTGTAACCTTTCATTCAATATATATGAGTGACTCAGTATATGTAACTCAGTTTGAGGGGTGAATCACTTAAATCTTATGGTTCAGTTCTTATCATTTTAATCCCGAGCCCATCAAGGATCGACCACACGGCCATACTAGTCTTTGTTAGTCCCACCATCTTTGAGCGTCAAGCGTTACGCTTTTTCAAATCTATAAAGACTATGTGCAAACCTTTCGCGTATTTCTATATTGTTACATTAATCTCGTAAGAGATAGGTTGCCTCCATAGTCGAGCG